>OZ007557.1:10595575-11845575 GCA_963931855.1 Philhelius festivus | reverse complement strand
ATGCTCAAGAAAAGCTACTGGAAATGCTTGAGGAGATGACCAGTGGCACCGAAGAAGAAACCCGAGCTTTTATGGAAATCCTTATCGATACGGTGGAGAAGACACGAGTAAACGACATAAAAACGCCTGTTTTCATTTTCGAACGACTTTATTCGATCATTCATCCAGAAGAAAACGACGAAAGTGAATTCTTTATGTTGCTGGAAAAAGATCCACAGCAAGAGGACTTTTTGCAAGGTCGTATGTTGGGCAACCCCTATCCCTCGTCTGAAGTTGGCCTTGGGCCCCTTATGAGAGATGTTAAGAATAAGATTTGTACAGACTGTGAACTCATTGCATTGTTGGAAGACGACAATGGCATGGAACTGCTGGTAAATAATAAAATCATTAGCTTGGATCTGCATGTGAAAGATGTTTACAAAAAAGTCTGGCTTGCTGAGGGAGGAGAACGAGATGCCATGAGAGTTGTATATCGTATGAGAGGCTTACTTGGTGATGCCACCGAAGAGTTTGTAGAAACTTTGAACAACAAAAGTCAAGAAGAAGTAGATACGGAACAATTATACAGAATGGCGAATGTCTTGGCGGATTGCAATGGTCTCAAAGTTATGTTGGACAGAATTTCTAGCTTACAAAATCTTTCTCGCACCAGAGAACTTATACAGGTGCTGCTAAAATTGTTCCTGATTTGTGTCAAGGTGAGAAGATGTCAAGAGGTACTTTGCCAACCTGAACTTGGAGCAATTAATACGCTCTTAAAAGTCCTCCAAATTTGTCTTCAATCTGCGGAAAATGATGTCCCTATACAATCGTCAGTTACGGAGCAACTACTTGAAATCATGGAAACAATTCTTTCAAAGGCCGCCAGCGACACCCTTGACTCATTCCTGCAGTTTTCTTTAACATTTGGCGGACCCGAGTATGTGACTGCCCTGATTTCCTGTACAAACATTGTAAATGTAAGGAACAATCCCTCGGTATTACGCCATTTGATTCGAGTTCTGGCAGCTCTTGTCTACGGAAATGAAGTTAAGATGGCATTGTTGTGTGAACACTTTAAAGCCACACTAGATTTCACGAAATTTGATGCTGAGAAAACGCCAGAAGACGAATTTAAAATGGAACTCTTCTGCGTGCTAACCAATCAAATTGAACACAATTCGATTGGTGGTACATTAAAGGACTACATTATTAGTCTGGGAATTGTTGATGAAGCAATTGGTTACATAAATAAACACGCACCTTGTGTGAAGCCAACTTTGTTGCGGATCGATTCGGATGAACTAAAAGAATTTATATCTCGACCTAGTCTAAAATATGTTCTGCGATTCCTTACTGGGCTTGCCACAAAGCATGAAGCTACCCAGGTGGCAGTTAGTAAGGAAATAATTCCAATAATACACCGCTTAGAGCAGGTTTCTAGTGATGAACATGTAGGTAGTTTGGCGGAAAATCTTCTCGAAGCACTGTGTACGGATGAAATAACAGCTAAGCGAGTTCAAGAGGTTAGAGATTTCACAAGAGCAGAGAAGAAAAGATTGGCTATGGCCACAAGAGAAAAACAACTTGATGCGCTCGGAATGCGTACTAATGAGAAAGGCCAGGTTACAGCAAAGGGATCAATATTGCAAAAGATTGAAAAACTTCGCGATGAAACTGGGCTGACTTGCTTCATTTGTCGTGAGGGCTACGCATGTCAACCAGCTAAAGTTTTAGGAATATACACCTTCACCAAACGCACTAATGTTGAGGAATACGAATTGAAGACTCGTAAAACTGTTGGTTATACCACAGTGACTCATTTCAATGTCGTTCACGTTGAGTGTCACACCTCTGCAATTCGACTGGCTCGAGGACGAGACGAATGGGAACGAGCTAGCTTGCAAAACGCCAATACACGTTGCAATGGATTGCTTCCACTTTGGGGGCCAGACGTTTCTGAGTCAGCTTTCTCAGCTTGTATGACTCGACACAGTAGTTACATGCAGGAGAGTACCCAACGTTGCGATATATCATTTACCAGCAGTATACACGATTTAAAAATGTTGTTGATTAGATTTGCTTGGGAAAAGAGTTTCCATGATGATGCAGGCGGTGGAGGTCCACAATCGAATATGCATTTTGTACCTTATCTGCTATTCTACTCGGTGTATTTGCTACTTTCATCTAGATCGGCTACCAGAGAAGAGAAGACTCTGCAGACTTTCTTGACAGCCCCTGCCTCTGAAAAGTGGCTAGAATGCGGCTATGAAGTTGAAGGATCACTATATTTGTTGACACTCTCTCTGGCTATTCATAACCAAGCTAATTGGAACAAATACAAGTTGGCTCACATGAAGCGTTTAATAGCAGTAGCACAGGCACGTCATGTATCACCTTCAGTTCAGTGTAAGGCACTTCTTTCAGCCAGCGATCGACAAGCGAAAGACTATAGTGTATACAAACCTTTCCTCATGATGTGGGCAATGATTGATTTAGTCTATAACCAGCTGTTTAAGACAGTTCCTACCACCGACGATTGGCCGATTGCTCTATTTGACTATATTCGCAAACACGATGAGGTGATGCTTAAGGCTACCGATACAATTTTGCAGACTTTCACGGATGAGTATCTTCCTTGCACATCTTTTGGCGAATTTTGTGATGTAGCTGGTAAAACAAATTCGAAATTATGCTAAAAGAATCTCATTAATTATATTTTTTCATTTATAGGTCTTTTGAATTTAATTGAAATGCCAGAACAATTCATCAATGATATATTACTGTCGATGCCGTCAACATCGGCAACCTAGACAATTTACTTAAAGGAATACATAAACATTTAATCCCAAATCACTTTTAATCGCAATATAATTAATCCATTTTAACTGTAGTTGTATCGCATAATAAAATTACATTTGGTCTGCTTTAAAATGACTTGTATTCAAATAAACTTGCAAATTACTGTGAAAACCGTTAATAATTTTGTTTTTTTTTTTTTTAATACAAGGAAAGAAATCCTTTTGATTTTTTCGATTCGCTGGACTTGAACCAATATTTTTAAACTAGTCTTATTTTAATCTGATTATAATCGCCACACATGAAAGCGGTATATTTTGATTTTTATTAGAACTAGCTAAAGAATCGAGATTTATTTTTATTCAGTGATACCATCCATATCGCACTTTTGGGCCAATTAAATAGACCGCGTACTCAAAATGGAAATTCGACATATGTAAGTATGTAAATGTGTTTATTGAGAATAAAATTAAAATGGCATTTTGGGCGTCATCTTGTAGAGTTTTTTGTTCTTACCAAATTTATTTCTTGCGGCATTGAAACCTTCATGTTTATTATTTTTAAACTAACCCCAAAACTCTATTAAATTTTATTTACAATAAATTTTCACAATGGCCCCAAAAATAAACAAAACAGAATTTTTTAACTTTAAAACAATTTTTTTATTTTTAATTATATTCACACAAGTGCCCGCACTTCGGACAAACAGATTTCGAAGAAAAATACTCTTTAAGATGTTCTAAATGTCCACCGTGCGAACATCCTTGACACCAGGCATATAATCCCCTAACAACCAAGCCGCATACACAACACTTAGAACTCTGCATAGACTTGCACTTGGCACAATACCAACCAACGGCTCCGTTTAATGGTCTTCCACAATCACCACAATTGGTATGTACTGATGTTGATTTTTGATTAAGTTCTCTAACTGATCTTATCCAAGATAAATTAATTATCTTACAAGCTTCGTTCCAGAGTTGATAGCGATGTAGAAGTTCAATATAGGAATGAAACCATTCTTCCTAAAGAAAAATTAGAAGACTTCATAAATGGAAAATTTTTAATTGCTGAACTTACTAAGAGGGTTTCTTCTATTGGAAGAAATTTTCGTGCATCTCCCATAGCAATGACGACACATAGAGCTGTTTGTACATCACCAACATCACTCTGCAATTTCAGTGAATCAGCTATAAATTGATGAGGCTCCCACATGGGTATCACAGGCACATTCGAAACCTTTAGAAGACTAGGTTTATCTGGAGGCTGAAAAACCAATTACAATTATTATAACTGTATATTATGTACTAGTTTCTCATCAAAACTCTTACTGGTGAAGTATCTCTCTTTTCCGACTTCATATCCTGCTGCGGTCGTGCTGCCTGAACATCATGATGTAAAGCTGTTTCAGGTAAGGAAAGAGCCTTTGTAAAATCAGGAGGACCCATGTACAAAAATCCATTTCGAAGCATGTCAAAGTTCTCGAATGTTATATCGTTCAAAATTTGGTTTTCTGATAGAATCACAGAGTTGAACTGTGGATTTTGGCTGCCATCATCCAATCCATCTTTTGTACTATCCTCTTCACCATCATCATCTATTGGTGTATCTTTCTCTCGACTATTCCAATCGATTTCCAGTGGCCGCGTTGTTTGAGCCATTCTTCGGTTAGATGTAACATTCTTTTGCGTGGTAAATGAACTTCTTTGCTCGACTTTTTGATTGCTAAACTCTGAAGTGCCATAGAGCATTTTAACAAATTTCCAAAATGTTGTTGCCTAAAATTGTTTTATTAATGTTGCAATAATTTAAATGAAAAAAAGAACTATAAATTTATACGTACACTGTGTTTACCAAACTTTTTTGAGACATTCGCGTTATGATCACACATGTCTACAAATTTTTTCCCCGTCAATATGAACTCTTTAGCACAGCCAATAAAACACTCATATTCCTTAAGTTGGCCGTGTTTCTGGTCACCAACGTAACCTGTATACTAGAAATAAAAAAAGATGGATAGATAACACTCGAAATTTGCTGTCGGCTCTTAGACTACAACAGATGACACAACGTTCTTACGAAAGTTTTTTTCATTCGACGTGTATTAACAAAATATCACTTACGGACGGTTTTAATAGAAATTTGTGCATTACAGATTGAGCCATATGGAAGTGCTCAACACTGGGCGATGCCTTTTGTCTGCCTCTGAAAGGAAATAAAATAGTTATGGGGCGTAGGGTTTCAAAGATAATTATTTATTGATGATTATTCGTTTTTCTCACAATAATGAAGTGTTTTTTGGATTGGATGTCGACTGAGTAACGTTCACCTTGACCTTTATTGCATGCAAGATATCGTCTTTATGATTTAAGCTCGCTCCTTGTGGATTTGCCTTTAAAGCTGGACGTGCAGCATCTTTAAAGGCGTGTTTATAAATAGTTGAGTCTTTGCTTGTCGATAGCAGGATATGTGAGTCGTTTCCTTTCCACGCAATGCCGGTAGTAACATTTGTGTGATCGTTGAATGATGCAAATGGAATATAAGGCCTCCTTATATCCCAGATATGTATGCTGTAGTCTACTACAAGTGCACAACTAGCGATGTGATGACTAACAAACAAAAATCATAATTTGCAATCAATTCTGATTAGACATACAAAAGGGCCTACGTTCTTTCGGGTCGCCATTTAACCCTGCCAACTACAGCGATGGTATGAATAGTGTGCTCTAGTGATGCTTTTCCATCCATGTTCCACACCTATTTAGTGAGAAAACTGATTAGGGATCTTATTTTTCCAATAAACTCTCACCTTTATTTGCTTATCTCTACTTCCCGTTGCAAGCCAGTTCTTTGTCGGATGCCAGTCACAAGTGTAAATTGGTCCACTGTGAGCCGTAAATTGTAAAATGCATTTATCCGACCTAGACTCAAGAATTTAGTTATTGTTATTTTCTTGTACTAAAATTTATACTTTCTTAAATCCCATAGTTGAACAGTTCCATTTTCCGAGACAGCTGAGAAAATATTCGTGGCATGGGGACTGAACTTTACATCTCTAACACTTTCAGAATTGCTAAAGTAAGTAAACACCGACTTTTCGTATCGCGTATCGAAACACTTGATTGTACCATCCTGCGATCCTGATATTAGTAAGTATGGTTCGGTGCTGTGGAAGGTCACAGTATGAGCAGTACGCTCATGTTCATTGTATACCAGTAGCTGCTTTTGCCTTCCGAACTTCGAAAGATCCCAAACGGATACAACTCCATTTGTAGCCGCTGTAGCAAGTATGTTGCTATCCAACGTACTCCAAGCGACATCATTAGATGAGTAACTAAGATTTTGGTTTTTTCCACCGCGCATATTGCAAACTTCTGTGAAGCCATCGCTATCGATGGAAAACACCTTTAACACTTCGGGAACAAATTAAGTAAAATAACAAGATAAGAAAAGGGATATGTATTTAATCTTACAGCTTCGACCTGCGACAGCAATTTGACTATAGTCCTTGTTGAGAGCTAATGCATTTGCATGACCCTCTTGGCAAATGCGCAAGGAAGATGTCTTGGAATCAAGCATCTGAGTTTATTTTTTGTTTTTCTATTTTAATTTGGGTATAATTATAAAGCGACTTTTATTGCAAATGCAAATTGCAAAATATCAAAAACATATGTCTTTGTTTATTTATAAACGTCAAAATGTTCGCTTTGCTGAAATTTATCTATTTTGGGAAACAAACGGCTCAGACTATTTATTAATATAAATTGCTTGCAAGATTATTATAATTAAAATAACACCTCAAATTCAAAGAGCATTACTGAGAACAAAATTTGTTTAAAGATAAAAAAGAGCTTCCTATTTTTGCTTTAAAAATTGAATCCGTGAGTTTCGGCAAAGTGATGGCTGTCACTTTTATCGTTGACAGCGACAGATTATGTCATGAACAGCGTTACCATAAGCGCAGTTTTTAATTGACTATTGGCTTAACCAAGAACAAAGACAAAAAAAGTTATCTTTAACGTTAAAAATCGCTATGTTAAAAAGCATTCAAAAGGAAGCTTGAGAAACAAATTAAAAATCACTTCCGTGTAACTGGCTGTACAGAATTAGGAAACCTAGCTACAGCTGGTATAGATGTCAAAAAATTGTATAAGTACACAAAACGTCAATATTACGAACACAGAGCAACGGATCTGCAAAAGTTGGCCAAATTTAAATTTTTCGTGCCGCATTTTTGACGTTTCAAAATCCAACTAGTCGAACAACTCGATACAGGGTTGGAATCGGCTGAGGTGATAGTTGATTATCAATTTTGTTATTGTCATTTTCACTATAGCTGTCTCTATCATATCAATAAAGAAATATAGAGAGAGCGGTTGTCAAAACGACAATCAATTAATTTAGTGATCACTTTATGGTGGATTTACATGTATCTGCATTTGATTTCTGCAAAAAAAAGGATGCCAAATATAGAATTTATATTTGTTAGATAGAGAGAAAAAGAGCAAAATGCAGAAGGGCTCAATTTCTGCTTTATAGGAAATTCGAGAAATGCAGAAGTCAAGATTATAGTAAAGACGAACAAGTTCATCTTTATTATAGCATCTTCGTCTGCATTTTGTAAATTTGCGATATTTTCACATTTTTCTATAATTTTTGTTGACGGACGCATAATTTGAAAACAAAAAATATACAAAATGGAAGAAAATGGAGGTAAGTTAAATTTTCATTGCAAAGTTTCGTATTAACAGAGGCCAACAGGAACTAAAAAAGAGTTACCACCTGTGTATTCTCTCCCACTTTCGGGTTTCGACAGATGCAGAAACATGTAAATCCACTTTTAGATAAGTTTCATATGTTGCCCTAAATGTTAAAATTTTAGAAATCTGTACACACCAGCATCGTGTTCGCGAAAAAAATCACGCAGCTCCATTTCCTGTTGCAGGACTCTTTTGTGTTCAGTCTAGTTAAAGCAGTAAAACAAACTCTATTAGCTGAGTTCCAAGAATTCAGTGAAAGTTAATCGAAACTAAAATTCGAGTGAGTTGTTTTTGTAATTTTTTGAAATTAAAATCAAACAAAATAACTGCTCCAGGTTTAGAAAGATTCATGAAACCTTTGAATGGCGTAAACTTGTAAATTTTGCATAATGTCCCTCATCTCAAGAACGGATGAAAGTCACATTGAGGGGGCCATGAATGAAAAAAGGCGATACTGGCATAACAAATGTCAGTAAGTTTGAAATCTATCAGGGCTATCTAAATTGAAATTTGTCGTCACTAAATAGTACTTGTTTCCATTCTCCGGTTCACCTAACTTGACTTAAAGCGAAATTATTTAATGAAAGCTTCCTGAGTATTTTTCTGAACACAATGCTAGGGTTATATCCTACGTTTTCATCAAAAGATAAATCCGAGATTTAATGCGAGAGATTTATTTGGTTTTCCAACCCACTCAAAGATTAAAAAGAAAATTTAATTTGACTTGACACAGCAAATATCAAAATGTTAATGGTGTTTCATTTTTTCTTATAATGTGGAAGTGAGAGAAAGACTGCCAAAAACGATCAAAAATCATAACGATATATGTTTTACTCCAGTTCGAATTACATATAGAACAATTGATCCAATAAAGATTTAACAAGATTAATTTCTAATCTACTAGATTAACGAAATAAATTTGTATGGTTAATCTTCTATATTTGAAGAAGATTTAATGATTTCGCTTTTACGATTTGCTTACCCGTCTAGTTGAAACAGACATGTCGAGTGTGGTCTTTATTTGGGAAGAAACCCATTTTTTCCTGTTTTCTTCATGGGATATCTGTCACACCTGGCGATCTGTAAGTTTTTTTTATTATGCGCAAGAGGTTAACTTTTTTCCATATATTTCACCTAATTTGAAGAAATTTTGAATTATAGTGTTTGATCTGCCAAATTGTCTTGCAATTTCACGGTCAGAAAGGCCAAAATTCTTTGAATGCAGTCATTTTTGCCTTTTATTTCGTTGATTTCTGCAGTTAAATTTATCATAATTCCCAACTGCTTTCACAATGTCAGTTTTCTGAATTAAGAAGATCCAAAGATCTATTGTGAATTATAATGTCAAAAACATAACGGTTTACATCCATTCGGTCTGATGATTGTCAATCCAAAAAAGAAAAGTGTTTGCTAAATATGTAGTGAGTGTAATACAATACGAAAAAGTTAAGTGTTTTTATGAGTATTTCCACTGCCGTATGTGAGTAATTTGCATAGAAAAGAAAAAATTCTTAAACAAGACGTCCTTAAAAGTTTTTCTTTATTTTGAAAGAATTTTCCATGACTTATACCTACATAAATAGCTTATCATTAGATCCGTTTCCGAGGAAACAATAATACAAGTTTCTGTTGTAGTTTGACCGATTTTACTAATGAAAACAAATGTGAATTGTGGAACACCAACATTTTATATTACATCGATTTCAATTTCATTTCCAGAGAAGTTGAATCAAATAAGAAAACAAAAAGCTGTTGACTTAAGGTTAATTTTATTTTAGTTTTGGTAAGTTTGCATACTTTTCACTATTTTATTAATCTTTTAATAATGTATTCATACTTATTATTTATTGTATTTTATTCTTATAGCTTAAAAGATAATTGATATCACTAACTTCTTTGTTATTTTGTTTGTTGATACAAATTTTTTTCTTTTGAGAATCTGCCTACAAAAGAAATACATCCCATGGATGAATAGCTTGTGCAGAAATTTGCACTCCCTCTTATAGCGCCATGAACGCTATCGCTATGAATTTGGCTTGTTCGACACGCTAAACAGAAACACCTTCCTTCAATATGGTTTTTTGGTTTTACTTGGTGATTTGATCACATATAAACTTTGTATTTTAATCCTTTTTAGTTGCGTTATTCTTCATTTGAGCTTGATAATGCTCCGCGATATGTTTTTTCAACTCCGTATTCAACCTAAAAGATGCATCACACTCTTCGCATTTGTAGACGTTCTCCCCAACATGTGATCTAAGATGTTTTATCATATCATTTGATTGGGCAAATTTTCGTTCGCAATATTTACACGCGTATGGTTTTTCTCCAGTATGTGTTCGCATATGGCGTTTCATGTGATTAGAAGAACTAAATCTATAACAAGACAAACAACAATTAGTAGCAAAATTACAGAAGCTTAAACCCTTTACCTCATTTCACAGCAATCACACTGATATGGTTTCTCTCCCGTGTGAATTCTTTTATGTTTTTTTAATGAACTATTTTTTGTAAATCTTGACCCGCAAATATCGCAAGTAAATGGCTTTTCATTTCCGTGAGTACTCGCATGCTTAGAAAGGTCACTTTTTAAAGTAAATTTACTTGGACATTCTGAGCACTGGTAGGACTTGATACCTTTATGTCGCAACTGATGTTGTCTTAAATTACTTGGACTTTTAAATGCTTTTCCACACTCCGAGCATAAAAACGGTTGCTCCCCAGTGTGTGTACGTAAGTGATCTTTCAAAGTACCTGCTTGCTGAAATGCTATATAAAGTTATTGTTATTTAAATATTAGTTAATATATGTATGTGTGTACATAATATAATTTATGACAGAGTATAAATCCGTGGTACGAAAACCTTGATAATGTCAACAAAATGGTTTTTGCATCGGATCAAAATCTTCTAAAAATCTCATTGAGAGTGTTTTTCTTAAAACAGTTTAGTCATACAAGCGAAGATGAGAGTTTTTTTTAAATTATGTGTTTAGTGTATTCATGTAGAGGACTTCAATTCTTTATGGCTGCGAGCTGAGAGAATTCCTATGAACACTGAGATTGTTTTGAATTGTATAAGTTTTTGTGGATAATTCTTCCCTAGTATTTCTTTGGAAAAATACCAATATTCTAATGACTTTGTCCTTAAAACATACAATTCGATTAACAGGAAAGCCTAGAAATCTGCTGAAAGAAATACAATGTGTCTGTGGTATCCAGCACGTAATTAGGTACTCCATTTCTGACACCAACACAGGAATGGTTGAGAGTTCAGTGACTAGGTTCAAGTCTTCTAAGCAGCGAACTGTTGTACCTCTAACTTATTTATTTTAATTTATTCTGTGCGAACAAATTATTGAAGGCTTCTTCAAAAATCTGGTACAGTTATTAGGCTTAACTTGTATAACAGAACGTACAGTTTGTTGTCATTTTTATGTGATTTTTCCATTTTACATCAGCAGCGTACTAGGATAAAACCGGTTAACATTAAAAATCTTTACCGAATATGACATGACAGAGTATTTAGTACCATTGATAAATAATACTCTTTGAATATGAGTACGTAATCGATAGTGATTAATTATTATAAACAAATAGTGACAAAATTCGAAAATGACGGTTTAAAAAATGCATTTTTTTCTGCATCCGTTTTGAGACAGGTTAACTATTAAATTTATAAGTATTAAGAACATTGAGTACGTACTCGTGAACAAGAACAAATTGTACAAACATTTCTCGCAATAACGACAAATATGTGGTTTAATACCACTGTGTTTAGTAAGATGGTCAATTAAATGAGATCTAATGCCAAAAGATTGTCCACAAGTGTCACAGATGAACTTGTGGTTCTTCTCGTGAAGTTTTTTGTGCCTATTGAGACGCTGTATTCCCTCAAATATCTTTGGACATTCTTCGCATTGATATGGTTTGCACATATCGGTTTCTTTGCGGTGAGTTCGCATATGAGAAGCTAGTGACACTTGCTTAAGGAATTTTCTGGGACAATCAGGACACTGGTGTCCATCGATATTTTTTAGTTCTGTCTTTTCTAAAAAGGTTTTATCATGGGTTATAGCATGGCGTAGCAAATGTCCTTCTTGGGCGAATCGTCTTTTACACTGTTCACATTCAAATGGCCGCCCTTCTTTTTTGTGAACACTTATATGTCGATGAAGACGATGCTGACGATCGAAAGACTTTCCACAATCTTCACAAATGAAGCAAGCACTTCTTTTATTCCGGGGGTTTGGTCTGTAAATGAAATTTCAAATAGGTTCTAATGAAAATATTCTAACCATTCTCTACTTCTCTATTTTCTGGTCAATTGGTTCAGATGTGGCTTCTTTTTTTACTGTTAAAAGTTCTTCTTTGCTTTCAGAGATTATACTTTCTATAGTATCGTCATAGTCTTCTTCGTGTTTGTCTGGAGAGTCTGAGTTGTTTTCATATTCTTCTTCCTTTATATTTGTTCTTTGTTGGATATACCTGAAATGTAGTTAAGTAGATACGTCTGTATCAATTTTTTTTAACCAAAACTGTCTTTTCAATACTTACACTTGGGTTTTACGTTCATGGCAAGGTTGTTCATTTTTCAAAACATCAATCGCGGTAGCATCACAATGACCAATAATAGGTTCGCATACTTTAGGCAAGAGTATGTTTATTCTATTTTTGTATTCAAAAATATACACCTATCTTACCTGATTCCCCTTTAATGTGCTCTTTTCGCGACGATTGATCTTTTTTTGAGCTAATTGGCAATCCATTTTGGAGTTTCAAACTTCTTATGGTCAGATCGGAGAGTAGGCACATTTTTTGAAAATGATATGCTTTTTTTAAACTTTCTAAACATTGAATGCAAATTCCTTTGGGAAGGTCGTCGTCAGGCAGCATTTTTAAACTGGAAACAGCAAATAACACTTCTGATGTGGAGATGGGTTCTTCTTCATTGGGTATACAAATCTCTGAGTTGAAAATCTTATGAAGTGAATCCGGATTTGATTTTGTGCAAGTTCGGCACATTTCATTAAAATTGGGGGAATGTATTATACCTTCCGATGTACCAAAATCTCCCATTATCGAAAAGAAAATATACCTACTGAAGAAGTGAAGATTGATATGCTGTTGTGCTTGTTCCCAACGAAGTAAACAAACCACCATCAACATCATTTTCAGATTTTGACATATTAGGGTAGTTTATATTTCTGAGGACTCACATATTCCTCCGTCTTAATCGATTCTTCTGATACGAGACAACAACTTGTGGACATTTTCAAGAAACTATTACCAAAGAGATGTCGCTAGCAAATTGGTGTATTTTTTCAGTTTTGGATATTTCGAATAATTCTTCTTTTCTGTGTCGGTTTTGGGGTTGTTTCGAATGTGATGGAGATTCAATGAACTGTTTATTACTCCAATTTTCAAACATTCAGTTCTCAAGACATTTTAATACATTCTGACCAATTATTACATTAAATCATTAAATATTATTGAATTTGATCCCAAGATATAAAAAAATGCATTAAATCAAGTACGCGAGATTCAGCTTTTTATCAGGATCACATTTTTTGATTCAAACATTCTTTAGTTTTCCAATTAGTGTAAAGACAAAATACAATGATTAGCGCCTCTCTTTCTAAACTTGAGAATTTCAATACTAAATTCGAAAAAGAAGATATCATCTGATGTTGGTAAATCGACTTTGCAGCCAGTGATAAGCTGCGCCGAATCCCATATCGTACCATATGTGCATATAATCCATTAGTCGCAAAGTATCCTAATAGTGATAACATTGCTTTATCTTGAAGTCAACAGAATAGGACCAGGTATGCATGGCATCAAAAAAAAAAAAAAAAAACATCTGACATCCGGCCAGAGCAAAGCGTCACCATTAATATTTGACGAATGAAACCTTAATTAGTGGATATAAGACGAAGAATTAACAGAGAAAATCGGTCTATAATGTTAAATGGATTCCCTTATACTGCCAGTCCTACACCGAGTGTCTGCCGATAATATTATATAATATTAAATAAATTTCTAAGACGAATATTTCGTCCTCTGTGCGAGGAGAGAAAATTGAGAGAAGTTACAACCATGAACTCTATGAGCTGCACCAAGTTAAAACCCATCGATTTCATTGGCCAGTCTACATCAACCGAATGGATATCAATCCTGAAGCCAAGTCTTCGTATCGAGAGAAGACTGAAGTTACAGTTTAAAGACAACGTCAACGCGGAATCTATAGCGCTTGGTCTACATGACTGTAGTATACTCGGGAATGTAGGGGATGAATAACAGCCATCACTCTGTTAGAAACCTTTCAAGGTGCTCGTGGCCTGTTAGGTAAGTAAATGCATTGAATTGCACTTTTATTTATTTTATTTATTTATTTAAAAAAAATAAATAATAACTTTTGATATTAAACTACTGAAAATAATATAAGTCAATTACACTTGTTTTATACATTTATTCCATTTATTATTTATTAAATTAATTGTAATAAATACGCACATATATACATACATTCATACATAAACACCTATAAAAATATGAAATTTTGTGAAATCAAAAATACATATTAACAGAATCAATGGTTTTTTGAATTTTTGTTTGTTGATTTATCTTGAACTTGGGCCTGATAATGCTCAGAGATATGTTTTTTCAACTCCGTGTTCAATCTAAACGATGCATCACACTCTTCGCATTTATACACATTGTCACCAACATGTGATCGAAGGTGTTTTATCATATCATTTGATTGGGCAAATTTCTTTTCGCAATATTTACACTTATATGGTTTCTCTCCAGTATGTGTTCGCATATGGCGTTTCATGTGATCAGAGGAATTGAACCTATGTATGTAAAAAGAAAATCAATTAAAAATCGCTTGTGATTAATTATTATAAACCATGCTACTCTTGCCTCATTTCGCAGTAATCACATTTGTACGGCTTTTCTCCAGTATGTATTCTTTCATGTTTCTTTAACGAGTAGCTTTTGGTAAATCTTGATCCGCAAGTTCCACAAACATAGGGTTTTTGATTGCGGTGAGTTGTCGTGTGCGAGAAAAGACCACTTTTACAAGTAAACTTACTTGGACACTCTGAACACTGGTAACGTTTAATACCACTATGACGCAATTGATGTTGTCTTAAATTGCTTGAATTGTTGAATTTTTTTCCACATTCCGCGCATAAGAAGGGCTTCTCACCAGTATGCGTGCGTAAGTGATCTTTTAGTGTACATGCTTGCTGAAAGGCTATATAAAGAAATTACATCAATTTATGGGAGTACAAATATGTAATCAAAATGAGAACGTACTTTATAATTTTCTATTCATATTGTACATACATATGTACTTAAAGAAAAGCTACTTTCTAAAATTTTATTCAACTTTGAGAAGCTTATTTAGTACGTACTCATTTAATATGGTTTATATGTGTATTAAAAAATTACAAACATTTCTGGCAGTAATCACAAACATGTGGCTTAATACCGATGTGCATGTTAAGATGATCAACCAAATGAGAACTTAAGCCAAAGGTTTTCCCACAAATTTCGCAGTTATATTTACGATTACCTTCGTGCAGTTGTTTGTGCCTTGTGAGTTGATACAGACTTTCAAATACCTTTGAACATATTTCACACGTAAATCGTTTGGTTGCATCAATTTCTTTTCGATGAGTTCTCATATGAGAGGCTAGTGATTCTTGTTTGAGAAATTTTCTTGGACATTCAGGGCACTGATATCCATCTACATTTTGTTTTGCTTCTACCATATCCAGGAACCTCTTTCCGTGGGTAATAAAATGACGTTGTAAATGGGCTTCTTGGGCGAAGCGTCTTCTGCAGTATTCACATTCGAATGGTCGTCCTTCTTTTTTGTGTAGATTCATATGACGATGAAGACGATGTTCGCGATCTAAAGTTTTGCCACAAATTTCGCAGGTGAAGTAGGCATATTTGTTGATGCGAGGATTAGGCCTACAAATTTAAGCTTAGTAATATCTATTAATTAAGTACAACTTAAAGTTATTTACTTTTCAATTTTTTGGACAAATGGCTCAGAATTTTCGATTTTGATGTCAACATCTTCTTTTTGGTCCAGACTTTCATTATTTGATTCGTCTGATTCAGATGCAGTGACTTTTTTCTTTGTATCCGAATTGCTCATATCGCTTCTATGTATTAAATCCTTCTCATGAAGAAAACTATAAACGAATAATGTATGTTTTAATATAAATGATATAACAAAAGTTATTGGCATAAATTTAATATCTCTTAGCATTCAGCTGGATAAAGTCAGTGGACTACCTACACCTAAAATAATAAATAAACAAAAAGTTTATTGCAGAGTCTAGAAAAAAATAAAGCATATCCGTTTAGGAACCAGTTTTTATCAAAATCTCGAGCTGGAATTTTTTCGCATTCATAATTTTCCATTACTGGAAACTAATAAAATCAATTGAATTTTTCTTACGCTTACATTTTTGTTTTCTCATCATTCTCATCATCACTATGATAGTCATCCTCTTCGACTGATACTGATCCAATATTTTTAACATTCTCCAAATTACATTGTTCGCCTTTACCTTCTGTAGAATGCGAGTCAGCTAGCAAGTTTCTAGTGTTACATTATATGAGATAAGAAGATAAATTGATATACTTTTTTCCTTACATTTTTGCTTTATCGTTATGATCATCGTGGTTTGATGTTTCCTTAGTTTGTATTACATCCGCCTGATGAAAGTTGTTAGTCCCACATTTCATAGAACGGAAGCCAACTAGCAACTTGGTAGAGCTGCAGGTTAAGTAGAAAATTATATGAGAACAAAATAGATACAGTTAATCTCGGTTGAGCTTACGGATTTGATTTTTCATCATCATCGTATTCAGCAGTTGATTCAGTTTTAGAAAGAGTCGTCTCCTCAACATCAACAATTTCGATTTCTGGAGCCAGTGTATCAGCGAGCAGGACCTTGGACATCCTTTTAGGCAAACTTTGAACTATTGAACTTTGTTCATTTTCTTTTGGTACATCTGCTTCATTGAAACGTTGAACAGGTTGAATGTGACTAACTGTAGGTAACGTCTCTATTGACAATATTTCTGTACAGTTTTTCCCTTCATTCGGAATCTTCTTACTATGCTTGCATGGTTCAGAAACATTTGTCTCACTTAAATCAATACTTTTTTGGTTTTCACTTCGAATTATAATATTTTGGACGCATGGCTCTTGGATCACAGTCTTAATGGATTGAAATTTTATTTCCCTTTTCCACGGAGGGACTTCTGAGAGTGGGACATTTGTGAAATCAACTTGCGGTTCATTTAAAAGCATGGTACTTTTGATACGTGGCTCCAAAAGATTTGCTTCATCTTCAACTATTGGCGAAGGCTCAGTTTGAAATATGTTGCCATTGCTGTTGATTTGATTCGGAATAACCATACATGGTTGACCCATATGGTCAACATGTCCTATTGATGGAGTAACATGTGCAAAAATGTCCAAACGACTGTTGATTTCACTTGGAATGATTATGCTCGATCCTGAATGCTGCATCAGATCGCTTTCGGGAGGAAGAAACACAATCTTCATAGCGTTTATATCTTCACTTGTAAGCATTTCACTTTGGACGATTGGCTTCGAGACAATATACTGATCGGAATCGGCAATATTTTCAATACCTGCATTCATTGGTTCGGAGTAAAGAATTTTGATACTGTCTGGATTTTCACTTGCAGTTATTAGGTTTTCGACGCATGGCTCGAAGATAGTAGAGTTTTCAGATTGTTTTTTATAATGCACAGTAGTGGGTGGGAGTTTTTGCAAGCTGATTTGTAGTTGATTTGGTAGTATTGCACTTTTCATGCATAGATCAGAGAGAATGCACATTTTTTGAAAGTTATATGCTTTTGTTAAACTATCAAGACATTGGATGCATATTGCTTTGGGTAAATCATCGTCAGGATGGATTTTAAGTGTAGATACCGCCATCAGTAATTTGTAAGTTTTTATGCTTTCATTTAATATGGCAACCTCTGAATCAAATATCTGATGAAGTGGTTCCGTTATTGTTTTTATGCAAGTTCGGCATATCTTATCAAAATTAGAGAAGAAAATATCTTTTGATTTGGAAAACAATTCCATCTTCGACAACAATACCAAACTCAATTCTAAAAATGATCAACAAATCTTGAAACTTGCAAAACTACAACAAAGTTACGATTTGTCAATTTCTGCTTTTTGACAGGAAGGTGCATACAAAGCAGGGTTGTTATTTTCATTATGGCAAAGCTATAATTGCGTGGTACGTTCCTTTTCTATACAAAAAATTGTGCCTAAAAATATTAGTTTCCATTGGTCTCCCGACCAGCACACAATAATAGGTGTGTTTTTTTTGCAAGTCCATATAGAATTGTAAAAAAAAAACGACATCGGGACTAAGCGCTTTACATGCAAATGCAACAACTACTTAAATCTATACAGAGTTAGCTAAGACCAGATAATTATCGAGCGTTAATCTAAGACCCGATAAAAATGGTGATGCCAAAATAGTATTATCTATATGTTATCGATAATTTGCTCAGAGACGTCAAAAGTGAAGTTTTCGGATTGGTTGATGCTGGTCGTCAATAAGCTGACAAATGTCATAGCGTACACAGTGCTTCCAGCTGTGTGGAAAAAAAGCTCCTAAATCCCGATGTGGTTTTTTTTTACAATTCTATATGGACTTGCAAAAAAAACACACCTAATTAGGCCTATTCGGCGAGATCTTTTATTCTTCTATTCTGTTATTCTGCTATGAATTTCCATACAAATGTTTGAGCTGTCAACAAATCTTTTATGAATTTTAATTTTGGTATTCAGCACGCTAAAATCTGTTATAAAATCTGCTAAGAAAACTTTTATGAACTGTCAAACGTTCGAACATAGAAAAAATCTTTTACGAATAGCATTTTTGGTATTCAGCATGCCACAATCTGTTATGAAATCTGTTAAAAATCATAAAAGAATAAAAGACAAACTTCTGTGACTTTTATCATAAAAGATTTCAATACATACACAGATACGAGTATATCAATGAAAAATTGATATATCATCGTCGTCAATTGTGCAATACAATATTTTGCAAATATGGCTGATCTGGAATGAATTAAATAAGAATTAAATTACATTTTTGTTAAGAATGGACGTTTCATAGAACGACGACGATATATTTTTTATTTCGTCAACGAAATCTTTTTAAAATGAGACAAATGAAAGAAAATATATTTACACACATACGAGTATTATATAAACATATGTATATGTAAGTAGAGTAGAGGACACCAATAATGTGTAAGAGAAGAGATTACTTTTTTGTTCGTCATCCATTTTAATTTTGTCAGATGAATTATTTTATTTAATCACAGCTGATTATGATAGCAGATTTAGTTAAGTTTCATAACAGATTTCGTTTTCGAAGTTGCATAACAGACTTTTATAAAAGTTCGAGCCCCCGAATACCAATTATAAAAGATCTTTTAAGATGGAAATCTTTTATGATTCATAACAGAAAATCTATAGCAGAATAACAGATGTGGCAGAATAGGCCTAAATAGCTCTAGTTCTGAAAAACTTCTGGGTTTGGTTTCAAAATCAAAACAAGATCACTCTTAAACGATACTAATATAAAAAATCGATTAAAAATGTGAATTATCGATACAGATTAAGATTTTTTAAAGGCAAATGCGAAAAAATTTAAATATATAAAATCTGCTCTAAATCAATTTTAGAATGTTTATGGTATCTATTCATGTAAAGCCTAGTACGCAGATCGAGACAAGACAAATTTTATCTCTACAATTTTAATCTCTACAAAACTTTTCCTAATCTCGCGCAAAAGTTTGAAGTTGGAGAATTAAAAAATAAATAAATGTGTTTTGTAGTGTATCTCTGGAACGGGTTGTCTTACAAAAGTCGTTCATACCTTTTTGGAATCTCCTCTTGATGCTTTCAAGAGAAGCATCAGCACCTTTTACATAAAACCAGTTTTGACAAAAAACACTTTCGGAAATACGGTGGCTGTCAAAATTTGTCCCGCAAAATAATGCTTGTATCATTCTTTTTCCTGGCAAAATTTAGTGGAGACATTTTGTAGAGCAATTCACAATAGTATGAATTTTGCGCGTGAACTGCGTACTGCTCGGAAAAATATCCGAGACAAAATTTGTCCCAGGAAAAAAAATGTATGGGAGACAAAATTTTTCCCGATCTGCGTACTAGGCTTAAACGCGGAAAAACCGAAAACGGAAATTTATTTATTTTTTCACATTTTGACGCAAATCAACTCATTTTGAAACTCCGAAATTCGGAAAATGTTTTCTGATTCCGTTCGGGGCCTATGATGTAAATTTACTCGTATTCGTAGCGTAACAAAATTTTCGGGGATTTGTTACGAGGGACTCTGTGATAGGGGTGATTATATAAAAAGGGCCCCTGTTATCGTTAGATTTTCTCTAATGTGATGAATAGGTTCGTTCGTCCAACTTGGTTTTCTTGACAACCATGAGAGTTGTTAAAAAAACTGGGGTTTCGGTTTTCAAAAAACACACAAGACTTGAGGGCTCAACAAAAAACTTAATGTCTGCGTTGATGTCATGTCTTCTTGCTGTTTAGTTAGTTTAGTTTAATATAAATTTATTGAACATTAAATTTTAAGCTGTTGTTGATTATGGTATGGCTATGAGATGACCTAGCTTAGTATTAAAATTAGAGCTTTAAATTTAGACTAGGTAAGTACTCTCTGAGAATACTGACTTGGTGATCTGTCTCAGCCAAAGGTACCTTGCTCTGCTATAAATATGACCATAATCCCAGAAGTTGACTCTGTGTTCGTGGTGGTGAACATTTTATCAGACATGAATTCCCCTTTAATTTTCTTTTTCAAATGATATTTTTAACTAACACTACTGCAAATCATGTAGTAAGTTATAGTGCACCATTATCTTCCTTAGTTATTTTCTTTTTATATATTCATTTGTATTGATTTACGAAAATATCCATAGTTTGAGAATTCGGAAAAATAACTAACGCTTTCAAATTGCATTCTGAAATAAACGACAAATAAGACGATACTACTTGGGGTTCGATTTTTGTTAGAAAAATTATGGACCAGTCAAATATTTTTAAGTTGAGCTAAAAGATAGAATATATGGGAGGCAGTGTATTTCATACAATGAGTAATGTTAAAACATTTGAGGTAATCCAAATAAAGCTTGTTTTATTCTTTTGTAAATATTTTCACTTTTATTCATTTTTAAATTCACATTTATTTGGTACAACAGTAAATTTATTATAATTTATAACTACACACAATAATAAAAGCTCATTCGATCTGCAAAAAGAGCATTTAAATCCGTGAATTGAGAAAGAAGTTCCTCCCAACTCTTATTCGCTGGTCAAAGATATCCATTCGAAAAATATATATTCCAATTCATACAAGCTTTGCACTTAATTGTCTTCCTACAATAATTCTAATATTTATAAGAATAAGTGAGGAGTGACGTTTCACAAAAGGGGATATAAACACTTTTATTCCTTTCTGAATTTCCATTTAATTCCATGGGATTTCAGGAAAAACACTGTTTTTGGATTCCAATTTCTGGGGTTTAAGCATTCGAAATTAGAAGAACAAAACTACACAATACATACATACATACTTAGTATAAAAAAAGTGAAAAATGTTTATATCTTCTTTTGAAAAATCAGTCCTCCAATATTTCGGAATAATTTTAATATTAAAAAATGCCACCGAGAAAATATTGTGGATTAGTCTTAAAACAAATGAATTTTTTAAATACATTTTTTCATTAAAAAAAGAAACTAGAAATTCTTAATTTTAAATCACAAAAAATGAAAACAAAAATAGACGTGCAATTATTACTACAAATAAATACAAACAAAGAAAATAGTTAGATCTACACCAATTTGTTTAAATAATTAAATAATATAGAATAATTTTTCAACATTTAGCCAATATAAATAGTTTTATTAAATTACAAAGGAAATTCAATCCTCTAACTGGAATTCTTGTATTTGAGTTCTTTCTTTACTCAGCTTTTTTTGAAAGATCCTTTTTCTGTCGTTTTTCCTCGCGTTCTAGTACATCAAAAGCTGCCAAATCAATGCTAGCCACATATGCATGAAGGCAGGATATAAGAGATTTCAAAACCGCAAAAGGTGCGGAAACAAATGCCAAGACTTTGAACAGCGAGCAACCGAAAACTGTTAAAAGACAATTAAAATTCTATATATAAAAAAAATGTTAATTGCATTTAAAATATTTACTCATTGGTCCGGGCGTAAAATGAAGCATATAGAGGCATACGTAAAATAATTCATTAACACAGCACATAAAAGTAAGGATATCCTTTTGGTAGTAAAGTCTCAAAAGGAAGTTCTCGTTTACATCGAAAGACTTGTGTGAAGATTTTCCAACTGTGACGCTCCTGATATGCAAAAAATCATTAAAGTTATTCATTCTATTATTAATAAATGTCCAGAGGATAACTTACGTCTGCATATATAACCAATGGCAGGCAACATCAATGGCAATTGAGAGTTGGAAGTAGAACATGTATTCGGGATAAAAATAGCTAAGTGTAACCAAAAGACCCATTGTTCCACAGCGGTCTGTCAGTTGATCAAGCATAGCTCCAAATCGAGTACCTTCATAGATTTTAATTGAGGATTTTAGAGAACATGAATTTTAATTCCAAATTTGTTTAAAAGCGTTACGATTTAAATGTACAACATAATTTCTAAAATAAAAAAAAAGTTGTGTAAGTATTTATCATTTTAAAGAAAATGATTTAAAGTCTATCTGATTAGTTTTGAGTAAGTTCTACCATCGAAACGAGGCTTGTTTGCTTCTGGCAGATAATTGTCTTTCCCCTTGTTGAAAGCAAATAACGCTCGTAATAGTTCGGAAGAATGTAACTATGTATCGAGTTTTGGCTTATTAAAACTGAACTTACCATCATGACGAGGGAAAAGATATTTTTGAATGTTTCAAAATTGCGGTGCTGACTTAAATCAGCCAAAGAAGTGCATAATTATAGTTCAAGAGAATTTTTCTTAAGGAGATTGATGTAACAAAAGTCGATAGTATAGCGGCAGAGCAACTTAGGTTTTTTGGAGAAAAATCAAGGTTTATCAAAAGTAAATCTGATGTTATGAGAAAGTCAATACTAATCCCACGTCCATTGTAATCAAATGAAACTACTGCATTAAAATTTAACTTTAAGAAAATTTACAAAAGAAACTTAAGAAGTTACGTACATTATGTGTATACATATAATATTTTGAAAATAAGTTTAAAAAAAAACACTCATAGTTTAACTTGTATAAAGAAGTTCCTAATTTGTATATTACATTTTTATATTATACCGATTTTTGTTTTCTTGTTGAAAATTTTGTATAGAGAACAAAATCAAACAATGGGGGCTATCGTAAACAAAATTTCTCATTTGGAAACGATAATACTTTTGCAATGTTCATTATTGACCTGCGGCTGGCCTTTTGAAATGAGAGCCAAACTCCCCATTAATCTTAATTCCCGATATCAATAAATTCCTAGGGGGACCTTCTACATTATTCAAGTTGACAAATTTGAAAGTTAGGCAAAATTCCGATGGGAATTTTATTCACGATAGCCCCCAATAGCTTATTGAACTCATCGAACACAATTTGCATACCTTAAGAAATAAAATAATGCAAAACTTAAATATGCATACAAAATGATACAAACACAACTACATATTTGCAATGAAAAACTATGCAAATAATATGCAGTATGTGATTCTTCATTTTTTTTAGTCCCACGCTTGATAGCGATTATTTCAATTTCTTTAAACAGACCAAATTAGATATTAGTACTTCAGAATTCCAAGCTTTTTTTTTACATTTAGTTCTTTTTTTAAATCAAAAATACATAGGTATGTAGTTATACTTTTTGAAGTTAGTTTAGATAATTAAAAAGTAGGTAATCGTATTGAACACTGTAAACTTAATCAATTCATTGATAAGGGAACTATTCGTATCAATTAATTTCAGTTCAAATCTTAATGCAACTGAATTTGTTTATGAAAATGAAAATCAATAAACGAATGCACAGTGGTTTGGGTTGTATGCAGACGACGTCATAATTCAATAACTTTCGAACCACATGTCCGATTGTAAAGAAACTTTCAGATATGATATAACACATCGTAAGAAATCACTAAAGAAAATATCAGCCCACTGACACGCCTACTTACATGGTTACATTTGTAGAATGTAGAATTTCCTAAAGCGTACACGGTATTTTTTCCACACTATTACATTTACACCATAATATACAAAACAATACAAAGCAATTTTGCGATAGTGTTTAGTTTAAAACGATTTCACTTTCCTACTACTCGTACTACACTTAATTACTCTATAAAAGAAAAGATGGAAGTGGTGAATAACGTCGCATGTTGCACACAAGTGCAGTTCTTATGAGACAAGGAGATTTTGTTTCAAAGACGTTTTCTACACTTTTTTATTTCTGTGGGTACCAAAGTAAATAACCCAACTCGCCGTTTTTCGTTGACCAAATTTCGTAGATATTCTTTCTTGATACCAAGCAAAAATACTTCGTCCCTAAAGAAAATTTGTATAGAAAAAAGAAATCGTTTTTGCTCAAAAACCGTGAAACTAAAGCATTAATTGTGCTGGTTGTGGGTGATTGTGGGTGCCAAGATACGGTTTTTCTAAAAGCTGACTATTCACTCTATATAACACAAAGACTTTTACCGCTATGTGTGGCTAATTACTATATTAAAACTTTATTTAAACATTGAACAAAATGACAAAAAACACTAAAATGGTACACGGTTTTACTAACATTAATTAAAAACCAAACATCCAAGTATTAACAACAAACTAATAAAATACTCTAAATACCTTACTTTTGTAATTCCATTGCGAAAAAATTGCAATAATATAACTTTTATTTAAAAAAATTCACTTCAAACTACTCATAATTATTTAAATTTATTTTCACAAAAAATTAAATATTTGGCTCACTTTGAAAGCGAAAATAAAACAGATAACACATGACATGCATATCAAAATACTTGCAACGGTAAATATTGAACTGTAATCTATTAGAAAAATACACTTGAAACAAAAAACAATTGCTTTCATTTTTGTATTTTTGTCGTATGGGCGAAACCACTGTGGAATGGCATAAATAACCTGGAAACAACCTAAAAACAACAAGTATTTGCCAAAAAATTCCAGCAAATCCTTAAAAAGGATTATATCATGTATGTATGCGGGTATCTACGTACATAGTATGTGTTTTAAATAAATTGAACTTCTACGTACATTACTACCGTGTTTTTACCATAAACACAATATACCTACATACATTTGTATTTACACATCATAATAGGTATATAGCCTATCCCTAGATTTTTGTATTGTTTGTTTACTTAAGAGTTGGTTCTGACGTAGATATTTTTGTTCTTTATTAAAAATGGAAAATGAATACACAACAAAAATATATTCACTTACTTTGGTCAAATGTTCTAGCAGCATGTCCGTCAACACTGTCTAGCAAAGCGCTAATTATATAACACCATCCAGCAACAACATAGTTGGTTGACATGAACCAAAAGGCGATGATAGCCAGCACAATTCGTCCATATCCTGAAAAATCAACATTGAAATTGATGAGACATCCATTCCAGTTTATTCTTCCCAAGCAATAAATGAAAATTATATCGATATAACTATAAATTCGTTCGGTAATTGGATAATTCAATTATGAGAACAACAATTAATGAACTTATGGATTTCTTGTTCTACGAAGGGAATATAGGGGAACTTACCAATCAAATTAGGAATGAATATAAAAACGTTTTCGGTTTCTTGTGCCATTTTTCTTTTGTTTAGGCTATCTCGACAAAGATCTTCAGGAAAACTTTAAAATTTGAGCAAATGCGGAATGCAACAAATTGGTTTCAGAAAATTTTAAGGGAAATGGTTCAACTATCTACGCGGTACACAATAATTGACCTCTAATTGGTTCAGTTATCCAGATATGATAGAAATTAGAAAATTGAAAATTCTGCGCAAAAGTCCAACTTGGTCTATGATTTGTGAAGCAAAAAAACCAAGAACACAGCATACACAACACAACCTGTGCAAGTCGCCGCAAAAATCTATTTTTTTTTTTTTTACATTTGACAGTTTAAAAATTTTCCGAGTTCAATGCAAAAAAAAATGAAATCCACATCAGAACTTATGACGTTCAATGCAAAATTCCCTTCAACCAAAAGGAGTCTGTTTTGGATTCGCACACGTAAAAAACATCAACAACTCGAGAAAAATAAGTAATATAGTATTTTTGTGTTCGTTTCAGTTATATTTTGAGAAGACTTTATCATAATCTACTAAATAACTACTGATACTTCGCTTTAATTTGCTGTGTAAACTAAATGTGAATTGTCCTTAGGCTAGCCGCGCACTAGCAAATTTTAGTTGCGAAACTGTTTGGTTACTTATAGAAAACAGATGAACTGTTTGGTTGAATGTCGGTGAATTTGCAGATAATTATATGTTCAATAAAATGGCGAAATTATTTTAGGCAATCGTTTAGTTTGTGTTAAAACACAAACTTTTTAGTTGCTCGAACCAAGCAGTTTCGCAACTAAAAATTGCAAGTGCGCGGCTAGCCTTACACTAGGGATTTCGATCCCTTGCCAGTTTTTTTCTTTTTGTGTGCGTATTTCGTATACATGTAAATCTCTCTACAAATATGGATTCGAAGAATTTGATCTCTGTCAAAAAAAAAATTGACTGTTTTGGTGTGAAGGAATGTAAAATCTGTCGAGAGATCGAAATCTTCACACAGAAATTGATTTCTCGTGTGTAAAGGAAATCGACATAAGCTTACAGTCCGATTTTCCCCTTGTGAGATTTAACAAATTACAAGCAGTAAGGCTCTAGGCGCGCACATTCAATTTTTAGTTTCGCAACTGTTTGGTTGCTTATAGAAAACAGGTGAACTATTTGGTTGAATGTCCGCGCAGGTGCATATAATTATATTTTACACAAAATAGCGAACTCATTTTAGGCATTCGTTTAGTTTGTGTCAAAACACAAACTTTTTAGTTACTCGAACCAAGCAGTTGCGAAACTAAAAATTGAATGTGCGCGCCTAGCCTAAAAGAACAATAAAAGATTTTAAAGTAGGCCATTTTAAGACACGTTTATTTATCATAAATAATAAACTAATAAACCTTTTTCCACTTGATTACCACATTTAAAAGAAAATGTCTGCGATACAGCGTGGGATAGGCCAGTCCGAACATGAGGAATTTTGACATAACACATCGAATCAGACGAATATAGCATATTACCTTGCGATTTTTAAGCCCGTAAGGCTAGCCGCGCACTAGCAATTTTTAGTTGCGAAACTGCTTGGTTCGAGCAACTAAAAAGTTTGTGTTTTGACACAAACTAAACGATTGCCTAAAATAAGTTCGCCATTTTATTGAACATATAATTATCTGCACATTCACCGACATTCAACCAAACAGTTCATCTGTTTTCTATAAGTAACCAAACAGTTTCGCAACTAAAAATTGCTAGTGCGCGGCTAGCCTAAGGGAGAGACGTGAGTGGTGGCGGGTGTACACAAAATTGCTGGAGTTGGAAAAATTGCAGAGTTATCGTTCTGTGTTCTTTGTGGTTTTTTTATGTTGTGTTGCAACATTATGGTATGTTGCATTTCTATTTGGCGCTCAGGGAACTTCGATAAACTAACTAGAATAAAGAGTGCTAAAAGATAACTCCTTTTCAATAGAACAAAATTAACTTTTATTAAAAATCGCTGTGTTTAAAAGTATCCATGCAAATCGGAATGAAGCCAAAAGAGAAAAAGCAGAAAATCACCCATGTTCTGTATTCCGAGTGAAAGTGAATTGAAAACGAATTTCAATTTCACTTAAAATGAAAAGGCATGTTCTACATTCCGAGTGAATTCAATTCACTCCGAATTTATTTGTGAAATGTCAAAATCAGCTGAAAGACAATTTGCATCATTTATTAAAACATTGTTTCTTGTGCATAACGAAAATAGATTCACTATTATTATTAATAAGTGGTAGAAGGGACGAAAATCAATGATAGAGAGTTTGTGGAAAAGTTTTACGTAGTAAAGCCATAATTTTAGATCTTTTAGAAGCAGCGTAAGTAAAAAATGGGGAAT
Organism: Philhelius festivus; assembly: GCA_963931855.1. Classification (NCBI taxonomy): domain Eukaryota; kingdom Metazoa; phylum Arthropoda; class Insecta; order Diptera; family Syrphidae; genus Philhelius; species Philhelius festivus. The sequence continues at coordinate 11,817,742 of OZ007557.1, read as the reverse complement.
GAATTAACATGGTCATATTTGAATTGTTTGTAGTTTCAAAAGAAGCTTCAGACTAAGCGAAGAGACATTTGTTTACATTTTTGAAATAAATCCCTTAATAAAATCGACTTCAATTCCCTTAACACAAAATTTCTTCCTTCTTATTTCATAAATTGCAACACAACTTTTTCTTGTCGGGAGCTCTTTTGTATTTTCTTGTAAACAACAATTTATCAATCAATCAAATCAAAATCAATTAATCAAAATTTCAAATCTTTATTTACACGTTTATCAATTTCACCAAATAAAACTAAGTGAATTGAATTCACCGTAAAACCCTATGTATTCGAAATGTAGAACACGAATTTTCATCTCCGAAAACTCAATTCACAAACTTCCATTTCGGGTGGAATTTAGAACACCAACATTTCACATTCGGAATGAACAAATCACAAAAGTCATTTTATGCGGAATGCAGAACATCAAAATTCACTTTTGTTGCTCGAATTCACAATAAGTGAAATGCAGAACATGGGTGAATGACAGTTTGTGCAAAAAAACAAGTAAATAGACCTTTTTGGACATTTGTAAATTTCAAAGAGTAATATGAAGTTAAGACGATAGTAAAAAAATAGGTATTCGATGATTTTAACTTTTATAAAAGGGTAGAGAAAGTATTTCGTTTACAATTAGCAAAATCCTTTCATATTAAAACAGCTAGCTTTAACATCATACTAATTCAACTAAAATTTTTTGCATCTAGCTTTCAATGAGCTGCTACGTTAAAAGTAGCCGCGTTTTATCATCGCCAATGATCCATATAGATAAACTCTTGAAAATAAAACGATACAGATCATAATGACAGTTGCCTTGTATGCTCATCTCCTTTTTGCTTATGTTTGTTGATTTTCAAATGCTTCTTGTCTTTTTTCTTTACATTGTAGAGAGAAAGAACTAATTTTTGGATCTTTGAAATAGATCCAGATAGAGAACAGGATCCCAAATTGTTTTTGTAATACGTGTTAAAAATTAATCCAGATCCGGATCCACATAGATTCGTAGATAATAAAACGCGCCTAGTATAGCCCTGATTTTTAAGATCTTTTAATAAAAATTCCAATAAAATGGTCCAGGTTTTGTTAAAAAAAAAAATCGTAAAATTTTTGAACACTGCCAAAAGTACACTACGGATTTGATATTTCTCATTAATTCCATATTACAACTTGAACCAACTTCGCAGGGAAATATATATTTTTTCATCCCATCATCGGATGAAAAAAAGAACAATTTTATCGCAAAACCGAGTGCTACACTTTACTACAAGATTTTCTGGTCATGGCCGTCGTCATTTTTCTTGTGAGAACTTTTATGCAGTCTTTTCCTCAAAAGAATCGCACCATCAATCAAAAAACTTATTAACTTAACGATACATTTAATGAAAATTTAGTTTACATTCGATTAAACTTGCATATTAACGTTGAAAAAATGGTGTGCTTGTGAGTACGAAAACCTAAAAAAATCGTCGGATTCGGATAGAACGAAGTCGCGAAGAAAAAAAGGACTACGACATACATATTATATTAATCATCTTTTTTGTTTTTAACGAAGGCGAAGAAAATTACCCCCGAAAATGTGCAATTAAGTGAAATAATATATTTATCATAAACGAATAGAAATTATTGCGAAAAAATGCAAGTAATTCCACCTTTATTCTCAACAGTGCAGCCCCAGTGCCAGTGACTTGCAGGCTTGCAACCAAGCAGTGTGACAAGAGCGATCTCGTCATATCGATATTTTTCTGCACTTTTATTGGAATTAATTGCAAAGAATTTTTTCAATTGTTCGTAAGAAAATAAATTAACCGGAACTAATTGTTGCTCGGGATCGGGACAATGCGGGATTAGGATTATTATCGTTGAAGAAAAAAAAAATAGAGGTGTAAATTTACAATTTTCCTGCCCCTAGTCTGTGTCCATAGCTAGTCGAACGAAGGAACGAAAAAAAAAAAAGAGTAGAAGCGATAGAAAAATGACGTGTGTGTTTTGTAAATCCTTAACATAAAAACGAGACGGTTATAGTATTGCTGTCAGAATTTTTCTACCTTGCAAGTGCGTTTCTTCTCATTCCATTCAGTGTGCGTTAAATGACGGATATCTTTCCTCACGAACAAGTGAATAAGTTTTTCTTTTGTGAAATAGACTGAGTAAGAAATATTCAAGTTTGCATTTCTAATAAAAATTAAATCTTGATCTCAATTGTTTGCAAAAGTAAATAGAACAAAATAATTAATTCCTTTCCTAGTCAAAAGTTTGAGTAGATAAATCATAATATTCCGAGTCTTTCTTATCAACGACAGCTTTCTCCTTTTCTCGCATCTGTTATTGCCGTTTTAACAAGACGGACTTATACGAATGATTTTGCTTATAAGAATTTTGCAAATGAGTAAAACTGAAATGGAATATTAAGTCGTCAGACAAAAAAAAGTAAAAAATAAACGGTATAGAAACAATACAATTTTATTTGATAAAAATAAAATTGAGAAAAAAATAAATATTGTATCACTTTAATATGCAGCTAACAACAATGAGCAACTAAAACTGCACAAGAGGATAGTCTGTCTTCTGTGAACTGAGTGGCGTCAACACTTAACTTATTTTTTTGTCCATCACCGTGGTCGATGAAAATCAATTAATTGCATCACACACTATTTAGCATCGTTCTATTCGTCATCCAAATATTATTTTTCTCAACATCACAACATTGCAACAAGAGCAGTGTTAGAGAATAAGAAACAATATAAGCCCAGGACCAGGGCGTGAAGGTTGAGGTTAGTTGTCAGCAGTGTTGGCCAACATTATTCTCAAATGCTAATATAAAATTGAATATCAACAAAAATGAACAATGATATAAACGCACCATCGTTGTCGTCTGTTGCTGCTTGCTCATCAAATTCAACAACAACAACTACTACCACAACAGCACCTTGCAATGCGATTGCTGGAAGTAGCGGTGGTACTGCTGCTGTTGGAGCACTAAATGCCAATGATTCGTCAATCACATCCGTGACATCTATGGCAAGTAATTCGACGACAACTATCAGTACTGCATCACCTTCGATATACACATCTGCTAATGCAGCACCAGATCAAACAACTACAACTGCAAACGATGAAGATAAACCAAATGTAAGTTCCCTTAAAAATATACATACCTATGCATAAGTTTATATGTATTTACATACTCACATAGCTAGATCCAGATTGGTTACAATTCGTATGATATCCAACCAAGCCAGGGGTCGATTTCATATCTGTTTTATCCACAGCATTTTATCTAGCCAGCTAAATATCTATTTTTTGAAACTGCCGTAAAATATAGTTTTCCTTAAAGTGCGTTCATTTGGCTCCGCGAAATTAGGCCCCAGGAAATAAGGCCCCAAAAAAAAATGAAATAAGGCCCCAAAAAAATGCATACAAAACAACAACAATGAAAATTCTTGAATTTTGGGGTGTTATTTCATTTTTTGGGGCCTTATTTCATTTTTTTTTTGGGGCCTTATTTCATTATGAAATAAGGCCCCAATGAAAAAAGACCCCAACATTAAATTTGGGGCTTAATTTCATTTTATTTTGAAAAACAATTTGGGGCCTTATTTCATTTTGCATAATTTACTTAAAATTGCCAAAACAACATTGTTTTCACAAAAAGTATTAAGAAAATCCGCTAATCGAGGACCCAGAGCTAGCAAAATACGGCTTAGTGTGGTCCCAGCAATCATGTTTCAATGTAAAACCGAGGCGATGTAAAAGCTTGAAGAGAAAACCATCGTCACTCTGGTTAAATCTATTAAGATTCAGATAAAACCACTAGACAATTAAAACACGTTGCTTAATATAAGAGTATCTAGTATTTAAAGCATATTATCAAATTAAAACTATTTTTATTTTCTGTTTGTCGATCACTTTCAAATTGAATTTCATTCAATAAACATCTTATTATTATATATAATTCGAAGTTTTAATATCGGATTGAAAAGCATCAGTAAGTAACAGAATAGCTGAAAAAAATCGCGCGATTTTTGTCAGCTATTCTGTTACTTACTGATGCTTTTAAATATAAGGATCGTGTTGAAAACCATCAGCGAGTAACAGAATAGCTGACAAAATCGCGCGATTTTTTTCAGCTATTCTGTTACTCGCTGAAGGTTTTCAACACGATCCTTATATTGAAAAGCATCAGTAAGTAACAGAATAGCTGACAAAAATCGCGCGATTTTTTTCAGCTATTCTGTTACTTACTGATGCTTTTCAATCCTGTGAGGAAGACATTAACGTAGAGGATGAAAGCCCTGTTGTTGTAAGCACATCCATTGACGAACATATTTGCGTTGTTTGTAAGGATTTGCGAGCAGATATTGTTCTGTTGCCTTGCAGGCATTTAAAAATTTGTGCTGAATGCAATATCAAAATTCAAGCTGAAGCTATAGCTGAAGGAGAGGAGAGTTACAAGTGTCCTTGTTGCAGGGAAATTGTACAGGATACAATCCAAGTATTTGTTTGATGGTTTGGGGTATTATTTCATTTTTGAAAATAAACTTTAATATAAAAAAACAAATTGGGGTCTTATTTCATTAAAAATAAAAAAAGACAAAACAAGCTGGGGCCTTATTTCATTTATTTTTGGGGCCTTTTTTCATTTCGATGGGGCCTTATTTCATTGGGGCATAATTTCATTATGAAAAATTACCCCAATTTGGGGCCTTATTTCATTTTTTTTTTGGGGCCTTATTTCCTGGGGCCTAATTTCGCGGAGCCCGTTCATTTTAGAATGAGAAGTTTTCACAATTTTTGAGATTTTGTTTTTTTTTGCAATTATTGTTCTATCATATGGGTTTGTTCTTTGGTTCAATCCGATTCTGCAGTACCTACACTGTACTACTGCAATCTTTTTGCTCTTAAAGAGAAATTTCACAAAAAAAAAGCATCGTGAAACTGTATAGACATCGATCTGATGCACAAACCATAGGCCAAATTCCTAAACGCAAGATTTGCAAAGCAAAACACCTGCAAAGCAGATACCTATAGCAAATCAGAATACGCATAATGTAAGAGAATTGCACAAGAAATATTTGATATTTGCAAGAATGCCTCTGCATTTGCGCAAGAAAGTAGCATCGATTGCATTTTGGGACACTGCTTGGCAGAGATTTTTGTATTTGCAGTTTAGAACTGTTTGCTTAGCAGAATTTGCGCAAGATATGCGTTTAGGAATTTGACCATAGTAATATCTATTATCCTGTTCTACTAGTGAAATCCATACCATTTCTGACAGAAAATTTTATTTGATAGAAATTTATCAATTATTATTGTTTCTGAAACTTATTCCGTTCATACTTATGGTTTTTTTTCAATTCCAATGTACCTACCTACCTAGTATATGTATGTATGCACATATAAATAATTGAAATGTATAATTATTCCGCTGAGTATTCGATTTTAGCTTCGGAACAATTAAAATAGAGACACTTAACAAAATGTAAAGAATTCAAATATTTATTAAAGGATAAAGGAAGAACAATATGAAATTTCAAAACAGATTAATATTTGGTTGCACGACCTTTAATTTTAATGACTGCTTGACATCTATTGGACATTGAGTCAACTAATCGGCGGAATTTGTTCACTGAAATTTGGGAAAACTCATGATGAACATTTCTTCATAATTCAGTGAGTGTTGTTCTTGGTATTATGCTCCTTAACCTCCCTCTTTAAATCTCCCCACAAATGCCATATTGGATTTAAATGAGGCGATTGGGATAATCACTCCATAACATTGATTTTTTGTTCCTTGAAGTAAGTTTTTGTAAATTTGGATGAATCTTTTCAGATCGTTATCCTGTTGTAAAACCCATCTTAGGGGCATATTATCTTGAGTATAAGGCAGCATCGTGTTTTTCATGATATTAACTTACATTACCTGATTCATTTTGCCTTTTATCAGATGAATTGGTCATACCCCATGCCAAAAAAAAAAAACAACCCTAACGTAGAATACTAACGCCTGCATGTTTAACCGTTTTCTGGGTGTATTGTGGACAGTTCTTTTAAAGGTGGCCTTTGAACAGTTTGCCTGCCATCACTTCTGAACAAGTTAATCTTCGTTTCGTCAGTCCACCAAACATGTCTCCACTTTTTAACTCCTTTGTGTCCCGTCCAACTGAGATGGTCCTTAGCGAATTTTAAGCTAAGATCTTGTTCCTTAGAAAAAGCACTCTTATTTTGATCCGTCCGTGTAAATTACTTTAGTTTCTCCGAACTGTTCTATCAGAAATATCCAGGTGTAGTTCAGCTCTAATATCTTTACTATTTTTTTGTCTATTAAGCTTACGAAAAGGAATATACTAACATATACTTGACTCGAAAGAGAACTCCATGTACGTCGATATTTTAACATCTGCACCATCTTTTATGTCGCTATGTAACTATAGAATATTTTTAACATTTATCAAACGATAAATATTACCTATTGAGTAGATATGTTTTTGAAAATAGTCGTTCAGTACTCAACAAGCACTTACAAAGGCTAACTTTGGTATATCCTGATGCCCCTATATTGTGAAGATTGTGGAAAATTTGTGATTCATTTTTTTTACTGAGATTCGAAAGTTCAAAGAATTCGTTTAATAAACTCGTTGTCATCCAAACTCTGATCTAGCAACCAGTAAGAAAACTCAAGTCTCTTTTTCAAATCCTTGGGAAGCAGTTCTTGCACAAGTTTATAATAGTGGTATGGATAAAGATTTTTTCTAAGTATAGTACAATAAAAAACTTTGTCTGTAAACATAGAATTGTAAAGCTAAGCGTTTGGGGCCTTATTAATAGATAACTTGTGACAGATGCCAGAATTCTTTCATCAACCAAAATCGTTAAAATATAAATAAAATCTTTACAAAGAGCTTACGACTTTACGACGTTTATCGCACGAATTCTTACTTGGAAAACCATTCTTATTGGAAAACCATTCATATTGGAAAACCATTCGTACAGTAGGTAAAAAATCTGAAATTCCTTTTTTCTTTAGTTTTGGAAATTTGCAAAAAGAAATGCAATGTAGTGAGTACTGTTTGCTCTCAACAACATACACCTCCACAACAACATCATGAACCCCGAAACTTTCGGCGTGAGAAAAAAAGTGCACACTTTAACCGAAAAATATTTACAAATCATATCTCTACTGTATTTTTTTTTTGCTGTAACATGAGTTGCTATTTTATTGTCTCCAATGACGTAAACAGTACCTACCATACCTACAATTGAAAAAAAAATCTTTGGAACGGCTTTCGAAAAAAACTATTGTTTACTTAGCAGTCGTAGAATTTGTTATGACAGTTACTATTATTTTTTGTCCTTAAATATCAAAAACCAAATCAAAATATTTAGAACTGTTTAATATTGTTAACATCTTTAAACTTTATAAAATAAAATAATAATAAAAGTTCAAAGCATGAAAGATCTTTTCGTATTGTGTCATGGTGTAAATTCGATTAGAAAATTTCTTATGTCGAAAAAAAAAACTCGAGTCGCCCTAAACATCTTGAAAATATGATTGAATGTAGTCTGGTTGTTTGCGGGATTATTGATTAATCTAATTTATAGCTTTCATATTTTTGTCTATGAAATGAAATCACAGACACTTATGTCGCTTTCCTTTACACATGAGAAATCAATTTCTGTGTGAAGATTTCGATCTTTCGACAGATTTTACGTTCCTTCGCACCAAAAAATCGTTTTTTTATTCTTCGAATCCGTATTTGAAGGGGGATTCACATGTATACGAAATACGCACACCAAAAGAAAAAACTTGACAAGGGATGGAAATCCCTAGTGTGTAAAGGAAATCAACATAAGATTCTAAAAATCAAATCCAGAAGCATTTTCTCTTCTTTAAAAAGAAGAACTTTCATTCGATGAACAATCGATAAGATCCTTAAATACATAGTAGGTCATGAAAATGCATAAAAGCTGATCAAATACTAAATGTGCATCTTGCTTCATCCATATTTAACAAAGTTTAGTTGGTTTTGTCTACTCTGACTGCTCTGACTTTTTGCAATGAGGCCACATAAACTAAAAATACACACAAAATTTCAGCACTATATTCATATGGAGAAATAGAAAGTTCCGCATTACTTCAGTTTTTATTTATGTAGTAGATAGGTTTGTCAAAGGGTCAAAAAGTACATGTTTTATTTCTTAATTAATTTCCTTCCCTCCAATTTTTGCTCAAACTTCAAAACTTACAAATCTGATTATCCGTTTTCTAGGTCCAAATTTTATTAAAATCAGTAAAGTAGGAACAGACAAACTGATGGCTTATAGTTGCGGAGGCTACCTTTGTTCTTCCAAATTCGATCCAAAATCACCAAACCAGGGGTGGTAAAAAGCTGCAAAAAATTTATATTTGCAAAATGAATTTTAAATCGAAAAAAAAATTTATTTATTTATTTATAGAAATCCCCCTTAAAAAACTTCTAAACTTATTTTGTTTTTAATTGAACAAATACAACAGTCTCAAAGTCACGCTGAGTCATTAATTACTTTTTGAATCTGTTGGCTTTTTATTGAAAGTCAATATGGAATAATTATGCAATATTCACTAGCCTAAGACCCATGAAGACTGAACTAAACACAAAAAAATCAAGGCCAAGGCATAGCAATGGATCATTTTCACTAATCAAAATGTTAAAAGTTTATTTTATTTTATTTATTTTTCATTTGCTTTGCTTAACAAAGTTAAAAGGCAATCCAATAATCTTGCGCGGCTGACTTAACAGCTGTTTGGATTAGTTCCACCATCGTGTTATGTTTTAGAGTGCATTTGACCGTGCGGTGCGCAGTGAAGAGAAAATCATTGCGTTTCAAATTGTGCTGCTTCTATTCTCACCGTTTATTATTGCTCTGGCTCAGTTGAATAATATTTATTTGCAATAAAATGAAAAATTTTAAAGCTACATCCATGCAACATAAAGCAAGTAAAATAAAACCCAAGACTAGACAAGCACAAAACTAAAATTTATCTCATTCTCCATAAAAGTAGCAAACCGAATTAGATCATGGATAAATAATATCATGCGCAATAATTTGTGGTGAATAACTCATTTTGTATATTTTATTGAGTACGTATGTTTATTAAACAAATACGAAAATGATTTTCATCAGAGAAGACATTTCGTCATCAAACAATGTTCGTAAGGCAAATAGTAATTGATATGTACATAGGTACATAATAATATATTTTACTGAATGGTTCTCTTTCAGCGGTACATATTTATTTTGCATTGATAAATAATACAAACTAAGATAAAAACGTTACCAAACCTAAAATGTCTATCAATGGGTAGTTTAGCCACAATTGGGTAGCACTCAATTTATAAGAGGAGGAAAATAATGTGGGGCGGCAAATGAAAGTTGAATAAAATAAATTCAACAGAACCGTTTAATGCTTGCTAAAAAAGAATTTCAATATTTCTAATGATTTTGCTGATGCTGCTATTGCTGCTGCTGTGACTGTTGTTGCTACTTCTTAAGAATATTTTGTTGTTGTTTTGTCATTTTGAATATAAATAGATTTGTGATTCTATTACGACATCATCGACATATAACACAAAATAATGCGGCAGAAAATAACCTACTTTTTTGCCTCTTTCCAATTAATTGCTCTATACTTTTTTATCTGCTGTTATTTTGTATTTTTTGTTTTCTTGCTTTAGTCCTTCTTAGCTGGTGGACAGAAAGAGTAACAAGGAAATATCCCTTTATGCATTAAAAAGAAACAATTAGGGAAGGAAGTACCGGATAAAAGATTCGACCTTTTTTTATTTTTGTTGTTTAGTCAAAGAGAGCAAGTAACTTAATTTGGCTTACAGAATTAATATTTTGCAGTAATTATTTACAAATTTGTGTTTAATCTTGTAACGTTGAATTAATTTAGACATTTGATGTTTTAAAATAACAACTAATTTACCTAGTGTGTATTTTTATAATACGAGTATCTAAGTAAATATTAAGATTTCGGAGGTCGATTCTAACGGGTGATTTTTTTGAGGTTAGGATTTTCATGCATTAGTATTTGACAGATCACGCGGGATTTCAGACATGGTGTCAAAGAGAAAGATGCTCAGTATGCTTTGACATTTCATCATGAATAGACTTACTAACGAGCAACGCTTGCAAATCATTGAATTTTATTACCAAAATCAGTGTTCGGTGTTGGCAGAAAATCCGCTTTTTTATCGACAAATTTTGTTCAGCGATGAGGCTCATTTCTGGTTGAATGGCTACGTAAATAAGCAAAATTGCTGCATTTGGAGTGAAGAGCAACCAGAAGCCGTTCAAGAACTGCCCATGCATCCCGAAAAATGCACTGTTTGGGGTGGTTTGTACGCTGGTGGAATCATTGGACCGTATTTTTTCAAAGATGCTGTTGGACGCAACGTTACGGTGAATGGCGATCGCTATCGTTCAATGCTAACAAACTTTTTGTTGCCAAAAATGGAAGAACTGAACTTGGTTGACATGTGGTTTCAACAAGATGGCGCTACATGCCACACAGCTCGCGATTCTATGGCCATTTTGAGGGAAAACTTCGGAGAACAATTCATCTCAAGGAATGGACCGGTAAGTTGGCCACCAAGATCATGCGATTTGACGCCTTTAGACTATTTTTTGTGGGGCTACGTCAAGTCTAAAGTCTACACAAATAAGCCAGCAACTATTCCAGCTTTGGAAGACAACATTTCCGAAGAAATTCGGGCTATTCCGGCCGAAATGCTCGAAAAAGTTACCCAATGGACCACCTAAGACGCAGCCGCGGTCAACATTTAAATGAAATTATCTTCAAAAAGTAAATGTCATGGACCAATCTAACGTTTTAAATAAAGAATCGATGAGATTTTGCAAATTTTATGCGTTTTTTTTTTTTTTAAAAGTTCTCAAGCTCTTAAAAAATCACCCGTTATATGTCAAAAAAGGTGATACGGAAAACTGTTCACCCTTTTACATTGATTTTGATTGCCGTTCTATGAAAATGTGAAACGAAATTCCTCTGTTAATACGAATGGTAGAAACCTCGCTAAGGACTTTCTTATTAGAAGATTATTAAGCCTTTATAACTGCGTTAACAAAAAGTTGATATTTTATTTTTTTTACACACGTTAATTTTTCAATTTGAGGTCGATTTTCTGCAGAAAATGTTTAATCACCCTTATTCCGGTAGTCGTTTTAATAAAACGCCTTTAAAACGAGAAGGCTGAAGAGATCACATTTTGGTGTTTAATTAATATGAAAAGGGCAGCGTTCTCTATGTTCTTCACTTTTCTAAGCATTGTGACGGTAGTCGTTTCAATAAATTTACCATTTTCTTTTCTAGAGCCTTGTCGTTTTAGTAAAACGACAATCGAAATAAGGGTCAATATTTTTTAATGAACGTAAAATAAAAATCAATAACAAGTTTGCAGAAAAATCCAATGGGTTTTATAATGCTTGGCAAAACTTGCAGCAGGCAGAAAAGAAATATAAGGTTTTTTACAATGTCAACATTGTAGTAAACATATTAATAAAAAACGCTTATTCCACCTCTATTCCATGGTTTTACTGGAATAGGAGTTCAGTCCCGACTTAATTTTTGACATACAATTAAGCTTATCAAAAATTATTTTAAAAAAATCCGGTAAATTGATTGTCATTTGCTTGTGTCCTAATGTGGCTTTTTATAACTTGTTGTTTATTTTGAATTCTCGTATATATTTAATTAGTCTTTTATAGTACTTACACCAAATATACGGGAATCATGGGTGCTTCCACGCCAGTGACAAACTATATCCCTTATTTTCAAATTTGCGTCAAAAACTGCCTATGATAAGAAGTTAAGAAAAAATAATTAAAAACATATTTGGATTTATATTATTTATTTATATATGTAAATTTTAGTAAGCGGTATTTACTTGCACATTAATGGGGTAGTACCTGTTTTTCTATCCTAATATGGGTACAGTTAATTGCACATATTACTTGTTCAAATCTACGTATGACCTTAAATTCTTCCATCATTCTTATTTGCTTGGAAACTGTTTGAGGCATTAAACTGCCCTGCTTCCAAAGCAAATGCTCAATGTAGGCTGACTAAAGCCGTGGATATCAGCACAATCGTCTGAACCTTATTTAAATCATAATTATTATTTAAGATTATGTTTATATAATGTACATCAGTCAATGATCATAGCTCATTACGTATCTAATAAAAGCCGTGACTTACAAATCCACAAGAATATGTCTACCTCTTCTACCTGCATTTAGGTCTGTCTCAACATTACCTACAAGTTTTTCCATGTTTTCCTTAAATTTAAATTAAATTAAATCTGGTGCAACAGCTCGAAGTGAACCAGGACCTAGTGACTTACAACTCTCAACCATTCCTGTGTGCGTGTTACCAGGAACGGAGGGGACCTACAATTTTCTGCCAATTCCGAATGGCTAATGAGCAGCACTTTCCATGACAAGAGATATACGCAAAGAGGATTTGTCAATTCCTCGCAAGAGGCAATAAACCCCTAAAAAACTTTCTTGCAGCGGAACCTTCCGCATGACAGTCAAACGCACTAACCATTATCCCAAAGGGTACTACCATGTTTGCCTTGGAAAACCTATATTTCATTTGAAATTCCTCTTCACTTAGCTCTTTCAATGGATCATATCGGGGTTAATAAATTTTTGGTCTTATCGAAAAATTTGGATTATCCAGACAATCCAGACGGTTTATTATTTCTTTTCAAAATTAATTTAGAAACTTCTTTTTTTGTTTAATTTTTTGATAAAAAAAACGTCACTTAGCAGAAAATTTGTTTCATAAATGAAATTTTGCACTTAGTCCAGGACTTAACGATAAGCCTCCACTAAAAAATCTTTATAAATATGGGTGATACTCCATAATATCCCAAAATGTTCTTAACGAATTAGGGGACACCCTGTTTAAATTAAAAACAAATAAATTTTGTTGCCAAAATAATTACATTTGATTTTTAGAAGAAAATTTCATTTCGCTTGTTTATTTAAACTTACTTCATATGCTTTAAATGTTTCTTTATTGACATTTTTTCTCACTTTATAAGTTCTGATACAATTTTTTAAAACGCCTACGGCAACACTTAACCAATTTGCCCGAAGTTGACAAATGCACATTTCTGTTAAAACGCAGATAGTCTGCAGCTGCAATATAATGCCACTCAATAAATAATGACTCAATTTAACAACTTCGAAAAAAAGAGAGACCAATATATTTTCAGACGACTGTGACTTTCTTGCATGAAGAACCTACATTTACATTACCGCAAGGGTATGCCTATGCCGTTATCACCAACTCTAAAAATTGATTAGTGAAATTGCAATTTTCTTCGCGTTAGTAGTTTTGTAGAAAAACTCAGTGATTTCTTTAAAATATAATAAAATAAATAAAAAAAAAGAGTGAATAAATTCAAATAAATATTGTAACTACATTTTATTTAAACATTGGTCGGATCCAATTCTGCATGTGGACTTAGTTTAAGATTTTTTAACAAATAGGAATTGTATTTTTTGTATTTATGTGTAAAACCTACATATATACTAACTTTATTAAAAAGAACTTACAACAAGTAGTGACTTCAATGCTTTGGGGATATATTCAACTATCTACCTACCTAATCATTTATTTGTTCAATTTAAGGTAACCGTAAATTCTTAATGTGCATAGCTCCTTTTAAAACCTGTGATCAAATTTGCTGCATGTAATAATGTATACAGATAGAACAACCTACCGTTAATTTTTTTAAAGATTTTTATTTGAATATTATTTTTTTTAGTTGGTTACTAAATTCTTACCTTATAAATTAGTTACTATAATTTGTCCATTCCCGTTTCTTCTATTTACTTTTGTTATGGTTTCCTGCCAGATTATAATTGAATCGGTCATTTCAAAAACCTCTTAAGTCACATTTTTTTCCAAAATGCTTTTTTTGCTGAAAATGGTTCCTTAAAGGGAGATGCGTATTCTGGGTAAGAACCACGTAAATCTGTACATTCCTTCCTCTTCAAATAATACCGTAGGAAAGACGTTCATTGCATAAACAACATAAGTCAGTGACTTAAGAGGTTTTTGCATGCACTACCAAAATGGCGGAAATAGTTTGATATTTTAAATTTGCTTTGCTCTGATTGGTTCAACAATATTCAAATCTTCAATTTGATAACAACCGTCATCAATGTCAAATTTGCGTTTTTCATACAACTATTTTCTGTGAAAAGTAATTTTAGCTTTGAAAATGTCTTCACGTGAAACAGAGAGTGATGGTGCGCCGAAAAAGAAGAGAACGTGTAATACCTTAATGAAATGTTATAACAAATTATAAAATTGAAAGACAAGACATAAACTAATTTATCTAAGAGATTTGAAAAACCGAGGAACTGTTGATATCAAGTTGTAGAAGAGTAGAATCATATGTCGAAGTAAGATCATTGAGCTTGATATTTCTAAGGTATTTGATGGATTTTGGCATCAAGCTATTATATCGAAAATTTTGAGTTTGTTTTTGGAAGGTTTCAAATCGTATCTTCACAAAATAAATGCTGCGGACCTCAAGGTCTCCGTTTAGTCTCAGACTCTCTTTCTCATTTTTATGAATGATCTCTGAAACTGAATGATCTGATGATTTGCACATTGTCTATCTTAGCTTTTCATATTCATACGTCATGTCTGTCAAATTCACGTCCCTCTCATTCGAAATTTAGAAAATATAGTCATAGAGCTAAAAACTGAAGATGTTTTGGAATTCATGAAATTGTGGACAAATTTGTACAAAAAAACATGTTTGTCAACACTGAATCTTATAGAAAAAAATCCCACAAAAACAGAAAAAAGCACCTTCGACATAATATATATATATTATATAAGCTTTAAGTATGCTTCACATAGAAAAGGTACTATCATAGGAATATATTGGATTGATTAAACATTTATTATTAGTAATAAATAAAGTTGCAACTTCGGTTTCACTTCGATCAGCAAAGGCTTATGTTTTAAAAGTGCCCATCAATAAGAAAATGTTGAAGATAATCAATCTATGTACCTTAAAGATATTAAAACATAACAAAAAGTTATTCTTAAGTGTAATTTTCAATAATAAGCAATACAAAATATAATTACTACCATTTTTTTGGTTACATTATATGCCACTTACCCCAGTCCTTGCTAAAACAACTTAAGTCAAGAACAGTTTTTAAGGTTTTTTTCAATATTTTTATTAATAAACTGTGAATTTTTTTCGCTTTTTAATTTTCTTACCACTAAAATACTTAGTTAAGCATAAAAAAGTGATTTAAAACTCATTTGTTTGAGCATGAAACAGTTTTAATTGATTCCTGAAAAATTCTAATTGAATGACTTATGAGGTTTTTGAAATGACCGATTCAATTAAAATGTAGGCTTGGTATAGTTGTTATGTCCTAAATGTGTTTTATTCTCACGCAGTCTTTTAGGGCGAATCCTTGAGTGATGCATTTATAGTTTTTGAAAGAATTTGCCCGTCTTTCTGTCTTAAATAAAACAAAATAATAGTACTCTGTGGCGTAATAGGAAATGCGTTAGTCACGATCTGGATTTGAATTTCACCCGTTGCCACCTAAAAAAAAAAAAAAAAATGAAAAAAATAGTATGGTAAGTACTCCCTCTTGCTAGAAAGTGACAAAATTTGCAAGAGTATCTCTTGCCATGAGTTTTGACTATGGCCTAAACGATTTTGTCTATTTTCTTTGAACTTGGAAGTCAACGTATTTTTGGACATTTCCAGCCAAGGTTTATTAATTTCATACAAGTTTTTGAAGTCTTCTTTTTCTCCCTAAATCGAGATGCTATTGGTAAAATAAATAAATTTATTTTGTATTTGCGTCCATTCATTCTATCAAAAAATTAGTTTTTTTCGATAGATTTACTCCTTCCTGTTCTAATACCAAATCATTTTTTTTGGTCTGTAAGTTTATGGTTTGGTTAATGTATTTCAATTGTGTCGAAAACATGAAAGGAACTAACGGAAGGAAAAATAAGAGCATTTTAAAATGAATCGATAAATTCATCTAACTCCTATTTATCTACTAAAGACAGATAAAGAATAAATATAAAATCGATTTTAAATTTATTGTATTCCACACAAAGGGTGGGCCAGATGCAAATGTAAACATTCCCACTAATTATGAAACACTTGGTGCATTCTGTGACTTCGATTTTTCAAGACCATGTTGATGTTTTCGGGCTGTAGCTTACGGATTCCTTGGATAATATTTGCCTTAAGTGCTTGAATCGTTTTCGGATTGTTGGCATAACATCGGTCATTTATGGCTCCAAAGGGGTCAAATCGCAGCTCCGAGACGGCCAATTGACATCGCCAAGAAGGTACACCATTTGGGAATTTGGTACACAAAATATCAATTGTGACACGGGCTGTGTAACATTACGCACCATCCTGCATGAACCAGCGGTCGTCCAAACCCATGTCTTCAATTAAATTATAAAAAAAAATTGGTTAACATGGCTCTGTAACGCTCATCGTTGACCGAAATGTTTCCAGCCTCATTTTCAAAGAAAAATGGTCCAATAATGCCACAATCCGCACCAAACTGTCACTCTCTGTAGATGCAATGGCTTCTGGTCGATAATGAGCTGGTTTTCCGAGCCACAGATAGCGCAATTTTGTATGTTAACGTAACCGCCGAGATGAAAATGCGACTAGTTAGAACAGATGATTTTTCGCCCAAAATCGTTGTTCAATTCAAGCTGCTCTAAGGCCCAAACTGCGAGGCGGAATCGAAGCGGATGGTCGTGCGCCTTCAACAGCTGACTCAATTGGACCTTGTAAGCAAATAATCCGAAATCTTTGTGCAGAATTCTCCTCAGGCTACTGCGTGAAATGCTGGGCTGTTGAGATCTATGGCGAGTTGTTCGTGAATTGAGTCTCACACTCGCGGCTACAGCAGCCAAATTCGCGTCTGTGAACACCGTACGTCGACGGGAACCATGAGTGTTGTCCACTAGTATACCTGTCCACGAACTTTTTGCACAAACTTGCGTACATCAGGCGTGTGGGTGCATCATTCCGCACTGTTTGGACTACACAGCACTCACTTTGGAAATGAGTTTTCAACATTTTCCAAAGTTTTTCAAACGTAAAGTGACTCATTTCCTTCCGGAGGTATGATACTTAGATATAATGTGGTAGTAAGACTCCAGTGTCTCCAAATATATTGTATAACGATGAATGAAATGAAAATCGCATCGATTGAGTGTAAGAACAGTACAAGTACTGGATTTGTATTGTTCTTACACTCAATCAACGAAAATGGTAGCCTAATTTAATATGAATTCGGCTCCCCAAATGTACAGTTATTTTGCTCATAGGTAGGTCTACATATTTTTGCATTTAAACCTCAAAATTGAATCTTTGGCCTTTGTACTGTTCTTACACCGATTCAATTGGTTTTAATAAAAAGTTATCTAAAGGATTTTTAATATGGACATAACAATTTCGTGTTTTAATATAATCGCACCCTTAATCTTTTTTATGATTTCTCACCAAAGCCTTAAATTTATAATGGTGGAGCTCACGATTGAGCAACGTTTAGAAATTATTTAAACCAAAGTTCTGTGCTGGTAATAGCGCTTACTCTAGGTCTTATAGTAATCATATAAAGTTCGATTCAACATATTCGCTGGTCGAAGTACTGAAAATGTCGCATTCATAAGGACTTCAGTTCAAAATGATCCAAATCAGGTCAATGTCGTTTACAGGCAAACTTTGGTTTAAGATCTTGAGCTACTTCTTTACAAGATGAAATTAACTCAAGGACTAAAGCTTTCAAGAGGCTAAACACTTTCCATTGGCTTTTGCAAAAGTTTGAAGAAAATTCAATTAAGGCGTTTCCAAAGCTTGCAGGAAAATAAATAGATATTGTTGGAACTTGCAAGTCCTTAACTAATTAATAAATTTACTATTTCAATTTTCTTATATTTAATTAAATAATTTTTCATAAAGCAATAGTAATAAAAAAACTAACCAAATTTATTGTTTTTTCTTAAGAAATCGGAGTCTTGGGGAGAAGAAAGCAGACTAAAGGATTGGGATTATTGTCGTTTCAAACAGTTGCTAGACGAAGCATATTCGTACAAAAATCCGCGCGATAAGGAAAATAAAAGTGAATTTTTCTTAGTAAGTATAATACATATATTGAAAAATAATTTTACACAATTTATTAAATATTTATTAAATTTCCAGCAATTACTGCAAAAAGCAGAAAAGGAAAAGGAAGATCAAAAATTTGCATTTCGTGCGCTGACATCACTATATACACCGCGTACCTCGACTTCGAATAGTCAAAAGCAGGGTGGATCCCTGCAGGATCTAGTCGAGGCAGTACGCAACGACTCGCTTGACTGTGATTATAACTACGGTGGACAACGTAACCGCCGTCACAACCACAATTCGCGTCCAAAAAAGTATTCATCCGTTTCGTCCCGACAGCGTGAAGGAGGTAGTTTGCCTAGCAACGTTAATGTGTCCAACTGCAGCCTCAGTGTTTACGAGCAACCGTTTTTGAATGAAGAACCAGCCAAACAGAGTCACGACAAAAACGATCCACGGACTAATACAATTAGCGCAGCAGCTTGTCAAGGAGCTGTTGGTGCTTTATCAGCAAAAAACACCATCTCAGCACCTGGGACAGGGGCAATAAGCAGTGGCTGTGCTGCTGAAGTTACAATAGCCACAAAAGCTTGTTTGCAAACTTCTAAGAACGATTTTGCTATTGTGGGCGGTTGTGGCGGTGCATGCGAAGGAGCCAAAGGAGTTAAAGTAATTAAGAACGCCCTTTCGCTTGCTGCAACAATTGGAAGTGCAACTAGTGCTACATGCGCTGCTCTGGCCACAGCAACAGCCGTAGTTTCTGGTAGTACAGATACCGTTGTCGAGATGAATGAGAATTATATAGACCAAAACAATGAAATGCTCACGCAGGTAAGCACACTATTTTATGTTATTAAGTAAACGTATGGCAATTCCTGCTTTTGGTTTAACACTTCCGCGGGCACCTATTCGCTTCGATTGCAGTGCATTTTTCAAGCTCTGCTTGCAAGTGGAACTGAGATTCCGATTTTTGCCCCATCGATGTCTGCGAAAGTGTTAACGTCTTATATTAAAACTACTTGTAGAAGTTGCTTACTATTAAATAATGTTATTCTATAAATTCAAAGCGGGAATTGTTTAAAAAAAACGTTTTGTTCTTTTAGGGTATTCAATTCGATCGTTTTGATGGAATTGAAATGAAAATCCCTCGGGCAAACATGATCGGTTCGGTTTTGACCAGAAGTGATTTTTCACCCAACAACACTACTTGTTATGTTGATGAAGCAGTTCACTTTACAACCTTAGAACGTGGCAAAAGCACAGTAGACGCTAGCTATATACCATTAGATGAAAACTACAAGGCATGCAAATCAGTGTTGGGCGAAAAATCCGAACTCGTCAAAATGCAATCATTTTCCGCCACGAAAACGATTTCGGTGAGCGTATACACTTGAGGCCTGTGTGTGTAAGTTTATTTTAATAAATTATAATCCTTTGTTTTCTTCATCAGAAACAATATGACGAAAATGGCAATTCCCTCAATACGACCTTCACAGTAAATCAATCGCAGGCGAAGGCTAAAAAGAAAAAAACACAATCGGAACGAAATACGAAAACACTTGATGTTCAATCCGTAGAAGGATATCGCGGTTCAGATCCAATCGAAGAGCTAGTTAAGTACATTGAAAGTTCCGAGGATACGAAACAAAACGAAAAAGTCAACAAATTTGCGGATAGCAAAAAAAAAGATAAGAAACGAGACAAGGAAAAAGATAAAGAAAAGGGTAAAATTAAAAGAAGTAACTCCCTGGAGGAGCTAAGATCATGTTCAAAAATGGATGGCGATGATGTAACCATGAGAAACAAAACTAACATTAAAAACAAAAATGTTGATATCAAAGATAAACAAATAGTGTCTTCTGTTGTTGGAGGAAATACTGGAACAAACAGAAAGGGTGAAAGACGTTCCTGGGGAACGGAAGAGCTTACCTATTTGGGAGAGAACAATGCCATCGAAGAAGTTCGAGAAAAGGTGAAGGACAAGGAGAAGAAGAAATCCAAGGAAAAGGACGTAAGTGAAAAACTAGAGAAGGTAGTTGAAAAGAGAAAGAAGAACGAATCTAATCTTGTTGTTTCAATGGAGTCAATTTCGTGTGAATCAGCTGAATTCCACGTTGTGACTAAAAAGAAGAAGCCCAAAAAGCAGCGACAGATGACGGATGAGAACCGAAACAACAATTCTTCTAATCCCCATAAGAATCCAATGTACCAGAACCGAAAATACCATTCAAATTTCAGCAACGATCGTGATGCTTATATGGGTTCGTTTAGTAACAACAGCAATAATGATAAATCACGTCGGAAATCCACATCGTCGATGCCGCCTTCAGAAAAATCTGATTCCAGTGATTTGGACTCTGTTCATTCATTGCCGATTGAATCGGCAGGTGGGAGAAGTCCTCTTCAGGTTCATCATCATCAGAATCAACCGAGATCTTATGCTGAAATAGCACGAAAAACAGATGCTGCTGTCGCTGCTGCAGTTGTGTGTCCAACAACGGGAGGAGTTATCGATTCAACTGCCTCTAACACAAGCAGCAACAACTCATCGCACACAGAGCTAGAAGTCAATGCAAACGTCGTGCCAGTTGTTGTCAACACTGCGACAAAAAAATCCAAGAAAAGCATAAAGGCCGATTTTCCAGAATTAATTTCAAACGAAATAGTTGGCACAACAAGCATTAGCAGCACCACTCCTAATATAAGCACAATAGTAAAACAGATTTCCTATTCCCAAAGCCTCACATCAGCAGGTAAAAACGAAGAACTTGCAGCCGAGAATGTTTTACAAGTATCGCCGCCAACAGACACCATAAAAACTACAGAACACAAAATTCAAAAGCAGCCTCAGCATCAAATGCCTCTGCAAAAATCAAAGAGCGTGGAGACCGATAGTTTCTATAACAGTATCGATCAGTATCCAGCTCTGGAAAAGACTGTCAAGCGACACAGCACTGCAAATGCATGTGGATCAGATGTGGGAGGAGTGACCCTAACAACTCCACCGTCAGGTACGGTTTGTCTTCAAACGAATACGAATAGTATTACCAGTAGCACAATTATTGGAAACTCTACTCCTTCAAGCAACAAAAAATCAAGAACAAATACCAAAGTCAGCGATGAAGTTCTTGTAGAGCAACAACATTCAACTACGAAAAAGAGTAAAAAAGATAAATCATCAACTACTGAACATTACTCCTCGATAACGCAGTCGACAACAACATCATCATCATCATCGACAACGTCCTCCTCTAATATAATAAATAATAAAAATCAAATAAACCATAATCATCATAATTATAATTTAAATAATAATAATAATAAATCTAGTTGTAGTAATAGTCATAATAATAATAATAACTCTAGTAATAACAGTAATAGTAATAATAAATATTCAAATCGTCCAGCTGTGATTATATTAAATGATGATACTACTGCTGGTGGTTTATCATCATGCATTGGAAACGAATTTACTTTTGGTGACTTTAACGAAGAGGAACTGAGGCTCTTTGACGACAGTCAACCGTCGTCTCAACTATCTTCGGATGTATTTCAAAAGCGTTACTCGGTCACCACAACAAATTCGACGACGCCACAGAATTTTGATGACTCGGGAGGTAATTTTAATACCACCGGTGGCAGCATTGCTTCGGATATGACCAACAATAGCGATGATGCATTGATTTTGATGCAACACACATCATCGCCTAATTCTTCACTGGTCATAGACCAATCTTCCGACAGTGGTATATGTAACAATTACGGTGCGACAAAGGGAAAGAGAATAAACCAACAATCTACTGGGACAATAGTAACCACCAACAGATCCTTATCGACGGACGCTTTGATTAACAATACAGTTTATTTGTCTGCATCAACGTCGCCATCCAAAGAATCTTTATCATCGTCGGCTTCGTCATCCTCCTCAACCTCATCAAACTCATCCGCATCATCCGGCACTTACGTATTAAATGCTCCTGTTTCAAAATCAATCACTTTGTCTACAGGCAAAACGTCCAAATCTAAAACGGCCTCCTTGTCTTCTCCGAACTACAATCAACCGAAACACAATTTGGATAGAAACAAAAATAAGGCAAGTGCAAACAATAGCCTTTGTAATACTAAAGTTTCAACAATGAACAAACGTAACAGTCAACGACAACAAGAGCAAAGCAGTAGAAGTACTAACTGTAATGCTACAACATTACCGTCACTCGAGACATGTGATGATATTGAAACAGCAATTATAGCTGCAGCTAAGAAAGCTGCAGCTGTTGCTGCCGAACAAACTAGCACTTCTGTGATAAATAAGAACTACACCACGAAGGGCATCAATAATTTGTCAGCAATGGGATCAACAACAACTACTACAACCACAATAAATAATATAAATAATAGTAACAAGAGTAATTTAAATAATTTAAATAGTTGTAATAGTCAACCAGGAGTGACTTCACCGCCATTATCTGTATTTAATCAGAAAAAAGAATATAGTCGAAGAGGAGGAGGTAATAGCAGCGTAGGTTGTGGAACAGCAGTCCTAGGACAACAGCAGCGAAAGGAGATTGATGTGCATTTTATACAGCCATTAGCGACGCCTATTAGTTCGATTCAAAATAATGTAACTATTATTAATTTCATTGGTTCAGGTGAGTTCAATTTAAATACATCCTTATGTAGGGTTTTAATAATTTTTTTTTATACAACTTTTGTGGATATAAATTTCTTTTATTAAAACTTTCATATGTTCATATTTTCATTCACAGAGAAAAATAAATTTCGTTTGTCAATGTACTAATTTAATCAAACAGTGTGAAAGATGTTCATTTCATTTTAAAAGATGAATAAAATGATTTATGAACTTTACAAGAATTTTTCAAAAACTTCTTCGGTTCTAAAAAAAATCTATTACGTTTTTGAAATTTTCTTATGTATTTATATGTTTCTTTTTTTCATGTCAATTACTCGTTTATTTGGTTCGTCTCAGTTTTTGTGGGAGCGAGTCAGATCCTCGAAAAAGAAATAAAAGAGAATTGTGGCTACTCGAATTGTTTACATCCTCTGTACTAAAATTTAAATAGTACTGTCAATCTTTAAGGCTCTAGAATCTAAATCGATGTACACTTAAACTCACGGGTAAATAAAGAGGCTCGACGGAGCAAACAAAGCCACGTTTTCGGTTTTTGGACTGTATAATCGTAATTTTGCACCTCGAATTTTTAAGACGAAAATAAACCTTGCCCTATATAAAAGGTTAAAAGTGTTTCCATTTATAGTATTTTCCATGAGACCAATGAGTAAAATGAGAAATTTACGGCGAGTGTATGTACATTCGCTTCAATAAAAATAGTAAAAGTAATGTGAAGAGTATTAAAAACACATACTTCCTAGTACTGTTTTTACTCAAGTCCCAAATGACACACCTTGTCAAAGGCTTCAGCAACATCTAAGAATAGAGCTGAACCTACTTATTTTTCTTCAAGTGCTTTTTCTACAATATCCTTAATTCGATGGACTTGGTCTATCGCGGAATGTTTATTTCTAAATCCAAACCGATGGTTCGGGATTAGTCCTCTTTCTTCTTTTATTTTGCTAAGCCCGTTCAGGAGCAGTTTCTCGAAAACTTTGGCCATGATATAAGGGATATAGATGAGTAATATGTTACTTCGGTTGGTGACTTACCTTGCTTAGGTTTAACAATGACTTCTGCAATTTGCCAATGCTGTGCCACATATCTAAGCTTAAGGCATGCATTTACTATAAATTGAAGTCTTTTGAAGGCATTTCTTTCAAAACCTGAGCAGTTATTAGATCGTACCCTACCCTGGTGATTTTTTGTTAGATAACTTTAGTTGACACATGCTTCTTTCTTACTTCTCTGAGCATTACAGTGGGAGTTTCACATTCGTCGCTTCTAAATTAAAGCAATGGACTAAATACCCAAAACGAGTTTTTCGTAATTGTCAATTTGCGAAAACTAAAATACAATACTTCTGGCTTTTAGCATTTTGAAGATCCAAAACAAATTTATAAAAAATTCGAATTTCCTTATACAATTTGTATGGAAACTAAACAATTACGACGAAGATCCTCTAAATTTAAATACTGAAAATTCTTGATTTTGTATGTTTTTCATATTTTTTTAATTAACCCACTCCAAGGTATACTTAATACGTACTTAGTGTTTTTTCTAAGTTCTAAATTATTTACCTATCGACTAACCTATTTCTTTTTTCAGCTTGGGAAGAGGTAGCTAATAGTAAAGTTACGCAGTTTTACGATGGACAATAAAATCAAGTCATGTGTAACCTAGTTCTAGAATTTCTAAATCGTCTTTAAAATTATATAAATATATAAAACAAAAAAAAGTAATACAATTAAAATTATTGCTATTTACTTCCATGTACTGGTCTACATGACCGTTTTAATATATTGAATATCAGGAAAAAAAATAACCCCAGTAAATATTTATACACTCTTATATTATTATTTTTATTTTGTTGGTTTCCAATTAGAAGTAATATGAAAACTAAAGAAAAAATTACCTTAGAATGAAATATAAAAAAAAAGAAAACCAACTAAAGCATGTACACAAATTAAAGAATAATAATCAATTTATATTAATTTTTTTCTTTTCCAAAATTATAATAATTTTCATTGATTTAAATTTTGATATAATTAACATTAGTAATTTAATTAGAAATTTTTCATTATCAAAGAGCATTAAAACGATATTAAATTAATATAAAAAAAATCTATGTTAATTCGTAATAATAATAAAAATAGAGGAACAATAACATAAATAAAGAATTATTATTACAAACAAATTTATTGCGCAATTGATCCTACTTCCTATCTCTTACATTATGTATATTTAAAAATAAACACTATTATATTTAAACAAGTAACTGAGAACAAAAAAAATGGGTAACGAAACAAATTTAAATGAAGTAATAGAGGTTAAAACTTTTTTGTTTTTTTTTTTTTTTTTTTTATTAATCAGAGTATTGTATAAATATAAATGTAGTTATTTGTTGTATGCCTTTGTGTGTCAAAAAAATATATAAATTTGTATTTATTAACGTAAATTCTGTCAGATTGTTTTGTTGTGACAAGGAGAAACAATTTTGCCTTGATGGTAGGCGATAAAGAGGATGGGTTTTTTGTGAATCTGAAAAATTGTAACCGTTAGTGATAGTAAAGAGTGACTAAAACATGATTTGAATAGTCTCTCATTTAAACATTAAATTGCCGGGAAATTTCTTGAAATTTTAATCACACATTTCAAACCTTATATAACATCATCCAAAATACATAAATCATTAAAACATTTTTACATTCTTTACGAACTCTTTAGCCAAGTATATAATGTATGTAAATTGTATGTATTTATATGTCACTTGGATCGTATTTCTCCTTTAAGTTGAAAAATTCTTGAACCAAATGGTATCGTCGTGTTCAGCATTATGTAGAAACTGCTCAATGTCTTCATAATTAAAATTAAACTTTTAGAGCTTAACACCTTAAACTTCCATTAGGTAGCATTTCCTAACCTAAATACAAATAGCTTTTTTTGAAATTACGCGCTTTACTAAGAGAATTAATTTTAATTGGATTCTAAAATTCTAAAGCAATAAAAGTTCGTTAACAATATGAAGTCTCTTTGCTTTAAGACTAACAAGGCGATGAAGCACCGGTAAAACCGTTCCCACAATAAGTTTTTGTCCAGCCTTCACTCCAAGCATTTAAAGAAAAAAAAATAGTTCGTTTAATTAAATTTAGTAAAATATTGCTTATTGGGTAAGATTTCTTTTGAATTTAGTTTCCTTGACCAAATTATCAAGATAAGATGGAAGAAACAAAAAAAGGCAAATAGACGAGGTACATTAAATGGGCAAGAAGGAATAATATCTTCTCCAGTTAAATTATCTCTTGTAAAATACTATATATATAATACAAAAAATATAAAATAAATATTCAAATACATTTATGCCATAGTCCTTAAAAATGTATAAAAGAACATTTAAAAAAATATATAATTATTATTATTAAATCTTATATAAATGTCAACATTTGCAGCAAACTATAAATATATGTAATTGTAAAAAAAAAAAATCAAAACTATTATGCTTACAAAAAAAAGAAAAACATTATGACTTTATCATAACATCCTTCATTTAAACTTTTCTGTTTTTATTTTAGTGCATATTATATAGCAAAGCAATAAGGAAGTTTGTGTATTTTTTTTGTTTTTATTGAAATAATTATTGTTTTTTTTTTTTTTTCTTTTTTTTTTTAAATGTGTAATATTTGTTATACAAATTGTTTTTATTTTAGTTGTTCAAAACAACTGAAAATGTAAATTTTATTTAAGATTTTTCTTATTTTCTCTTACAGCGGAGTAGTCCTGGTAAATTGATTCAACTTTGTATACAATTAGCACTTCTTGCAATAAAAATATTTGTGCTTTGTAGAAGAGAGGAGAAGAGTACTAACCATTAATTTAACTACTTTACTAATAGTTGCAAGTTATCAATTAAGTACTTTATTTAATGTTTATATAAAGAAAATCTGAAAGGTTTAGAACTGTTAAAAACGAACTAATCCTCCTACTTTTACTAATCCTCTTTTAAAGTACTCAAATGGTGAGCTTTAATTCGTGCTAATTTAAAGATACGGTTAAGACCAACTTAGCGAATATAATAATAAAGAGCTGTCGAACAAAAACGGACATGTCCATACAAACCTTTTGTATGTTTTAGTTTTTTTTGTGTTAATTTTTAAGGCTCTCAAAGTTGATATCTATAGAGTTTTGAAGAACTTTCAATTAAACAAATATACAAAACATGAATTTAAATTCAAAAATGGACATTCATATTTTAACGATTTTGAATCACAAAAATGAATGAAATAAATCCGTATTTTTCGCCAGCATATCAGGCTCTTCCGTTCTCTGTTTAGATTTTATTTTTATGCCAAGAAGCACATAGTAGAAGTTGATTCGAAATACTCCCATAATGATACATTATGAAACTTAGCCAAATGAACATTTTAAAAGTCCAAAATCGCATTGTTAGAGATCAAATAGGTTGTCAACAACTAGAGGGTGTTCAATCTGACTAAATTGATCGTGATCGAGTGTTTCCAACTGAATAAGCTTTTTATTTGATGTTTATCTACAAAATTAATGAGTATTAAAGAATCATCAATTTTCTTGATCAACTGTGAACTATATGATAAGATAAGTTCTATATTTTGATAAACTTGGTATTATAGTTGTCAAAAATATTGTTGATTATAAAAATGTCAATCAATTGTAAACTTTTTATTGACTGATATATTTTTTTTAACTTTAATTTCGCTGTTTCGATTTGGAACTTTACATTTTATTGATCCCAATAGAAAAAAATTAGAAATAAATATTATTAAGGACCGCAAATGTAACATTTTTATTTTGATTAATAAAAGTCTCCTTTCAGCGAAAGCACAACATACTAGCTTAAACTTATAAAAAATTGACTAATAAAGTTCAATTCTTTAGTATAGTTGCTTACGGTTTCCTAAAGGCAAAATTATGTTGCGCAAAATATTTTGGTACCCTTTGGCAGAATGTATTGGGTTCGATTCTCAGCCGCTGCAAAAAAGTTTTTTCAGGGGTGTACTGCCTCTTAAGAGGAATCGACAAATCCTCTAGGAGCATCTCTTGTCAAGAAAAGTGCTGCTCATTCATTCCGTACCATTCCTGGCAACACGTACACAGGAATGGTCCTGGTTTTTATTTTTAAAAATATTCTAAGCAAGAGTTCCAAAAAAACACGAATTTTTGGATACTGCAAAAATTACGTTGGGAATATTCACATTTCGAGTGAGTGCCTTAACGAATTTGGCCGTTAACATAATTTTTCGGAACATAATGGGATCTCTAAAGTTTATTGGTTAAGTTTTCATTTAATTATTATATCGGGATGGAATTATTTCCAAGTCTTTTTTTTTTATTTTACCAAAAACTACCGACACTCATTTTTAAAAAAGGCTTTTTTTTGTTTCCTAAATTGTTTTTGTATTTGTTTATGTTAATATTTGTTTTGTTAATGTTTAAATAAAATACAGCTTCCTTACCACTGACTGAGTAGCTGCTATTCGCTGAAATTCTCTTCTATATAATGTTAAGTATATAAATATATATATTTTAAAATCTTAAATAAATAATACATAAATGTACATAATTTTTTATTAGATGTATACATTATGAATATCTCATTAACTTGATAAACAAAATAAAACTATATAATAATTGTATTTAATATAATATTTAATAATTTTATGGAAGGGAGTTTTGGCAGTCGGTATATTTAGTTCATAATATGATGTATGTATATTTATAAATAAAATTAATTAAAATACACTAAATTTCCATACACACGAAATGAATGTGTAATTTATTAAAAACGGTTTTATCCTTAAAAATAAAGGTGAATAACTAAAACAAAAATGAAGTAAAAATACTTTTAGGCCAGCAATAAACATTTAACACAGCTACACACATGCAATTCATACACATGCAATACAGACAAATATTGTACCATAATAAACATAACATAAAATGAAATAATTAATTTATTCATTAAATAAAATTAAATGTAGAAAAGTAAAAATTGTTAACTATAAGGAAAGCATTAAAGTAAATGTACACAAAAATAAAGAACACAAAAATCAACCACAACCATTCAGCAATAGTAGTAACTTCTCATCAATCGAATCAAAAAACCTTACTATAGCATACTTTTTATTTTAAATTAAATTAAAAAAAAAAAAAACAATTATTTCGGAATGAGCTGTGAAGATTTCATCATTAAAATGTTTTTATCACACAATCCTATCAAATGAAACAATAGCTAAATCATATTAAAAATCAATAGAAATAAAAAGAAAAATATTATTTAAAACAATGTACACCACGGCGGCGCCTATTAGTAGACGAGAGTTATCTTATTTAATTTAGAACTTAATTTTAAATAATGAATTACAAATTTTTAAATAAAAGAAAAAAAAATACGTTTAAATATTTCTAGCTAGTTTACTTTTATTGTTTTATATTAAGAAATAAAGCAAATAAAAATCAATGAAAATGAATTAAAAAATAAAAATTATATGAAAAAAAAAATTAAATAATCTTAACAAAATAAATTATAAAGAATTATGAGTAAATATATATTATATAATACTACTAATAATGTTAAGTTAGTACATATTAATATTGAAGAAGAAAAAAAATAAAAACATTAATTTAATTGTATTTAATTAAAAAAAACTCTAGGTTTTATTTTTAGTTTTGCCTTTTGGTATACAACAGTTTGTTATAAATGAATATCCAATTTTGTTTTTTTTTGTTTATATTGTTTGTTTTATTTTGAACTTTGTACGGTGCTTTTTTCATACCCGAAAAATTATAAAACTTTTTCTTCAATTGTTAACAAATTATGTTTTTTTTTATTTGCTTAAATTCTATTATTTGGATAGCTAGAAAAAAGGATATAAATATGAATATTATGTGCATGTATAGACAAAACAAAATAATAGTATTTTTCAAAAGTCAATGGAAAAAAAAACTTAGTCAAGGTCAAAAATGAAAGGAAACAAGTCAAAGGCACACTCTGTCTGTTGTATATCAAATACAAATTATTAAACCTAAAAACCAAGTCATTTAAATAAAAAAACAAAATATTAATTTGAAAGTTGTTTTTATCGCATTTTAGGAAAAGGTGTTAATTTAATTCGTGAATCTATTTTTAAACTTCTTTTAAAGGGTGATTTTTTAAGAGCTTGAGAACTTTTTTAAAAAAAAAACGCATAAAATTTGCAAAATCTCATCGATTCTTTATTTGAAACGTTAGATTGGTCCATGACATTTACTTTTTGAAGATAATTTCATTTAAATGTTGACCGCGGCTGCGTCTTAGGTGGTCCATTCGGAAAGTCCAATTTTG
This sequence comes from Philhelius festivus, assembly GCA_963931855.1. Classification (NCBI taxonomy): domain Eukaryota; kingdom Metazoa; phylum Arthropoda; class Insecta; order Diptera; family Syrphidae; genus Philhelius; species Philhelius festivus. The sequence goes on along the minus strand of OZ007557.1, from coordinate 11,787,517 downwards.
GGTAACTTTTTCGAGCATTTCGGCCGGAATAGCCCGAATTTCTTCGGAAATGTTGTCTTCCAAAGCTGGAATAGTTGCTGGCTTATTTGTGTAGACTTTAGACTTGACGTAGCCCCACAAAAAATAGTCTAAAGGCGTCAAATCGCATGATCTTGGTGGCCAACTTACCGGTCCATTCCTTGAGATGAATTGTTCTCCGAAGTTTTCCCTCAAAATGGCCATAGAATCGCGAGCTGTGTGGCATGTAACACGCAATATTCTCTTCTGTACGCACTGTACGCATTCGTGTGGTTGGTTTAATGTCCAATAAAGTAAACTGAGTGCGAAACTTGGTCACAATCGCATTAATTGTTTGCTCACTTGGTCGATTATGTAGACCATAAATCGGACGTAAAGCGCGAAACACATTTCGAACCGAACACTGATTTTGGTAATAAAATTCAATGATTTGCAAGCGTTGCTCGTTAGTAAGTCTATTCATGATGAAATGTCAAAGCATACTGAGCATCTTTCTCTTTGACACCATGTCTGAAATCCCGCGTGATCTGTCAAATACTAATGCATGAAAATCCTAACCTCAAAAAAATCACCCGTTATAAATTAGAGAAGAGTGGCTTTTCTGCATACAAATGGTTATAAGTTCGGAAGGTCTACATAAAGGTAAAGGATTGAAATCAAGAGTCCTAAGTTTTCTATGTTTGTTTGTTTTCTTTTGTTGTGTACCTACTTTTAATGTTTGTGACTTGATATTTATGTATCCCTATTAAGACTCGTGGGTCGAACTTTCGCCTTAAAACGAACAATTTGGCGAATAACACATAAATAAAATAAAAGATGATAGTAGTGTTGATTTGTTGTTCGATGATGAGGATGAAAATGGGAAGAAGTTTACGAGAACAAAAACGGACCTATTCATACGGACGTTTTGTATGTTTTTTTTTTTAATTAATTTTTAAGACTCAAAGTTGATATCTATAGAGTTTTGAAGAACTTTCAATTAAACAAAACATGAATTTCCATACAGAAATGAACATTCGTATTTTTGATTTTAAAGAATTGAAATAAACAAAAATTAAAAGGGATATTTTTTTATATTTTATTTATTTCGATTTAAACTTTTTTATCACAACAAAAAAGCCCGAAGATGGATGCAAATCCGAAACGCGTCGCTTAATAAGTAAAAAGAAAAAAATATATGTTCTGATAAAAAAGTTTAAATCGAAATAAATAAAATATAAAAAAAATTCCCTTTTAATTTTTGTTTATTTTAATTCTTTAAAAGCAAAGTTATACACTCAACATTGAGACTGAACCACAAAGAAATTCGTATTTTACCTATCGGGGGGTGGAATCACAAAAATGGATGGAACAAACACGTATTTTTTGGCCTGTGCCAAAGGAGACATAGGAAACTCTCCACAAGGACCTCTTGTCTTTCTTCGAAGATAATTTTTAATTATGCATTTCTGGAATAAGGAGTTAGGTCAATTTTATATGTGAACAATTTCAAAAACTTCGATTGTATTCAAAGTCACCGAAAATTATAGTTCGACCTATTTTGGTAGATAAGGCGAACGTTCATTAATTCTAATAGAGCGAGATTTCAATTCGCAAAATTTGACAATTAAATGTCTAGTAGTCGATTCGCCAACGTTAATGCCAAATAGTCACACTCGACAATTTTTTCTTGCGACTCGCAAGTCATAATTTGTGCCCTAAAGCTATAAACAAATTGGCCAAATTCCTAAACGCAAGATTATAAAAAAACTAATGAAACAGATGGAAAGCTGATAAGTATAAAGACACAAAAACCGCAATTGCAGGCAGTGTCCCAAAACTCAGTCGAGGGTTTTTTCGTGCGCAAATTTAAGAACTGAGGCCCAACTCTTTAATTCGATTCGAAAGTTTTGTTTCCTATTCTAATTTCAAATGAAACTGTATAATTTTCGAGTCGAGAAGAAATATTGCAAGAGAAACTTTTGCATATTTCGAATAAATGTCCCTGGTCTGGAGCTGTTTTTTTGTCAAAAATGATATTTTAAATTCAAGTCAAGTTTTTTGGCTATTTGTTGATTTTTTTTATTTCTGACAATTTTTTTTTTGTAGTTTTCATCCAATTTAAATTGCTTTCTCTCATAACTACATAAGTATTTCTTAAATTTTCGTTTATTTGTTTTTTTAATTTTGTAAGAATTGTATTTGTATTCGATTTGATTCTCTTCCTGTTTTTCGTGTAAGTTTTGCTTTGTTTGGGTAAAATTTTAGAGATGGAAATATGACATTTTCTTTGAGCGATTCTGTTGTTCACATTTCCGAGTCCATTATTATGAACTTATACAATTGCTAACTTTCGTCACCAGTTGTATTTCTTTTCCGGTTTCATTTCCTGATCCAAAATCTTCTGTTCCCTTTATTATGATTTTACCCCAAAAGTTTGCGTAAGTTTCCGGAGAACAGCGCAGAAAATGTAAGGATTTGTTTATTAAAATAGCAAAATCATTTTTTTTCGAAGGTCTCTTGCAATGATTAAGAGGCAGCGTGATGTATGGACAAATATCTATGGGGCATTCAAAACGCGTTTGAATGTAAGAGTATGTTACTTTTCGTAAATATACATATTTATTTACAGAATCGAAGGTATAATTTTACCCCTGTCAGGTATGGAGTGATGAATTGGTATAAAGATGTCGGAAAACATTAAATCCAAAATCTTAATTGCTGACGGCCCCGTTAGTGAGTTCTCAGAATTGAAGGAGTCTATTATAAAAATGTTTACTTCGCAGTTAAACAAAAAATGGAATTTGGAATCATCTTACAAAGAACCAAACGAAAATTTAGAATGTTTGTTTGCCCACTAGGAAGAGGTCTATACCACAGAGAAGGAGTTCGAAGAAATTTTTGGTACCTCAATAGAAAGAGATGTCACTGCATACATCTTATTAAAATGCCAAAATAAAAGCTCCTTCAATTTGCTTATAATATATTGTCAACAAATATTGTTTATATTTTTTCTTAAGAAAAAATAAAACTTTTGCAAGTGGTAAATCTAGGAAGACATAACTAAACAAATGGAATTTGGATTTGAATTTCCGGTTTTCAAATAAACGAGTACATATTTTCCAAATTCGAACGATTTGAATTTCGAATCGAATTACAGAGTTTGGCCTCTGTTTTGCACAATTCACCTCCATTTGTATGTGTATTTATGACTGAGCTCATAGTTGTAGTCCTGCCGTTACGTTAAAATTATATAGATAATACAAAATACAGTGGCGCAAAATTTTAAACATTTAAAACCTACTCTAAATAAATTCTAGAATGGGAGACGACTCCATAAATTATTTATTAAACAAAGTGACAAAGTATACTCGTCTAACTTTAACAGCAACAAATACCTAGCTTCTTAATCTTTTAAAAACATATTTTATCAAGGTTGACAAATGCCATTTCATATCAATTTTTTTAAGCACATCTTCATAAAAAGTTTGAATATTGGCAACACGAAACAAAAGAGCTCTACAATGGATGGACAAACAAACCTGCAACTGTAAATACACACACGTACGCATGTACGGGCAAAAGGTCAAACGGATTTTCATCGTGCAATAACGAAATTAAATTTGTATTTTGTGAATTAGGGATATACATAGGTTTATTTCTTTTTCATCTAAAATAATGTAAGTAACATTTAAGCAATCGCAATCTGTATGAAAGTATTTTATAAAATGTAGTTTTTACACCGGCAAATTATTTGTTTCGCAGTTGTTTACATTCATTTTTTTTTCTGTGTGTAGTTGTGCGTGAGTCTAATGTGATTAATGTTTCCTGCTTACGTGACCTTTCCTTTACTAATGATAATAATAATTTTAGCAAAGATAAAAACAAACACAAATATGAAGAAAAAGGATACACCTTTATTTTTTGTTAAAAAGTTTAATAAGAAATACAAAAAGAAGATAAGGAAATAGCTTTTTATCTTTGAAAATTTCAAGACAGTGGTAAGTAACGTTATTTTAAGTGTTTAATATATATATTGTTAGTTGTTAATTTAAAAAAAATAGGCCTGACGAAGGGTGTCAAAACACCCGAAACGTTGCAGCTATATTGGTTATATTTAATATTGAATAGACCTGAAGCCCATTTGAGGACATTTAACGAACGGTTAATTATTGCCGAACGGTGAGTACTCTGTATAATGTAGATCCTTAAATCCTAGATAAATGTGAGAACATTTTTTGACATTTAGTACATTGGTTCAAATGGTCGTGGCAGGTTTTCTTGGTCACACGTTTTCAGGAAGTCCAATTTTCGTCGAATGTCCCATAAATTTGACTGAAAGATGGCATTCGATATTTTGACTATGAGGGTATCAATTGTTTGTGGTTTATTTCCTCAAAATCGTACAATTTCTGTAGCCAGAATTAATGTCTCCCCTCGAAATAACCATATCCTCAAATCGCTCTTCGAGTATATAAATCGTGGCATGCGCATAGTATCGATATATAATTAGTGATTCAAATTAGCTTTTTTGGCCTTTAGTCCACAAAAATTGGCGTTTCGTCCGGGTGATCTCACATGGACTCATCAGTTGACTTGTGAGGACCTTGTCAATACGCAATTTTTGTTAAGTTCAGTTCATCTTACATGAATTTTTTGACAAAAATCCAATGTGAACTATATCCAACAAAGATTAGGATTGTAATCATTAATGTTGGAATTTTTTTTTTTTTTGCCCGTGGCCTGGCATTGAATATTTATATGAAGGTTTTTATAATACAAACTCTATATACTACTGAAATAAATCAGCCAAGTAGAAGACTTAGCACTATTATTGGACTTGTTGAATTATTGATTCAAATTAGCTTTTTTGGCCTTTAGTCCACAAAAATTGGCGTTTCGTCCGGGTGATCTCACATGGACTCATCAGTTGACTTGTGAGGACCTTGTCAATACGCAATTTTTGTTAAGTTCAGTTCATCTTACATGAATTTTTTGACAAAAATCCAATGTGAACTATATCCAACAAAGATTAGGATTGTAATCATTAATGTTGGAATTTTTTTTTTTTTTTGCCCGTGGCCTGGCATTGAATATTTATATGAAGGTTTTTATAATACAAACTCTATATACTACTGAAATAAATCAGCCAAGTAGAAGACTTAGCACTATTATTGGACTTGTTGAATTATTGATTCAAATTAGCTTTTTTGGCCTTTAGTCCACAAAAATTGGCGTTTCGTCCGGGTGATCTCACATGGACTCATCAGTTGACTTGTGAGGACCTTGTCAATACGCAATTTTTGTTAAGTTCAGTTCATCTTACATGAATTTTTTGACAAAAATCCAATGTGAACTATATCCAACAAAGATTAGGATTGTAATCATTAATGTTGGAATTTTTTTTTTTGCCCGTGGCCTGGCATTGAATATTTATATGAAGGTTTTTATAATACAAACTCTATATACTACTGAAATAAATCAGCCAAGTAGAAGACTTAGCACTATTATTGGACTTGTTGAATTATTGATTCAAATTAGCTTTTTTGGCCTTTAGTCCACAAAAATTGGCGTTTCGTCCGGGTGATCTCACATGGACTCATCAGTTGACTTGTGAGGACCTTGTCAATACGCAATTTTTGTTAAGTTCAGTTCATCTTACATGAATTTTTTGACAAAAATCCAATGTGAACTATATCCAACAAAGATTAGGATTGTAATCATTAATGTTGGAATTTTTTTTTTTTTTTGCCCGTGGCCTGGCATTGAATATTTATATGAAGGTTTTTATAATACAAACTCTATATACTACTGAAATAAATCAGCCAAGTAGAAGACTTAGCACTATTATTGGACTTGTTGAATTATTGATTCAAATTAGCTTTTTTGGCCTTTAGTCCACAAAAATTGGCGTTTCGTCCGGGTGAACTTACATGGACTCATCAGTTGACTTGTGAGGACCTTGTCAATACGCAATTTTTGTTAAGTTCAGTTCATCTTACATGAATTTTTTGACAAAAATCCAATGTGAACTATATCCAACAAAGATTAGGATTGTAATCATTAATGTTGGAATTTTTTTTTTTGCCCGTGGCCTGGCATTGAATATTTATATGAAGGTTTTTATAATACAAACTCTATATACTACTGAAATAAATCAGCCAAGTAGAAGACTTAGCACTATTATTGGACTTGTTGAATTATTGATTCAAATTAGCTTTTTTGGCCTTTAGTCCACAAAAATTGGCGTTTCGTCCGGGTGATCTCACATGAACTCATCAGTTGACTTGTGAGGACCTTGTCAATACGCAATTTTTGTTAAGTTCAGTTCATCTTACATGAATTTTTTGACAAAAATCCAATGTGAACTATATCCAACAAAGATTAGGATTGTAATCATTAATGTTGGAATTTTTTTTTTTTTTTTTTTGCCCGTGGCCTGGCATTGAATATTTATATGAAGGTTTTTATAATACAAACTCTATATACTACTGAAATAAATCAGCCAAGTAGAAGACTTAGCACTATTATTGGACTTGTTGAATTATTGATTCAAATTAGCTTTTTTGGCCTTTAGTCCACAAAAATTGGCGTTTCGTCCGGGTGATCTCACATGGACTCATCAGTTGACTTGTGAGGACCTTGTCAATACGCAATTTTTGTTAAGTTCAGTTCATCTTACATGAATTTTTTGACAAAAATCCAATGTGAACTATATCCAACAAAGATTAGGATTGTAATCATTAATGTTGGTCCTCACAAGTCAACTGATGAGTCCATGTGAGATCATCCGGACGAAACGCCAATTTTTGTGGACTAAAGGCCAAAAAAGCTAATTTGAATCAATAATTCAACAAGTCCAATAATAGTGCTAAGTCTTCTACTTGGCTGATTTATTTCAGTAGTATATAGAGTTTGTATTATAAAAACCTTCATATAAATATTCAATGCCAGGCCACGGGCAAAAAAAAAAAAATTCCAACATTAATGATTACAATCCTAATCTTTGTTGGATATAGTTCACATTGGATTTTTGTCAAAAAATTCATGTAAGATGAACTGAACTTAACAAAAATTGCGTATTGACAAGGTCCTCACAAGTCAACTGATGAGTCCATGTGAGATCACCCGGACGAAACGCCAATTTTTGTGGACTAAAGGCCAAAAAAGCTAATTTGAATCAATAATTCAACAAGTCCAATAATAGTGCTAAGTCTTCTACTTGGCTGATTTATTTCAGTAGTATATAGAGTTTGTATTATAAAAACCTTCATATAAATATTCAATGCCAGGCCACGGGCAAAAAAAAAAAAATTCCAACATTAATGATTACAATCCTAATCTTTGTTGGATATAGTTCACATTGGATTTTTGTCAAAAAATTCATGTAAGATGAACTGAACTTAACAAAAATTGCGTATTGACAAGGTCCTCACAAGTCAACTGATGAGTCCATGTGAGATCACCCGGACGAAACGCCAATTTTTGTGGACTAAAGGCCAAAAAAGCTAATTTGAATCAATAATTCAACAAGTCCAATAATAGTGCTAAGTCTTCTACTTGGCTGATTTATTTCAGTAGTATATAGAGTTTGTATTATAAAAACCTTCATATAAATATTCAATGCCAGGCCACGGGCAAAAAAAAAATTCCAACATTAATGATTACAATCCTAATCTTTGTTGGATATAGTTCACATTGGATTTTTGTCAAAAAAATTCATGTAAGATGAACTGAACTTAACAAAAATTGCGTATTGACAAGGTCCTCACAAGTCAACTGATGAGTCCATGTGAGATCACCCGGACGAAACGCCAATTTTTGTGGACTAAAGGCCAAAAAAGCTAATTTGAATCAATAATTCAACAAGTCCAATAATAGTGCTAAGTCTTCTACTTGGCTGATTTATTTCAGTAGTATATAGAGTTTGTATTATAAAAACCTTCATATAAATATTCAATGCCAGGCCACGGGCAAAAAAAAAAATTCCAACATTAATGATTACAATCCTAATCTTTGTTGGATATAGTTCACATTGGATTTTTGTCAAAAAATTCATGTAAGATGAACTGAACTTAACAAAAATTGCGTATTGACAAGGTCCTCACAAGTCAACTGATGAGTCCATGTGAGATCACCCGGACGAAACGCCAATTTTTGTGGACTAAAGGCCAAAAAAGCTAATTTGAATCAATAATTCAACAAGTCCAATAATAGTGCTAAGTCTTCTACTTGGCTGATTTATTTCAGTAGTATATAGAGTTTGTATTATAAAAACCTTCATATAAATATTCAATGCCAGGCCACGGGCAAAAAAAAAAAAATTCCAACATTAATGATTACAATCCTAATCTTTGTTGGATATAGTTCACATTGGATTTTTGTCAAAAAATTCATGTAAGATGAACTGAACTTAACAAAAATTGCGTATTGACAAGGTCCTCACAAGTCAACTGATGAGTCCATGTGAGATCACCCGGACGAAACGCCAATTTTTGTGGACTAAAGGCCAAAAAAGCTAATTTGAATCAATAATTCAACAAGTCCAATAATAGTGCTAAGTCTTCTACTTGGCTGATTTATTTCAGTAGTATATAGAGTTTGTATTATAAAAACCTTCATATAAATATTCAATGCCAGGCCACGGGCAAAAAAAAAAAAATTCCAACATTAATGATTACAATCCTAATCTTTGTTGGATATAGTTCACATTGGATTTTTGTCAAAAAAAAAAAAAAAAAAAAAAAAAAAAAAAAAATTCATGTAAGATGAACTGAACTTAACAAAAATTGCGTATTGACAAGGTCCTCACAAGTCAACTGATGAGTCCATGTGAGATCACCCGGACGAAACGCCAATTTTTGTGGACTAAAGGCCAAAAAAGCTAATTTGAATCAATAATTCAACAAGTCCAATAATAGTGCTAAGTCTTCTACTTGGCTGATTTATTTCAGTAGTATATAGAGTTTGTATTATAAAAACCTTGATATATAATTAGTTTATTCCATAAGAGGTTTGTTATCTTCGATCTGTAACGCTCGATCACTGACTGTTATGCCAATGTCAAATTCGTTTTGGAAGAAGTACGCACCATTAATTCGCACCAAACAGTGACTTTTTGGGCTACTTCTTTTTTTACATAATTTTAAACACGTTAGACAACTCTTCTAACCCTTAGGGTTTTCAAAACAGAACTTATGTCGATTTCCTTTACACATAAGAAATCAATTTCTGTGTGAAGATTTTGATCCCTCGCCTCACCAACAAAATCGATTTTTATTTGACAGGGATGAAAATCTTCGAATCCATATTTGAAGAGGGATTTACATGTATGTGAAACATGCACACCAATAAAAAAATTTCATCCGGGATCAAAATCCCTAGTGTGTAAAGGAAATCGATATTAAGCAAATTCCCTAAATTTGGGACTATGAATAATATACATACATAGAAGTTTTCAAAGATGCTGACCGAAACCAGACGACGTTAGCTGGCTTTGCGCACTTCAATATGCGGCTGTCGAAACTGGCTCACACATACTCCCTAGTTGTGCATTTTTATGAACTGTGAAATGAATAAATGACAACTCAAAATAGTCTAGCGCCTGGAGTTCGCAGAATTGAAGAAATTCACTTCATTGCAATGTTAGAAACCGGGGAACCGTCGTCGTCGGCTAAACGGAAATTGTGTATGTGTGAACCCGAAGAGTCCATAAAACACCTTTCAAACTCAATAATTTATTTTGGTAAAAGCTAAGGATCTGACGTGACTAATAGTATTTTTTTTATTGTTGGTAATGAGACCAAAAACAAGACGGTTATTGTTTTTCATGGCGTGAAACATTTATTTCAAATTTCATCAAAATATCATTGTTTTCAAAGACATGTAAACCCAATTTTTCATAAAAAGAAATAAATATATGTAGTTTTTTTAGGGTGGTCGTATCGTCTTGGTTTTAGTCTCATACATCTATTGATTTAAAAGTATTCTCCCCCACAAAAAATTCATTATATTAATTCTTCAATCCTATGGTAAACCAAGCGTTCTCACCAAATTTAATGAGTGTAGGAATTTTCATTTTGTATATCCATATTTACCTGTACTACAGTTGTAGTTTTTGAAATATCATTCCATTATTGTATTTTCCCTATATTATTTTAAAATTTTTTATTTATCAAGTCTTACAGATAATTTGTTTCCGGATGCATATAAAAGACATCCTTTTTTAAAGCTTCGCTATAAAATATATGTTTTATTTGCAATTGGAAACACAAGATCTGTTAGCCCAGACACAAATAGAAATGTAATAAAAATTTAATAATCACCAATAATTAACTATAATTAACTAATAAACATACATTTCATTAACATTTATTTATTTTAAACTAACTATACAACTTGAGCTCTTAAAGCTAAACTACTTGGGATTTCTACTTTGTTAACTTTCAACAGATTAACTAAATTCTTAAGAAAATCTTGAGACATTTTAAGTTCATCGTCAGCTTCGAGCTTCTCAAAAAGTTCCAGAGCCGCTTCACAATTATTATCACTAACAAACTTCATAAGCAGCATATTATAAACATCATGTTCCTTAATCACATGGCCTAAACCTCTACACGCTTTAGCCAATCTCATTAGTGTATAAATACTGCCTTCTTTATTGAGATGCTCAACGTTTTTAGCTAACATCTCGTTGTTAAGTCTGAATTCTGGATTAATAAGTAACTTGCGAAGCTGATTTTCCGTACCAGATTCGGCAACAGCTAAAAGAAGCGAAGAATTTGTATTGATCTGACCATGTATACTCGTTACAGTTGTTGTTAATTGTTGAAGTAGATCTTTGGCTTCCTCTTTATTAACATTGAAATTTTCGGTATCTTCTTCATTGCTGAGCCGCACTAAAAGACTAAACAATTCAAATTTCAGTGGAGTATGTCGAAAAGTTTCTGCAAGTTTTTTGAATTCAGCCACAGCCGAACGGATATCCTTGCGAAGAATATACTCTCGAATGATTGGACCCAGCACGGCATTGTGTGCATTGCAAAAACCAAGTTTACGTACAAAAAAGAACATTTCTTTTGTGAGATTTTTATCTTTTGGTAGATCCGTTTGTTGGGCAGCTAATCGTGCTACACTATTCAAAAGATTCCATACATTCTTAATGACATAATCACCACCAAATACTTTTCTCGACGCCGCTCGATCACTGAGGATTTGTTTTGCCTTTTCCACTTCATTATTTTGCACCGTTAGAGCTGCAAAATCGAGGAGTTTATGTTCGTCTAAGAGGAAACCTAAAAAATCAAAAAAAAAAAAAAAATGAGAAGAATGTTTTAAAAAATATAATTATTATTACCAGGAAATGTTTTCTCTATGAATTGAAGACTCGATTTAGCTGCTGAGTAATCTCCAAGTTTTATGTACATATCAAATATACTCGCCATCATTCCCGGACTCAGTTCGGCGTTCACTAAGTCGCATTTCTTCTTTACTTCTAAGGCTCTTTCGAGCCTATTATCTCTTACACAGATCTGCAAGAGTCGTCGAAGCACTCCCCTAGTGTTCATACCTTTCGCCTCAAGTTCCACCAAATGACACTCGAGTTCATCGTACGACATATCTCTCGGATGTACTAAATTCGATCGTGTGTTTTCAGACAACATTAAGCTTAGTCTTCGATCCACCATTGTTGCTAGCATATGTCGAATATTGGGAACATCAGTGTCTTCCGTTTTTATATTTACCAGATGAGTGTTTAGGGCTTCCATAGCAGCTAGCGATATTTTTGTGCCCAACCTACTCAAATCATTTATAATGCGCTCCAACATAACCACATCATTTCGGAGTTTATTATGGCTAGTTATTTCCAATAGGATTTGCCCCACAAAATCAACTTTAGGATCGCTAGACTTTAAATGAAGCGTATGGATGGTATTAGTGTATTTTTCGTAGCGTTTAGTCGCTCGAACGCGCACAGCTAAGTGTGCTAGTGGTTGAACAAAATATTTTGTTTCGAACTTGGATGTGTAGAGTTGGGCGATCTTTATGACTTCCTCCAGCTTCTGTTGGGCTATTAACTGTACTATCAAAGGAGCTAGAGACTGTGAGGTCTTTAGGCCACAACTTTCAAGAGTCTTAATGGATTGTTGAGCATTCTCCAACGTTACCGATAATTTAGGGAGAACGTAGAATGATAGAGTTTCAAAATCGCAATCGACTTTAAGTTCGGACATCATTTTGATGACGTTCAAAATACCTATCTCACCATTACGTTGGAACTTGTGCAAAAACAGTGGCCAGAAATAGTGCGGTCGTAGCGGTTCCAATTCTGACAGTGCCTTCAGATAAGGGTACGATAGATCTGGATTTCTGTGCATTGCACTGTCACAGGCAATATGAAGAGCACGCGAGTTTTTGCCACTTTCTATGAGGTTATTTGCGATTTGGATTATCTTTTCGGGTTTTACTTTACTGCGAAAGAGATCCTGTATGAAAATGTATCCGTATGTGTCGATGTCTTGGTTTTCGTTGAATTTAGGAGAAGGCAGAACATCGATGATAGCATAGGCTTCATCGACACGTCCAGAGCATATGAGTTCGGTACAAAAGTTTCGAATAGGAGATGGCACTTCTTTGGCTATTAAAAATTCAGTTGGAAATTCTTTTATAAGTAGCTCCAAAAATGTTCGTTTTTGTTCGGTATCCTCAGTTGTTGCAAGGGTTTTAATGATTTTTATGATTTGATCTGTATTAAATTGTCCAGAATGTTGTAAAAAGATTTCAGTGGCCTTGTCTATGTCGTTGTTCCTTATATATGCTCTAATCAATTGGGTAAATGTGTACGAACTGGGCTCAACTCCGGCAGCTTTCATTGTTTCCAGAACAACCAATGCACTTTGTAAGTCTTTGTTCTCCGAATGGCCCATTATAAGAGCATTAAAAACATTTTCAGTCAGAGAAAAGCCTTTAACTTTCATTTCAGCCAGGATTTCAGTTGCACGCCTGATGTCACCAAATTGGCAGGCGGATTGAATAAGCACCTCGTACATTTCAGGGTCTTCGGTAAGTTGTTTTTCTTCAAGAAACTTACGAAAATCTTCTAAGGCAACGCCATTTTCCGCGTGAACTTTTAAGTATGATATGTGATGCTCTTTTTTAAGATCACCGTTTTTCTCGAGATGTTCCCACAGTTTCCTGAATAATTCCATTCGATTTTCAGAACTCTGAGAAGGCATTAAGTCAGGAACACATGACTCTAGTATGAATATACTCTGCTCCTTGGTTAGAGATCCACTGATTTCCAAAGATTCTAGCAGCTTTTTGAAGTTGAAAGGATTCACATATCCCGAGTGAGTGAAATCTGATTGGAACTTACCCAGTACCTGATCGAATGATGAAGTTGGTTGTTCATTAACTAGAGGTTTAGCACCGTAGTTCCTCTGAGTCGGATGTAATACAGGAAAGTACCGCGTTTTGCTAGATTGGATTGCATAACCTCTATTGGTTATTTGTAAAACTTTTCGTAAAGAATTTAAGCCACTTAGCCGCCAAGCACTTTGCAGTATAATCGAATTCATTTAAGAGGGTTAATCCTTGAGGATTTAATTTATATTTCTTGTACAATGAAGGAATTTCAGGAATTCAAAAAAGTAAAATTAAAAGCAAACACTTGAATGCGGTGAAATGTCAAAGTATGGAAATCAGCTGCTTTTGTAGAAAGAAAGTCGAAAGAGGAATTTAAAACAAAATAGCACGGGGATTGCGTTGAAGTTGTTTAGAATTATAGGTACTGCCATCGCACGGAACTGTTGTTCATAAAATGTTTGGAGTTTATACTTGCTGTTTTAAAATGACACTTTAAGCCTAATATACAGTTCTTCTAAAAAAAAACAACCAATATATTTCTTATGGGAGAGTTTTTTCCCTAGGCTTAAGCCTTTTGAAGAAAAAAAAAATGAGTGGTGAAAAAAAATTTTTTTTCTCATGAAAAAATTTGTAAGTTTTTTCCGTCAAAACAATGGGATGCACAGTGTTTTGCGTGAAAAAAAAATCGTGGTGAGTATAAATTTTTTTTTCGATTTTGGTTTACAGTTTGGTGAAATGAAAAAAGTTTTTTTCGGGAAAAAACTCTCCCATAAGAAAAGCATTGTTTTTTTTTTTTAGAAGAACTGTATACTAGGCTTTAAGTAATAAAAGTGGAAACCAAAGTATACCTTTTACCAGCTTATTTCAGGTATATGAAAATCTAAGGCTAGCCGCGCACTATCAATTTTTAGTTGCGAAACTGTTTGGTTACTTATAGAAAACAGATGAACTGTTTGGTTGAATGTCCGTGAATTTGCAGATAATTATATGTTCAATAAAATGGCGAACTTATTTTAGGCAATGGTTTAGTTTGTGTCAAAACACAAACTTTTTAGTTGCTCGAACCAAGCAGTTTCGCAACTAAAAATTGCTAGTGCGCGGCTAGCCTAATGAATACAACAGATGGTCTTTTTTATTGGACATCTTGTAAAAATAATTAAATACCTATTTCAAGAAATTACAATAGCGATAAATTTATGACAAGAATTTTTCATATTCCATAGGTCCAGTCGCGCTCTGGCAACTGTGATCGAAACCAAATAGTTTAATCACCAGTTGATAGAGCAGTGGGCCCATACGTAACTTCACAAGCTGTCAAGAAACATATGAAAGAGAAGACTCGTTAGATTTATAGGTATCGATCTTTTCTTTTTTCGGGATTTTCGTTGAAAGGAAAATATTTACTACATTATTTTCTCTTTGGCTTATAGAAAACAACTAAACTATCTAGTTGGGTGTGCGCGAAGTTGCATATGATTATGTTTAACCCAAAATAACTAACGCAATCGTTAAGTTTGTGTCAAAAAAATAATTAGTTACTCGAATCGAGTTTCTCTATATGTGGGCAGTCCCATGTATGCCCAACTGATTCATTTATTCCAACCAAACAGCTGCGATGCTAAAAATTGAACGCACGCACCTAAGAAACAAGTTTCTAGAATATTTTCAACTTTTTCATTCAATTGTGAAACAAAATCTGTTAAAAAAATAAATCGTTCAAATCATCTCGCCCAAAACTCAGTTTCCTCGTGTGAATGACTGTTTTCGGTCCATCTCTTCCACTGAAATTCACTTATACCAAAATATTACTTTCTTACTATCTGGCAACGTCTCATATCCCGGTCCAGTTTGCGTTTTGTTTATTTTTGTTTTAAAAAAAAATCCCAATTTGTTTTGTTGTCTTCTTTCTCCTTTTTTTATTTACCAACAACAACAAGAATTTTATGTGTACATTTTTCAGTCGCTCTCTTCAAATGCCACAAGTCAGAAAGAGCTAGTAAAAATACATTTCAGCAGTGTACACAAAACACAACCGCATATTATCGAGTGATTTCACATTTCGTCACCAAAATCAAATTGAATATTGAAACCACACGGTTCGTACCATATCCGTACTTTGATTTTTCAAAATGTTAAATTTGAATTTTACTTAAGTACTTTGAAAGAAAATTTCTTCTATGTAATTTATTTAACTCAAAATGTTTCGAATAATTAGTGTGAAAACAATTAAATATTAATTGCAAATAAAAAAGACAATAAATATTTTGCAGAAAACTTTACATAACGTATTAAAGTGCATTTGAATGGTGAGTAGAGAAATTAAGAACACAAAAAATATATGTTTACAGATAGTTTTCCCGTCCGTCCTAATTTTAATCCTGATTATGACCCATCGAAGTCGCTGTCGCCGTCATCGGTGTTTTATGCTTTTTGTTGTTTTTGTGGTCCAGATCCAACGATGTTGATTATTGCATTAGAAAGTTGCCGAAAAGTTCTATGCTTAAACACGCAGGCAGTTCACTGACTTCCATCACCTTCCAAAAAAGCCTTCCCAAGTAAATTCGCATTGAATCATCAACATCGACTTCATAAAACGAAGAAGGAAATATTTTTGTTGTTGTCGGTTGTCGGGTTGTCGGTTGTTTCGTGGAACAAGTGAATTGTTTCCATTTTGAAGATTATGTACATATTTTGCGATGGAGTGCGCAGCGCATTTATCTATAGGTATTTGCAGGCGGTTGTGGTAGCAGGAGTTCTGTGCAGGGGGCCTGATGATGGGGACGCGGAGCAGATTCGGCCTTTGCACCGGCATTAAAGCTTTGTTGGAGTTTGGGTTGGTCTGGCTGGAGCAGAAGCACAAACAGCAATTGACACGCTACTTGTTCTTAGTGAACAGGATTTTCTTTCATGTTCACAGTAATAGGTTGACCTAAATAGCGTGGTTGTGCTCTCTACTATAACACTGAAGTTGGAAAATTATGATTGTTTTTTTTTTTTTAATTTTGTGACTTATTGCTAATTGCTTGACCATGATGGTTAGCATATTCATGAATGTGCTTCTCTATTGTCGTTGTCTGTTCATGGCTATTAAATATTAGAAGAGCGTATCGAAGAAGAAAATGATAGCAATTGCCACCCATCCGTGAAATGTTTGCTTTAATAGGTATCACCTATACACACATGGTAGGAGGCCAGCGACAGCGACAGCAAGCCAGACTCTTTAAATAATATAATATGTATGTATGTACATATGGATGTAGATATACAACATATTCATACAAACAGCACTTTCTGTGGGTATAGTTTAAAGTGATTCAATCTTTAATGTAGCTATTTGTCTGTTTCGGTCGATTTGTGCTCTCTTCAGCAGTCTGCTGATAGCATTTCTGATACATACTGGCATTAGATCCATTCTAATTTAAAATGTATTTAAATGAAGATATTTGAGCGTGTTTTTGTTTGTGGAATTCTGAAAGAGAAATTAGAAAAAAGCATAAAAACAAATTACAAGTCCGAAGAGAAAATAATATTCCCTAGTGAAATGAGATATTTAGAAGTGGGCTATGCAAAGTTATACATGTGTAGGAAAATCAGCTGAAACTCAGCTAGCTCATAGGAGCAAAGAGAACAAAATAACAACAACCATATATACCTGCCTAACTACCCTGAAGCAAATTTCAAATTGTATGATTTATTAATATTAGACGCACTATTGTGTTTACTTAAAAAAAGATTTTAAAAGAAAAGAACAGAAATTCCCAAAAAAAACTTTTGAATAGGTACTCGTATGCTGAAACATATATTTTTAAAATCGACAAATAAGTATAGGAGCAGTTTACTCTCATAAGCGAACACTTACGCTATTGAGAAATTTGTCCGCTTATAAATAAAAATGTATAAGCGCGCTTTTCAGGCGGTGCCACCTAGAAATAAATTGAAAAAGACGTACAAAGTGCTTCTCAATTTTTTCACAGAATTAATCTCGTCAGACACTTCAAAATGTCACAGGAGAAATCTGTAATTATTTATTTATTTGTATTATTATCATATTATGTTGTTTTCCTTTGTACAATACTAACTCTCCAAAGACCCCGATTTTGACAGTTTTAACAAATCTATTCTATCTTATTTTGATTAAAAATCAACCATAGATAATGCTGTTTATTGATTCACCTACAGTATCTAATCTGATCGCTTGATTTTTGACAAAAATTTTGTGTTAAATGTTAAAAGCGTAGAATACCCAATTATCATTTTTCTCCATTCCCAAGGCGTTTTCCCTATTTTGCCCTTTTTAAACAAAATTGCTTTTATCCATTCTTATTTGTGATAGAGTAACAGTCGAGGCTACTGATTCTTATCGGCAGTAATGGATGGAGCCTACTATTTCGTGCTGCGTCCGAACGGCTAAGATGGGAAGCACTTTTCATGATATTCTATTGCAGGATTTTTAACTTTCTTGCAAGGGGATTTACCCCTGAAAAAACAGGTAGAGTAGCAAGCTTATATATTGTAAGCATTAACTGCGCAAAGAGTCAGAGTGGAAAGAAACAAAAAATAAAAGAATAATGGGATGGACCTGATCAGGTGGTTTTAGTAGCGAGGAGCGCAGTGCATTGGCTTCTGAATACGCTATGTCTGGGTTCAAATCTCAGTCAAATCATAAAAGTTTTTCGATTTAACTTGAAAGGATAAGCACCACTAAAAAGGAGTCTGATGATCAGCTAGGCACCCGTAAAGTAGCTTTAACTCCAGGCAATACTAAACACTTGGTGGTATTTCATTCAACTTCTGGTTGTATATTCAAACTTTCAATGTTCATAAGATGGTGCGAAACCTTTGCCCTCCCTAAAAGAAAGATAAGTTTTAACTAAAGCGAATACACAATATACTTACATATATAAGCTAAGTTGTTCATAAAAACTATTTACTATATTCAATTTATGTAGTTATGATATAGATTTAAGATGAGAAAAGGAAAAGCAGTCTAAATTTATTCAGAAACATCTGAAAATTTGCTTATGTGAATAAAAAAAATAAAAGCCAAACAGGTATTATAATTCTATGTACATGTGCACTTGTACTTTTGTTAAAAAAGCTATAAAACATATTTGTTGTAAACTTTTACACATAGCAAAATTATTTATATTGAATGAATGAACGAAAGTTTGTCGCAGGTACACATCACTTGACTTGCACCAATAACATCAAAACACAACAGAAAAGATTGGCGTTAAATCTTTTTTATGTTTTTCTTGCGGTTTTTATAGTTGGCAATTAATTAAAAATCTATTTTTAAGCAGACAATCTCTAATAATAAGTTAAATATATTCCACTGTTGCTATGCACTTACTTGATTTGTTAATATTAATTCGAATTTAAGCACAAAGAAATACATACAGATTGTAGGCAGTATGTACATAGATAATTATGTAATTGTTTGTACATATATAGTATACATTAAGGTGGATTGGAAGCTATTTAAAAAATATATATTAAGGTGGATTGGAAGCTATTTAAAAAATATATATCAAGGTGGATTGGAAGCTATTTAAAAAATAATGATTTAAGCCTGAATACCAAAACCCTTTCATATTAAAAAAGGAACACCAAAATTTTGTAATAGTGTTCTTTTCGGCCCTAAGGAAAAAACCTTTTTTATATTGATTTTTTTTAGTTTTATTAATGAGTTTAATTTTTAAGCTGTGTAAACCTTTTCAAAACGGCACGATAAATATTAATTCACTTTGCCTTGAAACTTGTTTGTTTTACAAATTCCTTCCGACCAAAAAATAATTAAACCTTGAAGATTATCTCTTCTCTGGAAAAGTCTTGTCATTCCTGGCAATATCCCGCATATATACATATTTCGTCTTTTATGAATTCTTATGCCTCTCTATTTTTTTTTAATTCCATATTTGCAGTTTTAACTATTTAAGAAGTTGAATACATATCTTCCTTTTAAAATAGTTCTTTAATTATTAAATCCATGTTTTTATAACAACAATTTTTAAACCTCTAAGCGAAACTACGGGCGATCAAGTCGTTCACTTTATTTTCTCATGGCATTATTACTTTTTTATATTAATAGTAATTAAAATTCCAAACAATCCTATTCCACCAAATAGGTATTCAAATAGATACGATTTGCTGAATATTCCGCGAAAATATTCTATTTAATTTATTTATACACATTTTAAATTTGCGAAAGTCGTTTTCTGACTGAATAAAACGAAAGTGAAGAATATTTCTATTCACTTCCGTTACTTCGGTGGGATTAATAAACAACCTTTGTACATAAATAGCTACAAACAAGTACATATTTAGTAAGAAAAATGATTTTAGTTCAATTTTTACAATCAAGCTTGAATCTTCAATTAGGCATAAATATTTCTTATTTTGTCTTGACATCGAAATTCCATCAACACGACAAAAAATTATAATCAACAGATGAGAGATGGGTAAGTAAATAAACACCCAAGACTACAAAAGAGCTTTTGAGACAATTATAAAAGTCTGGAATATTGAAAGCTTCTAAAGACCGGCTAGCTCCGGTCGCTTGATGCTTTACGCTACATTTAAAGTGGTAAGCACGCGAACGAATCACGAGCTCAAAACTCAATGCTACATCCACAAAACAACCTGTTTGCAGGTGGTTTAACTGTGTGGTGTGGTTTCTCTGCTTCCCACCCACAAAAATTAATCGGACAACAATACACTTACATATATGTATGTGGTATCGAATAAATATTTTTTTTTCACGTGGTTTATCGCCATATTGATGCCGTTCTATCTTGAAACTGTTGCTCTTAAGCTTTATCGATAAAATTTCTGGCGGTAGGTATAAAAACAATAAATCGGACATTGCCAAGTAAGCAACAGCAAATATTGTTGTTGTGATTAGCTTTAGCTACGACCAACCAGGGTCTGATGGAAATTGAATATTTTAATCCATCTTTTCTTTTGTTTGTGTTATTTAATTTTTAAGGCGACATAAAACGAGAATTCAAAGCTTTGCGAATTCAGAAAGTCAGGTGCGAAATGAATAAGTGAACGAAATGGAAAGTAAAAAAGGTTAAGAAGTTTTCAAAATTATATTTAAGAGTGCTTTCATGTGTTTATTTTATCTTAATATTTTCAAAGGAATTCGCAGATGGGATAGATGGAGGTGATAGTCGATTCATCGGGCAAGATTCATTTCATTCATTCTTAG
This sequence comes from Philhelius festivus, assembly GCA_963931855.1. Classification (NCBI taxonomy): domain Eukaryota; kingdom Metazoa; phylum Arthropoda; class Insecta; order Diptera; family Syrphidae; genus Philhelius; species Philhelius festivus. The sequence continues at coordinate 11,766,942 of OZ007557.1, read as the reverse complement.
CTGATGAATTGGTGCATGCACCCTTATCAGCTCGGGATTGGAAGATCTCTGTAGGTAAGCCACAAGATCCTGCGTCCTTGTTGTATTTAAGTTTTCTTGTTTTGGTTCTTAGCTTACCTATTTTTTACTGGGTTGGCTCCTATTACTCGGTATAAATGATCAACATTTAGCAGTTTTTGAAAATGAACTTTGACATTGCGGTTCCGTGACTAGGTTATGTTCGGCTGATGTTTTGGTGCATGCAACTTTGAGAACTTGGGGTTGGAAGAGTTCTGCTGGTAAGTCATCAGATCCTGCGACCTTGTTGTTTTCATACTTCTTTACCTACCTATTTTTTACTCTGGGTGCTGGAACTTGTTCTTCGTCGGCTGAAAGTAGGTTCCTTTTACTCAATATAAATGATCCCCATTTTTAGTTATTGAAAATAAACTATAAACCCTGTGGTTCGGTGACTTGGTTATCTTCACTATTTCTAAGAACCTGTATATCGGTCTTAAAACCAGCAGAGAGTTCTTTGACCTCCTTGAGCTAGGAGGCTGTACATGTTCTCTTCTTTGCAAGCAGGATCTTCTCCTTCCCTCGCCTGAAGTTTTTTCTCGCTGCTTGTTTTAGGTTGCAACATATTCCTATGTGCATTTTGTATCACATTCATCATGATACCGTGGGTTCTTTCTCTGAGGTGATTTACCGCCTAATTATAATTAATGAGTCCGACATGAAATTTTTTCTTCTGGCAAAATACTTAAGACAAATACTAGCTTTTAAAAAATAACTAAAATTAAAAATTCAGAAGGTTTGAAAACTAATATGGCAATGAGCAATTTTGTATGGCATCTGAAATAAATGTCGCAATTTTTTCTTTTCAACATTACTGATCCTATCCATCGAATCTAGATTGAGGTAATATCTGCATTCTTCAGCGTGGAGACAGACTCAAATTTTTGAGTAGCACCTGGAATGAAAAGGCTTTTGTTAGAGGTTCATCCTCTATTTTCATTAGTGAACGTATTTTTAGTGGTAGGCAAGTTAACCTCACTACACAACCCCATATTCGAAGGGCCGATGTCTTTCTTTAATTGACAAGAGCAGGTCGGCTAATCCCATACCAGTAATCCACTACGAACACATAAGAGCTACTTTTGGCGTAGACGCATGAACTCCCTTTTCAACAACACGGCTATTATTAAAAATCCTAAGAGATTTTAGCTCTTAGTATGACCGGTTCGATTACGCAGGCTGCTCACCAAAGTCGGTCTTACTGCAACTTAAAACAACATCGTTCGTTCTGACAAGAATTGTTCCTCTACCGTTTTTTGGATATCCCTCCCTTTGGTGGGATCAGTCTTTCGTTATATGGTAATTAGAAGTAACATCTTACTCACCTTCTGAAAAAACGATAGCTGTAGGTAGCAGTAACCGCTTTGTCGAAGTTTATTCAAAAGGTAGGAAGTTGGTTGAATTAAATCGATACAAAATAAAAGATATAGAACTCTATAGGTAATAATGAAATTAACACCTTTTCTTATTTCTTCTTCCTGAAAAATATAATCGCTTAATGCCCAAACTTAAGCAGTGTTGCCATTGCACTAAATTCCACAGTGAAATGTCCCCTATTATCTAATAAGGTTTATAGAATGCTTGCAGATATGTACACACCTTTGTACATGTTTTTATTTTTCGATAACGCAACATTTAAGATTACATTAAAAAAAAAAGATTTGAAATATTGATACTGGTACTACAAATAAGTTTTTCAATACAAAAAATGCGTCTTTATCACAAACTTTATAAAAAACAAACAACAAAAAAAATAAAAAAAAAAAAAAAACAATTTATTTTATAGTTTAAAAAAACATTTTAAGTATACATATTCTGTTAACATCTGTTTTTTGTTGATAAGTATCATTTTTAATCTATTTTAGCTACTTTAACTTGATTGTATTCGCTTGAAAAAAAAAGATACAAATATGTATCTATGTATGTGTGTGTGTATTTTGTTGTGTTTTCTTGGGCTTAACATTTTCGTAATTTTTTGTTTGTTCCTTCCTTTTTCCTGCTTTTAAAAATAGAGTCTCAGTAGAGAATTTGAAAGAAAATACACAAATTTGTATGTATGTAGTTGTAGCAACAAGGAATATTTTTAAATGTCATTTGACCAAAAAAAAAAAATGTCTTCCAACACATTAAAAATAAAATAGCATTTTTTTTTCTGTTCTTCACTCTCGAATGGGTTCATTTATTTCACCTTTTTCATCAAGTATACCGGTATGCGTGGTAGCGTTGTTTATTTTTAAACAATAAAAAAAAAATAAACTAATGAGTACTAAACATATATCTACATTTACTTTTGTTTGAGTGTATAATTCATCTGTGCACGACTTACGCTTAAATCATTTAATTTCATAGAGTGAAATACTTAAAGTTTATACAGCGCTGTGCAAACAAAATTCCTTTTTTTTTGCACAGCAGCGTTTTTGGTTATAATTATATTAATATAGTAGAATTTGAAGAAATTGCGGAAAAAATAGTGTATCTTAAGAGGAATATATCAATATTTATACAGGGTGTTTCCTAATTAATGAAGGATACTTTGAGAAATGATTCCTGGGCATGTTATAAAAAAATCGTTCTACAGTAAGAGTATATCTTTAATGTGGGCAAAATTTGCCGATGATTTAAGAAAAGGCTTATTTTGGAACCATCAAATATCTTTATTAATAATAGTGCTAGAATCTTGGTTTAGGGCTTTGTTTGGTTGACTGCGTTTAAATGAAGTACATTTTTTGTACATACATACGAGTATGTATGTACATATAATGTATAACTGTCTTGAAATATCCAATTTCTGGGCCTTTTTTATTATTCCACTTTAAAAATGATTTTTGCGATAAGATGGGTTAGGGTACACCAAAGTAAACCTTTTGTTCAATACTCAGTAAATGATGTCCACATTTGAGATAGAGCCTTGCTGTAGCATCTCAAAACATGCCAAAAGCATTGTTCATTAATTAGTAAGTGTAGTAGTTAGTAGTAGTAGGTACATTGACTATCACTTCGGAGGTTAAGAATCGAATTCCATTTTTTCAGGATTGTTGCCTCTTACGATGAAGTACCGAATCTTCAAGAGTATGCCTTCTCATGTTAAAGTTCCTCTCATCTTAGCCGGTCGGTAATTGCCGTCCACACGAAAACAATATACTGATTCGTCACACGGACGTTATGCTTATCTAAATGTGCAAATACATATATATGTAAAGCTGCGAGCAAAAAAAAAGCAGTTCAACGAAAAATAAGTTTCTTTTTGAATAAAAAATATAAAGACGTTTAATTTTATGAAACGGTTGTTAGTAAAATGTTTTATACTCGTAATATACCTATTGAAATTTTTTAATATACAAATCAAACTTTTATTAATTGATCATTAGTTTAACAATAATATAAAACAAAGTAGGTTCGAAATTAAATGAAGCAAATTAATAGTGCTTCTCCATTTTTGTATAATTTGGTTAAAAAAGTTTAATTCAATGCCATTTTTGATCAATTAAGGTAATATTTAGTAGCATGACTATAATTTTTTTATTACAGCTTCGTGGCGATGCTTCAGTCGACAAGCTCCTCACATCTTTGCTGTGTTATTAGCTTCCAAGACTTCTCAACTACGCCCATAACTCTTTGTTATTTTTTGGGTTTGTATTCCAGACATTTTATTTTATGTCCACCTAAAGATTCCCAATAGAATTGAGGTCAGGGAACTGAACAGGCCAATTTATTAACTCAATCTTATTGCCCTGAAACTATTGCTTAACTGATCTGCTGACTCATTATTCTGCTGAAAGACCCATTTAAGCGGCATTTCGAAGTCGGTATATGGTAGCATGCTGTTTTGCAAAATCTCGATGCAAGAATGCTGTCTCATTTTTGTTATCCAATATATTGGACCATATAGTATGAGAAGCATCCCCATGTTACTAGATCCTCCACGTTTTAGCGTTTTTGTGGTGTATCTAGGATCATATTCGGTATTTGGTGGTCGACAATTTTAATTTTGTTAGTCCAAAGAATATTCCTCCACTTTCAGGAACCCATCCCAAATGCTTCCGCGCAATACTTATTCTCTTGGTTCTGTGGGTTAAGAAGTAGGACTTTCCTTAGACTGAGAGCACTTAAATTGTGCCCCCTCAATCGTCTTCTTTGCATGGACACCGCATGGTGTATTATGCTGGAGTAGGATGCATTTTTGAAATCCGAATAACTCGTTTGATGTGGGAAGGCGTTAGAACTTGTTCAAGCCCTCAGGTTTCAGCTTATCATTTTTACCATTCTTAGCATTTCTTTTTTTTCGTAAGGTAGTATAAACTGAGTGCATAGAAAAAAATACGAGAAATAATTGAAAATAAAAAAAAATAGGAAAAAGAGATGTTACATATGACACTGCTGTCACTGTGATCCGTATTATTTTATTTTCAAGGGAAGATCTATATGGATCATTGGCGATAATAAAACACGGCTAATATTCTCAATACTTAGATTTTCGCACACCACTGTATACATACATATATCTTCATACGATAAGAAAATAAAAAGCTTTTTTATTTTCTTAATAAAAACAAACTTTTTTTTTCAACACAAAAAGGCTAAAGCAGGAGGTTTTGTTATTCAACGATCTCGAAAGAAAGCAAGCAAAATTCTCTCTCAGATAACAAGTACAGTACAAAATGGTAGAATTAAAGATATCGGTTGTGCATTTGATATTTGGACTTTTAAAAGACCTCTCCGTGTCTACATATTTTCTAAATATAGAAACTTTTATATTTTTGGCCGTTATCTTAATTATCTCGAGAACAAAATGAACGGATTACAATAATTTTTAAGACTGAATTTTGTTACATATTAAATGATGTGATTTATGGATCCCTTTTATGAAAGTCATGTTCTCATGATACTCCTCAAGCCAGTATCTAGTTTAAACTCGATAAAATATATACAAAAGTATCTTCAGTATTTTGAGTAAAATCCAGTGAACAAAAAAGGACAATTACTACGTTTATATGAGGTATTGAAGCGAGCTTGAAGCTCGCTTCGACCCTTTGTAAACGGGTATTGAGTTGAAATGAGCTTCGTTCGACTCGATCTCACTCGCTCAGCGGTGTCGAGTCGAAATATGAGACGAAAAACCTGGGTCGAGGAGTTGGCTTAACAAAATGTTTCAGAATCGCTCAACACCATTTCAACTCAACTCCAAATCGAGCTCTCAACTCAAATGACGAAAAACCTGGGTCGAAAATCCGACCCTAATCCAACTCGATCTTTCGATACTGCATATAAACGTAGTAATAGATGTTATGAAAAAAAAAAGTTATGAAAGAGTGTACATTGCACAATGTGCGTACAGCAGTGGTGCCAAAGCTGCAAAACACGTCAAGTTGAAAGTGGTAATTGGAAGAACTTTCTATTACATTTTTGTTTACAATTATGTAAGGGTTTTATGCTTTTCTGAGAGTTGTGACATTTTTGTCAAAATTGTACAGGGTAGGGCCCAAAATTTGAACGTCTCAAAAGCACCTCATTATTTAAAAAATTATTTTTTGAGTTGTTTTTTCTCTTTTTTTTTACGTACAGTGACGAGCAAAAGTGGTCAAATGTTTTCGCTTACTTGAAAAATTGATTTAAAGTAAGAGTTTTTAATAGAATTAAAATCTTTTTTTATTTTTTTCATTTTGTTTATTTAACTAAATTTTATTATTAATAATAACTTTTTCAAAAAATAATATATCATACAAAACAAAAAATATTCCATTAGTTTTTAGACTTGTCCAATTATGCACGTTTAAAATTAATGGTTTTTCTTTAGTACTTAGTCCATAAACCTTTATTTTAAATTAATTGTGAGCAAAGCTTTGGCGTACCTACTTTCCACCAAATTATGGAGAAATTGCTCTGGAATACGGCCCCATTCCAGCTCCATTCGTTGCCAAAGCTTCTGAGTGTTGTTTGATGGGTGATTTTTGTGCTGCCCTAACCGTCGCTTCACAATTGACCATAAATTTTCAATTGGATTGAGGTTAGGGCTTTGTGCTGGCCATGTCATCGTCGTAAACTGTTTCTCTGTTTCTAATTTCTCAGCTATTCCGAGACAATTTTTGACGTGTGTTTTGGATCTCTGTCCTGCTGAAAAGTTATTTCACAATCATTGAAGCCTGTTGATGCAGTAAAAGGTGGTAAATTTGTCTTCAAAATGTCCAAATATTTTTCTTTGTTCATGATGCCATCGATTTTCACCAAAGGCCCAACAGAGTTCCACGAGAAACAGCCCAAGCCATCATCGAACTTCCTACATTTTTCACGGTCTTTTGAATTTGATGTTGTTGAAGTGGTTCTCCAGGACGTGGTCAATAAAAAGATCTACAATCCGTTTCTATTCTATTGACCTTCGTCTCGTCCGACCAAATGACTTTTTTCCATTGGTCTGGTCCAGTGTTTGTGGTTTTTAGCAAAAGCTAACTTGGCTTTAATATTTTTCGCTGAAAGCAGAGGCTTCTTCAGTTTCTCTTTAGCGTTTAACCCAATTCTGTTGAGTGCCCGCGTGCAGTCCATTCACTAACTGGCTTGTCTATGTTTTATCCTGCCTGCTTAGGTTTAGGTGTTTTGGACCCACAATTTCTCAACTCTCTTTCCATTCTTCTAGCTTCCAAATCAGAAAGTATCCGTTTCCGTCCTTTTTTCAGTGGGGGGATATCGATGTTTTTGTTTTTTTTTTTTAATATTAAGCGCAGAAGTTTTTAAAATTTTCAAAATTTTGGACACTTCACCATTTCACGATATTTTTACAAATTTTTTTCATTTTGACAATAATCAGCTTTACACGTTTTAAAATGAACTATGTGAATGAATTATCTTAACTGTTACTTGTTAAAAAACAGTAAAACAAACAAAGCACAATAGAGAGGAACATCTCTCAATGAACAAACGATGTTTAATCTCTTGAAACTAAGACGAGCATAATTGGACAAAACCAGAAAATTATTGTTTATTTTTTGTTCGTATAATATATTATGTTTTGAAAATTTTACTATACATAATAAATGTGAGTTAAATAACAAAATAAAAAAAGATTTTAATTCTATTAAATAAACCTTACTTAAATCAATTTTTCAAAAAAAAGCGAAATCATTTGACCACTTTTGCTCTTCACTGTATATCGGAGTGATGCAAATTTTTTTTGGCTAAACAAATATGTATGTACACACAAATAAACCAGTTTAAATAATTGTTAAATTATTCGCCATTTTGGAACTCTAGAATTAAACAAAAAAAAAAAAAACTACGACCAATTACGAAAGGACAACGCCTTTAAAAAGCGTCTAGCTCTCCTCAACCAGGTGACTATGTGACGACAGATATTTCTTCAATGACTTAGAAGTACCCTCCGACATTTCAGGCTATAGCCTGCTGAAACTCATCAACGCCCTTAAAAGGCTTGAATAACATAGGATTTATCATAGGTTTCATTACATGGGAGTTACAATCCCTAGGCCCTAGGGAATCATAACTACATTATAACTAGAATTGATTTAAGTGTGACGGTAACAATGTCAACTATCAACTTTTAAATACATTTTGTATAACAATTTCGCAGACTTTTGTTGTATTCTCAGCAATTTCGTTTTGTTGTTTTGAATCAAAGAGGTTATGGTTGGTTTGTTGATGTACAACTTTTTTTCAAGTTAACCGATAAGAAAAAGTAAAGCGGCGTCAAATCAAGGGATCGTGGGAGCTTGGTACATGATTAAGACCAAAAAAGTTAGTAATTTTCTGCGTGTATTTACAATTGAACAATTATTTAAATAAAAAGTTTTTATAATTACACGTTGTTGTTGCGTTAGATGCTCCATAATAAATTGGGCCACAAAAATGAAACATAGACTGCTTTTAAACGAAGCAATATTACCTTGCGATTTTTAAGCCCGTCGGAGAGAGACGTGTGTGGTGGCGGGGTTACACAAAGCGGAAAATGACTCCAAAAGAGAAACTAAGATTAAAATTCGCTTTCGTGTAAAAGCAGTAATAGAAGACCCTGGCATATGATGCAGAGTTCTTTTGCGGGGTTTTCAGATCCGCACAGATACAACACCTTGCCGGTATTGGCAGTCAATTTGCATATGATCCTTTCCTCGACAGTTGAAGAACACTCCGTGTACTTTCCTACCTACGCCATTGCAGATTGCCTGTAGGTGTTCGTACTTTCGACTTTCAACCCTTGGTCGCACTAGGCATCCAATCCATCCAATTTGTATCCCAGCGGACTTAAGGATCTCCTTAGCTTTTGTCTTTCATTAAAGAAGCAGAAAACATTGTGTGCAGATAAAAAGTGAGGCAACACAGTTTCCTTTCTTCATAACATAGCCTTTTTCAAAATGGCCACGACGCACGGCAAACGCACGTCGTTTTTGTGTTTTTCACACAAAAAAAAAATAAGAAATTGTGTTGGCACACCTGGGAGGATTTAAATGGGATTTGTTTAGTTCTATATTGCTATGAAATCGGTGGAAGTTCTGTTTGGTTTTGAAGGTGCTTCATTAGGTGGTAATACAAAATGTCTTCAATCTGAAAAATGATATATGTATGTAATAAGATTGTTATTGTTGCACTGTTTTTTTTTTTTTAATAAAAACCCAATCAATTTTAAAATTGACGCATTTAAATTAAAATTGATCCTCTTCTTTACTTGATAGTGATAGTTAATGCAACTGAAAATCATCGCATTTCAACAATGCGCATGTCACTCATTGTCAACTAACAATCTGAAAATAAATCTTTAGATTCAATAAAAAAAAAAAGATATGAACGATAGCATTAAGATCTGCCGCAGAGCGATCCGCATCTTGTAAATCATTGCGATGATGCTTTTTCATATACACACTTATGAACATACACACAACAATACACATCTTGGTGTTGTTGTGTTTTTAATGAAAACAAAAAAAGAATAACTAGGTTGATACATATGTGTATATTTTGTTGTTGTCTAGTTTATTTTTTGTTTTGTTTATTGCGATTGCGAAACAATGGAATCTTTTAAATGTTTCTTAATTGTTGAATATCACAGTGCTGCCATCTGTCATCTGTATGACAGATGTATTTTGTATTTTGTTTTCCTTGCGTGACAAGTTATGGATGGGTACAAAAAAATGGAAATCTAGATTTTAATATAACTTGACATTACGATTGTAGAGGAGATGAACAAAGTGGGTCCTGCCGTTCTGTCTGTTCGCCTAAAGCCTAAACGGCTACTGGGTCGAGCTTTTGAAGTGTTAGATTTTAGTAGGTATGCATCATTTGGTAGTGAGTAATTTCTTGAAATACAATTTCCGTAACACATTCCCTTGTGTTAGTTGCAGAAAAGCGTTAAAATTTTAAAACTACATGCATATGAGTTTTTGTAGCACTACACATTTAGTTTAGTTTTTATTTGTTTTGAAATTTTGAGGAATGATTTGAACTTTTAACTTATCTTTACGTCGGGTATTTTTTTGATATTTAAGCCTGCATTATAGGGACTACCGGTTAAAATGTTTGCGCACAGCGCGAGCGTTAGAAAAATTGGAGGGGATTTAAACGGAGGTACTGATAATATTGGTTTTGAATGTATGAATATGGCAATGCAATTGAAAGTAAATATTGGGCCGAGTTAATCAATCCACATTGGTGTAATGCGGCTAAAAAAAAAATCTCTGAATTTAAATACGTCCTAAGTTGGGCTCAAGGGTAAACTGATGGGCATTCCCTGAAGCGTGGGTATTACGTTTGAATTGGTTAAGGGGAGGAATGCATCTAGCTATTTTTCAAGAGCAATACTTATTAAATTAACGGTAAATTATTGAAAGATAAGCAACATTGCGGTGGTGCAGAGAGATGCAAATGTTACTGTTATACTTCTATGAAGTTTATGGTTCCCCATTTGCCAACAACATTCATTCACTAGTAGGAAAATGAAATTTCTCGCATGATCTTTATTTTCTCGGATTATAGTTTTCTCGCATAATAGTTTTCTAGAATGATAGTCTTTTCACATGATAGATCTCCCGCAGATAGTTTTGATAGTTTTCTCGCTTGATAGCTCTTTCGCTTTAAAGCTCTCTGGCATGATATATTTATCGTAGGTTAGTTTTATTGCATGATATGTTTCTCGCATGATAGTATTCTCCATGATACGAGTAGTTTCCTCGGATGATATTGTAGGGAGAGCTAAAAAGTAATTTTTGTTAATAAAATTATTCCTAATATGATGTGGCTTTTCGATGCACTTTTACTCACTAAAAATTTAACCATCAAGGACTGCAAACCTTTCAATTCTCAAGACCGCCAAGAATACTGCTAAATGCTTAGAATTTCTATATCGATGCAAGATTCTGGTCTGACTTCCATTTATAAGGCGTTTATACGTCCAAAACTCGAGTATAACTCACACCTTTGGCCAGGGGCAGCACAATCTTCTCTCCATTTATTAGATAGAATTCAGAACAGAGCGTTAAGACTGATAGAAAATAGAGCTATAATGGATTCACTGCCATCTCTTGAACACCGTCGAAATGTTTCATTATTTGACCGTTTTATCGCTTCTTTCACAAGCAATGCTCACTCGAAGTAGCCAGTTGCATTCCTCCCCTTTATCAGTTCATCTGTGATACCTTCTTCGCTAGGAATGTCCTCGAGCCTAACTTTGGTCGTACCGTCAAATATAGAGATTCGTTTTTTAGTCGCACAACACGATTATGGTATAACTCACTCGGCACAGTTTTCCCTTGCCATTTCAATTTGCAAACATTCAAAACCAATGTTCATCGACACCTTTTGTCTCTCCCCCTAATTTCCCCATCGCCCGTGCTGTGTTTAACATTATAAGGGTCTCTTAACATACCCTTGAAGTTATTCAAATAACTTTTTCCTTTTGATTGAATTCCATTGACTGAATTATTGCAATATTGTCGAACTGAATCAAACAAATCTATGCCAGTGAATGCATTTATTTTGCTTGAACTTTATTCTCTACACAAATAAAATACATATAGAAATAAAATGGCCAAAATGAACTACTTTTTTACTTACTTTTCTTTCTTCTTATCTCTTTCAGGTATTCACATTATGTGTGTGTTTCAAGGTTAAAGGTATGTTACTTTTTTAAGTATATTATTAGAAAATATTGAAAAGAAATATTCAAGTCAAGAGCTCATAGATATTCAATGTTCAAAATCTGTTAAGTGCTTCAGGTTTTATGGAACTAACATTGCCTTTATCTTCGGATTATTAAAAATAGTGTTTGCTTTCGACTAGCAGAGAGTCCGCTCCTAAGAGTTATCTTTGTCACTATGAAGATTAAATTCTGATTTTCTTTTCTTAATTTGTCTGGTTCTATAGTCCACAGTAAATTTTTCGAAAAATTCATGAAACATCAACTGAAGTTAACAAAAATTGCGTTCCCAAATCATCCTTATTAATTAATTGATGAGACCTAGTAAAGTTTTTTTTTTTTTAATAAGATCGGGTAGATGTTGGAATGGAATAAAATCAGTTTCGCGTGAGCAATTAACAAAAATCTTCTTTTACTTGAAAGGCCCATGTATGCCATTATGCGTGGAATATGATATCGGTTAAAAAAACTCACCTTGGCTTCCAACGGTGACACGGATCCAAGTGTTCCCATTTTCAAAGACTCTTCCACATAGATCCGGCTGAACTTGAGCGATGACCTGTGTTATCTTCACCTTGAAGGCCTTGGTCGATTGTGCAAAGTCGCATAGACCTCTGACTTCAACTAAACGCCATAAGAAAAATTCTAGCATGGTCAAATCGCATGAACTAAGTGGCCAATTCACGTCACGTCACATTTGCGCGAGATAACCTTACCTTCAAATCGTTCATGCAGAATGTCAATGGTGCCGTCCATAAGAAATTGGCCATCAATTTATCGTTCTGTAGCGCTCTTTATTGGCAATGACCGCCTCACCAATGTCGATTTAAAAAAAAGTACGGACCAATCCATAATAAACGGTAACTTTTTGATGATGCCTTGTCAACCCTGTGTGGGTTGGTGTCGTCCCATATACGGCAATTTGGCTCTTTAATCTATTTAACACAGCCGTTCATTTAAAAAGCGCCTTGTCACTAAGGACGATTTTTTGACCAAAATTTTGGCCCTTTTTAAAACGATCCGAAGTCAAGTTAGCGAACGAATGACGTTATCTAAAAACGGATGTAGGCTCAATTGCCGACGCAATTTTCTCCAAGCTGAAGTCTGCGAAAAGCCGAGTTCTTGTGCACGGCATGGAATCGACTGCCTCGAGTTCTGCTGTTCCATTTCACGGACCGCGTTGATGTTCTCCGCCGATCTTGTCTTCCTTTGACGTACGAAGTTGATTACCAAACCGGTCTTCTCAAATATGGCCACCAAACGTTGAAGAGTCGAAGTGGGCCACCACCACGTCTACCGTAAAATGAAGGCAACGTTTGTACTAACGAACACGCATTTTTACAATAAAGTTTTATCATTTGGACGTGCTGTTTAATCGTGTTATTTGTACTGGTAATTTCGAATAAGTAACTAATACTACGTTTATATGGAGAATTGAATCGGAATTGAATCAGGATTTAGCTCCGTGTTTACCTGGATTGGATTGAAATAGGATTTCTCGATCCGATCCCACTAAACGAGCTGAATCGAATCGATAATATGCTTGTATACCTGAATCGAGGAATCGAAGAATTGAGTGTGTGTACAACAACAGTGTAACAACATGTCATTTCGATTCCATTTCAATTCGATCTCTCGATCTAGTGCCGCCATATACCTGGATCGAAATCTCAATTCGGATTCGATTCGATTCCTCAATCTACTCTTGTAACCGGGGTTTAAATAATAAACAACAGATTTGACAGATGTCACCAAAACAACATGGCCTCCACAGGCTGCCAAAATCTACCCCTTTCAATTAAAAAACCTTTTAGATCTGTCGGATGGAAATGTCAATTCTTGTTGATTATGTATTTTGAATATAATTGTTTATTTGAAAGCGCAGAAAATTCCCTGCTATATACATATGTACGAGTATGTCTAGGAAATAAGTTGTTTTTGTATTTGGCATGTAAATTGTTTATCTCCCACATCGGTATTCTTCGTAATTCCATTCGGGATTGGAAAAAAGATTGTCTGGCCCAAGACCCGCATAATATGTGTTCTTGTCAATTTCTAATTACCTATTGCGGGTTTAAATTTTGTTATTACAGTTAAACTACTTATTTATGAACTTGAAGATATAAACAAAACGACAATCATAGTTCTATTAGTAGAAGCTAGCAACCATCCCTGTTGTGAGAGAATTCGATAAGAACTGAATCTATCAGAGTCTGTAGTAAAAAACACAAACGAACTGATCAAAATTAAGTTGTTGTGGAGCTATGTTCGAATGTGCTTTTTATTTATAATTTATTTATTTTTCACTGAGTTTTAAAGTGTAAAAGAATGTGACAACTAACTGAATAACATTATAATGTAGCTCTAGCTCTAAGCAAATGACAACGTTGCTCGCCGTTCGTCGCTCGTCGCAGTTGTCGTACACTTAAATAAAATGAACGCGTTTTATTTGATTATTTGTTAACGTGCCAGAGATAATGTCGCTCGCGTACTCATTCGTATAGTTGTATATCTGTACATAGTAATCCGTATCTGAGGCTATCAACAATAACAAATACGAACCGTGGCGTTCCGTTGTCGTTGTTGTTGTTGCTGTCGTCGTCGTCGACGTTGTCAGTTAAATGTGTATCTGCGCCGTGCTTCTGGGCTGTAGTTAGTGTTATTTTAAGTTTTGTTGTCTAACTAAACGATTTACACAACACAAATATTTTTATCGGTGTCATAGCTCTCTTTCCAAGTGCATTCAAATTAAAGTTAAATAAAATCTTCATATCTAACTTATTAAGCGTCAAACAGGTAAAATATACAAATAAATTAATAAACGTTGCAAAACTTTCAAGAGTCTTGCAATGAAAAATCTAAATTAAATGAAATATTTATTTTGTATTTGTGTAATTTTGAGAGTTTTACATTTGTTGTTCTTTGACCTAATTCAACAAAAAGTCAACAAAAAAAATATACATATCTAAATCCCAATGTGCATAATGTTGCCAGCATTCATATAAAACCCAATCAAAGTTGAATTCCCATTTCAAAGAAATTTCAAAAAATGTACCTAAGGTATTTACGAATTGAAAGAAAAAATGCACGTGGTCATTGAAGGTTATACAATACACAACCCCCAATCGAACAGTCTTTGCGGCATGTGGCATGCATTAGACAAATATGTACGAGTATCTAATGTATCAACTGAACTAATGCCACATTATGTAAAATCATTATAGGTACCTATACCTAACAAGAGTTTTCAATAAAATGATTGAACTATATTTATAATTATTTACTTTCAACTGGCGTATTGTCACAAAATGTTAATTTGTTTAGATTTTCCATATAAGGGGAAGAGTGATTGCTCATTGACGGGCGAGAATGAGAATGCTAATTTTAGTGAGAATTTTTTAAACTCAAATACACACATGCGTATGTGTTTGTGTGTGTGTGTTGTGTTTGAGCTTTTTTTTTTTTCTTTTGTATGCAATAAAATATTTGGCTCTCTTGAAATTGTGCATATTGTTTATTAAAGAGAGGAAATTTACTTGTTGTTGGCTTTGTTTTATTTGAAATTGTTTGTGTGTAGCTAGTGTGCTGTGTTATGCAAAATGATGCCTTCTATTATTTTTTTTACATATTAATTGTACTCGCAGTTGTCGTTGACTCTCGTTTGTCTCCCAGCACTCGACCTTTAAGTGGGGTTTCTTTTTGTTTTAAGTTATTGTTTGTGTTGATTTCTTTCGAAAGCAGCTTCTTCTGTTAACTTTTATGGCACCTTATTTATGTATATCTACTTAATTTTATCTTAAATGTAATATTACTTCAACCCAGTGGGGATGGGAATAATAGTAATTGATTTAAATTATCTAGGTACATCGAAGATAAATTTGTCTTGCTTGGTTACGCATGTGAGTAGTGTGTTCAGGGTTTTAAAATTATCAGTTGACATTACTCTTTCGTAGTAGGGGAAGTTGGCCTAAAATGGCACCGCTAAGGAAAATGTGTCACATCTCGCAAAAAAGGGACATTTAAACTTAAATGTTAGGTATATTCTTTCCAAAGTTAAATCAATTACGCTTACATTTTTTTGCTTTACGAGCTTAAAAAGTTTCAAAAAGTATTTAAAGTAATTAATTTTCAAAAAGTCTTCAAATTCCAACGATCAAAATTGTCCGTGTAAAAAATGGCATATACTGGAATGTTTTTATCTCTCACTGTCCAATACAGTTGGAGTAAACGATGAATACCAGTTTCTTACTGTTCTGTGTACAATAAGATTTGTTGTATGTAAGAGACAAGCACTTGAACTTGTTCTTGAAAGGAATTTTAGATCGATTCGAAATTAAACACTTTTATTGTTATTAAACTGCTATGCCATTTCACCCTTGCAAGTAAACCAACTAGGCAAGTAAACCAAAAACCATTTTCAATTTAATTTAAACATTATTTAAAACAAATCACAGTTCAAAATATAATAAACATAAACAATACTCAACAAAAAAAATAAAAATGAACAATAATTCATTTAAAACAACTTCACTTAAAGTATAAAATGGCACACTATGGCATTTTAGGCCAGTGCTTAGTAGGCCATTGTGCCCATTTAGGGTTTTTTTATTTAAGTTTTAATTCCAAAAAAAAACTGAAATAGTTATAGGCCAACTGATTTTAGTAAATTAATAAGAAATACTTAATACTTACATACATTTACTGTTTTCACCAAAATTTAATGTTTTTTTATAATTTATTTTGTCAACAAAATTTTTACAACATTTTATTGGTTCTACTTTTGAAGATGGATAGAGACAGTTTGACCAGTAAAATTTAAAACAATAGCTTCAAGTTGCTAATATTTCTTATATGTCGATGATGCCAGATAAACTTAAGAATTGTGTTACCAAAACCTTCTAATTCTGTTTGATTTTACAATTTCTAGCAAGGGGCCATTTTACCTTGGTGGGCCATTTTAGGCCATCTTCCCCTACTTATGGATTTGAAAAAAAAGAACCGATTTATTACTATATGTTTGTATTCGGCGCTTAAGAGACATGACGTCACGCACATATGAGTTAATCAATTGAGAAATAACACCAATTAGTGTGCAATTGAATAGCATTCGTTATCCGGAAGACGGATTTTTTTTTTCAGTATTAAAAAAAGTACAATTTTTTTTTTATTCCATCCGAATATTTTTACTTTCGACTTATAGGTACTATAAAGCAAGTTATGCATTTGAAAAAAAAATCGAACTCGAGATTTTGATCAAAGTTGACTTTACGATGGTAGCGAAGACCAAAAAAGTGGGTCTCTCAATTCTGTCTGTCTTTTCGACTACAGCCTAAACGGCTCCCCCGATTTCGTCTTTAAACTTGGTAGATAGTATTTTTAATTTTTTCTCCCCTCACGTTTTTTCTTTTTTTTTAAGACCAAAAATAACGGTATACCTTCCGTACGAATTTTTTCGAAATTTTATATATATTTTTTTTTCTCAAAGACTGCTCGATGGATTTAAAAAAAAACAGACAAGAAAATTTCATTTAGTTAAAGCTAGACAATGGTTGAAAAATTTTTTCCAAAAAGTGGCTATTAATGGTACCCCCTCTGGAACCATTTTTTTTGTAAGGTACAACCGATTTTGATCAGTTTTTTTATGCTAAGGCTCACCCACAATTTAATTAGAATTGTGTATTTAAATTTTCAAACAAATTTTTTTTTGGATTTTTAAAAAAAATTTCATTTTTTTTTTTCAAAACTCAATATTTCGAAAACGCCATGCTATTTTTTTTTCAATCTTGATAAATAAAAGTTTGTTAATATAATTATTTTATTATTTATTATTTATTTTGCCTAAAAATAACAAATGTTAAAAAATGGTTTTTAAAAATCGTATTTTCCTTTCAATTAATTTTTACGATCTACATATAATTTAATAAAAAAAAAATGAAATTAAAATATTACTGACTGTACCTACCATAGAACAATTTTTCCACATTTTGAATTTCTCAATATCGACATAACGGATTTTAATGAAATTTCTTATAGAGATGCTTCTGAAAAATTTGAAAAACATTGCATTTCAAAACTTAAAAAAATATTTTTTTTATAATTTGGAAAATTCGATATCTCAAAAAAGGCTCAATTTTTTTTTTGGAAATTAAATTTTTATTCGTACAATAATAAAATCTTTAAATTAACGTACCAAATTTTTTTTCAATTTTTCAAATTTTGCATATAGGTAAATTTTTTTTTTTTTAAGGAACCACTACATAGACTTATAATTTTTGTTTTTGCATAAATTCAAATTTCCGTAGCATTCCGTTTTTATCTCTTTGAAAAAATAAATTTTGTCCCTATCGACAGTTTTCTCTAATAACATTCGTTTTTTAATTTCCTAGTCTATTACATTTTAGCAAGTTCGTGCGACCCAGTCGTGTATTTTATTTAATTATTTATAATTTAAAAAAAAAATTTGTTTAGGCTAATTATTGTAGATATTAACTTAAATTGGTTTTCCCTTTTTTTCGAGATTTTAGCAAATAATTTTTCTGTCTGTCTGTTCAACTACAACCAAAACGGCTCGACTGATTTTCTTTAAACTTGGTAGATAGCATTTTAAAATTTTTCCGCTCACATGTTTTTTTTCTTTTTTTTTTTTTTGTTAAAGACCAAAAATAACGGTACCTGTCATACGATTTTTTTCTCAAAAATTGTTCCACAGATTTAAAAAAAATTCAAAAATTTAATATAATTAAGGCTAGGTAATGGTTGATTTTTTTTTAATGGTTATTAATAATACACCCCCTTTTTTGTTTTTGATTTTCTCAAAAACGGTTCAACCGATTTTGATCATTTTTTGTTATGGCAAAAGCTCTCCAACAGCTTAGATAGCATTGTGTATTCAAGATTTCAAACAAAATTTTGTGGATTTAAAAAAAAAAAAATATTCAAATTGAAAACTCAATACATATTTCGAAAACGCCATGCTCATTTTTTTAAAACTTCATTAACTGTGAAGTTTTTTAATATACAATCAAACTTCTCTATAACGAACCTTCAAGGGAACAAAAAATTGCTTCGTTATAAAGAAGTTTTATACAAAATTTCTTATATAGAAAATTTAATTTTTTTTAACACTGCAAGTGGTCTTTTATAATAAAAAAATGGCACAAAAAACACATTTTAACATTGCTTTATCCACATCAATGTATTTTGATTTTCTTAGATTTTTGGCTTTTACGAGTATTTCAACTTGCTTCGGCAAACCTTAAAATTTTTACTTCATTTTTTTTAAATTGCCGACAATGTATTGAAGGACACTTCAAATTTTTCAGCAACTTCTTTTCTCCTTTTTTAACCTTTTCGATCATTGACAATTTGTCCGATAGTGAAATGGCCTTGCGCTCGGACATCTTTGAATAGAAGATTCAAAATCAAACTATTGACCTGTTGCGTAAAAGTTCTACTACATATGCACACTTATCGTACATACATATGTACATTAGACTGGGCCAAAAAAATTGACTATTTTTTTTTTGAAAGATATATCGAGAATATCATTCAGAATGACAAACAAAAATTTTCGTAAAAGTTTGAGCCCTTAATATCAATTTTAAGAGGTCTATCATCGCTAATTTTGATTTTTAGTCATAATTTCATGTTTTGCGTCAGAACTGACAAAACATTGAAGTAAAACAAATTCATTTTGACTTACTTTTATATAAAATTAAATTCCCTACAAAAAAGGTCTAATTGAAAATTTTCGTCAGACAAGCCGTTTTTGAGTAATTAAGCTTAATAAATTGTTATTTTTCTTCGATTTTACTTTTTTAATTTGGAATTTTGTAACTAACGAAAAATAACAATTTATTAAGCTTAATTACTCAAAAACGGCTTGTCTGACGAAAATTTTCAATTAGACCTTTTTTCCACCATTTCGTTATAAAGAAACAACTTTGCTTTTAGCCAAAAAAAATATGTTGCTTATAAAGAGAATTTCGCTATAGAGAATTTCGTTATAAAGAACCTAATTCATGTTGGATATTTTGTAAGGGGAAGGGGAACATAGTGAAATTCGCTATGGAGGGAATTGCGTTATAAGGAAGTTCGTTACAAAGAAATTTGACTGTAATCTACAAGATGTGAGAAAAAAAAATATTTTTTCTTAAAAATAACGGTTTTTCAAAATATAACTTATCTCAAAAACAGCACCTAGAATTTTGATAAAAAAAAACACGTTTTTTTAATTTTTTTGTTTACTTCAATGAGGACGAAAATACTTCTTTATAATATGTTAACACCCTGTTCTGTTTTTGTTTTAATTTCTTGCTTTTGTGTTTTGATTGTTTTTCTGAAGTTTAAAATTAATATGTATGTACATTCAATATTAAAATATCTTTTTTCATCTCAAAAGTAATCGACCAAAACGTTGATCTTTTAAATTGGCAAAAAATGTAATTTTAGGAAATTGTACCTTCCATATTTCTTGACATAATGCTTATTGCAAACATTTCGGAAAAATATAAAAAATGTGTATACATACATATTACAATTTAAAAATCGTATCAGAAATTTAAACTTACATATTTTGATTTCAAAGGTAAGCAATTGCTTTAGTGGGACGTATATTTCGAAATCTCTGTTCGAATATACAAAATGTTTGAGTTTTATGTACATTATAAACATAAAAAATATGTACATAAATACATATGTACATATGTACCTACCTAATTTTTTTTTATTTTTCTCAATTTCCTGTGTTGTAGTTTAATCTTTTCCTTTTGAGAAAAAAATTAACTTTATCAGATGATAAAACGTATAACTCCGAAATATTCTCATCGCCATCAATTCTTATCTTGGAATATTCATATGTATGTATGGTATGTACATACAATGGCTTGAATGAAGAAACTACTCGTATATTTAATGTTACAGATATTTTGTGAAAAATACAAAAAAAAATCTTATCGCATAATTTAAAATTTTCAAGGAGAAAAAAATCAAATATAATCACTAATTAATAATAATTCAAAGTAATACAAGAGAGTGGGATACTATTTAGATTTTGTTGATCAAAATACCAGTTGATATAAAATGATTTAGGTTTTTTTTTCTACCAAAAAGTCATGACAGAATTTGGGGGTAGCAGTGCCGCTGTAGAGTAATATTTCTTTTTAATTCTGAAACTCTTCATCAACCTTACAATTTCGAAAAGCAAACATTAAAATTGTTTGTGAGTTAAAATATACTTAAAACAGTTTTTAAATAAGATTTTATAACAGTTTAAGGCGGCCATGTTGTTTTTTCTCATATTAATTTGTCTGTTCTTTATTTTTTAAACACAAAACCAATCAATATTGCAGTTTACAACGTCCTCTAAAAAAGTTGGAAACGGACCCCGATTTAAGTATGAAAAAACTTATGATGGCTACGTCAAAAATCGAACTTTCCAAATTTGGGACGATGCCAATACACACCAGATTCACCAGAAAGTCACTGTTTAGTGTGAATTGTGTCCCGACGGCATAATCGGTCCGTATTTCTCGAAAACGAAGATTGCGTTGTCTCATAAACCATAAGCCGGAAGTGCTATCGATCGATGATAACCCATTTCACGATGTTATAAAACGCTACTTATGAAAACCGGAATTAGTTCAAGCAAGCTAGAACGATCGATTCTATTGAAGAATAACCAACAAATAATAAAATACAATGTTCCAAACATATTAAACATTTTTGGTCATTTGTAAAAAATATACGAAATACTCCTTGGGTTCCTTCGCTCGTCTTCAATGACACTCCTTATGTCAGTTCACAAAAAAAAAGAGAAATCAATCATTTTAATCGATCTCAATCATTTAGATGATTCTCAATTCTGGATTCTCGATTTTCTATTTCAATCTCAATCAATAATTCAATGAGTCTCGATTTTCGATATCAGTTAACTCGATTATCCATGATTTACTCGATTCCATTTGTTGTGATTCAATCAATGTGGATTATGAATGCCAAACGGACGGTGGATTGGAATTTCTGGGTTGAACTCGGCATTGAAGAACATGATTGATCGAGTTGGTTGTTGATGTTGTAGGTCGAAAAAACAATTTGTTGGGTTGAACTGATGTTTTTTGATGTATCAGGATCCGAATTCTGATCTCAATAGCATTGCCAAATGGGGAACCATAAACCGCGTAGAATGAAATGTGTCACCCCTTCTGATTTGACTGTA
Organism: Philhelius festivus; assembly: GCA_963931855.1. Taxonomy (NCBI): domain Eukaryota; kingdom Metazoa; phylum Arthropoda; class Insecta; order Diptera; family Syrphidae; genus Philhelius; species Philhelius festivus. The sequence continues at coordinate 11,745,538 of OZ007557.1, read as the reverse complement.
CTCTATTCGGGCATGCGCAAAATTATAAAAAAATAACCCATTTCTTTTAGCCAAGATTAAACTATTTGTATGTGAACATGTGATGAAACGGGATGGCACACAGCTGAAGCCGCAACGAACATTTTGCATCAGAGATTTAAGGGTTTGGATATGTCACTCAGGAGGATGTGAACTGGTTCCCAAAATTGTGCGTCGCAGGTCTATGCCAATAACTACAAAAAACATCCTGATATATGCGCTAAAGTTATCGAAAATTCGATCTCTCGGATGCGTACCACACTTTGATTCCATTTAGTTTTTCTCACATGAGATTGCTTCCTCCGAGCTTTATACTCTGTCTACTATAAGAGCAAGTTCGTTCCTACAGTCCAGTCGTCCATTTTTTTTTATTGATTTTCAACATGTATCCACTTAGTAACATATTTAAATACCTAAATCAGGGACAGCTAGTAAAACAGATTTGCCTCTTTTGAACCTTCAAATGACATACCTATGTACATTAGTATATACTCCCAAACAATAATCTACAAATCTCTCAAAAACAAATTAAATTATCGCTCGCACTTTCTCAAAAGTTTTGTGTGTATTTTTTTTTAATAGAAAAATCAGTGTATATTTTATGCAGGTATATCATTGTGTTAAAATGTACACCTGTCCTTTGCTTCTGTTTACCTTTTTTATAATTTTTATATTTATACTAAAAGTTCTAGCATAATTTTTGTGTCCTAATTTTGAGGCCCTAGGGAAAAGATTTTTTTTTGATAAATATCATTCATACGAAACAAAAAGATTTTATTTCTAAAAATAGGTATACTTTATGAATAAAAGTTTTATTCTTTCTAAATGCGTGCCGTACTGTACCTGAATGTTGTGCATGTAGTACTTGCTGCCAAAAAAGTGTTTGCGAACAACATTTTAAAAAACAATACATTGACATCGAAATGAAATACTTTGCCAAAAATTACCGGCGTTGTTCTCTTATTTTTAATAAGTAAGACAATTTTATATATTTTTGGTGGGAGATGTGAAAGTAGAATATTTTATTTTTGTTTGGTGTTGGTGTGACGTTTAGCAGACATTTTATGCTCTTTAAATGTGCAAGTTTAATTTTGTATCTTTTCTCATTTTAACTCAACTTCTAGAAGCATTAAAAAATATTTAACTTAGTAACAAAAAACAACTATACGTGTGTAGGTAGGAATATACACAATAGTTTTTTTTTTTTTTTTTGTGGGAAGCGTATAAAGTTGCATATTCAAATTTAAGGAAATTTTCCAATTAAATAATACAAAATAAAATTGAAAAATAATAAAATAAAAAAAAAAACATTGAAATAATGTCATGGAACTTCTCTTAGGCTTCTGAGACTTCGAATGACATTTCTTTTTAATTTCAAAGCTCTGCTTTTATGTTTCTATGCTAATGGATATTTCGAACTGCACCTTAGAGATACTCTTTTGTATGTAGGTCTTTTTTTTATTATTATCGATAGTTAGATTCATTAACCCTAATCAATTGATCTCATGGGAATTGCTAAAGCCAACCAATTCCAGAGAGATGATTTTTTTTTTAATTTAAAAAAAATGGAATTTATTACTTAGCGTAAACGGATAAAGTTGCAGTTGAATACTTCAGTTTGAAAGTTTAGAAATTTTATAATGGATTGATCTTTAAGGTTTTTAAAGAAAGAAAATTTGACTTTTTTTTAGTATAAGTAGAACATTTAGAGAGATGTCGAACAGTAGGAGTTTCCAATTAAAGTGACTCAAGGAAACCCCACACAAAAAAGTCTAACAGAGTCAAATCGCACGATTTCGTTGGGCTGTTCATGCCCCCCTGCGTAAGATATTCATGGTCCCAAATCACCTTTGCAGAATCTCCATTGTTGCGTCAGATGTGTGGTTCGTAGCGTCGCCGCGCCGCCAGTGGTGCCTTTTGTTTGATATAACAACATGGTCTCTATAAACTCACAATTTATATTTCTAATTTGAAAAGCCTTTAATTACCTTATGCCTTTAAGAATGCTTAAGCCCATAGCAAATTGGATTTTTGATTTTTTAAAGCTGATGAAAAATTTCAGAATTAAAAAATTATTTTCTAATAAGTTTCTACCCCAACCCTCCTCTACAAAATTGTCACAAATTGAACAATTGAAACAAAATCTACCCAATGTTTTAAACACAAGTATAGTTTTAGTCGAATTTTTACCAAAACAGTTTGAAAAACTCGAAGGGGTCAAGGACGCTACAGGGTTTATGTTCCTCCCAAAACGAAATACGAGATTCCGGTTGAAAACTTTTGATATTTAAAATTGATGGAACAAGATTTCGTGTAAATTTTAGTGAAATCTCAATGAAAACTATGCATTTGAACGAAATCTTACTGATATTTTCTCACCTAGCCAAAAAAATATATTTTTTTTAAGTTTTACAATTCGATGCTTTTTTTTAACTTTTTAGAAGCTTCTGTATAAAAACTTTCATTGAAATCCATTAAGCCGATAGTGAGAGACAAAACTCGAAAAAAAAAGATCTAAGGTGGGTACTGTCAGTAACATCTTGGTTTAATTTTTTTAATTGAATTACAAATCGTAATAATTTATCGAAAGAAAAATTCTAGATGCCTTTTTCGAGAAAAATACGATTTTCGAAACCATTTTTCAACATTTGTACTGTTATTTTTACATAAAATTAAATCTTCAAGATGTAGGAAATCTTGTAGATTGTTTTAAAAAACTGTAAATTATCAAGTTTCAGAAAATGAAAGCATGGTATTTTCGAAATAATGAGTTTTGAAACAAAATTTTTAAAAAGTTTTTTTTTTAAATCCAAAAACAAATTTTTGAAAAATTCAAAAACAAAATACTATTCCAACTCTTAGGAGCTTTAGAATTTAAAAAATGATCAAAATCCGTTTAAAAGTTTTTAAGAAAAACCATTTACGTGTCCGTTTTTTGAAAATCTTTTTAACCCATTATCTAGCTTTTGCTTAGTAGAATTTTAATTTTTTTTTTTAAATCTGTGCAACAATAATGGAAATGTATGGCAGGTGCCGTTAAAGAAAAAAAAAACGTGGGGGAGGAATTTCGAAATCTACCAAGTTTAAAGATAATAGGCCCAGCCATTTGGGCTGTAGCCAAAGAGATAGTAAAGTCAAGTCTGATCGAAATTTCGAGTTCGATTTTCTTCAACGAATGCATAACTTGCCAGTACCTATACATGTTTGACATTTAAAATAGTACTGTCAGATAGTGTAACCCCTTTTGTATTGATTTTTTTTTTTAAATTGGTGTAACATAACCTGAAACAAGGTGAAAAAACGTTTTTTTTTTATTTAAAAATTATCGATTTTTCGTTGAGGATAATAACATTAAATCGATAAAGCAATGAATTTTTAGGTTCTTTTTTTTTGAGAACAAAAAAATACCAAGTTTTTTAAAAAAAAATCTTTTTCAAATTTAAAATTTTAAAAAAAAAGGGAAACTGATTTTTATTTTTCAAAATTTTATGGAATTAAGTATGTATACCTAAAGCTATTAGCATTTAAAATAAGTACAAAGTTTTTTTCATTGTTTTCTTTAATATTTCAAAAACTATTAATTAATTTACTAATATTATAGAAGATAAGATTAAGAAAAAGTAAAAGCATAATATTGTAAGTTTTTCCGTTGATTTTTATTTATTTGAAGTTTATGTTTTAGAAAATGATACTTCCCGAGTAAACGGGAGGAAATTTTTTTTAATACAAAAATCAATTTTCAATGAAAGAAAATGATGCCCGAAAATGATTAAAATAAATAAAGATATTTCAATTGCTTCCGAAAAAGTTCTAAGTTCTATTATTGGACAAGTATTTGAAAATTTTTGAAATTTGAATTTATTTTGATCAGAAATAAACCAACATAAGGCTTGGAAATGTTTTACAGAATTTAAATTTTGAAATTTACATTGAATATGGTTTATGAAGGATATGTACATATGTACTACCTTAGTTTTGACTTTTGAAATTTCCATTTTGAACGACGGCAATTTTCCACTTTAACACCTAATTTAAACTCAACTAAATAAACTAAAATTAAACAAATTAATATTTGTTGTAAATTAACATAACTTTAAAGATTCAATTTAGAACAAAATTCCTAGAAATCCCTAAACTTTAAACAGTAATCAAATACCTTCCAATATTAATAATAATAGTAATAATAATGGCGCTAAATTTTAAACATCTTAGTATCAAGAAATAAGTATGATAGGTACCACTTAACAATTTGCCTTGTTATAAGTCTCTCAATTTTAAACATCTTTTAACTAGTAAATTGTTTCTGAACACATCTAAAACAATTACAGTTCGTAAATAGATCTTTTTTTTGGTATCTGAAAGTGTCTAATCTAACTGTCTTATTTTTGGACGATTTTAACAAATAAAATGTTAGAGATAGCATGATGCTTAATTTGATTAAAAATCGTCTTTTTAACTACTAAACTACTTTTAAGGTCGTACTAATTCGACAAAAATTTCGCCAATGCATAAATAAACTCTCCTTTCAAATTAAATTTACTTAAAACTCTGACTCTCATTACGAGAAAAAAAATAAACTAAAATTAATTGCAGCATGTAAATAGGTATACTACTCTTTAACCTAGAAACTTATTTTGTATAGCAAAAAAAAAAAAAACTCCCATTCGATTTGAACGGAAAAAAACAAGAAAATGGATTTGCATGTGTTTGGAGAGCGAAAAAGAGAGAGAGAGGGTGAAAAAAAGACAAATATAAAAAGAGAATTTTTCGTCTGAGCAAACTATATTTCTAGCGAATGAAAATCGAATGATTGTTGAAAAGTTGAAATTTCAAAACAAAAATGACCAAAAGAGAGGCAGAATAAATTTTTCAAACAAAATATACCCCATGTGGTGTGAATCTATCTATATGGAAAGGAATGGACTACACAAATATTTAGCTTGGTGAATAATTTTTGTGCGTAGTAATTGTCAACTGTTTGGGTTGATTGAAATATAAATTGTATAGGTACTTCTTGAACACATCAAAGGGCGGATCGAAGAATTTGGCGCCAGATCTTAAGGCGATAATAATCATGGAACGAATCAAAGAGCATCTGCATTCGTACCTTTGATGAGTAACAAATATTTAAAATATGAGGAAAGCCCATACAACTTGTGGTTTCTATTCGTTTCATTTTTATACGAGTTAGTGGCTCATTGGGACGATGATAGTCAAATAAATAAAATGCACGACTGGGTCGCACGAACTTGCTCTTATGTAAAAGATTAAGAATTTCAAAAATGAATGATACTAGAGAAAAACTGTTCATAAGCATAAAAATCAGTTTTTAATTGTTTAAAACAACTTCTTTAGTAGTTGGAGGTAAAAATATAATGCCGTGTGATTCAAGCAAATATTGCTTTACGCAGGAACAAAATTTATAAGCCTATTTGGTGGTTTCTAAAAAAAATAAGCTTTTATATACAAAATTTTTAAAACATTTTTAACTTAAAAATTTTGCTGCGCTAACTCAAAGTTTTTATTACTAAAGGAATGAAAAATAAATTTCCAAAAAAAATATAAAGCCGTTTTTGAGATATTGAATTTACCAAAAAAAAATATTTTTTTTTTTAAGTTTTGAAATGCAGTCTTTTAAAATTTTCTCTATAAGAAATTTCATTAAAATCCGTTATGCCGATAATGAGAAATTCGAAATTCAAAAAAATCGTTCTATGGTAGGTACAGTCAGTAATATATAAATTTCAATTTTTTTTTATTAAATTATAGATCGTAAAAATTAAATGGCAAAAAAAAAAATAATTATCGAAATTCTCGGAACCGTTTTCGAGAAAAATAAGATTTTCGAAAACCATTTTTTAACATTTGTATGTGCGTAGACGTTATTTTTAGATAAAACAATTTTTTTTTTCTCAAAACTTGTAGACTATATGTAGAAACTTTTATTTATCAAGTTTAAAAAAATCGAGGGTGGGGTTTTCGAAATACATATTGAGTTTTCAAAAAAAAAAAATTTGAAATTTTTATTTTTAAATCCAAAACATAAAAAAATTAAAATTTTTAATTTGTAATAATATTCAAATTTTGGGGGAGCCTTAGCATAAAAAAAACTGATTTAAATCTGTTATACCGTTTTCGAGAAAATCAAAAACAAAAAAATGGAACCAGGGGGACTACCAAAAATAATTTTTTTTTTCAACCATTACCTAATTTTAACTAAATGAAATTTTTCATTTTTTTTTTTTAATTCTGTGCGACAGTTTTTGAGAAAAAAAATATTTATAAAATTTCAAAAAAAAAAAAAATTGTATAGCAGTTACCGTTATTTTTGGTCTTAAAAAAAAGAAAAAAACGTAGAGGGAACAATTAAAACCCATATCTACCAAGTTTGAAGAAAATCGGCCAAGCCGTTTAGGCTGTAGTCGAACAGACAGACAGATAGACATCATTGCGAGACCCACTTTTTTGGTCTTCGCTATCATCGCAATGTCAACTTTGATTAAAATCTCGAGTTGGATTTTTTTACGAATGCATAACTTGCCTATAAGTCGCAAGTAAAAATGTCAGAGGCCCTTATTGCGAGTGTCGTTTGTTAATCGATCAACGACTTTTGTCGAAAATCGATGATCGAAAAATTAAGATATTTGAAGTTGTTCTTGTATCAGATACCATAGTCTCTGTTTTTATACGTGGTTACAACAACATAAAGTTATCGAAATAGGTTTGGATACAAATTTTAACGCATCCAACGTTTTGGTACGATCTACTTTTATCGAATCGAACGTTGACGACACTCGCAATAAGGCCCAGAGTTTCGAAACTGTGTCTTCTAACAATTGAACGAATATTGCCTAAAAGAACTGATCTTCTGTTCTGTTCGATACTTACTTAACCGGTTGGTGAAATAAAATTCAAAACTGAAACAAAGGACTGTCATACGAGTATGCAATTTTTTTAGCTTTTTCAAAGTATGTACATTTTGTTAATAATACATCAAATCTCTCCTAACCTAACTATTCACCATAAATTTAAAGGAATTTGTCTCTGGAATGTTTTGCACTGTCAAAAACGTCTTTCAAAAACGGTTATTGCAACTGACATAAGTAATACCTTCTATAAAATCTCCCACCCATTGAATTTTTTTAAATATAAAGATTTTCGATTTCAACACAACTTTTTAATTCACCTCTGTAACTCCGCACGCTCTCCAATGTAGTCCTGTGATTTTCTTCTTGTCCTTAAAAAAGTAGAATTTAGATTGAAAATCGCAAGATCTTGGTGGCCAATTCAAGTCAACTTTGCGAGAGTTAATCTTACCCTCAAATTGTTCACGTAGAATGTCAATAGTGGCGTGGCATATGGTTCAAATCGGGCCATAAGAAATTGGTTATCATCGTTCTATAGATCTCGCCATTGACGATCACGATCCCCGCCTCATCAACGTCGATTTGGAAAAAGTACCGATGATCAATGACGCCGCTTTGAAAATTTGACTAACTAGCGTAACGTGCGCAACGTTTTTACTAATGAATACTCATTTTGATATCAAGGTTTTATCATTTGGACCTGCTATTTAATCGTGTAACTTTCCGGTAAATAAATAAATAAAAATAAAGAACATGTTTGACAGATGTCACCAAAACAACATGGCCGCCAAAATCTACCCGCGCCAATTGAAAAACCCTTTATATTCAAATCTAGACATTTTGCTGCTTAAACACGCGCCTATCTTACTTTTTTAGTTAATCCGAACCAGAAGATATTTTCCGATAGTACGATGATGCGACAAAAGAGCGGACAACGAAAATGTTTTTTTTTTTGTTTCTCATTCTATGTGATTGTCGAGCAATGGTAGCGCACAGAATTATCATACTTAGCGCATACAAGAGTCGCGAGTGGAGTAGCGGCGGCGGCGGCGCAGCTCACCGATACAATGCGAGTTCCTGAACAGATTTAATTATATTAACTTGAACACTCATATTATTGTCTATTTGTTGAATACATTGCTTATAAATTATTGTAGTTGTGAAGTTGTATTTACATATTGTGATGGCAGATACGTTTGCCGTAAATAGTGTTGTTGTAGAGTGCGCTGTCCCCTGGCCTGACTGGTCATACATTGATTCATTGTAATTACGCTTTTCCGCTTTTTGTTTAGCAACTGACACTAGTAAACTAATCGGAAATAAAGAAATAATTTTTTGTTTGTTTTTAATTTATTTATGAGTGTCGTGAGTATTGAAGACGAAACAATAAACAAAATTTAAGGAATTAATTTTTTGATCTTTGTTTGTTGTGTTCTGGTTAAACAAAATTGTTTTAGTAAAAGACTAGTGCATATGTACATGATTAACAAAAACAGACAGACGGTGGAGAATATAGTGACACACTGATTAAGACAACATTTTTCTGGGATAAATCTAACGGAAAGGTAATATTTTTCAAAATATACAAAATATACGAGTACATGTGAGTGAGTGTTGTTGAGAGGCTACGCGCGTGCTTATCAAACTACGCTTCGGTTTCACTATCAATGATTCAGATAAGAAACTAGTAGTGATGATAAGGTTGTTTTTATGGGTATGTGTTGGAATAATAATAAACAAATAACAACAACAAACAAAATAGCCATAAATACAATTCTGAAAAAAGTGAAAATTTTTATTAAATTTAATTAGTTTTTTCCCAATTTTATAACTAGTACATAATATTGTGTCTCGGAAATGATATTTTCTAGAAATAAGTTGAATTTGAAATTTCTTTGAATTAAGAGGACCGATAAACAATGGTATTTCTGGATGTCATTTGACGGTCGTTAACTTCTAGGTGACACTTGTAATAATAGAGTGTTGTAGTCAATGGTACGAGTATGTTTATAAAAAGTTGGGAAAAATGGGCTACATTTTCCTTCCCTTTATATCTCGAAAGAAGATTATCTTAAAATTATTTAATTTTATATTTTTGAAATTTCAATTACTGACTGTTCCTATCATAGAACCATTTTTCGAATTTTGAATTTCTCATTATTGGCATAACGGATTTGAATTAATTTTTTTTTTATTTAAGAAATTATGCATTTCAAAGCTTAAAAAAATATTTCTTGCATTTTTGAAAAAAAGTTTTTTTTTGGAAATTCGGTATCTCAAAAATATGTCTTAATTTTTTTTTTAATTCAATTTTTATTCGTGCAGTACCTAATAAAAACAGTTGGCGTGTTCAATATCTCAAAATCGGGTCAATATTTTTTTTTTAATTTAATTTTTCTTCGTACAGTTATTCGTATAGTAATAAAAACTTTGAGTTGGCGTACCAACATTTATTCTTTAAAATATTTTAAAAATATTGTAAAAAAAGCTTATTTTTTTAAGAAACTACTACAATTTTTAGTCTTGCATAAATTCATATTTGCTTAAGAAATCAACTTGGCATTCTGTTTTTATCCACTACTAAAAGATTTTAAAAAGCGAATCTTATGCTTATGAATAGTTTTCTCTAATAACATTCATTTTTCAAATTTTTAGACCAAGTTCGTGCGTGCACGTCGTGCATTTTATTTTTTAATTTAAGAAAATATTTTTTCTCAAGTCTGCGTATTAAGTCTGTACCTCGATTTACAGCGTAAGCCACTCGATCTATTTTCTTCAAACTCGGATAAATAATTATTTTTTTTTTTAGATCCAAAACTAATGGTACCCCCAATACCCCCGTAATACAAAATCTTATAATCTTATTTATCTCGAAAACGGCTCTAACGATTTTGATTTAAAAAAAAATTATTGTGCTATTATAGTCGTGAACTACATTTTGTTCGAACAAAAATTTTATGGAAAAATGTTATTAACGGTACCTGCCATTGAACCGTTTTGTTTTTTTTTTTTTTTTTTGATTTTCGACTTTCTCATTAACTGCTCTAATGATTTTAACCAAATTTTTTAAGCAGGAGCCTTCATAAATTTAAAAATAATATTGTATATCTGTGGTGTTCAGTAGAAACATGATAACTCTGTAAAATAATTTGCGTTCTTATCTTCATTTAATATCGAGCTAGAACCTTAACGGGTAAATCGGTTACCTTAAAATTTGGAACATAATTTTTTAAAGAATATTCTCATAAATGTTCCAAATTTGAAGAAAATCAGTCGACCTGTGAAGTTGACGTAAAAACGCAAATTATTTTATGGACTTATCACGTTTCTACCAAACACCACAGAGATGTATGTATAAAAATATTCGAAAAAATATTTTTTGGTTTTTTTGACAAAACATTCCAATTTTTTTTTTCTGAAAAATCAATATGTGTCTTTAAAACGTGTGAACGATTAGTTTTTTTTTGGAATTATTTCCTAAAATCTTTACTACTAAATACTTAAAATTGGCATCCAAAATTTTTTTCTTGAAAAATTTTAAAGAAATTGAAAATGAAAAATTTGCATTTAATTTTTTCTTGTTTTCGACTTTCTCAAAAACGGTGCAACTGGTCTTGATATTTTTTTTATGCTCATGCTTCTTTGCCTCTGCAAGGAATTAACAAATCCTCTAATAGAACATATCTGTTGTCATGAAAAGTGCTGCTCATTAGCCGCTCGAAATCGGCAGAAAATTGTAATTTCCCTCCATTCCTGGTAATTCAAATTTATATTCAAATTTTATACAAAAAAAAAATATACTTGGATTTAAAAAAAATCAATTTTTTTGTTTGAAAACTTTATACAGTCAAATCTCCCTCTGCGGACAACACTTTTCGAAGGACGCTTCCCATAGGCGGGCATAATATGTGCATATTTATTTTCATGAATATTGCTCCATATAAGTTGTATGGTTTTCAATTTCTCTTAGGCGGACATTCCCTTAAACAGACACGGACGGAAATTTCGCGTACAAATGATCAAAAATTTTCTTTTGGCCGAAAAACAGAAGGTGCGTTTTATTATTACCCTTTAAATGTTTCAACACAGCGCGGGCGTGAAGTTAATGAAGAGAAAGAAGGATAGGAAAGATCTATCTGGATCCGGATCTGGATCTTCCCTTGAAAATAAAAAGATACGGATCTTAGTGACAGCAGTGTTATAAGTCCGTCCCTTTTTATCGTTGGGTTTTTAAATTTTCAATTATTTCTTGTCTTTTTTCTTTACACTATAGCTTACACTACCTTACCATAAAAAGCCATCTACTCGCCAGGGTAATAACTGATTTTTGGATCTTTGAAATAGATCCCCATAGAAAACAGGATCCCAAATTGTTTTTGTAATACATGTTAAAACTTAATCCAGATCCGGATCCAGATAGATTTGTGAATAATAAAACGCACCTAGAGCTGGATTAAATATGTCAGTTTTGGCAACTTTTTTTTTAGTTGCAGCTTTCATCGAACAGGGAAGGCTAAACGATTAATGAAAAATGGCATAGAAATTATGATAGACAAGAAAATGATGCTTCAGAAGATACAGTGCTCTTTCTTGACAACGCATCCTTAAGATTTGAAAATGGACAATAAAACCTAATATGATTGCAAGGCAAAGCAAAGAAAAAAAAACCTTAACTTTACTATTTTCAGTAATTCAGTTTTGATTGGACTTGAGATCAAAAAAATCGAATCGATCCTTATTGACACAGCTCTAATACATCCATTACGGAAACTTTAATTTAAACACAGTGGTGTAACGTCTTTTGTCTTCTATTCTTGTATATACATAAATGTTTCCAATTTGCTTAAAAAACATTCCAGAACTGGTTTTGAAATGTTTTTTTTTTTGATGCGGAAACTTTGATAAACATTTCTGAATTTTTCAGAAATTTTTTTTGTTTCCCCGATGATCTACCCAGTTTTGTGGCTGAAGAGGTTTGGAAAGAAGTAGTACTGTCAGCGTCGTGTTTCATATTTCATCATCTAAAAATCATTTTTTTACTTGCGACTTATAAGTACTATAAGGCAAGTTATGTATTAAGATTTTCGTACACAAAAGCTTATTTTTCTTAAGGAACCACCACAACGACTTATAATTTTTGTTCAAGCATAAATTCATATTTGCATAGCATTCTGTTTTTGTCTCTTACTACTAAAATAATTTAAAAAATTAATTTTATCCTTATGAACAGTTTTCTCTAATAACATTCGTTTTTAAAATTCCTAGGTTATTACATAGGAGCAAGTTCGTGCGACCCAGTCGTGCATTTTATTTCCTTTTCCTCCCATACCTGATTTAGTAGTCTGTAAGTTATTTTTTCCTAACTTAGTTGCATAAGCGCATTAAGTTTTTTTTTCTACTTCATCTTTCTCACAAAATTATTTTTCCCCAAAATTTTGGTTTATTTGGGTTTTTTATTTTTTTAAATTTTCAAAAACTTTTTCGTTTGATATATTTTTTTTTATTGAATAACATCCTCATTGCTCCTCGAACACTCACTCCTTATGTAAATCTTTAAGAACAAGAGAAAATTTCCCGCCCGGAATGGGAAACAAAAAAACATTTTTGAAATGTTTCGCAAAGCTCCCAGGCCAAAATAAAAATTTCAGGTACATTTTTTCAGAAGTGTTTTTTTTTTGTAATTTGTCTGGGAAAGTAGTTTATATAAAAATTAGATCCTTCAACTTATAAATGTTTTCTAATGACAAAAAGATTGACATATGTTTATTTTCTTTAAATAAAACATTTGTTTTTTTTTTGTTTTTAAATAAATAAAAACCAAAAAAGAGGAATGAATTCATAAAGACGAGATTCTGAATCATTTTATTTTCAATAGAGATACTCGTATGAAAACAATAAGAACTTTTAGGTTCCTGGGGTTGATGACGAGTCCACATTAGCACGCGTAGGATATGCCCAAATATATAAATAGAATTATTATGTCTCTGAATCATTGAAAAATATTTTCAGACAAAACGTTTTGGCTTGAAACCCTGCAGCTACAGCGATAAGTAAAATATCAGCTTCGTTGAGTAAAAATAGTTTTGAAAAATAAAAAAAAAAACTTGTTGCAAATCCAAAAACACACCAAAGAGTAAATCATTCGAATTTTGAGAACTAGTTAATTGTAAAATTTGAAAGTTTGTTGATCATAATTTGACAATATTTTGAAATACCCTATTTCGCCTTTTTAGGCAATAGTTTCTTAGATACGTAACTCACTGCTTCCTAAACTCATATATTCTCAAAAGACTGATTCTGCTTTCAGCGTCAAAGGCATGTGACTGACACCATTGAATATAAATGACTGAATCCATGGACAATACTTCACCCGTCTTCTCTACAACAACTATCCATTTTGGTGTTCTAAGTTTGTACTTTGTGTACAGCTAAAAATATATTATTATTTTTTTTTTTTTTTGTTTTTCAAATAATATTCCATCCATTCAATGTACAAGCAAAATAAAAATAAAGCTAACGCAAATTGGAAATTGTGTGCACCGTTCTATAAAACAAAAGAAGATATAGTGGATATTTTTTGTCTGTCTATATTTTTTTTTTGTTCAATATTGTTCGAAATGTATTTATGTAAATTATTCATTTTACTATTCTACTGGCTCTGTTTTCTATTTTAGATTTAAATTGAATTTTAGTTTATTTCAAGAGGTGGTGTACTATATTTAGGATTATGTATATATATTTGAAAATCCAAATACCTACCTCTAAATCGAATTTCATCAACTTATTTGATTTTTTTTATTTTGCTAAATTTCAGTTTCAGACTTTAGAAAAGTTTTCAAATATCACTCAGGTCAATAAAAAGATCGGTATACGTACCAAACTGTGTTTCACCTTGTGCCAAAACAGCTGGTCTGTATTTAACAGAATTGAAATTTTTTCTTAGCTCACGAAAATTTGAAAAAACAACACAAAAATCACTTACCATTTCCAACACAAAATACAATTCTGACGATCTAAGTTGAACTGTGAAGTGTAGGTCCAATGGATTAATTTTTCAGAATAATTATTAATAAACATGGATTAATTGTATTCTTTTTTTTTTTCTACTGTTCGTCATAGGAGGCACGGCAACTCTTCATCAAATTCTGGCACAAAAATGCACTGATACATGAAATGTGTGGTTGAAATAGTAACCCCTTCTATCAAATGTAAGTGTGTGTGTGTTACGAAGATAAGATTATTCCTTCGCAATCATATGTCAGAGAGTTACATATTTATTATTAATATTTAGAAGTCCTCTAAGTTGCCAAGATCTACGTAGACCTACGTTGCCCCTCCTGCACTTGACGTAAATCATTCAATGGGACATGTATATTCCGCACTCGTACACTTGCAAGAACCCTTTGAGATCTTGATGGTAAACCACTATTCTTCTGAAGGGGTATTTTTCCTCGCCATTGCGTAAGCTTTTCCATCGAACCTTCCAAAAAATATGGAAAACTGCATTTATCCAGCTTGTTCCTAATAAAAACGACCCTTCCTCCTCGTCGTGCTATCGACCAATTGCACTTACGTTCTTCTTACCAAGGTTAAGGAATTGCTGATCAATCATCAGATCAAGATCTGATTGCATGTTTCACCGAAGAGTGAAACAGATCTTTACATTGTTTTTGAGAAAGTAGGATTATTGCTTGATATTTCTAAGGCATTTGATGAAGATTGGCCCCAGGGCTCTTTTATTGATGTGAAATGAAACCCTTATTCCTTGGACTAGAAATTACCTTCTGGATCGTTCAATACATGTATTGAACAATTTCAAGTGTAATCTTCTCAAAATAAATGGTGGTGTTCCACAAGGCTCCGCTTTGTCACCGATTCTCTTCATCATTTTCAGAAATGAATTCTTGTATCAAACTTCTAATCCACTTCATTTTTTTGCTGACGACTTTATCCTCTGCTTTTTTATACTAATTCTCAAATTCAGGTCCATCTTCTTGAGAAGTGCAATTCCAACGGTACCGTATGATAAGCTCACTGAAATCTGATCTTTACAGCATTGCTAAATGGGGTATACAAAATCGTGTGGAGTTTAATACTTCGAAAACTCAATGCTGTCTATTGTCGTTGAAGAAAAATGTATCCCTTATGCCATTGTATCCCTTATGCATCCAGAGATTCGGTTTTAAGTCGTTCACTGTGATTATGGAATAACCTACCCGGTACGGACTTCCTTTGCCATTTCCGTTGAACCATTTAGAGGTTCTTATGAAGCGAGAGAGGAGACTGCAAATGCCTATATTAATTAGATCATAGATAGATTTCTCGAAGAAGAACTCTCGAAGATAAAGCCTACGTCTATGGGATAGAGCAGGCCATGTACATAGAGATGAGGAATTGAACGATTGTCCATCGTACTTCTTCTGCGAAAATCGTTTGAACGAAATCAAATCCTCGTTGCGTGGTTGTCTATAAAACAGTGTCCGGCTGTGAGACCAATTACGCTGATCAGCTAATGTGCAATCTGCTAAATAATATCAAACATTTAGAGCGCTTCAGATCAAGCATTTGGCAGATCTGCTTTGTCATTAGACAAAGTGATTATATTAGCCCATCTAAGGTTTGTACTCTATAAAGCTACATGTTTCAGCATAAGTTTACATGCAGCGATGGGTTGTTTGGCGAGTCCGTCAGTTTTGTAGTTTTCTGGAAAGACCCTTCGTCCTGGCACTGCACAGAGATGAATATTGACCTGCTGCACCACTGGCATCAGAGATGAACGGCAGTTTAAAGCAGAGATTTAATAACCACTTAACTCTGTGAGAAGATGCGGGTATCAGTAGTTGATAGCACATTACCTTTAAGGCAAGACATGACTTCTTTAATCGCCATAAGTTCCGCCTGGAACACGCTACAATTATTAGGAAGATTGAAAGAGACACATACGAGTACACTCCATCCAACCCTATCATCAGTTTTCAATCCGTCGCCGCCATCGGTGTAAAAATGGATATAATCATCTTCTAAGAAACTCATAACCTTCAAGATTGATCTTGAATGAGTTCAGAATGATGTAATGACCAATTTTGTTATTAATACAGTGCGAAAGAGCTTTTAGGAGGGCGGCTGCAAATATCATAGGTTGGCAGACGGATCGGAAGGCCTTGTGCAACAGGGGGTTCGTAGTGCTCAGCTTATGCGCAGGCAAGATGTTCGGTAGACTTAAATTAGCTTATCACATTTAACAGCAAGTTTCAGAGCTGTCCACCATAATAAAGGGCAGGTAGATGATGAAGAGGAATTAAACAAGGCCCATTTATGCCATTGTGAATAGAATATGACATCGTTCAAATGGCCGCCTAGGTTTCTTATGGTAGTACGGATCTGAGAAGTCCAATTTTTAATGACTTCCGCATAGATCCGGCTGAGTTATAATTAAATTACCTTAAGGTCATCGGTCGATTGTGGTTTATTCCAGCTGTTCAATCGTATTACTTGCCATGGCGATTTGGCATATGTAACTAAATAAAAAAAAAATATTTTTGACAGATGTCACCAAAACAACATGGCCGCCGAAATCTACCCGCGCCAATTGAAAAACCATTTACTACACCATAAAACATTTTTCTCTTTTAGTTCAGAACAGAACCTGAGTTTTAAAAAAATAAATTGTGTTTCTTCTTTAGTTCAGAGTGTTCAGAGTTTCGAAAATGTGTTTCTTTTTTCGTTCCGAGGATGTTCAGAGTGTGTTCAGAGTGCGCTCTATGAACTCAGAATAAAATAACTGAGCAGACAGAGTAAAATGCTTAACACAAGCATTTGACACATGGAAATTTAAAAAAAAATGGCGACAGCTAAGTGTTCAGGTCTGTTTCAAAAATATGCTCAGAGCGCTCAGAGCACACTTGGTTCAGAGGATGTTCGGAACATACTCGACATGCTCTATACTGAACTAAAAAAGAAAAACGCCTATAATAAAGAATCGGGCTGATTGCCGACTTATTTATAGCCAGTGAGTAATGCGGGCTTGAAGGGTGGCCCATTCGTTTTTGCATCAGGAAGAGTGCCACTGTGGCCTTTTTGACTCTTTCTTGAATATTTTTATCTAAAATAAGACCTCTTCTGAGAAATCTAGTGAAATACTCCTACCTTTGATAGAAGGAATTTTATATTTATAATAGAATAGAACAAGTTCCGTTTTGTGAGGGTGGACTTCTAGGCTCCCAGCTGTGCCCAGTTTGTTATCTTGTTCAAACTTTTTTTTAGGAGTTTTCTTAAGATGTTAGGATACTTTCTTGATACAGGAATAGAAACATCGTCTGCATAAGCAATCACTCGGTAGCTTTCCAGCATTCACTTTCACAGGCATTTCAACAGCTCAGTTACTACGAAATTCCATAATAGGGGAGAAAGAACACCGCCTTGCGGCGTACCTCTACTCAAGAACTGATAACCCTGCAGCATTTGTTAATCAGTTCACCAAGCGATCCATCTATGCGCAAATATTACATTACAGATCTATCGACGTTGTTAAAAGCGCCTTCTTTAGCTAGGAAAACAATCATAGTCTAATCTTTATGGTAGTTCGTATTAGTGAGTTTAGTTTCGAACCAATACGAAATAATTCAGCTGTTTGGTTCGATTGGAAACAGTTTCGAATTTCTATGAGTTTCATATTAGTTGATAACCAGAGGATGAACATTAACAATAGGCGTTTTTCTTTTTTAATTTTAAGCAGGGCACTGAGCAGAACTTGAGCATGTCGAGTACAATTTGAGCACAGTTTGATCAGAGCTCTCTGATTTATTTATGAAACACGGGAGAGCACTGAACTGTCAAAGACGTCGATCTCCATTTTTATTTGTTTGCTTGTTTTTTTTCGCAGTGTGTCTCTGTGATCTCACACGAAAAAATAATGAAGTTAGTAGCGCTCAGCTTTTTGCTCCATATTTTCATTTTATTCTGAGCTCATAGAGTGCGCTCCGAGCTAGTTCTGTTTGAAAAAAAAGAAACACAGCCTGAGCGCTGACTGAGCTTAAAAAGAAACATAGATCATTTTTTGACAGCTCAGTTCCCTCCTCTGAGATTAAAATGAAAAATGACAAGTGTGAGAAAATATTACACTTCGGGGTTGTTCCTGTTTTTTTGCGCTTTCCCTTATCCTTGATGGAATTTGACTGTTTGTGTTAGTTAGACTAACTTTTAGTCGAAAGTTGAAGTTCGGAAGATTCTTGCGTCTAGTCACTGCTCAAAAAGTCACGTTAGGGCCGTCATGTTAATAAATGCGCCCCTTTCTATAATTAACTATCATTCGAGACTAAATAAATACGAAAAAATAATAAATAAAACAACAAACTAATCAATAATAAGTTGCCCCTCCCCCAACCCGGTGTTGAATGTAGGTTGTTCAAGGTTTTATTTAATTTTTAGCTTTGAGGTTTCGTAAAAAAATTCACTTCCTCTTTTACTAACATTGAGATAGTTTGTCGTTGTCAAGACCCTTGAAAGCTCAAAAGGCCTAACCATGCGGTATGCTGCGCCTCAAGCACTTCATCAGTTTCTGTGTGTTGACACTGGGAGTTCGAATGAAATGGAATCTTTTGTTGTACCTTATAATATTTATACAATCATTATACTCCATGCAGTTCCGCATTTTTTTTAGGTAAAATTCAATGATTTGTTTTTATTTATTTTTTTTTTTGTATGCTCTCACTCACCTAATGCACTTATGAAACATCTTAAATAGCTAAAAAGCTGAATTTCATTTGAAAGAGAATATTTGAATGCTGCCAAGTTGAACCTATTTTTAAAACTACATCTCGTGTTTGTAACAAATGGCAAGGATGCACATAGGGTCAAAACTCAAAACATCATGACAAAATACATCGAAAGATAGACGAGGTACGAGTTGAGTTTACTTCTACTTCTACTGCTACTAATACACAAACTGCGAGAAAGCGAAATTTTATCTTGAGCTTTTTTTATCGGCGGCGGAGGATTCAGCAGCAGGCGTCGCTAACGACGCCGCTGTCGTCTACGATTATTTCGCCGCCACCAATTATAGAACCAAGCGGTTTTTAGCCAAGTATCTATATGTATGTAGGTTGGGTATATATAATCTTGATATCTCGTGGTCTATCGGTTCGAAGTCACGAGTCGATTGTGCTCCGTTAATTAGTTGTGGGTTGATGACGTTTGTGTGTAGTTGAGGTATACGTCTCGGCTACGTCATCCAGTCTTGCGTACTCAAAATGATTTCCTTTGGTGTTTTTGTATCGGGTTCATACACAAAAAGAATATTCCATAGCTTATAAAAAAGGAACTATGTACTCGTATCATAGAGAAATTTGCAAGAAAATTTTAAAATTTCCTAAAAAACTTATTGATGTTTATTTTTGTTTTGCTATGGAGCGTGAATAGGTTTTAGCTACCCCTAGCCCCTTGTGATTCTTTGTTGACTAGGAAATGAGACATAATTTTGCTGACTGAAGTCATTTGTCATTTTTTATTTGTTTTATTTGTGAAGTTTGACCTCATTTCACATGAGGAAGCAAATCGTAAGAGATTTTTTTGACGTTTGCTTTTAAAATTTCTTTATTGGAAACTTACTACGTGAAGTGTGAAAAGAAAATGTCAAATAACATATTTTTTCCTACTCCTTTTGCAGTGTTTCTTTCATTAAAAAAAAAACACTGAAAATTGCTAGAGACAAGAGTTGTTTGGTTCTTCTGAGAAGTGGGGAAATGTTTCTGGAATGCCAATGGAAAACGACAAAAGTCTCCTCGTGTGAAAGGGGTTTTTCTTGTTTTCTTTGGAATAACTCAAATATGAGGGGTGGATGAATCTTGTTTTCTTTTTTGTAAAACCAATATTTAAACATTTTGTGACAAAATAATTTATTTATAACTTATTTACACGTAACTTAATAACAATGCTAAAATTTTGACTTGTCAAACACATATACGAGTATATACCTACAAAGAAATATAGTGCTTCTCTTTAAGAGAAATTCTATAGACGGATGACAACGGGGCATTCTGAATACGTACGTAGACATACCTGAAGAGTATTCTGTCATTATGACGTATGGAATTAAATTTAATTTCACCTGTCTGATTTGCGTTCGATTATATGGGGGAGCTTTTATTTTTGATTAAAGTTATAACTCGTGCCATTTTTACGGTTATTATGTATGAATATAGCTACATGTGTATACAAAGTATATGATATTGAATGTATCGTTTAGTAAGGCCAATCTGAGATATGAAATTTGTATTTATATTAATACCGGTTTTTAGACATGATGATTTTGTTTGTTGTTTTTTTTTTGTTAAGAATTGTTTAGACAAGCTTTTCTAATTAAATACAGATTTCAGAAATGTGTTTACTCGAAGAATGTTTATATTATATATTATGTACTTAAATGTACGTCATCAGAGTAAATGATTATTTCTTTGCAATGCAAAATAATAGCTGCCCGTTTCTAGAGAAAACATTTAAGTGAATATTAAATCATAAATTGTGGTTAGTACAATTCTCGTAACTTGGAAATATACTTAGATGTAGGAAAATTCTATTTAAGGTGTCAGTTATAGCTCTCATTGAAAATCATAATTAAAAATCAAATCAATTTATGAAAATTATTTTCAATGAATAAGGTAAGCTCCATTGAACGAAGTAAGATTTGGTCGGCCATTAAAAGAAATTGATTGAGTTGCTAAATGAATCATATGCAAAGTGATATGTACCGAAAGTCAAAATAGAAAATGTTGATAAAGTCACGAGTTTCTTAACGCATCCTCGTGTCAGCGATGTTCATTCACTGAACACCATTCTTATTTGAATGCTTTCATTTGACGTTTGATGTAAAAATAAAAATATGGAGTCTTGAGAGAAGTTTTTCTATTGATATCTGTTTAGATATATTCATGGACTTTGCAAAACATTAAATCGATGCATTTAAAATTTGGTTAAATTTGAAGTTTACTCTGGGTTAGTTAGTTATAGTTCCCTGAAGTGTTCTCCGTTCTTTTGTGTAGTGTTGTGAAAAATGAAAGTTGAAAATATCGATTATGTGAAATCTCAGCAGGGGTACTGAACACACCCTAGAATGAGAGAAAAACTTAATTGATTATGTCAGTTTAAAATGTTGACATATGTATGTTGTGAATTAAGGTTTCCTTCTATATTTGTTTCCACATCAAAATGAAACCTTTTTATTCCTTATCAGTTCCGTTAGAGATTGAAACTGTCGAAAATATCGATAGCTTAGATATCGATCATTAAGATAATAATAGATATATGTAATAGAAATATCTCGTTAAGATAATACAATGTGCGTACCCTCGTGTCCATTCTTTTTATTTCAGATGTCAATAAGAAATGTATTAATGCCAGAGATCGTTCTTGGGTCGGTTACCGGTGAGTTCCTTTGTGAGTATTTACAGTAATTTCTTTTATATAAGTAGACATAATTAAGCCTGATTATTATATCAAATAATTAATTTATTTTTCCACTAATGCGTTACTTTATCCATGTTTTTTTTATCGCCAATGATCCATATAGATCTTCCGTTGAAAATCAAACGATACGGATTAAAGTTACAGCTGTGTAATATGTCATAGTGGCAACTGTGTTATATATACATGTACATACATACATCACTTGTTTCCCTATGTTTGTTGATTTTCAATAATTTCTTGTCTTTATCTTTACACTGTAGCTTACACTACTATACTAGATAAGGCCATCTATCCGCCAGAATAAGAACTAATTTTTGCATCTTTGAAATAGATCCAGATAGAGAGTGGGATCCCAAACTGTTTTTTTAATGCATGTTCAAAACTAAGATAATAAAATACACCTTATATTTCTCGCGCAAAAACTTTGGAAAAAAATTAGTTCGCTAAATAAGTCCCCTTGAAATTAAATGCACAGGCGGATTGATATTCTATAGGGAGACATGAGTTTTTTCATTTAGTTCGTTCATGCTATATTACTATATTTCATCGTTTATAAAACTACGCAATTATGCAATGTGTTTCAGGATTTCCTTCAAACTTTTGAAGAGCCGAAGAAGTTGTGTTTAGGTTTTAGCAGACAGACAGAGTTGTGAGAATAAAGCTTTCCCTATCATCGTTATGTCAAATTTGATCTCGATTCCGTTTTTTTTTTAAATGCACATCTTGCCACACTTTTTGCAAGAAGAAATATCAGGTATCCCTATACGAGTATTATACAGCAACTTTCTTTTTTCAAAACATAGGGTTCACTGTTACAACTCAAGTTGGCGGCTGATCTGAAAGGAATCAAAACTTTAAAACCACGCTTGTCCGAATGGGACAAGGCTCGCCTCACTACGACCCCAAAACCTTGAATGGCTTCTTTTCGAAAAAAAGAAGGTTATTTTGCTGGACCCTGTTATCAATATTGCATTTTGGCGTCCTCCAGCTGACCTTTGTGCCCATACATACATAGTAACTTTATTATTTTATGTATGGTATCATTTTTTGTTAACACTAATTGGTGGGTTGGTGAGCAGCAATTTCACACCACCTTAGCGATTATGAAGGCAAGAATATCGTTTTTTTTTTCTTTTACCTCAATTCAAGGCAATGTTCTTCAAATCGCATGCAACTTTTTGATTGTACTATCTATTAAAAGCTTTTTAATTTGTAGCATACGTCTAAAGAATTTTTTTTTAATAAGTTATTTTTGTTAATCTTAAAACATGCGCAAAGTAGAAATTCTAATTAAACGCAATGCCGCCGAGGAAGATAAGAATTGATGGCTTTTCCAAGTAGGTTCGTATTTTTAATTGGTTGAATCGGCGGGAAAATCAGATTGTATTGTTTTTCAGACATGTTTTTTTTTTTTTTTTTTTTGAAATTACACACATTTTTCTTAGCCTTCTGCAAAAGCTTGGTCTATTTTATGACTTACTTTAGGATTAAGTAATTTTTTTTTTTAATAAATACCCTGTTTACAAGAGAATTTAATTTTGATTGAATCCGAATTTGATTTCGTGTAGACCTAAATTGGATCGAAATAGGTTTACTCGATCCAAGTCAGCTTTCAGAGCTGGATCAAATTCAAAATATGAATTTAGACCTGAATTGACGAACTGAAGAATCGGTATCACAGCTGCTTGATAGTGTGTGTTTATGTGTGTGTTATAATTTCAGGCCCTGTGCTGTGCAATTCATTTTAATTTTTTTGTTTGTTTTTTTTCCAACTTAATTTTTTTGTGCAATGACTGAATGCATTGCATTGAAAACATTGTATAAAAAAAAGAATCATACAAAAAACGAAATTATACAAGTTGGCGCAAAAGTAACCATCCAATTTTGTTTTTTGACTTACTTTTTTACTAAATAAAAAAAAAACGATTTTGAATGATGAAATTCTTTATGTGGACCTTTAAAATTTTTTCTCTTTAGTGAAAAAGATGATATACGTCAAGTGATTTCAAGAAATTTCAGTTAAAAACTATTCGCTTTCCTGTCGAACATTACTCGACCAGGAAACGCTTACTTCACAATATCCATTGTGGCTCGTGCTGCTTGTGCGGTTATCCAATTCTGGCAGTAAAAAATCGTTTATCAAGGCCGTTTAGCATTCGCCAGTAATAGTAACGGTATTTCTGATGGCGTACTCAAAAAAAATCACTCAAAATCGCTCAATCACTCCTTTAATTTGAACACTGCATTACACTTAGATTTTCAGTGCCCCAGAAATGAACATTTTGCTTATTGACGTTACCGCTTAGGTGGAAATGCGCCTTGTCGCTCATGATTTTCGACACAAAATCGTCCACTTTGTTGGTGAGATTGAGGATGACTTGACAGTAGTTCACACACCACGGACGATCAGTAAGCATTGTTTGCATTTTGTACGGGAACATGTCTCATGTAAGTCTTTCACTAAAATTCGCTGTAGGGTCCGTCTGGTGATGTCCAATTGCGTTGAACGTCGTCTGGATGATGCTTCTTTGTTCTCAGCGACTTCGGCAGCCACAGACGCGATATTCTCGGTCGAACTACCAGTCCGCTCGTGGCCATGCCCCACATGCTTTCCTGTAGTTCCAGTCTTATCGAGTCCAGTAGCTAATCGACTGAATCCTTACCTAGTTGGTGCGACACGATTAGGAAATCGAAGTCGAAGTTCACGCTGCGCTAACACCAACCAACGATTATTGTTAAAAAAAATCGACACAATTATACCACTCTCTTGCGGAGTATAATGCTCCATTACTTGTCTGTTTGTATACTGCAACTGTCTTGTGTACAAATAACAAATATGATTGCCGTAAGACGCCATTTGCGAAAATTCTAATACTTTCGATGTGATCATTAATTTTGCGCCATCTTGTACAAGAACTGAATTCCCACGCGCACACAAAAAACAAAACTGTCACTTCGATTTCATTTGAATTCAATCTTTCGCCCTGGCGTGGGGGTATACTTGAATCGAAATCTCAATCCACATTCGATCCCATTTTAAAATGGGATGCGTTCAACAGTGGAGGAAATTAAATAAGTTTAAGGCCTGTTCATGCTCATCGCAATTGTCGCCCCGCTGATCCGAGTCCACATTGCGTTGTTCTCGGCACGAACACAACATTTTTCACTTCCTGTGATGACTGCACTCTGAAATCGGTGTTCGTTCCATCAAAGTGCGAATTAACAATAAATCTAATATATGGTATATTCAGTGAGAAAACCAGATTAAATGTGGGTTCAAATGAGAGAAAAGAGACAAAAATATTGTCAGTATGGTTTCAAAACCTGTCTCTTTTTAATGCACTCGTTTCCGTTGTTAACATCAATCATTTCATTTACAAATTCATTAAAGTGTCCCCAAAAGCTTCGTGAAGCAACATATCCCGAAAGCTCTTTGACTAAAATCATTGAAAAAGCTCTACCGATTTGCTTTTATTGTGAATGGTAACTCCACGATCATTTTGCCATCGGCATTTTGGCAGACTAATCATGATGGATTGCATGAAATTTTGCTCAAAATTCTAATGAATTGACTTTCTGTATACATTTCGAAAATCTAAAATCTACTGGCCTAGTTTTCCCCAGATATATCTATTGATATTGAGTTTCCACCGGGAGTTTTATCAATGCTTAAAAATGGGGCTTATGATTAAAAAGTGCTTAAATTTAAACTTGGATTGTTAACCAACTTTAACTCAACTTAACATTTTCGTGAATAAAAAGCTATTAAAAGATTATATTCCTGCTAGTAAAAGATGTTTTTAAAATAGCTTACGTTAGTTTCAAGTAGTTTTATCTTTATTTTTTAAGCTAGAGCTTCATTAAGTTTGATTAAATCAATAACTTAAGTAAGAATATTAAAGTCAAACCTACAAAAACATCAAGATTCTTACACTCCAGTCTTTTGAGGGCTTTGATGGGTGCTCTTAACGTAACGCGTAAACCACTATTAGTTGACTGATTTCCACCATCGTTTGAATTTTAATTTACCTAAGGATTAGTTTCAGTGTACATGTTGCAGTTTCTATGCCTTCCTTTCTAAGGTATGTACATACAATTTAAGTCAAACAAACTAAAACTAAGAAGCAAAAGATGCTTCTATAAATACTTTTACAAACTATACATCTATAGCCACAGACATTAGGTTTAGGGCTCTTTTTTTTAACAACAATTTGTCCACATAACCCACTAGCAATTTGGATACAACAACAACAAAAAACAACATTTCTCGCTTTGTGGTATATATACTAAGGTAAAAGTGTCAAGAAACCAACAAAAAAAAATATATTTAAGAAAAAAAGAAAAACATTTTCGACATTTCCATAGCCATTTGCTGCCGCCTCTGGCTAGGTTTCAAATACTTTACGATTCAACGAAAATAGAATTATTTTTTAGCTACATACACCACAATGTGTCAGCCGCTTTAGTTTTTTTTTTTTTTTCTTCCGCTTTTTCAAGTGAGAAAAATTCTTTATTTAAAACGCCTCAAATTGGAGGAACAAAAAATTAAAGACAGAAATATTTTCGTTATACTTATGCCAAGTTATGACACTTCAATGATGCGACACTAAACTGAAACACTTAAAACTAAATTAAAAAGTACTAATTGGCAGAAATTTCATTCTTGTCCCTTGTTAATTTTTTTTATTACTTACATAATTGTTGATAATGACATAGAGAAATAGAGAGGATATTTTTTTTAAACTTTATTTTTTGTATTTATCGATTGCAATTAAACTGTGTTTGAGGTTTTCGGTGAAAAATTCAAATTTCACGAATTTTTGAGAGAATTGTCTTATTTTCTTAATAAAATCGTTCACTTGACATTTCCCCTAGATGGATTTCTTCTTACCTTAAAAACCGTTACTAAAAGTTCATTCAGATCTACCTTCTCTGACGATTTCTTAGCTACCTCCGGGGTCCCACAAGGCAGCCACATAGGACTTCTCCTTTTTGTCACCTCTGAACTGCACAACTCTCTGATTTTATCTCTTGCAACACTTATTCCCGTGATCTAGGAAATTCTCGTCTCTTCTATCTGTCACACCGTGCCTCTTATGACTCCAACGAACCTATTACTCACATGCTTCGGAGGATTATTTGTAACATCAACTGCTTCGACTTCAACCTCATTTCACTCCAATCCTATATTTAAGAAGCTTTATTTAAATTAGATTGAGAATTAGCTTGTATGAAGTCTAATAAATGGGGGTATTGCCACACCAAATTTTAAAACCAGATTTGTTTCAAATTTGATACAGAGGTTTTTAATGTGATTTCTTAGAAGACAAATTTGAATTTTTGATCAAGACGATCATATACTCGTATAAATGGATACAGAAGGGCTTACAAAACACGTCGTATCACACATTTAGCGACTGCGAAGTCATACTAACTCCGAAATGGAAACAGACTTAAATGCACGGGACAATGTTTGGAGACTTAGAAGAAACAAATGAGCTGTTGATCTAAATTTATTAAAAGTTTAAACTTCGCCTAATGTGATTTTAAATTCGATCATTGGACCTTATTCGGAATTCCCCCCCCCCACCAAAATGAACTTTTTTTTTTACGAATCGATAAAAAAGTGTTTGCTGTTGATAAAAAACATCAAATTATGCAGGAGAAACACTTTTTTATGGTAAAAAAGTGAAGTAAAAGCGGACCACCCACAGTACTATAACTAAAACTACTTTTGTATGGGATATTTGCTTTTTTTGCTTGCTTACGCATTACGGCGGCGTTTAAACAGTGATATATGTATGGGGGGGCATGCTGCCCCCCTGCAACCCCCCTGCTTGGGCACACTATAGGATTTGGGGTAGGTGCGAGGTTGGGTGTATGCAAGGTTTCTTTGGCATTCACAGAATCTGGATTTAAAGAAACTTTGAATTTACCCTATGGCCTATATTAATTTTTTTATACTTAACTTTTTTACCATAAAAAAGTGTTTCTCCTCCATAATTTGATGTTTTTTATCAACAGCACACTTTTTTTTATCGATTCATTAAAAAAAAGTGCATTTTGGTGGGGGGGGGGGGGGGGGAATTTCGAATAAGGACCCGATCATTTCTCGATCTTTGATAGATTGGTCCCGATCTTGTTGGTTTTAATAAGATAAGAGTCCCACGCTATTTGGAAGCGAATACTACCAACTGTCTTTTAAGCTAAATCTAGATATGTAAGCTTCCCTACACAAGTTATGTTCTATTTTTTCTCGAAAACGGCTGTATAGATTTTGATTAAACTTCGACTGCATGATAACTGATGAATTTCAAGGGTTTTGCCAAAAAACTCAGAAGTTGAAGAATAAAGTCATTGAAACAATGTTAATCCTAGGAAGCTTCAAAATCGAGGATCTTCTGAATCTATGAATATCTACCACTAATTCTTATTTCTATTGGTAGATTGCATATTAGCTCCGTTATAGGTGTCCTTACTGGACACTGCCTAATAGGAAGACATGCTTTCCGTCTTGGAGTTCCTGCAAATGATTTTTGCAGAAGCTGCATGGATGAAGAAGAAGAGGAGTCAGTTCCTCACCTTCTATGTTCTTGTCCTGCCCTAGCACAAAGACGTAGACTCCACTTAGGAGACTTTTACTATAACGATCCTAGTGATCTAAGAAATTCTGACATTCACTGTCTCAAACGCTTCATTGTTAGCTCCAAATGGTTTAACGAATAAGGGTGATTTTTGGAATCCTGTGGTATCACAACGGATCAAATATTGGTTAAAGTGTGTTTGGCTTTTCCGGCCAGCAGCCACCTAAACCTAACCACTAATTCTCTACCATTTGCTATTCCTATTTAAGCGTATCGTTGGATGTATGTGGAAAAAACCTTGATTTGCCGTGTTTTATGGTTAGTTGTAAGTGGCGTTCTCGATAGTCGATAAAGCATCGGTAATATTCGTTTTCTCAAGGGACGGAAAGGCTAAAATTATCGTTTATAACCAACGCCCAAGAAACCCCAACAAGTCATTGTCAAAGCAATGAATTTTTAAATTCTCTCGTTTCAATTCACCCAAATTCAAGCAAAGATTCGGTTGAATGAATCCTTTCTTGACGAAACCGACTTACTGAATATTACACCACGAACCTCCTAAGCCAGTGGAGGTGGAGATGTGAAATTCACCAAGCAACGCCGGGCACGAACAGCAAGTGAAAGAAAAAATGGAGTATTCCTTGAGTCGCAAATTATATTCTTATAAACTTCTTGATGCAGGAGGTAACTGAAAAATTTCCAAAATCGATAATCTAATTTGCTATACAAATTCATATTTCGGAATGCAATAATTGCAAACAAATTTTCACAAAATTTGTACACTCCATTAGAAAGCATTGCTCCAACGAAATTTACCTGAAGTGGGAGAATATGAAGCGGTCAAAAATGGCTTTTGCTTTCATCTACATCATTTTATCAAAAAATATTTCCCACCGAAATCTGTAATCAGAAACTACGAGTATTGATTTTTAAAGTTTAGAGGAAGTTAGTACATGGTCGGGATAGTTTGTCACAGAAATGTGGACTTGGTTCATTAAATCGAAACATTATAGTTTTCTTTTGTACATTTAAGAAATTTCATTGTGTTCTGCTGACTTTCCTCTGTCAGATTTATGGACCTAAAGTTGTATCGTAAGTCCTCTTTATAAAAGTTTTTTTTTCTTGCTAAAAGACTTGCTTATGTGCTCTTGTACCAATAAAATTTGCACCATTAATAGTTCTTTTATATGTATTGATTCATATCGGTCGACAGTAAATCATCAAAGTGTTCTTCTTTACTCTTCTTACTGACAAAAAAAAGACACCAAGACAACTACTTTAGCTTTGACTTCGACTTCCATATCGAATATGAACAACAACAATTATATGGCGACGACACGCTACAGCGTCTGCAACCAGAACCAGACGATAAGATGCATTTGATTGCCAATTATGTAAATTTTGTTCTTTTCCTTTAAAAAGTATAGATATTGATAAATTATTACCATTATTTATTAATACCTTCAAATCAAGATCCGGCGATAACAACATTGATTGCACTTAGAAAAAAAATATATGAAACTTCTTCTATGAGTGAAGTCAAATGATTGCAAGAGGCATAACAACTCTAATTGCGGCTAACTATTGACGCAAACTTAAGTTTATGCATATACATATGTATGTATGTAAATACTTAGATTTAACGTTGGAGATGCGATTTGAGGTTACATCAATTCACAGTTCCAAGTTGGTTAATATTTGGGCTAACAATTTATTTGCTAAGTTATTTAGAGCTATGTCTTTTAATCTAGGTTAATAGGTATAATACGAGTGTAATAATATTTTCTACCATTTATGGTCATTCTGAAAAATCTTAACCAACATTTATTAAGTCAAAGAAATAATTATATAAATAAAAGTTCATACAATATTTATATACAGGGTGGGCCATCTAATGGTTTCTTTTTAAATCATAGGTTATTTTGACACTGACAGCTTTTTGAGGCCTGAAATCTTGACTGAAAGTCAGTATCATATCTCCTCAGAACAAAATGAGTTGCGTTATGCTTGAACAACGTTGGGAAATATTGAAAACTTATTTCCAAAGTGAGTGCTCTGTAATCTTCGCAAACAAACATCGAGGGATCACAAAAAAACTGTGCGTTTTTTTTAAAGAAGTTTTGGTTTTGAAAAACCCACCGCGTCTGCTGTACGCTAGTTTGTGCAAAAACTTCGTGAGATTGGTATGCTAGGGGACAGCACTCATGGTCCCGGTCGTCGAACATCAACTCGCCATCGATCTCAACAGCTCAACATTTCACGCACTAGCCCGAAGAGAATCCTGCTCAAAGATCTTGGATTATTCGCTTACAAGGTTCAATTGACTCAGCAATTGAAGGCGCACGACCAACGACCATCCGCTTCGTTATCGCTTCGCAGTTTTGACCGTAGAGCAGCTTAAATTGGACAACGATTTTGGGCGAAAAACCATCTTTTCCAACGAGGCGCATTTTCATCTCGCCGGCTACGTTGACAAAGATAATTTTCGCATCTGGAGCTCAGAAAACCCACACGTTATTGTCCAGAAGCCAATGCATCCACAGAGTGACAGTTTGATGCGGGTTATGGAGTGGTGGCATCATTGGACCATATTTCTTCGAAAATAAGACTGGGAACAACGTTTCGATCAACGGTGGTTACAGAGCCATGTTAACCCACTTACTAAACTTGAAGACATGGATTTGCACGAGCTCTAGTTCATGCAGAATGGCGCGACATGCCCCACAGCTCATGCCACAATCGATCTTTTGCGCTACGAATTCCCAAATCGTGTTATCAGCCGTCTTGGCGATGTCAACTGGCCACCTCGGAGCTGCGATTTGACCCCTTTGGACTTTTTTTTTTTTGTGGGGAACCGTGAAGGAATGATGTTATGCTAAAATTCCGAAAACAATTCAGGCACTTAAGGCCAATATCATTCAAGAAATCCGTGTGCTACAGCCCGAAACCATCAGTAAGGACTTGGAAAATTAGAGTGACAGAATGCGCTACTGCGAAGCCACCCGAGGCATCTACTTGAACGAACGTTGTGTTCCATAATTAATGGGAATGTTTGCTCTTACTAATAAAGTCGTAATACATGGAAAACATTTAATTTATTTCAATTTATTGCATTTTTAAAAAGAAACTTGTATTTGGACCACTCTTTATAAATTCAATATAATTAAGAACGCCCTACAACAATAAGAACGCACTACTATCTCATAAAACATTTACGAACCCATCCCCAGCTGTCATCGCGAGAGCAAATATATTTTTTTGTTTCATTCGATCACTAGGCAAAAGTGAATTCCAAAACGTCAAAAAAATTAAAAATTTCTAAAATATCAGCGTGATGCTTTAGGTTCATTTTACTTTACATTAGTTTTTCATTTCGCAACGCATTCCAAGCCAAAAAGAAAGAGATGGAAAAAGTTGTTGTAATGGAGCCTTTTGTCATTAGATGAAAATGAATGCGTTGTCTGCCAGTTTATGCGCATTGCTGACATGAGGATGTGTTAAGAAACTCGTGACTGTCAAAATTTTCTCATATGACTTTTGGAATAAGTATAAGACTGATGAAATACGCATGTAATGCGTTCTAAATTAATGAATATTGAGAAGAAGTGCACTGTGACCTAAAGATTTATTGTGTCCCCATCTAGAGCGAGATGAGATCTTCCTCCAAGTTTATCCCTTTGATGAGTTTGATTATTTGGAGTACCTTCAGATAGGATAAATCACTCTCTTTTACCTGATATCGTCCCAGATACTTGTTTCTTTGATGCATTAATTCTTCGCATCCGCCTAGTATGTGTTCCGGCGTTTCGTCATGAATATTGCAGAATCTACATGTGACACTGTTTACCAGGCCAAGAATACTCAAGTGTCTTCTAAGTTTAAAGTTACCCGTGAGGAGCCTCGTTACTATTCGCAGATTTTTCCTACTTAAGCTGATACAGTTCTTTAAACATCTTGATATATGGAGGGCTCACAGCTGTACCGAACCATGTCATTTTAAAGAAATCCAAAACTAACGCCAGGATTTCCGCAAAATTGACCTCTATTTAGAGCTGTAATGAACTACATAGTTCATTTAGAGCTACATAGTTCTATTTAGAGCTGTAATGAAATATACATAGTTCATTACAGCTCTAAATAGAGGTCAATTTTGCGGAAATTTTGGCGTTGGTTTTGGATTTTTTTAAAATGACTTGGTTCGGTACAGCTGTGAGCCCTCCATATGTAGTTCCCAAGAAGTTTTGAAAATTCTTTCCAGTTTTTACTTACCAGCAAACAACCCTAATTTTTTGTCGTATTTTCCTTCTTTGAAAGTTCTTATTTTAATCGTTTTATTGCACTTTGCATTGCATTGCTAATCCCCAATAAAACACGCATCGGGTAAATCTAATAAGTCTATACTTTTTTATTGCTTTACTATAAACCACGTATGTTTGTACATATACATAAAATTATATGTTACTCTTATTTAACTCATTTCTTGTCACGTGAACCCAAGATTTAAAAAAACCAAGGTCTCTCTTTTAGCATTGTATTTTAAAGAGTCACTTGACAACTTAAATTTATTGATAAAGCATAAACAAAATAACTATATTTTATATATAAATTTATAATCAAACATACTAGGTTTAAGAAAATCTATAATATCGTTGTATTAAATTTTGTATACTAAACAACAAACTGAATCCACAAAAGTGTATATTTCTTGGGAGAGGACGCCTGAATCCGTTATTGCGCATATAAAAAGCTTTTTCTTTTTTTTTTCTTATTTAACAACAAAAAATGTTTATGATGACTATACCAAGATTGCAGGCATAAAACACACCAACAACAAGCTTAGATTGATAGATAATTTCCATCATTTTATATAAAAATATAGCTACACATATTTTTTTCTGCTTGAAAGCTAATCGCAAAATTCAAGAATCACAGAAATAATAATTGTAAACAAACATTCAAACAACTCTTCTTCAATAATAAATCAGAAGGAGAAAATGACGTGGAAACGGGTGGTAGGGCGATAGACGAAACAGAAAAAGGCGAGCTTTTGCAAAATACCGATACAAACAACAATAACAAATTTACGTTTATTCTACGTCACATTTTGCACAGTTTTTTTTCTTGCTTTGCTTTCTTTCTGTTTTGTGTGTGTGGATGTTTGTGTGTGGCATTAGTTGTTAGAAATGTCACAAGGATTCAGACAACAACAAAAAAGATATAGTTTCTATTACACACAGTACTATGTGTAGTTGAAAGAGATAAAAAGGCGATCGGATATGAAAGGCAGATATTGTATAGAGAGAGAGAGTAACTTCAATTGATGGTGGAACAATTTAAAAAAGAGTGTAAAAAGCTAAGGCTACGCGTACAGTAGTGCGACAAAGCGATGCGATGCGAGAAGCGTTTGCGTGCGAGAAAAATATTTACATTGATTCTTATACACGTGCGCACAATGGAGCTATATTTGATGCGAGTGTTACGAGTTTCTCGCATGCCTATCGCAAGCATCTCGCACACAAACTGTTCTGACCACTTTTTCAAGCGAGTTCGTGCGAGAAGGCTCATATTGTTTGTTTTGAGGTTTCAAAAAAAAATCAAAAGATTAAAATTTTGTTATTTCAGTGCTTGTGTTGTGTGGTGCAACTTTTTACAATTTTGGTGGCAATAATTATAAAGGGATTAACAACATAACTGCAGAAAATATCGCTTCTACTGTGCGCACTATCTCGCATCTAATTCTCGCATCTTGAATCGCTTGTCGCATCGCTTCTCGTATCGCATCGCTTTGTCGCACCACTGTACGCGCAACCTAAGTGATGAGGATGACGCGAGCGCATCACGGTACCTATTTGGGAAATATTTTTAACAAATTCCCATTAACTATAGACAAAATGCCTTTTTTAAAAATAAAAATAATCAAGATGTCCATTTCTAAAATTTCATTTTCTATAAAAGAGCAAAAATTCTGGAAGGTGTCTGTTTTGAATCCAAATTTAAGTTGTATATGAATCGATTGGGGGAGTTCTGGTCGGATAAAAATTACTGTCATAAATATCTAAATTATAGAAAGTCAAGACAATTTGTCCTACAAAAAGCAAAACGGTTCATGTTAAGTGAGATGTGAAACCGTTTTGTTAAAACCACAAGTCTTCCACGTCAATATGATCGATTTCAGAGCAATCGGTTAAATTTACGAAAAGTGTGAATAAGCGTTATATCATTCTCGTTTCCGAAAAATGTATGGACCGTTGATACAACCATACCAAATTGCACACCATACAGTGACTTTTTGTGGTTTTTTCACAATGTCATGTGGATTTTCACTTCCCAACCTAGCATGGTGGAAAATAAACATAATAATAAAAGTAGCAAAATGAGTTGCGAGCACATTTACCTTATCTAAAAGGCTAGTTATCGGGTTGTCGTTGTAGATGACCGTTGGAACCGAAGATGAAATTGAATTGAATTGTTTACGTTCTTGACAGTTCGAAATGACGTATATGTGACTGAAATAGGGATGTCAAATTATGACATTATATTATCGATCGCTGATTTTTCATTTCATTATATTCTTATTTATCGATTTTGTTCGAATATTTTTATACCTTAGGCCAAGTAACCAAATTCTAGTTAGTTTTTTTCTTCTTTTTTTTTTACAATTATTTGATTATTTTTGTGTAGAGCAACCCAAATTCCAACCAATATCTATTATAATCACAACCAGCTAATAGCATAATTTAAGAGTGACTCTAAGCGGGTTTAACTGTGTATGATGTTCTATTTATTATGTACATATTGAATACGAGGGTAGTGACAACTTTAGAGATAGTTGATCAGTATTAAGATTTGACGTGCAAAATGAATTTTCTAAACTTACCTATGAACTATTATTTATTTCTGAATTGATCTTGCCCTATTAAGAACATGTGATTCACAAGCTTATGTAGTTTTTATAGGTATATGTTCAGAAAATGTTTAATAAATAGCTATAATCGCCCAGGGATATACAAATATAATCTTTTTCTGATGCCTTATGTTAAATTTAATTGAAAAAATATGCACGATTAGATTGCACGAACCTGTTCTTGCGTTGCAAAGCAATAATGTGGCCAAGAATTGAACATATAAAATAGTAAAAAGTGAATAGTACTATCGCATTATTGGGGGAAGCATATAAAGGGAAGGTGTGAAAAATATTTCTTTGGTGACTTTTTTTTTTAATATAACACAGAATTTTTGGTGTAAAATTTTCGATTGTAATATTATAAAACAATTTTTCGAAAAAAGATCAAAATTTTATTTCTCTCTTTTGGATTTTTCTCTTAAAGTTGTATTACAATCACTTAGGACTACTTTCACTACTTCCAACTCAAACTCACCTTAATTTCCAATGTTTTCGCGAAATTCTTCCTGTACCATTGGGATTCAAAGCACCACGTTTTACATTGTTTAAAAATGTCTGCCAACTGTTTTGATTGGAGAGACTGATATACTGACAACTGAGAATATCATCCGCATACTTTATTATTTTTATCTTAGTTTTACGATATTTCACCCCGCAGCCGAGGCACTCTACTATGTCGTCAAGGAAAAGGCCAAATAATAAGTGACTAAGATTGCATCCCTGTCGAGCTCCGTGGTATTTGTTTGTGTATGTTTCTATCCAATTGAATACATCCCAAAATCGTTGTATATCAGCTACATATCTGTTGTAAGTGAGCTATGATTCACTGTTTGGATGGTAGATGGCGTTGTAATAAAAATAAAATAGTTTATATATGTCGTTAACAATATCGCCACAAGTTTGAACATAAATTCGAGTTTCTTCATTACGGAATTACATTAATATATTTTGTGCCAAATTGTTACGAAATCGGTACAGGCGTTTTGACTCTTACTCTACATTGAACGTAAAGACGCACAGACTGACGACGAAGGATGGTTTGACGAAAACCACTTTGATGGACTTCTCCTTTATCGTTGTTTAAATCGTTTAAAACCTCGAATTCCTTGATATTCATTAGAAATAAAATGCACGACTAGATCGCACGTACTTGCTCATATTTCAAAGAACTTTAAATTTAAAAATTGTCCATAAATATAAAAGCATATAAATTTAATTAGAAAAAATGTGCAAATGCATGAAATTGCCGTCTGATTTTTAGAAAAAAATATGAATTTATCCAAACAAAGTTTAAAAATCGTTTTATTATTAAATTAATTTTTTAAATAAGAAATTTTCAAGAAAAAAATTTGGGATGCCAGTTTTAAGTAATTATTTAATAATATATGTAGATTTTAAGAAATTATTTCAAAAAGTAATCATCGTTCATACGTTTTCTTGAATGATTTTTCAAAAAAAAAAAAGTTTGAAATTCTTTTCCAAAAATTCAAAAAAACAAACTTTCAAATATTTTTGCTTACAATATCATTTCAAATTCCAAGGAGCTCCTGAACACAAAGTCTTTAATGAGAAAGTTGAAAATAAAAAAAAAACGGTTCTATTACAGGAACCGTTAATAACAATATTACCTAATTTTTGTTTGACCAAAAAAGTCTTATAATCAAAATCTTTAGAGTCGTTTTCGAGATAAATAACATTTGGCATATGGCAGGTACCGTTAGTTTTGGAGCTAACAAAAAATTTCAATTTCTCCTCTAGGGAATCTCCGAACAGTCTAAAGTAACGAGTTTCAAGAAAATAGCGTCAGCCGTGTAGGCTGTAGTTTTTTATATACTAACAGCCTTATTTATTATTATTTATTATTATGTATGTTTATCGCAAGTAAAAAGAACGAATGATTTAGTAAAATATTCATTTTAGAC
Source organism: Philhelius festivus (assembly GCA_963931855.1). NCBI lineage: Eukaryota > Metazoa > Arthropoda > Insecta > Diptera > Syrphidae > Philhelius > Philhelius festivus. The sequence continues at coordinate 11,708,784 of OZ007557.1, read as the reverse complement.
TACGCACTGGAAATAAAAATAAATTTACTTTAGTTGAAGTAGTAGATGTTAAAGTTGTAGATGTTAGTATGAAACTAGGTCAAAACCATGATTTTCCAAATTTTAATCATATACTTTCTTTACCTTTTTATTAAAGGTAAAATCATCGTATACCTATTTTATTTTTTTAGTTTTGTGCTAACCTTTGACTTTTCGACATTAACAAACGTCAAAAAAGGTCTGTTTACTTCGTTTTTTGAACGAACTGTCATTGTTTTAGGTGTGTTCAGAAGCAATTTATTAAGGAAATTGCTTTAGTATGATACTAGTTTGTTTATTGTTTAAAATTAAGAATGATTTAGTAAACTACTTTAAAGTTAGGAAATTTTTTTTGTAGTATCATACACTATCGGCTGTTTAAAATTGTATGTAAATGTTTCTTAACCTAAAAATTACGTAAAGGATTAATTTTAAATATTCCACAAAAATTTGTATTGTACCCACAATCTTCTAGCACTGTTCACAACAAATTGTTTTCCCCAAATTTCCTTGAGAACAAAAAAAAAAAAAATACATGCACACATCATGTATCTATGTATGTATGTATTTATAGGTATTGTAATATAAATTATCCTGTGACCTTTTATCTTTGGCCTTTCTTTAATTCCACCACCATCAACCCTCTCCCAACATGTTTGATATTGCGTGCAATGCAATTTTTGTTGTTCCTCCTTTTTTATCCGTAGCTTTTCGTAGATACCTTACCTACTATTTTTCCTTCTATTTAAAGTGAGGTTAATGTTCTGTTTGATTTTCGACTACGTTTACATGTTTGTTTGTGTCATGCTTTCATTATACGAGTAACTTAAGACTTTAATTGGGTCATCGGCGACAGTGCACGTAAAATTATTTTATTTTTTGTTTGTATAAATGTAGGTACACGTATGATAGATATGTAGGTATATAGAAATATAATGTGTTCAGCTCTCAAAAAATAGCGCACGAGTATTTTTAGCGTTTTCTTCAAGTTGTTCTTTATTTTTGATTTTTTTTTTCTAAATCTATAAATACAAATCAAACCCATTGATTGAAAATTAAAAAAAAATTGTTGACATTTTTTGTATTTTGTCAAACAGAGACATGTAATAAATAACGTACTTATATTGTGTTAAATCTACAATCAATTAGTTAAAAATAAAAAAAAATTGTCAAAATTAATTTATACGTAAAAGTGGGGTAAGCAAAATGTGATAAACAAAAATCCATGCAAACGTTCCAAACAATTTTCGTTTACTTATCGCTCTCTCGTCTGTTGTATTGTGTGTTTATTTTTTCTGTACAAACGTATACCATCGAAAATTGTATAAATCGTTTTGGTGCTCTTGTGTGTATTGATTTTGTTTAAAAGCTAAATCACTTCTCTCTTCACCGTAAACGATTCTCTTTTCATTTTGTGTACCCTCACAGTGACATTTTTGAAATTGTGGGATTCTCCTCTCGACTCTGGCGCTGGCACTGGCTGACTGACTCTCAGAAGCAGTAGCGTTTTATGTGTAAAGTTTATGGTTTCGTCGTAATCGTCGTAGTCGGGGTCTGGTCTGGTCTACCTTACTAAAAAATTCAAATGGATATAGTTTTGTTTTAAACCTCGCCGTGTGTGTTAAACACAATCGCCACCACAAGGTGATTTTTTCAAATTAAAAAAATAATAAAAATCTTTAAATTTGGATCTTCACTTTGGACAAAAAATATTGATTAAAAAATTTTGAAAAAAAAAACGCCGTACAGTATACAATTTTAAACTTTCAAAGTTCATCAGCATAGAACTTACAACAAATTTTAAACTTAACAGATAAGATGTGTACAGTAAAATAATTTCTTGCTTACACAATTCATAAATATTATTAATAATTTTTTTTTAAATTTGGTGTCTAAAGATGTTAAATCACCTCGTTGGGAAAAAGACTATGTTCTAATTTCACGTGCTTCAGTTTACCTAAAACACTAAGTTGAAATATTGTTCAATGTTCTTCATTGATTTACATTAAAAGATAATAAATACAAAAAAAATGGTGGAATCGCAAGTTTATCTAACAAATATAAAATAATACAAACAAAATTATTATTAAGTTAAAAGTGAGAAAGAAAAACACATACCTACTCACCACTTGGGAATTTTTTCTCGTGCGTAATAAATTTATTGAATTTGTTTTTTATTTTTGCTTTCGTACTCATTTGCAAACATTAATAAGCATTTTTGATTCAAAAAAAAAAAAAAAAACCTTACGAAAACAGTGCTAATGGTTTCGCAAAAACCACAACGGATTTTGATTAAAAAAAATGTAATCTCGATTTGAAGTACCAATTAACTGAGGATATTTTTCGATCATATCTAGTGGTGAGTTAAACTTTGTACCCTCATCTATAAAACATAACTACTTGCATAATCGACAACTTTTCTGATTCGAGAGAGAAAATGTTTTAACATTTACTTGAAGCCCCATGCACTTGTGCCAAAGATAAAAATGTTTGTTTGATTAGAAGAAAATAATACATCACCTGAAAATCGTCTACCTTTAATACTCTTGCTATCTTAGCCGTTAAGTTAGAGGAGAAAAAAAAGTATGGGTATACACCCATCCCCATGTGTTTTTTTTTTATTTTCTAGATACAGTCATGTAGGTTGGAGGATATACAGTTTCATGTTGGATCTAACATTTCGCTGCACCTACGTTTGTTTACAAGTTGTACAATGTGTTGTTGTTTTTGAGTTGTTCTCAACTTTAATTGGAGAGCTTTATATTTTATTTATATTTTGTTCTTCTTCTTCTCTTTAGAAGTAAACTTCTCTGAGTTAATTTTATTTTTATAAGTTTTGTGTGTTCTCAGCTCTTTGATTTAAAATTCAAATTGAACTTTGAGCAACGCAGAGGTCGGGGAACATGCACATATGTCGGTATATGTCGGTATATGTGTATCGGTATGGTAGTTTTGTTTTATAATTTTTTTTACTTTTGTTGAAAATCAACAAGGTAACAAAACAAAAATTGAGCTTTTCTTACTGAAAATAACAACATATAATTTTTTTCTTCTTCTTCTTAACGTGTTATAAGTTAAAGGTTGTTTTTCATGGCTCATAAATTGTTAGGTAGTTGTATCTAGTTTGGAATTTTGTTTTGTTTTTTTTTTTTTTTTTTTTTTTTTGTAAGCCACGTGTTTTTTTTTTTTTCTTTATATTTTCACATTGTGTACATTTTTTTTCTCTTCTTCGTGGTCATGTGATAATCAAGTCAATTTGTTGCATTGATCTATGCAAAGATTTCATCATTTTGAAATATGCGCAAAATTTGTATCTCGTCTTTCATCTGCGAAGTTTACCTATTTAAGCAAATTGTGAAAGTATGGATGCAGAAAGCTACCAGGTTCATAGATCGGAGTTTTTGAGTTATTTTTTTTTATAAATTTGCAATCATTATCATGTCTATTAACCTACAGTCGAATAGTCATTTTGCGTTTCACTATCAAAGTTTTTTTTTTTTTCATATGTAGGTACATACATGCGGACTAATCGTAACATTTTTTTCTTATTCTATATTTTTTGATTCTGTTCTTTTTTATTAGTTTTCAATCATTATCATGTGTATTTATCGAAAGTCCAATAGTCATTTTGCGTTTCACTTAAGTTTAAGTTTAAGTATATGAAGGTACAAGTTGGGTGAGAAAAATACCTAGTTGTCGTCTCTCGCTGTCGGTGTAATGATTTTTGCTGTTTTTGTTTTTGTTTTATTCTGGTTATAGGTACATATATCTGCTGCTACAATATGTATACGTAATTCCGGTTTAATTTTGTTTTGTTTGTAATAAATTATCTCTTTTATTCTTCATACTTTTTTTGTTTGTTGTTTGGTTCCAATTTTGTACGATAAATATAATTATAATAAGGTTCGTTAACTTTTTGGTGAAATCAAAAAAAATTATAAAAACAAAAATAGCAATTATGTAGACATAGTTTTAATATCTGCGATCCAGAAAAAATGTTGTTATTTTGCTTACCTACCTAACTTCAGGTTGATTCAATTGTAATGCGTAAAAGTAGCATCATAGCGATTACCTACCTATTTTAGTAATGCTAACATATTTTTGTTTGTATTACCTATAAAATGTTTTTTTTTTTTTTGTCAAAACAAACTCGAAAATTTTGACATGGCCCAAAAGAAAATTGAAAAGAAATATTTAGTAATTTTGCAAGAAGTGCACTTTTTTATGAAGCCACTAGCTCTGCTGTGTAAACGCTTTGGTATAGTACCTAACATTTTTACTTGCGACATATACAGGGAGGGCTATCTATTGGTTTGTTTTTAAATCATAGGTTATTTTGACACTGACAGCTGCTTACCCCCTCTTTGAAAGAAAGTCAGGATCATAGCTCATCGAAACGAAATGAGTCGCTTTGCACTTGGTCAACGTTGGAAATATTGAAAAGCCCAACAGTGAAACTCAATACAAATTTCGAAAATCCCAAACAAGGGTACAAATTACAAATGTTAAAAAATTGTTGTTTTCGTTAATCGTATTTTTCTCGAATTTTGATAACATTTTTACTTGCGACTTATAGGTACTATAAGGCAAGTTATGCATTCGTAAAAAAAATCGACTTGGGTCACGCAAATCTGTCTGTCAGTCTGTCTGTCTTTTCGACTGCAGCTAAACGCCTCGGCTGATTTTCTTCAAACTTGGTAGATATGGGTTTTAATTTTTGCCCGGATGTTTTTTTCTTTTTTTTTTAAACCAAAAATAATGGTACCTGTCATACATTTTTTTTCGAAATTTTATAAAAATTTTATTTCTCAAAAACTGTTCCACAGATTTTTTTTAAAAAAATCAAAAAATTTCATTTATTTAAACCTAGGTAATGGTTGAAAAAAAATTTACAAAAAATTATTATTTTTGGTATCATCCTTGGAACCACTTTTTTTTTTTGTTTTTGATTTTCTCAAAAAACGGTACGATCATTTTTTTATGTTAAGGCTCCCCAGCAGTTTCAATATTATTGTGTATTCAAATTTTCAAACATTTTTTTTTTTGATTTTTAAAAAAATTTCACAACTTTTTTTTGAAAACTCAATATTTTGAAAACTCCATGCTCGATTTTTTTAAAACTTGACAACTAAAAGTTTCGTAAAATAATCTACAAGATATGGAAAAAAAGAAGTATTTTACCTAAAAATAACGGTACCCTCCATACAAATGTTAAAAAATGGTTTTCGAAAATCGTATTTTTCTCGAAAACGGTTCCGAGAACTTTGCTCACATTTTTTTCTTTCGATTAATTTTTAAGATCTATATTTTAATAAAAAAAAAAATTGTAAACAAGATATTGCTGACTGTACCTACCATAGAAGGATTTTTTAAAATTTTGAATTTCTCATTATCGGCGTAACGGATTTTAATGAATTTTTTTAGAGAGAAGCTTCTAAAAAGTTTACAAAATATTGCATTTCAAAACTTTAAGAAAAATATATTTTTTTTTAATTTTGAAAAAAAAAATCTATTTTTTTGGAAAATTCAATATCTCGAAAACGGCTCAATATTTTTGTTTTGTAAGTTTAATTTTTATTCGAACAATAATAAAAATTTTAAATTGGCGTACCAAAATTTTTTCTTAAAAATGTTTTAAGAATTTTGTATATAAAAGCTTATTTTTTTAAGAAATCAATACAAAGACTTATAATTTTTGTTCTTGCATAAACCTATATTTGCTTGAATCACATGACATTCTATTTTTACCTCCAACTACTAAAGAAGTTGTTTTAGTCATTTAAAAAATTAATTTTATGCTTATGAACAGTTTTCTCTAATAACATTGATTTTTATAAAGAAGCTTGTATAAAGTTTGAAAAAACATTGTTCAAAACATTGTTCATTTGAAGGATAAAAAAGAATAAATAAAAATCAATTATGTATGTGTTATTTTTTATGCTCTTGTTATTTACAGTAGAAATTTCAAAACTTAATTTTTAGGTTTTCCAAATCAGTTCAAAGTAATTAAAAAAAATCGTACCCAACAGATCGGAAAGCTACTCGTAAATGGTCAAACGACTTAAAATTCTCAACCAAATGTGCTTGTTGTTGACAGGAATTTAGAGTTTTAACAGTCTTTTTGCCGGATCCGAACGGTTAAAATGAGAGGCACTTTTCATGACAATAAATACACTTGGAAAAGACACAATTGGTGAAAACCATTTTTTATGTTTTCTGCAATTTAAGTGGAAATCTACTTTTAAGTGGAAATCACTTCCAAAAATGGAATAAAATCTGAATCTGTTATAACATGGAAAATGGAATTTTTTTCATAATTTTGTTTCTCAATTTTTTTAATTTAAATTGAAGATCAAATATCGGGGAAATATTTATAACAGAATGAGCCATAGTCTTCATGCAAAACTTAAAACCACATGAAAATAAGTCAATAAATTCTAGTCCCCCTAACTCCTGACGACAGACAACCCAGAAATGATTGATCGGTGTAAGCCACTTAAAACTGGTTGTCGAAGATCTGTTGGCATCAAATTTGTTAATTTGTATGACGTTTATTTGAAAATTATGCCAACAGTTTTCTTGGGTCACACAACAGAAATGGATACTGTGCCTAAATAGGTATTTTTCAAAATTCATTATGCCCATTTATTTAAAAAAAATCATTGAAAATATGTGACTATTTAATAAAATTATGAGTATATCCAGGGGGGTCATTCCGTAACTCGATTATCGTCAGACGATATCGTTTGAACGATAGCGTTGCCTTTTTTTGATTCACGTAAGTCGATAATCGTCAAAACGCTATCGTCAAAACGATAGCGTTTGGACGATAGCTAAATAGGTATCTTCTTACATTAATTTTGAATTTTGTAGGTGACTGTAGTTGAGTGATTGAGTTTCCACTGTAAATTGACACTTTGTGTTGTTTTCTATTGAATTGACAGATTGACACAGTTTGAGAGTTTCTGAAATGCATACAAATATCTAAAACTGTAATCGATAGACGAGACGATAGTAGTCGAGTTACGTGAAGCAAATCATAGGCGATATCGTCGACGATTATCGTTTTGACGATTATCGTTTAGAAAATTACGGAATGACCCCAAAGAGTTCCATCTGTAAAAAAACCCATATTCCATTGTATAGTGCTTTTAAAGTTTTTAATTTGTATTGATAAAATTTATGTTGGTTAGTAGGACACCTTGGCATAATGGTTAGTGCGTGGGACTTTCATACAGGGGGTTTTGGGTTGCTCGATTTTCAGGTGGTGTATGAAAAATTCTGCTCATTAGCCGTTCGGAATCGGCGGAAAACTGTAGGTCTCCTCCATGCCTGGTAACTCGCAAAAAGGAACGGCTGAAAGTTGTAAGTCAGTAGGTCCTGGTTCTCTTCGAATTGTTGCACCACCAAATTTATTGATTTATAGTGGATATTTCTGACCTAAATATATGGAACCATGCTCAGCAAGTTTCTAATAGTAAAGATCTTACGAATATTTCGCCATGTTCTCTACAAAAAATTTACTAAGGCTTCAGCTAAACTTGTCAAAAACATCGTCGGCTTATTGCGAAAAGTCACTAAGTGTCATTTGAATAAATTTCAAGATGAAAGCATTTGATAATTTTTCACAACATTTTTTCGCACTTATCACAAATTATTTATTTTCTTTAATAAAGTTTGTTTCATTATAATGCTTTCAATGAGCTATTGCATCGATAAATATGATCGAAATTCACAACTTTATATTTTTATAGATTTGAATTCATCAAAGTGTACTTAGTAACCGAGGATATGTCATTTTTTAAAATAATTCTGTGTCGATTTTTGAGAATGCCTAAATAGTGACATTTCGTAAAAAAAAAGAAGCTAAAGAAACAAACCTTTTTGACATTTTTAAAGTGTTATATGAAGTATGATAATAAAAAGATAACATGTTAGAAATAGTATAATAAAACATTCGTTTAAAATTTTAATGCAATGTATTAAAAAAATATAAAATAGTTTTAAATGGTCTAAAATTTGGTGTCGAATATACTACATAAACATTTAAAAAAAGTTTTTTACTATTTTCCAATTTCACTCAAATACAAACTTTAATTGAAAATAAATTTTAATTCTCAATGAATTAATTTTTTTGTGTCTATACATAAATTATTGTTTATAAAAAACATGGATTGAGAATAATAAACTTCAATTATCTAAACAAACTGAATTATTCTGGAATTTCCCAAACAAAACAAAGTTTTGTTATTGAAAATGAATAACAACTTAAAAAAGCTCGCTCTTTATTTTTCTATAGTTTCTGTTTGTGTGGCAAAGTTTGTGTGAATAAATTTTAACATAAGATTTATGTGTGAAATCATTCTCATTCTCTCAATAAGAGTTCTGTTTATTTTTGCTTACATACATATATACATATATGTATATTCGGTAACGGAAAGTTAACTGCTCTTTACTTGGGGCTATACATACATACTAAATTTAACTAGCTACTTCCATTTAATGGTATGGAGTATGGTAAACCAAAAATGAAACAGAAGACGTAAACACAAAAATAACAAAAGATAAGAGAGCGCTACCTCCTATATTTTTATCGTTGTCAGACACAGTGCGCAGCGACGTGATAATATTTGCTTAAGTATTTGTAAGTAAATTGGTGTTTGCTTGTGATATTTAGGTTGTGGTAGTAAGTACAATGTTAAATGTTAAAATAGTATGTGATGTTATTTGCATAGTGTTTGCAGTTGGTCTATTTTTCCTCTCGTTCGCACTCTCTATCTTCTCTTTCCAAACTACAATCTACAATAATAATTATTTTTTTGCGGGCTTTCATACTTTGTTTGTACTTTTATTTCTTCTATTCATTCAAATCTTCTTTTTTTTTTTCTTTTTATATGTTCATATGTAGGTAGGTGTAAAATATATTTATGTATATTTTTGTGAACCGGCTGCTGTTGTGTAAAATAAACACCACCTATTACCTTTTTCTTTTTGAAAGAAGAGTTTCTTTTGAAGAGGACTAAATTTACTATAGCTACCTACACCTTCATGGTTTCTCTTTCCTCGTCTTCAATGTGTGTTCAACTTTCTTTTTTTGTTATTATTATTACCCACGATGTTTTTATTTTTTTATTTGTTTAATATCGCTGCCTATGCCAATTCTTAATGAGATGAGGTCTTTGCTGAAATTTCTTCTGAATTGTTTACAATCTCCATTTTGCAAGAATGATACATACATATGTACATAGTATGTATGTGTACATATTTATGCATATATAAAATTAGGTAAGATATGAGGTTATACTGAATGCGTCCTGATCTTTTATTTAGCTGAGTTCATGAATAAACACTTTCTTTAGCTTGATGTCAGCAGTTTCCAATATGTTATTAGCTTTTTCCTTCAGTACCTACACAGAACTTACGATTGCTATTATGGCTTGTGAATTCAGGTTCTCGTATAAGATCATCCATTTTGGGGTTTCGAAAATACCTACCTCAATTAAAATAAAACAGGCCGTTTTCAAATCGACGTCGGTTTTATAGTCAAATGATTGTCATTTTTTGACGCAGATATTTTTATTGATAAATATGCAATCATGATCAAATGATCAACGGCAGTCAAACGTACTCGTATTTGACGTAAGAACAGCCTCTCTGCCTTATCCATATTTTTGTCGTCAACTCAATTTTTTTTTTACTTCGGAGTTTCCGCAAATGTTATCGAAAATATGACTAGCATATACTGCGTTATCGAAAATTATTCTGTTGTATAAAAATGACGTTTTGGGTTTTTCGAACAGCTGACTTTTGCAATTGCATTTTTGATGCAAATGACATTTTCGAAAAGATTAAGATTTTGATGAGACTTTTATAACTTCATTCAAATGCCTTCCACGGAATTCAGGACTCGATTCTGACAATCAGCAAGTGTTATACAGATTCCGTGTTCAGCTGGTTTCTTCAGTTAGTTGAAATTTAAAAGAGTGTAAGTGCAAAATACGCAATTATGTGCTGTAAAATAGGGAAAAATCTTTTCTTCTTCTTCAACTAACCAGAGTCATATTTTGAAGAAATAATAAAACTGATGATTAATGAAGAGCGCGCCGATTTGTTAGCAATAAATGAAAAGACGGCCGTTTTCGAAAACATCAGATCAATGTCAATTTGGCCATGAATATGTAATCGCCCTGCTTGCACAAAGTCTAGTTGATCAACGGCTATGGCAGTCAATTTTCTTGCAAACGCATTTGACGTTTAAGAAAACGCTCTCTGACTTATCGATCATATGGCTTTAAAAAACTGCGATATCGAAAATAATGCTTTTTAGTACGTTTTACTTTTTCGAACACTTGACAGTTACAGTTTTTAAGCTTGAAAGAACATGTTGCCAGTTGCATTTTTGACTTTTACTAAATGACAGTAGGGCACGAGTACGATAACTTGGCCGCCAAGATTTAATGACGGATTTTTGTAGAGGGGTCAAAAATAAGCACTTTTTACTACGGGAGGGGGGGGTCTATCTCCCCCCGTTAAGGAGGTAGGGGCACTTTTAGAAAAAATGGTTTAAATTGAAAAAAAAAATATTAAAAAACAGCGGCAACACCTACAATAAAGTGCTATACTGCGTTTGAAATCCAGAAGATTGTTCTATAATCCTGCATTTAAATTAAATTACTCATGTCAATAGTTTTTGAGAAATTCGCATTTAAAGTCCAAATTTTGATAAAAAAACGTGAAAAAAAAAGTTTAGACCGGTTGTTTTCAAAATTGTGAAATGAAATTGTAAATTAGCTTATATGTGTTTCATGTATCTATCAGTTCTTAATCGAACACAAAAAACCGCATGGTTCTGTGTTTTCTGGTTTTTGAGAAAACCTCCGGTTAAGAGGTAGGGGCACTTTTAGAAAAAAATGGTTTAAATTGAAAAAAAAAAAATATTAAAAAACAACGGCAACACTTACAATAAAGTGCTATACTGAGTTTGAAAGCCAGAAGATAGTTCTATAATCCTGCATTTAAGTTAAATTACTCATGTGAATGGTTTTTGAGAAATTCGCATTTAAAGTCCAAATTTTGATAAAATAACGTGAAAAAAAAAGTTTAGACCAATTGTTTTCAAAATTGTGAAATGAAATTGTAAATTAGCTTACATGTGTTTCATGTATCTATCAGTTCTTAATCGAACACAAAAAACCGCATGGTTCTATGTCTTCTGGTTTTTGAGAAAATCGAAAATAACTAAAACTACTTTTCTACAAAATGTTTGATATTTTTTGCTTCCTTACATAAATAAATCAGTGCTAGCTTCCAACATTACAATATATAAACAGTAAAGTATGTATGGGGGGGCATGCTGCCCCCCTGCAACCCCCCTGCTTGGGCACACTATAGGATTTGGGGTAGGTGCGAGGTTGGGTGCATGCAAAGTTTCTTTTGCATTCACAGAATCTGTATTTAAAAAAAATTCAAATTTATTCTATTTATCCAATGTCCACTAAATACATATAAAATACAATAAACGATCTTGAAAACCAAAACAAACTTCCGACCATGTTCACCATGTTCGCAAATAATAGAGTTTTTATCAGATGTAAAAAAAGTTTACCCTTGTTATACCGATGGTGATATATGTGAATGTTTACAGTTAAAAGACATCGATCCTCCCACCCTTCAGAGCGAAAATTTAGAAAGTGTTTTACCGCCAAAACATCCTCGGCTTCCCACCATAAAAGAGTAACTCAACGAACTCGACAGTTATACTCGTAGTACGGACGATGGCTTTATTGACGAGACTTACACACCTTCTTAATACATTTTGACCATTTTTAACTAACTATGACTGACTAACTCCTGACTAACTGACAAAATAACTGACCCAGATGCAATTCTACCTTCTCATGGTGCATTCTGGGTAACGCTAAATGAATTGCGGTACTGAACTAACAAAGATTCATTATGTTTATTAACATTAATCCTTAAAATGGAATCACAGTCACCACCAAAAATCAAAAAAAGTAGTTTTGGTAATTTTCGATTTTCTCAAAAATTAGAACACATAGAACCATGCGGTTTTTTGTGTTCGATTAAAAACTGATAGATACATAGATCACATATAAGTTAATTTACAATTTCATTTTAAAATTTTGAAAACAATCGGTCTAAACTTTTTTTTTCACGTTATTTTATCAAAATTTTGACTTTAAATGCGAATTTCTCAAAAACCATTAACATGAGTAATTTAATTTAAATGCAGGATTATAGAACAATCTTCTGGCTTTCAAACGCAGTATAGCACTTTATTGTAAGTGTTGCCGCTGTTTTTTAATATTTTTTTTTCAATTTAAACCATTTTTTTTCTAAAAGTGCCCCTACATCTTAACCGGAGGTTTTCTCAAAAACCAGAAGACATAGAACCATGCGGTTTTTTGTGTTCGATTAAGAACTGATAGGTTCATGAAACACATATCAGCTAATTTACAATTTCATTTCATAATTTTGAAAACAACCGGTCTAAACATTTTTGTTCACGTTTTTTTATCAAATTTGGACTTTAAATGCGAATTTCTCAAAAACTATTGATATGAGTAATTTAATTTAAATGCAGGATTATAGAACAATCTTCTGGCTTTCAAACGCAGTATAGCACTTTATTGTAGGTGTTGCCGTTGTTTTTTAATATTTTTTTTTTCAATTTAAACCATTTTTTCTTAAAGTGCCCCTACCTCCTAAACGGGGGGAGATAGACCCCCCCCTCCCATAGTAAAAAGTGCTTGTTTTTGACCCCCCTACAAAAACCCGTTATCAAATCTTGGCGGCCAAGTTATCGTACTCTCCCCGACAGTAGCAATAAGCTTAATTGTTATACAAATATAAAATTATAAGTAAGTGTTATAAGCGATGTTCACTGATTACATTAGGAATTAATGGAACACTCAAATTACATTAGAGCATATTTTATGTAGAGCATGCATTTCTATGATGGATAGGGCCTAAATACATCTGTAACAGAGCCAATCTCTAAGAAGTTCGTTACAGTTTGGAATCACTATTTACATACGTACATATGTAGACATTATTTAACATATTCAGCGACTGTAAACGATCCATATTGTTAAATCGTCTTAAAATACGAGTAGTAAACTTATAATTTATTTAAAATATATTTATATGTATTAATTTGTTCAAATCGTGCATAGGTGCAAAAGATTAATATTTTCTCCTTTATTCACTCTTCAGGTGACAATACAGGCCCTACTGTTTAAGAAAAAAAATGTATAGGTACCTAAGTATGTAGGTATTTTTATATTAGAAAAGAATTGGCTTGATTATGGAAACGATTTTTTTTTGCATAAACAGATGCCAACTTTCTTTCATTTTCTCAACATGCAAACCTCAATAATAATTTTTAATTAATTTGAAAATACAGTTAAACTTGTATCTGGGACAAAACCTACAAAATGTATTTCAAAAAAAAAAAAAAAAAAACACCGCATCTATTCAAGTTTGAACAGCTTTCGATTTGGGGTAAAAATTGATAAAACAAAATTACTAACTGAACCACACTGAATATAATTATTGTAAAAGTCTCTTCACGCTACCATCATCGGCTCTCATTTTAATTCAAGAGCACTAAAGAAAAGCTTTTCTTTTGGTTTTTTTTTTTTTTTTTTTGTATTTTTGGCAAGAAATACAAAAGAGAGTAAGTTGTATCTACATACATTCTTTAATGATGGAGCATGGAAAAGCAATATGATTTCGCAGTATTTCTGACAATGCTATTATTGAAGTGACTGAGTGTTGTGGAATTTCGTCATGTTTATCACAATAATTAAAAATTACTTATTTTAACCTTTGAAATCATTTATTAATTGTGAATAAAGTGAAATAGGAACATTTATTTGTATGTATGTTATCAGTTTATTGAAAATTCTTATCATCAACAACAATGATTGGGTAAATAGTAAATGAAGCATAAAAGTGGTAATAATAAATAATTAATGTTTGATTTGAATAATTATTTTGTGATATACTCGGGTAGACATTTACGAGTAATTTCTAATTAATAAACAATGTTCTAATAGTGTGTACCCTAGCAATGAAGGTATCTACGTATTTAACTCGCAAACAACCTTAGTCCCTTTTGTTTTTTTTTATTTCTTTTTTGTTTCAGTTTTAAAATTGCAATATTACTATGGTTACCATCAGTAGGTACACAACCTACATTCAAGTTTTCTTAACTCTCACAACATAGATTTCAAACGTTACAACCTACCTCATATATAGAAATATCCTTTGAAGATAATGTTACCATTTGTTGTTTATTTATTTTAAAAACGTTTTAGGAACCAGTCTGTATCTAATGTGAAACAAATCGGTTTAAGCCAAGTTTACAAAGAATATACCATGCAAGTGTTTTGTTTAATATTATAGTAGTTTTTATTTTCAAGAAACCGTGTTCTCTTTTCTATCAGACACCTCTCATTACCCAAGAGATTTCAGAGAATGGAATTAGACACGTATGTACATAACTTTTTTTTTTATAATAATACCTACTCTCGCAAGCAGAATCTCATATCGAGAAGTGGTCGACATTTTTTTTCAACCGGACTAGTGTTTGGCCCTCTTGGACGGACAAAGTGCAATTGGAGTACCAAGTTTTTTTTAAAATCCACTCTGATTATTTTTCAATAGTAACTCAGAACTTGTGGAATTTTTAAGGTTTCTAATAAATAATAATAAACTAATAAAAGTGAACGTATAGAATTTCTTGCACAGAAATTGAATTTGGGCTGAAATTCAGTAAAACTCTCCCTTAATATCGTGTTGAAATGGAACCTATTTCCCAAGTGTAGAAACATGATAAGACATCGGGTTGCAGGGATCGTATACCTCGAAACGAATGGATTTCATGCGTTTTGAGAAAGGCACGATTTAAGGTCTAGAGCAAACAAAACGGCTAAACGTGTCGTCCAAACATTTGCGGTTCTGCTAATCAAACAAATGAGTGGGAAGGGAGCTTAATAAGTTTTTTCTTAAAAGGTTTTCAACTTTGTTTTGATTTCTTCATAAGCGGACACTTCTCATAAGCCTTGTTTTTGTGAGTCTGCTGTAAAAAAAATCAGTGACTGCCAGTTACTTGCTTGCGATAAATACTCTGAAACAATTTCGAACTATTGTAATCACAAACAAAAAGAGCTTTATAGTCTGATTGGTATCGTTCATTGAAAAGCTTTTACACTACTTTATCTAATTCTCATGAAAACACGGTTATAAGTTAACGAATTTCTCGGTACTTTCAGTATACCCTTATGAGAGAGTTCACTGTCACCCTTATTGCGATTGTCAATTATCAACCGATTGAACATTGAAAAAATTTATCAATCAATTTGAAATTTGGTATTGTGTAACTTAGTTGACTAAAGCATTTTCGATTGTGATTAAAATTGATAGCTGTGAATGAACACATTTTTTTTACATTTAATATTTCATTGGTTCCAAACATAATAAGATCTTGAACTTTGGTTTTGGCAATGCATTTAGATGAGTCCATGCTATTCGAAGAAACGTTGGCGTCCAAACCGAATTCTTGACCGGGTGGATCAACACAACATGTATTTAACTCCAAAATTCGGATTATAGTTTCCTCTGTATCATTAAAGTGATGAACTCTGTTGGGCCCTCCTTCAGTTGCTGAAATTTCAATCTCGTTTTCTTCTTTTTGGTCTTGCATTTGAGATCAATTCAAACCTACAATTGAAGAAAATATTTTATGAAACAAGAAAAGAACATTAAAATAACCTTTATGAACTTATTACACGTTGCCATTTATTCGATTCTCGTGCAGGAGGACCTAAACAGTTTAAAATCACAGAAAACTGCTCCCATTTTCTTTGCGTCACCACTTTTGAGCATAGTCCCTTTGCAACTTCGAAATTCTCTTCCATCAGCATCACCAGTTTCGTCAATTGCAATTTATTCCCAACTATTTTAGGCCTTTTGTTGTAAATATATAACATTTTTTTAATTTTTTCATGGTTCAAATTATTAAAAACTTAAATTTTACTGCAGCATCAATGGAAATTTTGTGGTTGACAGAAATATTGTTAAAAAGCAATATAATTGAGAACGATTGACACTACTTGCAATGTGGCTTTTAATTCAAAATGGTTTATGTTCATTCAGAATAGGTTTATCAAAAATATATTGAAAATTGACAATCGCAATAGCGTTCTAAAAAAAATGTTGATAAATGTCAACTTTCAATTCAAAATTGGCAATCGCAATAAGGGTGTGTATATATTTTCCCTTAAAAAATATAATCGAGGGATTTTCTTGAACTGTTTTCACGTACATATCTAAGTTATGATGCAAAATTATGTTTCATGTACCTTCAGTTTTACTATCAAACGATAGTTCAGTAAAAGACAAATTTATTTAAGAAAAGCAGTGTTCAGTGAACAACCATTCTTTCTTTGCAAATAGAAACTAACTAAACTAATTTCGGTATAATTGAGAGTGTTACATCACGAGGCATTTTTTTTTAACAAAACTTATAAATGTTATTTGAAAGTTATTTTTGTCTGCACGAAGTTGCTTCTTACTAACTTTAAACACGAATTTTAATGCTTCACTTATGACGTTTTTCTTCCGGAACTACGTCATTTAATTTTAGTTAAACTTTTGCTTTACGAAAAATACAATATGGTAACCATATTATTTCCCATAGACCTACATGTACTTATACATTTTTACGTGTTTATACATTTTTCCTTTGGCAAGGTCTTCCTCCTTCACCCATTTATACTCATCATTTATTATTATTGCAGTCTTTTTATCTATTTCCCTTTCTCGACGCAGCTTGGACCTTCTTCTTTTCCGGAGGGTTGTTTGAGCTTTCGCATTCGCATTCGCACTCATGTTTTTGTTTTTAGATTTTAATAAGGGTGATATTGTGTGTGATAAAAGGAGAAGTTGATGTGGTTAAACAAAAATAAAAACCTTCGTAAAATGTCAAAAGGTAAACAATGAAATCTTCATTGTGCCGCGTTGCATAGATACATACACACATATAACGCTATTTAATAGAACTTTGTTATATTTTTCGAATGAAAGAATTCTCATTCTCACAATTATAACACAAATATAACATAAGCTCTCTTTTTCTCTCTTCTTTCAATCGCATTTGCTCGTATTCGTATAAGGTTGATTCTCGAGTTGTGTATAAAATTTCTCTAAATTTCTGATGAATTTCAACTCAAATACCAATAAAGCGGTTTCTATGTTTATTTTGTACTCCTATTGCTCTCTTGGCGTCGCTGTAGTTGCCCATTCGACCTTGAAGAGCATATTGTGCATTTTTGTTTTCTTCTTAAAAAAAATAAATGTGTTTGTATTTTCTGTTGATTTTGTTTAGTAGTGGTGTAGGTACTGATGTTCTCTCTAGACTAGCATGGTTTATACTGTTGTCTCAATCAGTGTTTTCGTTTTCTTATTTGTTTTTTTTTATAATAAAAAAAAATAGTTTACTTATTTTCATATGCTTTCTTTTTCCCACTTATTCTTTTTTTGTTTGCTTGTTAATTTTTTTGCATTATTTCCCTTCAGGCAAATTCTTAGATGTTTTGATTGTTTTCGAAACCCTAACACAAGACATCAAAGTTAGTGAATGCCATAACATAAGTGGCACAACCACATCAATTTAATCAACAAACCTTATTTTTTTTATATAAAAAATAAACTTCGATTTAACGTTTCGGTGAACGGCTTAGAGAAGAGGTTTGTTTGAGGCTGTATTTATTTGCAGCCTGTAGGTACGTTGCAGGGAGTTGTGCTTGGTAAAATAATATCCTATTTTTCACTTTCACTCCTACATAGCCGATTCAAACATACCTCATGACTGTTTGACTCGTGATTTTAACTTTTGAATGGTAATATACTGCGGACACTTGGGCGTATGAGTAATCTTTTTTTTAATTTTTTGATTTTAGTAAACAAAATAATGTTCAGTATTAAAGTATGTATAGATACATTTTTGTTTTATTTAAAAATTTAATAAAATTAAGTTACTAGCAAGAAGTCCAAGTGCAAAGCTTTCAGGGTTCTTACGAGTAAAAATTTAAGTTTTAGTGGGTAATAAAAAATCGTTTTACATGTATCTAACCACCAAATTTTATTTTAAATTTAATCTTATTGGTACAAAATTTTAAACAGCTTAGTGTTAAGGTATTATTATTATGATACTATTTAACAATTTGCTAACTCGAAAGTCGTTTACTAACTCTTTCTAAATTTTAAACATTTTGTGACTAGTAACGTACCAAGGCCATTTTTTTTAATAAATTACTTCTTAACACACCTAAAACAATGTCAGTTCGTGCAAAAACCAAAGTAAATAGATCTTTTTGGCGTTTGTAAATGTCAAATAGTCATGAAGTTAGCACGATACTAAAAAAATAAAATAGCTGTTTGATGATTTTAACTTTAATAAAATTTTAGAGAAAGTATAATGGTTAGGTTAGGTTAGGTTAAAGTGGCTGTCATTAAAGCGTCTGACACACTTAGACCATTAGAGGTCCATTGTGATACCACGATCTAATAGGGAACAAAAAGGTTTCCTACTAGTTAAAACCATTTGGAGCTTCTGATGAAGCGAAGGAGACTTTTAATGTCTTTGTTTATGAGATCGCTTGGTTCATTATAGAAATATTCTCCTACATGAAGTTTGCGTCTGTAAGAGAGAGCAGGGCATGTACAAAGAAGGTGTGGGATTGTCTCCTCTTCCTCCTCGTCCAAGCAACTCCTGCAAAAATCGTTTGATAGCACACCGAGTCGTGCGGCGTGTCTACCTATGAGACAGTGTCCAGTTATGACACCTATGACGGAGCTGATCTGAGATCTACTGAGGGACAATAGACATTTTGACCGTTTCAGATCCAGTTTAGGGCAGATTTGTTTTGTCGCCATACAAGTGGTAGTATTAAGCCATCTTGTGTTTGATTGTTCCAGAGCGATTCGTTTCAGCATAAGTTTACTTGTAGCTATGGGCATACCTATATTTGCCTTTTCGGGTAAGATAGGCATTTCCGTTCCAATTCTGGCGAGTTTGTCGGCTTTGCAATTTCCCGGAATGTCCCTGTGACCCGGCACCCAGAATAGGTGAATGTTAAACTGTTTGGCCATCTCCATCAGAGACGATCGACAGTCTTGGGCTGTAATGGAGTTTACAGAGACTGATGCGAGGGATTTCAAAGCAGCCTGACTATCTGAGAAGATACGGATATCCGTGCTAGATACCACGTTTTCTTTAAGCCAAGACTTCCTTAATCGCCAGAATTTCCGCTTGAAATACGCTACAATGGTTTGGTAGGCGGAAGGAGAGACTAAGGTTTAGTCCATCTGAGTACACTCTACCACCCACTCCTTTTTCAGTCTTCGATCCATCTGTAAAAAAGTTTACTGAAAGTATAATACTAAACTCAATTAAAATTGGCAAAATCGTCGTTTTAACCAAGTCTCATACTAAAGCATGGTACTAATTCGGCTAAAATTTTGCGTTTGGAGTTAATAAAGTTGGTTGGTTAATAAAGCAACCAAGTGTTGAACTCTCTTGATCATCCAAGGCAGTTCCTATTTTGATTATTTCTTAAAAAAAAATGCTTATTTATTTTAGTTTTATAATTAATTTTTATAATTATTGTTGGCTGATGATGATTTAATGATCACGCAGAATTTGAGTCATGACACAGGTTATGTTGACCGTGAGAGCATTATGTGTGGCTCTCATTGGCATAGGCCACAAGCAAAAGTCTGAAGGGGTCAATCGGCGAAGTTTTCAAGTGCCTCTGCGTGAGATAATAATCCCCTCAAATTGCTGGTACACTATGTCCATTGTGTCATCAGCTGTGTGGCATTTTATGCCGTCCTAAGGACGAACCATATGTCGTACACATCCATATCACTCAATTTGGGCTTAGAGAAATTGGTTACCATACATGGGTAGCGTTCTCCGTTAAAATCGTCGTATTCGCACTAGTACCCACCGATGATGTCGTTGCCTCACAATTAACACTTAGCAGTGACTTATGAGGTGGAGAAATTAGCCAAAAGATGACTTTAGTAGGCGTCAGCAGTTCAAATTTCCTTATTTATACAGAAAAATAAACAATTTAGAACTACTTGGAATTTGTCAGTTAGAAATAAGAAATTAAGTACGCTTAAATCTGTTTATTCGCTTAGAAACGCTCCTTGTTTTGCTGATGAATACTGGGTCCAATCTTTCTTTCAGGATAAATTCTCCATCGTTTTCAAAATTTCATCGAACATCATCTAGAAGTTTTAAAATTGAGTTTCCTTCCAAAAACGACTGGATATCTCATCATACCCGAGAATCTTTTCGCCTTGATAAGATGCGGCTGTCAAAATGGATTAACTATCTAACTAAATATAAGTAAAATCTTCAGAATTCTCATACTCCTAACCTTATGGAAACGAATAATTCCCATACTACTGATCCAAACTGTAATAAAAAAGTGGGAGTCTTTCCCAACTTTTCTCGATTTATTACTTATATTCCCTCTTCTCAAAATAAACTCGCGACATCGATAAAGCGTAAATCTCCTCAATTTCCCTTAAAACCCCCTGCAAACCGGGTGTCTTTCGACCTACATATTTAAATACATTACCTCCATCCTACGCCGTTGTACAAATTGTATTCACATCACACAAAATCATCCAAAACTTATTCATCACGAACTGTGCCTCCTCTTTTTCTCGACCTAATGGTCCCTTCTAATGTGAAATTAACTTCTAAATTTACTGACCCTATGCCGACGATAACAGCCCTCGATGGACCTTATATCATGGCAATACTTTGTGATCAGAAACTTTTTGAAATATAAAACGAACGTCATCGTTTCTATACAAAAAGATAGCCTTCCAACTGACCTAAAAAGCACCTACGCTTGGTATTATGAAAGTTTTGACATCTCATCCACCACAGTAACAAACGAGCTTCGTACTAATGCCTCTCACATTAGCAACAAACGTACATCTTACCGTCAAAATACTCACAAATCTAGAAATTGACCAGAATGTCAGAGGTCTTTGAACCAAAACTATTAAGCCTCCTAAACCAGAAACTCAAAATAAACTTCCAAAATGCTTGTACCTATACAACCAAAATGTCAGAGGACTTCGTATTAAAACTTCATCTGTCTATCTAAATTCTTCTACTCTACCCTACGATATTTTTGCACGAACGGAAATTAATTTTTTATTTAGTAGGTATTAATGATACTGAACTCTATAACGTGCAGATGGTTCTTTGGATATCGTTTTAACCTTTGGTCGTGGCGTTCTTTTAACAATTCATAATCGCTTCGACTCATCACTCTTCAAAATCTCTGATTCCTCTTCTTTTGAGTTTGTGTCAAATCAAGGGTTGACGAAATTAACTTTCGGATTTGTCATCCTATTCATTATTACCAGCTTGCAGTTGTATATGATAGCTAGCCAGGTATGGTTTCCTTTTAACGCTTCTCAGTAATTTCGAATTGAAGCTGTTCAACGTAGATTCCTACGTTTTGAACTTCGCTGGTTACCTTCGCTTGATATTTTTAACCTCCCACCCTATTTTGATCGCCTAAAGCTATAGACTTGCAATCCCTTGATAAACGCTGGACAGTGGCTGACATTGTTTTTATCCATCAATTTTTAACTAACAATATCGACTGCCCTGAGCTTCTTCAAAGAATTCCACTTTACACCAACTCTAGAAATCTTAGATCGGTGTCACTTTTTGAACCCAACGTACCGCACTAGCTATTTATTTGTATTAAGCTAATAAAGTTAAACAAATTCTAAGGATGGGAGGGGGTCCTGCCCCGCCTCTTTCAGCAAGATTTTGCTGCTAAATAACTACTTCTTTTACTTTAAAACCATTGTAACAGGTGAAAAAAAAACCATATCACAACAGAGGTTTATTTAATCTTGGCCCCACTGGCACTGTGCGAACGAAACGATTTAACGAAAACCACATTATTGAACTATACTGGACTTTACTTCTTTCTTAATACTTCCAAGTAAAAACTTGTTCTAGTCAATATTGTTTTGTCAAATCCAAGTTTGAGCTATAGAAGCCATAAGACTTTTATGGGTCGTTAGTACCACACATTTTATTACTATAGAGGTATGCCGAAAGATATGTTCGAAATCTTAAAAAAAACTATGTGTTTATTGAGTTATTAGGCTCACCAACTTAAGAGCGATCGATAATTACCTCCATCAGAAATGCTTAAGATTTAAATTACAAAATATGTATCATTCTAAATTTGTGTTTTTCTTACATAGTTGTTTTGTTTTCTTTAATTTTATAGCAATGTCATCTAAGCTATTTTACTTGCTGAATTTATATTTCAATTTAAGTATATTTGAAAATTGACAAAATATCTCAAGTCATGCAAACTGTATACATTTTTTAATTAATCTAATTGGTAATGTTGTCGTCAATATCAAAATTAACCTTACATGACAGGTGCTTTTGGGACTACTTAATTCTTTAATTTTACTGTTGAACTATCGTTCAAACATACATAAATGTACTTACGTATCTAATCTACACAGTAGTCATAATCTACTTTCTAATAAGGGAGCATTTTTGGTAAAGAGAAATTACTTAAAAATAATTGGGCAACATTCGCATTTTATGTTCACTATTCGCTTATCTTATCTTTTTTAAATCAGGATAATTCCACAAACCATTTAGAGCTCAAATGTTTTCAGTACTTAAATTAAAATTTATTTTTCCAAAAATTGCTTTTCTTCTTCAAAATATAAAAATCAATAGATACAATATTCTGTAATTTTGTTCCATTATTATATCCTAATTAATTAAATAATTAATCTTTCAATGTAGACACACTTAGTTACCAACTATATTTGCAAGAGATTACTTTATTTGCTTTTTATAATTGTGGAGCATGATAATGTCATAACTCATAACTTATTCATTGGTTTATTATGTAAACAAATAGGAGTGTTTACTTAAAACAAGTAGCTTATCAAATGATATTAAACCACGTGGTTAAACAATTGCGCCTTCTTTTTAAGACCAATTTTGTAGAGATTTATAGTTTATATTTTTATTTAAATTTTAAAATGACGCGTTTCTATGTAAATAAATACTTGCATGGAAAAAAGACGCACATATATTTATGAAAAAAAAAAATATCAACGTTACTCGTAAAAACGACCTTAAAAACGCCCAAAAATTCAAACCACACTTTCAATCATATTAGCACAGTTATTTAAATGTATTAAAATTATTTATAATAAATCGATACATCGTATCTTAAAACCATATTTTATTTAAATATATCTCTTTTTTTATTGCAGAATAACTACAAAAGAGGGACAAGATAGCAAATAAGAATTGCAAACATACAATATCGTGACAAATCATCAATATCCCAAACAAACGAAACATGGTGCTATCAACTATTCCAATAGATGGAGGACATGTCGTTATTCGGCAATCAAATGGTTCCTCACAATTGACAACTGCAAATCTACAATCTCAACAACAACAACACCACCACCACCACCACCATCAACAACAACAACACCAACAGCAGCAACACCATTTAATAAGCACGAATCAAGCAAATGGTTATTCCACAACAACAACTCAAATCCATCACAGCAGCCCTACATCGGCTCTAATTACAACGACAAGTAACACTAAAAATACTTACATCAGCAATGCTGGTAATAATGGATCTTCCAATGGAAATGCAATTGCAAATAATATTCCAACGCAATCAAAGTATGTATTTTTGCAACAAAACGGAAATGGTCAGTACACAACAAACGAAGTTGTTTTATTAGCAACTGAACCCGTGGACATGGGAACAACCGAACAGGTTATTTCGGTGAACGAAGCTGGGACAGCAACCGTTTGTGATGAAGAACTTACTTCGCTGTCATGGTTGCATGATAAAAATCTACTCAAAGGTTTTGTGGCACGCCCGAAGAATAGCCGAAAAGTAGCTGAACAACGCATACAAGCACAAAGCAATGGCGGAGCGCCCTTGACGATTATCAATGCGGGAGGGCAGGTTTCTCCGACAAGTGAATACATTGAGGAATCGCCAGGAATCTCCGAAGATAATACTTCCCATATAGAGCACGGAATCAATGAATATTCCTCGCAACATATTCATTACAGCACCAACAATAACAATCACGCTTTGGTGAAAAATCGCAATGGCCATCAAATTTTATCACCAATCCATACCGGGAATAATGGTGGTAATTACATAAGCTCCAATCAATCCTCGATGCATGATCAAGTGAACGGAAGTTTGGCAGCAATTGGTGCAACGACAACAGTGCATGTTGGACCCAGTGGAACAACAACTGTTGTCGAATATAAAACAAATTCAAACTTTGCCCAATCCCGTTTGAGCGGTGGAAATGGTGTTAACAACAGCGGTGCAGGTGGGACCACAATAACTCCGACCGCGAACAATTATGTGCCTTCTTCTCCCCAAAGGAATATTGTTCTCACGAATGTGGCGAGTCCACATCAGCAGCAACAGCAGCAACAATTTAATAGTTCCAGCAATAATAGCAACAGCACTCTGTCCACTACCCACCATCCGCACAAAAAGTACCTGCGTGAGAAAATGAACGGTTTCGATCAGAGTGGTGGCGGTGGAACCAATAACAGTGGAGGAGGAAACTCTAGCAAGAATGTTAGTATCCCTTCCCCCTTCAGCTCAGGCTCCAGCAATAGTTCGAATGCTTCTTCTCCAGCTTCGTCGGGTGCAAACTATGCCATTACCACTGTCAGCCATACATCGTCACAAGGAGTGTAAGAATTTTTTGAGAATTATTTAAAATAAATTTATATATTAAAATATTTCTCTTTTAAATTAGTTCAACACTATCGCCAGAACCACCAAGAGAATACCATACACAAAATTTACACCTGCACAGTGTCATGAAGAGTCCAGCATCATACTCCACAAACAGCTACGAGAATGATTCGCTCAAAGATTTTGAACTTACATCAGTACCTTCGACCAACAATGGTCGGATACCTTCGTCAATAAATGCACAGCAACATTCACAACAGCAACATCAACCGCTACCCCTCCAGAAATCATCACCCACTCCACCAAAGCAAAAACATCCAACAAATGTGCCATATGATCCATTGGTGCATACCCACAACAAACCGCCATATAGCTTTAGGTAAGTTAACTAAAAGCAAAAAATAAAACAAGAAAAAAATCTTATATCCAATCTTATTACTTCCTACAGTTCCTTGATCTTCATGGCAATCGAAGGCTCGACAGAGAAAGCATTGCCAGTAAAAGAAATATACGCATGGATTGTCCAGCATTTCCCGTACTTTAAAACAGCTCCCACCGGATGGAAGAATAGTGTGCGACATAATCTTTCATTAAATAAGAGTTTTGTTAAAGTTGAAAAGGCACCAGTAAGTTTATCAATCAAAAATTCTTTGCATAAATGATAAAAGTTTATAGTTACATTTGGAATATTTTTGGCAGCGCAGAAATGAAAAACCTTGAACTTTCGTTTGGTTGAAAAAAAAAACTATATTATTGTTTCCAAGGAATTCAATCTCCTTTGGAGCCATGGGACATTTATTTTATTCAATGAAACCCGAATATTTTCTATTAAAACTTCTAAACATTAATGAATAGAAATTATGAGATTAACATTTCTAGTTTTTTAAATTAAACCTATTTTATAAATCAAAACCGAATTCTAAGATCAATAGCTCGGAAGTTTGCATGAATGAATTTCGTCGTATGTTTATTGTGGAGAAGTCTATTGGGTTCTTCCTTTCTTCAAAATATTTGTATTTAATTTAATTTTATTGATGTGTAAATGGAACATCGCGAAGTCGTACTTCGTTACTCATGAGTCGATGATTCCCAATCTCCTGTACCTCACTAAACTTACGCATGTAAAGAGGTCATTCCAGTTTGCATTTAAAGTGAAAAACAGGTAAAACAGCAGTTAAACGAGCAGTGCAATCTTATTAGGTTCAGCGTGGTTGGTGAACTAATTGTCGATTGATATGGAGTATTTTTTCAAACACAAAATACAGCCGGCCCTCTCGAATGGTATGGT
Source organism: Philhelius festivus (assembly GCA_963931855.1). Taxonomy (NCBI): domain Eukaryota; kingdom Metazoa; phylum Arthropoda; class Insecta; order Diptera; family Syrphidae; genus Philhelius; species Philhelius festivus. Next base: position 11,682,603 of record OZ007557.1, on the reverse strand, counting down.
CTTCAAGGTTAAAGTTATACAGCCTTTTTAACACACGTGTTCTCTAATGAAAAATTTCAGAATTTTTAAAAAACAATGCCAGCCAATGTGCGAAAAAAGCACTTGCCATGGTTTCTTATAAATATAGAGCTAAGTGGTATCAACAAGCTTCCATTAGATCAGTACTCAGTTTTATTCACAAAATCACAACATTAACCAGCGAAAACATATTAATATATTTATGGGAAGAATTCATCTAAGTTCCCAAGTTTAAAAAAAAAACGTAAATCATTAATGAGGATTGAATTCTCGAGTAAAACATACAATATGTACTAATATCCATATGTATTGTATGTTTGAAAAAAAAGAAATACTCCAAATGTGACGTCATTCTTTTATCCTTCATTTAATTCATTCTAGTATATATTGAGTTTTACTATATTTCTATTATTAATTTTTTTTTTAAATAGAACATGGGTAAAGGTTCTCTATGGCGTGTTGAACAGCAACAAAGACAAAATCTTATCCAAGCTCTTTCTCGCTCACCGTTCTTCCCAAATTCAGCAGTCGATAAGATCTCTATGAAGAGTCCAACAGGCAGTACAAATGGTATTGTCATGCCTAATAGTCCAGCTATTTCAACTGAATCCGACGGCAGTCCACCGATGACACCTGGCAAATCTAATTTAGATGCACGACTCTTCCCAAATCTATCCAAAGCAATTAAGCTCATGGAAACTAATGATCAAGACGATGATAGTCCGTCGGATTATAGTACGGTTAAGGCGGGTAATGGTTACTATACAAACGGAAATTCAACTCCGAATGGAAGCTTTGAAAATATCGAACTTATGGCTAGAGATTGTGGAGCCGATAGTATAGATGATGTTAATGCTGCAACAGCTATGCTGGCGTTAAAACACGGACCAAAAGTTTTCAATGAAACATTTCAAAATGGGTATAATTGCTTAGATATTATATTTTTTGAAAATCTTTTCATAAAGAGTTTTTTAAATTATTTTATAGTTCTCCAGTGATTACATCATCACCAAGTGAGGATCATACATATTCAGCTGGGGGTGGTGGCGGCGTCAGTAGTACCAGCAGTACTAATGGCACCACTACCAACACCAATACTAATTCAAGTTATAATGGAAACATAATAGCGAATGGAAGTGGTGATAAATCCGCCGTTCCCACAAATGGTTTTTCTCCCGATAATCAAAGTAATTGTGCCTCATCAGATGCTGCATACGAAAGCAGTGAAGAAAGGTTAGTTTACAAACGAAGAAAATTAATTCAAATATTTTAGTAAAATGTTTCAATTTATAGTCACAATATTTCTCCGGAAGAACTTGAAGACCAACAAAGACATCGTGATGGTGTCTATGCCCTACTCTCCTTATCGTCACACGTTGATATGTCACCCATAAAACGTCCACCATCAACAACCGTCGAAGAAGAGCACATATCTTCGTATATGGAAAATATACCACATCTCAATGGCAAAGGTCTTCTTGTAAATGGCTGCGGTGCCTTAGTAATGAACGGCAGCAGCGGAGTCCTCGACGAGGGCTATAACACTCAAAGTTACTACAGTCATATGGCATCGCCATCACCTCCAAAGAAACAAAAACCCCTGCGAAATATCAGGGCGAAAATCAAGCGCAAGACCACGTTGATACGATGAGCGGTTTCAAGTTCGGGCGGTCAGTTGAAAGCTGATTGGCGTTAAACTGTCTTCGCAGTAGTAGGCTAATATTGTAAGGTTTCTAAAACGGTAAAATAGGTTCTTTTATATGTAAATCTAAGCCACATATTATATATTGTGCCTCAAACCCTTTTAAAAATTTACCTTTTCGTTTCTTCTTATGTTACAAATTGTTGTCGGACAGTTTTTGTGTTGTGTTAGATATGTTGCATTGTTGTAAAGTTGCGTTTGAATTTGAAAAGTTATTGTTATATATCATAATTATCGTTAAATGCAAGTGCTTTAGAATATAATTGTTGTTTGAAGAATTGGATTTTGCTTGGGAAATACATATATGAAAAAAAAAAAGAATTAAATGAGAGAGAAGGTCGATTGGAATTAAATGAGCGAATTGAAATCTAACCCAACTATTGTACCTTAACTTTTATGATATCTTTGTTGTTGAAAAAGGACAACCCTCTTGTTGTTCTTTCAATAAACTGACAAATAAACAAATATCCAAAAATAAAAAAATAATGTATCTTCCTTCTTTCCAAAGAGATTTATTAAAACAAAAAACAAAAACAAAAAAATAACGAGAAAGAAAAAGAGAGAAGAAAACCAAACAAAAAGTGCCTACAAACTCTTAGAAATTTTTTTCAAAAATATTTTTTTTGTCTTTCCTTTAATTTGATGACTGATTGTTAAAGAATTAAAATTACAAAAAAAAAACAAAATAAATTTATAAATAATACCGCTATGATAAATTTGTGCAATAATAAAATTAAGAACAAACATTTTGTTCTTTTACCAGTCACAAGATCCACAAAATATTTGTGTATTCTAAGTTTTACTTCAGTTTTTATTTTGATAACCATCTGTTTTTATTTTTATATATTTAATATAACATATATTTTTTACAATTATGCTATCAGAAATGCATTAGTGAATACATTATATACATATTGTTAGTAAATTACTTTACATGGACTGTAAACGAAACGTTGTCTTAAACTATTTTTTTTTTGCAAGAACATAAATTAAAATAATATTCTGAATTGATAAGAATACATACAAAACAGAATGAAGCTATAAAAACATATTTAAAAAACAACAAACAAAATAAAACACATAAATATTAAATAATAAATTAATACACGTTGCAAACGACAAATAAATTGCTTAAAAATATTTAAAATTTCATTTCCAGTGTCAAATCGTATATTCAACTACAAAAAATATATCAGAAACGTTAACTTCTACAAAATGTATCAAAATTAAAAATAGTCAAACAAAAATAAGTTACCACAAAAAAGCAATGAAAGAAGTCTGACTTAAGAAAAAAAAGCATCATTATGATATAAATTTTGTTTTAAAAAAATAAATCTGCTTTTAGAGCTTCATTAATTAAAAAAAATCGCTATGAATGTTTATTTAATAAAAAAAAACTCCTCTAAAAGAGGAAACTTCATAAAAAAAAAAACAAAAAAAAAAACAAATCCCTAGTTTACTATTTATAGAAAAAAAGCAGCATATAATAAATTAAATTATGTTTTGTTAATTTAAATTTAATTTAAATTTTAGTCTCCAAATGCGTCTTCGCTTTGTTTATAGATAAAATTAAAACAAACAAAAAAAAATAGTGGAATATAGTAGATTTAGTTTCATATCTAGAAAAGAAAAAAATATTATATTATATATACATTATAAAGAATAAATAATAATCAAAAAACTTGTTTTTTTTATTAGTACTAGTAAATGAGAAAAAAAAAATATTACAAATGAAAAGAAAATAAGTTTACTTAAAGAAAAACAAAAAGAAAATAGATTTAAACTATACATATTATTATATAAATGTGTACACAGATATAAATTACTTTATTTTTTAAATTAAAACAAAATAAATTTATTGTAGACAAAAAGCATTAAACTTTACAAGAAAACAGGAAAAAAAATAAAATAAAACTAAAAATCGTACACTAAAATAAAATAGCAGTTGATGCGAAACAATATATTACAAAGTGAATTGATTAAATAAAATTATTTTATCAGTTTCTTTTATTAATTTAATTATTATGGGTTAGTTAATTTTATCAAGAGAATCAAATAAATTCAAAAAGCAAAAATCATCTTTGTTATAACAATATGTGATTTTATTAATTTCACCTTCATTCGGTTGTTGTTTATGAACGTTGGATATTTGGGATTGGTAAAACTGTTTAGTTTGCTTGGTGACACGAAAGGAAAACACATGCAAATCAGATACAACAACACAATACGTTAAGCAAGGGAATTGCGATTTGGCCAAACCGCTTTGCCTTTTCACAAGAACACAAATATTCTACAACATTGTCGGAGAGTCTGATACTAGCAGGGATTGATATTTATCCACTTTGAACCATTTTGTTTATAATGTTTGGAATCGTTTTGCGTTTACGAAATGTCTCTTTCTTTTGTTAGGATCTGCTACGGTACGAATATTTAACACCCCTATTACGATTGTCAATTATCAATACTATATTTTACATTTTGTCAATGAATTGATAAATCGGTATTATCGTTGTCAACAGCTCATTCCTATTTTTGCACAGTGACAAAAAGTTCGATTTTTCTTTGACAGGGATCAAAATTTTCAAATCCTTGTTTGAAGAAGGATTTACACGTACATGAAACACATACTTGAAATTTTTACTTTATAGCAAATTCGTTGATAAGTATTTTATTTGAGATCATAATAATACAAAAAAGTCAATGATTAAAAACGCGATGCCTTTAATAAAACCTTTTCCCATCTTTTTTTTCAGAGGTCTTTATTGTTTATAGCTCCTAGACACAGGTATTTAATAAGCAGTCGTCAGTTTTTTGTTCATGCTATTCGTTTGTGAAATCAGTTCCCTCATAGCAGGCGAAGAATAAATAATCGTAATGGGTCAATTTAAAAAGCAACTTTTTGAATACTACGTCAACATCAGCAACTAAAACCCCTTTTTCCTCCCAACTCCTTTATCCTATCCTTTCCTCTCTAGATTAAAATACTTATTGTCAGTAGTTAAAAAGCATATTTTTGTTAAACCTTTGCTAAATCCTGTATATGATCAAAAGCCTAAAGCTTAAATGTACAGAGTTGATATGAAGTAAATAAATGAATAAATAAAATGACATGGAAGAAGAAAATAAATTGCAGCAAGCCTATAATGGCTATAATGGAAGACAGATACGGCAATTCTATATCAAACTCATTGCCAGTTGCAATAATTTCCACTTTATTCTCCGTAATATGGATGTAAGTGATTGCTTTTTGTATGAAGATTCTCCTTGGTTGAATAACAGGGCCTGTATGGCGTAAGAGCGATCGCTCAATTGATTGGATGTCGTTTTAACAATCGCTCTCTCTATCTTTCTTTACTGATATGATAAAGACAGCTATAGTCAAAACGACAATCAATTAAATGAGCGATCGCTCTAGTCTTACGCGATACGGGCCCAGTTTTGAATGAGTTTAATTTTCGCTGCGTTAATCAGCGATAAAAAGTTATAAAAAAATTAGTTTTGTTGAATTCAAGTGTAATTCATTAATTAATAATTAATTAATTGAATTATCTGATTTTTGTTTGACAAAAATCATTGCAGTTGGCTAAAAATCACTTGAGTTATAAAATTCTTACTGCCAATAAAAAGGCTAAAACTAATGTGGAAAAGAAGTCGTTCGCGGATATACAACTTTATGTACCGGTCCTGTTCTAAATCGTCAAGATTTGTTAGTGAACAAATCAATTTTGGGACCCTTCAACTCTTGCATTTGCTTATTGAGCTTATAAAAATTGCACAAAACATAGTCGACCACGTGTCAAAGTGAAAAACACGAAGTACAAATGGAAGAGAAGAGTTGTAAGCTGTGATTGACGAGAAAAAGCTTCACACCAGCAAGTCGATTTAAGAATTAATTTTTTAAGTGAAAATGAAAAATGTTCGAGATTCGTGCCGTATATGTCAAAAATAACATTTTTATAAATTAAATCGTCTCTGGTATTTCGTTGAGTAAAAGTGTTCGGGGCGCAAGTGAAAAATAAAATTGATCGTTGTTCCTCTGCTTTAAAAGCTCGTTTCATGTTCGGTTCCATTCGGTACGGATAAGTCGATATCTATAGTTCATCATCAGAATATGTAAATGTTTTTGCTTTTTTGTAAGGTAATTTATTATCAAATCAATGATTATCACTTTTTTGTTATGATTTGTGCCTGACAGGTACATATTTAGGTGTCACTTTCATACATTGTTGATCTTTTTTTGAGAAATAAAGATACGTTGTGCCAGGTTCAGCTTCACTATAAAGCAAAAGTATAAGTGTGAAAAAGTTAGCGAAGTTAAAAAAGAAAAATAAGCAAGTACGAGTAGTAATGTACATATACGAGTACTCCAGTGCTAATTGTCTATGCGGCGAACAGAACGAAATATGAAGAAAAGGACTACAAAAAGTTCAAATACTCAGAATTAACTAACTTAAAGAGAAAAGAATATATATGTTCTGGAACTTACTAAACCAACGTATGTAGCTATACAGTTTTCTATTGATATTTATTAATCAGTAATTTTTAACACATAATTTGTCTATATATTTCAGATTCTTGAAACAAGCAAATGGAAAACAAAGAAAAGTTGATGATCAAAATTTGGCAATCAAAACAGCGGCAGTCTACGCGCATTATTCGGTTCGTATTCAGATAGGTTCGACAAATGTGGAGCAATCATAAAGGTAAGTTAAAAACCTGATACTGGGGGACATAATGTACAATATGTATGTATATAGTGATATTTATTAGGTACTAGCTGCCCGTGCTCGCGTTGCTAACTACGAATATTTTTTTTTTTTTTAATTGTGAATCTAAACCATTCTCAGATCCCCTTGAACACACACAAAAAATTTCATCAAAATCGGTCCAGTCGTTTAAGAGAAGTTCAGTGACATACACACTCACAGAAGAATTATATATATTAAGATTTAATTTTTTGTACCCACTTGGTCAAAAAGTAAATGACCAAAGACTGAGGTGGCTCGGTCATGTGGATCGAAGCAATGCTCCGGTCCGAAATTAAAGTTATTACATTAAAGCTAAAACTTTTGAACAATATCGTTTTGATGATACCCACCTAATCTTTTTGCAAAAGCGTAACATTTTATATGGAAATATGTTATTAGATAAGTTTTGAAGAATATGGTTATTGAATATTAAATATAAGGATTATACACGTTTGGTAACGCCAAGACAAACTTGCTTGTTCTTAGCTAGTATACAAGCAAGAGCACAAAAAAGGCGAAAATAGTTCTGAAAGTTTTCAATATTTTCCACTCACTACTTTCACATGGTTATCGATTTTACTTCGCATTAATTAAAAACCAGGCTTTATATTATAACATGTGGTCGGATTATATTTTAAGATCTTTGCAATCTCCGAATAACGAAACGCCTGATGTCGTTTTTATTTGACAATTCGGAAGCCTTATGGACTCTTTTCTGAAAGTGTTCTCTTAGGGAAAAAAATTACAGTTCTGATTCTGAAAAGAGAAATTCGCTTCTGGATTTGAAATCAGAATCGAAACCAGAAGCCTCACACATTCATATATGTACTTTAAAATCAAACTCGACTGTTGTGATTTTTTGTATCCTAATTGATTTTCATTGAACAAATATTATTTTTGTCCACATTTCACGTTTCATATATATGTACATACATAGGTAAAAACTTCAGAATCGTCGGAATCAAAAAAAGTGTTCAGTTAGAATTCTGGATCAGAGAAAGATTCCGGATTGTCAAATAAAAACGACATGAGAAAACCTTGTAAATATAAATTAACTATTTATTAGTACGCAATATTAAAACAGGCGATATAGAATAATTCAATATTCTTAATTATATGCAGTGTTAAAAGGTTTGCTAAATAATTTTAGAAATACAAAACCAACAAAACTTGTACCTTACTCATTTGTAATGAGTCAATATTTGCAATCAATTAACTTTACTTAATGAATGACGGCTTCTTCTTGATTATAAAATCAAAATATCAATAACTTAATATTTGATGAAAGCAAAGGTAAAGGGAATTAAGTTATTTAAAAGTGAATAATTGATTGTTGTATATTTTTTTTTCTTTTCTACTTAGCTAAAAGCTACCCATGTTTAGCTTTGTTACGCGCCATACATAGGGGTATTTTACAGTTTTTGACAAACAAAATTAGTTTTTATTGATCTAACAAATTACAATTTTATATTTAAAATTGCAATTTAAAAATAAAGTTGTTTTGGCGACATCGATCAAAGCTTATGTTTATTATTCAACCAAATCACCATAGTAAGTTAAACAAAAAATAAAATGCACGACTGGATCGCACGAACTTGCTCTTATGTAAAAGTACTTTGGAATTTAAGATACATTTTATAAATATAAAACATGGATTTAATGAGATAATAATGTTCAAATGCATAAAATTGCCGTCTGGTTTCCGGAAAAGTATGAATTTATGCAAATAAACTTTAAAAAAATCGTTTTATTATTAAATAAAATTTTTATATAAGAAATTTCTCTAAAATTTTTTAAGAAAAAAATGTCGGATGCGAATTTTAAGTATTTAATAATATTGGTTTTAGGAAATAATTTCAAAAAATAATCGTTCATAGGTTTTGAAGATATTGATTTAATTTTTTTTTTTTTTAAACCCAATAAATATTTTTTCGAATATTTTTTTATACAATATTATTTTAAACTTAAGGGGACTCCTGCTAAAAATTTTGGGTTTAAATCCTTAGAGCCGTTAATGAGAAAGTCGAAAATCAAAAAAACGGGTCTATGGCAGGTACCCCTAATAACATTTTGCCCCCAAATTTTTTTTGACCAAAATGTAGTCCATGTCCATAATATCACACTTAATTTTTTTTATCAAAATCGTTAGAGCCGTTTTCGAGATAAATAAGATTTTGCATTACGGGTGTATGGGGGGTACCCTTAGTTTTGGAGCTAAAAAAAAAATTTCAATTTCTCCTCTAGGGAATCACCGAAGACCCTTAACTACCGAGATTGAAAGAAATAGGTCCAGTGGTTTAGGCTGTAGTGAGAGGTACAGACATACAGACACACTGAAACATGTTTTTTGTGCACTAAATTTTCCTTAAAATTTTTATAAAAAAAATTATATGCAAATTGTTATTATTTAATAAAATAGATTTTTAAGCGTAATCTAAAAATTTAATCGTGTATCGGTTTTCAAGATATTGAATTTTCAAAAAAAAAAATTGTATTATTTTTTTAAAAATCCAAAAACTATTTTTTCGAAAAGAATTTTAGTTTATATTTTTTCAAATGCAAAGCAGCTCCTGCATAAAAATTTTGGTTAAAATCGTTAGAGCCGTTGGTGAGAAATTCGAAAATCAAAAAAACCGTTCTATGACAGGTACCCCTAATAACATTTCCCCCCAAATTTTTTTTTCACCAAAATATAGTCCATGTCCATAATATCACACCTAATTTTTTTTATCAAAATCGTTAGAGCCGTTTTCGAGATAAATAAGATTTTGCATTACGGGTGTATGGGGGGTACCCTTAGTTTTGGAGCTAAAAAAAAAATTTCAATTTCTCCTCTAGGGAATCACCGAAGACCCTTAACTACCGAGTTTGAAGAAAATACCTCCGGTAGTTTAGGCTGTAGTTCGAGGTACAGACATACAGACATACAGACATACAGACAGACAGACGGAATTGTCGGACCAACTTTTTTCGTCTTCGCTATCATCGTAATGTCAACTTTGATCAAAATCTCGAGTTCGATTTTTTTTCCAAATGCAGAACTTGCCCTATAGTACCTATATCGCAAGTAAAAATCATCTTTAGCGACGAGGCGTATTTTTGGATGAATGGCTGTGCAACATTGCCGTATATGGGACGACATCAACCCACACTAGGTTCCCCAGGTGACAATGTGTACTCAAAAAGTTATCGTTTGGAAGGAATTTTGAGCGTCATTCTTTCGTAAACAACGTTGTTGCGATGGTCACCGTCAATGGCGAGTCCTACAGAGCGATGAAAACCAAATTCTTATGGTGCAAATTGAACCATGAACAATTAAAGTGATCTCTCGCAGAGGTGACGTGAATTGAACACCAAGGTCATACGACAACTTTTTCTTGTGGGGTTTCCTGAAGTCCCAGGCTTATCTAAATAAATTACAATTAACTGATGTCCTTATGGTGAATATCACACAGGGCACCGCTCAAATTGAATAAGTGACTGAAATAGTAATTGAAAATTGGATCATTCGGATCCGAGGCGGACATTTGGCCTATGTCATAGTTGATACATAACAATGGGCCTTTCAAATAGAAAGAAATAATTTTGCTAATTTTTCACACATAGCTTGTTTTATTTTATATTATCATCCACCCGCCCTTATTAAAAAACCCTTAACTTTTTTGGAATTCTTTATTTTTTCCCTGTAAATCGACGAAATACCCCTATGTGCGAAACTTAGAATACTAATTGTTTTTATATTGCTTTTATCTGTAATTTCCGCATAAGCACCACTTTGACGTCAAGAAACTTTATTGAAAAAGGTTTTGCTTATACAATATGGTAATTCTAATTATTTGTAAGTCTTGCTGTAAAATTAAAATGTGAAAGTAAAAGTTTGAAATTCGAAACCTGAAGGATTAGAATTATTGTTCTGGTTTTAGTGAAGTGCTCAAGCATTTTAAAGAACAATTTTATGGGACATCCTTTGATGAGTGAAATGTATGTTAAATTATGTTTTTTAAGTGTAAGTTGGAACGCGCGAGTATAGGTGGGTTTTAGACAGCAAAAATATATTATGGGTGTATAACGGGTGTTAATTATTCAATTAAAAAGAACAATTTTTATTTAAAATATTTATTGTCTAAGAAATACGTTTTCTTTCTATGAGCTCAGTTTTAATAATAATAATTTTAATAATATCAAAAACAATATAGTATAAAGAGAATATGTATGTATGTAATGTATAATGTATTCCTGGGTATGTGAAGGTATGCAAATATTAAATATCCCTTATAGGAGGGAGCTCTATTTTAATTTATTTTTTTAATATTTTTCAATGATTTTGATTTGTTTCTTAACTTCACCCGACCTTCGCATATATATCTACTCTCCTTTGACAAATTCATTCAAAAGCAGACAATGAGTCCATAAAAATGATATGGTGTATGTTTAGGGATTTTAACCAAAAAATTGTGAAGAAATTTGGTAACAATGTTTCAAAAGACATGAAACTCAAAACAGCCCAACCAAATTTTTGTGTTTTAGGCAAATTTTATTCTCGGATAATGGAGGCAGATTTTTGAACGGTAGGTGGGTTAGGTTAGGTAAGGTGATGGTGCGGCAAGCCGTATCACCTCACCCTCTCCCCAGGGTTTTGGATAATTTAGGAATGAAAACGGTAAGAGAAAGGTTTTTGTAGGATTTGTAGGAATATTAAGTATGGTATGCCTCCCTGAACCATCCTGATTTCTGAATGAAGTTAAGGATGCTTTTTAATGTAAAAAAAGAGACGACGCCAAGTTCGTCGAAAAAGTATTCTCCGAGGGCATCTTTTCTAGTTATGGCTAGGCTGGGACATTCACAAAAAAAGTGAGATAAGTCCTCTTCCACCTTATCGTCCTGACATTGAATTGTGACTTGTAAGGATTCCAACCAAGAGACAGTCGAGGTTTGCTAAGCTTCAGTAGATACTCTGGTTTTTTGTTTGATATATCTGGCCAAAGATTTCTTGAAAGCCGACAGATGTCAATTGTTGATCATATCATATGTCGTTTTCGGTCTTGAAGAAACTTTGATGAATTCTATACTTTTCCTGTCCCAGTGGCAAAAATACCCAGGGTACAATTTAATTTATATTCAAGTGATGAACCGTTTTTAGGCCAGTTCATTTGCATAAATGGCTGAATTAGTTTCGCTGAGCAATCTTATGAACTGCGGCAACGAGTTATATAATTCTTGACAATTGACGAACGGTGGGTAAATGGATACATGGTATATGGAACAAAGGTATTTTTAACAAATGATTTTTAAATGAAGATACATAATTATGTAATCTTTTCATTAAATAAGTAACGAACACAGGTAAAATTTACGAATTCAAATGAATGACATTAACTTTAGACTAAGGAAGTAAGAATACTGCTAGTATTAGTTTTTGTTTTATGAAAGTTCCCTATGAGATTGGTGTACTAAGCCGGAAATGCAACCTAAAAAGTGCATTTTCTAAACAAAACCACCTAAAATAATATTTTCCGACCAGCTGCTTTGTTAGTCTACTGAAGCTATCGGTTGGTAGGATCTTCATTTAGAAGATAATAGCCCACGTGAGCTGGGTAATCTGAAGTAAATTACTAATATATTTCAATTACCATCATATATATTCAAGGTTCTATTAAGTGAGAAGATTGGAAATTCCAAACCTTACCTTTTTCATTTGGCATCCAATGCCTTATGAACTGCATATAACCATTATATAAATAATAAATAATGATAACCTTTTCGCCTCAATCCTCTTATTTGTACTTATATTAGGTAGGTACAAGCAATGATAATTATTTAAATAAGATTATCGTGAGCTGCTGCATTGTAACAATTTACCGGCTTTTGACGAATGAGTTAAGTATGTAATTCAAAACTAGCTTGGGTGTAGAGCTCATTCTACATCATTCTATGTCATTGTTTGCTCTTACAAACTCCTCCTCTATATAAAAACAAGTTGGTAAGAAAACTTTTAACTTCAGTGGAGATTAGTCTCTTGAATTAACTAGTCTTCGGTAATCTTATAATAACGCTATGGCATTTCTAAGCCCAGTCGTAGTCGTGATATTGTTCTCACTTTGTGTCTCATTACGGCACTCGGAATCATTTCAGTTTCGTAAGCTTAAATAAATTGTTCATTAATCGTTATTAATTTGCTTTCACTCTTCAACAGCGAGTAATTTTGAGCTTTGTCATCGAAACGACAATGCATGCATTGTAAAAAATGCCAATAAAATCTTGCATGATTATCCTCATGGATATCCTGAGATATTTCTACCCAATTTTGAACCAATGCGACTGGAAAAATTTGAAGTAAAGGGCAATCCGGATAGCCCCATTAACTTTAACCTGCTGATGACGGACATAGAGTTGCATGGCTACTCAAATGGCACCTTTACAAAGTTTACGTAATTTTATTTAATTTTTTTGTTTTCCAAACATTTAACTTTTTACTGATAGTGGTTTCGATAAGGACCCACATAAAGTTGAAATACAAACTGAATCCACCAATCCTCGATTGATTATACGTGGAAAGTACAAGATATCTGGAAAATTACTAGTTGTTCCTATAACTGGGGAGGGTGAGGGCACCATGACAATATCAGGACTAAAAATCAAAACTCGCGCAAAGCCAACATTTGAGGTTAGAGACGGAAAGACGTACCTTAAATTTGCAGCTTATAAATTATATGTAGAACCAGAAAAGTAAGTTGGGAATTGTGAATATTCTCATAGTTGAAAAAGCTTGATGCATTTTTTTCCAGAATGAATATCGAAATGACAAACTTATTTAACGGTGATAAAGTTCTCAGCGAAAATATGTTAAATATTATGAATGAAAACTGGAAGTTGCTGTGGGATGAGATGTCTCCTAAATTTACCAAAGCTATAATATCTGAAAACGTTAAAAACTTGAATTCTATACACGCAAAGATACCTTATGAGGATATGTTTTTGCCTGATTAAATCTGTTTTTAAATTTGTTTTATAGACATATTTAAAAAATTACAGTTTTTTTTTTTTTAAAGAAAAAAGACTTTACTGCAAAAAATAACTTGTTCTTTGTTTTAATTGTGCGGGATTTTGGGACTAGACTGTATATTTTGTGCGTGTCTCATTTAAAAATTTTATCGTTAATCCTTATTTGCATAATCCATCAATTCCAGGACAAAAGAATATCATAATAGTTTTTTCAATCATTAGCTGCGCTTTATTATCAACCAAGATCTATATGGATAACCCTTTGATAATAAAACGATCCAGATCATAAAAAATTTACTTTTCAATTGTGTAGTTAATAGTTTCCTTGGACAACAGTCCGTTAAAATTTTTTTTTATAGTTTTAAGAGAACCTTTTATAACCAATTAAAAAATAATAGGTGACTTTGTTTTCATGTAAATTATCATTTAAAAAAAAAGATCTAAATTTGAATGACTTCCTGAGGAGCCCTACAAGGAAAACTTCTGCGAGAGGTACAAATCGTTCTTGTAGACTGCCAATCGTGACTTCCGCTCTATGGCACGTAGCGCCATCCTGTTGGAACCACATGTCGTCTATATCCATATGGTTCAATTTGAGCCATAAGACGGTGACCGCCTCAACAACGTCGTTTTCGAAAATGTACGGATCAATGTACCCTCCGACCCAAAATCCACACTAAAAGGCAACTTTTTGAGGATGCATTTTCACTTGATGAACTTCGTGTGGGACGAAAATGAAGGTCAGTTGGATTTTTCTTCCCAGAAATCACTATTTCATTTTTCTAATATTTTTGACAGTATTTGGAATAAAATTGATTTTTGAACCAGCAGATTTTTCAAAATTTCAGATTCTAATAACGTTTTTCTTAATACTTCTTATGCGAGTTTTGGTTTTGACGAAATATTTGTATCCTATGCGATTTTTGAAGAAATCATGGACTAACTAACCTCTTGTCTAACAAAGTCATTCTTCCAACCATACCCAAACCCATCGAGTCATACATCAATGGAAAGGTCTATTCAATTCCTATAAACGCATCTACGCCAAAATATTTTGTGTGGTCTGGTTCTCGAAATATTTGCTTCCAAAGTGAGTTTACTGATTGTTGAAAAATCATGGACTAACTAACCTCTTGACTACAAACGTATAGATATTTGTATATTATTTTTCTGTATTTTAAATAAAGCTGTTTTTTTTATCAAAACAAAATTAATTAAGACAAAATAAATAAATCTCTTTCGAAACCAAATTATGAGCAATTGAATAGTGTATTAAAATTTTTAAGGCTCTCATCGACTTAATATGAATAAAGAATTCATAGCTCCGGGCCCTTTTGGATTCCAATACACATAATATTATAGCAAGAGTAAGTCTAATGTCGATTTCCTTTTACACTAGGGATTTTAGGGATTGCGATCCCTTGTCAAATTTTGTCTTTTTAGTGTGGGTATTTCGTATACATGTAAATCCCTCTCCAAATACGGATTCGAAGGATTTGATCTCTGTCAAAAAAAAATCGATTTTTTTGGTGTGAAGGAACGTAAAATCTCTGGTAAAAGTCAAAATTTGACAAGGGATCGCAATCCCTAAAATCCCTAGTGTAAAAGGAAATCGACATAAGAAAATCATCAAATAAAGCTCTGGAATGCATCTCACGCGACCCTTGGTTGCAGAAATATTGAGCCTGGCTTACAAATGCATTTTCATTTGGGTCGACTTTTGTAGTGAAAATCGATCATTTAGAGACGGACATCTAGTGGTTCACAACTGAAAAATATCAATATAAGAACCCTCTACCTACGCATGATCGCCTGGTAATTGAGTTTGATTTCATGTAAGATGACAGACGTCAAGAAAACAAACTACAACTGGCAGTTCTAATAAAGTAGGTACAGGACGAAAAACGAAATTCGCAGAGTTTTATGAAGACTCATTATTATTACGTTTTATGAGGTATAGAAGCTCGCTTCGACCCTTTGTAAACGGGTATTGAGTTGAAATGAGCTTCGTTCGACTCGATCTCACTCGCTCAGCGGTGAGACGAAAAACCTGGGTCGTGGAGTTGGCTTAACAAAATGTTTCAGAATCGCTCAACACCATTTCAACTCAACTCCAAATCGAGCTCTCAACTCAAATGACGAAAAATCTGGGTCGAAAATCCGACCCTAATCCAACTCGATCTTTCGATACTGCATAAATAAACGTAGTATATATTTATTTAAATAAATTTCTTGTTATTTCTGAACACACCTAATGAAAAGCATTCCATTCCTTTTCCAGTTGACTATATTCACCTTCCCCACTTCGTACTCACCAACAAATCACCACACGGCGGCCATATTTAAAAAATTACATTAGAAAAATTTACAAGTAAATCTGTGTGTGAATGAAATAAGAAAACATAATCGCGTCGGCCATCAAAATCTTAGCAAGGAGAACCGACACTCCTTTCAAATACAATCTAAACTCCTGCGGTAAATTATTGTTTTATAAATAAATGTAAAGTGCGGTGTTGTAGTGCAACCAATATTCTTTGATTTTCTGCCATTTTTATCATTTTCTGTCCGAGTTTAAATTGTGAAATTTTGTTTACAAAACAAAATCTCGGCTATCAATTTTATTTCTCTGCTCCATCGTATTCCAAATAATTTATTGTTCATTCCAGAACGGCGGCCGTGTGTGTGGCGAAGAAATTGATGTGTATACTAAATACGGAGTTGGAATTTCTTCTGATTTTTCGTTTTTCTTCGTAAATTGAATTTGTTTTGAGTTTTGTTCTGAAATCTAATGAAAAAGGGGATAAGTGCGAATACTTCATTAAAACTATTTGTCAAAAATATAAGTTTTTTCAATGTGAGTACATAATCTGTATGGTTTTTTGTGAATTATTTCTTTTTTTTTTTTATTAAATATTGCTTTGTGTGAATGAGTATGTGCCTATGTGGTGTGGTGTTTATAGGGAAATGTCAAGCAAGTTTTTGGGTGGAAACAAAATGATTGTGTCTTGTAAGGTCTGTTCGTGTGACGGATTTCTTATGTTTCGGCTCAACTTTTCCTTTAATGTAGCACGAATTTTTACATACGGATAGTTTTCTTCGGTAGATTAACACTTTTTAATAACAAATATCACAATTTTAAAGTGAGGAAACATTTATACTACTTTTAAATAATTTTTAAATATCCTCAATTTCCACACAAAATGCACTTTTTTTTGTTTATTTTGACATTTATCTTTGTGTATTACCAGAGTTGGGTTCGGGTTATTTTTGGGATATTATTGGGAATTTTTCCTTCTTTGTTAATTTTGTAAGGGAATTATTTATTGATTAAAAGGAATTTTCTGAACCCACAGTACTTTTAAGTTAAAACACTAGCAGCCGTATCTATAAGATTTTCTTAAACTGCATCTTAGAGGTTATTTAGTTAAGCATACTTAAATATTTAATTTGGCTTTAAATGACGAAACTTCAATTCGTATCTATAATCGATTTTTCATTTGTACTTAACTAAACAATGGTTGTGTCACGTAACGTAAAAGAATGTGAAAATCTAGTACAGAAAAAAAAACAAATACTGCTTTATTTTATACAACACAGCCGTTTTGTGACACCTTCTTTCAGTAAATAATTGGAAGGCACATTTTTTTATTTGTGAAATCAAAAAAAATAAATGGCTATCGAACACACACCCACACCCGCCGCCACAAACAAAAGAAAAAGATCTGAAAATTGGGATGCCTCCTACAAGGAAATTTTTTTATTTTAGAATTTGCAATAATACACTACAAAACAGAATTATTTTATGCACAGATTCTTTTCCAACAACGAGGAAGAAAGTGTCGATACAAACACTTCAAAGGCTAAGCGGGAAGCGTGGACAAAATTTCTTTGCGCGTACACATACTTTAATCAATACAAATTTTATGTTTCTTAAATCGTTGCACTTTATAATTCTAATATAATATCACAACAAACAATACCTACAAACTCACAATTTGAAACTTCAAAATTTCAAAGATGACAATCGATATGTCAAAATACATTTTAAAATGCCTTTAAGTGACCCTTAAACGCGGTTGATGGCGTTTAAGTTAAGAGGCCTTTAAGTAACGTTACTTAAATGTGAAAATTGATTATAGATACCGATTTCATACTAAAGAGCTGTTTAGAGGTATTTTAAAGTTAAGTAACCTTTGAGATTTGTTTATAGATTCGCCTGTAGGTGTGTTTTATTCACTGCTGCATAGCTAGCGCAGCAAAATTTCCCTCGACCGACAACAACAATTTGATTGCTGGCGAAAAAGAAGCCAGTAAAAAAATGGCAGTTGTGCTGGTGATAGAACTTTAAATTATTGAAATGAAAATGGCGCTATGCATTAAATTTTAGAATAAAACATACATATATGTTACATTTCGATACCTTCCCATAAGAATGTATTAAGCGACATTTTTCAAATTGTTCAGGAAACGAAAAAAACGTCTCATTTAGTTATTTTTATCTGTATTTTATAGGACGAAACAGATTTGTTTCCCGTAAGAATGTATTAAGCGACATTTTAAAATTTGTTTCGTCCAATAAAATACAAAAAAAAAAAATAACTAAATGAGACGTTTTTTTCGTTTCCTTCCTGAACAATTTGAAAAATGTCGTTTAATACATTCTTACGGGAAGGTATCGATATGTACATGTTTTGACATCAGATTTTGATATTTTCTATAATAATGGCCAACATTGAACTATAAATTGAAATTGACATATGTATGGAGCGAGTTTGTTCGTTTTATTCGCACTTGAATGCTGCGCTGGCTATGCAGCAATAAATAATACACACCTACTGTTGACATTGACGCCTGCCTGGCAACCTTACATACCCTAAGCGGAGCAAAGCAGTTGCGTGAGCGGGTGTGGCCCCCGAAAAGAGAGTTAAAATCCGCGAAGCCACTGTTAAGCTAAAAAACTGTTGATATAGACGCCTGCCCGGCGACTTTACATACCCTAAGAGGTAATTAATATCACAATCTGGCCACTTTCAGTAATATTAGTCAAGAAATAACTAAAAAAAAAGGTTAAAACTGGGAAATAAAACATTTTTACTTGCGACTTATAGGTACTATAAGGCAAGTTAAAAAAAATCGAACTCGAGATTTTGATCAAAGTTGACATTACGATGATAGTGAAGACGAAAAATGTGGGTCTCGCGATTCTGTCTGTCTGTTTGACTACAACTAAAGGGCTCGGCCGATTTTGTTCAAACTTGGTAGATATGGTTTTTAATTTTTCCCCCCGGATGTTTTTTTCTTTTTTTTTTAAGACCAAAAATAACCGTACCTGCCATACGAATTTTTTCGAAATTTTATAAATATTTTTTTTTCTCAAAAAATGTTCGTGCGGCTGGGAATCGGACCCAAGACCATCTGCATGATAGTCAAACGCTCTAACAATTATGCCAAGGGGAACTAAATGTAGATTTTCCAGATTGAAAATAAGAATTCGGTAGATTAGCACTTTCTTACAAATAATATCAAAATTGTTAAGCAAGCAAACATTAATAACTATTTTAAATCAATTTTTGGAGTTCCTCCAGTTACTCTATTTGCATACAAGATGCACACAAAACATGGGTGAGTTCTACTAAACTCACTCACCCCAAGCGGTATACCGAAATCTATCCACTTTATGTCCACAGGTCCTCACAATGAGTCTATGTGAGATCGGCGGGACGAAACGCCAATTTTTGTGGCCAAAAAAGCTATTTTGAATCACTTTATGTACTGTTAATCAAGAAAACACTTCACAAAAAACGTGAAGCTAAAATTAAAAAAGTAAAACATTTTTACTTGCGATATAATGTAGGTACTATAGGGCAAGTTCTGCATTTGGAAAAAAAATCGAACTCGAGATTTTGACCAATGTCGACATTTCGATGATAGCGAAGACGAAAAAAGTGGCTCTAACGATTTTGATAAAAAAATTAAGTGTTATATGGACATGGGCTATATTTTGGTCAAAAAAATTTGGGGGGAAATGTTATTAGGGGTACCTGTCATAGAACCGTTTTTTTGATTTTCGACTTTCTCATTAACAGCTATAAGGATTTTAACCAAAAATTTTCAGCAGGAGTCTCCTTAAGTTTAAAATAATATTGTATACAAAAATATTCGAAACAAATATTTTTTTTTAATTTTTTTTGAAAAATCAATATCTTCAAAACTATGAACGATTATTGGCCGTGGCGCGATGGTTGTGTGCTCCCCTGTCAATCTCATGATCACAGGTTCGATCCCTGCCGTCGTCTATGTCGTTTCAATTTCATTAAAAACTATCTAAAAATTGTCATCAATGGGTTGCTGGTTTACTCATTACATGTTGTTCAGGCATAACACTAACAACATGTAATTGGGTTAAACTAGTATGCCCAACAAGGATGAATACGAATAAAATAATGTGAATTATAAGCGACATAGAAATAAGATACGGCATTTCTCCGCTTTAGCTCAGCCGCCATCCCTGGAGATAAAAAATCTGAGACAACCACCTTCAGTCTCAGAACATCGTGCGACACATCTTTCCTATCCTTCTTTCTCTTCTTAACTTCACGCCCGCGCTGTGTTGAAACATTTAAAGGGTAATCATAATCCCTTGAGCGCGGGTGGATTATAAAAAAAAAAAAAATTAAATACTTAAAATTCACATCCCACATTTTTTTCTTGAAAAATTTTAAAGAAATTTCTTATAGGTATAAAAAATTTATTTAATAATAAAACGATTTTTTAAGGTTTAAGGTTTTCGTGGTTGTTGGAAATAATTAATAAATATTTTCGGATTTGCCGCGTTATTTGTTTTTCTGGGTGCTTAGCTTGCGCGTTGATTGGTTTATAAAATTTTTGTTGTTGTTTTTGAGTGGACAGTTGTTCATTATTTGTTGGGTATAACGTGGCTAATCAAACTGTTAATTTCAAAACATTCAGTAAAAATTGTATATTTAGCATGTTGAAGTTCACAAACGAAGAACGTTACAATAATCAATATTTATTAGCGAAATTCCGAGTCGGTGAAGGCAACTTTAAGTAAGTTTATTTTTTTAATTTGACTTAGTGCTTTGACATAAAACGGAACAGGCTTTATTAATCATGTTAAAATCCTCATGTGTTTCAAGAAATACTAATTCATTCACGAAAATTAAATGTATGGTTAGATTTTCATGGTGTCACTGGCCATTTATTTTCGTTGATGAAAATGACCGTCACGTTACATTCAATGAACATCGCTACAGAGAAATGTTGCAACGAATTTTTTTTCTCGGAAACTTTATAAGGTAATAATATATTTTTTTTTAAATACATAATATAAATAAATACATGCGTCAAGAGTACAAAAAAAAATATGTTGGTCTTAATTTTCGAATTTTGGCCGAATTATAGAGGGCGCCAACTCGACTCATCAAAAAATACATTGTCCCATTGCGGACAGTTAATTTCAGAGTTGGCTGGACTGAACCAAAAAAAAAAGTGGGTTATTTAAAGGAAGGTTTCTTACGAGACAATTTACCACAATTTGTTTAAAAAGTCAAAAACAAAAAAAAAATGTCAAGCTTTGAAAAAAAAATTTGTTTTTGGCCATTTTTGGGTAGCCATTTTTTTGTTCATAACTTTTTGGTCAAATTGTAGTAAATTGTCTTAGAAAACATAAAAACAATGTAGTTGCTACAAGTTTTTTGAAAATCGGTTCAGTAGATCCGGAGATTAACTGTCCGCAATGGGACAATGTGTTTTTGATCAGTCGACGTTGGCGCCCTCTATAATTCGGCCAAAATTCGAAAATTAAGGCATACAATTTTTTTTTGTACTCTTGACGCATGTATTCATTGTTTAAAGAAAAGATTATGTTATTATCTTATAAAGTTTCCGAAAAAAAAATTCCCAAAAATCGTTGGTTTTTTTGGCATTCTAGGCCGTACTAGTACCTTAATGAAACTTCGTTAAATCATTGGTCTGTGCCAATAAGCCGGCGTCATTAGAGGAGCTTAGAGCCAGTATTGGACCAGGCATAACGGCCGTTTCCTTCAAAATGTGATATGTGTGGCCGAGCTATCAAAAATTAGGCTCAACGAATCGACCGCTACAAACGTTCCCATGGGGGATACATGAAAGACGTTCAATTCCATACATTAATGGTTTTAATGTACTTAAAATAATTTTTTCGACATATCTCAAATAGTTTGCCTTTTATTTAAAAAAAAAAGTGTGGACAAAGCCTTGTTGGAAAACCTGGTAATTTTGCTTAAGATACTTGTGCATGCATATAACAGAACTTGGGAGGAAATCAAATCGCCGTCATAACAGAGATGGTCATGAAATGTGTTTAATATTATTCATCCAATATTTACTCATAAACCTAATTGAGCGAAAACCCTTTAGCTAAATTTCCAATAATTTAATGTTCATTAAATATAGTTAAAGATAACCAGGAAATACATGCACGTGGTTGCTAAAAAGATCAATTCATCTATGAGATCCAAATAAACTCATTCGACCTTCAATTCTTCTAACCGTCCCCTTTTTCCATAGCTAACATTGATGTTAAACGAAACAAAAAAAAAATCACAAAGTTCAATCTCAGTGCCAGCATCAGCATAAACATTTCGATCTATATCAAATATAATTCGTAGATATGTATTTATATAGGTTTCCACCGGGATAGCCAGCAATGCATTGAGGGAATACAGAGGTATGCCCAAGTATCCATATCCATATCCATTGATTTTTTTTTGTCTTCACGCTTAACTTATAGCTCTTCCCACTTTCACCTCGATGATGGCACAAAGAGTTCAATACAAAAGGCGCGGGTGGCAGTTGCGGCATCCATCGGGTTGAAAAAGTAATACACATCTAAAGAGACGAATACCACTTAATCCTCTTTTGTTTTGTTATTTCAATACTCTTGTCCCTTGTTACACCCCTCTGGAATACAGTGGTGCTAGAGAAGAAATTGCGGGCTGATGATGATGGGATGTTGTTTATGCTTTATCCTCTTCTAGCAACACAACCTGATATGGATGGTATAGCAGCTAGTATATCGACAGGGCAAGTGATGATATTATTCTCCTCTCTTGCGTTGTTCGTGTTGGTGCTTGATGCTGGAGTTGAATTTTGTTATAATGGTTACCAGGTGTGTGGTAATTCATTTATTTTAAAATTTGAAAATTGTTTTTAGATATCAAGTGATCTTACATTATGTCATTATCAAGTGACCCGTCATTATGACTTTAAAGAGTTCCAAAAAAAGCAAAATGTACATTATAAAATGTAAACTTCCAATATCAGAAGCGTTTGCTTTCCTTTGGTTCGTAGGTTTTGTGATGATCTAATCGAGGAATGTTTTAGTAAGTCTTATCAGACATACTTTCTAGACAAGATGGCGTCCATGAAAGGTAAATTGTGCCTTTGGGTTAAGCGTTACTTGTACGGATGCGTATGATGATGGCATTTTGTAATTTACTTCTGCCTTAAATTTATGATGATCCATGCACTTAATAAACAACGAAGGTACCCGTTTTCCAGTTTGAGAACATCCAAGATTAGAAGGCAACTCACCAACATCTTTGGTGTATTAGCTCCAGTTTAATTTCGAATCTTGGATAATCGCCTAAAGTGTATTTTAAAAACCTCGGAACCTCCTCAAAAAGTAAGAACTATTTATTTTCCGGTTTTTATCTTTACCTTCGAAGTGTATAAGACTACAATAGCTTTATTTCTTCATAATAATAATGCCATCCAAGTTCTGGAATATCAAACAAAAAAATAAAATTGACAACCTGGCAACCGACTGAGACGGGGATGGCTTTTGCTTTCGGTTAACTTGGTTGGTTGGTTGGTTGAATGAATAGAGCGCCCGAAGGGAAAACTATTTTCGAGATAAATTCAGATTCAGTCGATTTCGGGAAATAGATTGGAGTTGTTTGTCGTGTTTTTACTGCTAAGGTTGACAACTTCACGCGGTTTTTGAAGTCAACTTTTTGGTATTGCTGCGTTACTGTGTCTTTTGTTGCATCTTTTTTGTATTTGTTGCTTGTGTTATTGTTGTTGTTACTGTTGAGAGTTTTTTTTTGTCATTTATGTTAATATTTAAAAGACCAACATAAAAATAAAACTGATTTTGAGTGTCGATTTCTCTATATCTCTCTATTTCGCGTAAACAGAAATACAAACTCTATTGAAATATTGAAGCCGAAGGAATACACTGAAGCGGCCACAAAATTGATTCCTCTTCAAATTCAAGCTTTCACATAATGGAAGATCCCAATCGTATGATGGCCCATACTGGAGGTATGATGGCACCTCAAGGCTATGGAATGCCTGGCCAAGATGATGGCACAAATGCTGGTGGCAATGAAAATGAAGTTCGTAAACAAAAAGATATTGGCGAAATTCTACAGCAAATCATGAGCATTTCGGAACAATCCTTGGACGAAGCACAAGCGAGAAAACATACCTTGAATTGCCACCGAATGAAACCGGCCTTGTTTTCTGTCCTATGTGAGATCAAAGAAAAGACTGGTGAGTTAATTTATTTATACTTTACAAATGTGTTTATTTATAGATTGATTTTATAATTCTATTAAGGAACATCATTGACAAAGATAGCTACTTGTTTAATAAATAGTTTCATACACCACAAAACTGTCGACAAGGATAAAAAATCGATGGGCATGATGATATATTCCAGCGCATGAATTTTTCTCGCAAATAAAGCGAGAAAATAGTGCTCCACCTCCTTAACCTCTTGATTTGCTTTCAAGTTTTTTTTTTCTATCCTCTTCTTTAATGATGGTGACAAAACGAATTTTGATACAGGAAAGTCTTCGTCCTTTTTTGAGAAATCCTTTTCTGTTGTAGTGTAGTGTAGGAAGGTGTACACGAGATAATAATTTTTGTTGTATACACATAGACATTTGTTTTTTTTTTTTAGGTACGATACTATACCTTTGCTATGAGACATGATAGGTGGCATCTGTTTTATATGTTTTCAGTTCTCACAATCTAATCTTTTTGTTTTTCAAAAAAAAAAGCAGAAAAAAATTAAAGGACAGCAATGTCATTTTGCTTTGTTTCTCGGCATAGACGTGTTTGGCATGTATTTATTTTTGCTATGTTGTATGTTGGGTATAAAAGCCTGCTGAAGAATCGAGTATGTGAACAAATTATGTTAATAAAGGCAAACACCATCTAAAAAAAAAAGGAAAAACAAATAAAAGTATAATGCCAACAATGATACATGCTTGAATGGAACGAAATATTGAAATCGTTCCCAACAAAAAAAAAAAAAAAGAAAAAATACACACATTTTAAAGGAGCTGGTTACTGAAGCAAATATTATTATAGGTTTTATATTATTTTTGTTTTATAACGCAAATAGATACGTGCGTTGATGTTTGAAGATTAAAGCTTTTGGATTTAAATTCTATACGAAGTCCTAATGGATTTGGGAGGATAATCTGACAAAACTAAACAGAAGTGCATTTTTTTTTAAAATACAATTCAATTTTTCAATAAATTATTAAGAAACTTTTTTTTATACTTTTACGAGTATTTAATTGAAACACTTTCTGATAATTTAATAAAATGTCGTTTTGTCGATTTTTTGAGAATAATTGAACAAAAAATGGCGCAGATTTCCTTAAAGACAAATTTCAACCTTTTTTATGTTTATGCGATTGCTATTGTTCTGATATACATGGTTGATATATTACATATTCCTGACCACCAACTTTGCTCATTCTCATAAGTTTCAACCACTACCGCGTCCGTAGCTTTGATAAAAATTAGATCAAAAAATTAAATCCAAAAAAATGACTTTATATCGAAACGCCCTTAACGGTATTCAAGATCATTACAGAATCTTTCGAGCTGAAATATGTGTTTCTCCAATAGCATTCCTTACTTACTTTACAGGGTGGATTACGGCCTCAACCAATAAGCCCCTCCAACCAGCTTGGTCCCTAGTTACGCAATTCAAGTTAGCTGAGGTCGTTCTGCACTTGTGTCCGCCACCTTAGGTGGGGTCTTCCTATGTTGCGCCTACCATCAGTGGTAGATTCGAAGACTCGTAGAGCTTGCACGTCGGTGTCCACACGCTCCACGTGTACCAGCCATCTCAGCCGCTGTATTTTCAGCTTTTTGACCAGGTCGACGTACATGGCTGTAAAGACCGTAAAGCTTGTTGTTGACTCTTCTACTCCATCGATACATACTGAACCGAAAATAGTAGTCCAGGCAATACAAAATCAATAGTTTTGAAACTTTGAATAATTACATATCTAGAAATGTCGCTAGTGGTGAATTTTTAAATTGTACCTGTGTTGAATCCAGTTGATTTCTGGCGACAGTGTCGTCCAATTTTTTAACTATCTGAACTAGCTTCCGATATTATACGCAAGTTATAACCACAAATGTTTAAAGCATTCAACATCCTCTCCGTACGAATCTTCGTCTAAATAAAATAAATTTGGTGGTGCAACAGCTCGGAGTGAACCAGGACCTAGTGACTTACAACTCTCAACCATTCCTGTGTGCGTGTTACCAGGAACGGAGGGGACTTTCAATTTTCTGCCGTTCCCGAACAGCTAATGAGCAGCACTTTCCATGACAAGAGATACTCTTGGCAAATTTGTTAATTCCTCGCAAGAGGCAGTACACCACTGAAAAAACTTATTTTCAAAAATTATTTTCAAATATATTGGAGACACTTTTCAGGTTTCAATGACGATATACAAACTATCGATACTATCTTATGAACTCAAATTACTTATGTGCCAACATCCTCCACGTTTCACCTTCAATAGTGTTGATAACTATTCGTTGAATGAACTCAATGCGAAGAAATGGACTTGTGTCGATCATGTCATGAACGCAACAAAAATAATTCCAGGTATCCGACCGAGTATCAACCTATACTTTGTATGTATATATTTAGAATATAATGAAAGAGCAGACATACAGGGTGGTCAGGAATCAAAAGTTAAACTAGCGATCATAGAGTTAGATATTTACAAGTACATTGTATTATCACTTTTTCAATACCTATTTCTCAAAAATTCAATCGGTTCGATCGGCTTAAAGTACTAATGGCTGATACCTGGTGTTTTGTGTTTTTTTTATATGTACATCTTTATTTTTAACATCATATTTTTATATAAACTTCACATAAATTTGATCAAACCGAGCCGCATAAGTGCGTCCCACGATATTGAAGGAACCCATTTAGAATGTCTTACTATTTTTTTTCTTAGATACCATCAAATAAATAATAAATTTGAAATGGATTTAAGTATGCATTGAAATGCATCATTAAAAATTTTTATTTTTATTTTTAAAACAATTAAACAAACTATAACTTGATTACTCTAAAAAATACTAAATTCTGATTTAAAATTTCATTTAAATACACTTTTATCATTTCACTGATAGAAATCAATTTCAATGAACAGCTGATATTTGTTTCTTTAAACTCGGGATACAATCGTTCGACTGAATGCGTGTTCTATTCTCTTTCCACACATACAATAATCATCGTGAAGTGATGAAGATGAAATAATTGTTCTTGTTAGATGATACCATTTGAATAATGGCTGTTCAAAACAAGTGACCGCTTCTAAACCACGGTTTTTTGTTTTCCATGCGAGATTAACTTATTTATTTTAAATTATTCTTAAAGTTGCTTAGTTCAGAAATTATTTGATCTCCACTTCATTTTCAACTTTAACTGACCAAGATCAGTTCTCGAAGTATCTATTCTCCAATTTACAATAGAACACACCAAACAAATGGATATGGATCGATGATCGATTTCGAAACATCATCAGGAAAATAATGCAATTTTTCCAGATTGAATAACATAACAAACATACGAGTATTACAAAAGGCATCATTTTTTGTTTTCTTCAACACACACCCTGTAGCTAAAAATTGATCTTCGGAGAATTCGACAAAGAAGAGAAGAACCACAATTCCACAATGCATTACAATATTATTATTTCCAACAAAGCTGAATCGCTTTGATTCATTCTTTTTCGATGAGTCTTACTTTTTTTTCTCTTTTTTTTTTGTCTTCTGTTTTCCTTTTGGAAGATTTGTTTTCATAAGATTAGGTGCCCACTGGAGTGGACAGTTAAGCACCCAGTCTCAATTCAATTGCTTGAGCAACATTAAGTTGGGATTTTATATCACAAAATATAATAAATTTGCATAATTTTTTAAATATCTTATTTTCTCAACTTGAATTAAAAAACAAAAAAAAGATTTGTTTTAAAATAATAATTATTACCACTGCCTATTTTTTATTCGTCTCATACACAATCCAGTTCACTAGGTTAGGCTTGGAATACACTTGGGATTTTGATCGCACGATTATCCAGTCGGAAGATAAAAGAAGAGATAAGTTTAGGTAGAAGAAATAAATATATAAAAATAATAAATTGTTTAACACATTAAACATTAATTATTGTTATATAAAGGTGTGTCCACACCAAAGAAACATTTCAGGAAACATTGTTTAAAAAAAGTTTCTGAAATGTTTGCCATTTGTATAAAAAAACATTAAAAAAAAACATCGGTTTTTTTTTATTTCATTTTTAAAATTTTCTTCAATTGGATCCCACAAAACTTTGTTTAAAAACTCACACACTATCTACTTTGTAAATGATTGGGAAACAAAGAAAGTTTTCCATTCGGAATGAGAAACAGAGAAACATTTCATAAACATTTCAGAAATGTTTCGCGAGCGTCCAGACCAAAGTAAACATTTCAGAAACATTTAAGAAACATTTCAGATACTTTTCAGATATGTTTCTATGTTTCTGAAATGTTTTTTTAAATGTTTCAAAAATGTTTCTTTAGTGTGGACACACCTTAATGAACGACAATTTAACTAAGTTAAGTTCACAACAAATTTCAAAACAACAAAATAAATTTCACATGGTTTTTGACACGACTACATACAACTCGTTGAAGAGGCATACCTCTATTATGGAAGACAACTCAACTATACTCTAGTTGTCATTCATAGAGTTGGTATTATCTGTCACAACTAGTTGACTATCAAAGCACCACCAGCTGTTATTTAGCAGACAACTAACAAAATGGCTGACTTTTCAGTTGTCTCTTTCTCTTTGTATTATAAAAGTGATTTGAGTTGGGTTTGGGTTGACATAAGCGTCATAATAAAACAACTGGTTCTAAGCAGTTGTATAGAACATTTTGTTGAGAGAGCCTGCATTTAAATAATAAATATGGATACAAAACGGTTGCTCTACTGCACGGGCAACCTAAGGGTAAGGGACAGTTCGGTTCCTCGAAAAGGCCTCAGAACAGAATAAGCCTGGAACTTAATAGCCTTAAGAGCAGCAAGAGAATACATACTTTAGGAATAGAAGCATTCATAAGTTTAATAAATACCTATATACCTACTTACTCAACCAAGTTGAGTTGTAATACATAATGGGCAATTTTGTATGCTAAATTCAAATTTATAATCAATTTTCCGGCATCACGGTTTTTCCTTAAGAAAACTAAAAATTCGTTTTTATATGTGTTTTAAATGAAGTTAAAGCTTTGCAGCGATTCCTCATATTCTTTAACTTGTCAATTTTTACCGTTTCATGACAGAAATAAATTTACCATAACTACACTGTCAATGACTTTAATTGATGGTTTGAAACAAATTGCTTCCAAGGTGTACGGTTGGAATCCATAGATAGAATTCACGTTCCAATATATTTCCATTACGATCCAATTATGTAACTCAATTCTACATTTAAACTACTCGAATTCGCAGTATTTTATTTCATGAGCAAACTTAAAGCTTAATGTTCTAATTTTCAAATTTTAATTAAAGCCTTTTACATTCAAATTTCTGAAATGATAACTACTCGTAAAAAATATTTTTTGTATCTGAAAATATACACAACTAACAAATACCAGTTGTCGGATTTTCATACATATGACAAGAAGAATACAATTCAACTGACTTCCATAAATTCAAAAATGCAAATGGCTGACCAATAGTTGGCTCTTGACAGGAGGAAATTATGACTTTCCTTAAATGTTTGAGCACAGTGCGAGCATATACCGATGCACATTGGTTTTGAATGTCAGAATAGCGTAATGGGAGGGAAATATTGAACCTGGTAAAGCATTCCACATTCGTGTAGTTTAAGAAAGAATCTATAAATTTAACAGTACGTCCGAAGTTGGGATTAAAAGTAAACTGATGTCATCAATAATATCGTTTGTTGAATATCAACTCAACTTCACTTGTAGTTACGAATATCTTCCACAATGGTGGCATAAGTTTCGTATTCTATAGAAAGTTCTGTGAATTGAGTATATTTTGACGGAAATCGCGTCTCATTTAATAGATACAAATTTTGATAAATCTAGGATAATATAAAATGTTATCAAATGCCTATCCAGTGTTTATTCATCATTTCTATGGCACTTTAATAAAAAGGGACGATTTTGTAATACATTGAATTCAAATGCAACCTCATAATTGAACATGTCCGTCAAGTTAGCACTACCACTTCCAAATTTTAAAGATGTAATAATTGCATTATCTGTCGGGAATTTGTCGTGAAACGAAAAAAAATGTCGCGCTTGTTTTTTTTTTTTTTTAAATAACCCCTGGCAATGCTACTTGACAGTCAAGTTAGCACTACAAACCTCCAAATAGTGTAAAATGAACTCGAAAAAGGAAAAGGACAGTGTTAATAATTGTCAGTAACCTTTTCATAAATATGTTGTAAAACCAAAAACTGTATTTAAATAATCTCAAAATATAAATAAAAAAAACTACGTTTTGAATTTTTCGATTCGAATATCTCGAAAACTTCACGTAATGAATTCGAACCTGTGGTCGGATTCGAATTCAGAGCATACAAATCTTAAGTTCAAAAACCGAATAAAATCTTATCAGTCATCATAATGCGATTTACTTTATAAATTACTTAACTCTTTCAGTCTTGGTGGTTAGCGTTGATAACCACCTTTTCAGATTGTTTTTTATCTTGTTTCCATGATATTTAGCGTATTGCTTTTGTTTATCCCGTTAATATGGAATACAACTTAGACTTAGTTCATGTCAATTTTTTTTTCCGAATGAGTCTTATTAGTCAAAACGAATTTTTATCCAGAGACGCACGTGAAGAATTGTTGCTCATGATTCAAATATAAATATAAAAAGGTAATCATTCGGATTTTATTTTTTTTTGTTTTGTTTTGTAAAGTCTTGTGTTTGTGATTTATGTGTAATAGAAGTGCGTTGAAGTTTTGGGTCCGTGATGTTCAATGAGGATAAATGTAAGGTGGTTAGTGTTGCTAACCACCGTGACGAGTGTATAATTTAGCTAGTTAGTGAATTTATTATTATTTTAGTTTTTAGTTTGTTGGAGAACATACCGTCGGATGATAACAGTTACTTGTCATTACGCAAATTTTGTGAAATTCAGTTCATCTTACATACTCGTACATTTTTTGACAAAAATCAAATGTGAACTATACATAACAAAGATTAAAATTGTTATCATTAACGTTGGAAGATTTTGCCCGTGGCCTGGTATTGAATTTTAATCTTTGATGATTAAAATTCACATTGGATTTTTGTCAGAAAATGTATGTAAGATGAACTGAATTTAACAAAAATTGCGTATTGACAAGGTCCTCACATGTCAACTGATGAGTCCATGTGAGATCACCGGGACGAAAGACGAAACACCAATTTTTGTGGACTAAAGGCCACAAAAAGCTAATTTGAATCAATAATTCAACTAGTCCAATAATAGTCTTCTGCTTGGCTGATTTATGTCAGTAGTATATAGAGTTTGTATTATAAAAACCTCCAGATCACAGTTACTGTGATGAAGAGTCAGGTGAAGAACCACATGATGATGTTCATCTTTTTGGTATGTTGTTGAATGACGTAATCAAGAAATCGAATCTGATGGTTTCAATTCTGACGATAATTTGATTTCTAAAGCAGCTCCCAAGCCAGTAATTATAAAAAGAAACAAGATAACAGTTTCAAGAGAAATCCGCTTTAAAAGTAGCCGCCATCAGCCACAAAGATCAACATCAAGAAGATGCTGCAAATGCAGTACTTAAAAAGATCCAGTTCAAACTATTTGGCAGTGCAAAACGTGCTAAATTCCAATTTTCTTGCGAAAAAAAAAATAAAAAAAACTGCTTTGAGGTATTTTGGAATTTATAAAAACAAAAAATTATTCATGGCTTATTGCATTAGAATTATTTGTTAAGTTTTGAACATTATGAAAATAAGTATTAAAATTGGTTTATCTAATTTTTTTTTAATTCCGATAGTCACGGTGGTCACCGTTGCTAACCACCCTTTTTCTCATAAACCTAACAAGGTAAACAAAAATGGTTTATATTTTTACAATCTACTTAACATAACTAATGTATTTATAGACAGAATTTCTAAATTTCATATTTCATTTAAAAGCGTGACTGAAAGAGTTAAAAAAGAAAATTTTTAAACAAATTTTAGATTTACTCAAATCGCCCTATAAATGCAAATTTAAATACAAGAAAAACTTTAAAGTGTGTCTAATTAAATGGTCCGCATTATACATAATATCATTTAAATTATTTGTATGTCTTTCTTCTTTGCTTCGACTTTGTTTAAGTATAATGATACAAATGGATATTCGATTATAAACCACATTATTGTAATACCTTCTTCGATGATTCAACGATGAAACACTGTATGTATTGCATGCATTGGAACCAAGATGACACATACAAGCTGACATTTAATTTGCAAATAAAACAAGCAAATTATTGGCGAATCGATAAATTATCATGACTTTTTGCATCTCCTCTGGTTCTTCTTGTATCTGTTTCAGATGAGAATTTATATTTTTCCCCGGCTTACAAATAATTTACTTACAGTTTCATTATATTTTCTCATTTTTTTATGAAAGGATATTGACATTTTCATTCAATGTAAATTAAATACAATTTGATTGATTTCAATTATGTTGTTACAAAACTGACTCAGCATTAAGATAATAACAATAAGAAACTGAAAATCATACATACAGATTACAATGAAAGAATTCAAAAAGGTGCAAGTTGTATCACTTTCAATAAATAAATATCAATATACAATTTTCCTTTAAAAATCTAAAAAGAAATAAAAGATGTGTTTTTGTGAAACACTTTTATGTTCACACTTTTATGTTCAAAAATTTTTTTTTTCATTTCAAACTTGGTGATCATGATAAATTCAATGACACTCGATATCAAAATATCATTTCAGATTATTCTACAATTGAAGTAAGCGCCATCTAAACTCTCAACATTTAATCAATTTAAATTCACTTTCTGTTAACTCTGACTTCTGACCTAAATAGTATTTACTTTTAGCTTCGTTGCTATTTGCGTGTTAAAATTTGGTTACCTGGCAAAATTTTTTTTTTTGAAAAACGGCTTATAAGTCGGCTTAAGTCATTTTGCAATTTTGGGTTTTTGATTGGGTTCAAATCAATTTTTTTCTCTTTGGTATTAACGACTTAAGTCTAACGCAACTGCTTCAACTATCATAAGTCTTCATTTAAGAGCTTAGACAAATTGAATCCCGATTAAATTTTGGTTTTACGAAAAACTGCAGTTTCTGACTTAAGATCTTTTTGCCTAATGTCAAAGAATTTACAATTTGAGTCAAATTTAAATACAACTCCTCAGCGCTTCTGGATGATTCCATTACCAGTTCTAGAGCTCTTCTGCGCCTTTTCGTCAAATTTAAAGCCAACTTAAAATAACAATTAGTGAATTTAACTATAGATATGGCAATTCCTAAAAATGAGTTATTAACATCATTAGATTGCCAGATCAATATGATCATTAATTTCACGGAACTCTCTAATTGATCTTGAAATTGGTTCTTGCATACCATAATTGGTTCTGCGCCTTAGGCTGAAAAAGGAAGTGCCTTTCCCTCAGTGGACTCATTTGAGCGTATATGGAAATTAAAGAGAGCTAAGTACCTGAATTTGATAACAAAAAATATCTCTTACAAAAAAAGATAATGTATAGTTCTACGGGAGTTGAGCAGCTGCAAGCCCAAAAGCTTTTGCTGGCTGTAGAATTTGGATAAACATTCCAGCGCATTTTATAAAAAAACATAATACCTCGTAAAACGATTCTGAACCTTCTAGATTCTATCTGAAATTGATTTTTGGTGAGGGTTCCAGATGACATCTGCATATTTGGGGTTAGACCTTTCCATGGAGGTATATAAAGAGACAAGAGTGTAAGGATCGGAGAAATCCGTTGAATTTCTCTTTATAAATCCTACATAACATTGAGTTCGCTTTGGCGACAACAGCATCAACATGTGGAACAAATGAAAATTAGGAGTTAAAAGTAATACGCAAGTCTTTGACTTTTACAGTTCTCTATAGATGACTACGGATATAAAGAGTATGAAAATTCGTGCACAAACTGTTTTCTAGAAATAGAGATGACGAAGCATTTTTTAACAGTAATCAAGTGGTTTAGTCGACACCAGAGAGATAAATTATTGAGATCCATTTGAAGCTTAAAGCAGCCATCATCGCTCGCTACTTTCAAAAATATCTTAAGATCATAAGCATATCGTCGCTTTTCCGGCAGACTGGCATAAGTCGAAATTTTTAAATTTTCAGGAGAGCCTTTTAAAGTTTTTTTTTCATATTGAAAAAAAAATTTCGTTGTTCATAAAATACCAAACTCGAATGTTGAATATAGAAAAAATTGCATTTTTTGTTTGTTAAGTTTTATAGAAAACGAAATATTTAAAAAAACAAAAATTGATTCATGCGGTTTTTCGAAAATACATAGAAAATGACAGGGATGTTTGTGAAAATTGACAGCGGCGCTTTTTCATAATCGGAAACTAGAAGAAGTAGGTTAATGCCGATTACAAAGGAAAATTGTGTTTTTTTTTTCAGCTCAGTTCTGTGTTCTAAACTAAAAAACGACAAAACGACGTCACAAAAGTGACGATATGTAAGACATTGGCTGAAATTAATAAAGTTCCCAATATCATGAATAAATATAACAAAAAGCAACGGACCAAGATGGCTGCCTTGAGGAACACCTGACTTTCACTTTATTGGCCTGGAGGTGCATTCGTTAAGTTTTATTTTTTGAATCCTACCGGTTAAGAAGGAGTAAATCCATTGAAGTAAGCTTGAGTGAATACCGAATCCTCCAAGCTTACGAAGTAAAATGTTGTGCCAAACTGAATCGAAAGTCTTGCTAAAATCCGTAAAAATAGCATCAATTTGATTTCGGAAGAGAAACATGCTAGATTAGTTATAATTAATCTTCCCGAGACAAACACAATGTTGGGCATTACGTATATGTTCTTTCTAAAAGTTTAGGAATTGCCGGTAACTTGCAGATTCGCCTGTAATTTTCAACGTTGTTTTTTGAGCCCGATTTAAAAAATGGGATCAAAAAAGAAGATTTCTATTCATCCAAAAATACTCCGGATGACAGTGGCAGATTCAAAATAATAAGCAGAGATAGGCATAACAAAATAATAGGATATAAACCTTCAGAGAATTTCCACAAGAGATGACAAGGTTTACCTGCGAGTTAGAACCCACATATTCAAAGAACCTGGAAAAATGTTCAAGAGTCTTATTTACATCAGTAGATTCTTCACCTTTGAAATTCATAGAACTCGAAACCATAAGCGATTTTCGTTTTGAATTAACTCAACATTCATGACTTAATTTCTGTGCGGGATTTACTGAGAATAATGAATTCCTTGTTCAATGTTACATTCAAGATCTTAAAATGGGAATAATTTTTAATTTTTCCACAAACAATAACATCGAAAGTAAGAAATTCAGCTTCCAGTCAGTAATAGAAAATAGAAAAATATAAAAATAAAGAAACATCCTTAAATTGCAATAATGTCAGCTGTTGTGGAACTTTTAAAGAAAATACTTTTTTTATATCACGATTAAAATAGTTTATCTTATCTAAACATACATACTTCATGACTCATAGTCATCCTCCGGTTTTATTAAAATTGTTTGTTTTTTTTTATTAACAAACGGCACCCGTTTGTAATCAAAATTTATCACACGTTTAAATATTGTTCTTTATACATTGCATTATGAAATCTTTAATTAATGAGAGGTTTTTTATTTTATCGTACAATGCGGTTAGGTAAATTCTTTACTTTAAGATTATTTAACTGTGATTTAGTCTGTGTGTTCCGTTTGAAAGTTGTATAGATGCCGCCATAGAACTTGCGTACTTAAAAGATTAAACAAAACAAATGAAATGAGTTTTTACTCATTTGCTTAGGTCTTATAACAGATGCCTAACTTAATCTGCCGCCGGTTGTTGTAGTTTATTTAACACATTTATTACATTATTGACTTCCTCTCAAGGAAAATACTTTGTTTTGCCTACTTTTGTGGTCTAGTCGAAGCAAAGATAAAACATGCCTCCAAGATATTGACTTTCGTAGCAATAGGTCCACTAGTGATCTGATGGTTTATCTCACCGTACAGTGGAACAAATCTTTATATCGTTTTGGTGAAAGTAAGGTTATTGGGCTTGATATTTTAAAAGTATTTCATAGTCTGGCATTAAGCTCTCTTAGCTTGACTTTAAACCTAGAAACTACAAAATATTAACATTGAAAAACTCAGAACAATTCAGCATGATCTACACCTTCAAAAAAAAGTCACATTTCCCCCAAAAAACGTTATTAACAATTTGTTTTCATATAAACGTATCACTTGCCAATTAAAGGTACTATATGTCAAGTTATCCATTCGTAAAAAAAATCAAACTGGAAATTTTGATCAGACTTGACATTACGATGATAGGAAAGACGAAAATCGTGGGTCTTGTAGTTCTCCCTTTTTTTCGAATACAGCCAAAACGTCTCTACCGATTTTCTTTAAACGTTTTTTAAGACCAAAAATAATGGTACTATATGATTTGTTTCGAAATTTTATAAAATATATTTTTTTCTCAAAAATTGTTTAAAAAAAAAATCACAAAATGTCATTTATTTAAAGTGGTTATAAATGCTTGCCGCTATAGACATGAGCCTTAACATAGCCCCACAAAAAATAGTCTAGTTAAATCGCACGATCTAGGCGACCAATTGACCGGCCCCAAACGTGAAATAAACTGTTCACCGAACTCTCATTTGGTCCATTGTGACGCGTGCTGTGTTGCATGTGGCACCGTCTTGTTGAAACCACATGTCATGCAAGTTAAGCTCTTCCATTTTGTGCAAAAAAAAAGTTTATTAGATATCATCGCACGGTAGCGCTCACCATTCACAGTAACGTTGCGATTCGCATCATCTTTGAAGAAATACGACTCAAAGATTCCGCCAGCCCATAATTCCCACCAAACAGTGACTTCTTCTGGATGCTCTTCACTCCAAATACGGCAGTTTTGTTTGTTCACGTATCCATTCAACCAGAAATGAGCTTCGTCGCTGAACACAATTTTTCGATAAAAAGTGGATCTTCGGCCAAGTTTTCAAGAGCCCATTCACCAAAAATTCGGCGTTGTGGTAGGACGTTCGGCTTCAATTTTTGCACCAGCTGTATTTTGAAAGGCTTCACTCCTAAATCCTTCCGCAAAATTTTCCACGTAGTGGAGTAACAGAGCCCCGATTGCTGGGAACGGCACCGAATCGATAATTCACGGTCATCACATCACTAATACTGGCCGATACAGCTGCGATATTTTCCTCAGTTCGCACTCTACGTAAGCGTACTGGTGGTTTAATGTTCAACAATGTAAATTTGGTGCGAAATTCAGTCACAATAGCCCGAATAGCCGCCACAGTAGGTCGATTAAACTGACCATAAAATGGAAGAAGCGCGCGATGAACTTTCATGACGATTCATGGTTAAATTATAGATTAAACTGAAGATGTTTGACAGTGACACAAAACACGAAACGTGTGTGAGCTGTCAAAACCAGTGTTGCCAAAAAGAAAAGAGCAAATAAATCACCCTTTACCTACGATTTTTCGAATTTTGAATTTCTCGTTATAGGCTTAACGGATTTTAATGAAATTTTTTATAGAGAAGCTTCTTAAAAACAAATTTTCTTAACTTTTTTTTTGAAAATTCGATATCTCAAAAATCGAGTTGAAACTGGTACGACTTGTAATATTTTTTCTCGCATAAAATAATATTTGCTTGAGAAATCACATGGCATCCTGTTCTAAGCCCCAACTACTAAATTAGTTGTTTTACCCCCAGTTTCGCAGTGGAAGTTTAAACTTAAGTTCAGCTGAACCTGAACTGGAGTTTAAATTTGACGTTCAACTCGTCCGGTTTCACAGTCTAATCTGAACTTCAGAACGTATAGTTTAAATAAATTGTTTTTTCTTTCTATCTGAATCAAAGAAAAAACAATCAAGGAAATTTTGCTTTGTTTCAGTTGTGACCTGTGACAGGAAATAAAATTAAAAAATGAAAATAAATAATATTTTGAAATGTGTGAAGGGTTTCTGAACTGAGATTTAAACGGCAAAATAGTGTCATTTTACTTAAACTACAGAATGAGCTCTGTTCAAGGTTTAAAGGAAATTGTGAAACCAAATTTATTGTTGAACTGAAGTTCAAACCAAAGTGAGGTTTAAACTTCCACTGTGAAACTGGGGGTTAGTCATTTTAAAAATGAATTTTATGATTCATGCGACTTAGTCGTGCTGTTTATTTTTTTGTATAATTTCGACCATCTCGTCAGCGATTAAATCGTTTTGAAATTTTGGAAAATTAGGTTTTAGGTACCAAAAATTGCCAGAAATCGCCCTATGCTTTCCACAAAATTTCCTATTATTCTCTTCTCTTTGATTCAAAAATAAAAAAAAAGATTATTCTAATTAGGTTATAATAAAAACAAAAGACAAAAGGAAGTTAAATCTCATCGCCTCATAAATTACACCCTCTTAACTATAAAAAGCTTGATTAAATTTGATAATTAACTTTCACCTAAAAACTAAACTTCGAGGCAACCACTTAACAGTTGTAATTAATTGGTGATTTATTTAAGTATCGTCTTGTTGTTGTCTGTTTATCTTGTTATCAAATAAATCTTGTTGATTCTGTAAGATATTTAACTGTTTACCACTAGAAGATGTCTTCCAATGACACAACTTAAAGCAAATAAGTTAGCTGTTGTTTTATAATATTTACCCAAAAATTCATGTCTGACATTCTGCGTTACTACTTGATACAACATTTTTTAAGACCATTGCAATTACCACAGACAGTGAATGGGACGGTAATTTGTTATATTCCACCCTTAATAAGATGGAGCACACATTCCTAATAGGCGCGACAATGTCGAAGCCTCAGTTCCTTTCTACCAAAGTGTTTCAAATAAATTTAATGTTGTTTTCATTGTCAATGTACATACGAGTATGTATATTTTGTTATGTCTATGACAGAAACCCATTACAAGTAGCGAGCGCCCTCATTTAGCGACTTTTTTTTTTACCTTTTTCCGTCTCTCTATTTTGTTTCGAAAATCAACTTGTTGATTTCAATAGACCGGAGGGAAATTTATGACTGGCTATAAGGTCGTAAATGATTCGCCTTGTGGATTTCATGGAGGGTAGTTTGAGTACAATGCTCGAAGGGATTTATATTTTACGACTCTTTTTTTATTATTTAATTTGATGTGATTCTGTGGCGGTAGGAAGATACACAAAATTAGTTGTTGCAATGATGTTTTGTTGTTTGGTTTATTCTTTTGTTATTTACTTGTTGCGCTTTTTTTTTTTTTGTAAAGGTTTATAGGTAATACACGCGTGGTCTGGAAACTTCCCTACAAACCTGCAGGCCTGCACCATGAACTTTAACATGGTGTCTCTATGAGGAATATTTCATTGTACACTTAGGGATACCAGAATGTGAAAAATTCCTGCGCAGGATGATTTAAAAGCATTTCCATTTTTCCAAAAAAAAATTGTAAAGTATCCTCTATTTTGCTTTTGATTGCCAGAAAACTGTCATGAGGAAAATATGTATATCATGCTAGAAAACTTTTATACGAGAAATATCTAATATGAGAAAACTACCATGTCAGAAATATATATATTTCAAAAAAACAATCATGCAAAAAAAATATAATGCAAAAATAAAGGTTTTTTCCCATTGGCGCTGGTAGATTTTGGCGGCCATGTTTTTTTGGTGATATCTGTCACATCTTTATGATTCAGTAACTGAAGTCAAATCACCATGGCAATTAACCCGATTGAACAGCACTTTATTATAAAAATGAGTGTTTGTAAGTGCAAACGTTGCCCCCATTTTACGGAAGACTCGGTGGCCCTTCATAGTTAACTCTTCAACGTTCGGTGGCCAAATTTGAGACGATCGGATCGGTAATCATTTAGCCAATATACGTCAAAGGAACGCAAGATCGGCCGGGAATATCGCTGCGGTTCGTGAACGTGTACAGCATAACACGAGGCAGTCGATTCCTCGCCGCGCCCAAGAACTCGACCTTTTGCAGGCTTCAACTTGGCGAATCTTGCGTCGGCACTTGGCGTTTTTGGATGAATGGCTGTGTTAACAATCAAAAATGCAGTATATGGACTGACACCAACCCACTCTAGACGCACCAGGTGACAATGCATCCTCAAAAAGTTACCATTTGCTGTGGTTGCTGTGGATTTTAGGCGGGCAGCCGTATAATTTCCAAAACGAAGAAAACGTAGATGGCGGGTGCTACAGAAAGATTATAACCAATTTCTTATTACCCAAATTGACCTAGACGGCATGTGGTTCCAGCAGAAAGGTGCTACATGCCAA
Source organism: Philhelius festivus (assembly GCA_963931855.1). Classification (NCBI taxonomy): domain Eukaryota; kingdom Metazoa; phylum Arthropoda; class Insecta; order Diptera; family Syrphidae; genus Philhelius; species Philhelius festivus. The sequence goes on along the minus strand of OZ007557.1, from coordinate 11,642,257 downwards.
GCAGCGGACGCCACGATTAACATTCTGCATGAATGATTAAAGGGTAACGTTATCTCTCGCAGAGGTGACTGAATTGGCCACCAAGTTCATATGATTTGACCTCGCTAGACATAACATAACATAAGCCATCGCTCAAATTCAGCCGAATTTTCTATTGCATTTCATTAGATCACTCGAATCCGTGCCACCGTAAGAAGCCGAGGTGGTAATTTGAATCTTGTTAATACCTCACACGCACATTTTTTACTTGCGAATTATTGGTACTATAAGGCAAGCTATGCATTCATAAACAAAATCGAACTCGAGATTTTGATCAAAGTTGATATTACAATGATAGCGAAGACGAAAAAAGTGGGCCTCGAAATTCTGTCTGTCTGTCTGTTCGACTACTACGGGCGATCTTCGTGAAACTTGGTAGATATCGTTTTTAAAATTTTCCCCCACACGTTTTTTTTTTTCTTATTTTTTAAGGCAAAAAATAATGGTACCTTCGATAATTTCGAATTTTCCGGAATTTTATAAATATTTTTTTCTCAAGAACTGTCCCACACATTTCAAAAAAAGATCAAAAAATTTCATTTAGTTAAAGCTAAGTAATGGTTGAAAAAAAAATTACAAAAAATGGTTAATTTTGGTATTTTTTGCAACCGTTTTTAGGTTTTCGATTTTCTCAAAAACGGTGCAACCGATTTTGATATTTTTTTTTATGCTAAAGCTCACCAAGTTTGAATATTATTGTGTATAAAATTTTCAATTTTTTTTTGGATTTCAAAAAAAATGTTCAATTTTTTTCAATAATTTTTTTTCAAACTTGACCAATAAAAGTTTCTTAATATAAGCTGTGTTTTTTTTGTGAGTTCATTGTTGTAGAAAAAAACGACATCGGGACTTAGCAACTTTGCAAAACGTTGAAGCATTGTGCACGCTATGGCATTTGTCAGCTGTATTGAGACTAACATCAACCAGCATCCAAAAACGTCACTTTGGACTTCTCTGAACAAATTATCGATAACATATAGATACAATTATTTTGGCATCACCGTTTTTATCAGGACTTACTAGGTTTAGTCTCAAAAATTATCTGGACTTAGCTAAGTCCGTATAGACTTAAGTAGTTGTTGTATTTACATGTAAAGCGCTTAGTTTCGATGTCGTTTTTTCTACAATTCCTTATGGACTTGCAAAATAACACGCCTTTAGTCTACAAGATGTGATAAAAAAAAAGTATTTTAACTAAAAATAACAGTACCCACCATACAAACGTTAAAAATGGTTTTCGAAAATCGTAGTTTTCTCGAAAACGGCTCGGCGAATTTTGATACATTTTTTTTTTTCTTTAAATTAATGTTTACGAACTATAATTTAACTAAAAAAAATTGAAATTAAGATATTACAGATTGTACCTGGCATTCAACCATTTTTCGAATTTTGAGAAGCTTCTAAAAAGCTTAAAAAAGATTGCATTTCAAGACTTAAAAAAAATATTTTTTGAATTTAAAAAAAAAAAAAATCTATTTTTTGTGGAAAATTCGATATCTCAAAAACGGCTCAATATTTTGTTTGGAAATTTAATTTTTATTCGCACAATAATAAAAACTGAGTTGGCGTACCAAATTTTTTTCTTAAAAATTTTGTATATACATATGCAAAAGCTTATTTTTTTAAGAAACAACTATACAACGACTTATAATTTTTGTTTTTGCATAAACTAATATTTGCTTGAAACACATGGCATCCTGTTTTTAGAGCCAACTACTAAAAAAGTTGTTTTAGACATTTAAAAAAACAATTTTATGCTTATGAACAGTTTTTCTCTAATAACATTAATTTTTTTAAATTCATAGTCTTTTACCCAGTCGTGCATTTTATTTTATTCGATTTCAACATCTACCTGCCTTTATTCAAAAACCCTTTATACAGTTGCGGTCAAAATAATAGCAGTGTAATCTTACCATTGACATATTTTAGTACAAACTAAGATACAGGCAACTTTTTAAAACATTTTAGTACTATTCTTGTAATAGAATATTTTATCTTTTGTTTCCAGATTAAAAAAAAGCCATATCATAACGGTTTTCTTCCAAAGGTCGTTTGATTTCACTTAAAGTGTATTTTTGTGCAGTCAAAATAATAGCAGTGTTTAATATATTGTGAATTTTTTTCATTGTTTTTGAATCTTAGGAATATTTTTTTTTGTTTGTTGTTGAAACTAAAAGGTAAGGTATGATGAAACCCATAGTTTTCCTACATTTCTATTCCTTCAAACTTACAGTATGGGTCGTAATAAGCATTGCACTCCGGAAATGCGGCAGATCATACGCCAACTCCTCTCTGATGGAAAAACTTATACGGAAAATTAAAAAAAACCTTAAAAACATCTGCTAAGATGATTATTAACGCAAAAAAATATACAAAAGAACCCGAAACCAGGGGCAGAAAAAAAGTTATTTCTTCAAAATCAGAGAGGAGAATTGTGAGATACTCAAAGGTCTCTCCCCATTTGCCGGTTACTGAAATAAAAAAACAGCTAAATCTAAGCGCGAAGAATATTGCCGGAGAATGATCTCAATGCCAGAAGCCCAAGGAAGGTTCCACTTTTGACAAAGAAACACATCGCCAAAAGAATGCAGTTTGCCAAAGCCCATGTTAATAAGCCCCTTCAGCATTGGTCTGATGAGAGCAAAATCGTTCTGTATGGTGGTTCTGGTTCCCAGGAATATGTGCGACACCCACCAAATGCTGAATATGTGTCTAGGTATACGCGGAACACTGTAAAACATGGCGGCTCAAGCATAATGGTATGGGGTTGTTTTTCGTATCAAGGTGTAGGGCCCATATATCGCATAAATGGTGTAATGGATCAGAATCTTTATGTGGATATTCTTCTAAGAACTATGCTGCCTTACGCAGAAGAGGAAATGCCAATAAGATGGGTCTTTCAGCAAGACAATGACCCAAAACACACGAGCAAAAAAGCCAAAGAGTGGTTTCAGGTCAATGAAGTTTCTGTTATGGAGTGGCCTGCGCAATCCCCCGACTTGAACCCAATAGAGAACCTTTGGGCTGATGTCAAGAAATTCGTTTCAAATGCAAAACCCTCCAATAACAACCAGCCAGCTTTGGGAAGCAGTGGAGACTGCATGGAGAAATATTTCATTGGAGAGATGTGAAACTTTGATGGGCCCAATGAAGAGAAGATGCGAAGCTGTTAAAAGCAATAAGGGGTCTACCACCAAGTATTGACACAAGAACTACAAATACATTTTGTTTTACTTTTTATCCAATGTAATTTTCTTGTTTTCTCCATTTTTATGAATACTGCTATTTTTTGACTGGACTATTTTCTTATACATTGAAGATATTTTTTGTTTTTAAGTTTTTTTTTTTTTTTGATATTTTTAAATCTTTCTTTTATAATGGATTTCATATAAATGTAACCTAATAAATAAAATTTTATTATAACGTTTCATGAGCACAATCTCTCATTTTTTATTGAATATTCTTGGATCTATTTTCACTGCTATTTATTTTGACCGCAGCTGTACATAAGAGCAAATTTGTGCTACCCAGTCGTGCATTTTATTTTATTCGATTTCAATATCTACCTGCCCTTATATTATTATGATATTATTCAAAAACCCTTTATATCGTTTAAGACAACCAGGAAACGCTTCCTTCACAATATCCATTTACAAGCGACGAACGGTCAGCAGGCATTAACTGATGCACTGTTTGCACGTCTTTCATTAAAATTGTAGTAGAAATTCTAAAATGTGGGCTCTGGTTGGTGATGTCCAATTGCATAGCCCGTCGCGTCGTCTGGTTGATGTTTCTTTGTACTTAGCGACATCGGCAACCACAGCCGCGATATTCTCGCCCAAAAGACCAATCCGGTCTTCGTTGGCGACCACTACCTAATTTAGTTCGAATCGAGTAGCTATGCACCGGAACGTTTCGATTATCGGTAAAAAAACGATAATTCCACGCTCTTGCAGAGTATAGCGCTCCTTTGATTGTCTGTTTCTATTCTACAGCTATCTAGTTCACAAATGTAAAATTTTATTGACACACGACGCCATTTGCAAAAATTATAACATCTTCCGATAGGGTGATTAATTTTTCGCCACCTCGTACTTTTTCCATGAGAGTTTTCTCGCTTGATATATTTCTGACATCACAGTCTCACACAGTCCTTTGCCACATAACATGCAATTCAAATTTGACGTTTGTTTGTTAAGTAATGTAGAGCATATCGTCGCTGTAGATCGAATACCTCGTAACCCAGAAAAGTCGATTTTTCAGGAGAGACAAAAAACTTATTATTAAATCAATGAGCGGCAATGAGAGACGTGTTGTTAATTATGCGCGTGGCTCTGCAATTATAGTTTTTAGGTTCACAGGATATTTTTCATTAGATCCGGAATTTTTTTCACAATATAATTGCATCATTACCTAAAAATCGATTTACTCTGGGTTACGAGGTATTCGATCTACAGCGACGGTATATATGAAATGTTATGATTTTATAAAATCGTTTGAAATTCATTCATATCCTTTTTTTAACCTCTCGAAAAAAAACCTAAATCGAAAATGATAATTTTTAAAGTTGAAATTTACATTATTCATTTCAATATGCATTTGCATGAACATATTATTTACTCGTATTTGTTATAGTGCTACTCCTTAGTATTCAAAAAGTGGGTGTTAAGCATTTACATGACCAAAACATTGATATGAAAATCGAATGAGACAAAACCCAACCCTGCCGAATGAATTCTTATACCCAACAATAATATTAATAATAAGACAATTTATAATCGAAAAATTCGCAAATTTCGACCGTAATTTTGCTTTAATTAAATAATTGTGCCTAAAATACGTAAATTTGAATGGTACCTAATCCCTTAAGAAAACTTGCCCTTCCTTGCTTGCCTTGCCCAATGAAACGCAAAAGAAGAATTAATTTTGTTTTCTTCGTCTTCGTCGGTGAACGGCCCATAGCCTGTCTTATTTAATTTCTGTTTTAATTTTTAATGCAAATTCCTAACAAAAAAAAAAAACAAAAATTAAAGATAGAAGTACATTCAACATCAATCGGCATTGGGGCGGCTGAAGCGCTCAAGCGCCGCGCCGAGGCAAAGTCTGGGTTTTTATATTTCATTTATTTTAGGTTGTTTGGTTGGTTGTATCTGCTGAATTTGTAATCCTTTTTTATTATTCAAAAGAGTAACTACACCTCCAATCCAAGGAATATATAATTTTCCAAAAGCTAAAGTCATCCAACAATTGCTGTGCGGCGAACTGTTGAAATGTACAAAACTTTCTCCGGGAGGATAAACTCGTCGTATCCTTTTATTATATACATATATATTTTTGAAGCGGCACGGGAATGATAAAAAGGGACTACGACGAGGATAAAGTTGCACGTTGCTTCTTATAAGACATTGGCAGTGGCGATGGCGATGGCAATGGCGACGACGAAGAGATGTGATGAGAAGAAAAAAATTCAAAAGACAACGCAGAATAACAAGAGAAACAATATGAAAAGTTAAATCGGATCACATCGGTGTCGTAAATTCCCTTTCGAGCATTCCCTTGAATATTCCACCGAGTTTGAGGTGGGGCAAAATGTTAAAATCGGGTGTGGGGTTCCCGGGGTTTGGGGGAATTGAATGTTACAAAGTTACTTTGGTTGTAGATAATACACAGAAGGTAAGGTATTAGTGGAGGATAAGAAGCGAGAGAGGACAAACGCATTTAATATGCCATTTTTCTATCGAGTTTTTCCTTAGTTCCTTCGGGGGATGACCTCCGCCGAAACGCCGAACCGCCACGGCCACGCAAATCCCCAAGGAGTTGCCTTTTGTAATTTTCTAACTTTTACTCTCATTTATTTCTCTATCCTCACAACCAAAATGATTAAAACTATATTATTTTTTTCGTATACATTTTGAAACGAAAATAAGCATAAATATGTACGTATGTACCTTAAAAGTTGAAAGAAAAAAAATCGATTTTGATTAAACGCCTTCTTGCAAGTGCCACTGAGAATGGGGTAGAATTTTGCCCCCAACTTAACCATGTCATCCTTATGCCCAAGTCGATGCCGAATGCTAGAAAGTACTTAAGCGGTTTCATTTTACTCATCTTCTCTCTCTTGATATTGCATGAAAAGACAAAATAAGATACGTGGCCTCTTTGGGTTATGTCCTTTTCTTTATTTGCGGTGAAGCTGGCGACAGATGGCATAACGTAATTTGATTCAGCGTGGTGTTTGTGAATGTTGCCCCAAACCACCCCTTATATCAGCTGTCTACTCGTGTTGCCTGCTGCCTTCTGCCACAGTCTCTATGTGTATAAGGTACAATTTTCATTATAAATGAAAAGAGAATATATAGATAGGTATGAGACAAGGATAAGGTGGGTCGGGATAAAGAGAAAGGTTTTTTTTTGTTCTTCCTTTCTTTAATTCTAACCCAACCCGCAAATACTATTTGTGCTCCTTATATTTGTTTAACAGTTTGCATTTATTTCCAACTACCGTTACCATATTACATGCTATAAATCAATGTTATATCCTTTTTAATGATTTAACTCACCCCTTGAACATATTAAAAACTGTTTACATGCGGAGCTCATAACTTAGGAGGCTATAGAACATTAGAATAAAAAATCATTAAATTCAACTCGAACATCAGCGTAACGTTTATTGTTTTTGCATTTATACGTATGCATGTCGTCCATGGACATATCGTCAGTTGACATTAAAAAACTAACTAAGAGCGTTTAGAGCTAATTGGAGATAATGAGGTTTTAATGCATAATTAAGTATAAAAATTCTATTTTACTAGTAAATCGATGCTACTTCGCAGCTTAAAATAAGAAATTATTTCATTTTTATAATAGTCCTTACATTTTTCCCTAAATACCAAAGTTTTTGAGGAAATGCGAATTTAATGAATTTTTACTGCGGGATTCGCAAACATGGAGTCAGATAATGATACATACTCTGATATTGCAAAGTTTAAAAAGATCGGCTTACTCTTCCAGACACATTTATATTTGTATATTCAGAAGTATGATCGTATCTATAGAATATGGTTCCAGGATGTTCTTCTTCCTTGGAACCTGCTAATTCTTGCAGGTCATAAAAGTCCGAGAACTTTAAACGATGAACTTGGTCTTGGTTCTTGTTTTTATCATTTTTACATTATCTAGCTGATTTAAATAATTTTTGTCCAATCAGTCATTGTGTAAGCACTTTTATTTTTCCTTGTCGACTCTTTGGCTGAAGGCATAGAATCACACACTCCATATGTGAATGCCCTGACTCCAAAAATTTCAGTTCCACTCTGTTAAGATGGCTTACATTTTGTGCAGCATACATCAAAATAGCTGCCACTTGTTGTTTTTTATTCTAAACTCCGTGTCACAGAACAGTGAAACGTCTATCACGTTTATTGGCAAAGTTTTAAGGAACCGCAACAAAATTAAGATCACATTAGACTACACAGTCATGATATCATTTGACTATAGTGCGATGTGTTACTTAGGCTACTTCTGAAGGGATATGGATACCTTCAAATGACCTAGAGTCTGCAAATTGGGATTAAACGCACCTTATATTCGGATTCAGTGACTCCAAAAACATAAAAATCAATTGGTTCGAGATCCCAAATCCCGATTTACTGTCGATACATCAGCCGAAAGATCCAAAAAAAGGAGTATTTGACCTTGGAATATCTTCCAGAGGTCATTTCAAACAACAGGTCTAGATGAATGCAGATGTAAAATATTCCGCTCTTTCAGAATCCGGGGTCAAAAATATCATATCGTTAGATTTTAGAGATTTGACCTTCGTTTGACCTTGATTTTGACGTGATGGGGTCAAATCGTGATCAGCGACTCGAAAAACATAAAGATCAACTGTTTAAAGGACCAGAATTCCAATTCACAGCCAATAGATAGGCCAAAATCTAAAAAAACGAGTCTTATTTTGGATGACCGCTACATGACCTACAGAGGTCGGTAAAAAAAACAGTCAATACATATTTGGACGTAAAATTGTCCGCTCTTTCAGAATCTGGGGTCAAAAATATCATATCGTTAGATTTTAGTACTTTGACCTTCGTTTGACCTTGACCTTTACATGTTGGGGTCAAAAAAAGCCCGGATTCGAATTCAGCGATGCCAAAAACATATATAATAAAGGTTTTCAGATTTTTCAACGAATATTTCGCAATTTGACCTTCAAATGCCCTTAAACCTGACCTAATTGGATCAAACGGACTCTGGATTTGAAATCAGCGAGCCAAAAAACCTATAAGATACATGGTCTCATCCAAGAGTCAGAGAACTTTTTTTTATTTGTGGGGCTGTGTTATGTATCACAGATTATTTTCCTATAAAATTGTTCACTAACAATTTCAGTTACATATGTCATGTTTCTGGCAAAAATCATTACGATACAACTTATATGTATTTTCCAAATAGAAAAATTCTATCTATAGGTATAATTTCTTTGTAAACTTTCTTACGTAGTGCGATTCCATAACCGGAAAGCTTTCGATATGGCTTTTTATTAGATATATGTATTTCTGTTTCACTTGTTTTATTGCCAGGCACTTTTCTACCCCTTTCGTCACTGCCAGTAAATACACCAACATTTGAACTTGTGATAGCTGTGTTAATAGGACCATTTGAAATGCAAAGGATACGCTTTCAAAAAATTTTGCACATACTCTATGCCTTCCAGAAATGTTTTCTAAAAAATATGCCTTAGTCTCAAAACGTGATTTTCCGTTTTTGAGATAATTTCTTTTTATCTGTTATGGTCCAAATCCCTAATACGATTTACAAATTTCTTGTCTGTCAACCTCCGAATTATAATTTGTTCATTAAAACTTACACTTACAGGATGCTTTTTTTTGCTTGTATAGGGCATATATTTTGCTCGACGAAATTTCCTAACATTTAAATCCCAGGTTTCTGGGTGATTTTTTTTTAACGCCTCGTTAAAACTTTATTACCACTTTCAGCCATATAATCTGAAAAAATCAGAAATTTCAGAATCTCCTGAAACTAAGTTGGGTTGAAAAGTTATATCTTCATTGGAATCTCCACTGAAATCGTTGTGTCTTTATCACTAGTGCAATAGTAGTCGAAAAGCTAAAGTCAGTTATTTTGCACCTGTAAAACGTCAAAAAGGAATTAGAATGTAAAAAAAAAAATTTGTTCAATTGAATTGAGATATTCGGCCCTAGCGAGGTATCCGTTCGGAGCGGAAAATTCTCCGATTTCGTACGATTCGGAGGATTTTTGCTTCGAGGTTTTCCGCCGAACAGCTGTTCGAAATTTTTCTCCGACATTTTTTTGACGCATCCGGCAAACTGCGTTGAAGTGCGATCAAGTGCTTTATTTATGAGATTTCTGACAGCTTAATGCAATTGTTTTTCCGCCGACACAAATTCTTTGCGAAACAAATTACACCAACGCATTTGTGTATTATTATTCTTTCCGATAGGATACCTCGAAAGTCGAAAGCAATTTGAACCTCCGTTGCGGACAATTTTCCGCTCCGAACGGATACCTCGCTAGGGCCGATTATCTGCAAGTGTAAGCTGAAACTTAACATAATTATAGTTGTGACTTACATGTATTTGAATTGGTTCTATCTTCTCATATCTTCGTTACTATCACTCCACAATTTACCAACACTAGGGCTTTCAGTACAGACCTTCAAAAATAGACCCATAATTTATGTTCCACTTCAAAATAATAACCACAATAGATACTACTAATACTAGTTTTGGTTACAAGCATCAAAATTACTTGTCAAAGCAAATTGTGGTAGTTCACACGCGCCACTATCAAACAAATGCTGTTGGGTAAGAGTGATGGATGTCATGATAATCCTTATTAGTTTTAAATTAGGTCAACATAAACGACACATTGATAGGACATGTATAATTAACAACTCAGGAGTTACGAAATTTGCAAGAGTTTTATTAAGGCTTTCTTTTGTTCAGTGCCAATTCGGCCAAATATCTTCCTCTTGAATAGTTATTCATAACGCAAACAAATATTACATAGAAATAAGAAAAACTTCACATAAAGCTTAATCTGCGTATTTGCGATTTGCTTGAAAGTCGTATCCTTACAACATACATTTCGGCACTCGTATAATGCCAAGAGCCCTTCGAGGTCTTGATATATACAAATCCTGATGGTATACCCCCATTCTTCTGAAGAGGTGTTCTTCATCGCTGGCAAAACCATTGCGTAAGATATTCCATCGCTCCTACTGTTCTGGAATCTTCCCTAGAATATGGAAAACAGGATTTGTCCAACCTGTTCCTTAAAAAGGCGACCTTTCCTCACCCTCCTCAGCTTTTTATACACACTTCCCTCAGCTTTTTATACTCGTTCTCAAATTCACGTCCACCTCCTTTGAAAGTGGAATTGAAACGGTATCGTAGTCATTAAACTCCGATCTTTACAGCATTGTTAAATGGGGTATACAAAATCTTGTGGAGTTTCATGCTTGGAAAACTCAATGCTGTCTAATGTCGTTGAAGCAAAATGTACCCGATATGCCATTGTCCTTGAATGACACTTTCATTGATGTGGCCGAAAAGCTCACAGTACTCGGTATGTGTATCAACGGCGATCTTCGTTAGAATGGCAACATTCTCGAGACCGCCAAAAATACTACTAAATGCTTAGGATTTCTATATCAATGTAAACAAAAGTTCACCCCCTCTGATCTGGCAACCATTTACAAGGCACTTATACGTCCAAAACTTGAATATACATAACTCACATCTTTGGACAGGTGCAGCACACCTCTCCACTTAGTGGATAAAATTTAGAACAGAAGCTATCATGGATTCATTCCCATCTCTTGTACACCGTCGCAATGATTCATGTATTTCCTTGTTTTATCGCTTCTTTCACAAGCAATGCTTACTCGAAGTAGCCAGCTGCATTCCTCTTCGCAATTAGTTCACCCGTGATACGTGTTTCTCTAGAAATGCTCATCAGTTCACCCTCGAGCCTAATTTTGGTCGTACCGTCAAATACAGAGATTCGTTCTTTAGTTGCACAAAACAATTATGGAATAATTTTCCCGGCACGGTTTTTCCTTGTCATTACCATTTACAGATATTTAAGACCAATGTTAATTGAAACCTACTTTCTCAAACCCCCCTCTGACTGGATGTGAGTTTCCAAGTAGTGCATCTATATAACAGGGAATCAACATAATATAGTTCCGCTCATAGATTTGTTTTTAGAACAAGACTGGTTTCTTCATATTTTAGACAAAATTCCAAACGTAACCTTTGCTTTTCTTTTAACATATATTTCGGTTCCACTTTCATTTGTTCTTCCGGTATTGAAATGAACTCTTCCATCTCAGCCGGTTGTCTAGAAATGTCCACATGAAAAGATGAAAGAGTTCCAAAGAGACTAATTCTATTTCTATTTTAAAAGATCATTTCATTTGTCGAAATTGGATATATTTTGTGAGATCGTGTTCATGCTCAAAATTTACAAACTCATTGTTTGTTTGTTGAACATTCGTCAAATTATGACTGACTGGCCCGATGTCGAAAAGTCGCAAAAAATTACTTTATTACGTACGTATATCATATAAATACCACTAAATGTATTACGTTTTCCATTTAAGTTCTTTCTATTCGTAACACCCAAGAAGAGGAACCTCCAGATCCACAATTGATGCGTTTGGATAACATGTTGATTGCCGAAGGAGTTGCCGGTCCCGAAAAGGGTGGTGGTGGAGCGGCCGCAGCGTCTGCAGCAGCAGCAAGTCAAGGTATCAAATAAACTTTAACCATACTCTGAAAAAGCCTTATTTCTTCTTTTTTCCCGAAGTAGGTTCTTCACTTTCAATTGACGGAGCAGACAACGCAATCGAACATTCAGATTATCGTGCCAAACTCGCACAAATTCGACAGATCTATCACCAAGAGTTGGAGAAATACGAACAGGCGTGCAATGAATTTACTACTCATGTGATGAACCTATTACGGGAACAGAGTCGTACAAGGTAGTATTTCATGAAATGATGTTAAAATGTCCCAATTTTTGAAAACTTAATTTTTTTATAGACCGATTACTCCAAAGGAGATTGAACGTATGGTACAGATCATACACAAGAAGTTCAGTTCCATTCAAATGCAACTTAAGCAGTCCACATGCGAGGCTGTTATGATTTTGCGTTCACGGTTCCTAGACGCCAGACGCAAACGTCGCAATTTTAGCAAACAGGCATCTGAAATCCTAAATGAGTATTTTTACAGCCACCTAAGCAATCCGTATCCGTCTGAAGAAGCCAAGGAAGAGTTAGCACGAAAATGTGGCATAACGGTGAGTGTAAATACTAGTGACTATTCTGACTCTGTCCGTGAAATAAATTAACACAACATTAATTTTAATCCAATTGTTAAGGTCTCACAAGTGTCCAATTGGTTTGGCAATAAGCGCATTCGTTATAAGAAAAACATTGGCAAAGCCCAAGAAGAGGCCAATCTTTACGCCGCCAAGAAAGCAGCCGGTGCTTCGCCCTACTCCATGGCCGGCCCACCCAGTGGAACTACGACGCCAATGATGTCGCCTGCCCCACCACAAGATTCCATGGGCTATTCCCTTGGATCTGGTGGCTACGACCAGCAACAGCCCTACGATGGCAGCATGGGCTACGACCCAACCATGCACCAAGATTTAAGTCCTTGAGGACGATATTTTGATGGGAAATACTAAAGAAAGCCATTGGGCTCTTCAAACTTTATTATTTCGATTATTTTACTTTAGTTTATATGTCAAAGTTGGTGAAGTTTCGCAATTTTAATTTTAATTTTAATTCTACTTTTCGTTTTATTTTGTGTCTCCGTTTATGTTCAGATTTTTCCTTTTGTGAAATTTATTTTTTTTTTTCATTTCTTACTTTTAATAATCCTAGACTAAGTGAAAAACGCAGCAGAAATACGTAATTAAAATTTAAGGCAATTTTGAAAGTATACTGAAAAAGAACAAATAAAAATTAATCCTAAGCAGTTATTTACTCCATATACGTATTTTATATAATTATTATAAATTTAAACTTAGTATACTAAATCAACTATGAAACAAAGTATAACGATTTGGAAAAATGTATGTATACAAACAAAAAAAAAATACAACAAAAGCAACAAACTGGTATACTATTATAATTTATTTTTTGGAAAGCAAAAACAAATAATTTATTATTTCGTAAAAAAAAATAAAAATAATTAAACTATCTTTAACAAATTTAAATACTATAAACAATGTATACGAAAACAAGTTCTGAAAAAACTTATAAAATGTTTTGTTTTTAATCGTTTTTTGTTGATAAATATTATACTTTAAAAATTAAATTAAACTAAAATTCTTGCCAGTATTTAAAAGAAAATATTAAAATAGAAAAACAAAAATAATCAAAAAAAAAGTTTAGAAAATAAAAAAAAATATTATATCTTAATCATTTACGAAAATATAATTAACAAGTAACGCTTTTGAAGAAACACAAAAAGAAAATGCAAACATGATTAAACGATTTTTTATTTAAAAAAAAAAAAAACTTACAATTAATCTCACAACTCATCTCTCGAAATTCCTTACCATTGATTCCAAAAGAAAAAATCTGAACAGAAACAGATGTAAGTATATGGATGAACTTATTTGATCCACGTATACTTAAATAAAGTGTATACCTACCTATTTAAACAAAATATATACGAACATTTAACGATTTGATGCAATACGCTTTAACAAATGATACAAAACAAAAATTTAATAAAATTAAAATATAGATTAAATTTTCTTAAGTTAAATCAGGTGTTATCATTTGAAGGAAGCAAAATCTTTAAAGATTATGAACAAACAAAAAACTTGTATACGATGAAAAAAAATATACATACTCTTATTTGCACATGCGCATCTAGACAAAGTTAAGGAAGTTATTATTTTTTCTTAACCCTTGAACAAAAATCCTATGTGTAGAATATATATATAAATATATTTACAGAAAATAACACAATAGCTATATAATAACAGTCAATAAATCAATAGAGGTGGAAGTAAATAAATACGCAAGAATATATGTATGTCATTTTTAAATTTATAAATTTATTTAATGCAGCTTAAACAATACAAACAAGAAAAGAAATGGTTATAATGAAAGATAAGTTAAATAAAAAATGATAGGTATAATAATTGAATGTGTACTTAAAAACAAAATCCAATATAAAATAAACTTAACTACATAAAAACCTACAGTGTGTTTTGAATTGTTTTCTTATATCTTGAAAATTGAATACAGCCAGCTAATGAAAGGGGACAAAGACGTACTCTGAACGCTAGAGGATTTTATCGCAAACTAAGGCGTCTGAAAATAGCATAGTATTGATCCTGTGAATGTCACCTTTTAAACCCCACGTAAAAATTAGTTTTTTTTAGAAATTAACTGAAATCGTATTACGAATTATAATAAATGTTAAGAATCTCTCGCATCGTTACGTTGCAAATACGTTTTACCATAGTCAATTTTTAAATCAATACTTGCTTCATTTAACGATTGTTTTTGGCGGTTTGACATTTATGTACATTATGATTGTAGCGGTCGCATATTTATAACATTTGGGTTTGGTCCAAGTAGAAATTTTCAGGTTTGGACAGTACGCGAATAGACATGTTTACTCTAACGATACTGATCTGCAGATTGCCTATTTTTCCTTCAAAATTTGAAGATGTTTTCAGCTTGGCGAAATAATTCATATTGCTTTGAGCTTTAGTCAAGAATTTGGCTAACGAAAAACCACTTCAATACCTTAACTTACAATACAACTATTGGAAATCGATAATTGCCAACGTAAAAACAATCCCTGAACAAAAAAGGAAAAAAGAACTGCTAAGAAAAATAAAGTTTCATGGACTACTGGTTCAGAGAATAGTGCGTACTGACAAAATACGTAACTCATATTCTGGTTGATGATGAAAATCATTTATCAATATTGACATTAGAAAAATCAATAAACTAAGAAGCTGGATTTTGTCTTTAAATGCAGTTCAAATAATAAAAAAAAATATTTAAAATAAATCATAAAATTAAAATTGTAACTAAATGACATCGATCCACACACATCGTGTCCACAGTTTAGGAAATGGGAACACTGAAACTTTTGGTATCTATTAGAAGAAATTAAACCGAATCACCAGGCGAGCATGCGTAGGTAGAGGGTTCTTATACTCATATGTTTAAAGCAAACTCCTCAATACATACTCAGTCCAATCGGCTTCATTCTCACACTCAACAAAGTAAGGATCCGCCCTCATACAACGTTATTTTTTAAGCATGTATGAAAAAATAGATAAGGCTATGCAAGATATGAAGGCGAAAGAAAAGAAAAAAAAAAACACTACCATTTCTCTATGATCTATGGAAAAATAAAACCTGCTTATGCAGTTATTAAAGGGTGGAGCTTTGGTACGAAAGTTTTGCAATTTGCAAGCATTCGATACCTACTGCTTCCGCATGCTCGCCTGGTGATGCGTCGAAATTTTGCTTAAAATGTGATGTAATTTTCGAAGGTTCAGTTATCAACCACTAGATGTCGCTCTTTTTGTTTATTTTATCGTCTGCTACCAAAAAAATGAAAACTAATTACCAGGTGAAAATGCGAAGGTTGAGAGTTATTATTGATTTGCCTTAATTTTAATTGATTAATCGATCCAAATGAAAATGTAAGCCACTTAATATTCCTGCAACTAAGGGTGGCGTGGGATGCAATCCAGAGCTTGATTTTTTTAGACTTACTCTTGCTATAATATTGTGTGTATTGGAATCCAAAAATATGGTTTCCAGGTTCACAGAAAAAAGCAAAGTGCAAGTAATTGTTATTACTTAAAATAATAATGCAGAAAAAATACATAACTCATATTCTGGTTGAAGATTAATGAAAATCATTAACTAATAGGTATTACCTATGACATCGAAAAGATCAATAAGCTAAGAAGCTGGATTTATTCTTTAATTTTGGAATGTAGTTGAAACTATAAAAAAATATACATAATGTAAAATTAAAATTGTAACCAAATCGCATCGATGCGACCCTTCGTGTTAACAGTTTGGGGAAGCACTGAAAATTTAAATTTCGTATCAGTCATCTTCTTACATGAAATTAAACCTAATTACCAGGCGAGCATGCGTAGGTAGAGGGTTCTTATATTGATATGTTCAGTTTCGCAAACTCAGTCCAATTGGCTTAATTCTCGCACTGAACAGAGTAAGAATCCGCCCTCATGCAACGTTATTTTTTTAAGCATGTATGGAAAAATAGATAAAGCAATGCATGATATGAAAGCGAAAGAAAAAGACAAAACAAAACACTAACATTTCTCTATGATCTATGGAAAAATAAAACCTGTTTATGCAGTTAGTTAAGGGTGGTGCTTAGGTACGAAAGTTTTGCAATTTGCAAACATTTGATACCTACTGCTTCCGCATGCTCGCCTGGTGATATGTCGAAATTTTGCTTAAAATGTGGTGTAATTGTCGAAGGTTCAGTTTTCAACCACTAGATGTCACTTTTTTTTAATTTTAATTTTGTTTATTTTATCGTCTTCTACCAATTATTTTTAATATAACTTTTATATGAAAGTCGATTAAAATGAAAATGTAAGCCAGACCCCATATTTCTGAAACCAAGGGTCGTGTGGGATGCAATCCAGAGCTTGATTTTTTTAGACTTACTCTTGCTATAATATTGTGTGTATATTGGAATCCAAAAGGGACCGGAGCTATGGATTCTTTATGCATATTAAGACGATGTGAGCCATAAATATTGCAGTAAAATACACTATTCAATTTCTCATATTTTGGTTTGAAGAGCTTTATTTTAACTAAATAATTTTTTTTTGTTAAAACAACGTTAAATTTAAAACACAGAAATATATTATGCAAATATCTATACAGACCTTTTGATGTAGATAAGTCTCGATGGGTTTGGGTAAGGTTAAAAAAATGATGACTTTTGCAGACAAGATTTTTTCAAAAATCAGAGAACTCACTTCGGAAGCAAGTATTTCGAGAACCAAACCTCGCAGAAGATTTTGGTTTCCAACTGTGGATAAGTCTTTCAAAGTTAACTATAAAAGTCTGGTTTACGACCCGAAGCCAGAGTATCAGGAGAGATAAAACACCTTCTTGTGGCGTACCAGGTCCTAACTTTAAGCTTGCTGTTACCCATTTCTCCATTAACAATTTTTCTAGTTTGAGGCATCCAGTTTGACTGCATCGGGTCGATGCTGACAGTCCTTCTATGTCCAGGAATGCTCCTAAGCCAAATTCTTTAAGGTGGATTGATTTCTATATCGTGCTGACCACTTCATGAAGTGCCTTTATGTATGTATGAATGTTGGGCCTGCGAGAGAACACTATCATTCAGCTTGAGGCGCATGTACAAAAGTAGTGAAAATAGGTCTTTAAATTGTTAAAAGAGGTTCACTTTCGTACCACCATTAAAATCAAGCTTAAAATGAAATAAGAGAAGTGTTGTAGTTACTTTATTGATTTAGCAATTGCAGTCTCACTATAGCTTTCATTTACTAGAAAAGTTCGACACTTCTTAAACAAACAAAATTAATTTACCTTTGAATTAAATATTTAATTCTGTTTCCAAAGGAGAAGGTCAAAACACATTTTGTCCGAACATTCTTTAATCATTTAGTCAAAAACTATTCAATAATAAAAAAAGGTTAATAATACAAATGGTAACATTCCATGAAATCACTTGACCTGGCATATTTAATTATTTATGAAATGTCTACCTTTCACTCCCTAGAACTGTTCTTAGCAAAAATATTAGCATCTACCTAAGAACATACCGAAGGATTAGGATTTTTTTTTCATCTCGAGATTTGACTCCTCCGCCTAATAACGTTACTTCTTTAAAATCTTAAAAGAAGTGTGACCAATCACAATCTAGATTCTCGTGGAAGAATTTGATGCAAAATAATGTGGATGGTATACCTACTTCAGCAGCATGATCGCCTGATAGCTCGCTGGGAATTTTTAAGGCTCCTCGATACAATTTGTTGCTAAAGATTGTAGATTATAGATTGTAGAAATGTGGATAGCTCTTTCAAACTTAACTAACTAGGTGCTTTGAAGACCGCAACTTCGGTGTTCGGAAATATCGACACCCAAAGACATTGTTAGGTAGTTGGGGGTCAAAAATCACTTAAATCGTAGAATAGCTCCAGATGGACACATTTTGATAGCCTTGGTGTGTATTGGAACTGAACAAACCCTTTGATGTATGGTTGGTCTAGGAAACTTTGGAAAAATAGTGACTATCGTAGACCTTCAATTCGACTGCATCTGTGAAAATATTATTTCGATACTAAATTTTACTGGATCGTAAGCGAGTAATTTGCTTTGGGAGGGAAAACAAAACTTCATCGTCTGTAAGGGGTCTCTGGTGCTCTTATAAACTGTACGCCTTTGGTAAACCAGCTGAAACTTAATCAAAACCACAATTTCATTTGCATAACAAATTCAATTAAATTTCATATTTTATTTCATTTTCTTTTTTTTTATACAATTTATTAAGCTAAAGTGTGAAAAAATGTTTCGCTTTTATATTTTTACATCATATTTTTTTTTTGTTTTCATATTTTTTTTTTATAATTTGTTATTGATTTAATGTAAATACGTAACTCTTACGAAAACTAAAAAAGCAATAATAATTCTTTTAAATATTCATTTTTTTTTTGGGTTCTTTTGTTTTATTTCTTTTTTTTGTATTATTAATTTATTTAAATTAAATTATTTCCTTAATAAATTTAGATTTTGTTTGCTTGTTGTTTAGTTTATAATTACATTTTTAATGTATTGTGCATCGGGTATAGGTTGGTTTTTTTTTGTTTTGTTGTCACAGGCGTGAATATTATTTAAAAATTATTTTATTTCTCTTTCATTTATTTATAAATATAATAAAGAAGAATGTAAAAATATATAAAAATAAAACAAAAACTTAACAAGAGCAAAGGCTTTTTTTTCTAAAATTTTTAACTTGGTTTACCTATTTTGTCTTTATTTTTTTTTTGTTTTTACATTTTATTGATTTTCTCACACAATACATCGGATGTTATCCAAGATTTTTTTCGCAATGTTAAGTATGGCTTTTGGTTTTTACTGGCATTTTTGAACTACGAATATATCGAAGATTGAATTAAAAGTGCAAATTCAAACGAAATAAAAGAATAGTTGTGGACCTGCCACTAGGATTATAGACTGATAAAGAAATTGCTATTTCAAGTGCGTTAAACTCTCCAATATAGCCGGGGAAGATGCTATATTATTGGAGATTTTTGTTTTTTTTTTTAGAGCAGTGAAAGTGTTGTGTAAAACAAACAAATTTAACTATAACAAATCGAGGTACATTGTACAAAGGTACTTTTTAATATCCAAAGATGGAAGTCATCACTGAAAATGGTTAAAACGATAAATTATTTTAAACCAATAATAATTCTCTCTCAACTTTTCATGTTCAACAACTGAGATAATAACTCTCTTTGAAATATAAATAATTTTGTTTTTATTTCGATTTAGGATTCGGCAAAAGAAAAACCCAATAAATCGAATTTAAGACCATGTAAATTTGTAACTACTTGTATTTTGTGTTCTCACTACTTAGTATTTATGCATTTCCTTCTCAATATGGTTACTTTTTGTACTCCAAAAATAATGTGATAATATAATTCTGCATACTTAAGCCATACTTATGTTTATGTATTAAAGTTCCTTGTCCCTAATTTTTTTCCTAGAATTTAAAAAAAAAAAATTATAAAATAAAAACTAAAAAGTAAGCATTTTTTTACATTTTACTTAAGTCTTATGCGAAATAAAAATTATTTACTTTTGCATTTATTATTATTAATTAGTTACATAATTTTTGTTTTCGATTTTTTTTTATTTATTTATATTTCATACTTTGCTTTTTTAACTAGAGATTTTTTATGTATATTTTACAATGTATAAAGCTAAAATGTAGTGTTAACAAAGAAGCATTTTTGTTTTTTTTTTTTCATTCCACCAATTTACAGTTTGTTTTATTTTAATTAATTATTTAGTCTACATTTTGTTTTTGTTTTATTTAGAAAAAAAATAGCTAAGTTTTTTTTTTTGTTTGTTATCATAATTTTACTCAATTTTGCTTTTTCCATATAAATATAAAAACAACTGTGAATTTCTGTGATTTTTTGTTTTTGTTTTAAATCTATAAACCAAAAATTTTTATTTATAATTATTATACAAGAAAATATATAACGAAGATTTTTTTGTTTTCCTTTGAATTTAGTCAAAAAGCTCATTGGGGTCAGAGAAATTCATAGTTGATCTTTGATGCATAAAGAATAAGCAAAACATTTGATTTATTTTATATATACATATATATGTATTTACAATATATGTATTATATAAATATAATTTATTATTATTAGGTATTGTGTTTTGTCGATTTGAAATTTTATTGTATATATATATATACATACATTTAGTATATATTTATATAGGTATAATATAATGTAAATGTATTTTGTATTCTAATACTCGCCCTACCCCTCATTAAATAGAGTGCACGCAGAAATTTTAAATATAAAAATTAATATTTCATTGAAAATTAATGTTAAGTTGATTTTTTAATAATTTGTTTATATTTTGTTGTTGTTTATTGGTATTTGGGATTAATATGAGTTTTCTATTTGAGTGGGAAATTCTTTTAGTTTTTTTTAATTTTAATGGAAAACCTAGGAAATAAAATAACTCAAAGAAAAAAGCTAGTTTTTGTTTTTTGATTTAGCGATAAACTTAACTTAAGTTAAACATAAATTTAAGCTGTGATTTGTAACTGATTTGTTAACTACTATGATTTTGATTTGAATTTTTTTTTTTTTGTTTTCAATTGGAATTAGTAAAAAGCTTTTTGTATGTTAACAAAATATGTTATCAAGCTGAATGTGGATTTCTAATTTAAAAAAGTCGAAATGAAAAATTAAAAGTCGAATTTTATTTTAAGCTCTGTACTTATTTTTTTTTAGTTTTAATTTAAATATTATATACATTAATATTTGTATATACTTGTCCGAGACTCTGAATGTTCGAATGTTGTGTCTCGAAATTTAGGTGAGTTTTGCATTTTAGTTCGTTTGTTATTTTACTTTGCTGGCGCAATTTTTATGATTGATTTTTATGACACATTGGTATTGAAATTATAATCAGTTTAAGGCGAGTGGTTTAAAAAGAAACAAACATAATTCATCAAAAGAAAACTGTGGTGTTTATGATTGGACAAAGAGAAGAAGAAAATTTGTATTTGTATGTCATAGAATTTTTGATAAATCTTTGTCTTGTATAATTGTTTAAAAAACAAAAAACCAATGTATTTATTTTTGGGATTTAAATTCGAAAGCCACTTTTCTGATCAATTAAAAAAAAGAAGTTATTCGGCGCAACAAAATAGTTGTGATCGTGTTCTGCCGTTCGTTAAAAGTTGTCATTTCTTTCTGAAATATGTGCAATAAAATAAAAAAATTAATTAAATAATTTACAACAAAAATAAAATTCTAACCAATTCGATGCTTAAAAATTAATCGCAAAAAAGGATTTCGAAATTTTTTTTATTTTAGCAAATCATAATTAATTACAAATAAAATAAAATCTGCTTTTCAGATAGATGTTGAATGGAAAATTTAACCCTCAAGATTGAAAAAAATTATGTGAAATAAAAAGTAAAGTATTTTACTTATTACACATACCCATCGATTTAATATTTTTTTTTTGTGTTAATTAAAGCTTTTATACATATTTTTCAAATGATATTTATTTTTTTTTGGTTTTGGAAAATATATTTCCTTAACAGCTTATTTTACTTAATTGGAGTTTTCTCCTTTCTTTTGGATGTTTTCTGGTTGTTATTGTTAAATTGAATTGAATATAAATCCACTTATTTTTATTTTTTAAGTTTTGTCTGTGAATATTTTTTGTTTTGTTTTTTATTTTTAAGGTGCAGTTCTTAATTTTGCCCGATTCTCTTAATGTTCGCTTCATAAATTGACTTTTCACTCACTACACACGTTTTGCACTTGGTTTTTACTCAGTTTTCAATGTTGAATTTCTGTTTGTTTTATTTTTAACATCACAACACTATAATTTTTGTTTTTTTTTTTTTTAATTATAACTATTTATGGTATTTTATATAATTTTTTTTTTTTTGGTTTAGCTTAAAATAAATTAATTTTGATTCACAAGCCTATAAAAATCACACTTAAATGTATTTTTTGATGAAGGTTAGATTTTGAGAATTATAAGTTTTTTTTTTTTTTAAATTTGTGGATGCAGTTAGTTTTTTTTGGAAACGAATTGTTTATTTCGTTTTTTAGTTTTATTTTTTGCGCCCCAACTCCAAGATTTTTCCATCATGCGTCTTTTTCATTAAGAAGTGTTTTGTTTTTATTTTTAATATTATATTTTTAAGAGATAGAAAAAATGCTTCTGTGTTGTTCTTAAGAAATTGGAATTTGTTGTTAAATTAACAAAAAAAAAAAAAAACTTTGTGAGTTATATAGGTCAATAGAAATTTGATATGGCAGTCGGCTTTCCATTCTGTTTGTTTTGGTTTTACAAAAATATTTTTATTTTTTACATCATTTTTATGAAAACAAAATGTTTCTTTTATATATTTTTATATATATTAATATTCATATTTTTTTTTTATAAATTTTCCAGAGCTTTTATTTTTTAAGATTTTTTTATTATTTAAAATTTAGGAGAAAAATAAATGTATTTATTTTGTTTGTTTGTTTCTTAAAAGAAAAAATGAAATATTTGCTTTTATATATTAAAATTAAGTTTAAAATTAATAATTTTCTATGTTTTTTTTTATTTAAATTTTCATTTGTTGTTGAAATTTTAGCTGATGTCTTTTGCTGTTTTTATTTTGCTGTTGGTTTTCTCATTAACGCCAAAAATATTATTGTTTAGAGATGTGTTTTGTTGTTGTTGTTGTTTTTATTGAAGTAGAAAAATTATTAATTCTGCCGTGCTTCTTGGAGGGGGGGGCGAGGCCTGGCTCAGACATCTGCCGTTCTAGATGTTATACTGGGTGATCGGGAGTGTATTACAACCTTATGACCGTTTTTTGTGACAAAACCATCGCTCTCAACTAAAACGGCTGTCTGTCGACCTTGCCGATCACCCGAACTACTACTACTACCCGGACTTAATGGACCACCACTTCCTCCAGCACTATTGCCTTCGTTTGATTTGTCCGGACTACTTCCGTTCTTCATTGAATGATCATCAGGACCATCGCCGGCACCATCGAAGTCAGTGTCATCGCCAGTGCCCTCATGGCCATCATCTTTGTGCAACTTGTGCTTGCGCCACGCGTTCTGTATTAACCGCGCGCAATACTCCTCTCGTTGACGCCATAACGTCGACGAAACTGGCTCATAGCCTTCCGTGTCCGGTCTTGTTGCGATTTCGCCAATTTCTCCGGTCTCTTCAATGGGATTGCCCTTGCGAGCAAAGAAGTCTTTGGTTAAAGCATCTAGAATGTCCACACAATACATTAGATCACCACGGCAAATTGGTATGTCCATCGAGATGATTTTGTATTTGTTTGGCTTGTGTATTTGCAAGGGTGGCTCAAGGACGTCAAGAAACTCGGATAGCTGATCGTAACGGATATATTGCGTACCCTCCGGATCAAATTGCTGCCAGATTTCATAGTACATATCGTAATCGTCATCGGTGAGACCTTCCTGGACATCTTCGGTGGCCTGACTGTAGTTCTCGAGAATGACAGCAATGTACATGTTGATAACTATCAAAAAGCTTATAACTAGATATGAAAGAAGATACGTAATTCCAACGGTGGCTGAACCACAATTTCCCGGATATCCTCGATCGTTGTCCGGCTTATTGCAATCTTCCTCATTAATAATGGCATCTAGAACACCATCCCACCCCGCTGAGGTAGACATCTGTGTAAGGAAATTTAAAAATTTACAATTTAATTTATTAAAAAAAAAAATATCAAATGCATATTGATATGGTTACAATAATTAGAAAACGATTAAAGTGTAATTTTCATACATGCATCATATCATTGGTGAAGTTCATGTTTAATAATTAAATTAAAACAAAATCATTTCAAAAATGGGGTACCTACCTATATACATAACTTAAACACAAAAAATACTTACACAAATTGTATAATTATATCAATAAGTTAAACTAATGATAATTTATTGTTTAAAATAAAACAGTGACAAAAAAATAAGTTAATATTACTTTTGAAAGAATGGTTAATAGTAATATTGGGCTATGGAATAAACCTTTATGTAAGGAACAATAATTATTCAATTAATGCTTTCAAAGGTTTTTATTATTTAATTGTTTTTTCTGGAACCTTTAAGGATTATCCAAATAAGAAAATAAAAGGTCTTACAAATTTGTGTCTTGTTTTTTTTTTTGAGCAGAATTCCTTTTTTAGTATTTTTGAAATAACTCCAAAGCCAAGCCGAATTCTCAGTCAGGAAAAATTCACAAAAATAATTCAAACCCAAAACCGACAGTTTAAAAATTTTAAGCTAAATTGAAGTGCCTTATGTGCACATAGGAGAGGTGCTGTACTTTGATATAGGTACTGGGTCAAAAAAGTTTGTTTTTTAAACGAAATTGGATAATTCATTTTGAATTTTTTTATAGTTGACATTTTTGAACTAGATAGTTGCAGTATACAAACAGACAAGCAATAGATTGCTTTTCTCCGCAAGAGCTTTGAAAAATTGTGTCGATTTTTTTGACCAATAATCGGTCGGTGGTGCTAGCGCAGCGTGAATTTCGGGGTTAAATTTCTATAATCGTATCGCGCCAACTGGGCAAACATTCCGGCGCTAAAGCTACTCGACTCGAAAAGACTGGAACCTAAGGAGACCATGCAGGATGTGGCCGCCACCGGACCGGTCGCCACTGTAGAAACATCAACCAGACGACGGGCCACGCAATTGGACATCCCCAGACTGACCCTACCGCGAATTTTTACAAAAGACTTACTGAGTCGGGGCTTGGTGAACGTGTGGTGTCAACAAAATGGTGCAAACGCACAGCACGAGCCACAATGGATATTGTGAAGGAAGCGATTTCTGGTCCCTTAATTTTCCGTTTTGGCGATTTGCATGGCCTGGCCAGCCATGCAGAAAAAGTTATTAGTAAAAAAAAACAACTAGATAGAAGATAAACTGTATCTTTTCTGGGCCGAAATAAGAAGTCTTTAAAGCTCGTCAAATGGGGGAAAGTCTCCTAGATTCAATGGTTTAGGTAGGGGTAGTTAGAAATGGCAACCACTGGCAGGCATGTGACCCTGTGGCCCAACTAGTGCTGAAGTGCGCCATTTTGATACCAAAAACTCGTATGAACCTGTGGATAGAATTGATATGGGAAATTGTGGACATTCTCACAGAGTCTTCCAGTTTGAAATTAATTAAAAAAATATGGATCTAGTAGGTTTTGATGTCTCTTATTGTGTGCTTGTGCACAATCAACCGGAACCACACACTCATCCGACACCATCTACCCTGTGCCATGCTAGGTAGCTTGTTGACTGTTGCTGGAACAGTAGCCAATCCGATTCAGCTATCATCCAGCCCCCAGGCCGTAAGCTTCCGTGAAAGCCCTCAGGCCGCTAACTCGAGATCTAAAGAATCAAACGGAGGGCACGGCACAGAAGTCACCGAAAGTCGTCCTAAAGCCATTTTGTCGCGTTGAGAAAAAATATCAAGTCTTTGATCTTCATTCCCGAAAGTTCATCAATGTCGTCAAAAAATGCTCTTCCTAACGATTGGGCCCTAAATTTGGCCAGAGCATGGCATTTGCAGAGGAAATTGAGAACTGTTTTCTTTTCCCGCTGGTCCCCACAGCTATGAATGTTGTGAGGAATTCCTGGCTTAGCTGCATGTTAGCTACGATTTTGGCTATGTCTTGCCTGAGTCTGCATATCAGATGAATTATTAAAGGCTGACCCTTACCTGGCAGGCAAGCAAGTTCATCCCGGCATTGCTGGACCGATTTGGAGGATGATGATCTAGAATTAATGGTTTTAACAGCCGCCTGTTTGTCTGTTTGAGATTTGAGTATCTTACACGCTTCCCCGATAACCAGTAATTCAGCTTGAAAAACACTAGCAAAGTCGGGTAGTCTAAGAGACCTAGATTTATCCAAAGTCACAGAGAAGATTCCTGAACCAACACAATACTCCATCTTTGAGCTATAAGTAGAGATAGTTGTGTCCAAGTCTTTTGTCACGACTGACCGTCATCATCCCAGTCTTTTCTTGATGGGAAAATAACCTTAAAATCTTTACTGATACCCATTTTAGGTGTGTGGTAGTCAGTAAGAGTCGAAAAGATACGAGTATATATTGGAATCAAGTCCTTAATATTGCTGTAGCCATAAGGTTTTGGACTCCAAGAGTTGGATTCCTTTAGCCTTCATGCACTGCAAGATACTAGGTAATTAATGTGTAATTCAAGTGGTAAGTTACAGAAAAAACCCTAATGCATCAGTTGGACGAGATCGTAGAGTCCTTGTGGTGCCATCGCTAGCAGTTCTTTATACCTTTTTCAGTTTATAGATGTTATAGGCTTTGGTAAAAGAAGGATACCATAGAATCGAACCATACGTGTGTATGTACACAAAATCATCTTAAATCGAAGACCCTACTTTTTAACAAAGGTTTTACAACAGGCGTAGAACAGGTTATGCAGGCCTTCTTAACTCTTTGTTCTATATTCCGTTTCTAGTTCAACTCAGGGTCCGGAATAACACCTAGATATTTTACACTGGAAGAGAACAAAAGTGTTTGTTTGGCCCTTGAGTCGGGCTCGAGCAAAGGGTTGTATGGTACTTAATGGCTTAATGGTTGTGGCGATATTTCGGTCGACTCTCTATATATGTAACTTTAGGTCAGTTTACCCTCAAGCCCAACTTAGGTCGTACTGTGAAGTACAAAGATTTGTTTTTTAGCCGTACTACGCGAATGTGGAATTCATAACCACGCACCTTTGAGTGTCTGCTAATTATAAAAAAAAAGCCCTACAAGTCATAACTCATGATTCAAGAGTGGACAAAAAATGACCAGTTCTGAGCGTAGTTCTACCTAAGGCAAACCCCAATTTTACAATTTATGTATATTTTGAATATCATTCATGCTTCACTACATATATAAAACAAAAATGATTAAAATTTTCGTGCATTCAAAAATAATTTTAAGGACCGTTGAGAACAAAAAAATCAAAAAGTCAAACAGTATGTGATAGTTGAGAAATAAATGACTCGAAAATAATGTCATAGATATTTACCAATATTCACAGAACATAAAGAAATATTATTACAGCACATCACTCACATTAAAAATTCCACAACAAAAAAAGAACAGACCACGCATCATCAAAATTAAAATCGAATTTGGAATAACTCACCTGAAACAGCAATATCATACTCTGTCCGAAAGTTTTAAAATTATATACATCGTCCAATCCATTTTTTTCTTTGACATGCATAAAAAATGACATCCCAAATATTGCGAAGATAAACATTACAAGAAATAGCAGTAGGCAAATGTTGAATAAGGCTGGCAGGGACATGGCCAATGCGAAGAGTAACGTTCGAATACCCTTGGCACCTTTGACCAAACGCAGGACACGTCCTACTTTAGCTACACGTACTACACGAAGTAATGTTGGCGATACAAAATATTTCTCGATTATATCACTAAGAACAAGACCTGTATTCGAAGAAAACCAAAAAAATATATCAAAAATTAGTATTGTTTAAGATTGAAGTCCAGGCAGCTGCTATAGGGCTAGCTCCAGCGACAGGGAACGACACACCAAAAATATCCTAAGAAACGCTTCTCAACAGACACAACATTAAAACAGAAATAAAAACAGAACAAAAAAAGACAACAACATAAAATTATAAAAATACATTAATTATTAATATTTATAATAAAGATATTTATATATAGTATATAATATTACGCTCTGGGTGTTTTACGCTGTGTTAACAAATATTTAAATGTAATTTTAAGACAAAGCATCAACGTATAAAAAAATTATATCTATGCTGTGGAACTAAAGACAATTTTATAAGCGATGGTTAAAATAATAAGCGTTATTTTTTTTCTTCATGAGTTAATTTGTTAAAAAGAAAAAGAAAGGAAAAATAGCATTAAATTGTATCATGATGGAAAAAAGCTTCCTTTTAACTAGATCTAATTGTATGATTGGTTCGCATTGAACATTTGTTAATTTCCAAAATATTCGCGCGCATAGTGATGCAGTGTTAGCGATAATTCGCAGCATATTGTTAAGTGCAAAATATCACCCGGAGAAGAGGGACTCAACTGTATCCGTTTTCTCCTTGTTTTTTTTTTTTGAAAATGCTTTTCCAGTGTGTGTTTGAGAAACAACAACACTGGAGAGCTTTGTTGGAATTTTGTAATTTTTATCATTATATTTGGGATCAAAAATTTTGGGATTTGCATTTATTTGCGTGACTTGTATCTTATTGACATTGACATAATATTGCATTATGTTTTTCTTTTATTTGTTTCTTAACTTTGTTAAAAGTTGTTCATCAGGTGGTTAATTGAAGTGATGAAGTCGGTCATGTTTTGGGGAAAGAATTTTACATTACTGGAGGAGTTTAAATGCGGATGCATCTAAGATTTGTACATCATTATTTAGGGGTAGATATTTGACATGGGGTTGCAAATAGTAGTTGAGTTATGATGGATGGAACTACATGCAGTCTAGAGGCTACATTAGTGAAAGGGGGAGGTCTACATTTAATTACAGCAGGTAATGAATTTTTGAAATGTCACTTTTGATCCGTTTTTTTTTTTTACTTTTATTTAGATTTTTTAAGACAGTTTTGTTATTTAAGCTGGAATTTTGAAAAGCGGTTGTTAGATCCCATCCAGTTGATTTAAATTTAGTCTTTATTACGTGAAGATGAAGTGTTCTAAAGGACTTCTGACTGCCAGTACTGCTTGCAGTTGATGTTTGTTAAAAAGAACGTTAACAGAAAACGACATAAGTTTTAAACCTTAGAAGAGATTTTTTTTGCTGAGGTAGAAGGAGTGAGCTTCTTATGAAAGTTCACTTAAATACGAAATAATTGTGTGAAAATGGCTGCGATAGCATCTGAAGTTCCATTTAAGAGTTAATTATTTGGCATTCCTGACTTGACTGAGTGTTTCGAAACATTTCGACGACTTTAAAAAAGTGTCTACGGTTTCATTGCTGGATGTGCTGTAGGGCGAACTAATGTCTCACTCTTAGTAGGTCAGCCAAGTCCCTCAATGGTGGCAAATGGACCCTCTTATCATTTCGAAACAAGAGTTGGGAACTAAATTCTTAACAATTTGAACATTTGATTTGGATCTGATCAAGTAAATATTAGGAAGTTTCTGGCACCTGCCCAAATGTGACAATAGTATTCGGGGTCTAACAGAAATAATGATTTGAGGAGTCAACCTTCAAGAAAACCGAAAAAACTTTTTGCAGTATTTTTTACAATTTCGAAGGATGTATTCCATTGTAAGAAGTTCAAAATTTAGTGGCGTTGTCATATCACATTTGAAGATTGGGCAGTATTTTGGAAATTTCGAAAACGTTTTTCACTGTAAGAAGTTCAGAATTTAGTAAGCTTACACTGACGTTGAAGTTTCACATTTGAAGAGAAGGCAGGTACTTTTCGAGAAAAGGATGAGAAAATAAATATGCTGCCATCAGCAAAACAATGAAGTTAATTATAAGTTTTATCTTAAAAATCGTTTATTTAAATAAGAAATAAGGTCGGAGATAAAACAGAACCCTGTGGAACACCACTTTTTATTTTGGATATCAAACTACCAGAAAGATAATTTGTAACCTATTGAAAGTGATCGTTGTCGAAACTAAATGAACTCATTTTTCATAAGATAGGAGTCATAAACTCTATGAACTGAACAATTGCGATTTTCAATCTACTTAAAAAAAGAAAGAAAAGCTTACCTATCGGGTTTGTCAGTGTGGAAGAAAACCCCTTCAAAGCTATAGGTGAAACAGAATCTGGACGCACCATTTTATGTTTTAACATACTTAAGTTGTGCAAGTGTTAAAGGAATCTGTTTGAGCTACTCTCAAGTACGGATGGTGCCAGGGACATGGTGGAAATTTTGCCTCAAATTGGGCTAATATTGAAAAGAATCGGTCCAAGTACGGAGCCTTGTGGAACTCCGTAAGAAATTTCTTACATGGAAGACTTCGCAATTTCAGTAGATACAATTTTCTATTTTTCAAAAAGTTCCAAACAATTTTTAAAAGGTAGCTAGGAAAATTAAACAGAATTAGTTTGTAGATAAGTCTTTCCGAAAGCTTTTTCAATATTTAGGAATACTAAACCAGTTGAATGTTTTGAGTTAAGGCTATTTTGAATAAAATACTGCTTTATTCTTAGAATTTGATGATCAGTGATTTCAATTCTAAGTTGGGGCTTTTAACAGAACAAAAAATGAAGAATATGACTACGAACATTAAATTGTATCCACATATTATCTAGCTCCAAGTCGAAGCAGTCGTTGTATTGTGGAAGAAGCTGGTAAGCAATGTTGTTCGGAATATAGATGGCGAGACCGTGGTGGATAAATGATGGTACAAAACTGTAACCAGAAAAAATAAAACTTTGATGGACCAGATTTTGGGTCTATGTGGGTTTCGTTTAGGAGTGAAACTGCTGGCAAAAGCATTATGTTATCGAAGGCACAAGATCAGCATCACCCAAAAACAATTTATTTTGATCTAATTAGTAGTTCCTTTTAACAAAACTACCCTCTTTCAGGACTAAACAGTCAGAATCCCTTTACTTTATTTTCGAAGTTATAAAAACTGTTTAAAAAAAAAAAAACTTATTCAATTGAAGGAAACCAATTTTCAGAACTTCAGCCATTTTCTGGTTTTTGTTTTATTTTTTTTTAATCGTTGGATTGTAGTTGTTGAGCAGTACTCGAAGAATGTATAAAACTTCTATTGAAGTTTTGAATAATTCAGAAGAAAATTATTTAAAGGCACTCGATACACATTTATGCGATTTAATGTAGTAGCTGATGAAGTTTTGCCAACAATATACAGGCTTATAAAGCTTGTCTCTATACATTATAGCTTGTCTAAAAGTATCTGGCAGTCTATCTCTATATACATTATATTTAAATTTTCTATTTTTTGTGAATTTAAAGCAGTAAAGCTTTTGTTGTTGCTAACTAAAAGCCGACTTTCTTTCTATTCCAGATAATTATAGAATTACATAATATTATGCATGTTTTGGCTAATACATTTGTATTAGATTTAAAATGTTCTATATTAAAACAAAAAGTTGCATTTGTCAATGTTTCAAGAAACTATTATTTTTCGGTTGGGAATTTTGGAAAGCAAGAATATAGAATATACAATTTAAAGTATTTTTGTTTTTGTTTCTTTTGCAGTTTTTTTTTTATTTTTAAGCAAAATTATATTTATAAACCTCTACAATTAAATATAATTATAGACATGGAACACATACTAGCATTAACAACATTTTAACAAAGCCCAAATACATATTTTAACTTAATGTTGGACGATGCATGTTTATGTTTTGAAAAAAAAAAAACAAAAGAAAAAAAACCATGATAAATACTGTCGTCTCAAAACAACAAGAGTTACCATCTCAGCGATATTTAATATTTATAATATTAATAATATTTTCAGTTAGATTATTTTGAAACTATAAAATAAAATATATCTAAGACCCAATTACTTGTGGATGGCTAGGGTATAGTGACTAACAACTCTTAACCATTCTTGTGTGGATGTTGTTAGCAGAAATGGAGGACACATACAATTTTCGGGTGTGTTCGAACGGATAAGATTGGAAATAAACTTCGAGGATTTGTCACTTCCTCATGAGAAGTATAATTGAAAAACCGTTTTTAAAATTGTAGCAAAAGCTGGGATTCGAACTTAGACCTTCGGCATGATATTCCCCTACACTAGCTATTATGACAAGGTTCTTTAAAAAATATTTATTCTTTTTGGAATACTGAGACAGTGAAATCTTGATAAACTATACTTAAGCACTGATTATCTTCAGAAAGGTAACTTTTACACAATAATATAGAACGTTTTATTTCCTATTCAAGTATGTCAAGGAATTTCTTTCAATCGAATATTAAAAATTATGCCAAAGTGTTTCCCACTTTTTCCACCATATATGTCATGATAGGATGAGGTTAACACTTTCAACCGTCGCCATTTTAACAAAATGGTTTCTTGAAGCAATTGTCAATAGATATTTTTCTTTTTCAGTTCAGAAGAGAGCATGAGTTGTCAAAAAACAATTGTTTTTTTTTTTTTCGTTCAGAGCGTGAACAGAGCAGGTTTAGAGCACTCTCTAAGAGCTCACAAGAAAATATCTAAGAAGCTTGGGAAACGTCACATAATGGAGAAATAACATTTAAATGACAGAAGATAGCTGACAAGTGTGTTTCTTAAATAAATTAGAAGAAAAAAGAAAAGAATGACAAAATTGTATGTAAACGCCCAAATTAGAAGTGGCGAATTATATTGACAAGAAAGTGCTCAGTTATATTTCAAGAATAAATCAAAGGGCTCAAGGCACGTAGAACATGCTCTACATGTTGAAACTGTGTTAAAAAATGAAAATCTCCAATTTAGCAAGTATTCCGACGAATAAGACTTTTTAAACGTGTGTTGAAAGTGCACTCCTAAATTAAATGGTAAATCGAACAACACTCCTAAAATATGAATCCGAAAAGGCAATGGAAGACTTTCGGAGTGTTAGTACGGCAAAAGGCATTCTAGAATTGACTAGGAAAATGACATTGACAGTTGATAATTTTACTCAAATCGTGAACTGATGATTTTTCGTTTAGTGTAATCTTCATGAGGTCAAGAAATATAAAATCAAGTCGGGAAGTAAAAATCACTCCGAACAGTCAATGATATTGGTTGGAATGTTACTGCAAAAACAGAAGATATATACATAAATTCGAAAACTCTAAGGAATTTCTGCAGTTAAAATGTGTTATGCAAATAAGAACACACAACTCATGCGTAATGAAATTTCGAAGAGCTGATTTATAAAATCAATTGTTGAACTTAGAAAGTTGATAATTTGTGGTTTTAACTTGAAAATAAAAAAGTGTGTATCGACTTGGGGAACCACCTTTTTGTCATCATGATCAATAAAAATACTGTCAAGGATCATCAACTATCAATTGATAAATATTGAAATTCGACATTTAACAACCAAAATGATAAAAGGTTCGAACATTGAGTATGATGCCGACCGTTGTGAATAACAAGAAAATTCATAAAATTATCAAAATAGTTGAACAGTTTTTATTTTAATAAATTGATCTTAAAAATAGATTACGAAAAAAGTAGTATTCGGCAAACGCAATACTTTGGTAAAACAAAACACTCAAATTCTTACAAGTATTGAGTATTGAGTATTATTCGAAAATTCTGGCTGAACTTTCCATCCATGATCCGTATTTCATTTGATTTTTGTGACTCGGTTATTGAAACAAACTCGGTTATCGAATCTGCTCGAATTTGTATCGGATGGTTGTATCGAGAGTTAACTGTAACCAAATTACAATTGTCATCAAATATCAATTGATATCTGCCAATCGTAATAGAATTGATATTGACATTCTAATTCTTCGAGGCTACTCAAATAGTGTGCGTGATTGAATTTTATTTGTTATTGCAAGCTTTTGAAGGTCATCTTATTGTTTCGAGACAAAAGTAGTCACTAATAGTCTCATTATTAGAGTTTTCTAATTTATTAAAAGGCTTTTTTAAAAAAAGGTTAAATTCGGTAACAGATTTTTCTGTTGCTTATATTCCTAAAAGTTTACGAGTATATAATAGATTTTTGCAAGTTAATAGCTGAGTTATATTTAAATAAACAAAATATATTGCATGAAAATAGGGTTTTAGTAGGCAATTTGCAACTTTTGAAAGTCTTTTTTTTTTTTGGAAATCCAAATTGCTGATATAGCAGAAAAGCAACCGCATAAGCTTTTCTTAATTGCTTGAATATAGTTAGGATAAGCGCATTTATTTGAAGCTTTTAAAAGCCATTGTAAGGCTTTTAGGTTTGTTTTTATGATTTAATAATTTATAATATTTTAATTTAATAAAACCAATTAATTTACAGAAAACATTTTAAGCATATAATTTGTTTTAAAGCAATAGAAAATTAAGAGCTTTTTGAAACTAACCTAGCAACAACTCTTATTTTAATGTGTTGTTAACGGTTTATATTTGTTATAAACTTTATTTATTTAATTTTGCAAGCTTAGAATTTGCAATCGAGTGAATTTGAGTTCGGAAGAAGTTCAATGGATCTATTGTTGTTAATAATTGGATTTGTTTATACGTATATATCCTAATAATCAGACCTTTTTGATGTCAATGAAACTATACAAACAAAATCAATAAAATTGTACTCAAATCAACTTCTATATTAATTATAACAAACCCAAACAAAGAAACTTCTTTAAAATATATAAAATTAAATATGTGTATATATATGTATGTATGTATGTATGTATGTAGGTGTGTGTGTATGGGTATGTATTTTTGGATATTTGTGTATTTTGTATAAATATTTATGTTATTTTTACAGGACAGTGGCAATATTATTCTAAGAGGGTATTATGGGGGGTGTGCATACAAATACTCGATAGTATTTTTTAATTACATTTTTTTTTAAATATTTTATCAGAGATGCACACATGATAAATCTAAGAGTACCACTAACTAGGAAACACTACACTATCGTACAACTATTTTAAAATTACTTGTTGATACTATATTAGTTTGATTTGATTTGTTTCTACAAAATGGGGAGGTTCATATTAAAGTACATAATCTCCATTTGCCAAAATGGACAAAAACCATTAAGAAGATTCAGCTTTTGCCCGGCATTGCTGGCCAACACACATATTATACTTATAAATGTGGAAGGACTGCTAACTTGCGTTTACAAAAATGTAAGAAATAAATTAATTCGTCGCATAAGGATGGAATTTACCCTATCCGGCAAATAAATTCATTTGAAATTATACTGGGCAAAAGACTAACAGAGGTGTGCAAAAGTATACACATCCAACTCTGATTGAATCGTTTTTTTTTTTTTTTTTTTTTTTTTTAACCATAACCATTTTTTGTAGCCATTTTATGTTTTATTCTTTCTTTGATTTATAAATATGCTTCGAGTTGTTTTCGTTCCTATTTTGTTTGTGGTTTGTGTTTGTATTCTCTATCATTTAAAGTGTATTAATATATTCTGCTAATCTGATATCACTTAATTGATGTTTTAGTTGCGGGTAGTTAAGAATTCCGAACTCACGTCCATCGAACGTGTTCTCTAAAGAGCTAGACGACCCTGGGAGGATCTTTAGCGGTGTTTAAAAAAAGCAAAAGCCGTTTTGCTTTTGTGTTTTTCTTAACCTAGTTTTTATTATTTATTTAAACAAAAAATAACCAAGCGTTTTTTTAACCTAGCTATGAATTGTCTTAAAGCCTCAGCTGTTAGAATATTTAAAAGCAGTGTCTCCGAAGAAACAAAAAAGCTTCTTAGTCTGAGTTAAAGTTTTTACTGTAAGTAAGACTTGTTTTTCTCAGACTATAGAAGTAAAGCAAAATTATAAAAATAGCAAAAATTAAAATAACTAAGTGAAGCTGTTGTTCTTAAAGGCATCAATCTATACAAAAAACAACAAAAACAACATTTAACTTATTCTAAGATAAACCTACGTATATAAATACCCTGTCAAAAATTCGTTGTCAAAAATATAAAACAGAACAACCTTTTCATATAAATGTTTTTTTTCAACAACTATAATATGAACAGGTTGAACTTCTGTTTTGAATTAATGTAGTAAAGCATATTTTACGCCATCTTCATTTGGTTTTGTAAAATTAAAAAAAAAATATATCTTGAGTTTCGTAGTGTTCTATTTGGAATGTGAGAGGCAGGTTTACTTGTTTGCTTAGAGTCGTATAAGCATTCAAGAAACTGCAATGTGCTTACGCTTTTTTTTTAATTGTTATCAAAAATTTATTGCATATCCAAGGAATTCTTTAAGCACAGCCGATTATAAAATGTATGCATGGTTTTAGTTGTCTGCCTTGTACTTAAATATTTCGATAAAAAGAGGGGTTTATTCCACAAAAGGTCGATTAGTTTGGAATTTTTTGTCGATTCAATTAGGGTAATTGTTTCAAATTGGGACATATGTAGATTTTTGCATACAAATTCTTTCGGAGTTATTTTCAATGCAAAATATTTAACTATCCAAAGGATTTGGCGAAAAATATTTTTAGACACAAAATACTGCAAATTTACATTAATGCACATAAATTAAATGAATGCTTTAAATAAAATGAAATGTTTTTCAATGAGTTTTTATTTCACAAAATTATGTGTAGTGAAGTGATTTTGCTCCTTCTAGTTCGTCTGAGTTCAGATTTCATCAGTTGGGGAGGTATGTCGGATATTTCTGTCTATCTGTGACAAAGAGAAGATATGTGCTCCGGCCAGCAGAAATAGTTGTTGATTAAACACTTTTAGGAACTCGCAGTGATTCGTAATCTAGCATATTTATGGAGGTTGAAGATGTAACTTGAGTCCATTTCCATTTCGGAAGGACCATGATTTTCATTTTCGATTTGTTGCAATTTTCATAGTGTAAAATAATTGTGATTTGTAGTTTCAAAAATTATGACAATGTCATCAGGAGAGGTAGCGTTGCAAGAGCACCGAATATTATTCCATCAGGCAGAAATCGATCCAAGTAATAGAAAAACAGTAGTGGGCCCAAGAGACAGCCTTGTTCTACGCCAGATATTGACTATAACGCAATGAAATGAATGTTGTTTCCATGCGATACTGTGGATGTATTTTCTTTATAGAGTTTTGTAGAATTTTTAACATTTTCTTTGAGACTTCAAAGAAACTTGGTTTGATGGTTTGATGATCATTTTCAACAATACTGTTACTAATGCCATTAAGATTCGTTCATTTCTAGAAATCATTCTCTCTCCACCTGTTGTCGAAAAAAGAAGTTTCGAATAGCACCATTCTATTCACTTTGGCAAATTTTGGGAACTTTCAATTCATGTATGAGATTGAGACATTTTCTTCTTGCGAAGCAGTTATCAATATTAGCCCTACTGATTCACAAATTTAATTGTTTAATCTGTTCAACTTCTACTATTAAATTCTTTTCTTTTAAAAGTTAGTTCTTCATTACGATCTGTGTTAATTTGCGCTAATTCTTCTACTAATCTCTTTAAAGATCATGTAGTTTGTTTTTTCGTTTTAACTGCACAGGAAAAATATATAAACTTTGAAAAATTCTACATCCATTTGTTGAAGTTTTTAGGAACTGTTATATTGTAAAGTTAAGTTTTATTTTTAACTCATTCAGATCTCCTTCAAAGACTTAATGTATGCCCAAATTTATTTTGAAATACAAATAATATTGTCTCAAAATTGAAGCCGTATGATGTCAAAACTGTTTTAGAATGACACTTAGTTAAAACTATAATTTTGCAAATTTTAATGGAGTTAAGAATCATACTTTCTCTAACATTTTAAATCTTAAACTTAAAATCATCCAGCAGCTATTTCAATTTTTTAGTATTGTGCGCTAACTTCATATCACATTTACAAACGTCAGAAAAAATTTGTTTACTTTGTTTTTTTGTTGTGCACGAATTGGCATTTTTGTAGGTGTTCAAAAGAAATTTTTTAAAAATATATCATTGGCATGATACTAGTTGCAAAATGTTTAAAATTAAGTTAGTAAACTACTTTAAAGTAAGCAACCTGTTAAGTAGTACCTAGATACCAGTAGTTTAAAATTAGGCTGTTCAAAATTTTGCGCTATTTTGCTATTTTTGTTTCTTTTTTTAACATTTTCTTGGTATAATTGAGACATCTTCCGCTAGCTTTTCCTTAAATAGGCGCTTATTATTTCAGGGATTCATAAAAGTTTGTTATTTATAAATATGATTTTTAATATTTCCATGTTTTTCCTTAAACACAAATTTCACTTCGAGTTAAAATTCAAAAAAATGTTCATATATTTACGTGAACTTGTTTTTTGTTTTGAATTAACTTCTTTCGTAAATTAAATCCAATGTTCTTAAACAGAAAGCGGTTCCATTTAAACTATTTATATTAAAGTTGAATGAAACATAATTAAAAGAGCTGTATGCGTTCATTTCCCAAAACAGTTTAAAAATCGTTGGTGAACGTTCTGTCAAATGCATTTTGCAATTCCATATTCGTCTTCGCTTGATATTATTTAGACATCTTCCGCTAAATTTTCCTTGGGTAGGTGCTTATTATTACAGGGATTCATAAGTTTATGATTTATAATCTTTGCATGTTTTTCCTTGAACACAAGTTTCACTTCGAGTTAAAGTTTTAAAAAATTGTTTATTTACTTGAACTTTTTTTTTTATAAAAAGTTATTTCTTTCCTAAATTAAGTCCAATGATCTTAAACAGAAAGCACTTCAATTCAAAATATTTACATTTAAGCTGACAGAAACATACGAGTAATTTAAAGAGCTGTATCCGTTCATTTCGCAAGACAGTTTGAGAATCGCTGGTTCCGAATGCATTTTGCAATTTCATATTCGTCTTCACTCGGCAGGTTGTGTTTTAATTGAAATTCATTCTCATTACTTTTTATCATTTCACGGTTTTTGACTATTTACTCGTTTCTAATTTTCATTTCGCCTCTAGGTCTTTGAAGTGCCAAGTCTTGATACTGTAAAGAGATTTTTTTTTTGTTGCAGTGTTTGTATTTCCGATTCCGGTCTAATATTTTCCAGTTCGGTTTTATCCACATATCTTTCATTTTTTCATTCAATACACTGAACTTTTTATTGGGGATTTCAGAGCTCACATGCGCATATTTCCGACAGCTACATTAAATTCATTGTTTATTCGGAATGGGTGCATTTTGTGGATTTTAATGAACAGACTCTTCCTCAAGTTTTTGACTCTCCCTTTGGGATTTTTTTATGAACTCATTACTTTAACTTTCCGTTTTAGGCTTTTTTCTGCTTATTTTTCTGGAACTCATCCAAGAACAGCAATGATCTAACAACTAACAGACTCCTCTCTGTTCTAACTTTAAGCTGGATTTTCACTGGATTTAACGCTGTCTAATTGGCAGTTTAAATGGCCATATTTCGTAACTTTATTCTGAATTGGACATTCAACCAAAGATTTAAATCAATTTTTAAGTTGATGAGTTGAAAATTATTTGTTTTTTAAACTTAATAAGTCAATTGAATATTTTTAACACCACATAAACATGACCACCTCACAATACTTAGTATTATGAAATGTTTTATTTTTGCAGATTCAGTTATAGAAATAAATATTTATGTTTAAATCATTTAAGTTGTTATTATATTAAGATATATAAATTATATATATGTAATAGCTGCTAATAACAAATAATTAAAAAATAATATGTATATATTTCGCCAGGACTACATAACATCCGAATCACGAAGAATTTAGCAAAACTCTATTTTATACCCCTGGAATATATTGGAAGGATTTTCGAGAAATTAATTTGAAAAAAAAACGTTGGGATCAAAAAACTCAAAACCTATTTAAAAAATCAAAAAATTAAAATTATATTCAAATATGTAATTTTTGTGCGAAAAAAAAAGTTATAAGCAAAAATTCAAATCAAAAATTTTAAGTTTTAAAAAATTTGGATTGGAGGAGGGGAAAAATTATATATTCCAAAAACCAATCGTTTTACATGTTCAAAAATAATTATAAGAACTATGTAAACTTTTGTGGAGTAACCCTCACTTTTTCGACCTCCGTCGAGTGGAAATATTATAGGACTTAAGGGACATACATATATATCATCATATTGATGTTTACACACACATATATATAAAGAATGAATATTACAGCACAACATTTACATGTAGAAAACGAAATTGATGTGTTATTTTTTTATTTGTTTGAAAAAGATATAGAATAGGACCTTTTTGTTTAGTTATAAAAAGGATTAAGAGGTGATAAAGCGTTTAAGGTATATATAGTACGTTTAGTCAATTGTTTAAAAAAATTCTAAGAATTACCATAAACAACACACACGTATAGAATCATTTTTTCTGTTTACAAATAAATTATACATAAAACACACATTTAACATTTACTAAGTGGGACGTTAGGTACAGTTAAAAAATTGTATATTTTTTACGTATAAAAAACAGTTAAGGGAAAAGCTTTTTAAATATACATAAGTACATATAAATTTTAAGTTTTGATTATACAAAAATCAATAAAGCTCAAACTATACATTTTATAAGTTATAGTTTTGTTTAGAAGCTTTTTAAATAAAACAAAATATTCGAAGCTAAGTTGAGAGAAAGTGAAAAAGCTTTTCTTAAATCAAATTATTTTTTTTTTCATTTGTAAAAATATCAACTTTGTATAAAATATTTAAGCTATATAAAAGCTTAAATAAAACATTTAACACATAATAAAGGGGACGTATATATGTATTTGTATATAAAACATATATAGAAGCACAACATTTACTTTATATAATTTTATTTATATAAATATGTAGGTACATATGATATGCGCATACAGTTGTATTTTAATTATTATTTATTTTTTTTTTGTAAAATTATATATAGTAGTTTTAGTTTTAGCAACACGAAAAACACGATTACAGAGAGAAGTTTTCAAGTTTGAAAATATAATCGGCTTTTACTTACCTAAGATGGATAAAATGACAACTACTACATCAAATAAATTCCATGGCTCAATAAAATAGTGATACCGTAAAGCGAATATTTTTAATAGACATTCGGCACTGAAAATAACTACGAATATCGCATTTAGATAATCTAGTACATTGTTATATGTTGTCGAAGCATCATAACGATCGAGTGTCATTGTAAACATATTTAAACCAATAAATAACATTATAATTATATCGAATTTTTTATCTGTGACTATTTCAAAGACTATTGCTTGTGGACGCCACTGTAAGAAAATTTTAAAGAAGAAAAAATTGTATATTTTAAATTATATTTGAAATATAAATCGTTGTTTTGATTTAAGATATTGTATCTGTGCCAAAGGTTATTTTTCTTTATAAATTATATATTTCATAGACCGAAACCGATAATATATGTATATTGATTACTCTGTAGGAGTAATTTTTGTATTGTATATTTTCTAAAATCTCGAAAAAGAGATTTTTTCAGTATCTATATACATCATTATTACATTAATAATAATATAAATGCGCGTTTTGGAAATTTGGTTCTTCTACTAAGCAAACCATCGATAGTACTAAGTGCTAAATTAATCTAAAGATTGAAAGGATTGAGTCGCGAGTCGGTGTTATAAGATACGACATAACGACATTTCATTTCAAAAAAACGGTTGGCACAGACTAATAAATCAGTAATCAATAAAGCAATACTCTCTAAGCATTTGTTTGTTAATTATTTTTTTTTCATTATTATTATTAGTGTATCTTAGCATATTTTAAAAAAATCTTTGCTAATTTTTGCACTAATTGTAATAGATTTTTTTTTTGTAATTTTTTTTTTTGTGTTTGGTTAAGCCTTACCCTCGGTCTAGGAATGGCTTTTAATGGTTTTTTGGAGCCCATCTTTTTCATAGCATTATAGTACTTTTTCTGATCTTCTGTCATGAACATTTCTAATGATCCACCTGCTTTTTTCTTTTGTTCATTGAAATTATCGATGATAACACCAATGAACAGATTCAATGTGAAAAATGATCCAAATATAATGAAGAACACAAAATATAAATACATGTAGATATTTGTTTCGCGTATTGGCTGCTTATCCACCTATAAAAATTTAGAGTTTTCAAAAAGGTGGGATTGATTTTTTGTTTGGGATTTTAAAAGGGGGGACAGATGGGAAGAAAATACATTTGATTAGTAGATATACACAAGAGTTTTTCAATAAATATGTTTTAAATATTTGTATAAAATGTTTTTATATATATATATTTTTTTAATATTTAAATAAAAATGATAGTTTAAATGTTTTAATCATCAATAAGGTGAATTAGTGTTTTTTCGTTTATGAAATCCATTAGTGATAAAAATTAGTCATTTATGGTCTATGTTACTAAGGTGAGCTTCGAGAAAGTGGTTGAAGAGAAACTATATCGGTTTATAAAGGCATAGGACCTTTTGTTGTTTTAAACATTAAAGTATGACAATGTATAGCGCAAACTTGCTCTTTATTTCAAATCTGAAACAGTTAAGTCGGAAAGAAAACATCCTAGGTGAAATAGTTGGCAAACAAAAAATGTACGAAATCAGATAACGGTTTCCGACTAATAGACTTTGCAGCAGCTCGAAATACGGTGACAAGTAGCACTGGGATTCCAAGGCCGAATGAACCATTTGTAAATCGATACAAGTAACGTATCTAAAGTCTAAGGCAAGGGTAAATTTCGGAAGCAAACATTAGCTCTCACCGTTTCCTATTTGCGAAAAAATGTACAGCTCGACGGTTTTTCAGAGTGAGAGTCTACAGAGAGCATAGTAGCGAGAAGCTTTCCAATGGGCATTCACTAACTACAGATGCAAACAATCAGTGATGGTTCTAGTAACGCGATAACATCCAAGTTGAACCACTGAAGGCTACCAACCATCCTAGTGAAAAACCTCTCTCATGATGATGAATCCGTTCAACTGAAAAAGATTTCAGAAAATGCAATTTCTAATATACTCCAGCGCGCAAATTTAGAGCAGTGGGAAAAGAGTATCGAGCAAGGAGAAGAGAGAATAAGAACATCCTGCTAAGAAAGAAAATGTCATACACAGCCTCAGATGATCGAAAGGGTTTGGGGGGGGGGGGGGGGGACGAGGGGGATCGAAGCGACTCGCGATGAAAAAAAAATTCTTAAAAAACCGAGACATCGAAAGTAACATATGTACTTACGCAATTT
This sequence comes from Philhelius festivus, assembly GCA_963931855.1. Lineage (NCBI taxonomy): Eukaryota > Metazoa > Arthropoda > Insecta > Diptera > Syrphidae > Philhelius > Philhelius festivus. The sequence goes on along the minus strand of OZ007557.1, from coordinate 11,599,036 downwards.
ACAACAGCTGTTAAATAGGATCACATAGAGCGAATAATATGGGAATCAGATAATTCGCTTCCGTTCAATGAAGAACCAGTTCCGGTATCTACCACACAAGAAGTAAATGTTGCTTACTTGCAGAGGTCTTGAAATATATGGAGGTTATGTTTTGGTTCGGTGCATGCCTTCATTCTCAGAACATCGTGCCAAACATCTTTCCTATCTTTCTTTCTCTTCCGTAACTTCACGCCCGCGCTGTGTTGAAACATTTAAAGGGCAATAGTAATCCCTTGAGCATGAGCAGATTATAAAAAAAAATGCATCAAATCACGATTCAAGGTGACTTTCAGGCCCATGTACTTCATCAAACAACAAAAAGAGCCATTCTATGTCCTGCAACTACTATCAAGTCATATCCCTAGTAAACTTTGGATGTAAGATTCTATCTACCGGGTAGTATGAGCGTTTTAATCCATTCTGCATCTGCAACACTTGAATCGCCAATTATTATCAATGCAGCTTCCGGGATGGCCGATCGACAATAGAACAAATCTTCACACTGAATCAAAAATTTTGGAAAAAAACCAACCAACGAATTCCAAGGCGAGACTCACCACAATTTGTTCATTGACTTACATCCATCGTAAGCAGTTCTATATGGTGATGACCAATTGCGGGATGTCCGAAAGTGATCCAGAAATGTAGCGTGGAAAATACGCGGTACAATGCAAAGCTAAGGAATGTATAGATCTTCCGAACTATTGCAAACTTTCACAAAGTTTCAAAAAGCAGTTGCGGCTTCATGTGATTATGTACTTTAATTCAGCTCTGGAGCAGATAGTGTGAAGTGAAGGAGTTAATACGGCGCACAATGTTTTCAAAAGATTTGTTCAACTTTTAGGGCATGCGGATGATATCGACATCATCGACGGTATCGAACATTCCGTGGACGTACTGTGAAATGTAGAGATTCTTTTTTCAACAGGGCTACACGAATGTGGAATGCTCCACCTAGCTCTTTTTTTTGATATTCAGAAATTTAAAACTAGTGTGCATCGGTACCTCCTTTTAACGCCTTTCTTGTTTTCCTTACGCTCGTACTGTGTTAATCGTTTTGAGGGTAGTAATAACCTCTTGAGTGCGCGCTAATTATAAAAACAAAACATAAATATAGGAATAGAACTTCCGATAGGGATAACTATCAAACTAGCTGTTATACTAATGAAGTGTTTGACTTTTTTTTTGTCAAATAATAATGCGTAGACTTACACCAGAACAACGTTTACAAATCGTGGCTTATCCAAAATTCGCACTCTCATCGCCAAACTTATGAAGCACTTTATCGAGTTTACGGTGCGCATAATTGTCCATCTGAGCAGCTAATATGCGCAATACTCTTTTGGATAATATTCATCAAAATCGAGCCCGTACCGTGCGCACGGAAGAAGCCGCCGCTGTGGACGTTAGTGTGACAGAGGACCCGAATTTATCAATCCGACGACGCCGTTCTCAGCAACTCGGTCTCTGCCCGTCCACTACTTGGAAGATTTTGAAGACAAATATTGGACTACATTCGTATAAGATCCGGCTGGTACAAGAATCAAAGCCAGAGGACCTTCAATTGCTTCGCGTCGTGTGTTCGGTGAATGGGCTGAGAATCAACTAAAAGTTGAACCAGATTTTTATCGACAAATTATCTTCAGCGTTGAGGCTCATTTCTGGCTTAACCGGTATGTAAACAAGTATAATTGTCTTTTTTGGAGTGAGCACAATCCTCACGAGACTCCATTACATCCAAAAAAAAAAATCTGTTTGGTGCGGTTAACATGCCGAAAGCGTCATCGGTCCATTTGTCTTTAAATCCAAAACCGGTGCAATATTACCGCGAATGGTGAACGCTACAGGCAAATAATTCATGATTTTTTTTTATCCCTCATATCATTGCAAATTATTTGGAGGATAAATTGTTCCACCAAGCCGGCACAACATGCAATACAGCGCGTGCAAACATCACTTCATTGAGCCTAACGTTTGGTGAACTAATCATCTCAAGAAATGGACCTGTGAATTGGCCACCTCGTTCGTTTGATTTGACACCTTTGGACTACTTTTTCTGAGGCAACGTCAAATCTCTGGTCTATGTTGATAAACCAGCAACAATTAATCATTTAGAAGCAAACATTCGACGCACTATCGACGAATTAAGACCGGGTATGCTCGAAAAAGTGGTGCAAAATTAGACCGACATGATAACGCAGTTGCGGAGGCCATATGTCAGAAATTATTTTTAAACATAAATGACATGGAATTTGAGAGCTTATAAAGCCAAAATTTTGGTTATTTCATTGAATTTGTTGTGTTTTATTTATAAAAAAAAATTATATGCCTCTAAGAAAAAAAAACACCCGATACATCAACATCCTACCGATTTGTTGATTGAAGAAATATAATGTCACCTGGATATCATCAATGATACGAAACGTTCGGGGTGAGTCCTAAATTGCACTCACTATAAATTTCAAATAACGCGGATAATCCGAAAAATACTTATTTATTATGTCCAACAACCGCGAAAATCTTAAAAGTTATATAAATCATTAGCTTATTCAAAACAATAGGTGCGTTTTATCTACAGATCCGGATCTAGATTAATTCATTATTATAAACAAAAAATGTGGGATCCTGCGTATACGACACAGTGCACAATTGTTTCGCAGATCCAGATTGTTGTGTTAAAATTATTTAGATGTGGTATGATTTTTTCAAAAATTCTGCGACTAACATTTTTAAATAAAGGTTTAATTCTTAACTTTTTTTTTATACAGCACGCGCACTCAAGGGTTTTTTAATACCCTTAAAATGTTAAATTAAACACAGTTTCGGTTTTAGACTGGTTAAAAAGTCAATTCAATAGAATACGTTTGAAAATTATATCCCGGATTAAATCGTGTTTAAAAACCTTCTAAGACTTAAAAGAGAAGGTTTAGTAAAAAAAAATAAGATTTTAGTTATATTCCCTTTAAGTTGTATTGAAAACAAGTTTTGCAGAAAATTTCATCCGATTTCAATGAAACATTTCACACTTTTTCACAAGACCCCAATGACTAACATATACAAAAAACATATGTTTATGAATGTTTTTATAAAATTAATAAACGAAAAGAAAAACTGTATTTTCCAATACAAAAGTGACCCACCAAAAAAAAAAACAAATCAATTTGTGTGAACAAACAAAAAAATAATAAAAATTTGTATAGGTTACCTCTCGAGAATCAATTGCATCGTTCATTATTTGTATCCAACCTTTGAATGTTGCCACTTGAAAGAGGCACAAATACGCGTTACCTACATGATCGAAATTCATCGCTGAATTCTCCCAGGTATAGTTCTCATTTTCACATGCATTTCGATTTGGAATGATTTCATGACTAATTGTGGTATGGTTGTCATCCACGCACTAAAAATAAATATATATATTTTTTTTGTTTTATACAAAACATTATTAAATTAATATAAATTTTATTGTTTTTAATAAATGAAAAAAAAGAAATTACCTTAAAATATTTTCCAGCAAAAAGCTGTACACCCATAATGGCAAAAATAAGCCAAAATATTAGACACACCAATAGCACATTGAAGATGGACGGTATAGCTTGAACCAGAGCGTTTACGACGACCTATATTATGATGTTGCACGAGGATGAGATTGTTGATTGTTGTTTTTGGATTTTTGGTGGTAGTGGTGGTGGGGGAAGGGATAAAGATATATTATGAAAAGGTTTTTTTCATTTGGCATTTAAGTTTTACTCGTTATGATTTAATGAACAATATATTTAAAGCATTTTTTGTTTGTTGTTGTTGGTAAATGAATGAGGTCGAAAACAAAGAAAAGCATGCATTGATATTATGTAGATAGGTTTTGAGAAAAAAAAAAAACGTCATGATCATTCTCATATAATTTTATTTTATGAACAGATTTTACCATAAAGTTAACCTCATTATTTGATTTTATTATTCACACCGATTCATTCTACTAAGAGGAGAACTATTATCTCAAGGCCAGTGACTGGGATATCAAATACAAAATCCTTATGATCGACCTTTTGACAATTGCAGCAGATTGACGGTCAATTTTATTTCTAACTTTATTACGGAAATAATTGTTTCTGCGTTGATTGGCTGAATTATTTCATGAAAAATTATTTCCAATCATGCCACCTAGCAAGTTAAACTATTTGTATTGTATATCTGCGGTGAATTCAGGTCAGATGTGTCCGACTTAGAGTTCAATTGAAACCTTATTCAAAATATCCGCTTAACTTCTCCACCCTCAAGTGAAAAGCAGCACAGATGTCAGTTAAAAAAAAGACGATTTTCTCAAATAATTCATTTCATAAAATTTGTGGTCTTCGTCGGAAATTTCAATTGAAAATTTCGAGCATGTTTCGAACATCCTCTGATCCAAACGTGCTTTGAGCGCTCTGAGTATTTTTTTGAAACACACCTGAAAACTTAGCTGTCGCCATTTTTTTTAATTTCCATCTGTCAAATGCTTGTGTTAAGCATTTTACTCTGTGTGCTCAGTTATTTTATTCTGAGCTCATAGAGCGCACTGTGAACACGCTCAGAACATCCTCAGAACGAAAAAAGAAACACATTTTCGAAACTCTGAACACTCTGAACTAAAAAACAAACACGCCTAATCTCATTAATCATTAAGTCAACGAACCCATTACCAGCTGTCAATCACGAAATCTAATTTCTTTCTTTTTTTTTATTCGATTACTAAAAAAATTGCTGATTTCCAAAACGTCAAAAAAAATTAAAAAATTTTAGAATATCTGTATGATGCATTAGGTTTTCATTTCGCAACGTTATTTCAAGCCAAAAACGAAAGAGATAGAAAGAAGTCGTTGTAATGGAGATTTTTAGCCTTTTGTCATTAAACCGTGAGCGTGACAGATGAAAATGAATGCGTTGCCTGGTCAGTTTATGTGCATTGCTGACATGAGGATGTGTTAAGAAACTCGTGCCAGTCAAATTTTCTCTTCTGACTTTTGGGAATTTATGATTTTGTATTAATTACGCATCTTATGCATTTGTGCAGTGTATGTCTGTCTTATCAACAAAATTTTAATCAAACTAGTTATAAATTTAATTCTATTTTTTTTTTGATAATAAAAAAAATCAATCTTTATCCAGGAATTTAATATTGTATTTTAAACGAATTTTGCTTCTGTGACATGAAAAAGTAAAACTAACAATTACTGATACAGTTTATGAACTTACGAAAGATCGGGTTCGAAAGATATCTACCGAACAACCCCGTTCGAATAAAACTTTGTATCCGGTAAATAACAAAAATTTTCGTAGCATAAAACGGACGAAACTATTATAAAAATTTAGATGGATGGAGCAAAGTTTGTCAAATAACTTTTCATTGGAAAACAATAATTAAAACTACATGAACAAATTCTCATATTATTGACTTTTGTTCGTGTATTCAAAAAAGTAAGTTTCAAGTCTGAAATCGCTTAGAAATCTTACTTTTTCAAATCATCGAAATAATCTCGGTTTTAAGCATCACACGAGAAAATAACAGGGGCACAATTCTGTCAGGAGTTCTTGATCTAGAGTCTAGAGGATGATGTCTTTGACGATGACCCTACTTCATTTTTCTTATAATCATACAGAAATGTATAGTTTTTCTGTTAACTTTCAAATACAAATTAAATACAAAAATCTGTTGTTAATCGGCGGGAATGGAGGAGACTTACAGTTTTCGAACTGTAGGTTGGTAGACTTGTTTTTCATCACAAGAGATATTCTTGTACAATTTGTTACTTTGTGAAAAAATATTGTTTTTTTTTTGTAGGGAGAATTCGATCTCCTTAATATCGGAGTAACGACCCAGTTTTTTTTAATAGCGGTGCCCAGCCAACATTATATCGCTCTAAAAAGGAATTTGTTTAAAAATAATATACATATTAACTTTTTGAATTCTGCCGTTTAAGGGTGAACAAGCTAAATTTTACGAAATATTTTGCTCTTAAGCCAATCTCTATGTCTAACCTCTGAAACAAAAAATGAATTTTTAAAATCAGGCATGTAGTTTCTGAGATAAGACTGAATATACAAAGCAAATAAAACTTTGCTCACTAAACTTCACAGAAGTAAGTCGAGTGTAAAATCTGAAGATCACCTGAAAATTTGCTCGCAATCGGTTCGGAGGTTTTGGATAACATATCATACTCGCAGAAGATGTATAAGAGTCACTCGTTTTGTTCATGTATTTTTTTGTACATTTCGTGTTTCGTACAAGTAGCCCCAAGAGTTAATAATTTTCTTTTGATTTAATTTGACATTATGATGATATGATTTATCTAATACTTGATAATGTTGTTCTGAAAGAATTACAATGGAACTACTCGTACTTACTTCTTCATTTTAGTGTCGAGTATTGGAAATTAAGATTCTCGAAATTAATTAAATTAAGATTCTGTAAATTTCTAAATTCAAATCAATGTCTAGATCGAATCGGTGTTTACTAAATGCTTACTTTATTTTTTAAAGTTTGTACGTTTTAATTTTCAAATAATGAGATTTTTTAAAAAATACTTTTCAATTACATTTCTTTGAATAAAAAAAATATAATTGAGTTTATCGATTTTTTTCTCAAAACCATCGTCCAAACCAAGCATTCTACACGGTGCATGATTACTTTAAAAAATTAGTTGCAAAACTACCCAAAAAGCATACAAATATTTTAAATAATTCCATGTTCATCAATAAAATCATCCATATCGTCAATCCATGCAAACCCAAATCAAATGCAATCCACAATAAAAAAAATGCATACAAAAAGCATTCAATAGTCGAACAAGACAAAAAGAAATAAATTTAAATTTACGAAAAATTATTACATACAAAATTATACAATAATTTGTAAAAGCATCAACATAAGATTGAGTTTTTTTTTTTTTAAGAAAGCCTGCAAGATCTCTAGATAAAATATTTATAATATTATTTTGTTTGTTGTGTTGAAGCGATTTATTTGAATATTTTATATGCTTTGAGCTAGCTAATAACAAAAATATAAATTTATTTTTTTAATATATAGCTTATGTAATTAAGCGTTAAAAATATTTTAAAATATTTGTTTTTTTTTTTTTATTTAAAACTGTAAGTATTTTTCTCTCTTTTTCAAAAGATATAAATGGCATTGGTATTTGTGTATTGTTTAAGTTTTTTCTTGTAAATTTTCGTGTTATTTAATTAAATAGACTTTAAGCATAGCTATATTTTCGTTAAATTATATTAAAGCGTTTTGATTTGTATTTGTTTATAAATTATTTTTGAATCTTTCAAAAAAAAATTAAATATGAAAGTATTTTATTTTCAAAAAATGGCTGTTCTTTTAGCATAATCAAATGGAAACGTGTACAAATGCATGTTTAAAAGTCAATTTCATTCGCAATGATTGTGATATAACAATAAAATTAAAAGAAAATTAATTAACTCAAAAAAAATGTAAGAAAAACGAGAACAGAAATGAAATAAAAAAAAAATAAAACGAAGATAGAAAAATAGATGTTTTTTTTTTATATTATTCAGACAATTTATAGCTTGTATATATTGATGTCGCATTTGATGAATATTTTAAACTAAATAAAATCTATTTTACCTAAATATTGGTTTATTAATATTTAGTACAAAAGTTGTTATAATCTATTTATTAATTTATAGCTACAGTTTTTTGCTATAAACAGACAAAAATTATGCGGTCCGTGGTTTGCTTCAGAGAGTTCAAAATTGTGAATTTTTTTATATCTCGGTGAGTTTTTATACAAATGAAATGAAGTTTGTTCTCAAGCGCGAAACACAATGGAAGGTTCAAAAATGTCGATCTTAATAATTTTAAAGTCAAAGAAATAAATCAGTCACCACGATATCTGACGAAAAGAGCTGGAAAGTTGAAAAATTAGAACATCAAAAGCTAATTTCATAAAATTTTTAAAAATTTTTGACAGATAGCTAACCAAGGTGCTTAAAAATTTCGATGTAGATATGATCAGAAAATTGTATCTAGTGCATGGTTTAAATTGAAGTTTTAAAAATCTCTGTGCATCAATCGGTTTCTTCATTTAACACCTATGTACAATTTATGAACTTGGACAAATTTCGAATGTAAAAATGAGGTTGCATGTGCCCTTGGAAATTCACTCTGATCTCAGATTTAGCAAAGATTTAAAACGAATTCTTTAAATTTTCTAACACTTTTGCACAATAACAGGCATATTAGAAAATGTTGTTATGACTGTTATCAAATTTGTTAAAATAGAATAACTGTGAATAGCTTTAAATTTCTGTCTATTTCCGTATAGGATAAATGACATTTTGAAATCAATACTTAAAATTTTGTTTTTGTTTAAAACTGAAATTGTTTTAATCAATAAGTATTTTTCGGACTAGCCGAAATTTTCCAATTAGGTCCAACAACCGCGAAAACCTTAAACGTTATATGAAATTGTCTTATTTGGAATTTTCAAAATTGTGAAGTTCCCACTGTTTTTTTTTTTATTTTTGAATTTTAATTTTAATTTTTCAGTTCACCTATGGAAAATTGTCAAATTTCGAAATCAATAAAGTATAATAAACAGGGTGTCTCAACGGAATTGACAATAATAACCATTAGTTCTTGAATTCATTTTAAAATGAAAAATTTTAAGTAGCAAATTTCTCGTGTTTGCTTCGTTTAAAGCTGCATTAAGACTTTCGTGTTATGCTCTCTGTACGATGTTGGTTGTTAGTCGTACGCGGAACAACGAGAATATAAATGATAAAAACACTGCTAATTCAAAGGAGATCGGAAATTTCGGTGTTCGTTCTTCGTTGTTACCCGAACAACGTGTGATTAAATTCGAAAACTGTTTAAATAAACATTGTTTTGCAGTGCAGTGCAACTCCTAGGGACATTTTTGAAGTTTTTTTATTAGTGAATGGAACATCAGGATGCGCCGAAATTACTGTTGAGAATTTTAAGTCCTTATACCTTCTTCCTGTCGCAATGTTGCAGTCAGTCGTTCATTCGCTGATATGGATTTTTGAAAACGACTGTCTTGTTTTTCAATAAGTGGTTTCACAAAACCAAGAAGCTCAACATATGTTTCTTTAGACGTTCTTAAATAAATTCGGAAACCATCTAGTTGAAGTTGTTATGCATTGTGTGGTTAAGAACGAACTGAAAAACAAAACCGAAGTAATGTACGAGTAAATGCGTCTTCGTTGTTGAGAGAAGAACGAACAAAAAACAACGTACAGCGAATGAAAAATGAAAGTTTAAAAATTTAGAATTAAAACGATTTTAATGATTTTGGTTGCCATTTAAATTACGTTTAACTGCATGGAACTTTAATTAACTATGTATGTTTTATCGATCCTTAAATATTTAAATTTTATTTAAAGGTTTAATTTTTTGTAAACATTGAGTTGATGTCGAATGCCCCTTCAACTGAAAGCATAACTCTTCACCGTAGTTTTAGCTACAGAAAAATCATAGTTTGTTTATAGAAGCGATTAATGTTAAATTCAATTTTTCACGCCAGGGTACGATTTAATTACTGCCCTGGTTTTGAAAGTGATGTCATCAATAGTCTTCAAAAAACTCAAATTTATAATAAACGCAAGTCTTAAGTTCCTATATGTGCGACATGTGATAGCTTATAAATTCACTATCACTCGTACCAATTTTAGAAAAAGTTCAAGAAAAATTGCTCCTAAAATAAATATAAAATGATACACCAAGTTCATCGAAATTTTTGTAAGGCAAGTATATTCGGCTTTATTTTTAGACATTGCTAAAGGCTTTGACAAGGTTTGGAAGTTGGGACTTCAATACAAGCTTAACCAGTTTGGAGTGCTGAAACGAGTCAAAAATCTTTTATAAAAGTACTTTGTGGAAAAATAATAAATACGTAAATACGCCTGTTTAAATAAACGATTTAAATCGGCATCTACAAGTAAAAGTCTGTATCACACTGAAAAGTCATACCAACTCCGAAAGGCATGAGGTCATGGTTTTAAAACTATGGGAAAGTATTACAAATTTAACTTCCCTAATGTGATTTTAAATTAAATAAGAAAACATCATCTGCCGACATTTCAAAGATTGGTGGTTCTGACTGCCATGTAGTTTTCATTCGGTAAGAATCGGAAGCTACTTGGTACCGAATACTATCAAGTGTCTTTTGAAAATTTCCACCTGCAGAAAGTCGACAAATCTAACTTCGCATTGTGTGCGCTGATTGGTACAATTTGAAATTAATGATTTGGAACCAATTTTGAGCAACTATTAAGTAGTTTTTTTTTTAATAAATTGTTCTCAACAAAAATCTTTGTCGACACAAGTGCACAACTTTTTAAATACCAATATTTCTGAACAAAAAAAAAACGATGAAGTACAAACCATTTTTTCGCTGTTAATACTCATAGTATTTGAAAATAAAAGATAAAAATTGTAGAAACCCTAAAAATTTTGAATACCATACATGTACGAGTAGTGACAAAAACAAATAAAATCTATAAAAAAAACAACTTAATTTCAATACTTGTCAGCTGCAAACTTGCGGTGCCTGAAAGCAATAATGATTGATTAGAATGTGAGTTTTGTAATGATTTTTATGTCTAAAGATGTGTTCTTTTTTTTTAATTTCAATTAAAACTTAAGTGTAGCTGCAGAAGATGTGTTGTTTCATTTGTTTGCTTTGCATTAACTTTGACTATTGTACAGTGTTTTTGCGTTCTAATTTTGTGACGACTATTTTTTTTTGTTTTCATATTTAACTAATTTAAAAAAAAAACAACATTAGCTAAGATTATATTATTGAACTTTCAAACTCTAATTTGTTTTTGATTTGTTTGTAACAAAGCTTAGTTATAATTTAATTAAATTAAAAAAGAATAAAATTAAATGAAAAATTGTATTTAACTGCCAAATATTATAACATTAACGGTCGAAAGGAAGTATTCTCTATAATAATATTGAAATCATAATTTTATAAAACTAATGCATCTCATAAAAAGTAACATGATCATAATTATGTAAAAGAATTTGTTTTTTTTTTTTTTTTAATTATTTTCAAATGCAAAAAAGGACAACGAAATGTTTGATCTAAATTATTTAAATAAAATTTCTAATTGATTTTGTTTTACTTAAGTTTAAACAAAACAAAACAAAAAAATATAAAAAGTTTGATAAAATTAATGCTTGAAATATATATCATTGTTTTAGTATTTTGTATTTTATTTAATAAAATTATGTTGATTTTGATATATGAATGGAGGAAGTACGTACCCTCATGCCCTGCATTCGGGACATGGCACGTAGTGGTCTCAGTGCTCTTAACGTTCGCATAGTCTTGAAGGCTTGAATACCACCAGCTCCAACAAGTGAAGCAACGAAGTTGATAAGCGACACCTAGTTTTTTTTTATTTGATTCAATTTTTACATTTGAAAATGGGTAGTTTTTGATTTTGTATTTTTTTTTTAGGCGGAGAAATTCGTATCGAAGATTTTTGGTAATAAAGAAATAAATCACATTGATAGAATAAAAGTTAGTTTTTTTGGTGAGTGAAGATATTTGGTCGAATTAATAGTTTGTAATTTTTTTTAGTAAATTTAATGTGTAAACAGAAGAGAAGTGAAAGGAAATATTAAGAGTAAAAAAGAACAAACAAAACTTATTTGTTTTCTTTCTACAAAAAGATTAAGTGTTGTTTTTTTTATAATGTTAAGAAAATTAACTGAGTTCGAAACTTAAAACAAAACAAAATATAAATAAATAAAATGTTTAATAAAAATAAGAAAAATGTTTTAAAAATAAGGAAATAAAAAAACCACTAAGGTCCATTAACGCTCATTTTTCTTCCGTTGTTAATTTAGTTTTAACGATTATTTAAAACCTTTTTGAAAGGTAAAGTGCATTTTCCTAAAGGGTTTTCTGTCTTTGCTTTTTTTCATTTCATTTTTTTTTCTCGCTGTTCAAAATTACCATTTAATTATTTTTAAACTTTTTAACCAATGCCAAAGTATTTACGTGATATATATATATTTCTTGCTTCTGTAACACATACATACATATATCTCTTATAAAACTGATTTTAATGTAATTTGAAAAAAAAAATTAAATATTTTTAAAGCATACACTGATGTTTTGGCAAATAGCGTTAAGCAATACAATATTACACATTATTTATAAATACACATAAATAAAAAAAGACACGTAAAATAGCCTTTTTACTTTTATTAAAAAAAATATATATAAATTGTAGAGATTTATATTTATAATTTGAAGATTTTCCTAATTTTGTTTTTTTTTTTCTGACAGATGCCTATTTGGAAGCTCATATTATGTGTGACGTTTTAGGCAGATTTATTATAAGAAGAAGTAAAGAACTTTTAGGTGTGTTCATTCATATTGACGTTGTGTTAACGAAAATTTAAGTTCCCTACAAATATAAACTGTTATACACTTTGATCAGACACAATTGACTGTTCTTATCAAAATAGGTCTTCCTGTCGTTTAAACTTCAAGTGTGTTTATTTATACTGACGTTGTATTAACGAAAATTTAAGTTCCCTACAAATATAAACTGTTATACACTTTGATCAGACTCAATTGACTGTTCTTATCAAAATAGGTCTTCCTGTCGTTTAAACTTCAAGTGTGTTCATTCATATTGACGTTGTGTTAACGAAAATTTAAGTTCCCTACAAACATAAACTGTTCTACACTTTGATCAGACACAATTGACTTTTCTTAAACTTCAAGTGTGTTCATTTATATTGACGTTGTGTTAACGAAAATTTAAGTTCCCTACAAATATAAACTGTTATACGCTTTGATCAGACACAATTAACTATTCTTATTAAAATAGGTCTTCCTGTCGTTTAAACTTCAGGTGGATCAGGTTCTTTCATATTGACGTTGTGTCAACGAAAATTTAAGTTCCCTACAAATATAAACTGTTATACACTTTGATCAGACACAATTGACTGTTCTTATCAAAATAGGTCTTCCTGTCGTTTAAACTTTAAGTGTGTTCATTCATATTGACGTTGTGTTAACGAAAATTTAAGCTCCCTACAAATATAGTAAACTGTTATACACTTTGATCAGACACAATCGACTGTTCTTATTAAAATGTTGACTCTCTGTCAAAATAGGTCTACCTGTTGTTTTAATTTGAGGTGATTATATGCGAGGCACAAAGTAATCTATGTAATGAAAAATTGACAAGTGGAAATTTGGTGTGTTTTGTTTTCCAAGTTTAAGGGCCGCATAAAAAGTAAAAGGGACAGATATGGTTTATTAAATCCACCCAAGTAAAAATTTCATGTTTAAGTAATTTTTAACTTCGAAAAGAGAAATATCTTTAGGGGAAGACCCATAGAATTAGCTGATTGCGTTGCGTCAAAAACGTCAATTATATGGACAAATGATCATCATTTTTTGACGCAGTTACCGCTATCGTCAAATATGTTCCAGCTCACTTATTTGAGAGTAAGTTAATCAATTTTCTTGCAAACACATTTTTTTGACGTTTACGAACACGTTCTCTGGCTTATCGATATTTTCGTTGTCAACTCGATTTTTTCCCTGCCAGAGTTGCGCTGCAAATGATGTTATCGAACATATGACACAAGCCAACTGCGTTATAGAAAATAATATTTTGGGTTTTCGAACAGTTGACTTTTGCAATTTGCGTTCAAGAACATCTTGCAATTGCATTTTTGACCCAAAAGGTCAATATATACAAAAGGCAGATTAAGTAATGACTACTGTTTCTATTTTTGTTATTCTTTTTTTCTGAGGATTTTTGTGTTGCTGTTTGAAAAGTGTTAGTGTCAAAATGATGGTAGTTCGGAAATTACCTTAAAATTTTACAACCTCAAAGTAAAGATGGCAGCCATTTTGTAAGTGAAGATGCAATTTGACAACAGTCTGAGTGAGTCGGTAAGAGTGTTTTTGGGATAATAAAAAATCGCATATCGAGCTGTCATTGAATATTTATTTTTGAAAGACAATAAGCCTGTGAAAATCAATGAAATATTAGACGCTGTGTGTGGAAACTCTGCATCACCATTAAAAGTAGTGACATTTTGATCAGCTGAGTACTTTGGGATTCGATGACTTCGATAAAATTCAACTACTGACAATAACATAGCTCAATTTCACCAAAAACTGCTATACAAGATGAATTAAATTGACAGAGACAGTACAGGCTGTTATATATTAAAAAATAATAAAAATGACCGCACGTTGGGATGCCGTATTAGAACAAAAACGTGTTCGGACATTTCCAAGGCTCTGTTGGTGCAGTTCAAGCACAATATATTAGCTTGCATACATGATTTCTGCAGATAAAACTTGGATACGCCCTTATACTCCATAATAAAATCGAAACGATGGGGAAATCGTTATTAAAAAAAAAAAAGGAAAAACCCTTTTCATTCGGCTGAGAAAGTAATGACGACCATTTTTAAGATAGTTATGGATTTATCTTAATAAGCGTATTATGCATCATGAAGTCGACATTGATAGAAATTAAAAATTGTATTTAGTTTACACCTGAGCGGTTGCCATGTGAAAATCCATGAATTATGGTGTGAACTCCTTACACACCAGATGCAGCCTAAAGCGATTTTTTTTTATTTTGTTTCTTAAGCTAAATATGAGATAAGTTAAAGTAACAAAAAACACCACGGAGATGTGAACAAGTAAATTCTACACGGTTTTTGATTTGCCATTGAATAGTCTTAGATAGATCAAAATTCAACGAACTTATCATAGGCTGTTGTTGAAGAAGATCCACACCCGATGGACTGTCTTCTACGAAATTAGAAGTTTGATACAAAAGATCATTTATTAATATAAAAAAAGACAGGTGGAGACAAAACGAAGCCTTAGAGGCGCACCAGCATTTATGAATGGCAGACTTCCAACCATCCAATACAACTTATAATGGGAAAAAAGTATGTATGAGGTTATTTGTACCACAACTAAGAAGAGCTATCGCTAAATGCTTTAGAGTTTAGACTTTAGCGAACAATAAAGTGCTAAGTTACAAATTATTCTGATGCCGAAACCTATGTAGTTTCTCACAAGCGACAAATGTTCTACAACAAACTGCAGTGTTTTGAGAAATCGGGAGAAATCAGACTAAAAAAAGCAGAACTCTTAGAATTCTTTTTGAATGAACTGAACAACGCAATATCTCGAACACGGAATTCAAAATGGTTCTGAAAGGATACATACACCTACCCTCTCCCCCCACTGATTATTCATTTAATTCCAGGGGAATGCAATGGATCCACTGAAATCAAAATATGTAGATAGGTTTTACCATCCATTCTAATCCATTCATTCTCGTAGTTTAACTATTTTTAATCGATTCATTGAAAACTAAATTAAGACCTGTTCGTTTAAAAACTTTCTGGCTATATTTTCGCTTATACTCTTCCTGCTGGAAAAAAATTGGTGTTTCGTGGAAGTTTTCAAAACAGGTTTAAGAATTTCGAATCAGGTCAGATTAAAGAGAAGTCGCTAATATTTGCAACATTCTATGATTCAACAACAGACAAATACGTTATCAGATGTTAAGAACAATATGTTTTTAAACTCTCTATTTACAACAATGACCGAGTTCGACCCAGGTAAGTGATTAAATCTTATTTCTGCAATTTGTCAAAAGAAAATTAAAATTAGAGATTATTTGATAAAATATGATGTAATGTCAACTAGAAGAGTTCGGTTTACTCGATTTTGACAGTTGGAAAATCACTAATTATGTATCTTATGTGGCTTGAACTCAGCCATGTTTATTCTAATGCAATTTCCTAAGTATATTTACAAGTCTAACTTTTTCGCTCAGTGATTTAAGATTTTTGTTTTTTTAAATCAAAAATGAACAAAGAAAAAATAAACAACGACAACTAATTCGGAATTCGTCCATTGTTGAAACATATTTTTCACTAGGTCGGCTTGTCTAATTGCTTAATGCCTTGAACTTTGCTGCAATACTTATCAGAAAGGAAGTTGTGTTGTAGTAGTTGCTGTTGTTAAATATTTGTATATAAATCTTATTTCATGAAATTTATATCAGGAAAACATATCTTCTTCTCCAAGACCAAGCGGTTATGAGAGAACGCAATGAACTCATTTTTATAAGTAAAACACTGCCACCACTGCGCAGGAGTTTTCACTACGGTGGATTTTTATTCTGTTGGAAGCTTGAACGAGAAGAATTATAATCTTTAATATTGAAAATCTAGAGAGCATATTTTATACAAAATGGTCTTCGTTACACATTTTTTTTTTTGTTGTTGTATGAATGATTTCTAGGAGTTTTTGTACACTAAAAGTTCAACTATTTGGGGGGACGCAAGGGAATGTATTTTCCAATATTTTTTTTTTTTGGTTTCAACGAACTAATTTCGTTATGGGGCAAACACACACTAAATATGAGCTTTCTAACTAATTGAAATATGGGCTTATGTTTATATCCTAGATCTAAAAATGACTTCTAATTATGTATCTATAAGTTCTGAGAGTGGTTGCGAGACTAATAATAATTGCACCACGCCTAAAATATCTACAAGCTATTCTACGTTTTTACCTTTATTTTACATATTTTGTTTAGTTAGTAACCCGTTTTTAGAGAAAATATTAAAGTTCAGTATTTTAAGATATAATGTTTATATTATGTATTTTTAAGAAAAGGCAAATTAAATATAGTTTTTAGTAAAAGACAATACATTTATAATTAGTTTTTAGTTTTTGTTTTTTTTTTTATACAAGGTTAAATACACACAAAAATTCATACACGTATGTAGTATAAAGGTTGCAAAGAACTATAAGTAATAGTGTTGTATTTGAGAAATTGTAAAAATTGTGTTGTTTTCAAAAATGCATTCCTTATCAAGGCCCATCTAAGTGTTGAGAATAATTCTGTTTGCTTTAAAATACATTTACTTTAGTATACTTATTCGATAATAATGGTATAACTATTTTAAGCGTTCGTTATCAATCTGAGAGTTTTCTTATTTTAAACTAAAACCATGAACAGATAGGTACTAAGGTTTAAAATTTTCCAGTATTGAGTTAACCCTGAATTGTATATGGATGTTTTTGAAAAACGCACGCCTAGATAACATATCAGTCTAAGACGTCTTCAGTCACTTTTGGCGTCAAAATGGCTCCCATGTTTAGGGATGCAAGGAATACACGAATCGTGCTTATTTTGTCGAAATCGTGTTTCCACTTTTGTCGAAAATCGGCCATCGAAAATTTAAAACACTTAAAGTTGTTGGTGTATCGGATGCCATCAGCTGTGTTTCGACAAGACGTTACAACAATATAAAGCTATCCACATCGCTTTGGATACACATTTTAAGGCATCCAGAGTCTTGATACGATCGACTTTAAGCGAATCGAATGTTTGACCGAAATTCCCAGTCAGGGTCTGAAAGGTTTCTTTAACAGCACGGAAGGCAGAGTTATTCTGAAACACTTACAGCTGAGGTCAGTGAGGATTTTCAGTTAGTATAAGTCCTAGAAAAGAGATGGTGTCGGATAAACCCTTTATGAAGCAATGTCAGCTTAAATATTCCTGTAATGGGTTACTGGCATCGGATTGGATTATCCGGACTGCTATCCTAGGGTTAGGAAATGTCCAATCTGGTATAGACTTTTGAAGTTACCTTTGTCGGATTAACTTCCTCCTAGCTGCGTACGGAGGCTTCATTTTTTGAATAGGAGAGGAACACTTCTTCGCTGGTTTAAAAGGTAATAAAAGTCTCTATATATAACGATACCAGACAACTAATAAAATTTACAGCAATTCGTAATACGATAGCAAGTGGAACAAGGTCCAGACGGTCGAACCACCAACCAATTCGACAATGTGCTACTCGAAGGCACAAGGCGCTGATTCAACATCTTGGATGTGAGTACATTTCAAAGGGCAAATGTAACCGATGAATGGACTGCTAGCTCGATATGATCCTAGGAAGCATATAAATTGCTAACAGAACTATCGATGTACATCGTTGTTAAACTTCGCATGATTCTATCCAACGTACTGGGTGAGCGTGATGGCTTCAGATTTTGCAACACTCAAATCAACCAGTTCGACTTTCGGCTCAGAAGGTCTTATATAAACTCAATCTCCACACGGAAACAAATCTTGGAAAAAATCTTATGCCGAAGCCCATCCTTATGTTTATCGAATTTTAAAAGCTGCAGTGCAATTGGGCAATCGCACATCCGAATTATTTCGTCAAACCTTTTTAATGTGATTTGATCAATTTCATTCGGGTACAGATGGAGTGTAGGGCAGGTGTTAACAAATACTAGGGTCTGCAGAAGATATCATTATCAAAGACTGCTACCTCCAGATCCCATCACGGCTATTGAAGAACAGCGAAACTTGTTTGATTTAAAGTAAACAGGGAAAAGGCCAAGTACACAAACAAAGATCTTGTCCCGCCTAGAAGTTGAAGAAGTTAAGGTGTTCATATACCTTAGAGTAAATATTAACTCCACGAATGAATCATTATTGAAGGTCAGCGGAAAAATTGCATTTGGAAACCTCAGCTGTTTTAGGCCACCCAGTATTCAACGATACGAAGAAATGGAGAGCGGATACTGAGTTCTTTCGAAAGAACAATTCCTTGACGGATATTTAGAACTTGTGTGCGAAAAGCGCGAATATAAGACCGGGAACTATTTTAGCAATGCAAAAATGTGAATAAAGTCCAAAAAGTAAAAATTGTCCACTTTGGGGAGCAATTGAAAAACAGTGCTACTCGAATGAGTATTCGAATCCAATTGTTTTTGTGAGAACACGGAAGGCCAAGTCTCCGGATTAGAGACCAATACTTGGTCTCGATGATTGGAAGCAGAGTTCAAGCTGATAACCTTTACGAGTTCGGAGTCAGTAAAGTAAGTAACTAGGTATGTCATCTGCTTCTCAAAAACATGAATATTACTATTGAGAATTTCATATTCGGAGTTAGTACAATTTGAATGAACTTCGAGCTGGCCTGTTCAGGACACCTATGCTAAACTGGCCAATTTGGGAAAGCTAAGTTCCACTTATGTACGATTATAACAATAAGTATGCACTGTAAAACTGATTCTTATTGCTTTTTACTTTGAATAATTTTCCCGCTAAAAACAATTGTTTCGGAGATATAAATTAACTCCTAATTTATTTAATATGGCGGATTTCTACGGATTATTCACGAATAACCACTTTTTCGATTATGAAAAAAAATGTATCTTTCCCGAAAAAGTTTACCTTTCCTATACTAAGGGCTTGATAACATGTGGAACGCTTATTTTATTCATTTTGAATTTCGAAAAATAAAAAAGAGTGTGTAGCATGCATTACCCACGATATAAGATTTCGTGCAAGGTTTTTTTTTTATAATCAGACAACAGACCTAAACTTAAACTTATATGCCTTGTAAAGCGTCCTTTTCACGGTCAAATGATTTGTTAAATTCTCCATAAATATGCCTTTGTGAAAATAGAAATACAATGTATGTAAATTCACGAATACAGAAAAGCAAACTGTTATATTCTCCAGGCTCGTTCATATTTAAGTAGACAAAATTCAAACTACACAGTTTTAGCTTGAAGAAACGGAACTTAAACAAATATTTAGCTGAGGGAAAAGAAAAACCTAAACATTTAAGTTGAAATGTTGGAAGTCACTTATTGGAGTTAGGCATCTGAAAAATTGAAACATTTTCTGCCATTTTATACCAATTGCTTGCCATGACAAATAGATGAATAAAATATGACAGAACGAGCGCCATTTTGATATTCGTGTCAATCTGTCATAACATCAATCAAATCTGTTTGTTTTCTGTAAGGCTGTAAGCCAGTTAGGGCATATGACCATCTACTTTAACTAAATCGATTGACCGTTAGAGAGCGCTACCGATTTAAGGAATGCAAGTTGATTTAAATTTTGTAACCTATACTGCCTAAGGTGTTTGAACTTAGTCATGTTTTTACCACCAATAAATAAAAGAAAAGAAAATTAAATAATATATATGTAGGTAGGTTTGTATTATATACAATATTATTATTTTAATTAAATTAAATTACGATCAAGTTATGAAGCTCACAATATTGCATTATTCACACTATCAAGTTATCGCGTTTAAAGAAGAACAGAAGTAAATGTTTGTCATAATATAGATAAGATACACACTTTAAATTATTATGCACAGCTTTTACTTTAGATTATATAATATGTATTTATATAAAAAGGATACATTGTAGAAAACACATTTATATATATTCGTAAGGAAAAAAAATATATAGACACTTTGCTGCATAACGGTTTTACGACTAAATACATGTTTAACACCTTTTTTTTTGATATTCATATACATATATAAATATGATTGCAGACAATAGATAAATATATTTTAGTATTTATATATATATATTATATAAATATATATATGAAAGACAAAAAAGTAGTAAACATTTTGTGGCGAGAAATACATTTCTTTTTTTTTTGTTAGTTAGTTTTTATTGTACATAAATGCACTTTGCAAAAAGGACATGTTGCTGTATTTTTTGCAGAAAAAATGTATCTTTACTTACTTTCATACCCTCCCATCGAGATACAGCTCGAAGCGGTCTTAGAGCTCTTAATGTTCTCATAGAACGGAAGGCTGGCACGTCATCAGCGCCGGACCATACAGCGGCCAAATTTATAAGCGACAACTATCGTGATATTTTTTTTTTTAAATAATTTTCAATTTTTGAAGTTTTTTTTTTTTTGTTTATAACATTTGCCGATATTTGTTATCATTTTGTTGAAGTTTGCGTTAATTTTTTTTTTCGATTTTTTTTTTCGTTTACATAAAATAAATAAAACATATTGTTGGTTATAAGAACACGTTGTTGTTTTCATCATAAAAATTAAATTAAAATGAAATGTTGGTTTATGTTTTCTATTTTAAAAATATGAAAACTAAACTAAATCTATAAACTATACACATAACTAAACAGAATAAACTTATTGGAAAAAAAAAACAAACGCAATCAAAATTTTTAAAAATTAAACTAAAATAAAATGTGATTGTATTATTTTTTCCCTCTCTTATATCATTTGTATATTTAGTTTGAAAAAATATTCATGTTTTGTAAAGAAATAATAGATATTTTGTTAATTCTGTTTTTTTTTTTTTTTATAAAATTAAAAATTAAAATAAAATCATACTATTTCTAATGGAAGATAAACTTTGAAATAAACTTACCATTACAATGATAAAATCAAGCCAACACCATGCATTTGTGAAATAGACCTTAAAACCCAAAGCCAACCATTTGATTAACATTTCTAAGAAAAATATAACTGTAAATATCCTGTCCATATAATACAGAATATCCTGAAGAATTGGTCGTTGGGGAAGGTGAACATCTTCTAAAGCCTGTTTATAATAAAAGAAAATAATTTTTTTTAAGTTAATTATACAAGAAATGGAAGAAAATGGTTATATAGTGTTTTTTTAATAGGGACATAACAATTTTGTGATTAAGTTTAAAAACAGTTTTAGAAGTTTTGCAGATCTGTCAACGTCAAAATGTCAGTTTACTTTTTGATTATAGGATCGGTGATCACAACTTTCAAAGCGCACGAGCGAACTACAATTTTTCGGGCGCAACAATTTTGTGTTTAATACAAACGCAGCCTTAAACTTTTTTCATGATCTGTCAATTTCAAAATGTCAGTTAACATGTTTATTATGATGAAGTTCACATAGGAACTAGAATTTTTTTTAATGCAAACGCAGCCTTAAACTTTTTGCATGTTCTGTCAATGTCAAAACGTCATTTTACATTTTAATTATGTCCAAGTTCACGAAGGAAGTACGTTTGAAAAGGATTGCAACCGATATGCTGATTCGCTGATTACAACTTTTAAAGCGCTTACTCCAATTTTCGGGCGTAATAATTTTGTATTTCAATATATTTCCGTCAATGTCAAAACGTCAGTTTCCATTTTAATTATGAAGAAGTTCACGAAGGAACTACGCTTGGAAATTATTACTACCGATATTCTGAGTCCTTGTTCCCAACTTTTACACTTACGGTAATTTTCGAGCGTAAATATTTAGCATTTTAATGCAAATACAACTTTAAGCTTTTTGCATAATCTGTCAATGTCAAAACGTCAGTTTACATTTTAAGTGAAGTTCTCGAACGAACCAAATTTGTAAATTATTTCTACCGACATTTTGAGTCGGTGGTCACAAATTTAGGACCATCTACGTTAACTTTAAACTGTAAAAATTTTACATTTTAATGCAAACACAGATTGATTGATTAGATTGATTTATCAAATCAAAACGACAGTTAACATTCTAATTATTGTGAAGTTCGAAAAAACAACGTTTGGAAATTATAACTACCGACATTTTGAGTCGGTGGTCTCAACTTTAGCAGCACTTTCTCTGTAGTGTAGTATAGTGCTTGCCAGTGGATAAATTCGAGTCAACATATTCACTAATGAATGGTCCTGTGCTTGTGAGAAAACACATTGCTCAAAATATCACAGTTTAGATTTAGTTCAAAAAGATTCAAATCCGTATTTCATGCCGTTCAACAGGAATTTTGAATATTGCTGAAAGACCTTGGGCTATACTGGCAACAAGATCAAGTTAATAACTTGAAGCACCAGAACTTTTCCGCTCGGGTTCTGTGAAATTTTAAGGAAAATCCTCAACATCACTGTTATGTCCTTATTGCAAAAAACTTAATATCAAAATCAATAGAACAAAAAAAATCATAACTTACCAAAGCTAAACTACTAAGTAAAATCATAGTGATAACAGCTGTTTCAAAATATTTGTTTTCGATTAATTGAAAAGTTTTCAGTCGCAAATTGCCCCATCCTTGCCAGAATGGCGAATCATCGTCCCCGGCCAAGATTGGAAACTTAACGTAATACGAATCCGGGCAGCAGTCGGCCGGATACTCATCTAGAATATCTTCCTCGTTTGCTTGTATTATGATATCACCGTCGAGGGGGCCTTCCTCGCCTTCGCCTTCTTCGTCAAGCTCCTCATCAAGTCCAAGATCTTCTTTGCTGGCGTCTCGTTTCTCTTCGCCTTCCATGGTTTCGGCGCTTCCCTTATGACTTTCGTCTTTAAATGGTCGATTCTTATGGCTACCATATGAGTTAATGCTGGCAGTGTCGTCGTCCTGTAAGGACAAACCTCTATGGTTTAGCTCGTGTTCCAGTCTATTGTCTTGGTGGTTAATTGAATTGCCAATCATCTGCGAGGTATATTATTATACATAGGTTGGTTGGAATTGGATATTTTTTTTTTTGTGTTTGTTTCGTTTATTTACAAAAAATTAAAAAAGAAATAAAAAATCAATAACAAACAAACGTGGTAACAGATTTTTTTTTTTTTTTAAGTTTCCTTTACATTTTTGATAAAAGGAATTTATAAAATTTACGTACAGAAATTCTATTAATTTACATAATATTCGTAGTCCGGTAAGAGTAGACATGTAAAAATGGCAAAGATGGATGTGATTTTTGCTTGCTCTTTAGTAGGGCTAGTAGTTGTTTCGGGGAAAATAAAATGCACGAATGGATTACATCAACTAACTTTTGTGGTTCATATCAAATAACGAGAAAGTGTAAAAAAAAGTTGATTTTTTTTATTTGTACAATTTGTAAATACAATAATGTTTTAACTACTTCAGCGCACCAAAACCTAGACTGTTAAAATATAACAGAATCGGGTCATACGGAAATAATCTGAAAAAACGATGAGCTCTTTTCTTTTCGTTATGCGAATTTTTTGACCAACACCTGAAACGCGGTATTTTTTCAACTGCTTTATGTGCACGAAGCTTAATCAAAATTCGTGATGCTAATTTCGAGAACAGTCCA
Organism: Philhelius festivus; assembly: GCA_963931855.1. Taxonomy (NCBI): domain Eukaryota; kingdom Metazoa; phylum Arthropoda; class Insecta; order Diptera; family Syrphidae; genus Philhelius; species Philhelius festivus. The sequence continues at coordinate 11,575,057 of OZ007557.1, read as the reverse complement.
AAAACAGTATGTCAAAAGAATTCCGAGCTAGTGAAGTTAAAAAAAAGCACATCATACACAGCCGGTTCCAAAAATCGATTGAAATCGAAATGGTCTTTCATTGATTCAAAACGAATTTCATCGGGTATTCCGAATATAGTCAATTTCAAGGGGGAGAGTTCATCAACCATCGAAAATATTTAGAAATGTTTGACAGATTTTTAGAGTGGGTTTATTCATTCCACATCTATCATTCCTTATGGCGAAGAAATGGTTGATATAGGGGAGATTCAGTTGTGCTTTGATGACGTTTTAGTTGCTCTTCAGTCACTAGTTGTGGAACCGATGGCTTTCCAGAAATAGTTTTCTCTGTTGCCCATTACTTACAATTTTCACTAAGTCATTAGCTGAGGAGCTATTTTTGCCCAATTGGAAGGAATCATTTTTGATTCCTATTTTTAAGTCAGGCTCTAAAAACATACTTGAAAACTATAAAGGTATAATGTAAACTCGCAGCGATTCCTAAACTGTTCGAGAATGTTTATCTGAATCTCAACAAGGTTTCATATCTGGTCTTTCCACCGTCACAAATCTATTAATTTGTTCATCTCATGTGATAAATGCATTAGAAAATAAATGCCCACAAGTTGATGCGGTGTATACGGATTTAAGCAAAGCGTTTGATTCTCTGGATCATAATATTCTCATAAGTAAGCTTAGGAATTTTGGTTTTAATTCTAAAATATTAGAATGGATTTTCCCTTATGTCACAAATAGAACTCAACGTGTATTAATTGATAATAAATCTTCTAGGGTAATTGAATGTACTTCAGTGGTTCCGCAGGGAAGCCATGTAGGTCCTTTGCTCTTTAATATTGTATACATATAATAAAAAATTGAAAAAAAAATGTTAATCAAATTAAGGATTTTGTTGAATCTAAATATTCATCGAAATGGTCTGGTTTCAGAAATACCGACACGACGACACCCGAAGGAATTATTAGGTAGTTTGTTTTCGAAAATCAGTAAGATCATTTACTTATCAATTTTGGAAGCGAATATTTCGAGAACCAGACCACGGAGAAGATTTTGGCTTGGATAGATTTGTAGGAATTGAATAGACCTTTCCATTGATGTAGGCGTTTGCCTAGTTCTTTCAGAGTTCCTTCAATCAAGGAAATGTGCCCAAAAATCATGAAAATAGGTGTTTAAATTGCTAAAAGAGGTTTACTTTTGGATCACCATTAAAACCAAGCATAAAATGAAATAAGAGAAGCGTTGTAGTTACTTGATTGATTTAGTAATTGCTGTCTCATTAGCTTTCATTTACTAGAAAAGTTCGACACTTCTTAAACAAACAAAATTAATTTACCTTTAAAATAAATATTTAATTCTGTTTCCAAAGGAGAAGGTCAACACACATTTTTTCCGAACATTCTTCAATCATTTAGTCAAAAACTATTCAATAACAAAAAAAAATTATAATACAAATGATAACATTCCATTCAAATCACTTGACCTGGAAATTTTAATTATTTGTGAAATGTCTACCTTTGTCTATTTGGCTCCTCCGCCTAATAACGTTACTTTTCTTTAAATCTTAACAGCAGTGTGACCAATCACAATTTAGGTTCTCGTGGAAGAATTCGACGCAAAATAATGAAAGAGGAATACCTACTTCAGCAGCATGATCGCCTAATAGATCGCTGGGAATTTTGAATGTTTCTAGGTAGAATTTGTCGCCAAAGAAGGAGAGAGATAGGTATTGGTTTGAGTGTGAAGGGCACAGCATGTTAGCAAAGGATTAGGATTTTTTTTCGTCTCGAGATTTGACTCCTCCGCCTAATAACGTTACTTCTTTAAAATCTTAAAAGAAGTGTGACCAATCACAATTTAGGTTCTCGTGGAAGAATTTGATGCAAAATAATGAAAGAGGAATACCTTCTTCAGCAACATGATCGCCTAATAGATCGCTGGGAATTTTCTATGTTTCTCGGTAGAATTTGTCACCAAAGGAGGAGGGAGATAGGTATTGGCTTGAGTGTGAAGGGCACAGCATGTTAGCAAGGGATTAGGATTTTTTTTTCATCTCGAGATTTAACTCCACCGCCTAGTAACGTTACTTTGCTTAGATTCTGAAAAGTAGTGTGACCAATCAGAAGTTTTGTTTTCGTATAAGAATTCGATGCAAAATAATGAAAGAGGAATACCTTCTTCAGCAACATGATCGCCTAATAGATCGCTGGGAATTTTCTATGTTTCTCGGTAGAATTTGTCGCCAAAGAAGGAGGGAGATAGGTATTGGTTTGAGTGTGAAGGGCACAGCATGTTAGCAAAGGATTAGGATTTTTTTTCGTCTCGAGATTTGACTCCTCCGCCTAATAACGTTACTTCTTTAAAATCTTAAAAGAAGTGTGACCAATCACAATTTATTTTCTCGTGGAAGAATTTGATGCAAAATAATGAAAGAGGAATACCTTCTTCAGCAACATGATCGCCTAATAGATCGCTGGGAATTTTCAATGTTTCTCGGTAGAATTTGTTGCCAAAGAAGGAGGGAGAAACATATTGGCTTGAGTGTGAAGGGCACAGCATGTTAGCAAAGGATTACGAGTTTTTTTCATCTCAAGATTTAACTCCTCCGCCTAGTAACGTTAATTATTTTAAAATCTTAACAGCAGTGTGACCAATCACGATTAAGGTTTTTGTTTAAGAATTTCATGCAAAATAATGTGGATGGTATACCTATTTCGGCAGCATGATCGCCTGATACCTCGCTGGGAATTTTGAATGTTTCTCGGTAGAATTTGTTGCCAAAGAAGGAGGGAGATAGGTATTGGCTTGAGTGTGAAGGGCACAGCATGTTAGCAAAGGATTAGAAGATTTTTTCATCTCGAGATTTGACTCCACCGCCTAATAACGTTACTTTGCTTAGATTCTGAAAAGTAGTGTGACCAATCAGAAGTTTTGTTTTCGTATAAGAATTCGATGCAAAATATTGTAGGGTTATACCTACTTCAGCAGCATGATCGCCTGATACCTCGATGGGAATTTTGAATGTTTCTCGGTAGAATTTGTTGCCAAAGAAGGAGGGAGATAGGTATTGGCTTGAGTGTGAAGGGCACAGCATGTTAGCAAGGGATTAGGATTTTTTTTCATCTCGAGATTTGACTCCTCCGCCTAGTAACGCTACTTTTCTCTAAATCTTAAAAGAAGTGTGACCAATCACAATTTAGGTTCTCGTGGAAGAATTCGACGCAAAATAATGAAAGAGGAATACCTACTTCAGCAGCATGATCGCCTAATAGATCGCTGGGAATTTTCTATGTTTCTCGGTAGAATTTGTTGCCAAAGAAGGAGGGAGAAACATATTGGCTTGAGTGTGAAGGGCACAGCATGTTAGCAAAGGATTACGAGTTTTTTTCATCTCGAGATTTAACTCCTCCGCCTAGTAACGTTAATTTTTTTAAAATCTTAACAGCAGTGTGACCAATCACGATTAAGGTTTTTGTTTAAGAATTTCATGCAAAATAATGTGGATGGTATACCTACTTCGGCAGCATGATCGCCTGATACCTCGCTGGGAATTTTGAATGTTTCTCGGTAGAATTTGTTGCCAAAGAAGGAGGGAGATAGGTATTGGCTTGAGTGTGAAGGGCACAGCATGTTAGCAAGGGATTAGGATTTTTTTTCATCTCGAGATTTGACTCCTCCGCCTAGTAACGCTACTTTTCTCTAAATCTTAAAAGAAGTGTGACCAATCACAATTTAGGTTCTCGTGGAAGAATTCGATGCAAAATAATGAAAGAGGAATACCTTCTTCAGCAACATGATCGCCTAATAGATCGCTGGGAATTTTCTATGTTTCTCGGTAGAATTTGTCACCAAAGGAGGAGGGAGATAGGTATTGGCTTGAGTGTGAAGGGCACAGCATGTTAGCAAGGGATTAGGATTTTTTTTCATCTCGAGATTTGACTCCTCCGCCTAGTAACGCTACTTTTCTCTAAATCTTAAAAGAAGTGTGACCAATCACAATTTAGGTTCTCGTGGAAGAATTCGATGCAAAATAATGAAAGAGGAATACCTTCTTCAGCAACATGATCGCCTAATAGATCGCTGGGAATTTTCTATGTTTCTCGGTAGAATTTGTCACCAAAGGAGGAGGGAGATAGGTATTGGCTTGAGTGTGAAGGGCACAGCATGTTAGCAAGGGATTAGGATTTTTTTTTCATCTCGAGATTTAACTCCACCGCCTAGTAACGTTACTTTGCTTAGATTCTGAAAAGTAGTGTGACCAATCAGAAGTTTTGTTTTCGTATAAGAATTCGATGCAAAATAATGAAAGAGGAATACCTTCTTCAGCAACATGATCGCCTAATAGATCGCTGGGAATTTTCTATGTTTCTCGGTAGAATTTGTCGCCAAAGAAGGAGGGAGATAGGTATTGGTTTGAGTGTGAAGGGCACAGCATGTTAGCAAAGGATTAGGATTTTTTTTCGTCTCGAGATTTGACTCCTCCGCCTAATAACGTTACTTCTTTAAAATCTTAAAAGAAGTGTGACCAATCACAATTTATTTTCTCGTGGAAGAATTTGATGCAAAATAATGAAAGAGGAATACCTTCTTCAGCAACATGATCGCCTAATAGATCGCTGGGAATTTTCAATGTTTCTCGGTAGAATTTGTTGCCAAAGAAGGAGGGAGAAACATATTGGCTTGAGTGTGAAGGGCACAGCATGTTAGCAAAGGATTACGAGTTTTTTTCATCTCAAGATTTAACTCCTCCGCCTAGTAACGTTAATTATTTTAAAATCTTAACAGCAGTGTGACCAATCACGATTAAGGTTTTTGTTTAAGAATTTCATGCAAAATAATGTGGATGGTATACCTATTTCGGCAGCATGATCGCCTGATACCTCGCTGGGAATTTTGAATGTTTCTCGGTAGAATTTGTTGCCAAAGAAGGAGGGAGATAGGTATTGGCTTGAGTGTGAAGGGCACAGCATGTTAGCAAAGGATTAGAAGATTTTTTCATCTCGAGATTTGACTCCACCGCCTAATAACGTTACTTTGCTTAGATTCTGAAAAGTAGTGTGACCAATCAGAAGTTTTGTTTTCGTATAAGAATTCGATGCAAAATATTGTAGGGTTATACCTACTTCAGCAGCATGATCGCCTGATACCTCGATGGGAATTTTGAATGTTTCTCTGTGCAATTTGTTGACAAAGAAGGTGGGAGAAGCAGGTTTGAGTGTGCGGGGAAGTAAAAGGCGGGCACATATAATAGAGAAAGCATTTGCTGCAGGGTATAAAGGATTAGAAGTGTTTTTTTTTTCTTCTCGATTTTTGACTCCACCTAGCGACGTTACTGTGCTTAAATTCTTAAAAGCAGTGTGACCAATCACAAGTTTTGTTTTCGTGGAAGAAAACGAAACAGTGGCGGGAAAACTCTGAATGAAGTGTTCTTTAATTTAATATGTTCCTAAGCAGAGAATGTTTAAAGAAAAATCAATATCCATAAATTTTAAAACAAAGTCCTTCGTGGAATAATAACAGTCATACCAACTCCGAGATGGAAACCGTATTAAATGTAAGAGACAATGTTCGAGACAATGTTGGGAAAGAATTAAAACTTAAACTTCCCCCAAGTGATTTCAACATGAGAACCAAAACTTATTTGTCGATCTTTCATAGATTGGTTCTGATCCCGGTTTTACCAAGTGTATTTTTAAGATTTCCACCGAAAAAAAAATTTCGATAAAAGCGAATTGTTTAAACACCAATTTTTTTTTTTTGCATCGATTTCAATTCCATTACGAGTGAAAGTAAAATCTAGAACCTGGCTGATAATAATACATACCTGTTTAGGCTATGGCTCACAGCTACCCTGGAAACACAGATAAACTGACCGATGGACGCATGACAAAAACAGCTTTTTCGGATTTTCCCATCACTTAATGTAAGATTTTATTAAAATCTAGACATTTTTTATTTTCGAAATTTTATATAAGTATTTTCTTTCTCAAAAACTTTTCAACACATTGGACACGTTGGAAAAAAAAAAACTTAAAATGGTTATTAATAATGGTACCACTAGAATTATTATTTTCTCAAATTCGGTTCAACGAATTTTGATAATTTTTGTATACTAAGGCCACCAAAAGTTTGGACAGTTTTGTGTATACGAATTAAAAAAAAAAAAACATTTTTTTGGTTTTAAACTGGGTTTGATACAAAAACGCCAATTTCCATTTTTTAAAAACTTGACAGTTTAAAGTTTTTTAATATATGTATATTGTAGATGTGAGAAACTAAATTTTATTTTATGATAAAATAATGGTACCCACAACCAAATGTTATAAACTGGTTTTCGAAAATCATGTTTTTCTCTAAAACGGCTCCTAGAATATTGATATATTTTTTTAAATTAGTTTTTACGATCTAAAATTAAATAAAAAAAAATTTGAGATTACCATAGTACCATTTTTTTAATTTTGAATTTCTCATTGTCGATATAACGGATTTTAATGAAAATTTTTATAGAAATGCTTCTTAGAAATTTGAAAAACATTGCATTTTAAAATTCGATATCTCAAGACGAGTCAATATTTTTTTTGTAATTTTATTTTTATTCGTACAATAATAATAACTTAAAGTTGGCAACAAAATTTTTTCTCAAAAATGGTTTGAAAATTTTGAATATAAAAGCATATTTTTTTAAGAAACCGATGAAATGACTTACATTTTTTTACTTGTACTCATTATTTCCTTAAGAAATCACATGACATTCTGTATTTATCTCTTACTACTAGAAGAGTTTCAAAAATGATTTTTATAAACAGTTTTGTTTTGTACAGTACCTAAGTTCGTTCGACCTAGTCGTGCATTTTATTTTCAAATATAATCACCCCGATTACCAAATGCGGTAACTGGGACGGGATTCTGATCCACTTTTGCCAAATTCAATGTTACCGGTCCACATACTATTCGCTCTACTTATCCTTACCAAAAATATTATGCCCTGAAAACAATACAGTAATTTGGAAGGCAAATGCCATATAAATTCACCGATTTCCCGAGAATAAACTGTCGCGGATTCGATAATAGACACAAACATGTACTCTGTAAGCAACTTTTACCAATCTACCTTGTAAATAGCTATATTACCTTTGCCAAATACTAATAGCAAAGCCCGACAATTCATGCATCTACTTATACATATACAAACACCAATATATCTACGATTAAGTTAATAGTCTGTCTTTAAAAATTGACTTTTCTGATTTTGCCTATTCTTACTGGACTAATATTTTTGTTTTGTTAAATTAATACATAAATTCTTACCGTTGAATTATTCAGATATTTTGATTTCTTTGATTTGTTGTTCTTCAAATCGCCGTGTATCGTAAATTCCATACCATCGCCAATGGCCACTTCAAGTTGATTTTGCTCCTTGATGCCTTTTTTGATTAATCCATCAGCAAGTATTTCATCGGCGCCTAATTCGAGTTCATTATCACCATGTTCTGCAGAAATACAACGACAAACTCCCATGCCTAACGTATCCGTTTCGTTTTTTTTTTATATTTTTAACAATTTTTTTTTTGAAAGGTGCATTGAATGAGATTCGAAATAATGCCAAGCGTAGGATATTTATAATGATGGTTATTAGCAAGATAGCGTTGGTGGCCAATTTTTTTTTATTTTAAATTATTTATTTTTTACGAAACGTAACGGTTGATAGTTTATTAAGTTTTTTTTTATGGAGGCGTTAATGAAGAAAATAAGAAAGAAAACAAAGTAGGAACCGAATTCCATTTAAAAAAAAGCTTCCAAATTTTTTGAATCAACACCAATTTAGCTAGCTATTAAAACGTTACAAGTCACAACAAATATGAATAAAAGAATTAAATATTTCAAAAAAAAAAAAGGATTTAAAAAACATTTATAAAAGTTTGTGGTTAAAAGTGTGCAAATATACGAATTGTACATTAATTTACTAGATTTATATTTTTGAAGAGAATTGATATCTTGAAACAGAGATGATAAAACGTGTTTTAATTGTATCTGAATTTAGAACATCACACGACGAAAGAAATTTCTATTTCTAATCCTATCTCAATTCGATTAATGAATTTTGAATCAAAATGATGTTTTGAGCGACTTTCCTTGCCAATCCGACATTCTTAGATCTAGTTATCGAAGCCATGAATGTCATGCGGCAATCAGAGCCATTTCTTCAATTGTCAAGAAGTCAACTTGGTTGCTCTTTACCGTAGTGAATTAAGAGTGCTCGGCGAAACAAATTCAATCACCCTTCAGTCAACCCTGGCCAAAACCGGGTTCATCACTTGGACCGAGCCAAATTATACCCTGGGTACTCCTGCCACTGGAGCAGGAAAAATATAGAATTCACCCAGGTTTCTTCAAGACAACAATTGACAGATAATGGGTTTCAAGGAATCTTTGGTCAGATATTTCAATGAAAAAACCAGAGTATCTACTGAAGTTTAGCAGATCTCAATTGTCTCTCTTGGGTTGAAATACTTACGGTTCACAACTCAATCGAAACCCACATGAGCAGAATGGGCTTCAGTACATCTGACTTATTATGCAGAGGGTGTCGGGAGGAAGAGGTTCCAGACGGCTGATGTCACTTCCTATGAAAGAACTAGAAAAGGTGCCCTCGAAGAATACTTTTTCGACGAACTGGGCGAAGTCTCATTTTTGCCACTAAAAAGCATATTTAACTGATTTAAATATTTAAATGAAGATAGTTCAGGAAGGCATTAAACCCTTCCATTTACCCTTTCCATTCCTACATAACCCACACCCTGTGGAGCACAACGGATCTATTGAGATCCGAATGAGGTGATCATCAACCCACCTTCGGTAAGAACAACTTTTGGTTTTGAAAAATTTTAAAGGATAAAATTTGTCATTCATAAATCGATATTTTTCTTTTTAACATTTGCGAGACCAGACAGCACTAATTGGATATACAAAACAATTAGCTTTTTTAAGAAAATTAAATGTGGCGATACTAATTCACCCACTTCACAAAATTTAACTTTCGAACGTTAAAGTTATAAATTGCAAAATGCACAAGGTGAGCCCAACAAACACATCACAATATCTGGTTCAAGAAAAATCTAAAATAATAAAAAATGCCTTCGTACGCAAAATCTGCGAATTTGTGAACATTTTGGAACATTTCAAGGGACAAGGCATTAAATGTGTGAATTTTCTTCCTCTCGTGGGCACATTGCTGTTCAATTTGACAAAATGAAGGATAACTTTTGGTTTCAGAAAAATTGAGAAGAGTAGAATTAGTACGTTCGCAAAATTTGTAAAATCGAAAATAATAGAAAAATGCTTCGTTCGCAAAATCTGCGAATTTGTGAACATTTTGGGACATTTCAAGGCACAAGATATTAAATGTGTAAATTTTGTAATCTCGTGGGCACATTTCTTTCCAATTTGACAGAATAAAGGACAACTCTTGGTTTCAGAAAAATTGATAAGACTAGAATTGGTACGTTCGCAAAATTAGGAAAATCGAAAATAATAGAAAAATGCTTCGTTCGCAAAATCTGCGAATTTTTGGGTAATCCAAAAAAAAACAGGGCAGTTATTGTGTACATTTTGTTATTAATGGGCAAATTACTCTCAAATTTTGGCAGAATAAAAAACAACTTTTGAAAATTTGCTAATTTTGGTTTAGTTGACAAGATCTGCGAATTTGTGAAATCTCAAGGAACAGGGCAATAAATTTTGTTATCCCGTAGTTACATTACTGAACAAGTTGAGCAGAATAAAGCACAACTTTTGGTTTTAGCATGATTAATAAGAATACAATTCGTTTGCTCGCAAAATTTGCAAATTGCGAAAAAATTGAAAATAATAAAAATACTTCGTTGGCAAAATCTGCGAATTTGTGAAATTTTTTTGGGTAATCCCAAGAAACAGGGCAGTTATTGTGTAAATTTTGTTATAAGTCGGCACTTTGCTCTCAAATTTTGGCAGAATTAAAGCAAATTTTGAAAAATATTGTTTAATATTTACATTCTTTTGAGAAAGTAAAAACTGGCAGTGCTTACTGCAGAATTCGCAATTTTTTGTTTGTGGTTGGTAATGTTGCAAATTTGCAAATTGTTATACACATTTCTCTTCGGCACATGTCAAAACATTTCAAGTAGACTACAGAGAAGAATTAAAATTGTTAGTTAAAATTTGCGCAAATTGGCTTTAATTTTTAATTTTCATGGCATAATTTTATTAAACATTTACTTTGCGGAAAAAAGAAGTTAGGTGCTTAACCTTCTTTTTTAAGAAAATCGAAAACATTACCAAGGCCACCGATCGTAATCTGCTGTGTTAGAAGAAAGATATTGGTCTTAAACTCCAAAGATGACAGCCTATTTATCATTTAAATCATTAATAAAAAATGAACTTTATAAAAATGATGTATGACCTTGAGCACACTTTTAGGAAAAATTCATTTTTTTATAAATAAGAAAATTTTACGAAAATAGCAGGCTCAGACGTGAGAACGTAACGAAAGGGAATTCTAGAGCTCTAAGTAATTTTTAAAAAATCTCCCTCTTAATACGCTTAATACGAGTATAAATAGTTTGCACTGTGTTTAATTTAATATTTTAAGGGTATTAAAAACCCCTTGAGTGCGCGTGCTGTATAAAAAAAAATACAATTGAAACAGCATTTTAATTTTTACAAATCAATCAATAAATAATTTTATCAGAATCATTTATCATGAATGTCTGATTTTTTGCACACTTGTAACCTGTATAGTTTTACATAGTAAAAAAAATAAATACTACTAAAATGACCTTAAGATTATAAAATATTTTTTTTTGTTAAGGAGTTTTGATGAGAATAGAACGAATGAATGTACGAGTATGCATGAAAATTTGTGCTTGTGATATCATGTGTGAATAAGAACAATAAACTAAAATTTTCATCAAATTTTAGTTCTAATGTTACTTTAAATGAAACGATGAAATACACAATTATATATAAAAAAGGTAAGTTTTTAGTTGTAAATAAATAAAATTAAAAAAAAAAAAAATTATTCTAGAATTTCACAAGAACAAAACTAATTAAATATACAAAATTAGTAAAATTACAACTTTTACAAATTAAATTATTCAATTAAAATGAAATAGAAGACAATAACAAATTATTTACAATTAAATAAATAAATTAAAAAAAAACTTTAAGACAAAAACAAAATAATAGTTAATAAGTGAAAAACAAAACTATAATACAATATCATAACACTAAGAAGGGTCAAATCCACTGTTTTACTTTCATATTATATAAATATGTATTCAACTTTTCATTTTAATTTAACTGATTTTTTAATTGTTATGTATACTAATCCAAAAAATGTATTATTTATACACATTATCTAAGAGCAATTTAAGTATAAAAACCAAATTAAACAAAACTAAATAAATTATTATAACTTTTGTAATAAATTAAATAAAAATAAGAATCAGAGGGAGGAAAATCAAAAATGGCGAATAGCACTATCACGAATACATAGGAGGAGGTGAGAACTCCCAAAACTGAGGCAGGCCAAACTACTTCTTGGGAACTATAACCAAGATTGTTTCAAGAACTGTATCAGTTTAAGTAAGAACAATCCTCGAATGTTAATGGGACTCCTCATTCGGGTCACTGTAAACTAAGAAGACACTTAAGTATTGTTGGCCTGGATGCAGATTCTGCAATATTAATGACAAAACCCCAGAACATACTAGGCAGTTACGAAACACTAAAGCATCAAAGAAACAAGTATCTGGGACGCTACCAGGAAGAAGAGAGAGATTTATCATCTCTGAAAGTACTCCAAATAATCGAACTCAACAAAGGGACAACAACTTGAAGGAAGAGCTGTAGGGTTAGCTATTTATCTTTCTCCGGGTAAGGGCACAATAGATCTTCAGGTCGCAGTGTAAAAATTACAAACTAATTTCATATATTAAACAATGGGCGCGTATGTTTGCAATACGGCACATTAGTGTTTGCAACTTTGAATTTTTTGGGAACCAAAATACAAAGGTAACGAAGCAATGGGTTGACTTTCCTCCCTATTTGAACGACGATCTTCGTTGAAATTAACACATCATCAACGTTGCCGAAAAGGCTTTAGGTTAGGCTTTCTATATCGGTGTAAGAAATTATTGACTCCTTCTGATCTGCCTACAATTAACTGGAGATAATGCAGAACAGAGCCTTAAAACTGATAGGAAATAGAACTATTATAGAAGAATATCCGATCGTGTTCAAGAGATCGGAATGTTTCATGTCTTCCCTTCTTGTTTTATCGCTTTTTAACAAGCAATGATTTGCTCACTCGAAGTAGTTAATCACATTCCTCCTCTCCAACAGTTCACCCATGATACCCGTTTTGCTAGGAATACTCATCAGTTTACCCTCGAGCCTAATTTTGAATGTTCCGCCAAATGCAGAAATTCGTTTTTGCGACTACACAACACGATTATTGAATAATATACCCGGCACGGTTTTCCCTTGCCGTTTCAATTTGAAAACCCGTGAGGGCCTGTCAATTGTAAAAAAAAATTCTGGGCTGAGGACCCTACCAATATACATTTCATTATAAAGTAAAAATGATATTTGTCCTTATGTGGGCTCAAACATTTGTTAGAAAGTAAGCATTGGAACTGCACTTCAGCGAAACTGCAAAATAGTGCTTATTTTTTCATTATCACAATGTCAACGCTAGTCGACAAATTATTGTAATTCAAAAACGAACATTTCGTATAGGTACCAATTTTCTAGTAATGTCTATAGAATGATTTTTGAAACAAAATGAAAAATCAATTATTTTCAAGAATAAACATTGAAGCTAACTATTAATTCAGACAATAACACCAGCGCTGAAATCAAACGGAGAATAACTCTTGCCAATCGCTGCTTCCTTGGACTTAAAAGTGTTCCTCTATAAAACTTTCATCATCCCGCTTCTTGTCTATGGTGCAGTGAAATGGACTTTATCGAAAGTGGGTTAGAAAGTTGAAGGATGATTCAAGAGGAAAATTCTCCATGTGTAGAGAAAATGGACCCAAATGCTCTGGCCCGGAAAGTCTTCCAATCCAACCCCGAGGGACGGCGCAATAAAAAAATTTAATGATTTTTCCAAAATTTTCTTGCAAATTGTACTAATTAGTATAATTTGAATAAAATGCATCCAAGATTTAAATAATCTTCAAATATTTTTAATCTATTGAAACAATCAGAAAAAAATCAATAAATTCTTGGAAGAGGACAGATGATGAACTTTTACAATGAAATAATACTTATGAACACAGTTAATTTATTTGAAACGAACCTTCAATTTTCCTGAATTTAAATAAACGTCAGATTTTAGAGATACTAGGTTTGTTCGTTGAGCACTGAAGTCACCCTGGGATCGCCCTAAATCGTTTTTTGAAAAACCTGAAGTCACCCTGGGGAGCAAATTCTGTGTTTTTTGAGACTTGGGGTCGCCCTGAACTCGCCATGAAGTAGATCTAGGTATTTTGCTGGGGCGAGTTCTGGTAACGATCAAACTGTCAAAAGTCATATGAGATTTCATATGTATTTCTTTTGTTGTCGTTTGGCGATTCGCATGCGGCACTGAAATATTTATACATATGTATATCGTTTTCAGGTGAGCTAAAATATAATATACAAAACAAAATGATTGTAATTGTTGCTCACACAGCGAAATATAAGATTTTGTCTTCCACGAACACAAACAAGACTACTTAGATATTTTTGAAGTTCTTTTTAAAATTAAATGTCAAATGCACAAAACCAGAGAGTTCTAACTTGCTGTGAAACTTTCACTTATTAGTCGATAACAGCACAACGTCACACTTCAAGTTGCGTGCCTTCAAGAAACTTTAAAAGGAAACTAAACAAATTCTCCAAGGATTATATTCTACTGTGAAAAATACATACTAGAAACTTAAGAAGAAGTTTAAGAAAAAGTCAAACGGTCTCCAGCCACTTTTCTCCTCATCTAAAATGGGAATTATCATTGGACTGAGAGCTCGTAATTTTCATAATATAAGATTATATGAAGATTTTATCTTGTAGAGCGAAGCCATGTAACGCCCCAGGCCAAATGATTTCGAATCATAAAAGAACAATCAATTCAAAGATGGTTTGAAAAAGGAGAAAAAAGTGTCACAAACTATTAAGCGTTCACAATTTCAAGATTGAAAGCTAAGATCACCAATGAAAAAAAAAAAGATTCTACCAAATAACAAAATAAAATAAAAAAACTTAAATAACCAACTAATTAAATACAAAATAAATTAATTAACAAGCTTAATAATACCTCCGATATTTCTATTTCTATAAATTTACAAAACTGTATCTCTAATTCAAAAACAACATTTACAATTAGATACTCGAAAAATTTCTAGAAATTCGAACGTAGAACCCAATTACAAAAAAAAAACTCTAGATATATTAAAACGTATCTAACGGGTCAAGTGTCTACGTATATAGAGGTAAATTCTACTTATAGAGACGGAATTTAAATTTAAAAAAAATCTCCTTGTTACTTTATCATGATCTTATAGTATGAGAATACAAAAATATGCAGAGGTATGTTTCAGATAATCAATGTATAACAGTTTTTAGTGTATACATATGCATTTGAATGCATCCAACTATATAGACACATATGCATACTAAATCAACAATAATATTTCATCAAAATTCCGTATATACTCGATTGATATATATCTTAAGATATATATACTCATATATAGATATGTATATAAATATGAAAATATTTTTGTTTTTTTTTTGTTTACAATTACATAAAAAACAAGTGGATAAAAACCTTCGTTCCAAATCCAACTGATCTGATTGGTCCTCTCACCTGGTGGTTGATCGCTAATTTGATTTGTCAATTTGTTACGAATTAATTTGAAACAACTTGCTACGTTACGTTTGATCCATTTTGAAAAACGCGAAAATCTATTAAAGGCTTCAGCGATTTTATTTGTATCGTTGTCTGCGGTTGGCGCTGATAAACTGGATGAACCGAAATTGGACAAAAGCAAGGCTAAGAAAAGATTCAAAACCTATAAGAGAAGAGATAATTTTTGTTTTATTTTGTTCAATACCAATTAAGATTAGATACTCTCTTTAATATTTAATACTTACGACTAGATTTCCAATAACGACTGTAGCTAAGAAGAATGGGATACATGA
This sequence comes from Philhelius festivus, assembly GCA_963931855.1. Taxonomy (NCBI): domain Eukaryota; kingdom Metazoa; phylum Arthropoda; class Insecta; order Diptera; family Syrphidae; genus Philhelius; species Philhelius festivus. The sequence continues at coordinate 11,559,817 of OZ007557.1, read as the reverse complement.
GACGTCACCAACGTACATACAATCCCACATGGATTCAATCCATTCTCCACATAAGACACGGAACACAATCATAAATGAATGCATGAAGTCGGTGAAATTCCATCGCGGAAGATCTCCATCGGGGAATCTGTCTTTGTGGTCTAGAAATGCAAGTGACACAAATATTTAGTATTTTTCTTTTGTTTATTAAAAATATCTTAATGTAAGAAATGATTATACGAAAAATTATGTTATGGCAAGTGTGAAAATTTTAAATAATCTTAAGAGAATTTTTTAGGTTGGGCACCTTTGACAGCGATTTACATTTCGTATTTCACCATAAAATCAGAACTGTTATAATTTTCGCAATATTTTATGATTTATTTTTAGTTTTTTTTTTCAATTAAATAAACAATTCAGTTTAAGATATTTTTTTGATTTTTGGGTCATTGGTGCCTCAACCTTTACTTTAAGGAATATATTTTATGCAAAGTTTTTATTTTGTGAAATATTTCAATAGAATCTATTTGCATATGACATCTCTCAAACATTAAAAAAAAAGCATAGAAAAGGAGTAAAAAATATTGCAAGATTTTTGTGGTGAGCAAAACATGCAAAATTTCTTAAGAAAGTGCACAAAATACAAGAAAGAATTTATATAAACTGGAGAAAATTAAATTACCTGTGAAACAGATTGACAAAACTACTTAAACATTTTTTTAATTAAATAAAAGCCTGATAACCATTTATAATAGAAGTACCTAACGTTTTAAAAACTTATACTTCGTTGATGAAAATAAACTGATTTATAATAATTTAACTATTTTTTATCTGTAGGATTTCAATTTCATTCTATTTTGTTAACATAAGAAGATATTGATGTATCAGAAGTCCTGGGATCAATCAACAGATGGCGCAAATATTAAATCGACAACATTATCAGTTACTATCAACCTCAAAAGGTATTAACACGTCAAAATTCCATGACAAAAGAGTATCATGGCATGACAGTTTTATGACAGTTAGCCATTGAGTGAATTCAGCGACTCTACTTTTGTAAATTACAAGTAATCACATGTTTCCGCAAACATTTCTGTCTATCACTCTTTATTAATATATGATCCTGGTCGAAGGTTAACTTCCATTCGAGCTTTAGATGATCAGATTGGATTTTTTTGATAGTGAGCTTAATTTCAGATTCTATTATGAAAAATATAGCTTGAGGTAATTTTGTTAAAGGAGGAGTTTTTATTTTAAATTTTCTCGAAAAAAGATTTAACAGTTTTGATTAAACTTCATACCATTAATGTCTTAAGTAGCTGTGATTAAACTGTGTTACACGTTTTCGTACGAAGACAAGCCCAAAAATTATCAAGTGCATGTACACGGCCACTCCAGTGGAATGGATTCACTGGGGCAATGAGGTCCACACCCGCAGCGGGTCTCAGAACTTTAATCAACTTAAGGCCCCTTGATCTATTTATATAAGAATCGGCAGCCAATAGCGCACTTGGACTTAGCCAAACTACTAGCTGGAGACACAGTGCCCTAGGTCATGCGCAGATTCTACAGAAATGCACGGGAAATAGGGTATGCACTAACTACATAAGACTGCCATTTCTAGCAGAGAGGACTGGCAAATCAATGAACTATCAACCTGCTAATCAATGATAGCAATATATGTATACAGACGGTTCCAAGATGCTAACTGGTGTTGGTGCAGAATTCTTTTCAGAAACACTTGGACTAGCCAGCTCAATCAGACTTCCTGATTACAGCAGTGCCTTTCAAGCTGAGGTCATGGCAGTGACAAAGCTGCTAAACAAGTCTCAATGATGGCAATGCAACAAGCTGATATCACGACAATAAAAACGGTTTCTGACATTGAAATCAAATCGAAACTTGTAACTTGATTTCGCGCTAAGAGCTAAGAGTTCTTGGTACAGCACAACATAAGGCTCTGTTGGGTTCCTGGTCACAGTGGTGCCCCAGGACTGAAGAGATGGCAATAATAGAATTAACACATGATCTTAATCAGGCAGGCACAAGAGTTGAGGTCCCACTCTGTTATTTCAAACAGGTAATCGAGAGTTCTCGCTACAAAAAGCAAGAGATGGAGCTACATCCGCCTAAGGGTCTGGTGGAGGGATGATTTCTCAAGTGTAAAGTGGAAAGGAAAGGAACACGGTTTTAAAGGGCGCCTACCGCTTCTCAACTAGGTGATTACTTCAGGCTATAGCTTGTTGAAAGTCATCAACATCCTAACATAAGTTTCATTACATGGGAGTCACAATCCCTTACAGTATCACAACGGATCTACGTTGATCTAAATGTGACAATAACAAGATCATCTGTCAGCTCATAAACGTAACCTAATCTTAATCAAAATCCTAAGAGCTCATTTCGAGAATATTTGAAGAATATAAATCTTTGAATGGGAGCTACCGATCTTAGATGAGCATCTATCTTTATATAAATGTGCTCTGTATTAAATAATATTCAAATCCGTTTACTCGTTTGGTGTCAAGTTTAATGAACCTGGAAGCTCAGGCACACATCAATCTGTATTAGGAAAACTTCTAGCTCAACAGCTCTAAATCTTAATAGTCGAAATGAATTTATACATAATTCTGAAAATTTTGGAGATAATCTTTAAAAGTTTTTTAAATCTAGTCACAATTTATTGGCTATGCAGAAAAATAAAAGTTGTTTTTTACCCTGGTTGTTTATAAAGAAAATATCAGACCAATTAGTCTGTTATCATTCCATTTGAACATCTTTCTCCCATGCATTGGTACTTGGCAGAAATTGATCTGTGCATATCTCTGGAAGTGAAAGGCTACAGACCATATGCGGATGACGTTTTTATTTCCGTATCAGGAATGAAGTTTTTAAACAAGTTGATAAGTGTTTGGAAAATAGAAGTAGCTTTCTTCTACAAGAAATGCCAATTTTTGTATATATAAGATGTAATTCATCCAGGTTTAGCAAAATATTTGGATCTTATTTCAAGTAAGAAGCCAAGCCGGAAATCTTACATACAAACCTTACATTAAAAAGCCACAATGGCTCTCTGACATAATGGTGAATAACTTTGTATGAAGCGATAAATCGCGATAAACGTATTGGGTTTTCCATTGGTAATTTCAGATTTCTATTAAAAAATTGATTTCTTTTTCGCAGCGAATGAAATGCGATTTCGAATTGATTTTCTGTCGTTTAATTCATAAAATTTCGAATCATTTTTGTATTACAAATGATTTCTTTCATGTATTGGAAATAATTTTGACAATTCAAATAAATAAAACAAACCTCAAACCACATTTGCAGTAAGTTGACAGTTGAAAATTTTTTTGGTATTAGGACATGGAACACTCACGTTCTGCATTTCACTTATTGTGAATTCGAGGAATAAAAATGAATTTTGATGTTCTGCATTCCGCATAAAATGAATTTTGTGATTTTTTCATTCCGAATGTGAAGTATTGCTGTTCAGAATTCCTCCCGAAGTGATAAATGTGAATTGAGTTTTCGGAGATGGAAATTCGTGTTCTGCTTTTCGAATACATAGCGTTTTACAGTGAACTCGATTCACTTAGTTTTATTAGCTGAAACTTTACATTTGTGCGACAATGGACAAACATGTAAATAAAGTTTTGAAATTTTGCTTGATTTTATTAAAATACAGGGGAATACACAAAAACTCACGACAAGAAAAAGTTTCGTTGCAATTTATGAAATAAGTTAGAGCAGAATTGTATGTGTTAAAGGAATTGAAGTCGATTTTATTAAGGGATCTATTTCCAAAATGTAAATAAATGCTTCTTCTAGAAGATTTTTTTTTCGTTTTGCACAATATTTAAATTCTTAATTTTGTGTTTGTTGCTGTATCACTAATGTTTAACTTATCTTTATAAATTTGAATGTATTACATAAATCATTTATTTAGTTATAAGTTTGTTTGTTAACTCTTAACTAAGCGTTAGTATTTAGCGTAAATAAATAAAATATAAATAAATGATGCAAATTGTCTTTCAGCTGATTTTGACATTTCGAAAATAAGTTTGGAGTGAATTGAAAAAAAAAATGAATTCACTCGGAATGCAGAACATGCTGTTTCATTTAAAGTGAAATTGAAATTCGTTTTCAATTCACTTTCCCTCGAACATGGGTGGAAGTGTTTGATTTAAAATCGAAAAATAAATCGATACATGGAGAGGTAAATCTGCCGAAGAATTTAGTTGAAAAATAAATTTATTTTACCAATGATTAGTAAAATCAAACAGTCAGCTAATCTGTGCATAAGCAGAACACTTCGATTGACTCTATCCATTGCATTGGATTTTGTCATCTAACACCCCTCAATATTTCAAGTTTTAAATTACCATCACTTCTAGATCCACTCGGAAGGACATAGCAGTATTGGCAGTTCAATCGACGAATCATAAACCAAGGACGAAGGAGTGTTATGTCAGATAGACTTAATTTGAGTTTGTCACTTCATCTTCAAAGGCGGACATTTTGAAAATAAAGTTTTAAGTAAAAGTGATATTGATTTCGAATATCGTTGTCTTCTCAGACAACTAAACTACTGTAAAAGCTCTAAGCTAAGAATAAACGATCATATCAGCCGCTATCCACCTGTCCAATACACTAAAGAAAAACTGAATTGGTGTTAAATCAAAACAAAACCTATAACCCTAGCTTCTCCACAATCAATACTTTGTTATATTTTTTACTATCTGTCAAAAGTAAATTACTTAATTAATAAATAAGTTTTTAAAAATACACCCTAGAGCACACTTATTTCAAAAGCAATTAACAATAATTGTACCTTGTTAAATACTAGTTTACCAAAAAACAAGAAATTACTTGATAGTCTAAAAAGTTATGGCACAAAAAAGTTACGACATTTATATAAACAGAAGTAAAATAAACATTAATTTGACAAAGTAAAACTAATCGATTTTTAAAAATCGTATTAATCAGTGTTACCGATGCACAGAATAAAAATGTCACCATTTTAGTTTAAGAAAATGTGTTTTTAATTTAACATTATTATATTTTTACACCTTAAGGTGCATTTGGACATAAAAATGATTGTTAATAAATAATAACAATTTCAACAAAAAGAACGTTATCGATAAGAATTTCAACAAAAACAACGAAATCGTACGCAAGAATATAACAATCTATAGCTGTTATACAATTGATCGTTTTATATTTTACAAATGTTTAAATTTTAATCAATAAAATTGGTGTCCTTTATAAATTCTTCGAAGGACTCAAACTCAAAAATAAGGACACATCTCAAGAACCGGCAACACTGATTTCAATATTACTAATGCACTAACAAACTTAAAATGTAAACATACTTACCATGATAATTTTTGCCGAACAGTTGCATTCCCATGACGGCAAATATGAAGATGATAATGCACAAGACAAATGTCAGATTACCCAATGCACCCATAGTACGACCCATAATCGATATAAGTAAATTTAATGTTGGCCAAGATTTAGCTAATTTGAAAACACGAAGCTATGGTTTTTTTTTTGAAAATGTGTGATTCCAATGTTGCAGGGTGATTGTTGATATTTTGATATTTTTGGGAAAGATGTTTAATTTATTATTGATGCAGGATAATTTTTAAAAAATTGTTTTGTTCATCAAAAGCCGGGCAACACAAGCAGTTTTTATAGGAAGTATATTTTTTTTATTTTGGATAAAATATATGAAAGAAAAGAAGAAAAAATTTATCGTGAGTTATAAAAAGTTTATCAAACTAATTTTCATTGTTAAAAAAAAATAAAATAAATTGTACTCGTTGAATATCAGACCCTTGTTTGTTGCTAAGCATACCAATACTCTAGATACTAGTGTTTCTTAAATTCATATTGCTTAAAGCTATACAATTCTGATATGGTTTTTAGTTGTAGGTTCATATAGTATAAAAGATTCAAAAGCTAACAAAATGCTTTAAAATTGGTTAAAAGATGTTAGGAAAAATAAAATAAAAAAAGAGACAAAATAAACAATTCAATCAAAAGAGAGAAAGAGAGAAGAAAGTGATTGCTGTTCGTTTTTTTTGAATAACGATTTTAATTCTGTTAAATGATGCATCATGTTTTCATTTAAAAAATACCTGTGTAATTTTTGCCAAACAATTGCATTCCCATTACGGCAAATATGAAGATTATAATACACAACACGAATGTTAGATTGCCTAAGGCACCGACAGTTCGGCCCATAATCGATATGAGCAAATTCAATGTTGGCCATGATTTAGCTAATTTGAAAACACGTAGCTGGGAGGAGGAAGATGCAATACAATAGAATTTGAATTTAAATACGAAAACAAATAGAATTTTCTTCTGGATCAAACAAACAAATTTGTGTGGGAGGATAATTATTATTAAACAAATTTTGTGTGATGTACAGAGGTACATTTTTATAAGAATTTTGCTATCGATTTTCTCCCATAAAAAAATACATCGATATTTATGAGAAACATCTTCTTTTTTCAAAATGTTATAAAGTGAGATTAATTATTTTAATCAAAGTACCAAAATATTTTTACCGATCATCAAACTTTTGAAATAATATTTAAAAAAAAAAATGAAAATAATATTTACTGAACTGAAATACACTCAATTCTGTTATTAGTAGAGAGAATTTTAGAAAATTTAAATATACGTGTTAAAGAGAGAACAAAAAGAAACACCATCTTACCAAGCGAAATGAACGTAATACAGATAATCCCTGAACACCCTCCAGCCCGAGTTCGAGTAAGGAGAGAGCTACTATGATGAAATCAAAAATATTCCATCCTTCTTGGAAATAGTATTTCGGGCTCATCGCACACAGTTTCATCGTCGCTTCAATAGCAAATGTCGCCGTGAAAAACTAAAAAAAAAGAAATATTTATGTTAAAGAACTTGTAACTATTATTTTAATCGTCATCTTCATCGGGATTCTACTTATATCCTTATTCTGAAAAGAATATACATACATAGTCCAATCGAATGGGACATTTGAAATATGAAGTTATAAATGTTTTTTTTTTATTGTCCAATCGTTAGAGGGGTCTTAAGGCGTCTAAGTCAGGGTTTTCGGAATTCGTACCCATTTGCGTTAGGTTAGGTTAATAGGCTGGCAACAGTTGATCTTGCTACCGTCACCCTCAGGTCAATGTAGATCCCTTGTGATGCCCTAGATATTGGGACTCCCATGTATTGAAACCCATAAAGGGTGTTGATGAGTTTCAGCAACCTGATATTTCGGAGCTAAGTCGTTGCAGAAATGTCTGTCGTCACATAATCACCTAGTTAAGGAGAGGTAGACACCTTTTAAAACCATGATCCTTTTTTTTCCATTTGAAAAATCATCCCTCCACCAGACCCGTAGAAGCATGTGGCTCCTTGCAACGTCTGGTAGATGAGCTTGATAGGTCAGTGGTTGGTGTTTATGTCTGTTTGTTTGGTCAGGATTGCTGAATAAGTTGAAGGGGCTGCCTCTTTCGTCAAGAAGATTTTACCAATCTTGGAAAGAGGTGGCCCCATCAACTTACTAGCGCTCTAGTTCACCGTATAAGTTGAAATAGTTGGTGTATAGGCAAAGTGTCAATTTCCGTTCCGTTTCCGAAACACCTGCATCCTTCAGTCGGTTTTCGTTCGTTCTATTTATTATTGTCGTCCTGGACTCTGTATGGCTTTGGACTGCGGTTGGAGGCGATTTCCAGTCTCGTAGTCGGCTGGTTGAAAGAGCTTAGAAATGTTCAACCCATTTGGAAGCGTTAATACATTTCAACTGATTTTTGCTTGGAATTTAAGAGAGTAACTCGAAGTCATTGAAGAAGTGTCTCCCTTGGAGCCTGTTTATCAGATGATACAGCGCAGTGCAGTGACACAGGTTATAATATCTCCTCGTCACCGCATCCTCTGCATAAGTCGTCCATACTTAGTTTATCTTTTTCTTGTGGTAACCCAGTTGATTGTTTCCGGTAGTGATGCTCACGAGGAGAGATAGAGACTTTTTACTGGTTGGATGATAATCTCGGTCTTTTGTTTGTTGAAACTGTGCCATGGTTCTCTGGTTATGAAAGAGGTATCGAGCGAGCTCCATTTCTTGTTTGTTGTAGCAAGAACTTTGCTCTGGATTAACTGGTTAAGATTAAAGGATGGGACCAGAGCTGTTGTGTCTGCCTGTCAAGTGTGTCATGTGTTGATCCTATTCTTGCCAGCTCGTCAGCGCTTTCATTACCTGGGACACAAATATGACTAGGAACTCGACAGAGCCTTATGTTGTGCTGTGTACCAAGAACCCTTAATTTTGACAGAAAGTTACAGGCTTCCATTTGATTTCAATGGCAGATATCGCTATTGTTGCCGCTTGGTTATCAATGAAAAAGGTGATATCAGCTTTTGGTGTTGCCAACATTGAGACTTGTCTAGCAACTTCCGTCATTGGCAGGACCTCAGCTTGAAAGACACTCCTGTAATCAGGAAGTCTAAACCAGCTGGCTAGTAGAAGGATTTCTGAAAAGCATTCTGCACCAATAACAGTATCCATCTTGGAACTGTCTGTATACATTATATTGCTATCAGAGATTCGCAGGTTCATGGTTCTTTTATTTACCAGTTCTCTCTGCTATGAAAGGCAGTCGTGAACATCTTGTAAAAGTATAAAGGGGGTGTTATGTAGTCCGTGCATACCGTATTTCCCGTTTAGTTCTGTAGAATCTGCGCATGACCTATGGTACTGTGTCTCCAGCTTCCATTGGCTGCCGATTCTTGTATAAATAGATCTAGGGATTTTAAGTTGAGTATGGCTTCCAGACCCGCTGTGGGGTTGGACCTCAGTGCCCCAGTGATTCCAATACATGCTATTCTTTGTACTTTGGTCATGATTTTAAGGTTTGTAAGTTACCGTATGTCAGGACAAGTCTTACTGTGACCGTGTACATCCATTTGATAGTTTGAGCTTAGCCCCCAGGTTTAACGAAATATTCTCTTGCAGGACTACGAAGCAAATAAGGCTTAATTTGTTATTTTTTTTTAATTTGAGACTTCGGTTCAATTTCATATCCAGGATCCCCCCTCCCCCCCCCCCCCCCCAAGATATTTCACGTGATTGAAGACTGGGTTTGGTGTTGTTTCCCTTCAATTAAGGGCATTTTAAAAGTCGGTAATTTCCTTTTATTCGTCAAAAGGACCAGTTCGCTCCACAGTTTTTAGTTCATGTATTCACTATTTATAAGTCGATACTAATGCTAGGTCATCTGCATATGCAATAACCTGGACTCCATTGTATTTAAGTCTGATTAGAACTAAGTTCATCACGAGTGTCCAGAGAAGGGGACAAAGGACTTCACCCAGTGAAGTCTCTCTGGAAGTTTATTAATACTTTGATCTGTGCTCCTCCTAGCTCCGAGTTGATCGGTCTGTTTTTTAAGATGGATATTATCCATGACGCTATCGTTATTGACTAAGATTTACGAGCGCTCCTTCCATCGACTCATTTGGCACATTGTTAAAAGCTCCTTCAGTGTTTAGAAAGGCAGCAAGGGTGTATTCTTTGTCTTTGAGCATTTTTTCAATCGTATACTGACGACAGCCTTTTACCTTTTGTATAAGCACTCTTGGCTAGAGATATGACTTTCGAGGGCAGTGTGGTGCGTATAGCGTATACGCCTATTAGTCTTTCAAACGTGTTTAAAGAGAAATGACGTGAAATTAATGGGTTTGAAGCCCTTAGAGTCCGTGCGGCTTGGCTTACCAGCTTTCCGAATATATACCACCTTGAATTCCCGCACGTCTTGAGCACACATCCTCATTTCAGGATGCTATCGAATATGATTTTAAGTGTAATATTACATTGTCGTCACCTTTTTTTAGAATCAAAGGGAAGACACCCTCCAAATCAGGTGATTTATACGGTGAAAAGGAGTTAATAGCCCATTTTATCTTTCCTTAAATAATCAACTGCGCTGGTGATGTGTTCTCTATGCAGCGCTCCGCCTTTGGGTTGTTTGCGCCATCTTGAGTTTCACGCAAATTGTTTTTTTTTTGTTTTTTTTTCTTTGATTAATTAACTCACTAATTTAAAAGTCAAGACTAAAGATGCATTCAAACAAAAGTTGTTAAAAATTTTAATTTCTGAAACATTGATCTTGTCAAAATTTGGCATAAAATTGATATTTATCGACTTAGTTAAAAAAATAGAAACAAGATTGATCTCGAATTTGAAACTCATTCCAAAACTACTTAACCGATTCTTCTTAAATATTTATCGTTTACTTCATAAGTAGCAGAAAGCTTTGGAAAATTAGGCCCAACTCGCTACTGCCACTCCTTATTCGTACTAAAAATAAAGTTTGGTGCTTTCGGCCGGTAATTAGGGCTAACTTGGTGAAATTGGTTTCTTAGGTCTGTAGACCTTAGCTTTAAAATAAACGAGATAACTCTACAATAATATATTTTTTTTAAAATTAAGTCAAGAAATTACCAACACTTAGCTTAAATCCCTTAAAACTTAGTTTAGAATGATTATGACACGCTTTAACGATTGGGCAAGAAAAAGCACTTTTGTAATTTTTGTTATTTCGATTGGACTTATGTACACATGTATATCACAATATCGAATTGAAGATTCTTTAAGAGAAACTGGTTTCATGATTCCTCACTTTCATATAAATCTGAGACCTCACAAATTATATTCCTCCAAAAATTAACAAAGTTCATTTGTGAGATCTCTGAAATATAAACTGACTAATTCCAAAATCAAAGTAGAATTCCGAATATGACTAATTTCAAAAAAATAAAAAAATAAATAAAAATACAATACTTACATAGTTTCCACTTTTTAGAATCTTTTCCATTTCTTTGTTCATGTCGTGATGATCTAATGCCATGAACATTGTATTTACCACAATACAGAGGGTGATGAACAGTTCCACAAATGGATCGAACACAATTAAGGACACCCATTCCACAATCTTAACCCAACAGAAGCAGCAGTCCCAAACGCAGAATATATCTATACCTCTAAGGAATGCCTCAATGGCTTTATCCTTGAGTGTTGGACCATCTTCGTCGTCGTCCTCTGTTGGAAAGTAGTAAATGGAGACTGAATATAAAGTTGAGCATTAGTATTATTTTGACCAAACTTTGACTCTGCCGATTTTTTGTTGTTCATAGTTTTCAAAGGTGTTTTTTTTTTTTTTTTTTTTTTTGTAAAATGTATACTCTTTTTTTGGAGTTTTATTTTATAAATTGATAGAATAAAAAAGAGAGGCTTATGTATGTTATCGCTTTCCTAAATGAGTTAAAATATAAATATTATTTAGTGACCACTAAAACAAAAAAAACCTAACTAGGAACTATGCTTGAATTATTTAAAACAAATTCTAAATGGCTTGTACTCTATCTACCCAAGCGTAGTAATTTTGTGCGATGTTATTTTACAATATTAAATTATTTTACTATCTATTAAAAATGTTTTCTTATTATGAAATTCTATTCTACATGATTACAAGCACTTTTTTAATAGTTCTAATAGAAGGTTTTGAAAGCTGGCTTAGCGTTGAAATGGAATCGTAAGTATGTTAATGCGTTTGTAATTCTTCAAAAAGGCAAAGGTAGAAAAAGGAGTTGGAATTCCAGTTTTGTCGGTGAATTAAACTATATTATTCTTTTTCATAGGCGATATTTATATATATTTTTTTTTATTCAAAACCAAAAATACAAAATTACTGGCCAATATTATTTTTGAAAACATTAAAGCTCACGATGTACACAGTTTTGTTATTTGGTATAAGAAGAATGACTTGAATTTTGTAGTCTTAATTTTATATTTCTTGACATTTATGTCGTGTATATACTGCCTAAGACATTGGAGTTTAATTTACCTCTAGATAAGATTTAACAGACTCTTCGTCAACAACATAATTCTTTTTCAAAGTTCTTAAAGCGATAGTCAAAACAGTTTCTGTTAGTCGGGATGATGATCAACATTTAAGATTATCATGTAAAATTAACCAACTATCAGGTTGTTTGTTTTTTCAACAATCTTGATAATGTTCAATATTTAATAAGACACAAGATTTTAATGCCTACTTGTGTTGAAATGAGAAGACAAACTTTAAGTTCATTGCTGTTTTCAAGTGATACGAAGTTTCATTTTATGCATTTGGATCCAATTTTAGAACATTAACACGGTGTTCAATTTGAATGAATTACACCGCTAAATTAACACGATACCAGGTAAAGTGCCACAGGTATACAATTGTAAAAATAACTATATGAAACTTTAAGTCGATAGGATGTCAAAAATAGCAAACACTTTGTTAAAATTAACACTGCCATCATGTGAAAAAAATTTTTTTTTTTCAAGAACTTTATTGCTAAATAACAGCAATGTTATAAGAAATAGTGAAATAGTTAATTTAACCATTATTTTAAATTTTTATAGGAAAGTGGTGTTCGTACATTTTACAAGAGGTTCCTCAAATATCCCTCAATGAAAACCCGATTGAGCAGAATGTAAATTAGTGCAATTCACTTAACCTATACAGAGGGTGTCATGAAAAAGAGTGGCACTGAAACAAACACTTACGTAAATCAAAATTCAGTCAATCATGGACTTCGTTAGTTAAATGTATCAATTTTTGTTTAAATCCATAAATTTATTTCATTTATTAATGTAACGTCTAGAAGAACTCAATCTTAAACTTTCTTTACAAAATTTTAGATTTAGTTTTACGTGTGTAATGATAATTTTTAAAACGACGTTTTTGAAGGTCCCTTTCAATTTATCAAATAACTCTATTCCCCATAACCAAATTTTCCATGAAAAAGAAAAACCTTAGTGCAATCGACTACGATCTCTTCTCTGTGTTCATGGAAAAGAGTTTGAGGTTTTAAGCAAGTTTCTATATAGAAATTACATTTAAGGTACAGAAAGCAATCTCCAATACAAAAATAAATTTTGATAAAGTATCAAAGATTGATATTGGAATAATGCAAAATGATATTCTTGATATTGAAAATGGTTTTTTTAATTTGAGACTAAATTCAAAGCCTGATATTGATGGCATACCTATCATAATTCTAAAAGAATGTTTTAAAATAATTTCTAAACCATTATATTTTATTTTTAACAACTCAGTTAGTTCGGGAATCTTGCTTGATGTATAAAAATCTTCCTTTATAATTCCTATTTTTTAAGTCAGGTTCTAAAAATAATATTGGAAATTATAGAGGTATCTGAAAACGAATTCAATTGAAAGCTCAAGTGACCTCAACTCCAAAGTGCGTTTCACCCAGGTACGACCGGGGGCTCATCAGTTAAGTGCTGCCGTGCCCTTCTAAGACGCAAATATTGGTCGATGTTTACCGCCGACTCTTATAAAATTTACAGCATTTAAAAAATTATTAATAATAATAATTAATATTAATCAATTGAATTAAATACAATTACTCCACTTAAACCGAAATAGTTTTCATATTTCATATATGTATCTTCGGTATTTGAAAACTCTCGTCAAAACCCAAGGTTATCGAATCAATTGTGAAGTCAAAATTTCAATTTTAAATTTAAGAACACTTAACCGAAAATCAACAAGATTTTGTCACTGATCGATCAACTGTCTCTAATCTTGCACTGTTTCCTTCTTATGTGGCTAATGTTATAGAAAAAGGATCGCAACTACATTGAATATACATATATTGATTTCAGCAAGGCGTTTGATTCAATTAATCAATCATCATTCTCTTTAAATTGGAAACTTGAAAACTTGAAAGCTTTGGTTTCCACCTCAGCAATGCTAAATTGGATTGCTTCTTTCTTAATTGGTATAACTCATCGAGTAGCTATAGAAAACAAATATTCGAGATCCATAAATTGGACATCTGGTGTGCCTCAGGGTAGTCATCTAGGACCCTTATTGTTCATACTACTCTGTTTTGTTGACATAATATCGAAAATTGAGTTTTGTCACTCCTTAATATTAGGAAAATGGGTTGGGATTTTTCCCCTCTCTTATCCAGCAAGATGCCAGTTACTAAGTATTTTTCCTCTTAATAGTAGAAGTAACGAGCAAGAAATAATGTTTCTTAGAAATGGGTTATGTAACATAGGCGAAAGAATATATTTTCTTCCTGTCTGTAAGGAACAATTTAAAATTCATTCAGAATTCAGAATGTCAAAAATTAAAGAAGGTCTAACGCTCATTCTGTAGGTGCATGGATGGAGTATTTCGCACGACATTCGGTTCTATCTAAAACCTTTCGATATTTTCGGCAGACAAACGGCTGCAAATAAAGACATTCGTCTTAAAGCTTCCTCACAGTGGACTAATAACGAAATTGGCCACTCAACCATTCTGAATTCATACTAAGCAACATAGACTACATCATTCCACAGTAACAGTTCTGGTTGCACTCGATATTCCTGGAAGACAAATCAATCGATTTTAATGCTGATGGATCGAAAACTGATGATGGGGTTGGTGCAGGTATGCACTAAGACAGACTAAACTTAAGTATCCTAATCACTTTAGCGTATTCCAGACGGCTGTTTTGGCTTAAAGAAAAACCTGATATCAAATGTTGATATCCGCATCTTCTTAGATACCCAAGCCGCTTTGACCCTGTCTCTGCAAACTCTATAACAGCCTATCATCTTGCACTAAGATGGCACAGCAGTTCAACAATCACTTATGTTGCATGTAGGACCACAGATACATTCTGGGAAATTGTAAATCTGATAAACTCAAAAAGGGTGGAACTGCACTACCTATATTGTCATATGAAGTAAACATAGGTCTACCCATCGCTACATGCAAATTTATGCTGAAACACGATGCTATTGAGAAGGAAAACCTTAGAGGGAACAACATCACCACTTGTCTCGCGAAAAAACGAATCTGTCAACAGTCTGATCTAAAGGGCTCTAAGTGTTTGTTATCTCTTAGCAGATAACTTGGGTTATAGGTGTCATAACCGGACACTGTCTAATAGGTAAACATGCAATGAGACTCGGAGCATTGCCAAACGATTTATGGAAAAACTACTCATATTGTCTATGAATGTCCTGATCTATCTCAAGGACGTAGGCTCCATCTAGGAGAGTTCTACTATGATAAGCGACCTGGGAAGTATATAGTAGTCTTGCAAAATTCGTGCGGAGCTCTTAGTAGTTCAACGAGTAGGGAGAAAGTCTACACTTGATATATGTGGTATCACAATGGACAAACTAATGATCTAAGTGTTCCAAGCATTCACCTGACAGACACGCTAAACTAATCTAACCTCATGGATGGTTCTGGCCGTCAACTATTCTTTTATCTACCTTGCGTGTTTTGTGAGCAAAACAATGGTTCCATTGAGAACAATGCGATTTGTAATATCAATTATTCTAAACTAACCTAACCTTTTGAAGTCACAATTTTGAAAATAAGAAGTTCCTAAAATCTAGCTTTACAGTCTAAATCTATCTTGCTGTTGTACGAATTTATAAAATTTTAATTTAATTTTTTTCTTTAAATAAATAACCTAATTATATTTAAATCAAGTTTCGGTATGCTAAACATATTTGACATTTAAAGATTAATATCTTGTGCTGTTTTAACTAACTGCATGTCTTGTTAAAGCTCAAATTTAACAGCTCCCAAGCCAGCTATGTATAGTTGTTTCTTTATAGCTATGATTTGTTTATGTATATATATATTGTATGGTATATAAGCAATTCAGTGCTATATTTATATTGTTTTTTGTTTTTTATTCAAATATTTAAAGTTTTGTGTTCAAAGTGCCTTCTTATAATATACGAGTATATTGTATGTTTCTGTTTACGTTCATTGTAATTGTAATTGTTTTTATTTATATAAAATAAAATTAAAATTTCAAAAAAAAAAAAAAACAATAAGCTTTAACTGCTAAGAACAAAACTATTTGCATTCCAAAAATCGAACTCACTACGATTCTAGACAAATATGAAAAAGAAGCTTGGTGATTTTTTTGTTTAGTCTATTATTTCTTTTAAATTTAATATTAAGCAAAATTAAATAATTATCCGTAAAGTTTAGCTTCCAAAAAAATAACTTTGAATTCATTAATTCATGCAAATAAATTGATGCAATAGTTAAAATTTTTTGAATAAATAAAAAAGGATTAACAAAAAGAAAAAAAGAAAACTTGTTCTAATGCAAAATTTATCACATTCCACAAGTTCATGTATTTATTTGTTTTAAAACAAAAAACCAAAAAATCTAAATAAAAATTTTTAATTTTCTGAAAAGGAAGTAATCGCTAAAAACAATTCGCAATAAACCTCTCTTTTAAAAAGAAATTTCGAAAATTACAAGTTTTCTTTTAAAGGGAAAAACTCATAGATTTCCAGTGCGTTCAAAAATTTATTAGTTCTTTTTTTTTTTATTTTTATTCAGAAAAAAAAATTGAGAAAAAAATCTGTAATTTGTGTGCGTTTTTTAGATCCGAAAAATCGTCAGGAAATTTGGACGAGTCAAAGAAGAGTCATTTAGTATATGGTAAGCTTTTAAAGAAAAGAAAACAAATGGAGAAAATAATTTTAATTATGGTCATTGTGGAGGAAAAAAAATTAAACTTTTTAAATGCTACTATTCTCTTAGAGTGTTATATTTATGTTTATTATTTTTTTTTTCGAGAAGGATCTTTGGAGAACTTTAGTACATACACGACGACGAGAAGGAAATAATATTGTATTTACAAAGATTGCGACAGTACGACATTTGCTAAGCGTTAAAATTTTTACAATTGGCCGTATTCGATTTTCGATTTATTTATGATTGATCAACAAGGAGCGATTGGTTTTGAGATATTGAGGTATTGTGTAAACTGAACCAAATCTATGAGAAAAAATAATGGCGCAAAATTTTAATTGAATTAGTACGATGCTAAAGCTGTTTTAGTATGATACTAGGTTAAAACAACGAATTTGCAAATTTTAATCGAATATAACATCATACTTTCTCTACCCTTTTATTAAAGTTAAAATCATCGAATAGCTACTTTATTTTTTAGTATCGTGCTAGCTTCATATGGCTCTTTGACATTTGCAAACATCAAAAAAGGTTCGTGTACTTACTTTTTTACACGAAATGTCATTGTTTTAGGTGTGTTCAGAAGCAATTTATTAAGAAAATTCTTTTAGTACGATACTAGTTAGAAAATGTTTAAAATTAAGAATGAGTTAGTAAACTACTATAAAGTTAGCAAATTGTTAAGTAGTATCATACTAATACCTTAATAATAGGCCGTTTAAAATTTTGCGCCAATGATTTTAAGATGAATAAATTCAGAGCTGAGAACAAAAAGCTAGCCTGGGATACCTACTCGTCCCTAGTCCCTAATCCCTAATAAACTAAAATCGAAATATGGACAGGGAATGAATAAAGTTCACCACTGGATCGAATTTTCTTACTCTAAAAGCTTAAGTAGCTTGGTATTTATTTATCTTTTATTCCATCTATAAACAAAGAATTGAAAAAATAATCTTTTAATTTTGATCAAATCAGCATTTCAAAATTGATAAAAAGTACCGGATTTTTAATAATTCTATCCAATATCCTCTGACTTTGTTAATTTTACTCAAGAAGGAACTTTCAACTGTCTGGAGCACCTGAACAATGGAAGTGATTTCCAAAAATGTTCTTCTATTAGTGTCCGCGAGGTTTAGAGAGTGTTTTGAGTTAACTCTCTAGTCGTAGGTTTCGAAGTTTAGGCTCGGAAAGAAAACGATTAAAGGTTTATATGGTTTAAGTTCGGTAAGAAATTATGAGTAATCAACGTTAATCCGTCAGCAATGAAATGTTGAAAAATGTACTAAGTTTCATCATGCAACTTGTTATCGAAAATGACTATTCTTTACGAAAACAAAAATGGAATGTTGTCTAACAGACGAACGCTAGATAATCTCTAGTCACGATTTTCATATCGGTAGATGTGTTGACAAACAGAAAATGAGCTACTGGCGCTACATCAACCCTAAGGAACGTCAATCAAAAACCCAACTCCAATAAAAACGTTTGCATTATAAAAAAAACTTTAGTGTGAAAAATGCCGATTTAATTGTTGACCAATATTTTTTCAACAATGATTGATGAGGTTTTGGTACCACAGCTGAAGCTTTTTCTCCTTATCAACAGATAACAATTTCAGCAGGATGTTCCAACAAGAGCAAGACACAGATTGAGTTTCAATCGAAAGTAATTGTTCCCAATAAACTAATCAGCAAGTATGAAGACATTAGAGCACCTCAGCCAGAGGTGGAAGATAATTACTTCACTGAACCAACTCTATGCCCTTTAATAACTCGAAATATATTTCAATAAGAATATAGTTCCTGATGTAGATTCGAAGGACAAAGGTCATATTTTGAAATTTTGGAGATATCAGTCTTTTTTGTATAATCTCCCTTTAATCCCGTTTGTAGAGGGTACATTACAGCAATAATAAGTCATTTACGCAATCTTCACATAAGGGAAGAAAGATTAATCATATCAAACCGTTCAAGCTATTCGTGTGCCTCTTACACGTTTATATGGTAGATACCCTAATATTTGACAAAACCTGGAAATAAGGTTTATTCGAACTGCCTTTAATATAACAGATATGAAATTTATTCAAAATCGTTTGACCAGTTTTCGAGAAATCGTTACTATAATTCCACTCTAGGGTATGTGTACTTAATTTTAAGAAAATCCCTCTATACATTTAGGTACTGACTCGATAAACAACTGAAACCACAGATAAACACAACGAAACTATACTTGCATAAAGAAGCTAAAGAAGTATTCCCAGTAGACATATAAAAAACCAATTCAAAACGATAACTTTCTAAAAACAACCATTGCCCTTCCAAAATGAAAATAATAACTTATTCACATTTTTAACACTATGTTGCGGAACTCCATCAAGCACCATAACAATAACCAATTCAACAAAAGACTGCAACCAATCAAACCTGAATCTGATGATGACGCCTTCAAGAACATCAACAAACTGATTGGGAAAACACCACCGTTGCCGGAAACCATTATCAACAAGAATGGAGAAGTTACAACAACACAGGACAAAGCTGAATATTTTGAAGGAAACTTCATTCCCAACCCATCTGCAGATCCAGTGTTCCTTGATGAAATGAAGAATTCCATCCAACACACTCTGGAACCTTACACGGACAGATAAATATTCACCGACACTAATACAGCGACTGACCCAGTTGATTGCCTTAATCTGAGCACCACAGAAGAAATAGCTGAAATAATTCGCAGCTGCATGACAAAAAAGTCAACCGGACCAGATGGAATATCCAATTTCATAAAGAGAAAGTTAGAGATATTTTTTAATTTAATCCTTACAACAGTTATGAAAAATCGTGTCAACAATAGGTACTTCCCTTAAAAATGCCAAACAGCGAAGATCATGGCTATGCTGAAGAAAGGTATCAGAAATATGATATCGAACTACAGGCTCCTAAGGCCCTCCTAAGAAACCTAAGATAAGCTCTTGAATGAGCTGATACTAAAGAAACTTAAGAAGTGCAATGCACTTTGGCTTTAGAGAAGCACTCATCACTACACCCGCTCCTAAAGATCAAGCGTGACACCACCATAGCAACCTAAGTCATCTTGTCACCGTCGGATAATTTCTGGGGACTATTGCACCAACTACTAATTACAAGTACAAATTTGTGATTAAAAAAAATTACATATGAAAAAAACTCGATTTTTTACAAATTTGTTAAAAAAATGCTTGTAATCACAATTTTGTAAGATGGGGCAATAGGCCCCTGGATGTCGAAAAAGTATTCTATAGCGTGTGGTTAGATGCTCTTATACACAAATTATATCTTCTACATCTACCCGCGCCACTAATTTCTTTATTCTTTTCTTTCTTCCAGGAATACTTTGTAATTGGGAAACTACTCATCGACTACTATGAACACCAAAGCCAATTTCAAAACTTGGTTTCTGCCTCTACAGCCTGATGACATCAGACCAACCCGTCCCAACCAGCTTTGAAAACCAGGGGCCGAATTACTGCTTCAGTGACGAGTGAGTGAGTCCCATCAGTCATCGAATGAAAATGTCAAATTGGAGTAATTTATTGCTCGATAACGTAAGCGGTAATGCCAAACTCACATAATTCAGTCACGTATTACTCGATAACTGATGCGGTAATTTGGCCCCAGCTGTTTGCTGATGACTCGCTAACGTATTCAACCTCAATGTCACCACTAGTCGCAGTCCGGATAGTAGAGTTTCACATCTACAGACTGTTCGATTTCTATAAGAAATGGGCCATCAAAATCGAAGCTTGTCTGCTTCAGGTTTCACTAAGTAATACACATAATGTTTTTGTCAATTTCTCTAGACCCTGGTTAAAAACTATATTGTTTTCTCCTTCGTCAATAATAAACTACAAAATTCATAGTAAGCATTTTCATTTTGGTTCAGTTACACAATTCCAAACCTATAACCAATCAATCCTAGTCGATTCTATAACCTATCGACAACCGCAATAGGGGTCGCTATTTCGTTTTATGTATAGTATCAATGTGTGTATTATAAAATATGGCGATAAATTAATTAAAAATGTTACCAAAATCCCAGTCTTTTATGGTTTATTTTGAATGTTTTTGAGTACATGAAATATAGAGTATGTACATATATTTTTAGTAAACCCGTTTCAATTTAAATATATACATAACAAGGAAAAAAAAAAAAACAGTATAATATCATTCTCTTAGCAGTTTAAACGAATATACATATATTAATTTACATTAAGCCAATTACTATATTTGAAGAAAAGTAGCATTTTAATTAAAGAATAACCATTTGATATAAAAATAAAATATAAAAAAAATCCATTCATTCCGTATTTAAATTTTCAATTTTAAAACTGCAACGACCCGATGAAAAAAAAAAAAACAATAATTATTCTGTGCAGACAAATTAATGTAAGACACTTTTGACGGTTCTGACTTTAACCGAGTTCAATGCAAATTAGAAATGAGATCAGTTGGCTTTCCCAAATAAATATCCCAGCCAACAATTTGACCAGCTGATTGACTTATATGACTTTCACTCGCAAGAGTCACAATCACAAGATAAGTTTTCAAACCGAAAGTCTTAAAATTGAAAGTTGACTTGCATTGAGCACGGCTAATAGAAACAGTAACGAACAAAAACATATGACACACAGAAAAGATAGATTTGCAAAAACAAAGACAATGAATTTGAAAAAAAGGACATTCTCTTGACATTTCAAACATTCGAATGCAAATTTTACATAAAACAACATTTATTAAAAATTCAAGTTATAAGGGTTTTTGCGATTTTGTCAAGAGAGAAAATCAAACAAAAAAAAAAAACATTTTTTATCAATATTATCATAATATTACAACAGGCCTGACCAGTCGATATCGAGAAAACCCTTATACTTAACGTTGACAAAGTACAAACAGTTTGGTAATGTAAATTATGTATTTATAGAGGTATATCATGTTTGGATTTTTCCGGAAAATATTTACAAAAAATATTAACAAAACAAAATATAACAAAAAAATATTCATAGAATCAACATCGACACAACAGTTTAAAATTTTTAATAAAGGAAAATAAATTAATGGAAAAGGAATATTTTGTATGTACATAATAATTTAATTTAGATAAGTATTTTTTTTAATATATATATGAAATTACCTCCTTTATCACTTGCTCGACTCTGCCGACCAGCGGCTTGTTCGATAATGTCATTTAGTACCATGACATCTAAAACAATCAGAAATAAGTGAAAGTTAATATAAATGAAATAAACAAATATGTAATGCACAATTTAACCTTTCATATCAACCACTGTTTGCGTTTGGACGGGTTCAATAAAAGGATTGTCGTGGTGTTTTACTTTTCCAGCTTCATCTGTACATTCTAATCCCATTTCCTAAAAAAAGAAATTAATTTAGTATAAGCTTTTAATTTTTTTTAATAATTTTCAACAATTTTATAAAAAGTAAATTAAAAATCGTTAACAACAATAAGTTTTATGAAAAGTTGAAGACCATTTTGTGGGTGAGCAGTGTGTACATCGAGTAAAAGCATAAATGGCTGAACCGATTCGCATCAGATTTGACAAAGAACAAAGAGTAGGGGTCATCTGGCTGGCTAAGTTTGATTATTGTTATCATTTCTTATCTCGCATTTTCAATCTTAACTACTTGACAAATTTTGGTTGGCAAATTTGTACTTCACTTTGATATTGCTTTGCAAAAGTTTTATTTAGCGTATTTTACAACACAATTTGTATCTCGTATTCAATAATTTTGCTTTATACAGGGTGCGTTTTATGTTCCAGGTCTATTCTATTTGCTTGGCATTTTTGTGTGAATGAAATTTGTCACTTAGGATCTCACAGTCGTAGGAATAGTCGATTATTACAATTTCGAAAAAATTGTATTGGGAAATTAGAAACGAAATTGCTGAAATTATTGCAGAAGTCTGTGAATTAGTTTTGCAAAATGTCCTTAAAAGAACTTGGTTTGACCAACATCATATTTCATACATAATGTTAAGGACTAATCAATTAATAAAATATAAATTATAAAATTGTATTTCACTTAAAAGTTATAAAATAAAAAACATCGATCTGGAACATAAAACGCACTCATTATTCTGCGACAGTATCTTCAGAATAAATTTTTATTTTGCGCTAATAAAATAATGTGCCTTTACATCATATAATAAAACGGCAAACATGTTTTTTGTGGTACACTTTACGCGGCCCACAAAAACCGAAGGGGCATAAATTACATATTAAATGAAAGCATTTTTTGCATAGATGTGCACAATGCCAAAATTATTTAAATATACTACACAGAAATTGTTTAAAACAACAAATAAAAATTGCAAAAAAATGCCCGGACATCTGTTGCTGAATAGAGCAAACAGTTTTAGCACACATAATTATTGACTAGCGACATCTGTTGCTGAATAGAGCATACATTTACACTATACTGTCATACAGTTACTGGCATACATTATATATATAATTATCTGTGGTTAAATTTAGGAAAAGTTAGAACCATTTAACTTTTGCTTTTGTTGTTGTTTGGGTGTTTTTCTGTTTTAGTTCAGAGTAGAACCTGAACTGTCAAACAAAAAATCGTGTTTCTTTTTTAGCTCAGAGTGTATAACAGTTCAAATTTGTGTTTCTTTTTTCGTTTAGAGCGTGTTCAGAGATTGTTCAGAGCGCACTCTATGAGCTCGGTATAAAATAGCTGAGTAGAGAGAGTTAAATGCTGAAATCATTCTGACAGATAGGAAAAAAACTCAAAAACTCGCGTGTGTTGTGTTTATAAAATAATTCAGAGATCTTAGAACACGCTCGATTCGGAGAAAGTTCAGAGCATGTTCGACATGCTCGTGCTCTGTTCAGTGCTTTACTCTGAATGAAAAAAGAAAAACGCCCTTTGAAGTTGAATGTAGTTAAGTCTTAGAGTATTAACTACATCTATCGGGCAAATTCCGTGTTAGGCTAGGCACGCACATTCAATTTTAGTTGCACAACTGTTTCGTTGCTTATAGAAAACAGATGAACTATTTGATTGAATGTCCGCGCAGGTGCATATAATTATATGTTACACAAAATAGCTTTAGTGTTTTCAAAAAGTGAAAAAGTGAAATTTAGAACCATTTCAACTTTTACTTTTCGTGTTTTTCGAGATAGAAGATAGAAATTTGAAATGAGTTGGAAAAAGAGAGCATGTAGTTCTAGCTTTATTCTATGCGTTACTGTCTTCAAATCTTCCCTGAAAATAAAATATCCCCCTGGTTTGACAAGAATGCGTTAACAAACAAACAAAATATCAAATTCGAATTAGAGCTGAGTAAATCGTTCATTTCAAATGATTGAATCGTTCAACAATCGATTACGAAAATGATCCGATCATTTAAACCAACCGATCATTCGATCATTTTCATTTCAATGAAATGATTCAATACTGTTCCTATTCGATTTTAATTTCGATTTCGATGATAAGATTTACTTATGGCTTTGATAGATAGACAGAATGAT
Organism: Philhelius festivus; assembly: GCA_963931855.1. Classification (NCBI taxonomy): domain Eukaryota; kingdom Metazoa; phylum Arthropoda; class Insecta; order Diptera; family Syrphidae; genus Philhelius; species Philhelius festivus. The sequence goes on along the minus strand of OZ007557.1, from coordinate 11,535,721 downwards.
GCCTACTTTGTACATGGATTAAAAAGTGTCAAAAAAGTTTTCGGCTGACATTATGTACGAAATACACTTTGTACGTCAAAGCTGAATTATCTATTTGTCAAGTCATAAACTGTCAAATTCCATCAAAGAATGGCTAATATTTCGATGGATTAAAAAAACGTCTATAAATATCCAAAAAAAGTACATAGAGAAATGAAAATTATTTCTGTTTAAGTGGAGTGATTGAATTAAATTCAATTAAAAAGTTCAAGTGACCTCAATCCAAGGTGCGTTTCGCCCAGGTACGACAGTGGGCTCATCAGGATCTAACTGATGAGCCCACTGTCGTACCTGGGCGAAACGCACCTTGGAGTTGAGGTCACTTGAACTTTTTAATTGTATCAAAAAAAAAGGTATTTTATTTGTTACTCCGGAAAAGAGCAATTTTAGGTCTTTCGGCTAACATTTGGTACGAAATACACTTTGTACGTCATAACCGAATTCGTCCTCTATTCGTCAAGATATAAACTGTCAAATTCCATCAAAGGATGGCTAAGATTTCGATGGATTAAAAAACGTCTATAAATATCAAAAAAAAAAAGGTATTTTATTTGTTGCTCCGGAAAAGAGCAATTTTAGGGCTTTAGGCTAACATTTGGTACGAAATACTCTTTGTCATAACTGAATTCGTCATCTATTCGTCAAGTCATAAACTGTCAAATTCCATCAAAGGATGGCTAAGATTTCGATGGATTAAGAAACGTCAAAAAATCCACATTAAACATACCGGATTCTGATACATCAAATAACATCAGTTCAACCCAACAGTTGTTTTTGCGGCCTACAACATCAACAACCAATCTGCAACGTGTCAAAAATCTGCATGTGTCAGAAATGTGTATAGGTTTGAAATTTTGTTTACCATTAACTGTTTTCCTTTGGACTCCAGGATTGAGTGCTTAGTAGGTACTTCTCATTGCATTCAACAATTTAAAAAAATCATGAATTCTCTGTCTTTTATTGAATGATAATGAATTAAATAAATAAATTGGCACTCGAATTTCGAGAGCTGGGTCGGCTAGTTTATTTAAAAATACGACTATGTATGCAAGTCTAGGTCTCAAGAACTTGGTCTTACGTATTAGGTTTAATAATTTTCAAGATTTATAGTAAATAATAGAGGGAAAGTGTGAACAAATAAAAAGTTAAAAAAACAATCAATATCTTCTAAGAGTTTTTCTTTATAAAAAAAGTATTTTTGTTGTAAAATTTTAAATTGAAATATTATTCTTATTATTTTAAGTACATTTATGCAGAATAGAAACTAATTCAAAAACAAGATAATATTCGAAAAAATAATATAAAAATGTAAAAATCTTATTATTAAGTCAAAATCTAAAACAAAGTTTCATTACAATCACTTAAGAGATCACGTTCTCAAAGGTTTAATGAGAGACCCTTATAATGTTAAACACAGCACGTGCTATGGGAAAATTAGGGGAGAGGGAAAAGATGTGTCGATGAACATTGTTCTTAAATTATTCCATTCATTTTGTGCAACTAAAAAACGAATCTCTGTATTTGACTGTACGACCAAAATCAGTCTCGAGGGTGAACTGATGAGCATTCCTAGCTAAACGGGTATCACGGGTGAACTGATTAAAGAACGGAATGCAACTGGCTACTTCGAGTGCCCATTGCTTGTGAAAAAAGCGATATAACAAGGAAATACATGAAACATTCTTAGGGGTTTTAGGAGACTGGAATGATTTCATGATAGCTCTGTTCTGGATTCTATCCAATAAATGGAGAAAAGTTTGTGCTGCAACTGCCCAAAGAAGTGAGTAATTCGTGTAAACACCTTATAAATTGTAGCCAGATCAGAGGGAGTGAAAATTGTCTTATATCGATATAGAAATTCTAAACATTTATCAGCGTTTTTGTCGGTTTCGAGAATGTAGTAATTTCACCAGAGATCGTTGTTGACACACTTAACGAGTACTGTCAGCTTTTCGGCTTCTTCGATGCAAGTGCTATTGAAAGACAATGGCATAAGGGGTGCATTTTGCTTCAACGACAATAGAGAGCATTGAGTTTTTAAAGCATTAAGCTCCACACGATTTTGTATACCCCATTTAACAATGATGAAAGATCGGAGTTTAATAGCTTATCATACGATATCGTTACAATTCCACTTCCGAAGGAGATGATAGTGAATTTAGCAACGATTATGAGAACCTGAGGGCAGAGTCGTTGGCAAAACAATGAATTAGATTAGAAGTTTCAGGCAAGAGATCATTTATAAAAACGAGGAAGAGAATCAAATACAAAACGGATCCTTAGGGAACACCATCATTTATTTTGTAAAAATTAGACTTGAAAAAGTCCAATATAACGATCTACTCGTAGAAGGTAATTTCTAATCCAAGAAATAAGGGTTTCGTTAATACCAAACGCACACATTTTCCATAAGAGAGTCTAGTCCCAAGCTCTTTCAAATGCCTTAGAAATATTAAGCGCAATAATCCTACTTTCTCCCTAAAAAAAATGTAAAGATGTGTTCCATTCCAGTGGAATGATTGCTGCGAAAGCCGGTCCTTCAGAAGATTTCGATCTTCGTGATATTTCTTGGGCTGATGATTCAACCGCGATTTTATGGCCTTGGAAAAATAGACATAAGTGCAATTGGTCGGAAGAAAGAGAGAGATGATGGGTCGCTTTTTTTATGAACAAGCTGGATAAATGCTGTCTTGCATCTTTTAGAAAAGATTTCAGAACAGTATGAGCGATGAAAAAGCTTACACAATAGTTTTGCTAGCAATAAAGAACAAATCTTCAGAAAAATGGGAGGGTTTGGGTATATCCAGTTCTCAAGAAGCGGTCTTGTAACTGTACGAGTGCAGAAATATTATAGGTCCCATTGAATGATTTACGTTCCCAAGTACTGGAGGGTCAATGTTGCTGTCATGCAACGTAGAGCTTGCAGAAAAATGACCTGCGAGTAAATTTGGCTTATCTGAAGAGCTAGATATCGAGTTGTCGTTAGATATAAGCGTTGGAACCGAAGATGAAGATGAATTTTTTTACGTTCTTGACAAATGACCAGAAATTTCTACTGCCTTTGGAACATTGCAGAATTTGTTTGCCTTAATTTCTGGTCATGTAATAATTTGTTTCTTTTTAGTACTTTTAAGAGCTTTGTAAGAGCGGAAACTAACTTTTCTCAACCGATACCTTCTTTACAGCTTGATAAGACTTTTCTTTAGGTCTTATACTCTTAGTTCTGTTACGAACAAAAGTACGCATCCCAAGAAAATCACTTTTGTGATCATATTAACACTGGCATTAACGTCACGAAAAAAGTTAATCAGACCGTCCCAGTTGGCTTTCTCGTATTGCCAAACAGTCCTAGTGGGATGTTTTTTAACTGGATGAATGAGGCACGAGAAATGAATGGCAGTTACCCATTTTAAATGATTCAAGTTCGAATTTGTAGTCTAAGATATCACATATAAATCATATAATAAAACGGCAAACATGTTTTTTGTGGTACACTTTTCTCCAAAAGTATTTAACCGATTTCGATAAATTTTATATGGTTGGAAAGCCACAGTTACGGAGATGTGCAGAATATACTTTAGACACGCATTTACACACTGTGGGTCATTTTTGTTTTTGCACTGTCGAACACTTTGCATATTACATAAAATAAAATTTAATTTAATAAATTTGCTTGAAAACACTGCCAATAATATAAATAATAAATAAATTGACACTCGAATTTCGAGAGCTGGGTCGGCTAGTATTATTTAAATAGGACAATGTGGAACTTAGAATTTAATATCTCCAATATTTTGCAAAATATATTTTTCAATATTTTAAATAAAGAATAGGTAGGTTAAATAAAGGTTAAATAAAGAATAGGTAAGCACAGGGCGGGCCATCTATTAATTTCTTTTTGAATCATAGGTTATTGACAGCTGATTCCCGCTCGAAATACTGACAGAAAGTCAGTATTATACCTCCGTGAAACGAAATAATTCGCTTTACGCTTCAATAATGTTGGGAAATCTTGAAAACTTATTTCCAAAGTGAGTGCTGTGTACCTCAAACAGTGCGTTTTTTTAAAAGAAGTTTTTGCAGAAATAAAGCACCCACCGCGCCTGCTATACGCAAGTTTGTGTAGAAAGTTCGTGAGACTGGTAAGCTTGTGGACAACACTCATGGTCCCCGTCGTCGTACAATGCGCACAGGAGAGAATGTGGCTGCTATAGTCGAGAGTGTGAGACTCAATTCACGAACATCAACTCGCCATCGATCTCAACAGCTCAACATTTCACGCACTAGCCTGAGGATAATTCTGCACAAAGATTTCTGATTATTAGCTTACAAGGTCTAATTGACTCAGCAAATGAAGGCGCTGAGGCAGCCACTTGAACGACGTTGTGTTCCATAATTAATGATAATGTTCGCTCTTACTAATAAAGCCATAATACATGGACAAAAATTTGTTAATTTTTTTGCATTTTTAAAGAGAAACTTGTATTTGGCCCACCCTTAACATAAAAATATACTTACATAATCGCGATGTTCTTTATGATTTGTATCCGCGTAACTTGCACCATTCGTAGCACCTATCGATTGATTACGTGAATTACGATTCCGTAGTTTACTTTCTTTTGTCATTGGGCCGGCACCCATTGCAGCCATTCCACCCAACAGATCACCATGTGATGTATAGGATATTCTGGACTGATGCGAGGTATACGATGAATGTCTAGATCCTATAATGGTTAAAAAATTATATATTAATAAAAATAATTGGAAAATAAGCAAGGACAACAAACCAACCTAAATTACCATAATAGACAGGCACAATAATTGCACCGTTCTCTTCGGACATTGGTGTTACCGCATTTGAATCATCCGCATAGGGTAAATGCTGCTGAGCATCCTGATATGTTGATAATACGAGCGGTTTTCGATCGCTGCCAGGTATGCCGAAACGACCTCGACCATTTCGTATTGTGTACTGATGGTTGAAATTGTACTTTAGAAAATGTTAAATTAAAAAAGAATTTTATTGCAATTTTTCCTTGAATTAATTTTTTTCATTAATTTTTAAACATTTTTGTTGTTTGTTTACTTAGATTTTTTTTTTTTAGTTTAAGTTTTGTGTCGAGATATGAGAGCAATCAAAAAATTAACAACATGGAATAATATAAAAAAAAATGTAATTAAATAAAAAATAAAAAAAAAATAATTACAAAATATAATATGATGTGAAATAATATCAACGTGAAAATAGTGCATGATTCCCATATATTATATATATATATATTGATTTTTTTTTTTACTTTGATTGATTATTATTACTTACGAAATAAAAACTTTAGTACGTATTCTTACCTTGTGCGAACTACGTGATCCTCTTCGAATGTTAAACGGTGAACCGGGTAAGGATAAGGATGTCTAAGTACCAAAAAATAAACAAGAAAATAATCAAATCAAATCACAGAGAAAGAACATAAAAGCTATAGTCGCATGGAAAAATGTTTTTTTTTTTTTTTTTGATAAAAGTTGGTTTTTGTCCAAAAGACTGAGGGTAAAATGTTCGGTTATTTTTTTTTTTTAAATTAGTTTGTCGTGTATTTTGAAAATTAAAAAAAAAAATAAAAATACAAAAAAAAAACTACTTAAAAACAAATCTAAACAAAATACGCATTTTTAAATATAATATGAATACTTTTTTTCGGACTACGGGGATTGCTTAAAAATGCACAACTTTTATGAGATTTACACAGTCTAAATTATTTAACAACAACAATAATTTTAATTATTCTATCCAATTTAATCCACAAAATCGATATAACATCAGTTTTTTTTTTTTGGAAAATATCATAAGCGAAAAATGACCAATTTTTTCGAAATCTTTTTGAAAAAGGAAGGTATATAAACATTTTCTAACATTTCACAACAACAAAAACGCTAGGCAACAAATTTTATTATACAATGGGGTATTCTTATAGATTTTGATGCGGTAATTAGGAAAATGAGAATGAACAGATGAAATTATTTCATGTTTTTTGGATAAATAATTTATTTCAAACTTAAAATTTCTCAATTACTAGAAATTTTCGAAAAAATCCAATTTAATTTTTGAAAAAAATAGTCACGAATAGTAAAATTCGCCAAAAATTTCGCTGCGACATCTAAATCTAAATCTACTATATTTTATTTTCAAGACTCAATTAATATTTTCCTCAATAGTTTCGTTACTTTTGGAGAAATAATTCTAAGAAATTTAGGTGTTGCATAAGTATTATTGGGATGAACTCAATACGGTCGGGTGAAGACTATGAACTACCTAAACATTTCTTGAAGGGGAAACATTTTTAAGGGGGAAATTAGAATTTTCAGGTATCATAACAAAACAATTTGTATAGACAAGAGATTTTGCGATGTGACATGCCCATAAACAAAAATTTTTGTATGAATGTTCAATATTGGACAACCTTAACTTAGTGGACAAATCCAAGCCCAAGACATCAAAACCCTCAGGAAAGTATTGTTTCATTTCTATATTGTATCGCCTAGTGAATTTGGTAGAATTGATCTCAGACTGTCAAATGGTTCAAACAAGATACATTTCGATTGTACTAAATTAACGAAATAGATGCATATGGTAAGTTTCCAAATTTGAAAAAAGATTTCAGTAAATGCCGGTTAAGTGATCAGTGAAAAAGTATCAATAAACATTACTGATGGAGATTGGTGGCAAACTTGTGTTGATTAGAGCTGTCTCAATCGCGATTGATTCGGTCTTTGTGACTCGTTCACCAAAAAGATTGATCGATTGCAATCACAGTAGACGAAATCAATCAATCCTAATATCAATCTCTTGCCACCAATGAATATAAAGTGAACGAAACGAACGAAAAAAGTTATGTTTCGTTCATTCAACTTGTTCTCAGTCATTATTAATACCAAATAGGAATGGAAATGAAACAGAATGTATATTCTTCTTTTTATATTCAATTGAAGATGGCGTGAACGAAGTCGAAAAAAAACCCCAAACTTTCGTTTATTTTCACATTGTTTCGGTCTCAGTCAGAACGAAACGATTGGAAAAAAATATTTTAGTTGAATGAACGATTGAAAACATTTCGTTTCAGTCTTTCTTTATTTCGTTCGGAACGAAACTGCTAGCTACAAAATGATTTTGATTGAATGAACGATTGATTGAAAAGATCGAATCCCTGAACCAATCAATCAATGATTGATTCGATCTTTCAAAATGAACAATTGGCACAGCTCTAGTGTTGAATTGATCAATGCATGAACAAATTTATTAGAGTGGAGATTTAGGCATTAGCGTAAGGTTTTCAAATGAGACTATAAACATTTACAACCTTAAACTGTTGAGAACCGGAGCCTGTTAAATTACGATCTCAACAATTCTACTCCTTTCAAAGTGTAGTAAGTTGGAAGAAATGTATGGGACCTTTAATTTTATGCAGAATCCGAACTACTTAGATGAGATACATTTTATGATAATAAGAGATACTTTTGAAAAATTTGTTTCTTCCTCGCAAGATGGAATATTACAAACAAAAAAGGTTGAATTCGAACACAGAACCCCCAGCGTGATAGTCCATCGTAGTAACCATTATTCCAAAGGTTACTACAAAATGATAAACTGAGGACGCTTATTCAGGGCTGGAGCTAATTCAGAGCTAAGATCGAGTTAGTTAACTCTGTAAATAAATTAATTAAGAATAAACTTATGCAGACTTTTTCAGTTTAACTTTTCAATTGCCTAGAGCTTTTAGTTGAAAAAGATTGAATTCGAGAACAGAACTTCTAGCATGATAGTCTGTCGTAGCAACTATTATTCCAAGGGTTACTATACTAAGGGCCACTTTTTCAGGTCTGGACTTAATTCAGAGCTAAGATCGAGTTAGCTAACTCTGCAAATAAATTAATTACGAGTTATCTTATTTTTTCCTTCGTCTGTTTTGGTCAGAGTAATCTGATACATTTATTTTTTCGACTTTTCGACAGGGATTGCTGTCTTCTTCAGGGAGAAACTTTTAAAATATTAAAAATAAATTACATTATTTGCGAAACAAATAGGTATAGCACTTTTAATAAAGAAATTAGTCTGACAGACTATATGTGTTCTTATTTCATCTATGTCATGTTTTACTTTAGCTTCGACTTTATGAGTGTGAATAAATTGGTTTACAAAATTCAACTTCTTTAAACCAAAACTATACTTTCCTGGAAGTTTTTGATGCTTTGAATTCGAAAATTATGCCAACCTATGATATTTATGTTGCTGAGTTTTTTTGGTGACTCAAAAACAACGATATAGACAATCTGTAGTACCCTTGCGTAAAATGGTTTTTTCGTTGAATTCTCATGCAGAGGGTGTAGGGTTCGATTATCAGTCGGTGCAAAATGTTTTTCACCTCTTGTAAGGAATTGAAAAATCCTCCAAGAGTATCTCTTGTCATGAGAAGTTCGGAATCGGCAGAAAATTGTAGGTCCCCTTCATTTGTTGTAAGTCACTAGGTTTAGGCTCTCTACAAGCAGTCATCATGTCTTCTAATTTATTTTTTTAAGACATTCTTTCTCAGAACGTTTTCTCAAAAGTTTAATACGTCTCTATAGAACGAAAACTATGAAGAGATGAGTTTCTGATGCTCAACTTACTGGGTTCGCTGCGAAATGAACTCGCGTCTATATTTACATAGCTACTTGATTGAATTTCGTATTAAAGGTTTGCATAGGCCTTTTGAAATTTCGATAAATGATTTAAAGTGTTGCCTAACTATTTAAACTACAGACAAAGTATTGGAATGGATATTTATCTATATATTAATACGTGATAACGAATTTTTTCCGGCACTTTTTAACTGTCTAAACGGCAACACTTTTTGAAAATTAAATTCTCGTTTCTCTGGTACAGATGGTCCTTTTACTACAATTTCATTTGCATCCTTAAATATTGCCGTTAAAGGAGGTCTAAATAAGATACAAGGATCAGGTGATATATGTATGTACAATGGACATACATATAAATAGAGAAATAAGAGAAACCAAAGTGCTTTCCTAGCGCGAATGTGCCAATTTGTGTTGGTTGAATTCAGGTCACTGATGAGCAAAAGTGGCTATGATTAATTGATCACTTTTATCGGATGATTATTCAATTTGAAATTGATAAAAATACACAAATAAATTCATATCTAATCTAAAGCTCTTGGTCAGATCTCGGATATACTTTCAAGATTTTAAGTTAAAAAGCAATACCTATTTCTAGTGAAAAAAAATTAATTTTTTGATAAAATTAAAAAAAAACTGTATAATAAAACAAAAAAAAAAAAAAAACAAAGAAAATATAAATGTGTTTTATGTTTTTCAAATTCTTTTTTTTTTTTGTTACCAATGTTAAATTATTTAAGATTTAATATTTTTTTTTTGTTGAATGTTCTTATAAAATATTATCTAAGTTATAACCTACCTTTTATCTGTTGGAGCTGAAATGATTGTTAAGTCTAAGAAGCATTTTTTTTTACTTTTGGAAGAAAAGTGCAATTAAATAATATTTTTAACAACCATTTCACTGCTCATGTCTCTACTCGATACTTGATAATTTTATTTAAGTAAAAAAAGTTAACATAGGAAAAATCTTATTCAAAAAAGTTTTATCAAAAAATGTTGTGAAATTGAACATAGCAAACAAAGTAATGTTTATTTTTTTTTCTAATAATTTGCTTCTATAATTTAAATTAAAAAAAAAAAAATAAATAAAATAATATCCAATATGAGTCAAAGTTTATTATAGAATTTTTTTTTTTAGTTTTTCGTAAAAATAATTTTTCAATATTTAAAAGAATTTTGATTTTCAAATTTGTTCTTTAAAAAGCTCAACAAGAAATAGGGCAGTGAATTAAATAATTTATTGGTTTGTGTCTAAGTTTGAATATAAAGAAGAGTTTTTAAAAATTCACTGCCCAAATGTGTCTATTTAGAAAATGCAAACTATTTATGTATGTATTGTAAAAAAAATTGCACAATAGTGATTATTTTAATATTTGTTGTTTTTTTTCTTTTTTTGCTGCTGCAGTGTTTGGTTTCAAAGGATACAAATAAATAAGGATATAAATTATTTTAAAGAAAAATTAAAGTAAAATAATAAAAATATGTATGTATTTATCTATTATTAAAACAAAATGTTAGTGCAATGGAAACTCTCTAAGCCTATTCTTGCGAATATGTTCAATCTTTGTATTCAATCAGATATCAAAATTTAATTCTGTAAAAGGTTTCGCAGTCTTATGATGATCTTGTTTTTAATGAAAAAAAAATCCTCAAGTTTCAACATTTTCAACATTGATCGGGACATAATCTCGAATGGCAAGAATTGAAAATACCGAATTCCATTATCTCGAATGCCAAAACCTCAAATGCTGTGGAATACAAAATATCTCGAATTGAAAAAATCTCGAATATAAATCCATTTTCAATACTTTTGAATTCATTTTGTATAGGAAATTTGTCATCACTCGTATTTTAGCTCACTTTCGATTATTTAAAATCAGATACATCAAAATTATTAAAGTTCAAAAATGCTTATTTTGAAAACACACAATTTTCTTTATTTTACAGCAAACAATGAGAATCAACAAGAGCGAACCAAATAATTCGAGAAATTATACTGCCAAATAAGGCAAAAGAGCTAAACACAAGAAACAAAAAGTATTTAATCATGAAAAATATTATATAAAAAATGGAATTCTATAAGATCAAGATAATAATCAAGACAAAAAGTATCCACGAAAAGGTCCGAAAATAAACAAATATAAATGTTCTATTTTGTATTGACTTTGTGCCATTTTTAATTTCAAAAAAGTGAAAAGCTATTCGGGATTTTTTTAAAATTCTAGGTTTAAAGAATCGGGATTTTTGAAACCTAGATTTTTGGATTTGAACTCTATGCCGATTACTAGTTAATTTAAGTTTCGGTGAGGATAATACCCCCATTCCTTAGGGTTATTACAAGCTAATTCTGAATCTTACTTTGTAGATGTTATAAATAAATTTGGAATTGGAGTGAGTTTGAAGGATGATTAAGAAGACGGAGTCTTAGAAAAAGTTAATGCCACAATTAATCATCCGAAGCATTAAAGTAATAGGTTCGTTGGAACCATAAGAAATACCATGGGTAGGAACATAGAAGACACGAGGATTTCTTAGAATAAGTGTTGAAAGCGATTGAATTGTAGAGAGTTTTGGAGTGATCATGATCAGATCCTAAAGTAGTCGATGAATTGAAAGAATGTCCCTTTTTGCCCTTCGTTCTTTCAGCATATTCAAATTAATTAATAGAAGTCGGTTTCAATAAGTAAATACAATTAAGGAGTTATTCCAAGACAGACCACGAAGGGCGAAAAGTTGGAAAGGGGACCATACTTGACAAGCGTATTCAAGAAGAGAGCGAACAAAGGTTATGTATAAAGACGTGGTGAGGTAGGGATCAAAGAATTCTATAGACCACAAAGTTCACAAATTCTGGTGCAGAGCTTGCTTTAAGAATAACTCTTGAGCTCTTTATCACATAAAATAACAAGGTGGTGAATTGACTCAGCGGTAGATATGGCTTGGCAATGTGGAAGCAGAGACGGGGAGGCGATTGGATGCGTTTTCGTGAAAAAGTGATTAAAGTAATTTTCCAGGCATAAGACAGTCGACATCAAGTTGAAGAAGAGTAGAATCATATGTCGTAGAAATGGTCTTAAAAAACTTGGTATCGTCGGCGGCGTAGAGTGAGATATTGGAATATTTTAAACTGTTCATAAGCATAAAATTCATTTTTTAAATGACTAAAAAAAAACTTCTTTAGTAGTTAAAGATAAGAATAGGATGCCATGTGATTCAAGCAAATATAGATTTATGCAAGAACAAAAATTATAAGTCTTTGTAGTGGTTTCTTAAAAAATAAGGTTTTATATAAGAAAATTTTAAAACATTTTTAAGAAAAAATGTTGGTACGCCAATTTGAAGTTTTTATTATTGTATGAATAAAAATTAAATTTATAAAAAAAAGTATTGAGCCGTTTTCGAGATATTGAATTTTTAAAAATTGATTTTTTTTCCAAAATTCAAAAAAATATTTTTCTTAAAGTTTTGAAATGCAATGTTTTTTAAACTTTTTTGAAGCTTCTCTCTACAAAATTTCATTAAAATCCATTGTGCTGATAATGAGAAATTCAAAATTTTAAAAAATCGTTCTATGGTAGTACAGTCAGTAATACCTTGTTTTCAAATTTTTTTTTATTAAATTACAGATATTAAAAAATAATAGAAAGAAAAAAAATTTAAGCAAAATTCTCGGAATCGTGTTCGAGAAAAATACGATTTTCGAAAACCATTTTTTAACATTTGTATGGAGGGTACCGTTAAATGAATTTATTTTTCTCATATCTTGTAGATTATTTTTCCAAACTTTTATTTATCAAGTTTTGAAAAAATCATGGGGGTTTTCGAAATATTGTGTTTTCAAAAAAAAAAATTGAAAGTTTTTTTTAAAATCCAAAAAAAAAATTTTTGGAAAATTTGAATACACAATAATATTCAAACTACTGGGAAGCTTTAGCATAAAAAAAAGGTCAAAATCGGTGGTACCGTTTTTGAGAAAATCAAAAACCAAAAAATGGTCCTAAAGGGGGTACCGAAACTACTCATTTTTTGGAAAATTTTTTTTCAACCATTACCCAGGTTTAACTAAATTAAATTTTTTTAATTTTTTTTTTTTAATCGTTGGGACAGTTTTTGAGAAAAAAAAATCGTATGGTAGGTACCGTTATTTTTGGTCTTAAAAAATCAGATCAAAAAACATCCGGGGGTAAAAAATTAAAACCCATATCTACCAAGTTTGAAGAAAATCGGCCGAGCCGTTTAGCTGTAATCGAACAGACAGACAGAATTGCCAGACCCACTTTTTTCATCTTCGCTATCATCGTAATGTCAACTTTGATCAAAATCTCTTTTTTACGAATGCTTGCTTTATAGTACCTATAAGTCGCAAGTAAAAAATAAAAAGGATATGTCCTAAATGGCAGCCTACTGGGTTCCCGGAAGTAGCTAAGAAATCATCAGAGAAGGCAGATCTGAATCGAACTTTGTAGGAACATTTTTTCGAAAAGAAGAAATCCATCTTAAGTAGATACATTCAAGCTCAGGGGTGGCCAGTTTGAATAAAATGAGCTTACGTGAAATTTTGTCAAAGACCTTACTGAAATGGGTTGAGACAACAAAGACTTTCTATTGAGAATTAACTACAGAGGCATAAGGCAACACCCGATCGTTTATTGTTTAATGTGAACTCCTAAAACCGTTTACTGATTGATACTTTCGAAAACCATCAGAGGACAATGATTAGGTTAGACTACAATGTCATTAAGCTGCTTCAATACGAGTATTGTGTCTCCTAAAGAAAAGTTATAAACAACATTTTAAGTCCGGTTTGTGTTAACAGACAAAACAACATCTAGCGGAGAAGGTTCAATGAATAACTATATGTGTTACACAGCAAACAAAAAATACGTCATCAAATGAATATCGATCAACGCCAAGCTCGAAGATAACCAGGATCTAATGAATATCAACTATCAGCCATTCTTTAGGGCATATTATTAGTCGACAAGGGAAATATAATTTTCTGTCGAAGAGATACATACGTGTATGTATCTAATTCTGGAGAGTTTGTCACTTCATCAAACATGACAGGGCTAATAAGGCAAATGCCAGATATTTTTTTTCTGTCAAAAATTTACTTATCAAATTTAATGTTCATAGGTGAGTGGTTTCCGAGTGTATAAAAATGGCGGAGCTGCAAGTATTGTGCGTCAACCGCCATTCTGAAAGACAAGTTTTAATCAATATCTCGAAAACGGTTCAATGTATATAAAATATCTAGTTACATTTTTTCATATAAAATTTAATACTTGAACTTTGACAGTACCTAAAAGTATGCTCTTTCAGTTTGTTTTATCTGAAACTATTTTTTCCGTTTAAATTATATACATACCTAGTTTTTATTGAAGTTACAATTTTAAGTAAGAATGTTTAGTAGATATAAATTAGTTTTCGTTTTCTAAAAAAAAAAGTAATGAAATCAACTAAAGAATTTGATTTAATTTGTAGCCCACACAAAACTTTAAAATTTCAGTTCCTGGGACCAATAGTTTTACAAATCGAACTAACCTACGAGTGTATCTATTGTACCCATTGGAGACTCGATCTTTTTTAACGTTTGACACAGATGAAACTTTCTATTTCACTTCCACTTTTTTTTATTTTCACGCAAAATGCGTTTTTGGCGACGTCGAATATGGGGTCATTCCACACAAGGTGGTCTGTCATGCACATACCGAAAACTGGGGCGAGCTCGGTTTCTTCAATGTAAGTGCCGCTTATGGATAGGGGCATGGAAGAACAAGGACACGCTTCTGAAAAAGAAAATGAGAAGCTGAGAGTACTGTCCTCATTTGCGTTTAAAAATGTGAAGTCAAAGTTAATCCTCTTTTTAATGGCTTCGTGCGGTGGAAACCCCGCATAGAATTATTTAGTCTAAAAGGATATTAATCTTTGGTAGAAACATAACATAACATAACGCTAAATAGGACTGACATTTTGAACTTTTGGATTTAACCAAGAACATTTGTCCGAAATATTAGGTATCCATTCTTTTAATTTAAAACTTATTTTACCACACTTTCGTGGTGGCGATCAAATTCCCAAAAAAATTGACGAATTAAAAACCGAAGTTAAAACTTCTGACGAAATCACCTACATACAACAAAATGAATATAATTCGTGGGTGACACAAACTGCTGGGTAAGATATTAAATGCCCTAGATTACACAGAGTTACCTTCTAGTTACTTATAAGGCTAGGCGCGCACATTCAATTTTTAGTTGCGCAACTGCTTAGTTCGAGCAACTAAAAAGTTCGTATTTTGTCACAAACTAAGCGATTGCCTAAAATGAGTTCGCTATTTTGTGTAACATATAATTATATGCACCTGCGTGGACATTTAACCAAATAGTTCATCTGTTTTCTATAAGCAACCAAGCAGTTGTGCAACTAAAAATTGAATGTGCGCGCCTAGCCTAATATTAAACAAAAATATTCTTCACTATGGAATATGAGTAGGCGAAATCTACTCACCACAATATTATGTACTGTTAAAATAAAAAAAAATATATATATATTTTTTCTTACCATGCAATGTTATTTCTTATTTTGTTCAACACAACATAACAACCAAACCGAAATTATAAAACAAATTACAAAAAAAAAAAACTAAAGCTGGCAAAGATATGTTTTTCTTTTTTTTTTCTAGCAAAAAACTAACAACTGATACATTCTCATTCAAATTATTGCAATATCTTAAACTGTCATCTAACTCATTCCAAGGATAACTCGATAAAAATTACATAGCGAAGCTCAAACGAAATTAGAAAGAAAATTCGTAATAAAATGAAAAATTATAAAAATTAAAAATTTTAATACAAAAAAAAATCAAAAAAAAAAAAAGAATCGAAAGGGACAACGACTTTAAAGCACATAGCCAGCTCATACTTACCGTGCTCACTTTACGAACTTTGGTGGCTGTAGGTGCTGTAGTAGGTGCTGGTGGTCTTTGTATAACGCTCACCGACTCCGATTCCACTTCAACGCTTCGTATTGACATTTTCTCCTTGTTGTTGTCATCATTGCCCTTCTCGCCGCCAACAAACAGCTCATAACTGATACACGAGTATGTTGGGCTCTTGGCTAGCTCAGGATGCAGTGCCGCCTCAGCAGCATCGGCCGCAGCCTGAGCAGCTGCAGCAGCAGCATTCGCTCGCTCTTCTAATTTGGCAGCTCTCGCCGCGGCAGCTTCTTCCGCTTCCTACAAAAATACAAAAACGCAATGAATGAATGAGTCACGGGGTGATGGGGCCGCCCGGGATTGTGATCGGATATGATTCAATGTTAAGTGATTTATACCCTTATAGCCTCCTCTTCGGCAGCCTCCTCTTCTTCGGCCTTCTTTTGCAATTCGTCATAAGACATGGCAACAATAGCCAAAATCAAATTCACGAGATAAAACGAACCTAAAAAGATGATCACGATGAAGAAGAGCATATGCCAGGGGCCAGCCGCTCTTAAAACCAGTTGATATAAATTCTCCCAATAATCTTGGGTCATTAGACGAAACGCCGACAGGAATGCCCAGCCGAAGGAATCGAAACTGGTGTAGCCATAATTGGGATTATCACCAAAGCCCTGAAGACATACGTAGTCCTCCTCACATTGTCTGCAACAAATTTTTGTAAAGAGAGAGAGAGAGAGATGGTTTTTCTTGCAGAACATGATGCATCCAAATGGTCAAGTCATCAAAACAACAACAACAACAACATCAACAACAACTAATAGTTTTATAGCAACATACCCTGCTCCAGAGCTGTTACCACAAAGGGGGTACGTTAGACCGTCATTGGTGAACCAATTCGAAGCATTCCGATTGTGGTAATCCCAATTTTCATCGGTTAAATTCCCCCATGAGCCGTCTAAGGGGAATCTTTTAATGCACTTTTGTGTTAGAACACCCATATAGATTTGCAGACCCATCAGTGCGAAAACCGATAGCGAAAACATTGTCAAAATTATCACATCGCGTAGATTTTTAACCGATTCGATGACAGCGCCAACAATGGTCTTCAAGCCTTTAAAAGTCACACAGATTAGGTATATTACATTTTTTTTTTCGATCCGAGGTGTTTAGTTATATAATTAAGAAGCCATTGTTAATTTGCAAATTGAAATATTTACCTGGCACAATGGCTACTGTTTTAAGTGCTCGCAATACCCTAAACGTTCTCAAGGCTGCGAGATTACCTAAATCTATACCCATCGTCACATAGCTATTGAAAGAGGTTCAAAAATACATTTTTTTGTTTTTTAAAGAGATTTCTTCAATTCAATTCTTTAAGAAGCGGTGTTCTGAACAAATGAAGCTTGTGGCATAATTATAAATGGAAATAAATATTTTTTTTATATATGAAATAAGGAAACACAAAAATAACACAAATTATTGTAAGATTGTCTTTTGCAAATGATATTCCAACAAAAGAACAGAACATAAAAGTGACAGTTGGTTGATACAACAGCTGCGAATGTTGATGTTTTTGTTTTTTTTTCTTTTTTGATTTTCGAACATTGGACATTTTTTGAACACGGTAATATGGACGGGACGCACACAGAATGGTTCTTTTTATTTTTCTAATTTTCATTCGTATTCGATAAGGGTGTCAGAATGTTAGAATTTGAGATATGTACGGTCACATTTATATGGGAAGGATTCGCTTACAAAGTTTTGTACCCATTGCTACTGAGTGAATTGTGTGTATGATTATGTAACATTTCTGTTTGTATGACATGTCAATATCCTTGTTGTGACTTAAAATAAGCACATTCCAATTTCCTACCACCCGCGCCATACGGTGGCACCATCTAGGGGGTTGTTGTTCATTTTCATTTTTTTGAAAATTAACAAAGTAAAACATTGGAACAATGGCACTTTTCTGAAGCTTCTGACACTGACACACACAGAGGAGAGGGAGAGAAAGGTAAAAATATCCACCTTGATTTTGATAGCATTAAGAGAAGAAAAAAGACAGGTACAGGGACAGGGGCAGAAGAACGCTGGTTTATGCTAAAACAATAATAAGGACCCTTGAGAATATGTGTTTTTTTTTGTTTCCTTTGATGACGACGACGGACGTGTATAGTATAGCTTCACGAAGTGTTTGGCTGCATATTTGACTTTCAGGAAACAACATATTATATATTTTTCGATCATCTCGTATATCGTAAAATGTAGAACAAGTTATTACCTGAAGAGCCACAAGAGCAATTCGATGTTTGTAGATCTCACCTGTTCACAAAAAAAAAAATTATAAAAAACCCAAAAACCAAGTGAAATAGAATAAGTTCCCAAAAATTGATTATTGTTTCCATGTTATCATGTTGAATTATATTATTTTTAACTCTCTCTGAGTGTGTCGTGTTACTTCAAGATAAGCAAGTTTACTTTGGTAATGAATTAGCTGGATGTGGTCTTTTTCATTATTTATGTCCCATGAATTCAAAAGTCTGTACTGTCTTGTTTGGCGTGCTTCATCAAATCACTGTCGAACGAAGTATCCCCACCAATAATAAACCAAGTTATAACTTCCAAGACTATTCCGTTTCGAAAGCAACAAAGTTGTAAGCTTGAATTTAACACAAAACAAAGCTCTTTAATTAGAAAAGGGTGTCGAATAGAAACTAGGATAGAGTCGTTTTTTGAATATTTTATTTTCAATTACTGCGTGGAATCAATTATTAATGCGTGGTAATGGTTCCTTGAGGTCATTCTAATCATTTATTTTCAATCACCTTTGGGGAAATACAATCGAGAAGCTATCGAAAACTCTCCTTTCTTATAAAAATTGACATATATTTAGAATCCATCGCATGAGCACGATATCTTCAGCGGCACAAATGGATTATTGAAGGTGCACAAAAGAAAGGATTATTTACTTTGTGAAGGGGTTCTTTTTCCCACCCAGTTGCTTACGCTGGATTTATTTTTTCCTTTTAGAAAATGGCGGTTTTTTAGACGTTAACTATGTTGAGCTTCACTAAAATCAATTTTTATATAATTTATCCAACACACAAAACTTAAAAAGCCTTCTTATTTTAAATTTGATATTAATATGAAAATATTTTTTTACACAAATTATTATTAATATTTGGGAGCGTAACGGAATCCTGCTTTTTATAATCCCATTTTTTTTTTTTTTTTTCAAAAACCCCGCAAAATAAGTTTTAAAATACCGTCCTCTATAATAACGTTTTTTTTAAATAACGCTTTTTAAAATCCCGTTTATTCATAATCCTGTTCTATTACAATCCCGTCTTATACTGCTTATCCCGTTTTTTTAGAATACGTACCTAAAACTTATTGATTTCATGTTGGTTATTTTCCAGATTCTTTAAATGCTAAAGAAACTTTGCATACACCCAACCTCGCAACTACCCAAATGCTATAGTGTGCCCAAGCAGGGGGTTGCGGGGGACATGTTGATACCTCATTGTTTATACGTCGTAATAAGAAACTGGATTATTAAAAACGGGATTATAAGAGACGGGATTTTAAAAAGCGGGATTTTAAAAAAGCGGGATTTTAAAAAAGCGGGATTATAAAAACGGGATTTAAAAAAAAACGGGATTATAAAAAGCGGGATATCGTACCCGACCCTTAATATTTTTTAAAAATAAAGGGTGATCAATCAAGAGGTATTTTTTTCAAAAGGGGTTTTTTGACAGATGGCTCGTGGGTAGTGACAAGTTGCCATGTGTTTGTTATTCAGTATTCATTGACATTTCATCATTTGAAAGACTTACACCCGAACGACATTTGCAAACCGTTCAATTTATTACGAAAATTCACGTTCCGTGAGGAATGCTTTTCGTGCACTTCGGTGAACTTATGGTGTCCATAATGGACCTTCTGAAGCCACTATTCACCATACCATTAGGAAATTGGAAACGCAATATTCACTATTTAATGACACTCGACCGGATAGACCTCGGTCAGTGCGTAGTGTTGAAAATATAGCGGCTGCAGCTGACAGTATGGGCGAAAATCGCTAATAATTGATTCGGTGCTGTTCTCAACAACTTGGCCTGTCATATGGAATAACATTGGCTATTCTACGTAAAGATCTTGGTTTGAAGGCATACAAAATTCAGCTGACGCAAGAATTAAAGCCGGTTGACCTTCCGTTGCGTTTTCGACCAACAATTTGTTCAGCGATTAGGCCCATTTCTGGCTCAATGGATACGTCAAAAAGTAAAATTGACGTACATAAATGGACCGAAGAACAACCGGAAGAGGTTCAAGAGTTGCAGTTACATCGACTCAAAACAGCCGTGTGGTATGGTTTATGGGTCCGTATTTCTTCAAAAAACGACAATTTACAGTACCGTTGGCGACAGTGGCAGTTATTGTGCCATGATAACGGACTACTTTTTGTCTGAAATTAAAGCCCGAAATCTCGACAATAGTTGGTTCCAACAAGACGGCGCTACTTGCCATCTCATTTTACGCGTCCGACCAGTGAATTGGCCAGCAAGACCATGCGATATCACACCGTTAGGCTAGGACCGCACTTGCGATTTCAATCGCACGATTTTTTAGTCGCAAAAATAGAACACATGAATTTAAGTGAGAATGAACGCACTTGCTACCAACAAATCATAACGATTTAAAAGTCGCAATTTGTTTCATTTTTCTTGCGATGCGATTGTCGTAAACTTAAATGAAACACATGTACTCAAATGGATATACCCACACTTGCGATTTAAATTACTACGACTTAAAAATTGTAGTCGAAAAGAGAAATCGGCATGCACGCACTTGCGATTTTTAATCCACGATTTTTTAGTCGCAAAAAGTAAGACACATGGTCTTAAATGTGAATGCACGCACATGCGACTTAAAAATCGTAGCGATTATAAAAATGAAACAAGTTCTATTTTTTCAAGCGATTTTTCTGTCGCTACTTATTTGTAGCAAATGCGTGCACTCACATACAAAGTAGTGTGTTTTATTTTTCGTGATTAAATAATCGCGCGGCAAAAAATCGCAAGTGCGTGCATGACAATAATTTGTAGCGACTACGACTTTTTAATCGCCTCGACGAAAAATCGCAAGTGCGGTCCTAGCCTTAGACTTTTTTCTTTGAGCCTATAAAAAGTCTAAGGTGTTTTTGGATAAGCCATCTATGATTGAAGCATTGGACGCCAACTTTACCCGTGATATTCGCGAGATACCGACGAACGCGTCATGAAAAATTGGAACGTCCGTATGGACGAGCTACGGCGCTCTTGCCGCCAATTTTTGAAAGGGATTTTCTTTAAAAAGTGAATGTGAAGAATGATTGTTTAGATTAATAATAAAGATTTCAAGATGTATTTGAATTTTGTGTGTTATTTCGCATTAAAAAAAATACCTCTTGATTAATCACCCTTTATAATTTCAGATGAGGTAGTATGTTAGGGTGGCTTAAATGAAACCAAAATTTTTTCTTTTCCAATATATGAAAAGTTATTTGCTTTGATAAAATACATATGAGTTCTTTATAGTATGAATTATTGGCCGCCATTTTGTTTTTCTAACCGAAATTTTATGGAAAATAAAAATGCACACGAACTTGCTCTTATGTTTAAGATCCATAGAATTTTAAAAATAGATGTTATTAGTGAAAAATGTTCAGAAAAACAAAATTAATTTTTAAATCTCTAAAACATTAGTATTTGGAGCTAAAAATAGAATGCCATAAGCAAATGAGAATTAAGGCAAGAATAACAATGTTGAATCGTTTAAGTCATTTTTATATACATATATACATATTTACAATTTTTTAAGAAACAATTTCGATGTCAGTTTTAAGTTTATATAATAATTGTGCAAATAAAAATTAAATTTCGAAAAAAAAAATGTTTAAATTCTAATATGTAAATTTTTAAAAAAAAATTTAGAAGCTTTTGTATATACATTTTCATTAAACCCCAATATCGGAATAATGAGAAAGCCAAAATTCGAAAAAATTGTATTAGTTTTTATGGTATATCTATATACTGAATTATACATCGTAGAATTTAAGCGAAGGAAAAAAATTACAAAATCCTAAATGCCGTTTCCGAGAAAAATACGATTTTCAAAAACCATTTTTTTAAATTTGTACGATCGGTACTTTTATTTTTAGATAAAATTAAAAAATCCTTCCTCTTGTAGTAGATAGTGTTAAAAAATTATTAATTATTAAGTTTCAGAAAAATCGAGCATGTGGTTTTCGAAAACAGGAGTTAACAAAAAAATCATTGAAAGTTTTTTTCAAAAATCAAAACAAAATACTTTTTCAACTTTTTAGGACCTTTAAATAAAATTTTTGTATCAAAATCGGTTAGAAAGTTTTTGAGAAAATCGAAAACCAAAAAAAAGGAGTTACCTTTAGAATATTTTTTTTGGAACAGTTTCTTCAAATATTATCTACTTTTAACTAAATGAAATGTTTTAAATATGTGGAAGTTTTTGAGAAAATAAAATGTAATAAAATATTTTCTAAAATTTCGAAAAAAAAATGTAGAGCAAGTTCAGTTATTTTTGGTCTTAAAAAAAGTTATTTTTGGAAAAATTTAAATAAAATAAAAATTTAAAGAAAATCGGCCGAGCCGTTTAGGCTGGAGTTGAAAATAAAAATAAAACCTTTTTAAAAGTTGAGAATTTCGCAATAAATTGTCGGAAATTGAGAATTTTAAAAAATTTCTTTAAATTGAAAAAAAGAATGCCCGAAGAAACACAATACGTACCACAAAATCAATGAAAATTTTTTTTTTTGAAATTAAAATTGTGTACATGATAATATTATATCAAGAATTAAATAAAATAAAAAGTGGACAATAGCGTTGCCGTCTGCCTTTTTTATAAATATGTTCTAATTTTATATATTTGTATAAAAGTTTCATTTGGAGTTAATTTGCCGGAAGAATGAATGTGCTTAAGGAAAATTCTAAGAAATCATATTTGAATGTTCAAGATGAGCAAAACGTCTTCAATAACATTTTGGACTAGTTGATATTTTAAAATATTATATGTTTCTATTGATGTCCGCAAATTAACAGTATTGCAATGACATTAGCTTCCGACACGGCAGGTCAACCTTAGATCAACTATTCACATTAAGGCAAATCTTGGAAAAGACTAACGAATTTCAAGTCGAGACTAACCATCTATTTTTCGACTTCAAAGCCGCATATGATAACATTCATCCCGGGAAAATTGATACAACTATGTCCTGTGACATCGGAAAATACGCAGCGCAATCTGCAACTCCTCTGAACTATTCCAAACATGCGTACTCGTAAGATGGTTCCGTATTGATAATTTTATGTAAATATTTCTGGGCCTACTTTAAGACTTTTTACTTATAAATTTTAATTTTTTAGATAAATTCTCAATTTTCAAAATTGACTTTCTGTTTCTGTGTGGGGTTATCAAAAAAAAAATAGTTTAAAAAAATCAGCCATGTTGAATTGAATTTATTTATAAAATGGCAACTCTGATTTAGGAAAGAGCTACCAGGCTACACTTTTCTCCAGGATTTTTTTTAAATGAAATTTTGGAAAAATCTTTCACTTGCTTATATTAAACACTATAGCAGAATATTTTTACAGACTCTTGAAAGCTCTAGACGAAAAGGGCGTTTCTTAAAATAAAAAAAGGTACTTTAAATAAGAAAATGAGTTTTAGTGAAAAACTAGACATACGGTAAATACTAAAAAACTTATTTATAATCTTATTTCAAAATTTATATAAAAAATCAGTATTATTTATTTTTTTTTTTTTGTCAAAATATTTTGAGTTTGAAAGTCATTTTCTGAAACTATTAATAAAAATAACTTGGTTTAAAAACCAAACAAAAGAACAAAACCACCTTTCTTCTGTGATTTCTCGATTTTCTTTCCCCAACGGCGACTAAAAATAAATGATCAGGTAGAGTTCCGAGCACCATTACTCATTAATATTGAGTAACAACTCAGTGATTTGAAAAAAAAAATAACACTCAACCCTTATGGGTACCCCACTTTTCGATAGAATTTTTGTTCTTTCGGAAATACCCTGTATACTAAAATTAAACAAAATATAAAATTTAAATTGAGATAAATATTATTTAAGAGCTTTTAATATTTTGTATTTGTGTAATAATAGGTTTTACAACTAACATTTAAAAGTTATGAAGTAAATAATTTGTTGTAATAAGGAAATTATTGCAACTACGAGTACTCATCTTTTGTTAATGCGAACAGTCCCTCAAAAATAAGACGACTTCAACAAAAGATACAAATATATCTGTTGTTTATTTACTTACATTGTTGTTCGTGTAACTCAGTAGGGAAGTCTTACCCAGGATTAAGATATTTGCTCTGGCAGTGCTTGTGAATTTGTGATTTTTGCATGAGCCAAAGTTCAAAGAGACACATTTTAACCAGCTAAGACAAAAATAAATCGGCCTGTTGAAAACGTTTTTATTTTTTTTTTATTTTTGCATTTCTTTTGACTTGTTCCAGTGATGAGTACCTGGCGTTATTTTGTTTAAAATAAAAATAGAAATTTGTTAGTTTCATTAATCTAGAAGGTACATAGGTACATGCTTCAGAGACAACATGCTGAAAAGTGGAATGAATATGCATTACGTTTGCCGAAGGATATATCCATGGAAAAAAAAACCATAGATGTACGAGTATGTTGAGAACGATATTTCCGGTCTAATTTCCCCTCAATAAAAATTTAAGATGGGGGAAACAATTTTGTACAAATATAGGGGGGTGATAAAGCATTCTTTGATTAAGGTTATGGGGTTATAGTTTTGTATGTGAAATATCGAATACGAATTTTGATTTTTTAATGAAATAGATTTTATTAAGAGAAAATGAAAGAAAGAAAGGGTGAGACGAGAAAGATTTGTGTGCCAAAATATTTTCTATTTTTTTTTTTTTTTGTTTTGTTAGTTTATAAAGAGTCATTTGTTAATTTATTTAATATTTTTAATTTAAACAAAAATGCTAAAAATGTGAAACGAATAGCTTGTTTATCTTTTCAAAAATATAAAATGTACAACTATAAATTACTATATGTATCAAATACTATGAATTACATTTATTATAGTTATATACGAGTATGTTAAATGTATTAAGTAAATATGTAAAATATTTAATCCAATGTTCTACGGATTACGATTACAAACTATGTATATAGAAGAAAATCTGGTATATTGGTTAGTATATTGCTTTATATATTTTTATTGTGACAGGGAAGGAAGGAAAAATAAGCTATACACGGAAGAAATTGATACAAAATTTTGGTTATATTTGAAACATATATAATAAATTAAATAAAAATGTATGTTACTCTAGAAAAGAAAACAAAAAAAACACAATGAAATACAATAATGATTATACTTGTTAGTTTGTATATACGATTAAAAAAACAAATAAACCACAAATTAAAAACAAAATTTTAATGAATTTTTTTGTAAATAATAAGAAACGCAAAATTTTGTCTTTTAATTAAAAATCATATTTTATGGAACTCACGCTAAAGCTATTACTACGAAGTCCAGCCAATTCCATGCATCTCTAAGATACGTAAACGGGCATAAAATGAAACCTCGTGCCATCACTTTAACAGCTGATTCAAATGTGTAGATTCCGGTGAATATCACCCTAAAAACGAATTTTTAAGTTTTTTTTTTTTTGGTTTTTGTATTTTTTTTTGTTTTCCATTTTGTATAAGATTTTTTTTAAACAATTTTTTTTTTTTTTGAAGATATAGAAGGATTAAGCAAAATAAATTGTATAATAGTTGAGAACACAAATAAGTTTTAATTTTAAACTAAATACCAAATTCATAATGTTTAAAGTAAACCCCATTAAAAAAAATTAGAAGAAGAAATTTCATAATTATTATAATTCTAACTTTATTTCTACATAAAAAGATCTTAAATTTAATATAATAACAGATTTTATTTGGTGTTGTGTAGAATTAAAAAGAAAACTAATTTTATAAGGATGTTTCGATTCACATATTTTGGTTTTGTTTTTTCTACATATATTTGGTATATTTTTAATCTTAAATTTAGACATTACAATTGCTTAAATATATTTTTTTTTATTTAAATAAATTTTGTCAAATTTGTATCAAAATAAAAAAAAAAAACGGAAGAAATGCCTTGTTTGCTTGTTTCGTTTCGAAGTAAAAACGAAATAAATTACTATTTATTATTAATTTTAATTTAATATCAAAATAATATTTGAAATGCCCAAATTTTCGAAGGTTCAAGATCACAAGTAGACAAGTTCAAGACGTACATACATACATATGTCTGTGTGGACTGTTTTGTAGGCTTAAGTCGGAACTAAACTTATGTCGTATGGTATATTGTGGATTGGAGTGGTGTGGAGTGGAGTGATTTATTGTGGAATGGTGTATTGTGGAGTGTTGTATTTTGGAGAGGACTGTTGGACTTATGTGCAGAAATTTGGCGTACCAGATATAGTTTTCTTTGTCAGGTGTAGAGACCTACCGCCTAAATATTCGAACACAGAGTGATCTACAAGCGACAAAATCCCTAGCGACAAAAAATTTAAACACATGAGATTAGATAACAGCTTGACAGTGGCGTACAAAGATGGTTTGGTATTTATGTGAAGAAATTTGGCGTACCAGATATTTTGTTTCTGCGTCAGGTCAAGGAAGTGTCTGCATAAATGCTTGAGAATACAGTGACCTTCATTCAAGCGACAAAAATGTAATCACATGAGATTTTATTATTGCGACACGTAGTCATCAACGGTAATCGACATTTTTCAGACGTGTTGTACTGTCTTCAATTCTATTCTATTTTTTGTCGAAACCTGAGACAAGAGTTTTTTGAACGATGCTGAAATTTTTCACATTCTGGAAAGTGAGAATAATTTAGAATTTACGCTTTCGGGATCAGAGTATCGAGTAACTGGTATTCGAAAAACAACCAAGTATACTACTTAAAGGTCATAAACTGTCAATTATAAAAATTAATTTTTCTATGATTTTTTTAAGTTTTTTTTTTTTTGTTACGATTGAGCATTACTTGGTAATGGCATTCTCAAAACTATAGTCGCTCAGGAGTTTTCGCTCAATAAATGACCAGTTTTAGCTTGAATCTGTTGCTCTTTCTCTGTCGATCTGTTGCTTTTTGTTCATATACGTTAAACGAATATGTATAATCTGAAACATGAAAGATTGGTTTCGTTCGTCTAAGACACTTGTCGGCATAAGGGAGCAGTCCATAATGGGTTAATCCCTTGTAGTCTCTCAAGTTTTAACTCCTTTACGTATTCGTATAAGCAAAATGCCAATGAATACCATTGCCAATGAAGCAATTTATAGGTTTGCTGAATTACTAGTAACACAGAGATCATAGACAGATGTATCATATTGAAAATGACAAAAAATTAGCTTGTACCTACAACTTTTGATCCGTGGATCTTTTAAATCAGATGACTTTGATTTTGGTTGAACCAAACTTAATCCGCCAAAATCGGTGAGTTAAAATCTTGAATTGAGGTTAACCTGGTTTGTATAACTGGCCCTTGGAAATTGGTGTAAGTTCGAAAACATCTTTATCCTCGAATTTTGAGACACAGATCCCCTAAAACTGAGATATCATAAGGTATCTGCCTCCACTTTAACTCGTCACTGCTTCATATATGTGTTCATACATTTGGATTACTCAGAAAATTTTTGTCTGAATTATTTGTTTTTAATATAAATACAAATTATGTTACCTAAGGCAATTCTTTGGTTTAAGCCGAAAAGGGCTTAAAGTTTTCTAAAAAAAATTACTGTAAAGTCAGAGCAATATGAGCAAATCGGTGAATTTCTACCTATTTATTTTTTTCGGAAATAGTTGCTCCAGGTTTGTTTGTTTTTGATACGAATCGAAAGAGAAAGACAAAAACGAAATTAATTCCAAACATACAATTTTTTAAATTATATTTTAACACTGTTTCTTATTGAAATATTATCGAATATGTTTTAAATTAACTATGAGGAATGTTAAATTAACCAATTCGGTAAACTATGTTTTCAAAAAAAATTACTCTAAATAAAAAATGTTTTATTTTTACAATTTGTATCAACGATAATATTCATAAGACATAACCAAATATATTAAAATCATATAAAAGTTTTGTATGTGTATTATTTTAAAAATTTAACATGTTGATAGGGTTATTGGAATAACTTGTCACACCGTAGTTTTTTTTTTATATTTTATTTATGTCATTAAATTGGCCATGAATGTTTACAAAAATTAGGAAAGTTTGAATATGTACATATATACGTTTTTGTTATATAGAAATTTAGAGGTTCGGACAGTTTCCGAACAGATATAAATTAACTGATAATTTAAATGACTAGGACGTCATTGCCGAAAAGTTTTTCGATTAAATTTGAAAGTATAAATGGTAAGGACCACTTAAAAGAGTCTTATTATCGGCTTGGCATTAGTGAAATAACTTTAACTCCAGCCTGTACGTTAGCTGATAGTTCATTCAAGTTGATGTAACATTCAAACCTTCAAAATTCATTTGATGGTGCGAAAAGCTTTGCAGCCTACTACTGCACGTATGTATGTTATCATACAAAGCCTCCTTCAATATCTCGGAAGTCTTTTTAACTAACTGAAATTTTATATATTTTTAGACTAATACGAAGCTTGTAACTGATATACTTCCTGCCAGAACACTATTTGAATTTTAAGATTTTTTATAAAACTATGATAAGTTACATGCTCGTTATTAATCCGTGATAATTAAATCTTAAATTTAACGAGCTTTTTTATATAATTATCTGCGAAACTAACGTCAATCCATAAAAAAAGATCAAACTATCCTCCTATTGGAAAACTATTTGCTATTCCTAAACTGTTCGGAGTCTGTTGTCTGTGGCATATCTTTTAATTGTTCTTCTGTTAAATATGTGAAAATTAACATTGTTTTGTAAAGAAAAAATCCACAGTCACTTATTTATTACCATTGTCCACTTTTTGCTTAGATGACTAGCAAACAGATTGCATATTTGGAGACTTAAGTAAACCTCTTGACAAGATGAGAAAATTGGACTTAACTATAGTTTTGTACTCTCTACAATCTCAATATCTCAAAATCATCTTCAAAAATAATAGTTCATGTAAATTCAAAGTTAATTCTGGTGTACCTCAGGGAACCCATCTTGGTCCTTTACTGTTTGTTATATTCGTAAATGATCTTCCCTGTGTATTAAAACATTCAATGGCATTAATTTATGCTGATGATGTTAGAATATTTTGATTAGTTAACTCAATGGCGGATTGTGAACTTGTGAACAGATTTTGGGACTGGTGCAATAATAACCGTTTGTTTTTAAATATTTAGAAGTGTAAGACATTTTGTTTTACACGAAATCGTAATATTTTTATTTATGATTATCTGTTATATTCGTCGAATTTGTTTTTCTGACCTTGGAATCAAATCAAATACAAAAATTGTTATATGCGGTGCTTTGAATATTGAACACTTGAAAGTTGTATTTGTTCTTCCTATTAATAAGACACCTACTCAATTTGGTACAATTTATACTGATCTTTAGATTCTTAAGAAGAAGACCACACAGACTGCTCGAATTTTTCAAATTCGAACACCAATTTTACTTAAAATCAGAAAAAGTAATAAGAAACTGTTACATTAACTTGGAAATGGAGAATATGGTGGTTCGCTTTGCGGGGTTTTTACCCCCTAATCTTCTTCATGAGAACCATCGGGAAAATATTATAAGTTACGAAAAAACTGCTTAGAACGATTTGTATGAATTAAAGTGTATATAAATTATGAGCGCTCATGCGTATAAAAGGGCCACAAGGCCTCTATTTTTGAGCCATCTTGTCTCGACCTAGTTAATCTGGAGGTCAGTAGAGTTATTATTAGAAGATGATGATGTGATTATAAAAAACACACCTTAATTAAAAGTTCACAGAAGCAAAGAACTCTATTTAAAAATTTCAGAAAAATGCCTCCATATTTCAAGCATTCCTTTTATACAAAATGTGCAAATTAATCAGGTAAAAATAAGAAAACTTAATGTTTATTACGCATTTTTTGAAAAAAAATTTACCTCAAAGTCGAAATTTTGCTCGGGTAAGAAAAATTGAACACCATTTAAAACTGAATATCTAGCAACCCTAAAAACATATCAGCTAAATTTAAACTAAGTTTTAAGGGCTAATATTTCTACTAAAATAAAAATATAAAATGAGGTTCCTACCATTAGTACTGAAAGAGAAATTGACCTTAACATGGGTCAGGGTACACCAAAGTTAGCCTTTTTTTAAATCGTCTAAAAGTGATATAAAAGTTGAAAATCAGACTTTACTGTAGAACAATTTTTTTCTTAGAATATGACCAAGAGTATGGCACACGAATTACCGGACACCCTGTATATTGTCCATGAAGAATAGAATTTATAAAGCTGAAAATCATGCATTTACGGTTTCAAGGGTGGTGTTTACAGTCAGGCACTCCCCCAAGTTCTGGTAGAGTTTTTGGACTTATTATTAGACGATTGAGTATATTAAGTGATGAAAAAAAAAATGTCACTCACTCTTGAGGCCTATTCATATGAGACCTACCAACTAGAGCTATGTCAATCGCGATTGATTCGGTATTTGTGACCCGTTCACAATAGACCAAACCATTCAATCCTAATGTCAATCTCTTTGACACTGAAACCGATAAACATAAAGTGAACGAAACGAACGAAAAAAAGTTATGTTTTGTTCATTCAACTTGTTCTCAGTCATTTCACAATACCAAATAGGAATGGAAATGAAACGGAATATATAGTCTTCATTTTATATACAGTCGAAGATGGCGTGAACGATCTCGAAAAGAAGTAGATAAAGCCAAACTTTCGTTCATTTTCACATTGTCTCGGTCTCAGTCAGGTTAGGTCTCGGTATATACAATCGAAGATGGCGTGAACGATATCGAAAAGAAGTAGATAAGGCCAAACTTTCGTTCATTTTCACATTGTTTCGGTCTCGGTCAGAACGAATCGATTGGAAAAAAATGTTTTATTTGAATGAAGGACTGAAAACATTTCGTATCGGTCTTGGATGGATAAAAAAATCAATCATTGATTGATTAATTTGATCTTTTATAATCAACTATTGGAACAGATCTACTACCAACGACTGACGAATAGATGATATTTCTTTCATTTTGACTTTTCGTTCACATAGAATTTTTGTATTCATAGCGAATGACGTTTAAAATAAACGAACGAATGCAGTGCAAACAATTCATTTGTTGCAGTGTTCATGGCACGTGGAACGCGAATATACTTTGACAGTTCGTAGCCATTAGATTGAAATTCGTGATGAATAATTTATTTTTCAAATTTCTCTAATTTTCGGCAATACAATCGCAAATTTTAGTATCTTAACATTTGAAGAATTTAAGCTTAGCAAATGTTTTAAATCCAATTTGTCCTTTTATTGGTCGGCCGTTGATTCGCTCTGATTTAAATAGACTTTTATTCTAATTATGAGGCGTTGAACGCTAAACAAAAATTGATAGTGTGAACACTTGGTATTACGTTAGGCTTTTAACGAAATATAAATTTTCTGAAATCGGATTATAATTTTGTAACAAAAACGATATTCAGCTCTTACATTCCAAAATACGTTCCACCCGTCATTTGACACACCAAAATTGATTAGAAATAATTTGTATGTGTCAAATGTCAGTTGTTTTCGTGGATCGTATTCGTAAAATGGAACGCGATCAAAAAAGACAATTGGCTTTTTAATAAAGTGGAATAAGTGGAAGTCAAACTTTACGATTTAGGCGATAAGGAGTAATAATGAATGGAAAATTCAAAGAGCATGGTTTCCTCTAGTAATTTCAATTTTCAAACATTTAAGACCAATATTCATCGACACATCCTTTATCTACTCCAATCGCTCATGATATGTTTATGTTCAACATTATAAGGGTCTCAACAAACGCTTGAGCGCTTGTGAATGATAAAATAAGAGAAGCAAAACAGCTACAAGTTTCGTATTGGTCTCAAAAGTGAGATAATTTAAATAAGTAAAAAAAGAATTCGGTATACTTTTTTGTTAGGCCAATACAAGAACAGATCCAAAAATGTATCAGTTTTTGTTTTTTGTCGCTGTTAAGCAAAATTGTATAACTTGAATTTTTCAACACCATGCCAACTCAGAAAACGTATTTGGAATATTGAAACTTGCCTATTTTTATTTTTTTGTAAACATTCAAGAATATTTATGAAAATTTAAATGAATTTTTTGTGATTAATAAAAAAATTTAAAGTATCCAACTACGAAGTTTATGAAATGCAATGGGAACCCTGTCAAATTATGAATGCGAGTATGATGTCTTCTTCATTATACACTCGTCAATAAACAATATTTCAATAAAATTGGGGTTTATCATGTTATTCCAACAAAATCCCTTCATTAGTTTACTTTTGGATTGTTTTTTTTTTTTTTTTTTTTTTTTACAGTAGGTAAACAATTTTCAATCGATGATTCGACGTAGTGTAAAGTCAGCTTTTATATTTTAATTTTAAATTTAAGTGAAATGTATTTATTACAAAAATCGTTTTGAATTAAAAAAACACATATGTTTTCCGATACACATGTATATAAGTCCGTTTCTGCCTGTTTAAAAAACAACACCAACATTTTGCAATTTTCATTCCAATGAAATTGTGCTCTTCTTTTTCAGTGTACGTTGATTCATAGAAAAACTAAATCGCCGTCATCACACGAAAACACTATTTAAACGCTGAATAATCTGAAATCATATAGGATTGTTGTAGAGGTGCACTTGAGTGTATATTGCAAAAGTGCAGGGTTCTCTTAGTCAGAAGCTCTTGACATCGTTTCCCCCAGCATTCTGTGTGAGTTATCATTTCATGCGTGTATTTTGAATGCGTTTTGAATACATCTACAGCACATAATAATTCCTGTCCCTTTAGTTGAAACAAAATGTATGTCAGGTGTGACATACACGCCAATGCCAATGGCCTTCAAATTTAGACTCTTAGTCGTCTCCTGACTCACCTCACATCAAGCACAGCATTATCGATTTCTGTGGATTTATTGTTGTATCGTTTATCTCTTGAATGTTTTGCTGGGCAGGGGGATTTCTCGAGCATAGAATCTCTCAAGGGTTAGCCTACTTTTTGTCAAAATTCCAGTTTTCCATATTTAGATTTCATGAAAAGTTCAAAGTCAAGATAAACACCAGCCCATCAGTACCACAGCACCAGAAAAAAAGGTAGGCGACTTTGACAAACATTTGACACAAATCCCTTCAAGTGTGTACTTGGTGTTCGTACTAATTGCAAGACCGTGCTTGGTCTAAACAACTTGCAAGCATTGTTTTTCTATTGTACTCTGTGTACCATATTAACGGTGATGCACACATAATGTTTGAACTGCTTTTTTTTGCATACTCTTGCCTTGCCGCCAAGTTCACAACCCTCTTGCTTCTTCAGCATTGGCCATTGTATTCGTCCGCTGTAGAGGGTGCTATAGTGTTGCAGGCTTCAGTTCGCCACTTGTTCATCTCACTTCTGACACTCTGATCATTATCATAACACGTATTCCATTGTTAACAATAAAATAGCAAGCATTATCTTTTACATCTTTTATGTGGCTTTTCGATGCACGATATGATTCATCCGATGTTCCATGTAGATCCAGTGTTGCTCAGCACTATGGTTTTTTTTTTTTTTTTCAAATCTCTCTTTGCAACAAGATTACACTTATGTAAGTTTACATATCAAGTTGGTGGTCGAAAAAAGGTGGTTAATTCTGATACCAAATCTACGCCGACAATTTTGACATCAGCTAAAAAAATGACGTTACTTTTTTGTCGGTATTTCCATTGAGATTCATTAAATCAAACTTCTAGAACTAATTTTAGTCACAAATTAAATTAAATTAAATTATATTACAAAGAAAAACAGTTACTTTACATTCGCATATGATAGAGCTATGCTGCTTTAAAAGTCTAAGTTAACATTTGAAATGATCTATTTCTAGGAGGTTTTGATTTTATACATAAATACAGTAGGTACATAGTAAGAGGTTGAATGTTTAATTTTTTTTTTATGATTGGACTTAGTCTAAATGTTTTCCTAATACTTGATCTCAATGTAAAACAAATTTATTGCATTTTTTTTTTTGTTGTTTGTTTAAATTTAATTAAATTGGGAATTTTAATTATGTAACTTTACACTTTGGCTACTTTAAAATGATGACGAAATACAACATTTTACAGCAAAAAATATAATTTTTTTTTTAATATTTTTTTTTTAAATTAAACTAGGGAACTAATTATAAATTTAAAAAAAATAATTACTACAGGAAATTAAATTACTTATGAAGTTTTTTTTGTTTGTTTGTTGGGAAAATTGTTGAAAGACACACACTGCAATGTGTTTTGATTGAATTTGTATTTTAGAAATGTTTGTAGTTTTGTTAAAGCTGTTTTAGTACGAAGCTAGATTAAAACGCAAATTTTAATGAAATATACCATCATACTTTCGCTCCCCTTTTATTAAAGTTAAAATCATCGAATACCTATTTTATTTTTTTAGTATCGTGCTAACTTCATATAACTCTTTGACATTTACAAACGTCAAAAAAGGTCCGTTTACTTTGTTTTTTTTGCACGAACTGTCATTGTTTTAGGTGTGTTTAGAAGCAATTTTTTTGGTACGATACTAGTTAAAACATGGTTAAAATTAAGAATGAGTTAGTAAACTACTTTAAAGTTAGGAAATTGTTAGGTAGTATTACACTAATACCTTAACACTAGGCTGTTTAAAATTTTGTGCCAATATGTTGAACTTTAGTTAAAGGCAAATGTAAGCCTCTTGAATGGCGATTAGGTTCAAGTATTTTCACCAAGTAAATTGTATTAGGCTAGAATGCTTCATTGGGCTCTAAGCGCCGATTATGGGTTTAACGGTTAATAAGGAAAATTCTAAGTACAGGGTGGACAAAAAAGTCTCTTTCCTATTAACAAAATTAATAACTCTTTTTTATAGATATATTCGAGATATTTTTTTTTATCTCAGACATAAGGTTTGTTAAATTAAAAATTAAAATTGTTTTATTTTTTTTTTAAATAGACATTCAATAATAATAATTTGTACTCAACGTGTCTACCGGCCATTTTATGGAGTCAGAAATGTTCTAAAAGCACCCATTATTCCAGCTGTCGTGGGAAAATTTGTGAGCAATATGGAAATGTTCGAGATGTGAGGCGTACGGGCAGGCCAGGTTTTGGACGATCGTCTGCCCGAAAACATCCCGGTCGTTAGAGAAAGTGTTGCAACCGATCCTGAAACATAAACACAGGACGACGTCGAACACAGTTTTATCGTATTTTCAGAAAAAATCGGCACCTATACCCTTGATTAGGTTAGGTTAATGAGGCTGACAGTTGGTCTTATTACCATCAGACTTAGATCAATGTAGATCCGTTGTGATACCCTAGTGATAGTGTATTGAAACCGATGATAATTCTATGTAATTCAATCCCGTCAAGGATGTTGATGAGTTTCAGCTAGCTTTAGCCCGAAATGAAGGAGGGTACTTCTAAGTCATTGAAGAAATCTGTATAGGTAGGAGGTAAACACCTTTCCTTTGCCATCATTTGGGAAATCATAGAGAGGAGTATCCTCATGTCTTCGTCACCGCAAGATCCAGTTGGTCCAACAGCTCAATTCTCGTGACCCAGAAAAATGTCTGGAATAATGCAGAACTGACTTAAATAACGTCGAGAATGAGGGAGAATTTTAAGGAAATTTTATGATGACCGACGAGGCACATTTTTATCCGAGCGGGTTTGGGAGCAAGCAAAATTGTAGATTTTGGGGTGCGCAAAACGCCAAAAATCTCCAGCAACGTCCCTTACACTCACTTCGTGTTACTTTTTGGTGTGGAATAATTACTTCGCGAAAGATTTATGGGCCGTATTTCGTAGAAAGTACACCCATCACTTTCTACGAAATACGGCCCAAAAAAAAAAAATGGATAAAATAATCAAAAGAACAGAGCAATTGCCATTGAAGCCCTACACAAACAGAGCAATTGCCATTAACAATTCGTCAACCAAATACACCAACCAATTGATCAGGAAGAACAATCGGTTCTCCATTTCGTCAATCGGATTTAGCCAGTAAATTCTAGCGAACCGAGTATCTTTTCGCAAATAAAGATCTTTTGGAGAAATGATCAGTGTCTTCAAATAACGATAGGGCCATAGAGAACGGAGATGATACGTACTTGACTTGAAACAAGACATGCATCATCAAAGCTGATATCTGATATCAAATGGAACTTGATACAAGTCATGCATCATCAAAGCTGATATCTGATATCCAATGGAACAAGTCTGAAAATCAGTGAACTTATGACGGTTCGGTTGATTTGGAGAAAGTTTTTCACACCGAATGATAAGCGGATATCTATCTTAAGTTGATCAGACTTGCTATAAGTGAACCACTGTTGTACATAAATGCTCAATGACATTGAATGGAAGAAGTCAAACCCGAGAATATAAAAAAGGGCCTTTCCCAGGAAGCCGATTCTATTCAACATTTACAACAGCGAACTGATATGTAGACATTTTCGTACGCCGACATTTAAAAGACACAGAGTAGTCGTTCTGATAAGGGCTTTGGGAGCTTTTTGCCTGACAAAACAGCTCGTTTATAATAACCAGGTTGACATCAAAGTGAAGGTACATATGGCCCAAGTTATTGCCTATGGTTGCTGGATGTGGTTCAACTAGGTAACATCTGAAATGAAACTGATACGGATGTTTGAGAGGCAATGTTTTAGAATCTGTCTTGGATTACACAAGATATTAGTTCAACCGTGTTTTGTTAAAGCACTGATTTGGGGTCACATTGCAAGATTGATGTCCTCGACCAATCTTGATTGTACGTCTAATGAACTACATCCCGCCCTATGCACTCCTCTATTTGTAGAATTGAGGGCTGATACAAGATAGTAAGGAGTTGGCCTCTTTATGGTCGAGACTACCCCGCACAAGGCAGATTACAGTGCCTTCGGTTCATTCAAAATTTGACCGTTCAGAACCTAAGTGATAAGATAAAGCAGAAGAACCAGTTCTGGATAAATAGGGTTATATTTTCATCCATTAAGGACTGAAATTATGACGTCGTGCTCAAAGACTTCAACACAACTATGTTGACTTATGGCTCAAAGATGGGGTGTGATGTTGGTTCAGCTGGTTTTCAAGGTGAATTACTGGCCATCAGGGAAGCATGCAAGTTACTGAAACAAGATCCAAACCAGAACCGGATTACAGCTATTATCACAGACAGTCAGTCTAGTAAAGGGTTTTTCAATTCTCTATAGTAGTCATGTTGTTTTGGTGACATCAGTTAAATCTATTATTTTACTGTAGATTTAATCATCATCCTCCAAACTGCTCCAGCCATGCTGAAATGAACTCGCAATCCTGAATATTAAATTCAGTGTCACTCTTAACTGGGGTCCAGGTCAAAATGGCATTGATTGGGATGAACGAGCAGATAAGCTCCGACATTCAGAAACCAGCTCTTATTGGCTCACTTGCGGAAAGAGTCAACATTCCACTGGAAATTATGAAGGGCAATATTTTCTCAAATTTTCTTAACGAATCAAACCGCAAGTGCAGCAGTTTAACTAACTGCATTATACCTAGGAGGACTTGGCTCACTTATAATACACACTGAACACTTGATCTGATATGTAGACCCAGGCAAAATACATAGCCAGGATCGTTCCTACCTGTACCGGAAACTGGCTCATAGGAGAGCGTGCAGTGAAGCTATGCATTCCTCACAACACTTACTGTGGTAACTGTGGGAACCAGCAGGAAAAGGAAACAGTCATTTATTTCCTCTGCAAGTGACATGTTCTGGCCTAAATTAAAGTACAATCATTCGGAAGGACATTTTTTGACGATATTGACGAACTTTCGGAAATAATGATCAAAGACTTGATATCTTATATGTATTAACACGACAAAGTGGCTCTGAGACGAACCTCGACGACTTCTTTAATGGGTATCCTAAAGACGCTTCAAAATGACTCTAGGATGAACTTCGATTACTTCTGTACCGTGCTCTCCGTTAGATTCTTTAAGACTCGAGCTAGCCATTTGAGGGATTTGGAGGAAGTTAATGGTGCACAGAGGCCGGATGGTCACTCGATCGAAATAATTGTTTCTGCAGCACCAGTAAACAAGCAGTTTAGTTTGGCACAAAGTAGATGGTTTCGAATGCGGTAAGTGCTCCGATAAGAGAGTGATCTGATTTTTGATATTGTGCTGAAGCAAACACACGACACACCTCAACAATAAGACACATCAAACCCTACTACATCCTTCTTGTTTTGACTCAATCAAAACTGGAGGACTCCATGAGAATACGTCCCTAAATCCCTCTATCAATTTCAGTCACAGGCTCAAATAACTTTTCGTATCAAAATGGCGCACTTCAAAGCTATAATTTGGTCATAGGGCAAGACTGCAATTTGATCGCTAATTCTACCTATCTACCTTGTTTTGATCGACCTAAATTTGTAAAACTGAAATAGTTTAAAACAGGGACAGTGGGGTTAGTAAGTTTAATGGAAGTGTTTTTTTTTTTAACTTGAATTTTAAAGCGTAGAGCCGTAAGGTTAATAATATTTTTAAAGTAGAGCAGTGTGTGTCTTGTTACCAAAATTTGAATTATATTATTTTTTAACTTTTGTTTTAAATGTCTACATGTTTCTTGTACATACTACAACTACATTTTTATAAGTTTATGTAAATCGAAACTCAAAACTACAAATTTTTTGAACATTAATAAATTCGTCTACATAGCTAAATTACAAGAAGTAACATACGATATAGGTTTTAAATCTAACAATTTTAAGTTTCTACCTTTTTTTTTTTTGTTAAATTAATTTATACAAACATTGTACTAGATAAATATATTTAAATGTACATTTTAAATAACTAATTATACAATTGTATAATTTCTATAAAATCTACTATTTTTTTGTTTAAATTTGAGTTTAACAATTAACAAATTAACAAAAAAATAATTTAAAAAAATGAAAATGAAAAAAAAACTCGATAAAACAAATTAGTTATTTTTTTAAATAATTTACAAAAAAACTGTTCGAAGACAATATTGCGATTGACTGATAAAATATCAATGGGACTTGGGTCAAGGATCCATATGAATTAATGAATATTTAAATTCAATGTCAAACGAAACTATTCACACAATTTACATTAATTCTTGTAATATTAACCAAACAAGAAATAAAAAATTTATTAGTATTCACACTTTTTTTGTCAAACTTTTTTTTTTTTTGAAAAACGTAAATCAAAACAAATTAAACTCTCATTTTCTACGCACAAAAAAACTTCACAAAAGAAAAAAAGCTTCCTTTACCTTGGAAATTAAATTTATACGAGTATATGTATTAGTAACGGAATTTTTGGTATATTTTTGCTTTCGGCTTTAAACAACAAGTAATATAACTTTTTAATATAAAATAGTAATACTGTCTGCACTTTTGCATATAAATTTCTTCTTTTTTGTATTTTTTTATAATTTCTTGCAGGTTTTTTTTTTCAAGTAATATAAATATATATTTTTAACAGGAAACAATATTTTTTATATATTTTTTTTAAATAATAAAAATAGAGTTAAATTTAAGGAAAAAAACAAAATAACAAAAATATTCAAAGTATAGAAGTTTAGAAAAAAGAAAAAATATATTTTGATTTAGAGGGCTAGAAAGGGTACTCACTCAGTTGATTCGACCGTTGGTGTCGTCGGCATTATCATCAATATACAGTTAGTAAGAATAGTTGTAATAATGAATAATGAAAATAACGGATGTACTAAAATATAAATAGCTACACGACGTATCGGGTTGAATGGATCGAGCAACCACATTGCTTTGGATGCAGAAAAGCGAAAAATATCTTTTCCTTTGCTTACTACTACAAATGTCTGTAAAAAAAATATACAAAAAATTTAATTAGTTATCAAGATACAGATTGATTACAAAAGTAAATAATTCAAATAAAATATGTTAAATTGTTGTAAATCAAGACTGTTTGAATGGCCGATATCTTAAGCAGACGTAAATGATAACAAACATTCTTTCCAATCCTTCTATTTCTACTAACGTGTAGTTAGAGTAGTAGGGTAGTTAAGTTTACATTTAAAGCCACTTAGGTCTTACTTAATTATTTTAATCAAAATTTTCAAAAAATATCTGCAGCTTTATTTTTCCAACGACTTTTAAAAATCTTTTGTTTACTACTTGCTGTCTTAAATGAAAGAAATTGCTGTCTTTTGGTTCAAGACAAAGCGTATGGTAAAAAGTATTAGAATATTAGTACTATTTCATTATAACGGTAAAGTTAGAGGAATCAAGGACTAAAAAACTTATGTCTTCTTTGATTTTTGTCTTGCTTATAAATAATTTCATAGTTTATTGATTGACCAATTAATTGGCCATGTTGTTTTGGTGACGTCTGTCGAATCTGTTTTTTATTATCCAGTAATTGATGCCAAATCATGATGGCAAGTTACACAATTGGACAGCACGTCCAAATGATAAAACTTTATTATCAAAATGAGCGTTCGCTAGTGCGAAGTTGCGCCTATTTGACGGCAGAAGTGGTAGCCCTTCACAGTTGAAGTTTTAAAGTTTAGTAGCCAAATTTGAGACGACTGGTTCGGTAATCAATCAGCCAACATTCGTACTTCAAAAGAACCTAAGATCAGCCGAAAACATCGCCGCGGTCCTTGAAAGTGTACAGTGGACCCGAGGCAAGCGATATCTCGCCGTGCACAAGAAATCGGCCTTTCCCAGACTTCAACCTAGCGAATTTCGCGTTGGGACTTTTTCATACACGCGTACAAGATCCAACTGAACCAGGAACTTAAAGTGCATAGACAATGTCGTTTGATAGCTGACTGGGCTTCGGAGCGTTAGGAAGAGGACCCGAATATTGGCCGAAAAAACGTCTTTAGCGACAAGGCGCATTTTCGCATGAATGGATGTGTTAATGAGCAAAATGGCCGTATATGGGACAACCCCAACCCACACGAGGTAACAAGTTACCATTTGGTTTGTATTTTGATGTCATTGGCCCTTTCTTTTGCGAAAACGACGGTGGTGAGGCAGCCACAGTCAACGACGAGCCCTACAGAACGATGATAAACAATTTCTTATGGCCCAAATTGAACCATATGGACCTAGGCGACCGACATGTGGTTCGAGCAGGAGGGCGTGCTACATGCCACACGGCCGACGCCACGGTTGAAATTCTGTAAGAACGATCTTAGCGAAAAGTTATATCTCGCAGAGATGATGTGAGTTGACCAGCAAGGTTATGCGATTTAACCCCTCTAGACTTTTTCTTGTGGGGTTTCTTGAAGTCGCAGGTCTATGCGAATAAACCACAATCGACCGATGTCCTCAAGGTCAACACAGGTTATCGCTCAAATTCAGCTAAACAGTAGAGTCATTGAAAATTGAACCACTCGGATCCGTGCCACCGTAAGAAGCTAAGGCGGGCATTTGAACGATGTCATAGTCCAAAAATAATGGCATTTATGGGTCTTTCAAATAAAGAAAGAATTTTGTTACTTCGTCACACATAGCTTGTTCTATTCAATTAGAACATCTACCCGCCCTTATTGAAAAACCATATACAAGAGAAAATGAAGAACAATTTTCTCAAGAACTACTAAGTCCCTTTTCTGTCGTGGGTACTTTTTGACAAACACAAAAACCAAAACATCACAGAGGGGAAGTTGAATAAAAATAGTTTAAGTCATTTGTGCGAATATAAAAAAAGTGTTTTTTTATATTGCTTTAAGGAAAAGCTAGAAGTTATGTCCTATGTGCCGAAAGGAAGCCTTTGCGTTGACCCGTTGACCATTTGCGTGTGTCGGAATCGCTTTTTATATACTGACGAAAACGAATCTAAGCCCCTATTGGCATCTGACCTATCCCTTCCCCCTCCCCCGGACAGATTTATGATTCTGGTGGTTGTTCGAGCTCAAGTGTTTCCAGATCATTTTCTTCTTCTCTTTTGTCTTCTGAGTATGTCTTCTATGAAGACACAAATGTTTTGCCAGTTTAAGTGACGATTCAGGATCTTCTTTACTGGAGTGATATTGTCAGTGCTGTTCTGCAAGCTTTGGCGAAGGAAATTCCATCTGCTGCAGGAAACACAGGTATGATTTGTTTCATCTTCTGCAGAGTCCCCGTACTGACAGGCTGGACCTACAGCTCTTGAGAAAGACCCCTTCGTATAATCAGCTTTAGAGGGTCAGCTTAAGAACTTCCATTGGTGTGCCGTCTGGTCCCGGAGCTCTTTTAATGTGCAAGGTTTCCACGACTAATATCTAAGCCTTCAACACTGAACGACGGTATATCCTGTTGTTAAACTGATGTGGTGTCGATCGGCCTGACTGGATGAGTTAGGAAGAGCGTATCCACTATTTGTTTCATCTGTCCTTCCTTTAGAGCGGGTCTGACAATCTGATCTCCAAGTTTTCGCATGAAAATCTTATACCCTAGTCCCCAGGAGGCGCAGTTAACTTCTCGGCCAAGAACACCCCATTTCTATCTATGGCTCAAATTGATGGTCATTTTAAAACTCATGTTCTGAGCTCCGCTAAGTCATTTTGTTTTGGGTCAGCGTGTATTCTTCGACTCTTCGTCCCCTGATGCCTTGTGTCTGGGTTTCGGTTATCTTCTTCGAAGGTTGGCCTCCAGTAAACGTGACTACTAGTCCTGTGGGGCCGCTTTTTCTGGCCATCGAAGCATCACATGCGAGCCGTGTTAGTTGTATCGTGGAAATTTTTTCGTCAGTGAAAGAAAACAAATTCCTGTGAGTAATCGTTATCTTCGCGTACGGACTTAGCAGATCTTCCAATTGTTCGTCTTCAATTTATCCGGTCCAGAGTGTCATTTGTATACCCCAAGTCCCAAATATTATGTGATGAACGGAGCATAGACAATTGATCCTTGTACAGGAAATAGATTCCACGTTACTGAGTTTTGGAAGCATTGGAAGCATATTGATACACTATTAAAGCTCGGAACTTTATGAGCTCATCATACGTTGGCGAAAAAATTTCAACGTTCAAAAGACAAGGTGGTCTTACGGAAATGAGTACGAAAAGCTAAGAGTTCTTTTGTCAGCAAAGCAGTTGATTGGATTAGAAGTAACAGACAAGAGATCATTTATGAAGATTAAAAATAGTGTGGGAGATAAAACGCAGCCCTGGGGAACACCAGCATTTATTTTGTGTAGTTAAGACTTGAAACGATGGTTTGAACAGTCAGAAAGATAACTTCCAATCCAACGAAGAATCAACTTCCCAAAGCATTACGAATGATTCCAAGCTGACACGAGGACAAAAGGTATCAATTTTATCCACTTTGCTTTTTTGGAGACTCTTGGAGAATGGACTGGAATCAACTAAAAAGTAAAAAAAAATCCGCGCAAAAGTAGCATAAAAGCAAAAGATTAAAAACAATGGTTAATCCGAAAAGTATGCCGTAAATACTTTATCGAAAACGGATTTCTTTAGTCTGATATCAGTATTCATGACTAGACTAAGTACATACTCCTACATAAATCTGGGTGATTGAGAAAAACCGATGACATAGCATAATTTCCCACCGAAACCAAAATTTTCAGAATCCCAATATAACACATCTTTAGGTATGTTTTGCCTCAAATTAAAACCATTTTCTTAACAATTATCAAGTCACCCCATCGAAGTCAGCAAAAACCGAAAAATGATTGAGTATTTTCAATGACAAATTATTGTTTGTTGTTCATGGATGACATTCCTTACATATTTTATTGGTCAAATTTATTTCAAACAATCATGAAGGACTTCTCTGAAAAATATTCTCCAACTGCATTTTAGGAATCTTGAATTTATCCTTATGCCATAATAGCTTTGACAAGCGTACAGCAATACCACGAATTACAAACACAAAACTGCAAATTAAAAAAAAAAAAAAAAACACTATCACGTACCAAAGGACAGTCATATCGATCGCATTGCAGTCCTTTTTGCTTGCGCTATATTCGTATCTATGGCATATACTTTGAAGTTTTCAATTCGGAAATATGTATCTTAATGTGGTGTGTGTAGGTTAACTTTTATTTTGCTGCAAAAAACAACTAACCCCCTTTTGCAATTTATTGGGAAAACGTTTATTGTTGAAAATATATGGGCCACAAGACAGGGCCAAGAAGAGCACATAAATACAAAATTAGTATAAACTTAAAGAATAATGCAGCACCCTTCGCAAGAATTTTTTTTGTTTTATACATTGGTATGTTTATTCCCGCAGCAGCAAGTTGGCGACAGACCTCGTCTTTTAACATTATTTTCTATAAATATCATCGGGTAGGTACATAAATATGTATATAGGACCGCAGCTTGTATAAATGTTGCGTGTTTTTCAACAAATAAGAAGGTGCGGAAGGTGAGCTTTAAAAACAAAACTATGAAATACGATTTCGCGGTCGCACGAGTTATATGAGAATCTTTAAAGTGAATTTCTCTTGAATAGGGTACGAGTACTGTCAAAAGGAGTGGAGTGATATTACCCGATCTCACCTAAATATTTTTCCAATTTTCAAGAAAGGTGATGCTAACCAACAAAAAAATTACAGAGGAATCTCTGTCCTTGGCTCTTTGAGAAAGATTTTGACCTCAATATTTTATGAAAGGCTCACTAAACGAATTGAGGACACTAATCTTCTCAGTAAATTTCAAGCAGGTTTTCGAGCGGGATTCTCTACAGTGGATCATATATTTGCCCTTACAACCATTGTCAAGAATTCTATCGATAAGAGGAAAATCATTTGATAATACTT
This sequence comes from Philhelius festivus, assembly GCA_963931855.1. Taxonomy (NCBI): domain Eukaryota; kingdom Metazoa; phylum Arthropoda; class Insecta; order Diptera; family Syrphidae; genus Philhelius; species Philhelius festivus. The sequence continues at coordinate 11,491,009 of OZ007557.1, read as the reverse complement.
CGTGGACTTTGAAGCTTCCTTTGGTAATGTAAATATACAGGCTTTAATGTACAAACTATCATCAATGTATCAAGGTATTTCAACATTCTGGACTTAGCTACTGCTATGGGATGGGATGAAGCTTTCAGAATGATTCAAAACGACCTCTGGTGTTCCTCAGGGATGTACTTTAACCCCAGTACTCTTCGCTTTGTATACTGACGATATTCATAATGTACTTCTAGGAGGAATACTCTTCGCTGATATTTATTTATTTACTGTGCGCTGACGATTTAGTGCTACTGGCCCAAAATCTTTTCGCCCTTCATTTGCAAATAAATAAACTGAACTCCTTTTGCAAGGCTTGGGACTTATTGTCAATACCAGTAAAACCAAGATCATGATTTTTGAAGTGAAGGAGAACACTACCCGAAGAAAGTTGGAATTTCAATGATCAGCCTATAGAAGTTGTGAAAGAATTCAAGTACCTAGCAGTTCTACTTACATATAACATGAATTTTTCCAAGCATGCTAAATTTTTTTTTATAATTAACGCGCACTCAAGGGATTACCACTACCCTTTAAATGTTGATTTAACACAGTGCGAGCATTTAGGAAACAGTAGGAGGATTAAGTAGGAGAAACCGATGTACATTCGTCTTAAATGTCTGGACATTGAAATGGGGAGGAAAAACAGAGTCTGTTAAGGAATTCCACATTCGAGTCGTACGGCAAAAGAAAGAATCTCTATACTTAACTGTACGTCCAAAGTTTGGCTCTAGAGTATATTGATGGGCATGCAATTCGCTATTTCAAAAGAACATTGTTTAAAGAAGTAACAATAAAACAGTGACAGACAAGAGACATTTCGACGATAATCCAACGAAACAATTGTTTCGGAACTTGCTCTGTCACCTATCAGCCTTAAAGCTCTATTCTGAATTCTGTCTAGTAAGTGCAAAGATGTTTTTGATGCACCAGACCATATATGAGAATTGTATTCTAGTTTATGACGTATATAAGCCTTATAAATTGTGGCCAGATCAGAGGGGGAGAAAAACTTTTTACATCGTTTTAGGAAACATAAGCATTTGGCCGCACTTTTAGCAATATCCAATATGTGGTCATTTCACAAAAGGGGGTCAGTAAAACATATACCCAGAATTGATAGCGTTTCAGTTGCTACGATGCAAGCGCTATCAATGAACAATGGCATAGGCGGAATATTCCAATTTAATGACAAAAAACAACTCTTGAGTATTAGAAGCATTAAATTTAACACGATTTTTAATACCCCATTTAACGATGCAATTTAGATCGGAATTTAATGAGCTCAACATATTTTGCCGTTATTGCCGCTATTCCACATTCAAAGAACAAGGAATAAAAGAGGTTATTTATAAAAATAAGAAAAAGAGTCGGAGACAAAACAGAGCCTTGGGGGACACCAGAATTTATTTAACGAGCTTCAGACTTGAAACCATCCAAAACAACTTGAATTGAACGTTCAGAAAGGTAACTACCAATCCAACGAATAAGATATACATCAATACCAAACGCACCCATTTTTGATAAAAGAGCAGGATACCAGACTCTACCGAATATCTTAGAAATATCAAGCACAATGATTTTACTTTCACCAAAAAAATGTAAGGATTGGTTCCACTTTTCAGTGAGATGTCATCAAATCACCAGTGGATCTATTACTGTTCCTCAAGATATATCTTAAGCTGCCGATTGATCAGTGTTTCCATGACGTTAGACAAAAGGGACGTCAGTGCGATTGGCCGATAATTAGAAGCTGAAAAAGATGCACTTTTTTTGGGGACTGGTTGGACGAACGCTGTTTCCCAACTCTTCAGGAAGTATCCTGTAGAATAAGAAAGATAGAAAAGTTTGCGCAGTGGTTTTGCCAATGTGGAAGAACATCTCTTCAAAACTATGGGTGATATACCAACCGGGCCAGCAGATTTGTGAATATCGAGATCTTTTAATATTCTAGCCACTAAAAGTAAATTTTTCCCATTGAAAAGTTTACATTTTCAAAAACCGGTGGATTCAAGTCGCTATCGGGCAGAGATGAATTTTTCGCAAATAGTTCTACAAACAATTTAGCTTTATCTATGGAACTAATAACAGGGTAATCATTGTAGATGAGCGTGGGAACCAACGAAGAGGTGGAGTTTTTAATTTTCTTTACGCATGACCAAAAGTTTCTACTGCCTTTAGGGCACTGGATTATTTTTTGTCTTATTTTTTGTTCGTGAAAGAATTTGGTTCTTTGGATCCAAGCGTTACAAGCATTCCTTACTTGCTTAAACTTAATGTAGTTTTCCTCAGAAGGGTTGGCGGCTTTGTTTGTTTGGAAGCACAACTCTCTCACCTTTATCACTTCTTTCAGCTAACGTCAAACCAAGAGTGTTCTTTTGGCTTTAAACTCTTTGATCTGTGTGGAACAAACATTTTCAAACCATTAATGATTACATATGTTTGTTATCATATCAGCACATGCATCCACGTTCTTATCGAGGAAGCTTATCGACCAGTTAAAGTTCCGGAAAAAGTTGCTAAGACCAAATCAATCGGCTTTCTCGTATTTTCATACGACTCTTTGGGGATTTTTCTATAACTGGGGCGTTGGAGCATGGAAAAACAGCTGACACTACAGAATGGTCTGACGTTCCTAAAGGCGTTAACACATTTACTATATATTTTTTAGGGTGGGAAATGAGGAATAAGGAATATGGAATGAAGATAAAAGCGCTGAAGACAAACTAGCATTAAACTTAATGTGGTCCAAATTCTTTTCAAAACAAAAAGTTGATCTGGTATCCAAATATTGTGTATTCCTCAATACAGTCAACACGGAATTACTTAACCTCACCGCCCGATGGTGCCAGTATCGCAAGAGAGATTTACTATCGTCTAGTACATTCTCTTAGACAGCTACTGTCAAAATTTTAGCCGAATCGTAGTTTTGCGGAATCGTAGTTTTGTGTGAAAGCCAACTTGTCCGATTCGATTCTTGTTTTTGGAAGGAAATCGCGCTGCGAATTCAAAAAGCTCTTGGATGCTGTTTACGGTGACTCTTCTCCTTCGATGGCGACCGTCAAAAATTGGTATAACGAATTTCAACGTGGTCGCACATCGGTTTTTGATGAGACCCGCCTAGGTGCCCCGAAAATGGCTACTGTGTCAGAAATCCATGATCTCGTATTGACAAACCGCCGCGCCGGCCGCGCCGATTGAAAGTGCGCGAGATAGCTGAAACAGTAGGCATCTCAAAACACCGCGTGGGTCATATACTCCATGAAATTTTGGGCATGAGAAAGCTGTTTGTGAGATCCGTAACGCGTTTGCTCATTCCGGGAAAAAAGCACCGGCTCACACCTCCGCCAAATTGGTCGAATTGCACTACGAACTGCTGCCCCATCCACCGTATTCTCCAGATTTGGCGCCGTGCGACTTTTTTTATTTGCAAACTTGAAAAAATCACTCGCCGGGCAGAATTTGAAGTCGAATGAGAAGGTCATCGCAGCCACGAGACCTCGAGAAAACCTATTTTCGGATGGGTTAAGAAGTTAGAGCATCGCTGGATCAAGAGTATCGAGCTTAAAGGAGACTACGTATGTTGAGAAATAAATCGCCACTTTTCCAAAAAAATTGTTTTTCTTTTGTAGGCTAAGTACTTATCGGACCGTCCTAGTATATCTAAAATTTTATACTTTATATTATTTCTGTTACGAAATGTCATATCAGGCAGATGACACAATTGCCATGTCTCATTCTTAAGTAAAAAATATTGTTAAACTATTTTTTAAAATAAAAAAAAATTCAATAATAAAAAAAAACTTACCAGTATATTTGAGTAGAACGGATCAATATCCTCGAGAGGAGTGGAGGCCAATTCCGGCGGGAAGCTGCTCTGCAGTCGAACAGGTATGGGCACGCCCTGTTCAAGTGTAGGATCCGGTTGTGGACCTTCATCCTCGTCCTCGTCATCATATCGGATCTGTTTGATTTGTTATTTTATTTTTCGTTTTTGATTTTTCGATGTCAGAGTTGGTATAGTTGTGATTAATGTGAAACGCGATTGAAGAAGATTGAAGAATTACAAACAAACAAAAATCAATATTAGTTATTGTTAAAAGTTATAAATAAAAATTAAATAATTTTGTAAACGAATTTGTATAGTTTTATATTTTTATTTTGTTTCGAATGGGGATTTTGTTTATTTTATTTTTTTTTTAATTTCAATCAGAAGTACAAATTAAAATAGATAAAATAGTGAAAAGTTGCTATTCTTAGTCCTTAATTAAAAAAAAAATAATAATAAAGAGAAAGAAAGTCAAAAGGAAAATGTAAGAAAGATACAACAAAAAAAATTAATTTCTTTGGTTGCAAACATTAACCAAAGGATAATGCCAGTGAACGAACTCATTTTGTAGAGTTTTCCAATGAGTGTGTGAGGATTTTTTTTTTTACTTATATTTTGGGAAAAATATTGTTAAATGAAAAGAAGCTCAGTGTGCTCATCATTCAATACCAATTAACTAGATTTTATTTATTATCAAATGCAAACATATACCTGTAGTACATATAGTAGCAATTCAATTGTTTAACTGGGAAAATAAGTAAACATTATCTATGTATGTTTATTATAGTTGTATAAATGTTTTTTTGATGATGTTTTAATAGTGCGTGGTCATGTATGTTTAGTTTAGTTTGTTTTAATATGGAATTAGAGAGCAATCAATTTTAGTGCGGAACGGAGCCAATTTATTGGTACAATGGTCGTCTTTTTAAATTCCACTAGAGCTAAATTCAATTGACCGCCCGATACCACATGGGATTTCATGATATGATAAACACTTTATTCTCACTCAACTGGGCCAAGAAAAATTCTCTCTAACAACTGGCCCGTATTCCAAATTTTATTTAAAGTACATTTGGTCCTTCAGGCATTGTACATATATTCCATTATTATAAACCGGATCAAAATACGAATTGGTAAGACTCATAAAAGGATGAGATTTGTTTCATTTGAGTTTTATAACCTTTTTTGTATCCTTAAAGTTAAAAAACATGAAAACCCTATTTATACCATCTTAGGAGAATGACAACTGTTTACTCCCTTTATTTTAAAATCTAAAAAATCTAAAGTAAACTCCTAATAATCCTTTTTCTCGCACGAATTCTTTCCTTTTTTTTTTCAATTTTGTATGTTTTGGGTTAAGTGTTGCATCTGGGGGAAAATGAATCACTATTGTTGGGTAGAATCTGTAGTTCCCATTTCCTAGTTATATCTTAGGTATTTCCATTTCCCAAAGTATCATACTTGCACACTATACATCTGGTACACATTTAATAGTTTCTCTTATGTCATCTAACTGCAGATCATAGGATATTATCAACCTTAGCACTCAGACAAAATATCATGTAAAATTAACCAATTATCATGTTAAATATTTAACAATATAGAGGATTTTATTGATGACTTGAGAAGACATACTAAGATCAACGTGTCAATTTTAAGACTAATTTTAATTTTATTTCATAAACCTAGATGCAATTTTAAAACATTAACTTTTTAAAATAACCAAAAATTTTGTAAAAATTAACACTGCGGTCGTGTTAAAATATTGCCAATTTATATTTATGTGAATTTTGTGTTAAAATAACCCGACATCTTCTTAAATCAACTGCATTGCTTTCAGAAATAGTGCTACGTTAATTTTAAAATGAATATATTGTTATTTTAAAAGTGTACGTTTTTGAGTCGTATTCAAATTTACATGGTTAAGTGTTATTTTTAAAATTAACATGATAATTGTATAATTTTTAAATTAGGTCATGCAATTTTCTATAAAAAGGCTAGGTAATTTTTTCCCTACGAACAAACGTAGATTTTGGGATTTCAAAAAATGTCAAATTTCGAAGGGGTAATATAACCCCCTTATGCTCTTTTCTTAACAGAATTTCTTTAAAAGATTTTGAGAAATATGGCAAACATAGTTTTCCTGCTTCGAAAACTGAAAACGTAAATCGGGAAGACATTTTCTAAGAGAATTTGTATGTCTTGTCATAGAATTTTGGTGCTGGGGGCATTTACTTCGAGCAATGATAGCTTAACAAATTTGCAGGGAAACAAATATTTCAGAGGAAAGGAAATTCCTTATTATCTTCGGATGTATTTCAAGCGTTCATAAACCTAACCTAACTTTACCTCGGTGTGTATTGGTATTGGGAAGAAATTTTACAGGGACGATTATGACACTTATCATTGACATGATATGAGATTTTTGGTTCCGGGAAAATTTATTTCTAGGGACTTCCCGAATTTCTACAATTTAAAAAAAAAAATTGTTGAGAATTCATTTAAGAAAAAAAGACCTTAAAGATGTGTTTCTAAAGAAAGGTCAATGCCGCAAAATTATCTCTCAAGGGGTACCACAAGGTTCAATTGTAGTATCCATTCTATTTTGCGTTTTTATTAATAACCATCTCTCTCAATGCCTACATGCACGTTTTATAAATTTGGTGCACTGCAGAGAGAATTTGATGACCGTTAAAATGTTTGAGCGCAGTGCGAGCGTTTAAGAAATTTGGAGAGGATTAAGAAGGAGATACCGAAGCTCATTGGTTTTGAATTTATGAATATCATAATGAGAGAGAAATATTGAGCCGATAAAGCATTCATAAATCTCTCAATTCAACAGTATGTCTGAAGTAAGGCTTCGGATTCCTCAAGGCAAATGTAGCTCATGGATAACAGATATTGGGTTGGGATGGGTTCCGCTTACAAGAGATAGCATTGAGTTTTTCAAGTATTAAATTGTACGTGGTTTTTGGTTTACCATTTGGCAATGGTATCTAGATCTGAATTCAATGAGCTTGCAATACGCTGCCGTTGAAAGTCCACATACAAAGGACAAGGACGTGAATCTAAATCTAAAACGAAAGGTCAGAGTACTATCATCACCGAAACAATTTAGTGGATTAGAAGTTTCAGACAGAAGATAATTTATGAACATAAGGAAGAGTGTCGGCGACAAAACGGAGCCCTGGCGCACACCAGCGTTTATTTTGTGGATATTAGATTTGAAACCGTCCAATAATACCAAATGCACGCATTTTCGATAAGAGAGCTTGATGCCAAACTCTATCAAATGCCTTTGAAATATCAAGTGCAATAATCTTATCTCACTTTTCGGTGAGATAAACCATGAGATCACCAGTGGACCAATTGCTACGAAAGCCATACTGCCGGTTATTAAGAACCTTTCGTTCCTCAAAATATTTCTTAAGATGAAAATTGATCAGCGTTTTCCATGACCTTGGAAAAAAGGGACGTACGTGCAATTAAACGATAGTGAAAGTGCTGTCGTCAGCAAAAAAAAAATAATGAATTAGAAGTTTCAGTCAAAACATCATTGATTAATATGAGAAAAAGAGAGTGGGAGATAAAACAGAGCCCTGTGGCACACCAGCATTTATTTTATGAATTTCAGACCTAAGTCAGTCGAACATAAATTGTATTGAGCTGTTTGAAAGGAAGTTTCGAATTCAACGAAGAAGATATTCATTAATACTAAATACATGTATTTTCGATAAGATGCCAAACTCATTAAATGCTTTTGAAATATCAAGTACAATAATCCAACTTTCTCTAAAACGATGTAAAGATTTGTGCCATCACTGTCAGATCAGCAAAGGACCTATTGCTACGAAAGCTATAATTCAGTTCGTATCTATTCGGATGGAGGACAACTTAGCATTGAACTACCGATTTACGTTTATCCAGTGGTGGTTTCTCTATAGAACGAAGTGATGTCTTCATAAAGCATAACTAAATGATCACCTAGAGCAGCTGTTAGGTAAAAATGTTACTAGTTCCATAAAAGATTCTATGCAAATATATTGCACGGAAGTCTTTTCTTACTTGATTTCTTGACAAGCTTGTCAGCATACGAATAAATGGTTCTATTTATCTTGTACACATACATTTAGAAGGTTCTTACGACAAGATCTTTCTGGCTGAAAAATTCGAATTATAATTTTGAAAAATGATTAATAAATGAATTCTACTATTTTATCGTGATTTTAAAATTTAAATTTTAAAGATTCCACCGCTAGAACTTAGGTTAAATGGTTCGAACTTGAACAGGGCCACAATAGATCTGTAAATCTCAGTGCACTCAAAACCCATATTTATTCATTCATCCATCCAGGAGACTCGTTTCCACTATGGAAGATCTGGGCACTTTCGTATCTGCAACCTTAACAGGTATGGAATTCCAGACTTAAGAATATGAACAAAAAAAAAACTCAGCTACCTCTCCCAAAGCTGTTAACCCCACAAACGGAGCTTGGCCTCGCTGCGCCCTGGACTTGTGGGGTTAACAGCTTTGGGGAGAGCTGCTTGGATTTTTTACGGCATCGTCTCCGAGAGCTTGGCCTCGCTGCGCCCTAGGTTTGTGGGGTTAACAGTTTTGGGGAGAGATGCTTGGATTTTGTATGGCATCGTCTCCGAGAGATTGGCCCCGCTGCGCCCCGGGTTTGTGGGGTTAACAGCTTTGGGGATAGCTTGGTCCCCGGGTTTTATGGGGTATTGGGTTCAAAAATTCCATACCTCCGGTTTTAAAGAAAGGACACCCCATCATCATCGTCAATCGCCATTGTCATCGACATCGATGTGGGAAAAAGTGATATCTTTCGAGTTAGATTCTTAAACTTGAGCTTTGATAGTCGGATCTTCAAGATTAAGATCTTAATATGACAGAAATATAAAAGGCTTCCTTTTTGTGCCTAATTATATTAAAAAAATCAGTAATTTGATGAAATATTGAAAGGAAGACGATAGGAATTGGGTTATGTCAAAGCCACGCTACTCTCATGAAATGCACTGTGCGTATTTTTAAAATATTTTTAATATTCAGATTTGCATATTTTTGAGATATGTACATTTTTTTAATTTTATGAATAAAAATTTCAATTTTATAAAAAAAAAACTCACTTCTTAATGTGAAACAGAAGTCAAAAAACGTGTATCTATTCAAATGAACCGCACTGTTCCATTTAAGAGTGTTGTGAATCATAGAACAAGAATGTTTTGTGTGAAAACATTCCAAAGCATATTCAATTGGGTTCATTAAAGTGGGCAAAAATATTCACATTTATTTCCACAAAAATGTATTAGCTTGGAGGAAATATTTCAAAATGTCCTAGCTGTCGACTTTTCACGAGAAGCTCCTATAATTTGTTTGTTAATTTGAGGATAGTAATTTTGTATTGTTTTTTTTTTTTTTTTTTGTGCTTTCATTAATTTTTCAACTCAGAAGAAGAAACACAAATATTTCCTTACCTATTCTGCAATAAATAACAAAATGGGTAGAATTCATTAGTGAACCATGTTTGGCTACCAACTAGGTTAAGTCCCGGTCACGTACATTGTAATGGGAAAAGAAGTTATCCTGTGTCGTTTGTCGCTTGTAACCTAACCTCAACTCAACGACAGAACCAGCTGCGTTTCCCTAAAATATTCCTTTATTATTTATGCTCGAACTAGAAAATCGTCCTTCAGGTATAATGCGTTAGATATTTATTTATTTTAATTTACTTAATGTTTAAGCTTCAACATTGCAAGTTGTCTTTCTTTCCTTAGTTTGGTTTGTATATTACTTGGGTGTGCCGCCGCTGATGATGTCCTTGTTGTTATATTTATGTAACTAATATGTCCCTTGGCACATTTATTTATTTTATTTTTTTTTAGTATGTCACTAGTTCAATCATAACCGTTGATCCAATTTTTCGATACCTTTGACTGAATGACTCCATTTTTTTTTCTGAAACACATTTTTATAAGTTGTTGGCTTATGAAATAATTATTTTTCGCCATTCCCAGGTGACTATGTGGAGACAGAAGTGAGAGTTTACGTAGGAAAAAAAAATACTAAATGGTTGGCACGCAAAGGAGTTATTTATTACGGTGGAAAATATGTATAAATGATGAAGATATTGCGCAGTGGTGGAAGATAGAGGAGGTTGGGTAAAATTGACGAGGAAAGATGCCCTTAATTTAAAATATACATTACAATAGACTTGGTTAAACATTGACCATGATACAGAAGTTATAGACTCAGCAATAAGGATCGTGGTAATTATTATGGACTCTTTTCCATTACTCATAGGCTGTTGGATATGGATATGGATTTCCACCCATTCAGGTAGACAATAATAAAAAAAAGGAATATTTGCGTGCCAGCGTAACGAAATTCTTTAATAGTAAACTTGACGGGCGTTGTCCTGAAACAGAAATCCCCAACTTCCGGCTTCAACTCAAGGCTGGCGAAGTACTGCATTTCCAGTATTTGTACTACTTTTTGAAACTTTATATATGCCGTTACTGCTAACACTGCTTTGTTGTTGTGAACTTTTTCAGATAAAACCGTCAAATAATTCGTTATTACTGTTTTTTTCCCGATCTCTTAACGCACCCAAGCAAATTTCTCTGCGAACTAACCCTTCAAAATGTATACAAAAAAACTCATAAGGTATTCTTCTTTTTTGCTTGTTCAGCCAGATTGAAGAATTTATTATACCTTATAGTAAAAAGAAGAACGTTTTCATCAGAGCCAAAATGAGATAATTTGGAAAATTACAAAAAAAAAAAATAGTATTTTCAACATTAAATTTGACAGCTCATTTGATTTTTAAATTTTATCTGGGTAGTAATATCTTTTGTTGTTTAATCTTTCTGTTTTTGAATACATTAAATTTAGAAATTTTCAATGTATTCTAATTTGAATGACCGCGTTCAGATATGTTCTTGAAGACAAGGAATTGATTTAACTTGGGTGTGTTCGTAAACATTGCTCGAATCGAATTTGAAAATTTAGTTTGACATCTTTTACACAATTTTTAATAGACAAATTTAAAAAAAAAAATGTTTAAAAGATTTTTGAAGTATATTAACAAACTCCTAGTAAGACAGATTTTGAAAATAAGTTTCACGTTTTCAGAGAATATTTTTAATCTCGATGAAGTAAATGGATGTACCCAACACATTCTTCTTTTGGACTGCAGTGCCTAATTAGGCGGCCTGCTTCGAGTGTTCAAAGCGTTTTAACTTCCTTTTTGGATCATCTGTCCCACTCAACACCACGCAAAACCCTTGTTCTACTAAGATCATGTTTAGTCATCATGTAGGCTTCATGGAGAAATAGTGGAAAAAGTTTAAAAACAAATAAAAATTGCAATCGTAATTTGACAGCTCAGTGCTAAATTATTGTTCATTTTTAACCAACAGAAATCTTTGAAAAGATAAGTATTCAAATAAAGTATGATCTAATTATAAAGTATTTTAATATACATACAGTGGTGGAAAAAATAATAGAAACAAGCTTCTTCTGTGCCGTTTTTTTTAAACAAAAAGTTTATTGGAAAGAAATTGAAAATTAAAAATACATACAATAAGTCTCTATAAAGTTTAAAATATACACAATATTAAATTTGTTAATAAAAAGAAAAAGTAGTAATGAGAAAAATTAAAATTAATATTAACAACCATTTTACCCTGGAAAAAATAATAGAAACAATATTATAATTGTGTTTTTCTTTTTGGTAAAGAGTAACTTAACAGTTAAATTGGTTCATATTCGTTTAGTACTTGGTCGTTGCACCTTTATTTTTAATGACGGCTTCACATCTCCGCCCCATGGAATCAACCAACTTGGCGCATGTCTCGGAAGGTATGGAATACCATAAATTTTGGATTATAGACCACAGATCTTCCTTATTTTTGGCTCTGAAGTCTCCAATTTTCCTCTTAAGTATATCCCACAGTTGTTCCATGGGATAAAGATCCGGGGACTGCTATGGCCACACCATAACATTTTTTTAAATTTTTTTTAAAGTATTCTTTAGCCAATTTTGAGGAGTGCTTGCCGTCGTTATCTTGCATGAATTCCCATTTAATTGGCATGTTTTCTTCGGAAAATGGCAGCATAACTTCATTTATGATTAGGACGTAGTCAGTAGCACATATTTTGTCCTTTATCCAAAAAATTGGACCAACCCCAGATGTTGAGAAGCACCCCAAATTATGATATTTCCTTCACCATGTTTAACAGTCTTTTTTGTGTACCTTGGATCGAATTCTGCATTCTTAGGTCGTCTGACATACATTTTGCCATCGGAACCAGATAAATTTATCTTTGTTTCATCCGACCATAAAACGTTGTTCCAATTTGCTCGTTGGGCATGTTTATTTGCAAAATTCATCCTCTGCAGAATATTTTTCTTGCTCAAGAATTATACTTTTCTGGGACTCCTTCCAGGAAGCCTTGCTTCTCTTAGTCGGTTTCTTATTGTACGAGTTGAAACAGGCGCATTTAGTTCAATTTTCAAGTCATTGGAAAGAGAAAAAGGCTTTTTTTACACAGTCGTACCAATATCTTATCAAACCGCGTTGAGGTCTTTCATTTTCTGCCTCTTGTTTCTGGCTTTGAACTTGAATGGAGAGCAGTAAATATTTTCTTTTTTGAACAATTTAATGCTTGTGCTATTTTTTCCATAGTTTTCCCATTTTTTGTGAAGTTTTTTATTAAATTGCGCTCAGTAATAGTACAATGCATTCCACGACCCATTTTTATAAAATTTTAAAATAGCTGTTATATTTTTTTTATTAAAACCACTGAAACACGTGCAAAATTAATAAACAAGCTATAAAACGTCTATTTCAATAAAAATAAAAAACTAAATTTAAGTCAAATTGAAAGTCAAAGTACCTTGTTTCTATTATTTTTTCCAGGCGAAATTATTACTTAGCTAATTTTTTTACCGTTAAGTCCAAACAAAGAGCTATTGGCAACAAACGGCTGCACCATTTGAAAGTCATGTTAGGTGCAATTAATATATAAAAATTAGAACCGAGGAAGACGTAATTGTATGTAGTTATTAATGGTTGATCATTATGTAAAGCTTTGTTTCTATTATTATTTCCACCACTGTAGATAAATTTGGACAGTTAAAAAACGCATGTTAGTTGAACTAGATTTAGCAAAAACTGTGTACTGGCCATGCCAACTGATGGGTCCAAGTAAGACCGCCGCACAGTGTCCGATTTAGTACAACGTAGCTGGTCATAAATGAAAAAAAATTAAAGTGGTGTTATTCAAAAAACTACCATTTGACTAAGAGATACCTAACTATCCAAACAACAAATTTCAACAACAAAAAATAATATATGCCTCCATGCTTACAGTTGGTAGCTTTATAAAGTTACCTTTTGAGCCCCGCTCACTCTGGATTTTTTAAAAGGTATCAGGGCGATCTTTGGTAGTGGACACAATTTTGTTTCTGATAACACCTTCGGTAAGGAATTTTGATGATGCCATTAACGTGTCACGTGTATGTATAAATATTTTTATAAATTCTAAAACTACTTGGCTTACAAAAAAAAACTAAAGATTCCTTTGCTGGAAACCGAAATAACGCAAATTCATCACAAAATTTCAAACCTTTTGTTTAAATGTTTTTTATAAATTCTGAAACTTCTTGGCTTGAAAACAAAAAAAAAACTAAAAAGATTCATTTGCTGGAAATGGAAAAAACGCAAATTCATTATAACATTTTTGGGAACGATTTTCCCAAATATGTATGTCGTTTTCGTTTGCTCCGAAGATTAGTGATTTGTGTCGAAGCGACACAGTCAAATTCAACCAGCTGACGTCTCAGAAGTGCCAGCTGAAGAAATACTCCTTGAATTATTGTTTTTGTTGATTTTTTTTTAAATAAATTAAATCTAAATAAAAATATTAACCACGACTTTAGGCCTTTGCATGAATACCCCTAATGTGTTCCTGCGTATATTACTTGAGTAATAAAGAAATACATTTTTCATTGGTCGATCAAAAAAATTCCAATTTCGAATTAAGTCCAACTAGCGACCCTAAATCGGCCACTGTCTGCACTGTTGGGACTAAATGCTAATTTTTGACAACTTTAAGCGATTAAAACAGTAGTTCAAGGAAAACGATGAAAAAGTGGCAAGTCTTCTGATTTTTAAATAAGTTTATGAATATTAACAACTTATAGGTACCTACTTTTCTAATTTGTATTATAAACTATATAATTGTTGAAATAGTATTAGTGCATACAAGTATTTGTTTTATTACCGTACTATTGTGCTTGCTGTTTTCTGTGCGTAAAAAATGAAACGACAGCCCTGATCCAACTATAGAATCTATAACAAAAATGTAATCGTTGCGAAGACATTAGTAGTAATAGTAGTCTAGATTTGACATCCCTGTTTAAATCATAGACGTCAACTCGAACTGTCATTCGAGACTGTATATGTTCGTTTAAGGTTTGATACTCTAAAATATGGTTCGCTGAACGTGTACAAATTGTTAAAACTCAATACAAATACAGTGGAGGTAACGCCATAGGGAAATGGGTGGATTGAAATCTCGAAAGAAACTATCATAACCAGAACATTGACATCATATGTCAGATAGCCAAGCTGCACTCAAGGCACTGAGCTCATATACCATCAACTCTTAACTAGTGTAGAAGTGCATAGACAGGCTAAGCGAACTTGGCAAATAGAACAGATTCAAACTTGATTGGGTACCTGGTTACGTGGGTGTTTAGGGAAACTACGAGGAAGACTCCTTAGGAAAAATAGGCTCATCAATACCTTTAAGAAGGTCTGAGTCCTATTGTGAAATAGAAGAAAACTTTAACAATACCAAAATTAAACAACAAAAGGAGGTAAGTAGAACTAAAAACTGGAAAGAACTCACAAGGCTGAAGAAGGCGAATCTATTAATTGGCATTTACTGCCAGGAATGTTTTACAAATTGCATAAGCTTAGGTAGGAACAACCTAAGAATAATAACAGGCATTCTAAGACTGCAAACTTAGAAGACACCTAGGTTTACTTGGTGTGGTAGGCAGTACAAATGCAGATTCTGCAACATTCATGATGAAACACCAGGCCACATACTAGAAAAAATGTTGTCCACTCATGGTTGTTGTGGAAAAATCATCTGAGACAATACCAGGTAAAAGAGAGCGATCTATCCTCACTGAAAGTGCCCCAAAATACTCAAATTTCTGAGATTTGGAGGAAGAACTGTAAGATGAGCAAGTCCAAACAGATTCAGATTAGGGCACAATAGATCTCTAGGTCGCAGTGCAACACCCCTGAATACATAATTCATTACTTTGGTGAAACTGACATTTGAAATTTTTTAAAGCTAAAAGAGATATTTTATATTTGTCAAGTAGTTTGAGCTCACTTCTTGTGATCTTAGTAGTATGAATTATCATACATATATATGTACATATATATGTATGTCTCCCTGATCTGATATTTAACTATCACAAACAGTGGTATTTATTTTTTACCAAAAATATATAGACAAATGTCACTTTCATCAAAGTGAAGACTGACATTTGTGAATGAACGTATGTACTCGTATATAAAGCTTTATGTATATACTGCTTTATGATGATAAGCCACATCTTCTTTGTCACAGATGTCATCTAACGTCATTCACTTGGGGCTTGAGAAGAACGTCTAGAACAGGAAAATATTTCTGCTCACAAAAAAAAATTTCCAAAAACTTGAATTTTGAGGAAAATTAGAAAAAAAAAACTGACATCTGCTTTAGGTCTGTTCTAGGTTTTTCCGTTATTTTTAAATAATTTTTTTTTTCATTTAAAGCATCTATTTTGTTATAAATTAATTGCCAACAGGGGAGAATAGACACCCCATTTAGTTATTTACTTGTACTTTTTTTAGTACAAATTCAGTGAAATATATACAAGAGCACTCAAATTAATAAAGGCGGTTTAGTGCCCGATTAAGTGCGAAATTCCATTAATAAAACAAACTTTCTGCTAAGTGACGTTTAATATTTGCTACTAAGCTAAACCATGGAAGAAAAAAGTTAAGCTAAAGAAGGGGAAAAAGGATTGTGAAACTTGGTTTTTAAATTGCTCTAGTACAAAAGTATTCTTTGTCATTTAAGCTAGAGTTTTCTCTTTTTTAAGTACTTTTTTGCGTTATTACTTTCTTTTATTTACAAAAAAACAAACCACAAGTCAGAAACAGACACAAGAAATTGACAATCAATAAAGGTAGACATAGGATATGCAGAAGGGAATTCTTACTTATTGTAGTAGATTTTTAATAAACGTCACTTTACTATTCTGTGAAAATTTCTTTATATTTTTAATGAAAACGTAAAAATCCGGACTTAACTTTTATTGTATGGTTAAGTAAAATTGTGAAATAAAGGCTGGGTATCTTTTAGGACTGACTATCTTCAAAACTGCAACTTTTATCTACTCAATGATTCAGACGTCAGTTTTAGAACATTGAATTTCCGTTTCAAATGCTTCAACTTCAAATGTTTCTTCTAGCTTCAACAGTTTCCGAAAATAAAATTAAGTTCCCACAATTTTCCATTACAATTTGTAAGAAAAAAACAAAATGGCGACGAGGGACCTCTTAAGATGTTCTTAGAACACGAAGAGGCACACAACTGTTCATAGAATCACAAAAAAAAATATCAAAGCAAGTTCCTCAAATTCGACCCATCCTAATGGCTATATTTATTCTTCATTATGTCCTGAACCCAAAAACATTTCAATATTAGAAAGTGCCTTAAGGGTTCCCAAAAACTTTTCAATATATTTACGCTGACGATAGTGCCGCCATATGGTAAATCATAAGGAAATCAACATTTTACAGAGAAAAAATAAAAACTCCAACCCGTCCATCAGGTACAGGTTTTATTGCATTTCCAAGAATCGCACACATTATACCCCTATATATTAGATATAGGCCGCTCACATATACTTGTACATACACATATTATGTAAGGAGACAAGATTCCCATAAGATATTCCCTTTTTTTTTTCTTACGAAGCGGGGTCGTTAATGTCATCGTTGTCTTCATTTATTTTTTGCTTTTATATCTTTTCCATAAAATAACCAAAGTACAGAACATATAAAATGTAAAAAAAAAAAAAAATCAATAAAATTAGCCTTTTACATTACTGACTGTCGCACAAACGAGAATGAACACAGGATATAGCAGCTCCCACTACTGTGTCCTCCCACAAGCTCCTTTAGTGAAGTATCTTTATGTTAGCATGCGATGTAGGAGAGTGTGCGTTTTGCTTATGCCGCCCGCCAATGAAAATCGAACCGAAAACATATTTCATTTTGAATAGAGGATATATGTTTGTATGTATGCAAATGTAAAAAAGGCAAATTCGTGTCTAATTCTAATAACTGGAAAGCGATCGGGACTCTGGCGGGTTTGTCGTGTTTTTACTTCTTGATTCAGCAGCGATATGACGAACGGACGGGCGACGGGCGACGGGCGCTTCGTACAATCAAGAATTCTCCTTTTTTTCAACATGTATTTGTCTAACAAGGAAAAACTAACACAGTAAGTCCTTAAAGTGTGCCACCATTATTACCCAAATTTTTTGGAGTGTTCCTATTCAAAAGGGGAAAGTTATTATTTAATTTGATTAGAAGTTGTTTGTAATCTAGGTCGACTTAATGATCTATAAAACCGTCGGTCGTCGTTGCGTTTCAAAGAATGTTCATAGTTTTTATGTCGAGTTATTGTCACGTTATAGGCCTCAATGATTGCTTGAGTAGTTGAAATTTAATTATGTATGTCTAGGACCTTAAATACATTGGTCTTTAGGTCAAGGGGATATTTTTGAATCGAAGTTAAAACAATTAGTCTTATTACAATTTTCAATGAGCAATTGATAATTTTTGTATAAAAATAAATGTTGAGAATGTGTAAGACAAAACTAAAATACGCATACTTTTAGGAGCTTTAACTCTGAAAGCATACGAGTTTGTAAGTCCTATTCAATATATTTTATTTAAAAGGGAATTTCATATGGAGAATGCATTAACAATGTTCCCTTATAGTAACCGTTAGGGAGATATGAGATAAAAACTTAAGAAAAATGCATACTTTTAGAAGCCTGAAATCTGAAGGCATACTATGTAAGCCCTATTCAAATTTTATTTTATTTTATGTTCAAGAGAATTTCCTACAGAAAATGTATTAAAAAATGTACCCTTATAGTAACCGCTAGGGAGATATGAGATAAAACCTTAAGAAAAATGCATACTTTTAGACGCTTTAAATCTGAAAGCATACTAGTATGTAAGTCCTATTCAAAATGTTGTATGTTAAAGAGAAAATGTGTTAAAAAATGGTAAGTTATAGTAACCGTTTGGGAGATATGAGATAAAACCTTGAGAAAAATGCATACTTTTAGACGCTTTAACTGTGAAAGCATACGATAATGTAAGTCATATTTAAAATATTTTATGTAAAAGAAAATTTCCTACAGAAAATGTATTAAAAAATTATCCGTTATAGTAACCGATAGGGAGATATGAGATAAAAACTAGAGAAAACCGCATACTTTTAGGAGAGTTAACTTTGAAAGCTCAAGTACTATATAAAATTGTTTGCGTAAAAGCGAAAAATAATGAAATTCTCTATAAAATAAATCGTATCTATTTTTTTAGACGATGTGTCGATCTCAAGATATTGTATAAAACATGGTTCTCAAAATGGCGACTAACTCCCAACACCTAAAGCTGAGTCATTTTGCTTATACTCAGAAAATTTTAACAAGAAAGAAACCTTTGCCAAAATGGCATAAAAAAAATAAAAGAATTTGCAACAAATGTCAAAAAATGACTCTGCTTGTCCGAAGATATTTTTGTTCGGAGGTAAATTGTTTAATATACTAAAGATAACCCTTTTTATAGCTAAAATATTTTCAAACGCTGCGTTGTCTTGATTCAATAAGTTCGAATTATGGTCACCACTGGTCATAACATTTAAAACACAATTTTTTGTTTAAATTCGTAGTAGGCGGCACTGTTTTCCTTATAACAATTCGACGTTTAAATCCGAACACCATTGTCGTTCAAATTATAGATGTAATATTATATTATTCAACACCAGTTCATCAGTCAGTGAGATTAACATTTCCTCGCGAGCATCAAACACAGAAAAATGAACACGAATTTTATTTTCGTTGATCAATAATACAGTTCACAGCAATAATACTGAAGCTACCTCGACTCAAGACAAGGTGGAAACGTTCACCGACTGCTTCGAAGGAAACTTCACACCGAACACATCTACAGACCCAGCGTTGGAAGTTGAGGACGTTGAGGCAACAGTTCAACAAAAACACTGCAGCCAAATTTCATCATCCCTGATATGTAATTCGGCTTTCGAGAAAAACACTTAACCTTGCATATGCAGCTAAAATCCCAACACAATCTCACCACAGCCCTCAACATCGTGTCATTGTCAGATGCTTTCTGGATATTGATATTGAGCATTCGACAGCGTGTGGATAGACAGCTTAATCCACAAACTTCATCTTCTACAAGTACCTGCGATATTAATAAAAATTCGCTTTTCTTTCTTATCTTTCAGGAAATTTTTCGTCCAACTAGATAACTGCAAATTCAAAATGTAAATCATCAGAGCTGGAGTCGCCCAAAGCTCAAAAGGGGGCCCGTTCCTCTACAAATTGATGGCTACCGACCAACCTTTTCCAATTGGATGGCGCATCAACAGACTCTACCAATTCTACCAGAAATGGAGCATCGAGATCAACACTTCCAAATAGAAACTTGTCTGCTTCAAGAGACCTTCAACTGGTAGAGGCATTCGCAGGGCAACCATTTGCAGAAACCTGGTCCTGAGACTCTCTGACGGATCCACCATAGCTGTCAAACAAAACGTCAAGTACCTGGGAGTCCACTTCAACGAGTTGCTAGGGTTTAACCTGCACCCAAGAAATGTGCTGAAAAAGGCGAGCTGGGCCTTGAGCCGTTTGCACCCATTTCTGAAAAGAAGAACAGGTATAAGCCAACCGACAAAGACACTAATCTACAAGAAGCTCCCGAGACCAGTGATCAGCTATAACTTTTCAGTCTGGTTTTCAATCACGAAGACAGTTATGAAGGAACTTCAATTAGATATTCGAAAGAAAGATACTGAGGATCTGCACTGGACTCTACTTTGACTGGCAACGATATTCGAAACCTAACGTTCTAATTTTATTGTTTTTAGTGCTACCCAGGGGTGAAGTTCCTGCTGATTTACCAGAACGTTTAGCCTGCGGTTTTGAGTGCCATCAACTGCGAGATACCTGCAAAAGTACTAGGGCATTTGGGCTATTGTATTGAGTGCCAACATGGGTGTAGCAGCTGTCTTTGTACCAAAAAGTGCAACCTACAATTTTTGACTTTTCGAGTGGCACCCGGGGCCTAGTACCTACTGATGTATCATGGCAGTTTAGCTACGCTAGGCGTAGTAGCTGCTGAAATAAGAGAGCGTTTAGCCTGCTGTTTTTAGTGCCACTAAAGGCAAAGTACATACTTATATATTAGAGGGTTTAGACTGTTGTTTTTAGTGCCACCAGGGACGAAGTGCCTGTTAACGTACCAGATCGGTTACCCCGCAGTTTTGAGTCGGATCGGGGTCTAGTACACAGCTGATGTACTATAGAACATTCCACCACCCTTAGTGGCACATTAAGTGAAACGAAGTCCTTCCTAACGTACTAGATCGGTTAACCTGTTTTGAGTTAAATACTTGCTGATGTAACAAAGTGGTTTAACCCACTGTTTTTGTGCCACTAGGGGTGTAGAACCTTCTGACGTCCCAGATCGGTTAGTCCGCAGTTTTAAGTCAAATACTTGCTAATGTAACAAAGTGGTTTACCCGGCTGTTTTAGTGCCACTAGGGTTGTAGAACCTTCTAAAGTCCCAGATCGGTTAGCCCGAAGTTTTGAGTCAATTACTTGCTGATGTAACAAAGTGGTTTAACCGGCTGTTGTAGTGCCACTAGGCGTGTAGTACACTGCTGATCTACTATAGAGCATTTAGTGTTCTGTTTTTAGTGCCACCAGCAGAGAATACTAGTTAGGTGAACCAGAATTTTAGCCTCATGTTTAAAGCTGCCACTTGAGGTGTAATACCGATTAATGAACCCGTGTTTTAGCCTGGATCAAACTTGATTTCATGGTTCGATAAGTACAATCCAAAAACCCAAATGAAGGTCCATATTAACTGATGCGGGATCATCGGGACCTGAATCTAAAAGCGCCAGAATGATTAAAATAACTCTAATTCCAGAAATATTTAGAATTCCAGTTTCTGAAAACCGTCGCTGTAAGTTGCTGATTTAATTGAAATAAAGGATTTTGCAAGAAAAGGTTCTAAAGACCTCTTCTTAAGTTTCGTATTTTTTTTTCAGGACCACCCTAAAGATACCGTTCGAACTTCGGCTAAAGAATTAAGTAAAGTAGATTTAAATTTATAGGCTTTCTTGAAACTTCAACTTTAAGTAACTTTCATTGAGGGTAAAATAAGATCAAAATTCAATTTGTTTTATATCATGGAACCATAGTAAATGAAAATTGTACCAGATTGTCGATTACAATACAAAATAATTCCACCTCAAAAATAATCTTTTCGAAGCAAGCATACCAGGCAATTTTTGAAGCTTGGTCTAGCTCTATTATTTTTTTTAAAGGTTTTCAGTGTTATATAAAGGATTTTATAAACCAGTATTATATAAAAATATGTATGTACATGTGTGATTTATATTGTGTATACGTATTTACATAAATAATGTTAGATTTTTTTTTTAAACTACATTCGGTATATTCAATTCAACTGGCTAATATATTTTGGTTAGTTTTATTGTTTAAATTTTATAAAATTGCATTCAATTTCAATTCCAAGGCAAATATACACAAAGAGAAATTTAATTCATGCAAAGCTCAAATTAAAAAAAAAATCAATTAAACAAAAAAAAAAGCCAACAGTTCTATGCCTCAAAAATAAGAGTGCACACGTACGAATAATTGACACAATTACCTACATTTTGCACAAAATAATTGCATGACAACAAACGCCAAATCACAACATTTTTACTAGGCACATTGTATAGCACTGGATGGATGGTGGTGCACCACCCAAAATCAAGGATTTGCGCACACTTCTTGTGTACTATGTTAGTCATTTCTATTAAAGCAAGCCAAGTTTAAATCGGTTACTAGTTGATCTATTTACATTAAGTTTGGATTTTGCAGTCGAAGACGAAGGACGAAAAATTAATCACAATGCAAAGTGATTTGTGTTTTATTTCAGGGGTAATAATAATGTTGCTAGGCAAAACTACTGCTCATTGATTGCACGCCACGGGACCTGGACATTTCTAGTTCGGGAAACTGCATTGGTCTAAGGTACCCCCTAGTTAGTTTTATACAACATGCATTTACTTAGTTGAGAATGACAAGGTTTTTTTAATCGTTGAGAAGATAGCAATGCAATTTGTCCAATTGTTTCAGCAGCTGTCAAAGTTGCCAATGACATCGCCGCTGTCAAAATATTCATTGATATTTGCAATTTCATCGGGATGAACATAAACAATGCCGTCAATTCACTTGAAATGTAGACCGAAAATCCATCGGTCATCCATTAGAAAAATCATCAGCTGTCAAATTTAACTACCAATGGCATTCCAACTGTCAAAATATACAGTGAAGTTTCCGATTTCATCGGATTGAACATAGATAAAGCCGATAATTTTGGGAAAAAAATCATCAGCTGTCAAAGTAACCAATTACATCAAGATGTCAAAATATTCACTGAGATTTGCAAATTTCATCCGGAAAAACAGAAAATACCTTCAATTGGCCGTAGGTACTAGAAATGTTCGTCAAAGATCCAGATTTTGGGTAAAAACTCATCAGCTGTCAAAGTTACTAATGACATCGAGCTGTCAAAATATTCAGTGAGTTTTGCAATTTCATTGGGATGAACATAGAAAATGCCGTCAATTCGCTAGAAATGTAAGCCGAAAATCAAGATTTCGGAAGAGAGATCATCAGCTGTCAAAGCTACTAATGACATCGAGCTGTCAAAAGTTTTTCAATTTCAACCGCACGAACATAGAAAATGTTGGCAATTAGCCCTGGGCGCTGGAAATGTTGACCAAAAAATCATCAGCTGTCAAAGTAACCAATGACATTCAACTGTCAAAATAATCAGTGTAGTTTGCCATTTTATCCGGACGAACATAGACAATGCCGTCAATTCGCCATGGGCGCTGGAAATGTTTTCCGGAATATGGTCAAAACCTCATCAGCTGTAAAAGTTATTAATGACATCCAGCTGTCAAAATGTTCAGTGAAGTTTCCAATTTCATCGAGACAACCATACACTATTGTATGAGATTCCTAATAGGGCACTGGAAATGTTAGCCGGATATCCATATTTTGGGCAAGAAATCATTAGCTGTCAAAGTTACCAACTGTCAACATATTCATTGAGGTTTGTTATTATATACCGATGAACATAGACAATGCCGTCAATTCAGTAAGGGTACTCGAAATTTTGGCCAGAGACTCGGATTTTGGCAAAAACCCATCTTCACGGACAAGGCCCAATTTGGACTCAAAGCACAATCCATAAGTGTTCGACCAATGCATCCACAAATATTGACTGTTTGCTGCGGTTAATAACATGGCGGCATTATCGTACTATATTTCTTTCGAAATGAGGATGGAGAAACTGTTGTCGTCAATTGCGTGGGGTATTTTAGCGACTTTCTGTGAGCTCGACAAAATCGATATATTCGAGTTGTGGTTCCAGGAAGATAGCGTTCGAAGTTGTAAAAAAGAAAATTTGGCGACTGGGTCATCACACCGCGAGTGTTCATCAATTGACCGCCCCAATTATTCACCTTGAAACCACTATATTATTCCCTCAAGTCCCTGGTCTATGCCAGAGAACAATTCACTTTGGACGAGTTTGAAGCCAACATTTGAGACGCTATTGCCAGAATAACTCCACGGGTCATCAAAAATTAGACGGACTGCTTGAAGCATTGCCAACGAAGCTAAGGTGCCCCTTGACATAGTATTTGGTGTGTTGGACTGCTATGCAGAGGGCCTTGTTTTCGATTCTCAGCAGCGTGTACAGGGGTGTACTGCATCTTGCAAGGAATTGACAAATCCTCCAAGAGTACCTCTAGTCATGGAAAATGCTGCTCATATTCCGTTTGAAATCGGTAAATACCCTCCATTTTCCCAACATGCACACAGAAATGGTTGGGAGTTGTCAGTCACTAGATTTAGGCTCTCTATGAGCCGTCATGGCCTATAATTTAATTTTTTGTATATATGTATATAAAGGCTTGAGTTTAATAAAAAAAAAGGAAAGCACATGTTTGTGTGTAAGTGACGTGCAGTGTACAAAATTTATTTTCCTGGAATCAAATCAGTATGCCGACATTTGCAATATAAGGGCAGTTTCTTCGGAAAAATTTAAACCAGTTAGAAGTTTCCTTGACTAAAAGGTCTGGCACAAACTGTCAAATTTTGAAGAGTGAGGATTGATTCTCTCAAAATGTCAAATTGCGCAAAACTACGGGAAAGGAAATTCACAGAAATTCACAGTTTTCTATGTTTCCTAATATCAATGACAGACCTGACACGATGTTCGGCTTCATACCCTTATCATGAGATTTTAGGGAACTGTGAATTGGTGTCCACAAAAATTTCTTGGACAGAGTTGTGAAGTTCATAGAAAACAAAAATCCCGGATGGGGTAGATTTTTTACTCCTTCGCGATTGTTTTTCTTTGTAAGAAATTACGAATGTTTTGAGTACAGCAACAACTTTAGATTGAAATTCCCAAAAATGCACAGAGGATCACAGAAGTTAGAATTAGCGAAATGGTCCTTTTGAAATCTGTAGTTTCTGTTCTCAAATTCCCTCCTTTGGTTGTAGTATTTAACGAGTACAAAATAACTTATCGTATATTTGCAAGCATCCCGGATAAACAAAAGTTTCAAAAGCATCTAAGGACATACCATTAAGCAAACGAAACACACTACCATTCTATATAAGTAGATAAGTTAGTCATGCAAACAATCTAAATATAAATACAAAATAAATCGTAGATTAAATAATAAAATTCAAATCAAACCAAATTTAAATTAAATTTAAAAATAAAATTAACGCTTTTCCAAAAACTTTGTCGTTTTTTTTTTTTGTATAATTTTTTTACAATTTTTTTTTTTTTTTTTTCAAAATTGGTTTTATGCATTAACTTCTAAAATCTCTAAGAAAAAAAATTTAATTGTTTTTGTTTTGTTTTTTTTCTATTTATCTAGACTAAGTCTTACTTCTTTCTTTTTATTCTTGCGACCATATTGCGGCTGAAAATATCATTTTAAGAAGGAAGAAAGAAAAAGAAAAAAAAGAACAAGGACTCATTATGTAGAAATGTTCATTTACCGTCAGAGCTGAGAATGTTTAATTATTTTTGTTTTAATGATTTGAGTTAATCTGTTTAATGAAATAATTTTATGTGAAGGATTCTTTTAGTTTTGTCAGTTTAATTGTTGTGTTGCGGTTGGTTCACAATGAGCGAATGTGTGTAGTATGTATATTTTTTGATGAAATTTAATATTAGATAAATCGTGGTGAAAGGACGATTTTTGTATAAACTTCTAAATGCAAATTGATGACTTTGTTTGTTCTATTTTAATCCTTGATGAATATGTACATATACATTCTAAGTAAGAGCTTATCAACTATATGTACAATTTGGGTACACAAGTGTCAGAGAAGAACACTTTTTACAAAAAATAGACAAAACAATTTGAGTCAACAGAAGAAACACAAACAAAAAGGTCTTAGACGTTTCACACTTGGTTTTTATTTATTTTTTAAAATGCCTACGATGAGTATGTATGTGAGTGCGTGAAGTGATTTTATGTTTTAAGAAGACCAAATTTTGATTAGTTGCTTTCTTACACACATAAATGCTTTCAAGGACTTAACTTAACTTTAGTTAATGTTATTCAACATATACAATACATATGTCAATGGAAAATGTGCATAAATAAGATGTCTATATGAAATACAAAAAAATACAGATTTAATATTTTATTAGCAGACAATAGATTTTGATTGATGTGAGAATCTTGCAAAATCTAGATAGTTTCTAGCTTGGGAGATTATTGAGACATCATAAATCGTGTTGCTAATTTTACAAAAATATTCTTATTCTTACATAAATAGGTATACAATTAAGGCTAATTTTTAATGCAGGGAAATTCGTCCAAAGGACATAAGTCCATAAAGAACTTATGTCTCAATTTGATGGGTCATAAGTTCATAATTCGATTGGAGACTAGAGCCCAAATTAAGTGGGACATACTCGTAAGTCCATAAAATAATTGTATGGAAATATGTTCATAATTCGATTGTGGACTAGAGTCCTAACCAAGTGGGACATAAGTCCATAATATGAATTCATAAGTTCGTACTTCGATTGGGGACTAGAGTCCTAACCAAGTGGGACATAGGTCAATAAAATAATTGTATGGAAATATGTTCATAATTCGATTGTGGACTAGAGTCCTAATCAAGTGGGACATAAGTCCATAATATGAATTCATAAGTTCGTACTTCGATTGGGGGCTAGTGCCCTAACCAAGTGGAACATACATAAGTCCATAAAATAATTCTATGGAAATATGTTCATAATTTCATTGTGGACTAGAAGCCTAACTAAGTGGGACATAAGTCCATAAAATAAGTCAATAATTCGATTGAGATATAATTCGAAGTGGGACATAAGTCCATAAAATAAATTCATAAGTTCGTACTTCGATTGGGGACTAGAGTCCTAACCAAGTGGGACATAAGTCCATAAAATAATTGTATGGAAATATGTTCATAATTCGATTGTGGACTACATAGAGTCCTAACCAAGTAGGACATAAGTCCATAAAATAAGTTCATAATTCAATTCGAACATCTTCGAAGTGGGACATAAGTCCATAAAATAAATTCATAAGTTCGTTATTCGATTGGGGACTAGAGTCCTTACCAAGTGGGACATAAGTCTATAAAATAATTGTATGGAAATATGTCTCAACTGAGTTTTGTCATCAAAGCACTTTTGTACTTTGAAAATCTTTTCAGGCTAGTGAAATAAGGTCAATATTTAAAGTTTCGAATATTTCACTTTGTGGAACTGAAATAAAGACATGGAAACGAATTCACTACTCTAAATAGAAATAAAGTCAAATGCAAAAATTTGACCTTTTAAATTCAGGGAAGAAAACCAAAAAAAAAAAGAGTTATTAAACAGGTTGTCAAAGTATATTCTACTACTACATTATACACTACAGCCACTAGGAACCCTCCCTACTCACTTAAGTTACTTAGTTACTTACTTACTTACTTATTTGCTTACTTAATTACTTACTTACTCAATAAAATCGGCCCATTTTTTTTTTTATTTTATTTTTTGATCTTTGTAAAAGGAATTATTAAAAAAAAAAACTAAATTTTGTTAAACACAATTTTAAAAGAGTCTTCCGAAGTCTCTACAGTCTTAAAAACACCTTCTTAATATTCTGCCTGCAAAACTTTGCAAACAATCCCGCGCAGAACTTTTTAGATTTAGAAAGAATGTATTCTACTTTTCAAAGTTCGTTTTTTTTTAAATCAGTTTTCCAAAATTCAGCTTTTTTAAAATCACCTTCTAAATATTCTGGATTAACTATTTTATAAGAGGTTATTCTATTTTTTTAATTAGTTTTTCAAAATGCAGTTTTTGAAAATTCTACAAAATGATTCACAATTTTTTTAGAGCCTAATAGCGAATTTAAAAAAATATACCTATATACGATTTTTTAAGTCTTTGATTTTGTATTAAATAAGTCTTTTGAAAGTTACCGTTTTGAAAATTCAAATAAAATTAAAAAACGCTCGAATTGTTTTTTTTTTTTGACTTTATGTCAATCTCTGCAAGCCAATTTTCAAAAATTAAAATTCGGAAAAAAATGAATATTTTGTAACTATGGGTGGGTAATTTGGGGGTGGCCGTGGCGCGATGGATGTGTGCTCGCCTGTCAACCTCATGATGACAGGTTCGATCCCTGCCGTCGTCTATGTCGCTTTAATTCCATTAAAAACCTTCTAAAAATTGTCATCAATGGGTTGCTGGTTTACTCATTACATGTTGTTCAGGCATAACACTAACAGCATGTAATTGAGTTAAACTAGTATGCCCAACAAGGATGAACACGAATAAAATAATGTGAATTATAAGCGACATAGAAATAAGACACGGCATTTCTCCGCCTTAGCTCAGCCGCCATCCCTGGAGATAAAAATATCTGAGACAACCACCAACAGTCTCAGAACATCGTGCCACACATCTTTCCTATCCTTCTTTCTCTTCATTAACTTCACGCCCGCGCTGTGTTGAAACATTTAAAGGGTAATCATAATCCCTTGAGCGCGGGTAGATTATAAAAAAAAAAAAAAAAAAAAAAACTATGAAAAACTTCTGCTTTTACAAACTCGGTAACAGTTACTTGTCAAGTTTGAGCTTGAATTGAATTTTGAACAAACATTATTTTAAAATCGAACTTACCGAAAGAGCAAGCTTAAAACACATACTTTTTTCTCTGTACTTTAAGTTTATTATTTGGTAAGTAAGTAATTGGAGGTTCTTAACTTAAAAAAAAGAAGTGAAGTGGATATTTTTAGGTATATTGTTTTGGAATTGGCCCTTTTAAAAGAATATAAGTTCTTAACCTTGATTTTTATTTAAAATGGAAACTGCAGTTTTTCATCAAACAATTTTCATAGTGTGGTTTTTTTATGAGAAAAATGTTAAGGCAAAACTTGTCGAAAATAGTATTGCGCAACTTTTTCTTTATATATACATTTTTTTCGTTTTGGATTGTCATACAGAAGATCTTGGGTTCGATTTTTTAAGCCGCTGCAAAAAAAAGTCTTTCAGGTGTGTACTACATCTTGTGAGAAATTGACAAATCATCTAAGAGTATCTCTTGCCATGAAAAGTGCTGCATGATCGTAAGCCATTTGGAATCGGCAGAAGATTGTAGGTCACCTCCATTCATGGTAACACGCACGCAGTAATATTTGAGTGTTGTAAGTCACACTTAGACGTGCGTTCGTTCGAGGGTTAGGAAGTCCTCATTGAGGTGAAATTAAGAGCTCGGTTTTCGGACAAATAAACTATGCGAAAGCTCACGGAAGTAGATATTTGACTTTGGTCACCTTAGCATACTTAGAGTTGCCATCAAAATCTATTGAAAGCAAATAATTATATTAGTCCCAGAGATAATATTAAAGAGACTTTGGTAGGACGCATTTATCAAATTATCAACCAAATATGGATGGACTGAGACATGCCTGGTGACTGGACTATCAAGTTAATATGCCCCATCTACAAAAAAGGCAATCATATGCCCTTGAAGAACAATTGAGGCATATTCCTGCTTTAATACTGCATATAAGATCCTATTCAATGTGCAGTGTGAGCGTCTAGGGTCATTCTGTAACACCAGTGTGGTCCGTAGCCTAGTAGATCGACCAAAGATCAAACCTTCGCACTGAAACGAATCCTAGAAAAGACCAACAAATTTCAAGTCTAAGACCACTATATTTTTTTAACGACTTCAAGTCTATTCCTTATCGTCTTCAGGAACTCTGCATGGCGATGACCAACTTTAGGATAACGGTAATTAGATAAATGTAATTAGAGAACACACAGTGAAATGTTCAACTTGAGGATAAGAAGCTGTCAAGTGGTTCTTTCAATTTTGGTCTGGAACAGATAATGTGCCCGACACTTGGATATGCCGACATCATGGGCTATTCCTATAGTGTTCCTTAACCGGCGAAACCAGTTGATCTTGAAGTAAACCTGAACAAGATCACAAGCCTGGTCTCCCTTCAATTACAAAGGACAAGAAGCAATTGAAGAGTTCATGTACTTCATTATATGCGAAAATGAAAGCAAGCAGGAAATCTGACGAAGAGTTACTCCAGAAAACAGCCCCTACTTCGCTTTGGCGAAACAAGTGTCTGCAGGAAACCTAACGCGTAAGAAGAAGTGCAGGATCTGCAAACCTCTTCGAACCAAAAAAAAAACTATTTGACAGGTTTTTTGTCATGTCTAGGGCGATGGTCAGGATAAAATATAATCCCATTTATGAGAGCCGTTCACAAATGTGAATGCAGTCTGAAC
This sequence comes from Philhelius festivus, assembly GCA_963931855.1. Lineage (NCBI taxonomy): Eukaryota > Metazoa > Arthropoda > Insecta > Diptera > Syrphidae > Philhelius > Philhelius festivus. The sequence goes on along the minus strand of OZ007557.1, from coordinate 11,460,846 downwards.
GATCAAAATACTTTGACGAATCGAATGGACACCAATGCTTCAACCAAGAGCCTTCGAATCCCAAACTTCCAGATTCGAGATGACGGGATGCCAGAAACCAAACATTATTGCGAATGCGAGAGCGCTTGTTTTTTTTTTATAATTTTGCACGCACTAAGGGGGTCAAAAATGTCTTGCAACGTAGAAGAAAACCTAAACACTTAGCAGCTTTTTAGGCGATGTCAAATATGTTATACAAGGTAGTATATGACGCACACACACCGAGAACTGAAAGCTGTTCTGTTTCCTCAACGCAAGTGCCGCTCATGGATATCGGCATTTGGTGTCGATTCTACTTTAAAGAACAGGAGACAGCATTGAGTTTTAGAAGCATTTAATTATAAGTTGTTTTGGTTACCCATTTGGCAATACTTTTTTGATGAGAATTTAATGAGTTTATCATAAGCGGTCGTTCTAATATCAAATCCGGGCAAGAACCTCATTCTGGAAATGAATATGAGAAGCTGAGAGTTCTATCGTCAGCAATACACTTTAATGGATTATAAATTCAGACAAAAAACAATTGCTGAATATGAAGAAAAGAGACGGACACAAAACGGAGCCCTGTGGCATACCAGTATTTATTTTTTAATTTTAGACCAACACAATTTGTTTTGAGCGGTTCGAAATGTCACAAATTTGCTATAAGAGAGCTTAGGACCAAAACTCTATAAAATACTTTTGAAATATGAATATATCCAAAACGATGTAAAGATCTGTGCCACTGTTTGGTGAGATGTACCATCAGATTATCAGCAGACCTATTGCTACAACTGTCGTTCATTGAGAAACTTGAGCTGATAATATCAGTGTTTCCAAGACATTGGAAAGAAGGGACGATAGTTACGACAAGGGAAGAAGATTCGACTTTTTTAGGGACAGACTTCCAGCCGAAAAGGAACCATTAGAGTAGGGTAGATGGGAAAACTTAGCCAATGGTTTTCCCATCGTTGAGGAACACCTCTTTAGAACAATGGGTTTGGATACTATCTGGGCCATCGAATTTGTGTATATCAAGATCTTTCTGTATACTCTTGCAACTGGAGGAACGTAGGAACGGAAGATGAAGTAGTATTTCCGACATTTTGTACAAATGTTCAGAAATGTTTACTACCCTTGTAGTGTTTTCTCCCTAAATTGTTGATCATGCAATATTTTGGTTCATCGAATGTGATCATAACAGGTCTTTCTAGCTTTTGAAGTTATTCCGGTTTTCCTCAGTAGGGTTGGCTTTATAACATCGGAATTTTCCTTCTCTAACCCCAATCACCTCTTCATAATTCAAATCAAACCAATAATTCTCTTTCGGTTTGATAGTGTTTTTCTCATTCCGAAAAGAATTAAATTTGAAATCACATCTACACTGGAGGCCATGTCATTCTCGAGAAAGAAGCATGCCCGGGACCGTAAAAGATTTGAGGCTGCCTACCGTGAATTTGGAGTCTAACTAAGTAAGTAAGTAAGTATCAAAAACCTGATATCTGTCGCAGTAAAAACCTTAAATAAAATCAAAAACTTTAAATTTAATTTATAGAACAAATTAAACAGTTTTACCATTTTAAAGTAAAAACAAAAAAAAATATACGAAATCAAACCAAAAGAAATAAAACCTAAAATCAAATACTTGATACGACACATATTATGTTAAGCCAATATTTAACCACTCTTAAACTGAATTTAGAAAATACGTTATTTATGATATTTCTGTTCAATCATGCCAAATTATAGCAGTTTTTAACCAATTATTTTCCAAAGTGTATGTATTATTGAAAATATTCACAAAAAACCATTCAATTTGCTTTTTAAAAATTAATAATAAATATTTATAACAAAAAATGAAGAATATTTAAGAATATTAACACCTAAGACATACACTTTTAGTAGAGGTAGGTAATAACATTTAAATTTCAACCATTTACCATTTAAAAATAAAATTTTACATTTATAATAATAATAATAATAGATAAATTTAGTTACGACATATATTTTCACTATTATAATATTTACAAAAAAAAAAAACTAACATAATCAAATCATATAGATATGTATATTTTATATTTATAGTTAGTAATACATTGAATTAAATATTAAAACAAAACAAAATATGTAAAATATTTAAATGAGGGTTAATGAAGAAAAGGATTCAAAAAGGGGATTTTTATAATAATTCTCTACTTTAAGGTATTTTTTTTTTTTAGGAAAACACAGATAATGTCTGTCTTCGGAGCGGAAAGAGGACAAACATCAGTTTTCAATTCTACCAAAAACAAATTAGAAGAATAAACTGCACAGAAACAGAATATTGTTGGATTCTATTATACTGTTTTTTTTTTTTCTAAATTTAAATTTTTTAAAAAGTGCATCAGATTAGGTATTGATATATAAAAAAAAAAATCAAATATCCAACTTTATGATTACCTATAAGAAAATATTGATTTAAAATCATTTGAGAAAAGTATTAAACAACAATAATTAAACTGTGTGAGAAAAATATTTCTAAACATCGAAAAATCTTATTTTCAATCTCAAGTTTATAGGAACTACAACAGATTTACTATAATACGAGTATAATGGATAGACATCTAATAGATTAACAAATTCATAGATAAAATGAGATATTAATGTTAGTTTTTTTTTTTTTTTTTTGGATAGAACTACATAATGGAAGATGTTTCTGTACGAGAGACGGTATAGGTTTTGTTTGTTGATATATTTAAAATATTTAGATATGTAAATATATTTTGTTTGTTTAAATTTTATAATATTAACAATTACCACCTCTCCCTCGGCTCTCTTTCTTTCCAGCTCTTTTTGTTTAGCATGTTCTGCAGCAATACGGGCTTCTATTACCACCAATGATTCGCGGGTGAAGGGACGGAACAAACTGCGTTCTTCCTCAGATATCGAGTCGGAATCTTCTGTCATTGTCTATGCGGCCAACGATGAGAGCCTCAGATTTCCAAGGCCTGCAATAAAATATTTTCCCATTAAAAAATAAATGTTTAGTTTGACATAATATATTCTTAAAATTTAGAGGTTAGCAAAGTGCACTGGACCAAATATTTTTATAAATTAATATTTAGGACTTTGTTGGGGTAATAAAGAGCTTTTCATACGTTATAATAAACCCCTCGCTTAAACAACCCTATTTATCGTTCGAGTCAATGAATTCATTGTATACATTAACGTAAAACTCGTTGATTTAATAAATTATTTCATTGAATCAACGAAAAGTTTGCTGTTTTACGAATTTTTTCGTTGAATTAATGAATTTATTTCTTTTATTAAAACTTCATCTGTTTCCGTTCAAATTCGTGATTCAAAGGAAAATTAATTTTTTATCGAATAGCTCTGTTACCGTATGAACGACCCAACGAAATAAATCATCGGTTGAATTTTAATTTACATATGATGATTTGGTTCATTGCACCTGTACCATTAAAATTGGTGTTAAAAAATTGAGTGAACAAATAGATATAATATAAGAATTATGAAAATTAATATACAGTCGACTCCACTTAACTGCAGAATATTTATTTTAGTTAAACGAAGTTGTCAGTTAACCGAACTTCGGATATCTGGAACTGGTTTCAAAGAAAAGGACTTCTGTCGAAATAAATCGCTTTTTACCTTGCTCAGAGCTCATCTCTAAATAATTTTAAATGTTTCCAGAAACTTATTGTTCTTTTATTACAATAATTCTTTTGGAAAAAAATTCGAATTCGAATTTCTGTGATTTTGAAACTGAGTTACTGTTGTCGAACCAATGATCTTTATGAAAAAAAATTTGTGAAATCTTTCTTATCGAAAATTGTGGAAGCTACAAATTAATCTGAAACATTTTGTCTCTAAAAGTTACCATTAGCTGGATATTCATGAATCATGGGGATCTTTGACCACCTTTACAATTATTGTAAGCACGCCGAAGATATCGCTGCATTCTTGCAAAACTGGTTTGAAGACCATTAATCCTAGGAAAATTGTAAGCACTAACCAAATCACTACGAAGTTTTTAGAGTTTCTTATAATAACATTAAAATGGAAGTTATTCATCAACTCAGCTGTTGATTTACTATAGCTTAACTATCGGGCACCTCAATTCGTTCAAAAAAGGTTTTTCGTTCGAAAACTTTGAAATCACTTCGAACTGTCAAAATTGAAATTGAATCGAATTGTTATTGTTCTTTAAAGTAAAATTGGTGCTGCGTAAAGAAATAAAATGCACAACTCGATCGCACGACCTTGCTCGGTTTGAGACTTATAAATTTAAAAATAGAGATTATTAGAGACAAATTTTCACAAGTACAAAATTTGTTTTTAAAAGGCTAAAACAATTTTTATAGTAGATGGAGCTAAAAACAGAATGACATGAGCCAATATGAAGATACAAGAATAACAATTTTAAATCGTTAAAATAAGTTTTTATAAATCAAGTCTTACCTAATTTCTGATACAAAAATAGAACGCCATAAAATAGAAACGGTTTGGTATTTTGAATTCAAAATTATTTTATATGTGTATGTTATAACTATAATTGTATGTAGGTTAATTAAAAAATAGTATTAATCGAAATGACCCCCAGCAGGTTCTTAATCGTGCCGGCCACTGAGCTATAACGGCACGCCCTTTGCCCATTGACATTTCTGCCACTGTTGGAATTAATGCTTTGTTGAGGCTTTCTAAAATCATATGAGCAGTTTTGAAGGCCATGCTCTCCAGTTCTGACAACAAACAATAATCCACCAAAAAATTCAAATCTAGGCTTGCGGAGGGCCAATTTTCTGCTGCTATAAAACCTGTGATATTTTTTCTAAGCCACTTCTTTGTGGTTTTGGCTTTGTTGACAGGAGCAGAGTCCTGTTGAAAGATTCATTGATTTATATTGAAAAGGGTATTGCTTAAACCCTTCAACCCTATAACACATCTTCCTTGTAGACCTTTGCATCCGTTTTCTCTAGGTTTTTTTCCATAAGGCTATTATAGCGATTCTATTTTCTTTACCGCCTCACTCTGTGAATATTGCTTATTAATATAAGAGTGTTTAGAAAAACAAGTCAAATGGGTGCTTCGAGCAACGCCTGCTTGAAATTTTGTATCAGAACTTAGAACAGGACTAGGAAAATTTTTGAAAAAAAACATTTTGGAACCCCCATTTTCTATTTCCATTTATTATTGTGTAAATAAAAATAAAATCTCCAAGAAAAAATCAATGACTCGTTTTTTGAGATACATGATTTAAAAAAAAAAACAAAAAATTAAATTCTTTCTCTTAAAAAAAATTAAAATAATATTCAATATTTTTAAACTTTTGAGAAGCTTTAAAATCTAAACGGAAAAGGCAAAAAAAAAATAATTATTTTATTTTATCGAAGTTCTTAATACAATTTTTTTTGCAAAATTGTTTTCAACCATTCTTTTGCTTGTACTGAATGAGATTTTTGAAATTTTTTTTAATATTTTGAAAAAAAAAAATTTTCTAAAGTTTCGAAAACAAAAATTGTGCGCTATTGTTATTTTAGTATAAAAAAAAAGAAACAAAAACCGGTCGAACCATTTAGTAATGTCAAGTCTGATCAAAATCTCGAGTTCGATGTTTTTGTACGAATGCCTAACTTGCCATATATCGCAAGTAATCAAAATAAAATGCACGACTGGGTCGCACTTGCTCCTATGTAATAGACTAGGAATTTTAAAAACGAATGTTATTGGAGAAAACTGTTCATAAGGAGTTAAGTTAATTTTTTTAAATTCATTTAGTAGTAAGAGATAAAAACAGAATGCTTTTATATACAAAATTTTTAAAAGATTTTTAAGAAAAAAATTTGATACGCCAACTTTAAGTTTTTATTATTGTACGAATGAAAATTAAATTTCCAAAAAAAATATTAAGCCGTTTTTAAAATAACGAATTTTCCAAAAGAAAAAAATGATTTTTTTTTTCAAAAACTCAAGAAATATTTTTTTTTAAGTTTTGAAATGCGATGTTTTTCAAACTTTTTAGAAGCATCTCTATAAAAAAAAATTCATTAAAACCCGTTATGTCGATAATGAGTAATTCAAAGTTTGAAAAAACGGTTCTATGGTAAGTACAAGATGTAATATCTTAATTTCAATTTTTTTTTTATTAAATTAAAGATCGTAGGAATTAATTGAAAGAAACAAATTTTTATTTTAGGCGCCGTTTTCAAAAAAAAATACGATTTTGGAAAACCATTTTTTAACATTATTTGTATGGTGGGTATTTTTAGTTTTAGGTAAAATAATTTTTTTTTCTGACATCTTGTAGATTATTTTGAGAAACTTTCATTTATCAAGTTTTAAAAAAAAAATCTAGAATGGGGTTTTCGAAATATTGAGTTTTGAAAAAAAAAAAATTGAAATTTTTTTTTAAAACCCAAAACAAATTTTTTTGAAAATTTGAATGCACAATTCTATTCAAGTTTTTGGGGCGATTTAGCAAAACAAAAAATGATCAAAATCAGTTATAGCATTTTTGAGAAAATCAAAAACAAAAAAAAAATGGTTCCAAGGGAGGTTCCCTCAATAACCATTTTTCGGAAAAAATGTAGTCGAACAGAAAGACAGACAGAATTGCGAGACCCACTTTTTTGGCCTTCGCTATCATCGTAATGTCAACTTTGATCAAAATCTCGAGTTCGATTTTTTTTTCCGAATTCATAACTTGCCTTATAGTACCTATAAGTCGCAAGTAAAAATAACCGATCAAATATAATAGATCTTCTTGACATAGGGTAAATAAGTGTAAATTTTTTTTGACAAGTAAAATAGATTTTATCTTCAAGGTTAGTTTTTGATTGACAAAGATGTTTTTCTAAATGTTTTAAGCCGATATTTTTTTTAAATATTTATCGTCGATTCCTTCAATTCATAAACTGGCACGAGAAAGATTCAGACATAGCAATGGCAAGACCCAAAGTTTGTAAAATCATTGACATAATTTTAAATATTTTTTAACTTTTACAGAGTCAGAAGGCTTCAACCTAGAAATAAGCAGCTCAAAGCAGACATAAGAATGAATTCCTTCGCAAAATGCCGAAAACCAAAGGCAGAACACCCGTTATAATTTCCGAAGATCAATTCACAATGAGCATTTAATTTATCGTATCGTTGAGCATGAACTTATTGACTCTCAACTAATGGAGAGGAGAATTCTATGCCGAATCCCATCGATGAGAAACACTTTTGTAAAATTTTTCACTTCCTCGTATGAGGCAGTATCTCATAACAGATCGCTGTAACTATATCAGCAACATTTTAATCTAGGTTCGTATGTCTTTGATGAACATAATTTGTGTATAGTGTAAAATGGAATTCACAACAATTCCCTCGGAAGCGGCGAATAGTAATTCAAATGCAAGAACATATTTTGAAATCCAATCTGTATCTTATTATTTGAGCCACTGTAACAAAACTTAAACAAAAGAGTTTCCATCGCTTTTTTGGTAGAAGAGATATGCAAAAATAGAAACTAAGATTTGTGTAGTTAGAAAAATCAACTTAAAAAATTAACATATTTACTTAATCACTTTGATAGACAAATCAGCGATTTGTTTGATATAAATACTTTAGTTTGTATTTTAGCGACAACACTGATATTGATAAATTTTATTTAATATAAATGATTTGCGCAAATTTAATTTTCACTTTTTGTTTCGGATAATTTTTGACACTAAGACAAAAATAAATATTTTGCGGACATTCTCAGGAAATACAAAATATGAACTTTTTAAGAAGTTCTCTCAATCAGAATTATCATTTATTTTATTTGTTATGATTTTGCAAAATAAGTCGTTCAGAAAATATACAAACAAAATACATAGAGAAGAAATTGATAATGATTAGCCCATGTTCCGTAGAAAAAAGATAATCGCTTATTACGAGTATCAACTGCTTGTTGAAAGCTTTTTCGTTTACAACGTATAGATGGTCAATTTGAATTTAGATTCATAAAAAATTAAGTTGATTTAAGTTGATAGATTGCAACACCGGGTCATGAGAGGGGGTTGGAGGGTCTGTAGTAAAGGCACTTTGGGTAGAATAATTTTTCGGATGGAATCAACTGTGGCGTAGAGTCTAAAGTTCACAGAAAGACTGAGAACTAATAAGTGAATACCTTATTTAGCTTGCGATGACATACATATTCGTAGCTAAGACCTATAAGGAGCGGGTTCCCATCCTTGGAGTAATACAAAAGGTATGGGAATCCAATTTGAGGGTCGTGCCGTGCGTGTTGATGGAGGTGGCTTTATTCAATTCAGAGTGTTATTAGACTTTAACCGGACCGACATGGTTAGGATAGGTTCATGAATGCTCTCGTTGCAGGCGAATGGAGACTTTTTTTTTTATTTGTTAAAGTAGGTTCCATCGATAACATCATGTAAGGGTCTTGAAGGTCAAGACAATTTTTCGGCAGCAATTTTTCTTCAAGCCAGGCTTGATTTTATAATTTTGGTTCATAGCGATTGGATTTCAGTAGACTTTCTCGTACCGTTCGAGCACACTAATATTGATGAAAATAGAAAACTTCGCGGCAAAGTCAAGTGAAGCAATCAAAAGTATCGGATACTGATTAGGAAACATGCAAACGAAATAAGGAAATGTTAGGTTCTTCATAGGTTAGTCCAACCGAATAATTAGTGGAAGCCATAAGGCTTGGCGGAGGCAATACACCCTTTTATTAGGCTTAATAAAAGCTAATTCTTAAACTAGCTTTGTAGCTCTTATTATAAAAATCTGGAATTGGAGTGAATTTAAAGGATGATTAAAAAGACGGAGTTTGCTGACAGGGGTTAAAGTCGAAACAGTTAATGTTACAATAAATCTTTCCAAGCATGCGAAAAACAGGTTCCTTGAAGCCTTAAGAGGTACAGTGGTTTGACATATAGAACAGACGAGGATTTCTTAGATAATGGGAATAAGTGTTGAAAGAGATGGAATTGTACTGAGTTGTGGAGTGATCAGATCCTGAAAGTAGTCGTTGAATGAAGAGAATGTCTCTTATTGTTCTTCGTTGTTCCAGCGTATTCAAGTTAATTAATAGAAGTCGGTCTCGATAGGGAGGTAGAATCAAAGCGTTTTCGAAGACAGACCACGAAGGGCGAAACGTAGGAAACGACGTGGAATGCTCTCGATTCTGGATATATGAATTTATTAATAAGAGGACAAGCGTAAGGTATAATGACCGGTTCACGTAGGTGTCCAAGAATTCAATAGACCATTGTTTCACAGAGCCTTAAGACAGAATTTGATTTGAGATATATCTCGTCAATATGTGTGAGAAAGTTCTGCTCTCTATACCATACAACACCAAGGTTGCAAATTAATTCAGCTGTGGATGTGGGTGGGATGCATTTTTGTTTAAAAGACATTAACTAACATTTGGAAATATTTAGCTTCTAAAAAATTTTTCAGGCACCAAACAGATAAACTGTCGAGATCAAGTTGAAGAAGAGTAGTATCATACATACTCGTATTTCTAAGAAATGGTCTTGATAAACTCGGTATCGTCGGTAAGACATGGGAATATTTGATGACCATTTCAATATGGTTAATAGTGAAAATAAAAAGGAGAGGTCCTAAATGGTTGCCTTGTGGGACCACAGGAGGAAACTAAAAATAAAAAAAATATATTTTCCATTGGATATTGATGCAAACCCGATTTTTCTGCGGATTTGTCATTGGAGGGACACTAAGGCAAGAAGTCTTCAGTTTCAATTATATTATGGAGCTCCTTAGGATAAGTCACAAACACAAGCTTTATATGCAGTAGAGCAACATGATGATGCCAAAAACATGTTCTAGGACCTTCTGGACAAAACACGAGTTTCTAAGTCGTGTTAGTCGATTTTACTGCAAAGTTAGCAAGATTGTCTTCTTTGGTAGTACAGGCAGAAAGTACTTTCTGGAAAAAACGATACTTGTAAGGATTGGCACATCTATGAAAAGGCCTACAAATTCCCTTTTTAGAATTGTAAACTGGAAACCATTACGTGAGATGTCTCCATCCGAATATTTTTTTAAATTTAGGTCGATATTCACTTTGGATCCAAATATTTTGAGATCCAGAACGGTCAGGAGCTGTCAGAGTTCAGTTTTCAATCATAGATAGCCCTTGGATAGCTTGGTTGCGGTAATATCGCCATGGCAATCTTATTTAGTGTTGGTTCCAAATTTAGTAAAATCACTTTGGATAGAATTATTTCGAGAACCAAACCTCGCAGAATTTTCTGGTTTTCACCTCTGGATAGATCTTGAAAATTCAACTAGGCGTTTTGAAACCCACAGAAAGGCTTGCTTTCGGAGATATCTCCGCTCCCCCTTGCTAGGTAGTTGAGGGTCGAAAATGAGTAAAATCACAGAATAACTTTGGATGGACATTTTTCGATAAGAAGACCATGCAGGTTTTGACTACTTTGTTGTAGGCAAGGTACTCCTATGACTATTGCCCGAACTATTCCAAAAACAGGAAGTTTCGTGAAATTCGAATTCAGCCGGATACAACTGCCAGAAGTCTCCTACAAATTTCTTGAGAGGCTAAGAAGCTGAAAGAGCTTCAGCCTCTAAAAAGCTGGATTTTGCACGACCACTGCAGCGAAACCTTTGGTTTGGCGATGAGTACATGCTTAAGAAGAAGCATATAAAGAGAAGAGTTGCACAGAAGGGCCAGAGCTGATTGCGGGATCTACGAGCAGAAGCGTATAGAGGAATACCAGGTCAGAAAGAAAACGAAGAAGCGCGTAGTCGAGTAAATAAAGGGATATCATAGAAGGAATGAGGTTAAGAAGTATAAGTAAAAGCTAAACGGAACGTTTTAAGGTTACTTAAGCCCAATCCAAGCATGGAAGGACGATTAAGGGAACCTTTAAGCAGAATTGCATTCGGTGTTAAGAATTTGAAGAGAAAAAATAATTTCTGCAAACTGTAAAATAGCTATAAATCGAATTTAACTATCAGGCAGATTTTTCTATTCAACCTGACATCGAAAGCCAACAGTTTGGTCCAACCAGTCTCAAAATCTCGGAAGCGGTAGTACTCCTTAGAAAAAGTTTAAGTGGTTTAAGTGCCAGGGGCAGTAGAAAGGAACTAATCATTGCCCCGTTCGAAAACCAAGCACCAGCTCAACTACAAAAGAGAGTTGGAGAAGACCATGTCCGATGAATTGAAACTCTACATTTTTTGCTCGCTCCTCAAGAAAAGAATTATCTCTGAAACAGCGCAAGTCCACCAGGTTCTGATATAAGTGTGTATCGCAGTGGTATATCAAAGATGGGTGAGGAAGCTAAAGGCCGTTTGAAGAGGAAAACTGTCTAGGTGCTTTTATTTTTAAATGGAGTGAAAGATGCAAACTGTATAGCAACACCGACCTTTGCAAAAAAGGAAAACAAAAAACATAAGGCTAAGATGGCTGGGCCATTTAGAACAGATTTAGGCTAATGTTCTAAATCCACACGGGCCGCAGAGGAGCAACGCAAGTGGTGAATGTCAGCGGAAGAGGATTTAAACCAATATGACATGCAAAACTGGAGAACATTAGTCAGTGACCTAGCTAGCTAGAACAAGCTTGATGATTGAGGACCCCGTCCTAACCGAACTCTTGCGCCACCTTAAGTAAGAAATAAATTAAAAATATCAACGTATATAATTCAACTTTAAAATATCAAATCGGTGAGTAGGAATGCTAAGCACGTTTTAAGCAAGTAACCTAATAGATGAAGAGATAAAAAATGGTTGTAATGGTTGTAAAACATAATTCCTATCTCCTGTAAATTAATTTGTAAAAAAAAACAAATTACACCCCAATAAATTAGTCACTAGAACATGATGTATAACAACAGAAAAAAAAAACTATCGAACATAAAAAACAACTTTCTCTAATGACATTAATCATGAAACTCATACAAACTCGTACCCACATTAACCCTTGACACCATCATCGCTTCGAGTAGGTACATTTAAAATAATATAAATCTACAAAAAGTTGTAACTCTCACTTCTCCAATTTCTGCCACTTTGAACTTTCAACTTTAGCACAACAGACAAAATAGAAACAAAATGAATACAAGTTTTATTTAAATATTTTCACAGAATAACTTGGCTAACTTTTTCAAGGATTACCCTTTCTGTAATTTAAAAGGAATGTTTTCAAAAACAAGAGGGAAGTAAGTTTTTGTTAATGTATTTTTTTTTTTTTTTGTGATATTTAAATTTGTTGCCAGTTAAATGAAAAACGAAAAAAAATGGTTCCATCAAGTGTAAACTTACATGAGGCACATGGATGTTGCCTGCTACATTAAGGTTACAACTATATCCGAGGCGCCATGTTCGTGAAGCGCCTACCGGCTATCACGATTTCTGAAAAGACAAAAAAATTATTTATTATTACAAATTATATTATAATTATTAATTAATTAATTAATATTATAATTAATAAATTATTATTATATTTATTATATAAAATTATTATTATTATAATATAGTAGAATTTTTAGAAAATATTTAATACGGTCTAAGAGAACCTACAACACACACAAAACTTAAAAACATACTTATGTAGGTATTGAAAAATACCGGCTTGACATCAGGTTTGAAAACAAAGACATTTAAGAGTGTTTTTCGGACGCAAACTTGAACTGCGATTTGGTGGAAAAAAATTAAAAATTAAATCATTATTCGACCATGATTCCGCAGCCGCCGCAGCAACAGCCGACGACACCATACAACGCAGCAGTTACAGACCGACCGACGACACCGTACGACGCTGTAGCTACCAACGACCGAAACACTAAGGGATTTAATTTAAATTGTCCAGCCATTTCGTCCCTCAGTTTCCCCCCACCACTCGGGTAAATAATCTTTAGTTCCAAGAATAAATGTCTTAATTGCCACCAGGGGCTTTGGTACCTGCTGATCTGTCGGTGCATATGCATTGGTTGTGCCACCAGGGGCCTTGAACCTGCTGATCTTGTGCAATCAGGGGCCTTGAACCTGCTGATCTCGTAAACATCAAGAGCGTAGTCCGTTCTTGTAAAAAGAGTAACCCGATACCGAATACCAGTTAATAAGAAACCAGATGCTAGAATAAGCTTTCTAAAAGAAACCGACAGGAGCACAATACAAGGAGAATACAAGAGAAAAGGTTTTAAAGACCTTCCTACTGAAGTTTCGTGTTTTTCTTCAGAGCAACCCTGGAAATCCGGCGAGCAAAACCTCGGCTGGAAAGCAAAAAGTACATCACAACATATTAAAATCTAGCCAGAGGTTAACCCTTGTTTTACAGCTCAATTCGATTTTTTTTTTTCAACCTGACACCTTTTCTATGCATTCAAAATGTGTGTTGCAGTGAATGCTTTGAAATGATACTTTAAGTTAAGCCGCAAATTTTGAAAATTTTAATCGATTCCTTAATAATTTCTAGAATAGACTAGAATTTGACTTTTTTTGGTATCGTTCAAATTTTACAAAGCTCTTGCTGCTGCTGGATGGGCGAGTGTCAAGTTCGTGCGGTTTTAAGTTGGAATTGACCTGTTTTTAAATCCTTTGAGGTGACTATTGCAACAAATAGGGATTGCGTGTGCCGCCTTATCAAAAAGGTACATCCCTCAAATTACCTAAGTTGGCAATTTTTTGAGAAAAGTTATACACAAAATTTGAATTTGAAAATATATTTGTATATTTTGGCACCAGGACCAGTTTTCCAATTTGGTATATAATAGTAACTTAAATGTATGTACTAAAAATTTTGGGATTAAAAATTCACTTAAACGAGAAAAATTAACTTGATACGTCAAGTAGACATAAGTCGTCAATCGAAAACGAGACTCTACTAAAGTCTTGCCAGTCAAAAATTATTAAAAATTCAAAAAAGCGCTCAGAGGAAATTCTAAAGGAAATTAGAAATACCAAACAGGAATTAAAAACTGATATTGAAATTTCTAAAAATAAAATGCACGACTGGGTCGCACAACCTTGCTCCTATGTTAGACTAAGAATTTCAAAAATGAATGTTATTAGAGAAAAATTGTCATAAGCATAAAATTAATTTTTTAAATGACTAAAACAATTTCTTTAGTAGTTGGAGGTAAAAATAGGATGCCATATGATTCAAGCAAATATAGGTTTATGCAAGAACAAAAATTATAAGTCTTTGTAGTGGTTTCTTAAAAAAATAAGCTTTTATATAAAAAAATTTTTAAAACATTTTTGAGAAAAAATTTTGGTACGCCAATTTTTATTATTGTTTGAATAAAAATTAAATTTACAAACAAAAAAAATTGAGCCGTTTTCGAGATATTGATTTTTTTTTTCAAAATTCAAAAAAAAAAATTTTTTTCTTAAAGTTTTGAAATACAATGTTTTTTAAACTTTTTAGGAGCTTCTCTCCAAAAAATTTCATTAAAATCCGATATGCCGATAATGAGAAATTCAAAATTTTAAAAAATCGTTCTATGGTAGGTACAGTCAGTAAAATCTTGTTTTTAAAATTTTGTTTATTAAGTTATAATTCTCAAAAATTTAATCGAAAGAAAAAAATTTAAGCAAAATTCTCGGAACCATTTCGAGAAAAATACGAATTTCGAAAACCATTTTCTAACATTTATATGGAGGGTACCGTTATTTTTAGGTAAACTAACTTTTTTTTTTCATATCTTGTAGATTATTTTAAGAAACTTTTATTTATCAAGTTTCAAAAAAATCGAGCATAGAGTTTTCGAAATACAGTACGAACTCGGTTAACGCATCCCTCGATTGGCGCAACTCCTCGATTTTCGCAACACTAAAATCGTAGCATATCTTGACTCTAAAAGTACTACTTTTCAAATATGTTACATCGACTAGTGCAACTTTTTGTGTTTATGCATCTGTTCATTAAAATCAAAACATCAAACCGACAAAAACGATTTGTTTGGTTTCAGTAATGTTTTTTATAACATTTTCGTTATCTCTAAAAAAAAAACAGCGATCACAATTATAATATTCTATTTAAAAAAATATAACCCAGTAAGTGCAACAACCTCGGTTATTGCAACTGCCTAAATTTCTATTTGTTGCGTAAATCGAGTTTGTACTGTATTGAGTTTTAAAAATAAAAAATTGAATTTTTTTTTAAATCCAAAAACAAATTGTTTGAAAATTTGAATACGCAATAATACGAGTATTTGGTTTTATAATTCACACGCGCTTAAGGGTATGTTAGGGGGGGGAAGGAGGTGTCGATGAACATTGGTTTTGAATGTTTGCAAATTGAAATGGCAAGGAAAAACCGTGCGAGTAATTTATTCCATAATCGTGTTGTGCGACTACAAAACGCATCCCTATATTTGAGGGTACAACCAAAGTTAGGCTCGAGGGTGAACTGATGAGCATTCCTAGCGAAACGGGTATCACAGGAGAACTGATAAAGGGAAGGAATGCAACTGGCTACTTCGAGTGAGTATTGCATTGTGAAAGAAGCGATAAAACAAGGAAATACTTGAAATATTCTTACGGCTTTTAGGAGATTGGAATGATTTCATGATAGCTCTATTTCCTATCAGTTTTAACGCTCTGTTCCGAATTCTATCCAATAAGTGAAGCACAATTTGTGCTGCGCCTGTCCAAAGGTGTGAGTTATACTCGAGTTTTGGACGTATAATCGAGTTATAAATGGTAGCCAGATCAGAATGGGTGAAAAATATTCTTATTCTTTGGTTGATATAGAAATCCTAAGCATTTAGCGGCGCGGCGTTTTTAGGCGGTCTAGAGAATGTGGTCATTCTAACGAAGATTGTCATTCACTCCCAGCACTCAAAGCTTTTTAGCTTCTTCGATATAAGTGTCATTCAAGGACAATGGCGTAATGGGTACATTTTGCTTTAACGACAATACACAACATTGAGCTTGCGAGTCATTAAACTCCACAACATTTTTTATACCCTATTCACAATGCTGTAAAGATCGAAATTTAATGAGCTTAACATGCGATTCCGTTGCAATTCCACTTCCAAAGGAGATGGACGTGAATTTGAGAACGAGTATGAAAAGCTGTAGAGTCGTCGGCAAAACAATGAAGTATGTATCAGACAAGATATCATTAACAAAAATGAGGAAAAGAATCGAAGACAAGAAAGCCTGGGGTGGAATCGGCTAAGGTGATAGTTGATTGTGATTATCAATCGTTGATTGCGATTGTCAATCGCTCTCTATATTTCTTTATTCATATGATGGAGACAGCTATAGTCAAAATGACAATCACAATCAACTATCACCTTAGCCGATTCCACCCTGGTGTCAAACTCTATCACATGCCTTAGAAATATAAAGCGCAATAATCTTGCTTTTTCTAAAACAATGCAAAGGTCTGGTTCACCTCTTCGGTGAAATATGCCATCAAATCATCCATTCTATGACCATAGAAAAAAGGGACGTAAGTGTGAAGTGTCGATAGAATGAGGGTTAGGAACAGGCTGGACAAATTCTGCTTTCTATCTTCCAGGGAAGATTCCGGACAGTAGGGGCGATGGAACTTTGCAGAAGAATGAGGGGTATACCCTCAGGACTAGCGGATTTGTTTATACAAAGATCTCGAAGGGTTCTTGCAACTGTACGAGTGCGGAGATAGACCTATCCCATTGAAAGATTTACGTTCTCAGGTACAGAAAAGGCAATGTTGTTGTCTGACAACGTAGAGCCAGCACAAAAACGAGTTACATTGTTAAGTAGTTTCATAGGTAGAGATGGTAGTCGCCAGCCCTGGGCCCGCGACTCAATTAGCGCTGGGGTGAGCCGTAGTTTCATACTCATACCTTTTTAATAGGCAGTTTAAAATTATCTCTTTGTTCAACGCGACGAAAGGGCCCTAGAGCAAAATTTGGTAAATTCTATGCTGTATCCTCCGTTTGATTCCTTAGGCTTCGGCCACGCACTGAGCGACGAGCGACTGAGCGATTGAGCGACGAGTCGCTGAGCGACGCAAAAAAATTAAAACACATGAAATTGTATGGAGGTGGCCACGTACACCCTGAGCGACTTGCCATTGTTTTAAGCGACAGAGCGACGTCGCTCAATCGCTCAGTCGCTCGTCGCTCAGTGCGTGGCCGAGGCCTTAGACAGCGAACTAAGAGTTTTGACGGAGGTTTATGGCGCAATGGGGCCAGAGCAAGATCTTGCTGAAAAATGGTTTCCTGCATCGAAGTTCGTCTTTGGATAGTAGGAAGGAGCATATGTGTTAGGACATCCGAATACTTGGCGCTGTTTATCATGCCTTCGATGGGCTTTAAGCTTCCAGGATCCTCAGACGTGAAACAACCCCAAAACATAACTGTTTTCCACTGAGATATCCATATTTTTCTTGAAGCCGAAATATTGATATACAGAGTACCTAGTAACATGATTTCAAAAATATTGCCATTCTTTTCAAAACTCTTAGAAAAAATGCGACCTACATTCAAAAAGTCATCAGAAATATTAAAATAAAACTAATTCATGGAGCACTTACCAAAATATTCAAAAAGTTAACGCAAAAATCAAAGCCTACTACCAAATTCATTTCAAAATTTGTTTGTCCCAATTAATTTGCACAAGACTGTACTTAGTTTGATACAGAGTATATGACTGTTGTTGTCCGGTCAAGTGAGTGATTCAAATCCCGCATGATCGTTCAAAAGTAAACACATGTCATAACACAATAATTAGACACATCAAAACCTATTACATCCTTTCTTGTTAAGCCCAATCTAAGCTGAATGACTCTAGGACTTTCCATTATTCCCCATATCGATTCCATACCCAAATTCATACGAGTTATGGTACCAAAATGGCACACTTCAGGGCTAGTTGGGCCACGGGGCTTAAACTGCCAGTTGTGCAATTTCTACTTTCTTAAAATTTTTGTTCAGGAATATAGAGAAAGGAACTCTTAAAAATAGGTCTTGATTAGTATTTTTTCACAAAAATGAAAACCAAATTTAAAATAGACCACAGACTATCTAAATGTTATCTAAATCGTCCTAGCCGTTTTGAGAAAAATAACCTCGTATGACAAGTACAAATTGTTATACGATCACAAAAAAAAAATAATCAACTTCTCCTCTAGGAAAGAAATCACTTAGCACTTCAGTTTCTGGTTCACAATGATGACATTAATGGGATTAAAACCTGTAGAGTCCTACATTTACAAATACCCGTGAAGCCAAACGATTAAGGAATCTCCAAATCCACTCGCACTCAACCACCGAATTTATAAAGTCGTGTGGTGCATAAAGTGAATTAATTGCCATAAAAGCTAACCATCATCGTCATCGTCGTCATCTGTTCATTTTTCCAACTCGTTTCAGTTCGTCTATTTTAATTAAAAAGGAACAAGACAAAAACAAAAAAACACCATTCCAGTCCATGCCTAGCCTTCAAGTGACAGAGACGAACTGACGTCGACCACGACAGAAGCTTTATATACATCCCCTCCTTTATTTTAACCATGACCATGACGATTATAGCAATTGTGTAGGATATTAAAATATTGCATTTTCATATCGCTTCAAAACCTAACCCTTTCTCGGTCTCTTGTGGCTTAATCAAATAGGTATAGCTACATTTGTAGGTAAACAAAGAAAAAAACTACTAAGGTTACTGATAGTCAGAGTGTGATAGTGCAGCAACCATACAAATGCACACGGTCGTATTAATAGGTGTCCCAAGTCCCAACGTTTAATAACTAGTCCCTATAGTGTTTGGTTGGGTGTACAACAAGAGATCCTTTACTTCCTTTAGCCTTAGCTATAAAGAAGGGGCATATCTGCAGCAAAGATGGAACAACTTTCATCAGCAATAGCGAATCTGTAATACAGGCAAGCTACCTATTTCTCCTTTGGGGACAGAATTGTTTTTGACATGAAAGCCTTGCCTACATCCTTTAAGTTCTTTAGAGTGTTGGTGTTTGTGTGTGTTTTTATATTATTTTTAATTAGGTCAACAAGTATCCACTTGAATGAATAAGGATATTATTTTTATGCCTATTAAAGCGCTGTCGGTAATGGCGAAATAGTGTTGTTGTTGCAACGGTAATTGAAGTTTGGCTTGGGATGGTTATGAAAATGATATCATACATATATATCTCGTATAAAAAACAATAAAATTTTTAATTTCTTAAGTAAATGTAGGAGCTCTTGCAGCTCCTACACTTAATGAATGTAAAGAAAATAAGGTGTTTAAGGATATGGAATTCAAAGATAAAAAGTAGATGAATTAGGTAAACTTTCAATACAAAACATACAAAAAAATTAATTCTTTGAAAATTAGGCTATTATATATGCCAGTGGAAAGTGTTTTTTTTTTTTTTTTTAAATAACTATACTGAACAAATTTTGATAGGAATTGGGAGGCGGGTCTTCTAAATCTAAGACTAAACACAAAATAAAAGTGTTTTGCTTCAGCCACCATTTTGAAAAACCGCCCGAAAAGTATATTTGTGTCAATTTCTATCGACAGTAAAAACAGACAGAGAAGGGCGCAGTTTGAGACCTTCCTTACTGATATAGAGATTCTCGACTTAGCTGCACTACACGAATGTGAAATGCTTTGAACGGCTCAATCTTTTCCAAAACTAATGTGATTTCGTTTCTGCTCTTCAATCTCTCCCTATTTTCCTTAGCGAGCATTCCAAAATAGGGAAGGATTAGAAAAGTGTTTCATTTCAAAATCCCTAAGTGCGGGTTTATTACAAAAAAGCAAGAATAGTATAAACGGATTGAAAAAAAAATCAAGCCAAAAATATCAACCACTTGCATAATGGGGGTTCATTCAGAAATACAACTCGTGAAATAAGCTAAAAGGCAATTCAAACTTGACCAAAAACGCAACAGCACAATTGGGTTACAAGGCACCCTGAACTTATTCTCATAAAACTTTAAAACCATATCTATGCTGAAGTTCTACAGACAAAGTTAAATATTCGAAAACATTTCTGAAATACTGTTGGGTGGATTGAATGGTATTTTAAAGAAATGGTTGGTGTAGAAAAAAAAATGTTTAAATGGATGTCTATTTTCCTTTTTTTTATAAATTAGAATAATAGGGATTCAAAATTGCACTGCAAAACTCGAATGTTGATCTTCCCAAACTCTAATTAAGACTACCTTATGGAATACAGACTTATATTTTGTTTTAATATTACCATTTCACATTAATAAAAATGATTGACCGAATAAAATGTTTGTACAGAAAAAAAAGAAGAAAAAAGTACGTATACGCCACAGTGTACCATAGTTTCACACAGTCGCTTCCTTGATAATTGATTATTATTTTGATGAGAAATATTTATAAATATTAAGAGAAATATGTTAAAAAAATATATGTTTTGTGATCAAATTGAACTGTTTCAATCTAAGACTGCACTTAGTCAAAAAAAAAACAATCGAGAAAAAAACAAAGAAGAAAAAAAGCAGCGGTCCTAATTGACTACCTTGTGGAACACAGACTTACATTTTTTTTTTAATTTTACCTACAAACATTCTTTTAATGTAATATTTGTTGGGTTCAAGGATTTCACATTAACAAAAATGATTGAACGAATAAAATGTTTTTAAAGAAGAAAAAAAGAAAAAAAGCACGTATACGCCACAGGGTACCATAGTTCCACAGGGTCGCCTACTTGATAATTGATAATTATTTTGATAAGAAATATTTAAAAATATTAAGAGAAATATTTAAAAAATATATGTGTTATAATCAAACTGAACTGTTTCAATCTAAGACTGCACTTAGTCAAAAAAAAACTATCAATTTCAAAAAACGTAGAGCAAAGCAAATTGAATGTTTGTATTTTTTTTTTTTTTTTCGTTTTATTTGACTTCTTTTGTTTAAGAAAAATAAATCAATGGAGAAAATTTATTCATTTTTAATCACAACGAAATAATTGAGTCCTAACCGTCATTTTGTAATAATGGTGGATTTAAATGCCATCATGTCTGCCGGCAATTTATTAGTCATAATCGTAAATGACAAAAAATGCATAGACACTAAATACGAGAAATAATGATTTTTTTTTGTTGCTCGTGGTAAATTCCTCAGGGACGAAGTGATAATTTAACAGAAAGCAAATAATGGGTATAAATATTTGAAGAGCATTACACCCATAAAAGTTCACATAGAAAAAATTCAATCGATCATACAGAGAATACCAATGGTAGAAGAAATCAATTTTTTGGGAATGCATAACTACAAAAAAAGGTATTCATTGTTGCAAATTCTAAGCCCCACCCAAGTGAACCTAGTTGTTTTTTGACAAACGTATTTCTCAATTTCGGCACAGTGGGTTTAAATTAATAAGATTTTGCAAGAGTTCCATTCCAATATGGTTGTAGAAGACATACCATTCCATTGTGAACCAAAGCTTTCCTACTCAGCTTAGCAAACACAAACACAACTGTCCATTTTCTTTATTGTGCAGCATTCGACTTGATATCCTAATGAAATTTGAATCTTTAAATTCTATAAGCTCGGAATACTCAATTCATTAAATATGATAAATGCATCAGGGACTTTGTACCAAAATAATATAGCGTGGGTCTGCCAAGAAAAGTGCATATCTCAAGAATTTGAAACTACGGTGGAAATAAAACAAGGGAGTGTTCTTAGTCCGTATTTATTCATCTTATACAAATTAATGACACAACAGATGATGTTAAGGGTAGAATTAAGGTTCATCGTAGAAAAATTTCTGGTTTACTTTTTGCGGATGACATAGTCTTCTTTAAGGCTGAAAGTCAACTACTGTCAGAAATAAGAAATAATTTTGTTTAAGACTCCTTTGCATGAAGCATCCAGGACAACGAGAAAACACTGTCGAAAGCTATTGTTTAACGCCCCCCTCTCCCCCAACCTTATTATTTCTTGAATAATTAACAAGTCTCGGTTGTCACATCAACTGTTGACTTAGGAGTTATTTGTGACAATCAGCTAAATTTTCGACTCTAGGATTCGTCAAGCGTTGGTCCAAGGAATTCTCAAATCACTACGTCCCAAAATCCTTATACGTTTCTTTTGTACGTCCTCTGCTTGAATATGCCTCTCCCGCTTGGTCAAATTATTATTATGTTCACATCCACCGCATTGAAGCCGTTCAGCGCAGATTTATAAGATTTTCCTTGCGCGGCCTCGAATAGGACGACCCGTTTAGACTCCCACCTTACGAAAACCATCTTAAACTAATAAATTTACAGACCTTAGAGAATGCTGACCTCCTTTTTTTTACACCAGTTACTATCTGAAGGTATCGACTGCGTAGACTTGCTTCGCAAAATAAAGCAGAACACAAATCAATCGCGTCTCAGACCGACACCACTCTTTTGGATACCCCTTCACCGAACCGACTACGGCCAAAATAAACCACTTACAAGAATGTCTTGAAGTGCTAACAACTCAACTATTTTTGATTTAAGTAGTTAAAGAACTGCCCTCAAGAATTACTTACTTACTTTACTTTAGTTGGCACCTGGGCCTCAAATAGCAGACCCTGCCAGCTGTCTCGATCTCTAGCTTACTGCCTCCAGTTTCGTGTCCTAAGTTACCTTAAATCTCCCTCAACTTGATCACGCCACCGGAGATGAGGTCTGCCTCTGTTTTTCGTACCCTCTGGCATAGCGTTGAATACCTTACGGGATGGAGCGTCAATGTTCATTCGCTCTACATGCCCTAGCCATCTTAACCGCTGAATACGTATTTTCTTGACTAGGGACACGTCACTGTACATCTCGTACAATACATGACTGTATCGTCTTCGCCAGATGTTATTTTGCCTATCGACACAAACCGTACCATAAATCGTGCGTAGAACATTTCTCTCGAAAACACCAAGGGAGCTTTCATCCGCCTGGGAAAGGGTCCATGCTTTTGCACCATATAGCAAGACCGGGATGATCAGGGTTTTGTACATCGTCCCCTTGGTATTTCTCGATAGGGCTTTATTTCTCAATTGCTTACTTAGTGCAAAGAAACAGCGATTAGCAATAGTTAATCTACGTTTGCTTTCAGCACTGATGTGTGTAATTTGCAGAGTTCACAGCGGTACCCAGGTAGACAAATTCTCTGATCACCTCGAAGTTATATCTATCAATAGTCACGTTCTGACCAAGTCTGCTGTGGGAATCGGCTTTATTTGATGACAGGATATACTTCGTCTTCTACTCATTGATCACAAGACCCATTTTGTACGCTTCTGACTCCATACTAGAAAAGGTACCCGTAACTGCTCGCTTGGATCTTTCCATTATGTCGAAGTCGTCCGCGTATCCACCTTGTCGAAGTCCTCGGGTGGTTTCGAAGGCTTTGGTTGAATCTCTCCCAATTTTGACGGAGCAACGGGCATTTTCCAACGTCATTTTGATAAGGCCTATTAGTTTTGCCCTCAAGAATGCTCTCCAATAATTATACCTTCAATTCCCGACCCAACATACCACACCAATGTGGAATTCCTTACCCAACTCTGTATTTTCTTTCAATATCTAGACTGAATTCCCCCTCTATGTTCTAAACGCTCGCACTGTGCTAAAATATTTTAAGGGTACTCATAAACTCTCAAGGGGTGCCAATTATAAAAAAAAATATTTCAAGACACTGTTTTCCCTTGCCATTTCAATATATAGAAACTTTGAAAACCAAAGTTCATCGACAACTCCTTTCAACTCCCTTCCTAATTTCCCAGCTCGAGCTGTGTTTTAAATTATAAGCATCTTAATAAATTCTTAAGCGCATGTGAATTGTAAAAAAAGGCTGTGAGTGTTAAGTCACATTGTTTAGAATTTAGATCATTAAGAATTTTAAATAGCTTTTGATTAAAATACCAAGAGATTGAAGTATCGATTTTGCCAAAATACGGGTTTAAATTCTGCCTGATTTATTATTTTCATAAGTCTACGAGTATAAGCTTAAACTTATTTGGACGAAAAATACTTCGGACTATATTTTTTTCTTTGTTTTTCTAGTTCTTAAAGTTTTTTGGCGATATTTTCAAATCAATTTGGGTCCCTTTGACTTGGGCTTTATCAACTGCCTAATTCGGTATAAAATTACTGATCCAACCTGTTGAAGTTTTTGAATTTTGCAAATCGATTTTCTTTCAAAATTTATTATTTCAAAAGGCGAATGTACACATGTAAATAGTATGATAATTTAAAAAAATTATTTATCTCTCCACTATTTAACAGAAAACTTAATAATGAATCAAAAATTGACCTCATCAATCTAAAGTAGAACAAGAATTTAAATTTACACGACTTTGACTTTGCACGTTACATTCAACCCTTAACTTTACAAAATATAAATTTAAATGCTAAAACGAATTCGCATTTAAATTCAACACTGCCTCTGACATTCACTTCAATTCTTCACACGGAAACTATAGACTTAACTTAAAAAAAAAAAAACAATCCGATTATGTATTATCTTTGGCAATGATGTTATCGATAAAAAATGTGCGCATGTGTATAAATAGTCATAGGTAAACATGTCAATTATTTGTAAATACCCCCTGAAACTATTATACATATGTATGTGTAGGTGCCTATGTAGATGATAGGTGGGATATTGCATAGCGGTTTAGGTGAATAAAATGAATTAAACTAAAGCCTGACTTAATGGAGAATTAAGAATTGCAACAAAGAAATTCACTTAGTTGATGAGAAGCAATCAATAAATTAAATGAAAATAAAAATGAAAATGACACTCATTTTAATTATCTTTGATGAATTTTATTTAGTAGACAGACTGTCATTTTTGAAATGGCGTGAACTTGATTGAATTGATATTAACGTGTCCATTAATCTTTTATAGCGGAATTAGGGATTTTAATCAAACGTCTGATGAAGTAAATTTTATGTGTTAAAACAGTATTAATTACTAAAAGATAAAATATGTGGTTTTAGTATCAATTAAAAATATATATTTTGGAGATATAAATGTAGAGATCCAAAAATACAGAAAGGTTCACTTAAAATGGGGGAAGTGTGTACAAATAAGTAAAGTTAACATCGTAAGAAGTTTTCGACAGTATTTTGCTGCTTTCTCTTCAACGACCCCAATGTTAAAGAACGTGCGTATATCTATGTAGTACAAGCTACAATGTGTTAACTGTTATTTTTCTAAGCAATGTTCTTGTGAAATAGCCAGTGGAATTCCTCACCTTAAACAATTAAACGGTAATATCAGCGCTTCAGCGAAGGCCAATCAGTTTGCCCTTGAGCAAAACTTCGGAAAAACTGTTAAATTCAGAGAATATTTCTTTAGCTGCACTACACGAATGTGGAAATTGAAAAGTGGCCTAAATCACTCCTTGGAAATTCATCTTTCTGTGTGCAAAAATTGTAAAAGCTTTAATCTTGCAATCCTCACGGTGGCGAAGGTTTGCCTTGTGATTTTTTTCTCCGATTTGATAAATTGGGCTAACAGGATATTTGATTCTAGCAGGCCGGCAAGCAATGGATCACACTTCAAAGGCATCGATCGCTGTTTTGAGGTAACACTTTCCGAAACATCTACTCTCAATAGAGAGGCATTTGAAGTGTCCAGCCCGATCTCCCAACTGCAAGACGTAGCAGTTCCTTGGAAAGTCATCTTCTTATCTTTAAAAATTTAGTAAGAACTTCAATGTTGCAATTCCCACTGTAGCCGAGGTCTGCCTTATTAATTTTTGTTCCCCGATTTGATAAATTGGGCTAAGAGGACATTTGGTTACAACAGGTCGGCGAGCAATGGCTCATACTTCAAAAGCGTCAATCGCTGTTTGCTGTCAGGGAATTCTTCCCCGAACGCCTACTCTCAATAAGGGACCATTAGGAGTGGACAGCTTGCTCTCACAACTGCAAGACGTGGCGGTACCTTGGCTGGAGATGGTCTTCAAAGGGTCCCTTTACCTAAATCATGTACTCGAATTATGAAGACATGTAAGAGAAGTTTTTATCATGAAAGTCGAGACGCAGGGTCATGAATCCAATTAGTTAGCACTCTATATAAACATATTAGGAGACTAAAAACATCTTCGCTGGAAGTCTTCTTGAATACTCTCAACACACATATCTTAAAGGTAAGTCAACGGAGACGGCCCTTTATGAGGCAGTGCCGACAATTGAGCAAACAATCTACTTCATACCATCTTTAACGCAGAAGGAGCTTTCAACAACGTCCTTACCGAATCCATTCGGGAATCACTCGTTGAACTAGGCCACTCTCTAACTCGACTCAACAACCAAACTTTGTTCCAGTTATCATGACCCTAAATTACTGGAAAATAAATACTGAAGAACGCGTTAAAAAGGCCTTTGTAGCTCTGGTAAAAATTGTGATCTGCAATCCAGATGATTTTGTGAAGGTACACAGCCATGGTGCATCCGATCTTACCGTATGGTTCGATTGTGTGATGGCCTGCACTCAAAAAACGTTAATAAACCTAAGAAGGTTCAAAGAATATCTAGCGCTGGCACTACGGGAGCCCTACGGTCCTGCCCATTGATGCCACTCGACTTACAGGGCTTAAAGATTCAGATTTTTGGCTTGCCAAACCTTACGGACACAGCAATATTACAAACCTGATTCTAGTAGACATTTTTTCAACAAGCATTGACTACTGCACTCCACGTGTGAGCATCAGTATGGATTTTAGAGTTATTGTTCTTCTAGAAATGTCTGGGAGGATAACGTTGTGATGAGATACTTCGGCACAACCATTTTGACTGATGGCTCTAAAATGGAATGTGGTGTCGAATTCGGAAATTTAATTGTCTACTTGTCTTGTCTAATTTGTTTGCCTACCTGATTATGTCAGTGTCTTCTAAGCTGAAGTATTGGCAATAAGGTCAGCATGAAAAATATTTTAACTAGATCCAAATGAAAACCAGAATACGGTCAGTTTTGCATACAGCCAGGAGTCTGTTAAATCAATTGATTCGACTTTTGCATTTAATAAAATGGTCCAGAATGGCCGGGATGATGTTGCGGGTCGTCTGAACATTAACCTAAATGTAATTCTTATCTGGGTTCCGGATCTTGTGAGCTAGCCAGGAAAGAATCATCCCTTCATAGCTCACTTGTTAAAAGAGTTAATATTCCTCTTGGTATTATTAAAGGCAAAATCTTCACAATTTCTCTCACAGAATCCAACCGTAGGTAAATCAACTGCATTATATGTTATATCTAGAAAGAAGTGGCTCGTCTATAATAAGTTCGAACGAATATAACCCAATATGCAGACCCAGGCAAGACATAGTGTTACATTCGGTGAAGCTGTGCATTCCATACAGTAATCTTTATCGTAGTTGTGGGGATCAGTAGGAAAAGGAAACAGAGCAGCTTGCCAGAATGATAGCCTACCTATTCGGAAAGTTATTCCTTGACAACCTTAACGGACTATCTGAACTGAAGATCAAAGACTTGATCTCTTATCTTAAAACGACGAAGTGGCTCTGAGACGAACCACGACTACTTCTGTAATGGATACTCCTCCATCTTAAGATAGCAAGTTAGAGGTAGAGGGTAGCTTATAAATCCCATTGATTCCATATATCAAACGAGTTTATGTTATCAAATCGCACTCCAGCACTGTTTGGGTCATTGGTCGTGGCCACCATTTCTACCTACCTCCCCACTTGGGCACTTGAGAATTTTTTCTTCCATTAAAGGTATACCACTAACATTCTCTGACGAATCAAAATACTTGGAAACCTTCTTTTCGTGCAAAAAAGCCATTGGGAATAAATGGAGGCTCGAACCCCGAATTACACACTTGCTATACACCTTGGTAATCAGACCGATTCTAACGTACGGCGGCGTGGTAGTATGGTGGACAGCTCTGGACAAAATTGTTTCATACTAAGCAAGGTCCAACGGTAAGCTTGTCTGTGTATGGGCACGACTTCCTTCGCTGCTCTGGAGATTCTGTTCCAATGAACACCCCCGATATATTCGGTAAGCAAAAGGCTACAATCACTGCAAAAACTTTCAGGTAACAACCCCTTCTAGAGAAATCTGACAGGCCATGGCTTTCTGAAAGATGGTACAATCCATTCTTACAACGATGGATCAAAAACTAATGACTGGGTTGGTGGAGGTTTAAGCTCAGATAGTCTAAATTTAAGTCTCTCATTTCGTCTTTCCAACCACTTTAGCGTGTTCCAGGCTGAACTTTTCGCGATTAAAGAAGTCCTTTCATGGGTTATCTTGATATCAATCAAAGGTATTCACATCTTCTCGGACAGCCAAGCAGCCGTTAAACTTCTTGATTCTGTCTCTACCTGCTCAATAACAGTCGATCGGCGCTGATGGAGATGGCAGAGCAATTAGAGACTTATCTCTGCTGGGTGCCGAGCCACAGCGACATTGCAAGAAATTCTAAAGCTGACGAACTCGCCGAAAGAGGAACAATGATCCTTTATTGTCAGGTAAGGCAAATATAGAAATTCCCATCGCTATGTGTAAACTTATCCTAAGCCAAGATGCCATACAGAGAACAAATCTTAGGTGGAACACTATCACCACTTGCATGACAATAAAACAGATTTGGCCAGTACTGGATCTGAAGCCCCTCAAAGGTGTTTAATATCTTTTTAAGCAGATTGCACATAGGCTTTGTAAGAGGTGTTATAACAGGACACTATTTGATAGGCAAGCACACAAGGCGGCTTGGAATTTATTCTAACGAATTCTGCAAAAGCTGCATTGACGAAGAAGATAAGGAATCGAGCCCTCATTTTCTCTGAAACATGTCCTACTTTATCACAAGGACGTAGATTCTATTCGGGAGATTTCTACTAAACTGATCTTAGTGATCTGGGAAATAAATAGATGATATAGGCAATCTCGCTCACTTCATAAGCAGCTCCAATTGGATTTATGATTAGGGAGAAAGTCTCCAAAATTCAATGTGCTATCACAATGAACCAACTCATGGTCTAAGTGTGTCGGCTCTCCTGCCGTCTCCATCTCCTTTTAGAATTTTTTTTCCTAAAAATCTAAAATGCAGTTTTCTTAATATATCGTATAACATATCATATAACATTAAATGGAAGGTCTTGCCAATTCCTGCGGAGCGTCTAATGTTCAAGGTTGTAAATATACGAAGTTTAATCAAAATTGTTAGAGTCGTTTTCGAGAAAATTTTAAATAACACACACGTTCTAGGTGTGTTAAAACAGGGAATCAAATGTTCCAATGAGGAATCACTTAAAAAGACACTTTAACAAAAATGAAGGAAATAGGCAAGCTACGTCCCTTTAGCTCAATTCCTGACTTATGTATATTATACTTGAAGCTTAAAGATAAAACTAAAAAAAAACTTAAGATTAAAAATGAAATAAAACCAGATTGACATTAATTGAAAATATACACTTTACAAAAGAGTGCATCTTTTGAAGTTCCAATTTGACCACGATAACAAAGCAAAAATCTTTCCCTGTTTTTTTTTTTTTTAATTTCAAGCCTTCTTTAGTTAACCGCTGAGTAAACATAATTCACCCTACCATATATCTATTCAAAAGTAAATTAAATTTCGATAGAAAATTTGATATTGTCAAGGTGGACAATCTTCCTTTGCTTATTAAAATTAATTGACTTAATCCAAACAAAAGAGTTTTCAAGGCAGCTCCTGCTCATATCTATCTTCTAAAATTAATACATATACGAGTACCTATCCTATCAATCTGATGTCCTTCGTTTCACATCAATCCAACGAGAGAGAGAAAGGATATTAAATCAATAAAATATAAAAATTAGGCCAATAGAATTTCAAATGTGAAACCAAAGTCAATTCTATTCCCGCATTAAACCAATCAATGCAGCTGTGAATTCAAAACTAGACAATTATGCAATGACTAAGCTTAAATTCTAACACATCCTGTATCTGCAGAAGACAGTTGCATCTGAGAGAATCAACTTGAAGATACAAAAAATGGTAACAGTACTCCCAAGAAATCCACTCATGGTTCTAATCAAATGAACACCACAAGTATGCTTTAAAAACACCAACACACACACACACATAGACACACATTCACACGAATACCTCAAGTGTGCGTGTGAATAATCAACCCGTGTTTTGAGAAAAAATCAATTTACTTTGGGATTGCAGGTAAAAGTAAAGAAAAATCGATATCCTTTCTTCTATGACAATAGCCAAAACATACGTACAAGGAAGTAGCACACTTGAATAAAAACAAAAAACACCGATGTGTGTCTGTGTGTGAAAGGCGTACACTGCTACAAAAGCTCCTTATACTGACTGCGGAAACGGTGCCCTGGAATAAGGACGAAATCTAATTCAGTGAAATTTACTTCATCATAAACAAAGAACCAGAATTCAACAGAATCAAAGAATGAAAATGGGAATGACAATATTAATTAAATATTATCCTTCCCGGGGAAATACGAAAAATTAACCCCCAAAAGAATCAAAACGGGTGACTTATTATTAAACGATGAAAATTGCCAGAGGATGAGAATTTTCAGTCACTAGCAATTGTGTGTGACTCACCAGTCACCAAATACAAAGTCAAAAGCTCAAAGTTGTTGATGGTGTATACTCGTATCTCTTCTCTGCTCTCCCTTCTCTTTAAGGATGTGTGACTCCTTATACAAAAAATAAAAACAAAAAACAAAAAATAAAAAAGAACATCGAACAAACATTGAAAAGCATAACGTTTTTCTGTTATAATTGTGCTATAAGTAGAACATAAGTCATCCACAGGATATCGTATCTAAGCTATTAAAATTTCTCGATGCAGTTTACTCCTCGGATATAGAGACCAACCTTACTCTACCAAGTTTTGTTTTTTCTTCGTCGACGACGACCTGGCTAATAAGAGAGGGAGAGGGATTTTTTTCGACTATAAGAAAAGTGGCAGGCAATAAATTAGAAAATGAGTCAGTTTGTGAAGAGTTGCGATGTTTGGTTTTGATTGTAACAGGGAATACCTCTGCAAAATGGAGCTGCCTGATACTCACGTGATATAACAGGAAAATGACGTCAGTTCTTATTATTCTTTGACTGACAATTTTATTTTGTTTTCTTGTGAAAAATGAAACTTGTGTATGTGGATTCGAAGAAAATAATGTTGATTTTTCTATGGATTTTTTTTTTTTAATTTTAAATGCAATTAATTAAATTGCCTGTAAATATTCAAACTTATATACAATGGTTATTAAGGGATTTACAGAAATAAATTTGATGGCACGTGACTTAGGATTTCAACAATTCCTATGCGTGTACTGTTTAAAAAAAAAAGTCCCTTGCGAAATCTTATGAGCAAAAATATTGAAGGCCAAATGTCACAAATAAAATGTTTTCCGCAATTAACTTTTAAAAAGTAAATGATTTCGAAAAGTAATTCAAATAAAATGCACGACTGGATCGCACGAACTTGCTCTTATATAAAAGGCTAAAAATTTTAAAGATTAAAGTTACTAGAGACAAATGTAAATAACCATCAAATTTATTTTTTTAAATGACTTAAGTAGTTGGTGCTAAAAACAGGATGCCATGTGATTTTTCTAAAGCAAAAAATTATTAACCCGTATATTGAGATATCGAATATTCAAAAAAAAATTATAACACAAGTTTATCCTCAATTAATTAATAGTTTTAATAGTTTACAAAAAACCTTGGTATTTTTTATCAAAGATTTTTGCTTTTTTTTTTTAAAAATTCAAAATTTTTTTCAGACTTTTTAGAAGCTTCTCTAGAAATTCAAAATTGGAAAAAATGGTTCTGTGGTAGGTACGGTATCTTAATTTAATTTTTTTTAGTGAATTATAGATTGCAAAAATTATTTGAAATAAACCAAATTTTAACTAATTCTAGGAGCCGCTTTCGAGAAAAATACGATTTTCGAAAACCAAATTTTTAACATGTTATTTTTAGATAAAATACATCTTTTTTGGTAAATTGTATCAAAAACGTTTAATTGTCATGTTTTAAGAAAATCAAGCATGGGGTTTTCAAAATACTGAGCTTTGAAAAAAAATTTGAAAAAATTTTAAAAATCCAAAATGTTATTAACGGTACCTGTCATAGAACCATTTTTTTGATTTTCGACTTTCTCATTAACGGTTGTAACGATTCTAACCAAAAATTTTCAGCAGGAGCCTCCTTAAGTTTAAAATAATATTGTAGGTATATACAAATATTCGAAAAAATATTTTTTTTTTGTTTTTTGAAAAACATCTGAAGCAGTCAAATGAATTCAAATCAAAAGAATGCATTCTTTTTGGACTGCTTGCAGTCTTTGAAGTCTTTCAAGTCTTTTACATTCTTTGCATTCTTAAAGTCTTTTCAATGCATTCAATGTATTGAAGTCTTTTTACGGCTTCAACAGAGCCTACTATAGTCTGTCAAAGCTCTTCAAATCCAGAAATCTCACCATAACTTCAAAACTGCTGCTGTACAGGACCATAGTCGTGCCAGTACTCACATATGGATCCGAGACCTGGCTGCTTAGCAAAAGGCACTCCGACCTCTTAGCTGCGTTCGAGAGAAAAGTCTTAAGGAGAATTGTTGGCCCCATATGTGAGGAAGGACGATTCCGGAGACGGTACAATCATGAATTGTACGCAATCTACCTTGAAGCAGATATCGTGACAAAAATTAAGCTCGGTAGACTCCGGTGGACAGGGCATCTAGCTCGCATAAGCGAAGAGGAACCTGCTGAGAAAGTTCTTTGTGGTACATTCTATGGTAGACGACAGCGTGGTAGACCATGCTTGCGCTGGAGAGATGGCGTAGACCAGGACGCTCGAAGCCTTGGGGTGCGCAACTGGATGGCATCGGCTCGAGACCGGGATGGGTGGAGAGACTTGTTGAAGGAGGCCAGGACCGGAACTCGGTTGTCGAGCCGATGATGATGATTCTAAACAAATAACTAAAGAAGTACTAGCCGATTGTTTTTTTTTGTTTCATAGAAGAAAAACAACCATGAAAAATGTCAACAAATTAAGATATGAATACATATGTATATGTCAAAAATTAAAAAAATAATTTTGAAAAATAATTCACCATAAATCAGATCTACTCGTTTTAAGGTTTTTTTTGTTGGGAATTAAGTGACATAGTGGCATAACGGATACAAAAAAAAACATTGACAACAAATCATGTCAAAATGTATTAGCGAAGTCAATTTAACTTCCGATATAATTGATTTTTCAAAATCAAGAAAAAAATTCCAGGCACAAGAAGAAGCCTAACGGGGTCAAATGGCATGATCTCGGTGATCTTTTCACATCGCCTCCTCGAGAGATAACCATATTCAAGAAATCGCTCATGCGAAATGTTCAATATTTCACGGGCTGTGTGGATGTTGCGCTTTCCGTTGAAATCACACCTCATCGGTGTCGAATATCATTCTCGAAGATCGCGCATAAAAGAAGGAAGTTTAAAGATACAATCCGAGATTCACAAAATATTAAAATTTCTAGGTACCATGAGAGCTTATCTACTCTCCCACTGATACATTCAACACCAATTTCAAGAAAACAAAATCAAAAAAAACATATGGTGTAACTTTGACGGATAGAAATTGTCAAACAATTTCGGTGATATTCAATAAAATCAAGAATTCGAAATTGAAAAAAGGGAATACATCATGAAGGAAATACTTAAACTGCAACAACCTAAGAATATCGCTGTGTTTACGAAACTCAAAAGTCATGCAAAGAATTATAGTTCCAAAACCTTAAAGCATATCTGCCAAATGTTTTAAGGTTTTTGAGAAAAATCAAATAAATCACTCTTTGGTTTGGTTTCACAATACATCGTCAAGATTAGGCACTGGGATTTCAACAATAACCGACTTAAATTAAAACTTAAATTAGGACCTTTCATTGATCCAAATAGAGCAAGTAGTTTTGAAATGAGATTCTGGTCAAGAAAGTGATAGGTATACCATGCTCAACGCCTTTTTAAATATGATTTAATTTCAACTGACAAAAAATCGGAATCTACAAAGTTGAAGCTGACTGGGTTGAGTGTTGCTCGCATCGTTCTTGACTGATGTCAGTTTTATCTATTCATTTTTACTTGTTATACATGCGGATGTACGTAAGTACTATAAAAAATCGAGCTACAATGATGGGGATGATGAAAGAAAGTAGGTGCCGCAATTCCGCTTATCTGTTTGTACCCCGACTTACAACATAAGTCGCTAAGGCGATTTTTTTCAAACTGGGTAGATCTCAGTCTCATGTAATCCGCTAGTGGAGAAATTAAAATTTTGTTCAGCTTCAAAAATAATAGAACCTGCAATAAGAGTTATAAACAACACAAGTTATCTCGAAACGACTCTAACGGCTTAAAAAAAAAAATGCACGAAAGGCTCGCACGAACTTGCTCTTATGTAAAAAACTAAGAATTTCAAAAATTAATGTTATCAGAGAAAACTTAATTTTTGAAACTCTTTTAGTAGTAGGAGATAAAAACAGAAGTTAATATGAATTTATGTAGAAATAAAAATTATAAGCCTTATTGTGTTTTTTTAAAAAATTCAGCTTTTATAAAAATTTGACACGCCAACTTTAAGTTTTTATTATTGTACGAATAAAAATTAAATTAAAAAAAATGTTTAAACCCGTTTTTTGATATATCGAATTAAAAAACAAAAAAGTTGATTTTTTTTTTTAATTCAAAAAATATTTTTGTTAGGTTTTGATAGGCAATGTTTTTTATACTTTTTGAAAGCTTCTCTACTTTATTATAATTTACTAAAATTCGTTTTGCCAATAATGAGAAATTCAAAATTCGAAAAAATAATAAAGGTCAGTAATTATCTTAATTTCAATTTTTTTATTGAATTATAGATCGTAAGAAAAAAATGTTATCGAAATTCTAGGAGCCGTTTACGAGAAAAATATGATTTTTGAAAACCGTTATTTGTAGGTAAAATATAAATATAAATTAACTGTCAAGTTTTAAAAAAATAGAGCATGGCGTTTTCGAAACATTGATTTTTTGAAAAAAAAAAAATATGAAATTTTTTTCAAAAATCAATTTTTTTAGAAAATCTAAAACAAAAAAAAATCCCTAAGAGGTGTACCATTAGTTACTATTTTTTCAGATTTTTTTTGTCAACCATTTTTTTAATTTAAAAAAAATATTTGGAAGTTTTTGAAAAAAAAAAAATTATAAAATTAAAAAAAAAAAGAAACTTCGTACGGCAGCTACTGACATTTTTGGTCCTTAAAAAGAAAAAAACTTGTGGGGGGAATTTGAAACTGATATCTACCAAACCTAAGGAAAATACTTCGAGCCGTTTAGGCTACAGTCGAGCAGACAGACAGACAGACAAAATTGCAAGGCCCACTTTTTTCGTCTTCGCTATCATCGTAATGTCAACTTTGATCAAAATCTCGAGTTCGATTTTTTTTACGAATGCATAAGTTGCCTTATAGATATATGTATGTATAAGTCGTAATTAAGAAATCGTGTGTACGATTGTAGGCATGGTGTATGTTCTATGCATATATGTAGTTACATATATTCTGGGCAAACAAAATTTTACTTTTTTTTGAAAATGATACCTGTCATAGAACAACGTTCTTTTGATTTTCAGCTTTCTTAATAACGATTCTACTGATATCGATCAAATTTTTTTTGGATTTTGTAAAAAAAAATAATCAATTTTTTTTTATTTCAATATTTCGGAAATGAGTTAATGATTTTCTTTCTTGAAATTCGGTTTTTTTAGATGTATGTATGCATGTATGTTTTTTGTATTCTGTGGTCAGACGAGTTTAAGATTGTGTTTTATGGTGCAAAGGGATCTCGTCAATATGTAAGAAGGCCTCCAAACACAATATAATCCACGCTTCACAGCCAAGACAATAAAACATGGAGGATCCACGATAATGGTTTGGGCACGTTTTCCTTCTATGGCGTTGGTCCCATATATCGGATTGAAGGCTTTTCTGATCAGCATTTTTATGTAAAAATCATGAAGGAAGTTATGTTCCTGTATGGTGAAGATGAAATGCCACTGAAATGGGTCATTCAACAAGACGTCGACCCAAAGCATACAACTAAACTTGCGAAGTAGTGGTTGCACGAAAATGGAGTTAATGTCATGGAGTGGCCTGCGCAGTCCCCAGACCTAAACCTATATAAAAAATCTTTGGTGCGATGTCAAGAAGTATGTTGCTAGTTGTAAGCCAACTACTAACACAGCCTTTTGAGAAGCTATAGAGCAGTCTTGGAGAAAGATGTGGAAATCTTATTAATTAGATGCAACGTCGTTGTGCTCCTGTCATTTCTAATAAGGAACATACAACTAAATATTAATTCAAGATTCAAACGCTCGACTATCACTTATGGTAGAAATTGTGTATTAACTTTCGCTTTTGTAATATTTAAAGGTGGATTTTTGTTGACCGCTGTTTTTTTTATATGACTTGGATAGATTTGAAATTACCAACTAATTTATTTGAATTTGAAAATGATTTTTTTCTGAAAATTTGAAAATCTAATGACTATTTATTTCTTTAAAAATAGTAAATTTATAAATTTTAGTTTTTGTTCTGTCAAGAACATGAACACCTGAATGTTTTGACAGATCAATTAGTTTGGTGCAATTATTTATGCAATTGTTGATTATAATCAAAGCAATTGTAAAAATATGCCGATGAGAATCAACCTTGATAACTATTTAACAAATATTTTATTGATTTTTTTTTTGGTTATTTTCCAGATTCTTTTAACGCTAAGTTAACTTTGCATACACCCAAACTCGCACCTACCCCAAATCCTATAGTGTGCCCAAGCAGGGGGGTTACATACCTCACTGTTTATACGTCGTAGTAATAAGAAAAGGGATTACAAAAAAAGGGATTATAAAAAAGGGGTTTTAAAAAGTGCGCACTTTTTTACATTATCAAAACGATTTTTATTTTTCAGCCTTTTTACAGAATTTTGAAATACAGAATTTTGATTTACAGTATTTTGATCATACAGTATTTTGAACATACAGTATTTTGAAATACAGTATTTTGAGATACAGTATTTTAAATACAGTATTATGACCCATACAGTATTTTGACCCCAACCGTCATTAAAATTGGAATAGCAAAATTTGTTTTAGAAAAATATTAAACAGATTTTGCTTGTAATTATTTATAAAAAAAAATTTTAAATGATTTTTAAAATTTTATTTAAATAAATCAATTTTTGGGCACAAATTATGTATATTGAGATTTTGATAAAAATAAGTCCTATTGTCATTTTTGTAGAACAGTGTTATAGTAATAACAATATTATTTTTTAAAATTATGAAATTTTACACAAACTTTAAGTTTTGAAATAAAAAAAAATCATTTTGACTCTATGCACCCTATAGTAAAAAAATACCAGAAAACTCATTTTAAAAATTTTAAATACTCAAATATCTTGTTGTTTTTTTTTTGTAACATACGTGCAATTGAGGGGTTATGACTACCCTTACAATGATTATCACAGTGCAGTGCGAGTGTTAGGAAAACGGGGAAGGTTTTGAAAGGAGATACAAATGCACATTAGTGCTCAAAGGTTTTTAAGAAATACATATATAATTTAAATATCAAAATATACAATATCTATCGTCTTCTTCAATTTAAGATATTTCAAATAACTATTTAAAAAGATAAAAATCTAAGACCAGGAAAAACATCAAAAACAAAAATATCGATTTTCAAAATTTCCTCCGAAACATGCCAATTTCTCATATTCCACAAAAATCTGTCGAGTTGCATGAATTTAAACACCATTAAGGAAAATAAAAATAAAATTCCTGACTGAGTTGCTTAAAGTACTTGTACTTAAAACAAAAAAAAACTGTTTAAGTATTTTTCACTAAAAATAAAGTAGGTTAAACGGGGATAGTTGGTCCCAGGGGTATGTTAACAAACTGCCAATTATTCAAACTCACATCGTTGAATTTGTGCTTCTCCCATTTTTCCTCAACAACAAAACTGCAACTGCCTGTTAATTTGCTTTAAATCATTTGAACTTAATTCAGAAACGTCAAAGAAGTTTGCGTCATAGTTCTTTTTTTTACTGATATAAGAGCTGCGTAAGCAATAAGATCCTTTGGTGCACTTTTGTAATAATGAACACGTTGCATAAAATCTGATAGGGGTTTCATGCATTTATGAATTTTTGACGACAGTGTTTGTCCATTACTTCATTCGTGAGTAATTTTATTTTATTTTTAAAAGCTCTCAGTTTTGTTGGCCAAATAGAACAAATGCAGTTCAAAATCAACTTACCCAAAACGTGAGAAAACTTACCCCAGTACCGAGGGTAGGTAGTTGCGAATTTCTTCTTTTAAACTTTGTTACCCGCAGAATCCTTTACTATTATTTACTGTCAATATTTTAAGAGAATTTTGCAAAATAAAATCACAATTAAAAAGTACAATTACGAACATACTCACACTCTAGGAAAACAAGTTAAAAGAAAAAAACAATATTGTGAGAAGCAATACAGAAAGATTAATTGAAAAAAAAAATCCAACCAAAGGAAATATGAATCAAGTCAAGAAGTCCTAACTAAACTAACACTGAGCCTGAGCTACTGACGGAATTATGAAACTTTTCAAATTTAAAATTCAATCGAATGTGCTCATCTGAGAGCAGCAGCAATGAGCAATCAAATATTATTTAACCCAACCGATTCGCAGCACAATCACACACCGACACACACGAACGACAAAATTTAAAACATTTGTTTTCAGTGTGCAGAGGCAAAAATAAAAATATCCTCAATGCACCAGCACAATCGCATAAAATGTCAACAGAAATAAGCTTTGACTGTATATTGTTATTGTTCCTTTTTTTTGGTATAAACGAAGAAGAGGAAAAGAACAAAAAAGAGAGTAAAATTGTGGTACTCATTGGAATGAAGAAAATAAAGAAAAACAGAATAGAAAAGAAGACCAAGAAAAAACATAGAATTCATCCTTAAAAGAGAGAAATATAGGATTAAGGATTGTTGTATGTTCCAGTTTCAGTTCCAGTTGTATAAGAGATGTTATTCGAATAACAGTAAAAAAAAAGTCATATTATGTTTGGAAAACTTCACTGGAATTTGGGAATTTGAGTTTCGAGCTGAGTCTGAGTGAGTCATCTGTTTTTTTTTTTTTTTTTTTTCAAGTTAAAAAAAAGAGTGCAGAGAGGAATGGGAAAATACGAGTAGTATTTCCTAAAAATTTGTGTTTTGGGTGGCCCAAGTAACTAAGGGAATTTTGAGAGTTCGAGTTCGGACTGGAGGATAGCGCAGTCTTAAATATGCAAACATAGAACATGAAGAAGACCTAATACAATGGGTTTATTAGTAAAGCAGTTTTCCCATCGCTTAGGGGAGGAATTTTTTAATGTGTGTTGGTTCTCGAGGAATTTTAATACAATAATTATTGTTTGATACTTTTTTTTATAAATTTCCTGGATTGAATTAAAATTTGATTGATTTTACGTTTTGCTTCTTAGGAGAAGTCTAAATTCAATGATTCGGTTAAAGAAGTTTGGCCGAAAATGTATATTATGTACGAGTGCCTGTCTATATTGAATACATTATCTAGACTTTACTCCAAAACTTAAAATTAAGTTTAAGATTTAAATTTAAAGGCACATTTAACTTACTCGAATATCAAACAAATGAAGCTTCTTGATTCTTCGCACGGTAGGTACCTACGAGTATATAGTTGGGTGCATTATTATATAATAAGGACGAAACGGAAACTTTTGAAAACGTTTGTTCGACGTAATCTCGGAAAAATTTTGCATTCACGTTAACATGACAATTATGCAATAAATACACTCTTGACGTGTTTTTGTGGAAATACATACATATAGCAAATGCAGTTGAAATGAGTCTTTTCTTAAAAAAAAATAAATTAGAGGCCATGACGATTCATAGAGAGCCTAAGCCTAGTGACTTACAACTCTCAAGCATTCCTGTGTGCGTTTTAGCAGGAATGGAGGGAACCTAAAATTTTCTGCCAATTCCAAACGTCTATAGAGCAGCACATCTCATGAAAAAAAGCTACTCTTGGAGGATTTGTCAATTCCTCGCAAGACACCTCTGAAAATATTTTTTTGAAGCGGCTGAGAATCGAGCACAAGACCCTCTGCATGACAGTCCAACGCACTAACCATTATGGCAGGGCATACTATCCATTATCTTTAAGAGGGTAGAAGAGAGTTAAGTTAAACAGAAGTTAGTTGACCATACGCCATTTAGAAGTATGTACAAGTAAGAAAGTAAGTTTGCAGAAGCTCGCATTTTGGTGAGAAAGTCTGTGTTAATACTCATCGGTGAAAATGGAGTTCTTTGGTTGTTTAAGGCTTAATTTTTTTTATTAATAAGAATTTTGTTATTCGTGAATTAAGTTTTGGTTAACTTTTAAGTTAATTTGTGAATTAAAGTATGACTAACTTTATTCGTCCTTTGCATAAAATATGTAAATATGTACGTCTACGTTAGTATGTATGCACATTAGTGAACTTTTTTTATTTCGGTGAATCTAGTCTTTATCTTTATCTACGAGTTGTTTAGTATTAAGATCTCCTCTAATAAATAACTGAATTATTTTATTCAAATCACTGATAGACGAACCACTATGTCTTTGTCTTATGTCGTGGAAATGAGATATGTAGATATGTGATGAATTAGCTTAGAGCAATAAGGGTTTAGATAAATTCGATTTGTAAAACTATTGATCTTTGGCGTTTCATGTGACCGAGAACTTAAATTTCTATTTCATATTGATAAAATAATCCATAAGGCCAACTAAGCATTAGGTTTTGTAAAAAGATGGTCTAAAGAATTTGCCAACCCTTACGTGACCCGATCGCTCTACATAACGTTTGTCCGACCTTTAATGAGTATGCGTCTCATGTTTGGTCTCCAT
This sequence comes from Philhelius festivus, assembly GCA_963931855.1. Lineage (NCBI taxonomy): Eukaryota > Metazoa > Arthropoda > Insecta > Diptera > Syrphidae > Philhelius > Philhelius festivus. The sequence goes on along the minus strand of OZ007557.1, from coordinate 11,419,909 downwards.
ATCAAGATAAACATACATATGTATGTATATCAAGAATAGAAGGCATCCAACAACGATTCCTTCGTTCTGCACTTCAATGCCTTTCGTGGGACAATCCTTTGACCTAACCCCCTTATAGTGACCGCCTCAACTCATTACAGGAACGTAGAGAAAATGCTGACATACTTTTCATACAACGGCTTCTCTCTGGTTCAGTTGACTGCTCCTCCCTCTACAACTCGATTTCTTTCAATACTAACACCCGTAACCTGAGAAACCAACGCCTTTTCTTTTTACTATCACACCACAACTCCTATGGCCTTAATGAACCTCTGACCTGTATGCTCCGGTTGGTCAATTTGAATCCAAATTCACTTCTCTTAGTTATAAGTTTAGATTTAAGTTAGTTTTTAAGTTTTACTTATAGCTTGAATTAAGCTCAATAAATGGGGTTAAGTCCCCACTAAAATTTAAAAATTAAAAATTTAAAACTTATGAAAATTAAACGAGATTTCCATCGAATTTGAGAGTTACTTGGTAGTTAGCATAAGCACTCATCGCGTAATATTAAAGACTACTGTCGTTTAGAAGACTGTTGTTAGTGAAGTTCCTAAAAGTTTTTTGGTGTAAATGCTCTCACAAATCAAAGTGACCCAATTGAAGGAAAACGAAACTTTAACATGTCAAAATTAATTTAATCAAAATCAGTTAGTGGTCAGTGGTTTCTAGAGTCTATACCTAGTGACGTACAACTCTGAGGAAATAGTCAGTTGCAGTGGTCTTCTTAAGGAATTTAACAGGGAGAGCACCCATCAGTTTGCCATTGAGCCAACTTCGGATACTGTTAAATTCAGAGATTCTTTCTTTAGCCGCACTACACGAATGTGAAATGATTTACCAGACTCTATATTTCCCTCCTATAATGATTTTTAGACATTCAAAACTAATGTGCATAGGTATCTACTTTTGAATACTCTCCAACTTTCCTAAGCCGCTGGCACTGTGCTCAAACATTTTGAGGGTAGTCATAATCCCTTTAGAGAACGAAAAATTATTAAAAAAAAATCATTTCGATCTACAATTTTCTTTCGAGCCTAGAACTCAAACGGCTAGATGGGAAGAATTTTTCATGAAAAGAAGTAATCTTCTAGAAAGATACCTGAGTTCCTAAATCGAACCCAGACATTCCGCATGACACTTCACTAACCATTATGCCAAGGGGTACAACAAAATTAATTTACTTGACGATAAATAAGGGTAGGTACCAACATTGATACATTGATATCGATACAAAATCCCAACGCAGCGTTGAAGGGGACGAGTGAAAATAATAAAAACTTTGTCCACAGCGAATGATTTGTTGTCATTTCAAACGTTTCGCTTTAGTTTAGAGAAGGAATATGTATTCATATGGAGAGCGACCAACGACTGACTTTTTATTCACAATGCCCGCGAATAATTCTGTTGTTGCAATTTGGATATTATTTGGCACGCGAATAGACTTTCGCAATTCGAATTCATGACGCCCAATTTTTTTTTTTTTATTTTTTTATTTAATTTAATTTAATTTAATTTAATTTAATTTAATTTAATTTAATTTCAATCTGTTTTCAACTAATTTGTGAAGAAATTAGGCTTATAAATGTTCTAAATCCCATTTGTTCTTTTATTCCTCTGCCAGTCGTTGCTCGCTCTCACGTGAATAGTCCTTTAAATCGCATCCTTCCATGCCGCCCCAGATCGTTCATTGTCCACAATTCAACACAACAAACGACATTCAAAATTTAATTTGTGATGTGATCTTCCACCAAAAAGTATCAAATAATGTGACGTCATTTCATACTAAATAGAAATAGCAATCTGTAAGGAAATTCATATTAAGTGATTATAGTGAGTTTGACAAATTCACAAATATATGAAAAAGTGTATGTTTTTACATTCAATGCGTTTAACTTGTTGCCATATTCACATCTATGCGCAGAGAAACGAAATAAAATTAATGCAAATAAACTCAAACGGATTCTGATGAAATATGAAAGAGAATTCGATTATTCCGCAGAATTGAATTCTTTTTAAAAAGCTCGTAGTTTTAATTTTGCAACCAAAAAGTGTTTCTACGTTCTTTCAATCGATAAAAAACAACGATTAATGTATATTATTTCATCAGTAACAATATAAAATAAATAAAAACAAAATTAAAAAAGGCAGATGATCACGGCCAGGGTCTAAAATAAAGATCATTGAAGAAAAATACTGATCTAAGAAAGAAAAACTTAGTTTAAAAAAAATAAAAATAATAACTACAGTACTACCTACAGTACACCTACTCTATTTGGAAGCATGGAGGTCGAGTTATTGAGAATTTTTAACCATTCAGAGCTAATTTATTTAAATTAAAAAAGTCAGTTAACACAAAAATGGTTGCAAGCAACCTTCAATGATATAATTCAACCTACTCTGATTCGAAACAACGGACTGTTTATAACAGCAAAACAAAAATTTTGTGTTGTAATACAAACTACACAGATAACTGGAAAACCCTTACAAGATCAAAGCAATTCAACAACTGAAGCCTCTTCTTAACTTCTCCGATTTGGTTTAGTAAAAGTTTGAAGAAAAACCTGAATTTCATAGTTAAGTCCTTAATGTGGAAGAAAATTGGCATTCAAATTAGTAAAGTATTCGGATTAGCGAGTTAATACTGTATAAACAATCTTGGGTTGGAAGTTCTGTCGGTTAACCATTGCTCATTATATTGATCAATTACAATTCACAAAATATTTGTATAACAACAAAATTGTATAGTATGATATTTAGTACAGACCGTTTTCTGATTTCGTAAATATAATTTAGTACAAACCTAGACACTACTTAAGCACAGTTGTTTACCAGTACTTATATGCAAAATTTATTTAAATAAATTCTCGATCTGTGAAGCTGTCAATTGACTAACGATAAATATTGTTCAGTGTGTTCGACTGTTTGACATTTATTTACTTAAATTTATTTGTGAATAAAAATAGCTAAAATAAATGCAGAAATGGAGATCTACAATTTTCTGCCGAGTCCGAACGGCTAAGGTGAGAAACACTTTTCAAGACAACAGATATTCTTGGAAGATTTGTTAATTGCTCACAAGGGACAGTGCCTCTGAGAAAACAAAAAACTGTTTTTGTTTTGAGGTTGCAACCAGCGGACATCACAGCTCAAATATGCAAAAATATACTTTAGAATTTTTTTGAGTTGAATTAGAATCGAATTGGTTGTTAAGCTTTATTTTAACTTTAAAAGAGCTATTTTTCACAGTTTTTCACTTAGGAGTTTTATTGTTATCAAAAATTTTACCATGGTCAAGACAGTTTTGACATTTTAGTACAATTTTTCTCAAATACTTGATATTTTTTTATGAAAACCTATTTTTTTCTACAATTTTGTGCACACAAAATAAATTATGACTACCCTTAAAATGTTTCAGCACAATGCGAGCGGTTTAGTAAAGTTGAAGAAGATTTAAAAGTAGATACCGATGCATATTGATTTTAAATGTCTGCATATCGGACATATTTAGCCGGGTAAAGCATTCTGCATTCGTGTAGTGCGGCTAAAGAAATAATCTCTGAATTAAACAGTACGTCAGTCGGGCTCAATGATAAACTAATGGGCATTTGGTTGAATTGTTTAAGTGGAGGAATACAACTGGCTATTTCACTAGAGCACTTTTTTTAAAAATAACGGTTAGACCATCAAAGACAAGAAACATTGAGTGATTCATATGTTTCTGTTACAGTTCTATCACCTATCATTTTAAAAGCTCCTTTTTGGATTCTTACCAAGTGGGTTATTGGAACCTGTTATGGGACCTACCCAAATATGGGAATTATCGTTTATGTACGTTTTATTGAATTTTCTGAGATAAATTTAAGTTCTGAAAGTTTTTTATATCATTGTTTGAAACTATTTGTGTAGAAGAACAATTTAATAATTTTTTTTTTAATAAACACGAAACAATTTGGTTCTCAAGGCGATTTGAATTCATTGACAAACTTAAATTTAATTTTTTATATAGTAAAACCCTAGTTTAGTAAGCGACTATAAATAAGACAAAACCCCTTTGAAAAAAGGTAAATCCTTCAATTAAATTTTTAAAATAGTCAAGTTATGTGATAATTGATAATTATTATAATTTTATAATTAATTAACTAATTTCTTTTTTTTTACTCATTGAAAAACCCTAAACAAAAAATACTTAATGTTCTGCTCTCAGTTTCTCTCTTTAAAAAAAATCTTAAATTTTGGAATGCAATATTATTTGCATCATTTTGAAGAACATTTATGCAAAATTGGAACAGAATTGGCCGAGTCATGATGCAGCTCCGCGAAGATTCAACGCCGCATAAAAGAAGAAGTGTTATAGCAATAGGTCATATTTTCAATAAAAATTATGAAAAAAAGAAAAAAACTAAAATGGTCTGTCCTCACGTACTGTTTAATAACTTCCACATTTATTATTCGATTTCATTGATCTTATGCGTTTTAGCTTTGTAAAAACAATATCTTCCACCTGAGATCTTAAAAGTATTTTCAATATTTTTTTGTCTATCCTTACGGAATGACTTAAAACAAGCGATTTTCTAAAAACGGCGAAAAATTGTGTTTTTTGAAACTTTGAACGGCTTTTTCTTGATGATTGTTTAGCCGATTTACACAAGTCGTATACTGTTGCAAAGACAAACAAAATATCAGTTCAAAAACATAAAGTATATATGTTAATTAGTTCGACCGTTTTTGAGAATTAGGTTCATACATGGAAAAGTAGAAAAAAAAACGGTTTTTTGCTCATATCTCGAAAACGCTTCTTTGGAAAAATAAATGAGTGCCATTTTCGTGTTCAGAGAGTCAAAATTAGTCTAGAAAATACTTTTTTTTTAGGTACTCGCTACAAACCGAAAATTTGTAAACTAGTGTAATAGACGTTAACAACTGAGACGTTAAATAGAGCTGAAGTTTTTTTAATAAACTTTTCAATTAAAAATAGTCATTAGTAACAGGGGTGTTCAATAGGGTTTAACTGTTTTTTTTTTAATAAACGTTAAATAGAGTTGAACAATTGAGTTTAAAAACACTAAATTTTCAATTTATAATAAAAAATAATAACTGGGGTGTAATATGGATTTTTTTTTAATATTTCGTCCACGAAGATACTAAAATTGTACTGCACTGATTTGAGCCAGAGACTGCTGTTCTTCTTCATGGAACTGATTAAAGGAAATGTATATATATTTACTAATTTACTCTCAAAATTTAAATTATTGTAAAACTTATCTAATGTGCCACTCAGGCAAACGACAGATATTGTCATGCCTTAATTATTCAATTGTTCTTTTTTTTCAGTAATAACAACTGTACAACTATTACATTGAATAAAAATCTTATCTTATCTTATCTTATCTTATCTTATCTTATCTTATCTTATCTTAAAGGAAATGTCAATAAATGACAGATGAGATGTCCAAGACACGAGACTGCTTAAATTTCTCATTTTCCATTCTACGGTTTTTTACTTCGAATTTTTGATTTAGCTTATGCAGAACGGGTAACTCCCAAAGGACGATTTGTTTTCTTAAAACATTTCATGAAAACTGCTCGATTGATTTTAATCAAAACTCATACTTGTTGTATCTTAGTCGGATAAAATAAATCAACGTACCTGATTTTGTTAAAAAAGAAAAAAATATTCAAATAGTGAATATATGGTTAATGGGTTTTTCCAGTGGAAGAAACCATTAAAAGACTTAAGTCATACATACTTACAACTAGTTACAACTAAGAAAATAAAAATTGTATGGCTCCATGGATTTTGTTCCAATTTTATAAACAGATACTTCTACTTAGTTAAACTAATATTGCATTCCAAAATCAAAAAAAAAAAATCTATAATTTTTGTATGAACAAACAGAAACCCATTTGTTGAGTTCTTTTGACCTTTTCACATTTTCTTTGAAACATTACCATACACTTTCGAACTTAGGACCACATGAGCATGTTCGTAAGACCCAGCCAGTTTTCCATTTTATACTCACGAAAGGAGTGAATTTTTTCTTAGCGAAAGAGGGTTTTTTGTTAGGATGCTGTTAAAGCTCTAGACTTTATGTTACATTAGAAAAAGACAACTGATAGTCAAGGGGTAATTACTACCCTAAAAATGATTATCACAATACGAGTCGTAGGAAAGCAAGGAAGAGTTTAAGAGGAAATACCGATGCACATTAGTTTTGAATTTCCGATATTACAATGGGAAGGAAAAACAGAGCTATTTATAGAATTCCACATTTGTGAAGTCCGGATGAAAAAAGAATCTCTATATTTCAGTTTGATTACACCATTGAGAAAAATACATATTTTTTTAAATTTATCTCAGGTCATACTATATGATTTAATTCTTACTATTTGAGAAATAGAAATATAAAAAAATAAAAGTTACAACTTCATGATGTTGGACTATGTCAAGCCAAGACTATGCGACCCAAAACCCATATTTTTCTTCAGGGCTATTGCACCTTGCGAAATAGGGACAAATCATCTAAGAGTATCTATCATCTAAGCCTTTCGGAATCGGCAGAAAATGAAGGGCCATTCCTTCCCAAAAGACGCAGACAAGAATGGTTGATAGTTTTAAGTCACTAGGCCCTGGTTCTCTAGAAAGTGCCGCATCATCAAAATTAATTTTTTAGATGTCTGAATAAGACTTTTCCATCACTCTCCATCCTTCAGATAAAACGGTTTTTAAAAACTCAAAATTTTCTTACATATTGTGCAGAAGGTTTTTGATGCTCTAAAATTCGATTTGGGGCTCAAAATTATTCAATCACCTCAGGTTCGAGCTTTTTATACCTACAAATTTAGTTCTTGAACTGTTTTATTAATGTCTCCGAAAAAAGGAGATATTTGTTTTAGGGTTTTAAGGAAGAAATTTTTTCAGATTCAGTAACGAAATTTTTGGAGAAAAATTATTTCGCAATGAAACATACCCAAAGAAGTATATTTGCACTTTAAGGTTATATATTGACTCGAAACCCTGATAGAATAATTTTTGGTCAGATTCGAATTGAGGGCATCAAAAACTTTCGAAAAACTCGAGTCGGGTTGTAGATGAAGAAAAAAAAAACTGTATTGAATTGAAAACAATTTCATCACTCTCAAAAATTTCAAATAATTTTCTTATATAAAAAAATAAAAATCACTATTTCACTTCAACTATTACTCACCGTTAAACCGTTGATGTTCGGTCGTTTCTACGTGGATCAATAACGTGTGAAATGAATGATTCCGCTGTAGTTGTAAATGGTATTCGATGAAAATATAAGCTGAGTTTTATTTTTTGTTTTGTCAACTATTGTTGATTGAGTTGATTTAGTTGCTTTTTTTTTGTATTTAATTTGTTAAACTATTCATGTACAAGTATAGCTAATTTATATATAGTTGCGAATATTTTTAACCGATATTATTTTTGTATTTATATTAAACGAATATCCATTAGAGAGGTGGCGATGAAAGATGACTTTTTTGAGAACGTGCAAAATATTCTTAATTATTTATTTATTTTATATATTACTATTATGAACTTTTTTTATTTTGGTTTTATTAAGTTTTAAGCATTTATATTATTAAATTTAATTTTACTTATATTTAATAACTTGACGGATTATTTACACTTTCTTTTTTTTTTTGTTGCGTTTACGAGTTAAGTGTTGAAAATATCTAAGCACTATTTTGTCATGTATTATTTTTTTTTATTTATTTTTTTTTTTAACTTTCTTTTAGCTTTAATAGCGAGCGGAAGAAAACAAAATGCATAATATTGTTCATCAATGAGTTTTTTGACCATCAAAAAAAAATAGTATAACAGGAAGAATATGATAAGATAGGAAGACCGATGAGAAAGGACGACACAAGGAAGAGAAGGTGTATAAAAATGAAAAATCAAAATTTAAGAGAAAGATTTAAGAGTGAATCACTCTTATAAGAGAAGAATGAAAAAAAAAAAAAAAAACATACGTATTGGATCATTTTGTAGGAAAGCAAATATAAAACAGGGGAAATGGCAATGACGATGATGAATTTTGATTTTTTCCAAGAAAATTTTTCACAAAACAATTTTTGTCCTGGAGGGTAATAACTTAAATTTTTTTCTATTTTTTTAGCTAAGAGACAAACACGATTGTTGTGGCTCGGTTAAAAATGTAAAAATTATTAAGACATTGAGAAGAACACTATCTATGTACATTCGCACTGATCCAATGTTATTTTGTTTCTCTGTAACACTTTTCCAAGGGGTATTTTTTTTACTCAACAAAAGTTATGTATGTTAACTGAATGTTACAATATTTTTCAATTTAAAAAAAAAAAATAGGAATCCATAAGTTTTGAAAATACTTAAGTCAAAACACATTTTTTTTTATAAACTAAATAAATTTTTTAAATTTTAATAGAAAAATTAATAAATAAATAAATTAACCATTTTCATACAAAAAACAAAAATTTACAAGCAAAAAAAAGCTTATAAAAAATATAAATTTAATAAGAAAACTGCAAAGAACTACTCTGTCTTGACGAGCGAGTCAGACACAAGCGAAAAGGCAAATAATCCATACATTTCGTGCACCCATACAAACACATAATTCCACACACACTATTAAGCATCAAGGAGGAGATTTTTTTCCTCGACTTTTAGTGGCAACATATAATTTACATAACGCGATTTTTTCCAGTTGTATTAACGATTGAAATTTTATATATATTTTAGATTAATTTGCCATTTTTTATTATAGAAGAATTTCTTATAGAAAAACTCGTTAGTTTTTTTTTATTATTTTTTTTTTTGCTTTATTCACAATAATGAAAAGAAAAAAAAAAACTTTTGTTGAAAATTCACACAGCCAAAAAAATGTTTTTTTTTATTGCGTTGAAGAAAAACTTTAAATTTTTTGCAACAAATCCAAAATTTAATTCGAAGAAAATCTTAAAAAAAAAAACTAAAATCAATTACACAATAAGTTTCTGTTTCGGGCCAGAAAATTCGTTCGTTCGTTGGTTGGTTTGTTCTTCTCTTCACATTACGTTTTTCCTTTTTTCCATATCGCTATTGCGGAGGACATGAATGTGTGTACATTTTATCCTTATACATACATAACAGAAGAAGAAAAATCGAATGTTGGAATAGAAAATTTTTCGAAAAAATTTTCACTAATTTTCAAAACTTGCTGGATTTTATTGTAATTTGTTCGAAATTAACACCGTTATAGCACTTTTTTGTTGAAAATCGAAAGATTTTTGAAGGATTTTCGATGGAAAAGTTTTTTTTTTTTTTAGGTAGGTATATCCTGTGTGTGGCAGGAAAAGAAAAAACAAAATTTCTGTATGTGGGAAAGAGAGAGAAAATCAAAGGAACACCAGTATGTGAAGCTATATGGGAGACACTATACCCGAAATCCGTTCTTCTCCGTGGTTCGCTTAAACTGCAGTCCGCATAATTTGTTCAGCAATGCCAGAGTCCCCAAATTGGAAAATTCTCCAAAATGAATCTTACACACAAATAAAAAAAAATCCATTTCCAGGAAAATCTACCGTTTGGGAATTCTCTTTGTTTCTCTTGTTTTAGGGTGGTCGTGAGAAGGGGATCGAGGGCAACACACAAGGAATTACCCTTACACCGAGGACAAAGTTTGAAGCAAAAGTGCATATGGATATGGAGGGTGTGTTAGCGCCGCTCTGTTTCAAGTTTTCCATTCTCTTTCAAAGTGAATCGTCTTCTCTTTTTGATTGAGGAATTTTATCCTTCCAGGGAAAATGACTTTTCCTTTGATATTTTTTTTTTACTGAACAACACCACATTAGGGAAGAGAGAGTGTGAGGGTGGGGAGCAGCAGCAGCAGGTAACCCTTCATTCATCCTCTGGTGGTCTGTTTGTGTTCCTTTTAATGGTGCCTTATTTTTTTTTAGTGACGTGAGGTCATACTGACATCATATACGGATGGATGCGTATACGCAATTGTTTTTTTTTTTTTCATTTTGAATTGAGGGGTCATTTTATAATTTTCACCAAAGAAAAGTTTAATTCAAACTTCCAAAATAAGCTGAAAAGCGCATAAATTATAAATTTTTGGAATAAGAAAAGAAAGGATAAAGGAGAAAGGCGAAAGGCAAAGGAGAAAGAGAACGATAACGATTGTGCTAGTGCCACGCTGACTGACTTAAAGGGATTGACGACACAGTTGCTATGACTACGGGCCAACCAACACTCATGAGCCTCGAGTTAGCCATTAAATGAATAACTCGGCTGATGAAAAGTGGTAACAGAAATTTTATAAGTATACAGTACTGTATACACTATTGATAGCCAAGCTGGCGCCAATAACTGAAACTTTAGGTTTTGATAGAGCAAAGTTGATGGCTGTTTTTTTTCATGTTCGTTAGCTTTTCATTTTTTTTTTTCTTGTAAATTGAATGTCAAATCGTATTAAGTTTTCCGCAGACCATAATCAATTTTTGTTGTTGTTTAAATATAGGTACTGGCACATATGTGTTATTGAAGGAGTTAAATTATTTGAAAAATGTATTTACATATGTAGGTATCTTAGGTTTCTTTTTGGTGTGGACATTTATCACTCACTAATAATGACAACGTTAATAGGATAAGACAGTTTAATTGACAAGGTGCATTTGTTTAATTAGCTTAAGGAAAATATAATTTTTGTGTCTTAGTACATAGCTAATTGGTAATGGCCGAATTGGTGTGTAGAGAATAAAATGATTAAATAATAAAAACACCTAATTATGACACTTGTATTAATTTTATAACTTATTCACAAGATATCCTAACAGCTAATTAACGAAGCAGACCTAACCAAAAACCAAAAAGCCAACGAGATGGCATGGTCATCTGGAACGAATGGATACCAATGTTCCAGCCCGGGAAATCTTTGAATCCATCTCCGAAGGCCCGACAGAAGAGAACCTCAACCAAGCTGTCTAGAACGAGGTTATTGGTTGAGAATCAGATCCAATCGGGACTGTGTCGTTTTCGCACTAAAGGGATTACTTCAAAATGTTTGAGCACAAAGCGAACGAGCGTTTAGGATAGTTAAAGAAAATTTAAAAGGAGATACCGATGCACTTTTGTTTGGAATATCTGAACATCTTAATGGGATGGAAATATTAAGCAGGGTAAAGCATTTCACATTCGTGTAGTGCGGCTAATGAAAGAATCTCTGAATTTTTTTTTTTTTTTTTTTTTTTTTTTTTTTTTTTTCCCGTGGGTAGGTGTTGAAATCTTCAAAAGATTCTATGAGGACCGAAAAACGCGCGCTCATAGATATGTGGGACTCTCCCGACCAACAACTCTGCCCCCATAAAGCCTTACGGAAGGTAAGACTCTATGCAAGCAGACCGTTAATCAGGCCGACCGCACTAAAACCACCTCCTCCTCCCGATTGCAACTAAGTTCATATGGAACTTATCTAGCAATTTATCTTTCTCGAAGTTAAGTAACGTGTTGTAGGCAACTTTCCGGTGAAAGTTCCTACTGGTTTAATTATAAGCTAGTTGAATAGCTTCTTTCTATTTTAAGCGATGATTTAAATATACATAATACAGTACAATAATTTCACCGTACTAGATCGGAAGGTTTGGTCCTTCTCAAACGTCGTACTAAATTTGTTTCGTCAAGAATTTCTAAGATTGTTCTATTGGTATGTTCAACTAAACGCTTTCTATGCCTTTGCGAAAAAGTTTTTATTTCTTCGCGAACCGTGGGGATTCCAAGATCCCTGCGTGAAGATCTTCGTTTCTAATATACCACGGTGCATTTACAAAGGACCTTAATAATTTGTTTTCAAAAGTTTGTAGACTATTTAGATTTGTATCGTGGGTACAACCCCAGAGTTGAATACCATATGTCCAGACAGGCTTAAGTACCTGTTTGTAAACTAATAATTTGTTTTCGATACTAAGTTTAGAATGTCGTCCGAGTAACCAGTACATTTCCCTTAGTTTAATATTTAATTGATCACATTTATTTTTAACATGTGACTTCCATTTTAATTTCGCGTCAAGAGTCATCCCGAGATATTTTGCCTCATTTGCAAATGGAACTTGAGTTGTATTAATAAAGACTGGTAATCTATTAATTTTCTTATAAGTAAAGTCCACGTGGACTGACTTAAATTCGTTAAGCGCTATTCGCCATTTGTTTGTCCATTCATTGACATTGTTAAGAGCATTTTGCAATTTACATGTCGATTCGTTAGCCGTTTTGCCTACTGCAAGTATTGCGGTATCGTCTGCAAAAGTAGCTACAATTGTATTGTCTGTTTGGGGTATGTCGCGTGTAAATAAAAGGTATAAAATGGGACCTAGAACACTACCTTGTGGTACCCCAGCCACTATTTCTTTAAAATCTGAATAATCATTTCCGTGCCTAACGCGGAAAATTCTTTTCTCTAGATATTCTCTAAGAATGTTGTATAGTCCTTCAGATAGGACTTGTCTCAATTTGTATTTGAGGCCTTCGTGCCACACTTTGTCAAAAGCTTGAGACACATCTAAGAAGACCGCTGAACAAATTTTATTTTCTTCAAAGGCTTTCTCGATGACATCGGTGATTCTATGCACTTGATCAATCGTCGAGTGCTTACTTCTAAAACCGAACTGGTGTTCAGGTATAAGACCCTTTTCTTCTATTATGGGCTGAAGACGCTGAAGAAATATTCTCTCAAAGACCTTCGACACTACAGGAAGAAGTGAAATGGGCCTGTACGATTTCTTTTCATGTGATGGTTTGCCAGGTTTTAAGACCATTATTACTTCTGCGACTTTCCATTGATTTGGAACATATTCTAACCTTAGAGTGGCGTTCATTATGTAAAGGAGGTTTACTAAACCTTTCCGTGGGAGCATTTTAAGAATTTCCGCAGTAATTAAGTCGTATCCTGGTGCTTTTTTTGACTTCAGTTTCTTAATTTCTTTGCTTAATTCGGCAAGCGTAACATTTCTTGTGATGGAGCTTTCATTTGAATTTATATTCACACTTATATCATCATTCAATGCTTGCCCATTGAACGGCTTAAATGTTTCCTCTAGGTAATCAGCGAAAACGTTTGCTTTCTCTTTATCGCTTCTTGCCCATTCATTTTGGTCTTTCATAATCGGGGGTGCTGGAAGCTTTGGTTTTTTCGTAGCTTTTATCGCTTTCCATAGAGAATAATTAGATTCTTTACCTGCCGTCAAGTTTTCAAGGTAATTTCCAGCTTCGCGGTTTTTAAAATCTGATATCATCTTTTTAAGCAAATTACTGAGGTGATTTAAATTAGCTTTGTGTTGGGGAGCACGAGTTTGTTGCCATTTTTTGCGCGCTTTTCGCTTGTCTTTAAGTACCTCTTTTATCTCTTGGGGATATTTAGCTTCTCTATAGCCTGACATTTGTCTTTGGTAAGGAGTATTGTTCCATGCGGCTTTTTGAACAATATGCACAAAATTATCTACCGCTTCTTCAAGCTCAAGAGGTGTTTGTAGTGATACCCTTAATTCAACATTATCTTCAATATCTTTCTTAAAACCTTCCCAGTTAGTTTTACCGTTTGTTAACCTAGGTGGTGTTTCAATTTTAACAATACTTTCGCTCATAGTGAGAATAACGGGAGAGTGGTCAGAGAAAAGATCAAAGCATTCCGTTATTTTTATTCGATTTGACGGTATTCCCCTGACTATAAAGAAATCAATCAGGTCAGGTATTTTCGAGGTATCTGTCGGCCAATAAGTTGGTTTCCCACTAGAATGAAAATCACAATTATTCTCCATACCGGCTTCATATAACGCTCGGCCCTTTTGAGAAATGCATCTAGAACCCCAAAACGTGTGTTTTGCATTAAAATCGCCACCGATTATTAAAGATGGTCTAAGTGATTTTAGCAAGTTTGAAAAATCATTTTTATCAATTCTGTACCGTGGAGGGCAGTATATAGATGTGAAATTCAATGTATCATGTTTAGTTTTAACCTGCACACTTATAAGCTGCATCGGTTCAAGTTCAAGCTTAAGGCCTATCGAGTGTTTGATACATTCTTTTATGTATAATGATGCTCCGCCTCTTGCTTTGTTCGACGGATGAATTGCATGGTAATCTAGATAACCGTTTATATTGAAATTTGATTCTTTTTTAACGTGGGTTTCTGATATTAGACAAATGTCGATATCTTGTTCCCGTATGACCATTTCTAGTTCTTCAAGTCTTTGCCTTAATCCGTTGGCATTCCACGTAATAATTTTAAGGTTTTCCATCATGATTTTTTTTTAAAACGTTTGGGTCGAATAAAATCTTCGATTTTTGCTAACCTATCAGAAATAGTTCTATTGATTTTGACCTGATCTTCAAATTTTGACAAAATTAAAGCCAAGCATTGAGATAGTGCGTCAGAGTCAGGTTGATTTATTACGGGTGCAGCCGCCATTCTGGCATTTGTGTTTACACTACGTTTCTTTGGAGATGTCTGTGCAGCTGCCATTTCGGCGTATGACTTAACAGTACGTTTCTTTGGAGATGTCTTTGACGTTGATGGGGTTTGATTTTCTTTGCCGATGCCGACTCTTAGTGTATTTATTCTTTTAGGAGTCTTAGATATTGGGCTTTTTATTTGTTTCTTTGGTTTTCTTTCCATATGAATTTTTTCTCGGCGTTTTTGTAGCTCTTTAACTACTTCACAGCCTCTATAGCTTGCCGGGTGACTTCCATTGCAGTTTATGCACTTCGCTGGACTTTTGCTATTTCCAGTGCAGTCAGCAGTTAAATGTTTTCCCGCGCATTTTACACACCTAGGTTCTTTTTTACAATAGCTTTGCGTGTGGTTGAAACCTTGACAGCGTTTACACTGAGGCACTTGCTTTGTACGGCTTTTCAGAGGTTCGATCTTAACAACGAGGTTCAGTATTGTTTTAATTCTGTAGATTTCCTCTAGTTTTTCTGTCTTATCGAACGTGAGTATAAATAGTGGGAGACCACGCTTTACCACGACAGTTTCTCTATCTTTTTGTTGTTTTTCTTTTTTTACGATGTTCTCAGCATTTAAGATCTTGTAATTTTTTTCTTTAAGATCACGGATTACATCGTTTTTTTGACATGAGGAATGTAAGCCTCTTGCAACGACTCGTAAAGGTCTTTCTGATTTGTTTTCGTAGGTATACCATTCTACATTTGCTTCGTTAAGTCTTCGCGAAAGCAGACGATAGCTATCGGAGTCTTTTACACAAACTTTCCACTTGTTGTTATTAAGCGAGATAACTTTAAAATTCGCTGGGGTTAACGCCTCAAGGATTATTTTAAGCTTATTGTATTCCGCAATCCCGATGACATTAATCGGTGGCGGTGGTCTTATTTTAGTAGTTTTTTCTTTCTTATTCGTATCTTTTGGTACATTTACTTTTATTATTTCGGAAGACGAGGTTCCCTCTGGCGAGGAGAATGCTTTACGTTTTTTGCTAGGTCTTTTTGAAGACGTTTCTCTTTCTAGCTCTTCTTCGTCTGTTTTATATTCGCAAACACCCAGCTGCTGTGGAGTTGTTTTCGAATCGTTTTGTCTTTGAGTTTTTTTCAACTCTTCATTTTCTTTCCGAAGAAGCTCAATTTCTTTCTGTGCTTTCTTTACGGCATCGCTGTTATTTCGTAGAAAATGTATTTCTTCTTTCAGCTCTTGATAGAGTTTCAAAGTTTCGTCGAGTCTTTGACGAAGTTCGTTATTGTCTTTTTCAAGACATTCTATTTTCTCCGAGTCTTCTTTTTCACGCTCTGGCGCTTTGGGCGGACTCTTTTTCCCGGAAGCACTCGATGTTGATGGTGGTGATCGAGCTACCATTGGTTTTCTTGAAAAAGGATTTATCAAGTTTTGGAATAATTGGCTCTCCCCAGAATCCGTAGAGCCGACCTCCGAAGAGGGTGGATTTTTCAGGAAATCTGAATTGCCACCTGGGGTACTATATCTATTTGTTTTACTCATTCCATATTTTGTATACGTCTTTCTCAGTATACGGAGTTTGGATTTTAGTCGCCTCTTACGACAGGCATTCCTACCTCGGGTATATTCTTTCCCCCTACCCGAAGGGTAGGCTCAAGGGTAAACTGATGGACATTACCCGAAGCGCGAGTATTACGATTTAATTTTTCAAGGGTATAGGAATGCAATTGAATAAAATAATGAAAGACAAGGAACATTGCGGCGGTGCTCGAGAAATTTGGAGAAAACTTGAAAAAAAAAAAAAAAACAAAACCGTTGTGTTGTTAATACCCCATTGTACGAGTATGTCGAAATCAGAATCTGATGAGCTTAGTATACGCTGCCGTTCCAGTTCCACAATCGACGGACAGGGTTTTCAATATGTATAAAATATTGAGGGTGCTATCGTCAGCGAACAAAAAATTGAAGTTTCGGTCTAGAGATCATTTATAAAAATAAGGAAGTGTGTTGGAGATAAAACTGTGCCTTGGGGCACACCAGTATTTATATTTTGAACATCAGACTCAGAACCGTCCAGAAGAACCCAGATTGAACGATCAGAAAGGTAATTTCTATACAACGAAGGAGAGCCTCATCGATACCAAATGTAAACATTTTTGAAAAATTATTATTAATGGTATACCCGCTATAGACTTTTTTTTCGATTCTATCAAACAAAATACGGGTTCGATTTTCAAGAAACATAAATTTTTTTTTTTTTGGAAACTCAAACGAATCTGTCTTGATTGAAATACCCCTTCCCATCAAATGCTAGAAATCGTTTAAATAGAGTGCAAGGAATAGTGGACTTAGTAAGCAACCTTATTAAACACCCATCGTTGCTTCGAATCAGTCTTATAAATGTTCACCTTCCAATACCTTTGCCTCAATTTTATCAAACAAATCTATATAAGCTTCGAAAACTCCTAGACTTAAGAGTAAGTATAAATGAGCTCTTCGGTCAAAATATGTAATTAAAAACAATGAAGAAACGTCAGGTTTAAGACCTTGGGATATGTTTTCGATTTGAAAGGATTGAGAAGTTAGCAGTCTACAATGATCATGCTGTTTCCTTTTACAAATTGAATTGTAGTCTGCTGCTGAGCTCCAAGATCCCGGGAAAACTGATCCAAAAGTGTCATGTGACAATGTGCAACTGGGAAGAAACTTTTCTGAACTATTCCAAATATTCACAGGGTTTCGGCAAGGAGATGCGCTATCATGTGATTTCTTCCATCTCTTTCTGGAGCAAATGGTGCACAATGCAGGCGTTAACATGGAGGGCACTATATTCAACAAATCTATCCAACTATCGGGGTATGCGGACGATATGGACATCATTGGCCGTTCCCAACAATAGAGTCCTACACGCCTGTTGAAGATCACTGTTGATAGCAAAAACTTCGAAGTAGTAAGAGAGCTCATCTACCTCGAAGTTAATATTAGCTCCACGAACGACACCTTAATGGAGTTCCTACGAATAATTACCCAAGGAAACCGCTGCTACTTCGGTTTAGCAAAATAAATGGTTTCAAAACTCCTCACTCGTAAGAAGTGCATGCTCTACAAAGCGCCGAGCGCTGGACTATTAGCAGAAAGAGAGAGATGATACTGGGCTCTTTCACAGATCACTGGTTTCCTAGCCCCATTATCGAGATTTTCATCAAAGTGGACTTTACGATGATAGAGAACACGAAAAAAGTGGGTCCAGAAATTCTGTCTAAATATTTGATGATCATTTCAATATAATTAATAGTAAGAATAAAAAGGAAAGGTCCTAAGTGGCTGCATTGGGGAACCCCGGAGGCAGCTAAGAAATCATCAAGAAGGTAGATCTGAATAGAACTTTGGAGTAACGATTTTTCAATTGACACGAAATTCATCTAAAGAAGATAGGTTCAAGCCCAAGGGTGGATAGCTTGAATAGAATAAGCTAGAAAATATGTCAAAGCTGCTACTGAAATCGGTTGATACAACGTCGACTGATTTAATTTCCGTTTTCTAAAGCTTAGAGGCTAAAGGATATGAACGAACGGGTACGGCGTTAGTCGTCGTGGACCTAATTTGACAAAGCCATGTTGTCCGGATTAAATAAGAAACTTACAACTAAAACTTTAAATTTTGAGAAATATGGTGGGGATACCATCTGGGTCGGGAATATACTCATCATTAAATTGATTCAGCTATTTTTCAATAAGAAATGAGTCAACGATATGAGGTAGAAATGAACCGAAGGAGAAGTTTGGTAAATAATTGAAATAATTACAATAGAGAGAGTCGTCGGAAAGACTATTTAAAAAAAAAAAACTAGCACAAAAGGATGGCAATTGTTTGAGGTTAGTTAGTGAAAGAGATAGAGGGAGGGTAACCATCGGATATTCGTTTAGCGTTCATAAATTGGAAGAAGAACTTAGGGTCTTTAATAAGATTGCCTTGGGTTTTGATTAAATAGTGTTGATAGGAGTTGTAAAGTGAGGATAAATACCAAGATAATTAGAATATTCAGTACAGATCGAGACCGAAAAAAAATTGACTGAAAGTTATTCTTCCTGTTTCGCAACGATCATATCCTGTGGTTATGCCAAGGTGGGTTAGAAGACGAAGTTTTACGTCGATAAAAGGGTACATGGACAGAAATAGAAATTTGAGAAAATGTAGCTTTATGAAAATTGTTAGATATAGATAGATTTGTGGGGGAGAAGTCTGTACAGGATAATCATGATACAAAATTAGATTGAGAGGGGGTGATAGTTTTCGATAGAAGGTAGAAAAAGGAGACTGAGTGAGATTGAAGAGTTGATTGTTTAGTTGCCTATCCATAATACTCATATTTGGAATACCGATGACTTGACAGAGGCTTGAGTCTACAAGGCTTTCTATGAAGACATTCCGTTGCTGAGATGGGATTGGAAGCAACATAATATGATTCATTGTCAGTTAAGGTCTATTTAAGATGAGGGAGTTTAAGGTCACCGAATATAACGATATCAACATGTGGGTCACATAGTCCTATTATGTGATCAATTACAATCATGGCACGTTCTTAGGTTTCAATAGATTGTGAAGGCATGTAGCAATGGTCATCGATAGCTCCTTTCACTTTCCCCTAATTCGTAAATAGCTTATGCTATGTTTATGTTCAAAATTATAAAGGTCTCAATAAACCCTTGAGCGTGTGTGAAATATAAAAAAAGACACTTAACAGAAACACCACCTTATATAGTAACTTATTCTTTTTCAGGATTTTTTGAGTATTACTTTTGCTTAATTAATACTTTGATTTGAATTTTAAAATATATCTAAAGCAACTTCTAAATTCTGTTAGTACTGAATATACCTAAATATATGCTGATTGTTTTTTTATAAAACAAATTACATACTTTGAATCACCACGACCTGTTCACTATCGGTATAGGTCTTTTATGTTTCATATAAAATAATTGCATCGATAAATCTATTTTTGTTTGCGTTATTTCTGTTTTATTCTCACAAATCAATACAAAATCGTTTGATCTTAGAAACAAATGTCCTTATAAATAGATTCCCTACCTAGCCCTAGTAACGTATTTCAATATTTTAGTTTTATATAAAATCAATAATAATATCATAAAAAAAGGAAAAAAACAAATGTGCTAGTGTTTCTTTCTTTTTTTTGTTTTATTCATTTTCCGTCATTGCGCTCGGAAAAAAGCTCAACATATGAAACCACAACTACACGGCGACAATGCCGATGACATCATACTCGAGAAAGCATGTAATTATACCAAGTTGCCAAGTGTATACCCTAGAACAACAACAAAAATAGCCACCACCAAGAGGAATAACAAATTTACTTTCTCATAGAAAAACTAAAGAACCTATCCAGTTAAATAAAAAAAAAAAACGAAAAAAAAACTCTTCATTCATCCTTCCAATGACCATGTCGCCTCACAACGACAAACCTTGCCTTGCGGTTTTTTCAGCTTTCAGTACTGGATCTGGAATCCGTTTGGGAATTATGGAGCAGCAAAAAAAGACTAAAATTTAATTTTAACTCTTACTTTTTGCATAAGCATCAAAAGCAAGAGAGAAGTGCATTTGAATCCTGCGCTCCTGCGTCAAAAATAATATCGCTGGATCCAAATTTTGTATTGAACACACCAACACAGAGAGAGAGAGAGAGATACATTGCAAAAAGGAAGGAGAAACACCGCCATAAACGGAAGAGCACTATCAATTTGACGGACGGAACTTTGAAAACAGAATTTCAAAAAAAAAAAAATAAAAAACACACCACAACGAACATTCACAAATGCTCTCACAATTTTGTGTCCCTCTTACAATTTTCCTTGAGCTAATAAATGTGACCCCATTCCTATTGTTGTGAAAAAGGACTATCGAAAGTCATGCTTCACACTACAGTCGTGGTCGCTGCTTGTGTATTTTCTTTGTTGTGATATTATTATGCCAGTGCATTTGTGTTGGTATGTGTGTGTTTGAAGTAAATATACAAGAAAAAAGACCTACATATACAAAGTAAGCTTTCTGTTAAAATCGGACACTAGGTTGTGCTCTTTGCATTATTGCCACACTGCAACTTTATACATATATAACAAATTGATCCTTTTTTCCATCTAGAACATCAATGGTCACTGTAAAAGAATGCAATCGTTAAGAGTGCAATCGCGCAACAAATCGATTGCATTTATTTATTCTTTTTCTTTATTCTTTGTTCTAACGAACAGTTAAGGTTGAAATTGAAAAAATAAGAAATAGAAAAATTTGCTGATTTTGAAAAATGAACAGGAAGAGATAATTTTCATAAATGGAAATTTTCTGAGGAGCAGCATGTGTTAAAACTTCAAGGCTTTTGGAAATCAGTTTAAGGAACAGAAATCAATGTGATTAACATGTAGAAGGCTACATCAAGGAAAGCAAACAAAATTGTCATTTAAAAAAATCGTAGAGTACTACAACTGACATACTGGAATTGGATCACACCGACGTTTGTGGTTCATTGGAACAAAAATCAAGGGGAGTTGCGCTCTATTTTGTTTTGTTTTTGGATGATTTTTCATACAAAGTGTTCGTGTACACGATAAAGCATAAATCAGAAGTTTCAAATATTTTTAAGAAATTTAAACTAATGGCAGAAAATCAAACAGACAAGAAGGTCAAAAAATTGAGATCAGACAACGGATTAGAATTCATAAACAAGGAAATGAAGCAGATATGCATGGAAAGCATGCGTTAGTCTATGGTAAAGCTGAACGAATGAATCGAATTCCCGTTGAAAAGGCCCGATTTTTATAAACTGATGCATATTTAATAAAATGCACGACTGGATCTAACTTGTTGCTCTTATGTAAAAGTGCTTTAAAAATTACGATAAATATAAAACTTGGATTAAATGAGATAAAAATGTTCAAATGCATAAATTGCCTACTGATTTCTAGAAAAGTATGAATTTATACAAACAAAGCTTAAAATCGTTTTATTATTAAATTAATGTTTTATACAAGATATTTTTTTCTAAATTTTTTCAACAAAAAAAAATTGAGATGCCAATTTTAAGTATTTAGGAACATAGGAAATAATTTGAAAAAATATTCGTTTACACGTTTTAAACATATTGATTCCTTAAAAAAAAACAAAATATATTTTTTCGAATGTTTTTTTATAAAATATTATTTAATATTTAAAGGAGCTACTCTACAAAAATTTTGATTCAAATCGTTAGAGACGTTAATGAGAAAGTCAAAAATGAAAAAAAAAACTGTTCTATGACAGATACCGTTAATAACATTATTGCCAAATTTTTGTTTGACCAAAGCCCATATTAGCACACTCAATATTCTTTATTAAAATCGTTAGCGCCGTTTTGGAGATAACAAAAAAGAACAGACATACAGACATATGTATGTACAGACATACTAGAACATGTTTTTTATGTACTGAATTTTCCTTGAAATGTGTATAATAAAACTGAACGACTGGGTCGCACGAACTTGCTCTTATGTAAACGACTAAGAATTTCAAAAATGAATGTTATTAGAGAAAAACTCTTCATAAGCATAAAATTCATTTTTTATTAGACTAAAACAACTCCTTTATTAGTTGGAGCTTAAAACAGGATGCCATGTGATTCAAGCAAATATTAGTTTATGCAAGAGCAACAATTATAAGTCTGCACTGGTTTCTTAAAAAATAAGCTTTTATATAAAAATTTTTCAAAACATTTTTAAAAAAAAATTTTGGTACGCCAATTTAAAGTTTTTATTATTGTTCGAATAAAAATTAAATTTACAAAAAAAAATATTTAGGCGTTTTCGAGATATTGGGCCTTACCAACAATCAAATTAAGGAAGACTTTAATATTTGAGCTACATTTTATTTTTTAGGTTCCGTACAATAAATGGTTAATAATTTAGAGTTCACATAAATATTAAGTTTATAACATGTATGGCTAACTCTATAGAGCTCTTTATAGAATGGTCCATTTCACTCAAATATTAAAGTCGTCTCTTAATTTGATTGTTGGTAAAGCCCATTGAAAAAAAAATATAGAATTTTTTTTCAAAATTCAAAAAAAAAATATTTTTCTTAAAGTTTTGAAATACAATGTTTTTTAAACTTTTTAGAAGCTTCTCTTTAAAAAATTTCATTAAAATTCGTTATGTCGATAATGATAAATTCAAAATTTAAAAAAAAACCGTTCTATGGTAGGTTAAGTCAGTAATCTTGTTTTCAAATTTTTTTTTATTAAATTATAGATCTTAAAAATTAATCGAAAATTAAGCAAAATTCTCGGAACCGTTTTCGAGAAAAATACGATTTTCGAAAACCATTTTGTATGGAGGTTACCGTTATTTTTAGGTAAAATAATTTTTTTTTCATATCTTGTAGATTATTTAAGAAACTTTTATTTATCATGTTTTAAGAAAATCGAGCATGGGGTTTTCGAAATATTGACTTTTCAAAAAAATCAAAAAAAAAAATTTGAAATGTGAACACACAATAATATTGAAACTGCTTAGGAGCCTTAACATAAAAAAAATGATCCAAATCCGTCGTACCGTTTTTGAGAAAATCAAAAACAAAAAAAATTGGTTCCAAGGGGGTACCTACCAAAAATAATAATTTTTTGGAAAATTTTTTCAACCATTACCTAGGTTTAACTAAATGAAATTTTTTGAATTTTTTTTTTAAATGTTTTTGAGAAAAAAAAAGCATTTATAAAATTTCGAAAAAAAATCGTATGGCAGGCACCTACCGTTATTTTTGGTTTAAAAAAAAAAAGAAAAAAACATCCCAGGGGAAAAAATTATAACCCATATCTACCAAGTTTGAAGAAAACCGGCCGAGCCGTTTAGCTGTAGTCGAACTGACAGACAGATAGGCAGAGAGACAGGTAGACAGACAGGCAGACAGAATTGCGAGACCAACTTTTTTGGTCTTCGCCATCATCGTAATGTCAACTTTGATCAAAATCTCGAGTTCGATTTTTTTTCCCAACGCATAACTTGCCTTATAGTACCTATAAGTCGCAAGTAAAAAAATGTATATGCAAATTGTAAGTACTTACCTATTTATTGATATACATTTTTTGACGTAATTTCATAATTTAATCGTGTACCCTATTCAAATATAATGAAATTTCCAAAAAAAAATGTTTTATTATTTTTTTTAAATCCAAAAACTACATATTTTTCTAAAATTTTTATAAAAATAATTTTTTCAAATTCAAAGGAGCTCCTGCATAAAAATGTTGGTTAAAATTGTTAGAGCCGTTATTGCAAATCAAAAAGACGGTTCTATGACGGTTTTTTTCAAAAAAAAAAACAATTTGTTGACCAAAATGTATTCCATGTCCGTATTAGCACACCTAATTTTTTTTATCAAAATCCGAAGAGCCGTTTTCGAGATAAATAAGATTTTGCATAACTGCTGTATGGCAGGTACTGTTAGTTTTAAAGCTAAAAAAAAAATTCAACTTCTCATGTAGGGAATCACCGAAGACCCTTAAGTACTAATTTTGAAGAAAATATCTCCAGAAGTTTAGGCTGTAGGTACAGATATGCAGACATACAGTGAGATAGACGGAATTGCCGAAATTCTGATAAGAATAAAAAATAAATTGGAAATAAAATAAGAAAACTAAACGTAAGTTATAATATATAAAAATATTGTATAAGAAGTTGAAATATAAACAAAAAAAGTTTGTTCTATAGGGAAAAACCTTTTCTTTCATAATTGAAACCGTACGGATTGAAATTCTGCGGTTTAACTCATCACTTACAGACTTTATAACCTAATAAGAAGAAAGATAAAAAAATACCAGTCGAGACGTAACATTCCTAGAAGATCAAATTGCCGCCTGAGTACTTAAATGCCCCATATCCAAAAAAAACTATTCCCCAGAAAACGATTTTTAAGATTTGAAAAATAATTTTTTTACTTTCTCCTTGAGAAATATGATATTTGAATTTTTATATACATTTTTTGAAAATATCGTTGTTGTAATTTGAAGACAAGAAGTCAAAAACTGTAACGGTTATTTAAAAAAAAAAATAAAAGTATGAAAAAAGTCAGAAATGGATATAGGACCCTCTTCCATACGAATGCGAAATCGATGAAAACCAAATTGAAAATTTCCTATGGATATAGGACTTTTGTGCACTGGAAATTCGAATTTTTTTTAAAAATACTTTAACATTCGTAGAAGTAAGTTTTGGTATTTTTTCACAATTTTTTTTTTATTTTTTTGTTTTATCCATTTTATTAAAAAATAAAAAAAATGCAATCGGACATTTAAGCATTAAGCATTTAAGCACTAAGTTTTTCAAACTTGCATACACAAATTGCCCCACCTAGTACCCATTTTAGATATACGGCAAATAAGCATGAAAAGAACCCAAAAATCAGTTTCCAGAAAAAGTGGTCTGTGGGGCATTTAAGTACTCAGGCGGCGATAATGTACATATTTCTCAAATTGTAAAGAAACAATAAGTGACAAGAATAACGAGTGTGTGACTATATTTCTAGAGTAAAATCCTATTATTGATAATTCCAATCAAGAAGATGACACTACTGTTGAAGAAGGAAACATTAATATTGATAACCCGATTTAAGAAGATGACGAAATGGTTGCAGCCGAAAAACTATATAGTACACAAACATCTGAGTCATATAATTTTAAATCTTTGGAAAACAGTTCAAGTGGGGATGAAAATAAAGATAAAATTTACATTCTTAGATGATGAACTAGACTAAGCAGAGACGATGTCAGCTTTATTTCGAACCAGAATATTGAAAATCTTCCCATGAATTTTGTCGAAGCTACTAACAGTGTTAACAGACAATAATGAATGGAAGCTATTAAAAAGCTATTAAAGATGAACATCAGTCACTAATTGAGAAAAATACTTTGGAATATCGTAAGTTTACCTAAAGGTAAGAAAACTCTTAACTACGAAATGCGTTTTTAATATTAAGCATAATGAAAAAAGGGATACATAGGGTAGAGTAGCCTAATTGCGGCCCCCTCCAGTAGCCGGCCACCTATGATAAAAGTCGATGTAAATAGTGAATTCGTATAGCTATTTCTAAGTTTTTGGTTTTAAATTGTTCTCTTAAGCTTCTCTCTTAATCTGTCAAAATTCTCGTTCCGTGTCCGTGTGCTCAGTCGCTTTCGAGAAATTAACATATTTGCGTCCGGTGGTAGGGTCGGGAAGATTTTTTGTAAATTAACCGTCAAAATCGTTAGTGAAACATACTGTTGGAATTAGTGTTTAGAGTGCAAATTTTGTGGATAAGCGTTTTCTAATGTTGGTTTTCTTATAAAATATATGATTTTTCATTAAAATAAGCTTTTAAATGTAAAAAACTTTTGTATTTATTCTTCATTTTAAGGGGGCCGAAGATAGGACACAAAAAAACTAGCGGTTGCCTATTGTCGGCCACCCCCGGCCGGAGATACGCAACTCGTTTTTTTTTATTTTTTTTTAACTGAGTACACAAAATGATAAATAAACCTGCTCTCTTCACCTTGCAGCAGAAAAAATCGTTAAAATTCAAAGGTTTCCAGTGCTCGGCCGCCTCTTTACCAAAAGAAATAATGGTGGCCGGCTAAAGGACACTCGTGTCCTAACTCCGGCCCCTTCTTTTATCTTAGGTTTAAAGCGAATCTTTATAAGGTTCCAACTTTTTGATACCAATTAGATACCTTTATTTAAATTCTTGTCTTCAGCAACTTAAATATGACCCGGACAAATGTGTCATTCCATATAAAGACACACATTTGGAACAATCCTTATTTGAAATCCGTTAAAATAAACTGCTAATCAGAGCAGCAGCAAGAAGGTTTAAAATTCCAAGGACGACTCTTCAGAACCGAGTTCACAACAGAACCGCAGAAAACCTTGGTAAGTTTGGTCCCTGCCCTGTGCTTTCTGCAGAAGAAGAAAATAAGCTTAAAAACTGGCTTATAAATCCAGTAAAATTTGGATTTTCACAAACCTCTGAAAAACTTTTGAAAACGGTGCAAGCTATTCTCCAAGAAGAAGGCCGCAAAATCCCTTTCAAAGACATCAAACCAAGTAAGAAATGGTATTACGGTCTTATGCGACGCCATCCAGATTTAAGCCTTCGAACTGTTCAAACTGTCTCTAAAAGCCGGACTCAAATAACGGAGGAAGGAATAAGAAAATCGTTTTATGAGCTTAAAGAATAGTTATCACAAGAAAATGCCTAAGACGTTCTTGAGGATTCTTCTAGAATCTTTAACGCTGCTGAAACGGGATTTAGTATGGCTCCAAAAACTGGAAATGTCATTCGAAAGGAATAAAAAATCTTTATGAAATCAAAGCAGCAAATGAAAGAGAAAATTTAACTGTGCTGATTACTTTTTCAGAAGATGGAAGAACACTTCCTCCTATGGTCGTTTTGCCATACAAAAGATCGCCCAACTGTCTGAAAGAGGTCCAAAATAAGTAGCCTGACTGGATTTTTGGAAAGACGAAAAGTGGATGGATGCGGGGAGAGACTTTGTTTCAATACGTGAAAGAAGGTCTTAACGTGTGGATTTCCAACAATGATGTTAGACGTCCAGTTCTATTAGCTTTTCACTATTAGGCACTAGGAACTTGTGTTTTTAATATTTTATTTTTTAAGATACCACGAAGCTGCAACAACTCGTATACTTTAGTTGTAAGGTCTTAAACGAATTTAAATTATTATTCGAAACTCTTTACTGAACCGCATTCTTCAAAGAGCCAATACGAAATTCCGTGCGACGATTTTTTAATAATCCCAAACCACCTATGTCAATATCTATCATCGCAAGCCTGGAAAACTTTTCATCAAAGTAAAGAAGACCAAAAGTTAAAGCTGCCGGATTAGAAAAAGGAAGCTTGATCGCCAAACAAGAGAAGCCAAGAAAAAAATCAATAAAACGGAAAAAAATGGTGCCAAGATGTCCTTCATGCAATGAAGATATCCTCACGGATGTAGAAGAAGAAGGGCTCAAAAATGTTGGATGTGATAAATGTGAAAACTGATTTCATCTCAAATGTACCAATTTTTCAACCATGTCGTTTTTAGATGCTAAGCTCGAAGTATTTATCTGTCCAAAATGTGATATTTTGTTACCCAAAATGAGATAAGAAAACCTCTAGTGATTTGTTTCGAGTAAGCATTTGTTATTTATGCATCCTTGAAACTGTATTAAAAAATAGTATGTGCCTATTATTTTATTTTATAATTCCTATTAGCTTTAAAAGAAAATGTTCCTAACTGAATTAAATTAAAAGATTTTTTTTTATTGTTTAAGCCTGAAAAATGGAAAAACTAATTTATTTTTTTAATTGTATTTATATTTTATTTATTTTCGTTTAAATAAATAATTTTTTCTTAACTTTTCAATAATAGAACACTTAAATAAAAATTATTAAAACATGAAAGCCCTTAATTTACTGGGTGGCCGAAGATAGGATACCAGATGGCCGGAAAAAGGAACCAAGGGGCCGGCTACTGGAAAAAATGACTTTTTTTACAAAAACTTAAATAAAAAATTATATGGTAAGATTATTTAATTTTTTTTTTTATTTTACCGACGGAGAAATCAATAAACAATAATTTATTTCAAGAATTATTTGAATATATTAATATTTGTTGTAACTGTGGTATATCTTATGAGGAAAAATCCTTAGGGGGCCGGTAACTGGCAACTCTACCCTATATTAAAATACATATTAGGCAAGATAAGTGCGCAAAGAAATATTATAGACTTTCTTTATGTACATGCTAGATAAATTTGGAATGACCTTGTAATCCAGTTTCGTCATTAATATGGCTAGAAGTTTCGCCGGATTTCGACTAGATCAATTCGTCAATTGTATTATTTATATTTATACTTCGCTGTTTTTCAATCGCTTTTAGATATTTCACTTTTTATTTGGGCTCTGGCCCAAAATCCACATCAAACGTAAAATTTGGAGATGCATTGTCCCCTGGTGTATCTAGTGTGGGTTGAAGTCCCCTATATTGATTCTTTACACAACCAATCATCCAAAAATGAACATTGTCGCTAAAAATGATTTTTCGGACAAAATTAGAGTCCTCTTCCCAAAGCTCCGAAGTCCAGTCAGCGAAAAAACGGCCTTGTCTATGGTCATCACTTCATCAGTAACTGAATAATAAACAATTTATTTTACACATGTCTCCACAACACATTCCCGCCACAGGATACTAAAATCCAAGCATGCGAATTGCAGAGCATTTCATTTTGAGTTTTCTTATTTTCTCTTTATGTTGTGAAATGTTTAAACTACTCAGCGGTAGGGTAACCCTAATTCTGTGTGTTCCGTATTTGTAGTATTTATTGCTGTGCGGCAATGGTGAAAAGCTTCGCCTGTATTAACTCTATCAAAGGTTTAGATCATAGCGTGAACTTATAAACCTTGCGTGTGAACTAAGTTTGCTTGTGCAGTGTAAAGCTTTGTGTCCTTTACGCTCCTTTTTGTTTTTATATATACTCGTAGTTTTTTTTATCTATTTCAAGTCTTGCAGTTATTTTAGTATTGTCTACTGGCTTCTTTTTTATATACATTTGCACTTCTCTGAGAGTAGATATTAAATACACTGCTCTTTCAGTTCCATTCTGGTGAAGATAGATTATGTCCTAGATTGCTGTTGCTCATACTCCCCAACATCAACCCAATTCAATACGTACGATTAATCCGATTCGAACAGGATAATGCCAAAAATAAAGTCATTGACACTATTACGGCTCAAATTTAATGTTTTTATAATAAAACAAAACACAAAGAGGAAATAAAAGCTTTAAACAAAATTGAAAAAAAAAAAAAAACAATTCAGTGAAATATAGTTGTTGCAATTATTAAGAGGCCCAGTTGCCGAAACTTTTTTTAATGCGGCGCCTGCCGTTGATAATGACTTAAGAGGGGAGGCAAGGGTACTTTTGCATTGTCAATGCATATTTACCCAAAGCAGAGGGGATTCTTCTGCAACAAAGAATGTCGGCTGTTTTAGTGGATTCTTAAAGAGGCCAGATATACAAACATACATAATGTACATTGTAGTTAGAGTTGTACATATGTACATAATTAAGCCAGCTTATATAAAATTTGGGTTTCTTATAGATATGTTCAAAGGCATATTTGCTGCTATTATCTATGTATGTATAAGGCACCGGGGTAAGATTGGATTTAGACAAATGTCCTTGATTTAATGTGTATAGAAAAGTGTTTAATTGTTTTAATGCTTTCTGCAGTATGAATTCATAAGGTTCAAATTCAAATAGGTTCATTCAAAACTGAACGGTTGTAACTTTTCTTTTTAAAAAGTGATAATCAATCTTGTAAATCATAAAAATATTTAAAGCTACATGCTTGAAGTAAAACGAGCTGTTGGTTTATTCAAGTAAAATTCCAACTCACTTAAAACCCTCAACTGTTCCAGCGTGCGTGTCAGCAGGAATGGAGGGGGCCTACAATTTTCTGCTGATTCCGAACGGCTATAATGAGCGGTCCTTTTCATAACAAGAATACTCTTCAAGGATTTGTCTTTTCTCATCCATGAAAAACATCCGAGAATCTAATCCAAGACTTTCTGCATGACAGTCTAATCCACTAACTATCATGTGAAACACTAGACATTTTTACACCTAAAGCCTAGATTTATACTAATAGGGCTAGAGCTCATGCTTATGACAATAAAGATGAAACTTTCTACAAATCTGAATAAGTATATGATTTGTTAAATGCTCCCTATATATTACGAGACCAAAAGAAACATTTCAAAATGTTAAATCAAGATATACCTACTACCAGAAATATCTATCAGAAATGAGAATGAAGGAAAATTAGGTTCCGATATATTAGCACCCCATATGTGAGACAATAGAAAACAAGTAGGATGCCAACTAAAAAAACTCACTAATTGATAATAAACGGTCAGTTAATTTCAATTATTGGCGAAAACTATCATCCACCATCCTAAGTGAGAAATTTTTTTTTGTTTTTTTATTTTTGGCCATTTAACATCAAAATTGCGATTGCAAGACGTTCTTAAACGCAAACTGCAAATGTCAGCTGATCGAAAACCCAAAACGACATTTAGGTATGTGCAGTTTGCTAAAGTA
Organism: Philhelius festivus; assembly: GCA_963931855.1. Taxonomy (NCBI): domain Eukaryota; kingdom Metazoa; phylum Arthropoda; class Insecta; order Diptera; family Syrphidae; genus Philhelius; species Philhelius festivus. Next base: position 11,389,249 of record OZ007557.1, on the reverse strand, counting down.
ATATTTTTGATCCCCACGGAAATTGGGAACTACATTGCTCATTACCGGTCTAAATACTCGAACGACTCCAATTTTACAAAGGAATTCAAAATATTGAAATTTGAGACCATTAATAATTCAACCGTCTTATATGCAGCAAACTCCCAAGCTCAACTTATCGAGCGTGAAATCTCTGTAGTTGAACTTGAAGCCTTTCTTTATAAACTAAAAGGCAAAACTCTTAGTAGGGACAGAATATCGTACCCTATGATTAAAAATCTTCCAGCTGCGACGAAACAAAGACTTCTTAATCTTTACAACAACATCCTTAACTCTGCAGTAATTCTCCAAAGCTGGAAAACAGCCTCAATTCTTCCTATTTTCCAAAAATCACGCCTCAATACTCACCCTAGTCTTTGAAAAAGTGTTGGACAGAATAGGAATCCATGTTATGTTAAGCATAACACCTACGGGTGGCCGTGGCACGATGATTGTGTGCTCGCCTGTCACCCTCATCATCACAGGTTCGATCCCTGCCGTCGTCTATGTCGTTTTAATTCCATTAAAACCTTCTAAAAAATTTGTCATCAATGGGTTGCTGGTTTACTCATTACATGTTGTTAAGGCATAACACTAACATCATGTAATTGAGTTAAACTAGTATGCCCAACAAGGATGAACATGAATAAAAAAAATAATGTGAATTATAAACGACATAGAAATAAGACACGGCATTTCTCCGCTTTAGCAAAGCCGCCATCCCTGGAGATAAAAATATCTGAGACAACCACCAACAGTCTCAGAACATCGTGCCACACATCTTTCCTATCCTTCTTTCTCTTCATTAACTTCACGCCCGCGCTGTGTTGAAACATTTAAAGGGTCATCATAATCCCTTGAGCGCGGGTAGATTATAAAAAACAAAAAAAAAAAGCAAACTCAAAGAATGGGGCGTTGGCCCCAAGTTCAACTTCTCTGGAACCACCTTGGCTCACCATAAATTCCCTTAAGAATATGTTTAAGACAAAATGCCAGAAAAATTTTTAAAGAAGCTTTTCAATCAGCATCCGAGGAAATATTTGAAGTCAAAAATAAAATTTACAAAAATTTTATCGAAACAGGCAACAAGTTCCAATCCGGGGACATCATGTAGGTAGTGCACCTTATTTCATAGTATGGAACAGTTCGTAATTGCGAGCTTTGTTGCCAATGCCCTCGCCTAAATTATGTTCCAAATAGGTATATTTATGAACACAATTACTTTGTATAAAATGCGTTCATAATTTTTAAAATATCAAACGTTGAAAAAAATGAGAGGTTTTTTTAAAATGGTGCAAAAGTTTCTAGAAAATAGGAAATATTCCGAAGAAGAAGAAAATGTTTTTGAGTACAAAAACTTTTAGAAATATGTTTTGGCATATTCCAGCAAAATATGTATTTCCTTAAAACGATAAAAGAATTCACGGATGACACTTCCAAAGCCCATGGTTACAGGGTAAAAACGGTTACACGAACCAGTAGAGTAGGTCAGCTGTAAAAGCTTACACAATGGTTTTGCCAGCGTTGAATAACACCTCTTCAGAACAATGGTAGGGAAAATGCGAATGAGGATCTGACCCATAAAATCGTTCTCGCTCTCAAGTACAACAATTTCACTATGCGGATAGGGTCAGACAGCGCATCGATTTCATTTGAAGTTACTAGAAGCTACTATGCAAACAAACAACAAAGTATCGAATTGTGGTTAAAGCTGATAAGCAATGTCATTAAGTACTCACAGGGTGAGCCGTCCTCTGGTTTCTTTTTAAATCATAGCTTATTTTGGCACTGACAGTAAATGAAGCGTTTGAGACAGTGAATGCCGGAATTTCTTAGATCACTAGGATCGTTATAGTAGATCTCTATAGTGGAGTCTACGTCTTTGTCCTAGGGCATCTCAAAAAACATAGAAGGTGAGAAACTGTCTCCTCTTTTTCTTCATCCATGCAGCTTCTGCAAAAATCATTTGCAAGAACTTCAAGTCGAAAAGCATGTCTTCCGATTAGGCATCAAACAATGGCCAAGTTGGGGTGCTGGTCCATCTATGGTTCGCTTTCTTTATGGTATCATGCTTGAGCATAAGTTTACAAGTAGCTAGAGGTATACCGATGTTAGATTTGCTATCCGACAAAGGTAAGATTGTTCCATTTTTTGCAAGTTCGTTAGCTTTACAATTTCCTGGAATGTCTCTATGCCCCGGCACCCATATAAGGTGAATGTAAAACTGTTTTGACATCTTCACCAGACACGATCGGCAATTTTGGGCTGTTAGTGAGTTAATGGAGACAGAGTCCAATGACTTTATGGCAACTTGACTGTCTGAGAAAAGATAGACAAAGATTTAATCTTTCGGAGTATACGCCTCCACCGACCCAGTCATCGGTTTTAGATCCATCTGTGTACAAATGAATCGCTTAGTCTACCAAAAATGACTTATTTTCCCAGGTAGACCTGGAATGGAATCGGCTAAGGTGATATTTGATTGTGATTGTCATTTTGACTATAGCTGTCTCCATCATTTGCTGTACGCAAGTTTGTACAAAAAAGTTCATGAAACTATGAAACTATGCTAGTGGAAAACACTCATGGTCCCCGTCGTACTCGTCGTACGATGCGCAGAGACGAGAATGTGGCTGCTGTGGCCGAGATTGCGAGATTCAATTCACGAACATCAACCCGCCACGCATAAGCCTGAGGAGAATTCTGTACAAAGATCTCAGAATGCTGAAATTATGTATTTAATCATTTTGCATTTGACCATTCTAGCATGAAAAACCACGTGGGTAGTACGTACTTTAGAAATTGAATCTCTTTGGGAAGATCCAACAGTACACAGTCAAGTTACTGCCGTCACGAAAATATCCCATGTCATGGTTCATGTGACCTAACAATTCGAATTCAAAACCCATTCCAAGTCCAACTTAATTGCATTTAACATTTTTTGTAAACATAGATAGGTAAAGGTTCCTCGTAAAGTGCCAGGATAGGACTCATCCACAAATGGCACTTCTAAAAACTAATTCATTGCATTCTGAGTTAATAGTCAAATGGCTCTCAAAATTCCCATTTTTGTAGGTAATTTAATTTTTATGAAGAATATTATGGCATAAAATAAAAAATAAAAACATTTAATATAAAACATTTGTACCTAAAAATAGCAGAAGGAATTATTTTCAACTTGATTTTTAAAAAACGGTACATACCTGTTGCCGCCAGAAGCACACAATCTAGGCTATGTTGCAGCAACACATTTCGCGTCAAACAATTCAAACAAATTTCGCCCGTAAAATTACACATTGATTAAATTTTCACGATTGAAAAGAAAAAACAAACACGACCGCACTTGTTTTAAACAATGAAATAGAAGCAACATTGATGTTGCTCATTTTTTTTAAACAATTTTCAAATATTTGATTTCTAGCACAATTATTTCTCTAAAAACAAATTTGACCACTTCCTTCACAGTTCACATTCTATGAATTCTCCACTGAACTGAAAAATAAAACAGTTATACCACCATTGAATAAAATTTCACAATTGCATAGAAAAAAAAAAACTGAAGAACCGCACCTGTTTTTACCACAAAAATATAAAGCAATTCGTTTAAACTTTAGGAAATTTTTCAATTAAACATTGATGCTGCTTTTTTTATGATATAAAAACTACAATTTTAATATATTACTTGATTTTTAACACAATTTTTTCTCTAAATACAAATTTGAGCAGACAACTTCTATGAGAATTCTTCAATGAACTAAAAATTACAGTTATAATTTTGGGAATGTGTTTGCTTGAGGGTGCAGACACACTTTATTACAAATTCAGTTCGCGATTTCAAATTCGATTGGGCATTCTTTTCGACTGCTTTGACTGCTTTTACACGAAAGCGATTTTTAATCTTTGATTCTCTTTTGACTTTCCTTCGATTGCATGAATGCTTTTAAACACAGCGATTTTTAATGAAAGTTAACTTTTCTTCTATTGAAAAGGAGTCATCTCTCCGCACTCTTTACTCTAGTGAGTAGATCGGAGTTCACTGAGCGAACGCCAAATAGAAATGAAACATACCTTACAAGTAAAGAAAACCACAAAGAAGAAAGAACGATAACTCTGCAATTTTTCCAACCCTAGCAATTTTGTGTACCCCCGCCACCACACACGTCTCTCTCCTACGGGCTTAAAAATCGCAATCAACAGCAACTTTGACAACCACGTCACTTTTTTTAGAGCCACTGGTTTTAAATCGCTTTGATTACATTGACACAGCAACTTGCAAAAAAAAAAAAAAAACACAACTATTGTTAACAATATGGTCGTTCCTTTAGGCTAGTCGCGCACATCCAATTTTTAGGTGCACAACTGTTTGTTGCTTATAGAAAACAGATGAACTATTTGGTTGAATGTCCGTGCAGGTGCATATAATTATATGTTACACAAAATAGCGAACTCATTTTAGGCAATCGCTTAGTTTGTGTCAAAACACAAACTTTTTAGCTGCTCGAACCAAGCAGTTGCGAAACTAAAAATTGAATGTACGCGCCTAGCCTTAATTGAAAATAGTTACGACTTGTAACTACATGACATCATCAGATCGTTCCTAAATTAATTTTGAAATGTCAAAAAGCTACGATATGTAACTATATCATCTCTATGAAATGAATTCAAAATGTGGATCTGTCAAATTAAACATATGAGACGATTTGTTTTCAAAAGCCAATAATACAAAATTTTGGTCAGCTTTTTGTGAGGCAAATAACTACAAAGTTAAAATGCAATATTCACCTATTTTAAACAATAAAAAAGAATGTAATTTTAATTTAAACTAGCTGTCAAAATATGTATTTGAAAAACTTTCTAAAGAGCTGATAAAATTATCTCACGAATTCCATGCGGAAAGAGAAAAAATAAACCACTGATGAACTAAGAAATTCTCTAATTTTTAAAAAATATATCGCCTTTATGGCATTTGAAACGATTTTGAGTTCGAATTTAAGTCCTCACATATTTCAAGAAATTTTCACATAAAAAACATTTCATCATTTTCTTCAACATTAAAAAATGACAAATTTAGTTGTAGATGGAAATTTGAAACAAAAAAAAAATTTAACTTAAAAATGTTTTTTTTAATTGCAACCATTGTATATATATTTTTATAGTACTCTCATGGAACACGAAAAAAAGTTTTATTATTGTGCCGCAAAATCGTAAGTGTGGCTATGTTAAGCTGTGCAGAGCTGATGTGGAAGGAGAAAATATAAGCAAAACAAGAGACGAGGTAGAGATATATTTATTCTGACAACAATAATGAGGGTAAGGGAGAAAATATTATCTGCGTTTCTTTTTGCTGTCAGAATCAATTGTAGGTAGGTATATAAAGTTGCATATGCGAGGCGCGAAATGAATACAAGCAAAAAGTATTGAGAGTGTATGAGAGTTTTTGTGAATTTTGTTTTATTACTCGTGCAATCTGGTTTGTTTGAATTCTGATACGATTAATTACGGGAGTTGCCATTTTATTGACTTTTGTAATAAGATCTAAAAGAATTTGAACTTAATAAACTCAAATGGTTTTATTTCGTTTTTGAAAACTAAATAATTTCAAATTGGCTTTATTTCGTTATGGTAACCAAAATAATTTTATAATAATTATATGCAGTGGGTAGTTAGATAGTGGCAATTGTATTTTTGTTGTAATTAATATAGATATGTACATACACAGTTAGAAAACTATTTCTTTAAGAAAATCTTATAGGTACGTACCTATATTTTTATTAAAAAAAATAGCTTTTGCATAGTACCTACCTATGTAGGTACATACCCATAGAAAATTGTATGAAATTAAAATAATAATTTTGATTAGGTACAAAAACGAAAAATTATTGTTATGCGTTGATAGGTATTTATATAATTAAATATATAAACAAAAAATTTGATATAGGTATAGACCAGTTTTTAAAATTTATTCATATAAACTTTGTTTGCAAAAAACATGGAAAATTTTTAATACTTTTGATGTGTATAATAAACAATTTCAGAAATTCATAAATATTCACATAAAGCTATTTTGAAAAAAAAATCAAATAAGTTTTTCGAGAAAAAAATAATTTTAGAAAACTTAAATTAGGTAATTAAAAAAATAGAATAAAATTATTATTGACATAATATTTAAAAAAAAAAATCAGATACCTTTTTTGGAAAAAATATTTTGTATGCATTTACATATTGCTTATAAGCAATTTTTAAAAAATTAAAAACAAAGGAATTTGGTGTCAATTTTAAGAAATTATTGATGCACCCCACATGAAAAATTTTTAAAATAAAAATAAACTTTTTTTTACAAAAAATAGTTTTTATCCATATATTTTGTAAAAAATAAGATATTTGCCCTGCGAATTTTGAACAAACAAACATTTCTTTTAATGTTTGTCTACGAATTTTCATCAAATTTGGAAATTATTAATTCATTAAAATAAAAATTTTGTTTTTTTTTTTTTATTTTGTTAATATAAATATAAAAAGTAAGAATTTATGCAAAAAAAGTTTAAAAAACCTTTTATTATTAAACTAATTTTAAATATAAGAAATTTCTTTAAAATTGTTCTAGAAAAAAAATTGGGATATTAATTTTAATAATAAAGATTCTAGGAAATATTTTCAAAAATTGATCGCTCAAACTTTTTCAAGACATTGATTTTTCAAAAACATTTTTTTTCCAAAAATTAAAAAAAAAATTTTAAAAGCTTTGAGATGCAATGTTTTTTAAACTTATTGGAAGCATCTCTATAAAAAATCCCTATTTCGATAATGAGAAAATTGTCAAATGTCAAAATTTGAAAAACTGGTATCAAAAAACGAATTTTTATCTTTAAACGCGATTTGCGGCTAAACGGAGCCTCGTAGACCCCTCAAAGTTGACATTTTCAAACGTGATTTCTGGCCAAACTATTCATCCTACAGAATTAAAAATTACATTTTCGTGATCTAGGGAGTGCCTTTTAATCCACGTATGAAAGGAAAAACGCGAAAACGCTTAAAACTTATTTTAAGCGTGGAACAAAAAAATATTGTTTTTAAGTAAAATCTCCTCAAATCGTGCGCTAGCTTTAAGTTTTATTACTGTACGAATGGAAATTAAATTTCGAAAAAAAACATTGCGCCGGTTTTTGAGATATCGAATTTTCCAAAAAGAATGACTTTTTTTCCAAAAATTAAAAAAAAATATTATAAATATATAAGACTTTTGATAATATTAAAATTTTCAAAAAAGTATGAACATTTTTTGGAAAAAGGAACATTTGTATACGCGTGAAAATATTTTTTTTTCGTAAGTTACTTGATATTTTTTCAAAAAAGGGTTTTCGAAAATCGCATTTTTCTCGAAAACTGTTTCGAGGCTGAAATTTGTTTCTTTTTATTAATTTTTGTATATAAAAGCTTATATTTTTAAGAAAACAACACGAATTATAATTTTTGTTCTTGGAGGATACCGTTATTTTTAGGTAAAATACATTTTTTTTCTCATATTATGTAGATTATATTAAAAAACTTTTATTCATCAAGTTTGAAAAAAATCGAGCATGGGGTTTTCGAAATATTGAGTTTTCAAAAAAATTTTGAATTTTTTTTTTAAAAATCCAAAAAATAATTTTTTGAAAATTTGAATACACAATAATATTCAAACTATTAGGGACCTTTAGCAAAAAAAAAATGATCAAAATCCGTCGTACAGTTTTTGAGAAAATCGAAAACAAAAAAAATGGTCCCAAGGGGGGTACCAAAAATAACAATTTTTTGTAAAAATTTTTTCAACCATTACCTAGCTCATTGTATATATACAATGCCTAGCTTTAATTAAATGAAATTTTTTGTTTTTTTTTTTTTTTAAATCTATGGGACAGTTTTTGAGAAAAAAAAATATTTATGAAATTTCGAAAAAAATTCCAAAGAAAAAAACATCTACCAAGTTTGAAGAAAATCGGCCGAGCCGTTTAGCTGTAGTCGAACTCAAATGTTTAATAAAGTGGTTTATTGAACATAATAGTTCTTCATAACTTAAAAACTAAAAGAGATAGAAAGAAATGGAGTATGCCATTCGAAAGAGCATGTTTGATTTATAAAAACTGCATTTCTAACTAAATTTCGCCAAAAATGCTCTTTTGAACAAGATATAACTCAGACGACAATATGCACAGAAATAATTTTCTTCTATCCCAAAAAATACGTAATCGCCAAAAAAGTATTGAAAGTATTGACCTTGAAAATATTTACCTACATTCTACTCCAATGTACATAGTATGTGCCTTTGTTCTCCTATTTTATATACAGTATTCCTATTGCTGTCACTGTCATGTATTAAATGTCTATCTGTTAAAATTCTGCCATAGGCATCTCTGCTAATTTAGTAATTATGGTGCCGCTTGGTTCGCCTAGTCGCGTTCCTATTCATGATAGTACTATTCAAATATATATACAATGTTGCAACTAAGGAAACACTCCAATCATCCAATGTGTTACATTTTCAGTTTCTACTTTTTTGACATAACAATCATAGTTAACTATGTTTAGAAACAGAAGAGACCACAAATATTCGAGCGGTGTATGTGGTGGCGGTATTAAACGAGTTTGTTTATGTTTGTAAAATTGCAAAGCTAATCAGTCGTTCTTTGTAGTTTTCCTTCATGATCGAGTGCAAGTTTTATTTTCAACTCAGCTTTTGCTCAAGGAAACTTTCTTAATGTAAGTGGAATACCAGATTGCGGATTCCATTTTCACGCCATTAACTAAAAATCGCAGCGTTTATAAGCATCCATGATCTGCAATGTTCTGTAACTCAGGCGATAAGTCATCACATCGTTAAAAAATTGAACGATTTATTCCTCACTTATCACCTCTGATCTATTATTTTGACATTTCAAAATCAAAATAATTTAAAGTTTAAAAATTGAAGTAAAAAATGATAAAAACTAGATTATCAAAACGAGTTTTCGTTAGTTCAAACGTTGCGCAAGTTCCGCTCATTTTAGGTTAGACATGACCCATATTAATAAAAAACGCTTATTCCTCCTATAGTCCACTGTCTTACTAAACCATAGAATAGGAGTTTAGTCCTGGCTTAAATATTTATATTAATAAAAACAAAATGTTCCCGGAATAGTAAAATGACGTTTACCAAAAATCCTTTTAAGAAAATCTTCTACAAAAGTAAGCAATCTCTTTTTTTATATTCTGTGGCTACCTAAATTGATTGTCAATCGCTTGTGTCTGACTGTGGACATTTTTATTTCTTATTCCTTCGCTAAACCACCTACTTCGGTGGTTTAACTTAATCATAATTAGTAAACGTCACTTAACAGAAAATTTGTTTTATTAATGAAATTTCGCACTTAGTCCAGGACTTAACGATAAACCTCCACTAAACCATCTTTATTAATATGGGTGGGTGTGTTTTTACAGTCGACTCTTTAACGTATGGTGGCCAAATTTGAGACAATGTCAAGGGAATGTAGGATCAGCAGAGAACATTGTTTTTGAATATTAAATTGTATAAAAGAACCCGATGCAGTCGATTCCTCGCTGTGCTTAAGAACTTGACCTTTCGCAGACGTCAACTTGGTGAATTTTGTGGCGCCATCGTAAAAAATAAGACTGACTCAGATGCTCAAATATATACAAGACCATTTTTAGATGAATTGGCTCTATTAACAATCATAATTGCCATATATGGGACGACTTTAACCCAAACGATGTTTACCAAGAAGTGACAATGCAACCTCAAAAAAAAAATTATCGTTTCGCATGGATTCGTTGAAGGGCGATCACCGTCAATGGCGAGTCCTACAGAACGATGATAACAAATTTTTTATAGCCCAAATTGAACCGAATGGAGCTAGACGGCGCTACGTGCAACACAGAGGGCGTCACTATTGCAATTCTGCAAGAACGATTTGAGTGTAAGGTGAAGCCACGGCTCATTTGGTTACACCTTGCTTTCTTTTTGTGTGTCTAGGGCTGAGAAATCCTTCCATTGACTGTTGTAAGTCTATTATTTGAACTGTTTGATTTCATACACGAGTACAATTAAAAATAAATGTCATGTCTTGTGAAAAATCAATCTCATCTGTCTAATTTACATTTTTACCATTCGATTTACGACGCACGTTCTCTTTGCACCGCAAAAATTGAATTGACCCATCACTTTATTCTTTGTGATTCATGGTCCAGTGGTATCTGTCAATCATGAATGATAAATGTGTTCCACATTTCTTACCGTACTTTTGCCTTCCGTCTTTGCTGAATGCATTCAAAATGATGACATTCAATGAAATTCTGCCTTATCGCATTTACGAACGCAAGCATGGCGTTTTACAAAAATCATACAGAGGTCGGTCTGTCTCTGCAATCATGCAATTCAATTTTATATAGTTTTACTTCTTTTTACTGCTTTTTATTCAATAAGAAATAGTTTCTAGCAAATATAAGAATTATTTTAATTAGAAGTGCTTCAAAAAGTGAATATTTCTAACTATTTAATGTCTCAATATTATAAAATTGCCCTGTTTTGATGGTAGTGTGGAAAAAAAGCTTTCAAACTGACAGTAGAATCAGAGATTGCCAAAAAAAAATGTTTTTCTCTTGCTGCAGTCAGCAAATATGTAATATAAAATGACAAAAAAACAAATACAAGAAATTTTCGACTGAAGTAAAATAGTATTATGCAATTACAAGAAATAAGTTAGATAACAAAATGAACAACATGATTTACAATATCCGTCAGCCTCCAGTTTATGCCACCCAACAACAGCCACTGGGAAACGGCGGCGGTGGTGGCGTCACAGATCAAACCACTACAAGTACAATGAAGCAAAACAATGGACACTTGCTGGCAGAGAAGCTTATTATCGGCCTTGACCATGTACCGCCTGCATTCAATCTACTCGCTCAGCTGAGGGGATTGGAAGGTGCTAATTTGCAATACATTCGCAAGGAAACTGGGGTGAATATCACTTTGCGTGGAATCGGGTCGTTGTTTATCGATCCGACCACTGGAACCGAGTCTCAAGAGCCACTTCATTTCTTTATCGAACACCAACGTTTGGAAAATCTCAATTCGGCCAAACAACTCGCAAAAAACCTGATTGAAACCTTACAACAAGAGTTCCTACAGTTTCAGCAGCAACAGCAATCGCCAGCATTACCTCAGATCAATATGCCACCTCCCTCGCTGATAAGTGTGCCGCCGCCTTCGATTATTCAATCAAATATAGCTCCGCCAGTTATCCCTGCTGCGACCTCAGCACCGCCCAACATAATTCATCAGCAATTTGTGACGCAGGGAGGTATCCCGATCCATATGCAGCAGGGCAACATGGTCATTCAGCAGCCGCAGCAGCAGCCAGTTGGTGGTCAAAATTTGAGTATTCCTCCGCCAATAAAACAGATTGTCCAATTTCATCAGCCTCCGCCACAAATCCAAACGGGAACTGCTCCATTGCAAGCCACGCAGACGACATCGTCTCCGATTATTCTCAACCATCAACCTCAGACTTCGATCCAGTATCAATATATTCAGCAACCAGCTAGAGACGCACAAGGAAACCAATTGACGCTGCAGCAGGTTTGTTAAAAAATAATTCTTATAACCGAGCAGGGCTGTATTTTTAACGTTTGTTCTTTGTCCCGATATTTCATGTTGATTAAGTTAGTGCAAGGATATAACTTATATTTTATTGCTCCCCATATTTTTCAATGTAATCCGAAATCGCTGGATCAATTTTCTTGGGATTCGGATTTCCGGCATTACCATATAGCGCCTCTTATGATGAATGCTATCGTTGCTCTTCTTCATGATTTATCTGACTATGAAGATTTTGTATAGGTCGATCTGCAGGACTTGAGGCCACAGTGTTAGGTACTTTCCGATTAAATTCTAGAACGCTTACTCAATACCTTAGACAGAATCTTAAATGCAAAGCTTAGCAAAGGTATATATCGATAGTTCTTGTAGGTCATAACATCCCTTTTTTTGTAAATAGGGCTTGTGGTTCTGATAGTCCAGTCATCGGGCATGCTTCCTTCCACTAGTGCTTGGTGAATAATTTGATACATACATCCTAGAAAAACATCAGCACTGAATTTGAAGAGCTTTGCAGACAAGCTATCAGATTCTGGGTGTTGCTGTTCTGTTGGCGATGTAGCTTAAAGGCATCTACTATTCCCTGATGTTGTGATTATGTTACCTTCGCAGGCTGCGGTCTTTAAACCAGCAGCCAGTTGCTTGGTTTTTTTAATCAGATTTCCAGGTGTTCTTTCGATGGCGAGAATCTTCCTGCGTATGCCCTCTTCTTTTCACGCAGGATCGCCTTATCCTTGATCGATACTCTTGTTTTGCACTGCAGCATATTCGGACGTGCATCTCGTGTCGCCTTTTTTCCGTTGACCGAATTCATTGTCGTCATGGGTACATTCTCTGATGGTAAGGCGATTCTTAGACCACTTGCCGTGGTGGCGTGTGCTGTAAAGTGATTGTACAGTGAAGAGCCTCTCACTCGGGCGTTTAATGATTTATTGAGTGAAGCTAAACTTCGCAGCTTTTTGAATAAAAACGTTTTATATCATCTGACAATATTGGGCCGGAGAAGAGTGCCTTATTTTACAACTATCACAATTTTAAATATTTGATCTTTGTTTCAGGTTAATTCTGCAAAATGATGATTAAAATCTAAACTAATAAAATTTCTTTATTTTTTTTAATTTCCTAAGGTTTATCACCAGCAGCCGCAACAAATACAAGGCATTCAAATGCAGACCCTCCCACCTCCAAACCCACTGCAACAACAACAGCAATACATTACTGTGCAAGGAAACACTGCCTATATGGTTCCTCCGCCGACGATAATCCAACAGACTCAAGGGCAGCCTACTCAGTTGTCGATAATTCAACATCCTCCACCCCTACATATGCAGCTACCACCTGGTTCGATAACTGTTCAAACTCCCATCGCGGAAGCAATGCAACATCAACTGGAACAGAGTCAACTTAGGGCGGAGCAGGCATCTGCAACAGAAAACGAAGAATACTCCATAGAGAAGCAAGAGGAACTCGAACAACCACCTGCAGTTGAAGAGGAGAGTGGTGTACCTCCTGTCGCAGAAGCCGAAGTAGCTCTTGTTCGAACTCTAACAACATCTGTTCCACCTCCCCAACAGCAACTGATGCGCCAGCCGCCGCCTCCACCCATGACGCATGTACCTCCACCAACAATAACTATGTCTGTGCCTCCACCGATGAATGGTGTCCAGCAGCATATAGTTGGAAATACTCTCTACACGACAACAACTACAAATCCAGGCGGAAGCATTCAGCAGTTTCAGCAGCAAGTTATACCCTTGCAACCGCAGCATCAGCAGACGCAGCAGTACATTCATACTGCACCAAATGGACAGAATTATGTAATGAATACTGCAACAGCTCAATGGCAAGCTCGAGCTCCGCAGCCAACTCAATTCGTGACACAGCAAATCTCAGCTGGCGATATACACACACTACCGCCACCAGCAGTCTCAATGAGCGGCATTCCCGTCTCAGCAGCTTCTGTTCAGCAGACAGCCCCAATGGCGGTGACGTTTTCGCAGCCAATGATGCAGCAACAACTTCAACTACAGTTTCAGCCTCAAATGATGCAACAAGTACAAATGCAAGCGCAGCCGGGTGCTCAGCATTTCAATATTATTCAAACGCAACCACCGCCTCCTCCAGCGTTGCTCCAACAGCACCATCAGCAACAACAGCAGCAAATGGGGCTAATAAGTGTGAATCAAAATGGTTTAGCTTACACTCAAACAACATCAAGTGCTCCACCGGCATTTATACAACAACAGCTGCAACAACAACATCAACAACAGCAGCAACAACAACAGCAACAACAACAGCAACAACAACAGCAACAACAGCAGCAACAGCAACAGCAACAACAACAACAGCAGCAGCAGCAACTACAGCAGCTGCAACAACAACAACTGCAACAACAACAGCAACAACAACAACAAAGACCTCTACCCCCACCACCGGTATAAAACTAAATAATTTTTCTATTTGTTTGATTTTTTCATAACAGATCTTTAAATTCTAATACTTATAGTATGGGGAACAAATGATGGTTAGAAGTGGACAAAAAAGAAAATCAACCAGCGACCCAACTGATGCTCCTCCACCAATGCAACCCAGATTGGGAGTGGGGTAAGTGTTTATTTCATTGACGTTGATAATTTTGTTTTGAAATGAAATTTTGAATGTGAACGTGTTGTTTTTTATACCGTGGTTTTGGGCAATTTATTTTATTAAAATATAAAAATTTAAATAAGTATTAGAATACCAACACTGGCGAATGCGTGTACAAATTCCATTATTTAATAACTTGTAAATATATATGCATTTATCAATAGGTTTCCAATGGGAAAAAAATCAAAAAACTGTGGAAATTGAGTTTAGTTTAATCTAATTAAAATATGTAAAAAAAAACAATAATCATAAATATACTTAAATTTTAAAAGTATAGCAGTCAAATAGGTTAGAATAGTCACAGTCAGAGTTTAGAATAGTCTTTGTTTTTGACATGCAACTTAGTCGAGCTATTGGTTTTATTGAAATTAGAAATTTCAACATGTTGAAATGATGTGGTAAGTCTTTAAAGAAGCTCATAATGTTGTTTAGTAATGTTTTAGAGGTCAGTTTTCATTGAAATGCATCAGAAATGTCCAAAGAAGCTTGTGACGACGTCAAGTTAACGCAAGATCAGCTGAGAAGTTGGTCGTGGTCCATTAAATTATACAATAGAACGCGAGGCTCGCCGTGCAAAAGACCAAAAGAATTCGGCATTTCACATACTTAAACTTGGCGAATTTTAAGTCAAGACTTGGGCCTTCACCCGTTCAAAATCCATCTGACCAAGGAGCTCAAAGCTAATATCCATAGATAACAACTTTTGTTCGCTGACTGGGCTTCGGTACGTTTAGAAGGGGACGCCCATTTTGGCCGAAAAATCATCTTTAGCGGCGAGGAGCATTTTTGGATGAATGGCTGTGTTAACCACGAGATTCACTAGGTAACAATGCATTCTCAAAAAGTTACCGTTCGGTGTGATTTTTGGTTGGCGGCGTCATTGGTACGAACTCTTCCGAAAACGACGTTTGGTGAGGCAGTCACTGACAATAGCGAGTGATACAGAACGATAATAACCAATTTCTTATGGTCCAAATTGAACCACTTGGACCTAGATGACATATGATACCAGCAGAACGGCGGTGCTACCTGCCAAACAGCGGACGCCACGATTGACATTCCTAATAAAGATTTGAGGGTCGCAGATCTATGCGAATAAACCACAGTTGACCGATGCCCTTAGGGTGAACATAACACAGACCATCTCTTATATTTAGCCAGATCTATGCCGATGTCATAATCAATATATATAGTGGGCTTTTCAAATTAAAAGTAGAATTTTGTTTTCACATACCGGACATACAGTTTATCTTACTCCTTTTGAATCTACTCGCCTGTAGTGAAAGACCCTTTAGAAACAAAAAAATGTCTGTATTGCGACAAACTAAACTATGGCCCTTATTGCGAGATCGATAGTCGAAAATCTATTTTGGTATTGTGGATCTCTATTGTGAACGAAATTTTTCGCCTAGAAAATAGATCTTTGTCGTTTTGCATTTTACTGTTCGACTGGGTAAATTCTCTGGACAAAAATGTAGTATATTTTAATTTATTGACTCGTTATTTCCATAATAATAATTATTTTGACCACAGGGCAAAGGTTTTTAGCAATAAAAAGCTGATGGAAGATTGCTATGATCCATGTGCCAAGAATCTTAAGCAGTAGTGAATTTTATTATGTTAGAAATTGATGTTCCTCTTTTAGTTGGTTCGAAATGATTTTCAATGTCCGCTAATAATTACCGGAAGTGTTTCAAAAATCTACAATGTTTGTAGAGTAAGAAAAATTATTTTAACTCATTTACGGACATATTTTCTCTCCAGGCAATCATTATCTTGTCTTTGTTAGTAGTTTCACATTTGTGGAGTGAGTGCAATATGAACATGCGGGAGAATTTGAAAGCTGCATTTATCCAACCGTCAAAATGACATAAGGTCTCTTATTTATTCCTCGAAATCTTCATTTTTTGAGTCTGTCATGTCGATATTTGATTGCTGCAACTTTAGACCTTGACAGTTCAGTTCTTTAAAAGGCGAGTTTTTTTTGGAAAATTGACTAACACAATAAAATTTTCTTCGGTTTTCTACATCTGCTTCATACTCTTGTCATTCAACTGCTTGAACACAATTTATGGCAATGAGTTCCATATCTTTGCACCAACCAAAAAATTCACCGGGCTGGACTGCGGTCCGTCAGCTTTTTCAATTTACTGTATCGGTGGTTTATTTAAAAATCTTTTCTTTTGTTTCATCTATTGATCAAACAATTTGATCGCTAAGTATACCATCACTAATTCTGGTCCAAATTTATTCATAATAAACACATTCGTCATTCACAGTAACTATTATCTCTGTCGTTTGAGATACACAAAACCAAAAAAGAAATTTGTCGTTGCTTGCGACTTTTGTCGAAAGTGCAAGATTAAATTTAAACTTAAGTTTAATTATCAAATTCGAAATGTTAACTCGAGTTGAGCTTCAAAAATTGAATGATCTATTATTGAAAGAGTAAACCTTAATGATGGATTTATTACCTACCTACATGCGTATAGCAGGTTGAGAGTTTATTACTTTACATTAGTCAGTGAAATAGTCAGAATTCAGTGGACAAATCTTTGGTTTATATGTAAAGTCTCGAGCTTCAGCTTCAGAATGTTGATTAAATTCGATTCTGCAGAAATAACTAACCCATTAAATTTTCTTTGTGATGACTGATGAGGATGAACAATGAATCAACGATTTCATTCATTTAATGGTAATAAATAACAATAAGCATTTAATTAATTTATCTGGATAATAAAACATAAAATGTTTTATGTATATGTATACTTAAATTTTTTTAAAAATTAGAATCACGGGGCTTACAATAAACATACCTAAATATATTTTTACTTCCAAAACCATCCTAATAAAATGAATATTAAATAATATAAATTATAATATACCTAAGTTATGTATATATCATTTTTCTTCATTTCCCCTTATTCTATTTTTCGTATTTTTGTTGATAAACTAACAACAGGTCATACTTCCTCTAGTAATAAGTTATTTGTTTACGAAGTTAAAGCAAAAAGATACATTACCTCTAAACCGTTGACTAAAAACTAACCATTTTATGTACTATGGTAGACATTGGAAATATCACATATTTTTATTTTTATCTTTTTATTAAGTTTTAAATGGTTTTATATAGTTTTTAGGAATTTAACACATTTTCTAATCCAAAAGAATCCACCATTTTTTTTATTTCAGTTATTTCTGTAAGAAAATGGAAATAGATTCATATTATTCGCAATTAATATTTAAATAAATTCGGTTGTGCAACAGCTCTTAGAGAATCAGTATGTCTTGTGCGTGTTATGAATGGAGCTAAAATTTTCTGCCGAATCCGAATGGCTAAGATGAGCAGTACTATTCATAACAAGAGATACTCTTGGGGGATTTGTCGCTTCCTCTCCAAAAACAAACCTTTTTTGCAGCTTACCCAAGTCTCTCTGAGTGGCAGTCGAATGCAATAACCATTAGGCCAAGGTGTATTACAGTTTATATTCAAGCCTGGACATACATACAAATGTATGTCCATTTATAATTAATATACATAAATGGAAAATGTCTTGTTTGTAATCATAGCTTGAAAACATGTTACAAAACTATCCATCAATTTTGTGCATTGTTCTATAAGTGTCATAGTCTTTCGGATTTTATAACTTTCATTTGGAGTTAAATGTTAATCTTCAGGTTTTCTTCCAATATGTTCTCATACAAGTAATGTTGTTCCATTTGCCAAAAGAAAGCTCCCTAAACCCTAAAATTTACCAATTTTGGTTTAAGTGTTATTGTTGGGAACCTCTTGATTCATCGCTCTATTCACACTTTTTCATTGCCTTAAACAATTGGTAGTCGACGTTGAGATTTGGAAAAAACTCATCTGAAAACTATTACATATTGTTTTTTTCTTCCCTTCACATTCTCTCTTAAAACTGTCTTGGTCTTGCTTTGGGTTTAAAATTAAGCTTAAGCTAAAGGCTACGATTAGATTGGACGTAATAATGTGACATGTGATTTTATTATTTCTAAAAGTTTCTTTTTTTTTTCATAAAATTCATAACAGAGCATTGCCGCCAGCCGAACAAAAGAAAATCTTTTCTAAATTAAAAAAAAGATAAGGACGTAGATTTTGATTATTTAAATGTGAATAATATTATTCTTTCGCCATTTTATTAAATGAGAACAGAGCGTTAAAACTGATAGGAAACAGAGTTATCATGGAATGAATACCATCTCTTGACCACCATCAAAATGTTTCCCTGTTTATTCGAAATGAAAGAAGATAAGCAATGCTCACTGGAAGTAAACAATTACATTACTCTCCAAAATCAGTCCACCCGTGATACACGTTTCGCTAGGAATGCTTATCAGTTCACCCTCGAACGTAATTTTGGACTTACCTTCAATTACAGAGATTCGTTTTTTAGTCGCACAACACGCAATTTGCAAACATTCAAAACCAATGTTCATCGACACCTCCTTTCCCTCACTTCCTTATTTCCCCATCACTACCCCCCTCCTTCTGTTTAACATTATAAGGGTATCAATATGTCATTAAATATTATTATTATAAAGCTTAATTCAAGCCATTCTATTACATACATATCTCTTAATCTAAACATTTAGTATACTTAAAAATACTTAAATCTAACAATGATTTGAATCTTAATTATATGGATATATGGATAACAGGAGGGCATACTTACAGTTAGGCATCTTAAAGAGAAGGTTAGAATTATTAACTTTACCAAACATCCTAGGCAAAGGTTCATTTTGGCGTATTCGGTACAATGGTTTTAAGCAGGAAAAAAGCTTACAGTTCTTAAACGGCGCGGGTTGGTATTAAGAGAGACCTTTTGGAGCAGGCAAAGACAGTCAATACAGCCATTTAATAACTGATGAATAAACATAATGTCAGCATTGTTACGGAGAGTATACAATGTTTGTAAGGTCAACAGTTTTAAACGATCTTCATAAGGAGGAAGGATAAAATAATCGTCCCAACCAAGACCACTTAAGGGGAAATGAAAATCAATTCGGTTGATTTGCACTTGGTAATACGGGGACCAGACTTGAGATGAATATTCAAGAAGTGGTCTAACAAAGGTCGTATATAGAAACTTCGTCACCAGTATTTAATAAATTCATGAGTAGAATTAGCTTTGTTAATGATATCATTAACATGGGAGCGAAAGTCACGGATGGAGGAAATATTAGGAATGGATTCGTTTTTTACAATGTAGTTTCTCTGTGATAATGGCGGGCGTTTTCGGGAATATGTAATCGCTTTACATTTTTTAATATTGAGCTCCAGAAATTTTTTTTTGGCACCAAGTATAAAATTTGTCTAGTTCGGTTTGAAGTTATTGGGCTTGATCGCGTGTGAATTGTAAAAAAAAATAAGCATTATTTTATTTATTAAAAAAAACTTCGTTTATTATTTTTTGTGGGCTAATTTATAGCTACAATTAAAATTTTACAAGAAGCTGCTTCCTTAGCATTTAAATTCAGTGAAGATCGCCGATGTAAATATATACTAAGCCTTATATTTTTGTATTACCTAAATTATGAAAAATTTCTTCCAAATCTTTTAACCTAATAGATTTTGTTTTCTTTAACATAACTTCTAAGTACGTAACATTATTTAGTTGAATTAAAAAAAAAACAATCGTTAGCTTATACGTATTTAAATTTAATTCTATGAACCCATTTACAAATAAATTAATAGTCAAGCTATACTCAAGGGATGATTGAACTGTTTAAAACTAATATATTATGATAAATTAATAATATTTAAAAAAATCTATATTTGTTTTCATTTAATTTTTACATTGATATTTATATATATTTTAATTATATTATATACACATATTTAAATTATAATAACATAAATGAATTATAAACAGAACACAACGGGATCTAGCGGATTATACTCAGGCACCACCTCCACCACCGCCGCCACCGCCAACAACATCTAGTTCAAATTTAAATTCAACCGGTGGTGTTGGCATCGGTCAAGGTTTGTATTTTTCAAAAACAGAAGCACACTGTTTTCTTCCTTTTTTTGTTTTTTTTTTTTTTTTTTGGTTTAAAGTAGATTTTCGAGACAAAGGGAAACGAGTAAATTTATTTTATTGAAAGATACATTTTTTTTTTAGCGCTGCCATATTTAATGGACGACTGAATTTCGACTGAAACCATCATAACAACACAGCATAACAAATTTTGCGGTCGATAGTATATTTAAGAAAATTATTTTTTTTATCTCCTGATTTTACTTGTTTCTCTTTTGAATTTGGAAACCGTTAGAGGATAAAAATCTATTTTCTAGAGAGTGTGCGTGTTGATTAAAAACTAAGACAATCGAATGATCAAATGGAATTTTCTAAATTTTTAATTTATTTTATTGACTTGTAGATTTAATTGCTTTAAACAATTTAGTATTATATATATTTTTTTGATTATGCATAATAATGTCTTTGAGGCTTTAGCTAATTATTCTTCTGTACACGGCTGATTTTTTGATTTTACATATTTTTGATGAAATTCTTAGTCACATACATATCAAGTTTTGAAACTTGTTCTTTTTTTGTTTGATTTAAAATGTTAAGGCAATGCAAAAAGCGTCTTCCAAGCTTCGTTTTTCTCTTCAATTGAATTCTAGAAAATGTTTTATGTGATGTGTGTTATGGCTGATTTTAAAAATGATGCAGTCAAAGAGACTAATATCAAACAAAAAAATAATGCCAAAGTAATAGGTCAATATATTTTCTTGTCGGTTCACTATACGGTGAATGATCATTTGGATGGTTACATGCATGCAGTGTGCCGGCGAAGTTTCATACATTTATGAATTTTTGAATATTACAACAAGAACTTGAATGAACTACCACCAAGGGGGTTCTTATTTGGCTGGAGTTATAGCTATTTCACGGTTGCCAAGCCGATCATCAGACTCCTTTATTAGTGGTGCTTAGCCTTTATACTATCAAATTTAATCGAAAAACTTTTGACTAGACTGAGATTTGAACCCAGACCTAGCGTCGTCAGAAGCCAATGCCCTACGCATCACGCTACCGAGACCACATTATCAGGTCCATCCTAATTTAGGTTTTATCGTTTATCAATTATCACTTGAGGATTAGCGTTTTTATTAGTCATTCAAATTTGTTGTTGTAAATTCGGTTTCTTTCTATTTCTCCGAACTCTGTTTATAAGCCAGCAATTCGTTGTATATTATAAGGAGGGAGATTTTAATGAAATATTTGACTCTGGTCAAGTTTCAAATGTATTGAAGGGGTTTTTGTATGGTTACATACATGCAGTGTGCCTGCGAAGCTTCATATATTTATGAATTTTTGAATATTACAACATCTCTATGGATTTTGACGTCCAGAAACGTTTTTGGAATATTTTGTTCCATTTCAACAGTGAACTGGTTTGTCGGATTGAATCCGTTGATGATCAGTAGTATTTTATCTATGTTCCGTTTGTCGATCACGGAAAATAAATCGTCGACATACTTTGCAACAAACTTAGGTTTTTCTTCCATCAAATTGGTCAATAAATCATCTTAAGTTTAATCAGACATAAAGTGTGGGCCAAATACAAGTTTTGTTTTTGTTTAAAAAAAAAACAATAAAATGAACAAAATTAAATTTTTCTATGTTTTAAGAGCTAAGATTCCCATTAATTATGGAACACAACGTCGTTCAAGCGAATAGCCGTGCGCCTTCAATTGCTGAATCAATTGGACCTTGTAAGCGAATAATCCGAGATCTTTAAGCAGAATTCTCCTCAGGCCAGTGCTTGAAATGTTGAGCTGTTGATATCGATGGCGAATCTCACTCTATCGGCTACAGCAACCACTTTCCACACTACATGTTGTCCACTAGCATACCGGTCTCATCAACTTTTTGCACAAACTTGCATACAGCAGGCGCGGTGGTTCCTTCATTTCGGCCAAAACTTCTTTTCAAAAAACGCACTGTTTGGGCTACACAGCACTCATTTTGTAAATAAGTTTTTTATATTTTTTAACGTTGTTTAAGCATAAAGCGACTCATTTCGTTCTGCGGAGGTGTCAAAACAACATATGATTTAAAAAGAATATATTTATATTTTTTTTAAGAAACAACGTGATTTTAATCCCGTCTGTCGGGGGTTTTGGGACTACTTAATCGCTTTTCATGTACATATTCGCACTCAGGGAGTTTAAGACCGTTAATTTCAAGTGGTAATCTTAAAATTAGAAATAAAGAAAAAAATTAGCGTCGATGGTTTCGGGGCCACTTAAACATTTGTCATGTACATATTCGCAATGAGGGAACCAAGGCCATTAATTTCAAGTCGTGGTTACCCAAAAGTCTACAAATGAAAACTAACTCTTCCTACATAAGATTTTGATCTTAAATTTATATTACCCTGTACAGAAGTATATTAGTATATTGCCGTTTTTTTATTTGGTCCTTTATTTTTTCTGTTTTTTTTTTTTTTGTCATTTTGCTATTTTATACAGTAAATTTAATATTTTTTGTTTAAATTAAAAATAATTTACAAATATTTGGACCTTTATTAAAAATGAAAAAAAAAAGAAAACGCATAAAATCAAAAGCATGCGTAAACTGTCATTCGATTATTAATATTATTAATATTATTACTATCGTAACTTTTTTAGATTTAAGAATTTCAAAAAAAAAACATAGATTTTTCAGGTTTTTATTTGTCAGCCTAGCAACGGAACAACAACCTTCAACAATAGCACTTTGTTTAAAAAAAATTAAAAAAAACTTTGTTAAGACTTGCTTTTTAAAATAGAATAGATGCTTAAGACCGTTAATGAATTTTGTTCTAGTTAAATAAAAAAAAATGTTTCCTCTATTGAAATAGATAACGGTCCTGAGCCAGCAACGACTACAACATCAACACCATCAGAACCGAATCAGTCTACAGCACCACCACACACGGCTCAGAGTCAGAAGCCTGTCGGACATCATCCTGCTTATATTGGTATGATGCGCTACAACTCGGACGTGCGCCGAATGGATGGAGGTGGACCACAACCACCTCGTCCTCAATATTCTTCCGGGCCACCACCATCAAGGGGACGAATGATGTTTAATAATAACTACAATAATATGAGACCCTCAGCTCAGCATGAATCAAACTATCGTATGGGATTCGGCCCGCCACCATATAGAGGTGAAGGTCCCGGTGGCCAAGGGATGAACTATGGTCCCCGTAGGATGCAGCGGTAGTGATGAAGAACTGAATTAAAATCAATTAATATCTCTTCTTAAGAATTAAGGCATATTTATTAACATTTTTATTATTTTAATTTTTTAAAATACGCAAACCAAATAAGCTGAAATAGGCACATACATAATTAAATTTTTTGTTTATTTGAACATAGATCCGATATATTTATACATATATATTTATAGTTAAGAAATTGGTTGGATTAAATAAATTAATAGAACTACCAGTACCCGATGAATTAAACTGACTAAGTAGTGCTGTGACAAGATTAATGGAAACACACATTTTTATTTAATATTTATCAATTGATTTAAAAGAATTTGATGTGTATTTTATGTGGCTTTTAAAGTCCAAACAAAGATCAAGTAGATTTTATCAATTTAAATTTTAATTATATACATAAATAATACATATTATATTATATACATATATATATAAATTAAGAATATCTTTAGTATTTTAGCGCAATCATAAAGCTGATAGTATAGAAACAGTTTTTTTTTAATAAAATGAATACGATAAATATAATTGAACTGAAATTAAATATGATTTTTGTTTTCTATGGCCAGAGAGAAGGTATACTATAAATAGGTTATTAGTTCTAAGTTTATTTTTCGTCAAACTTAAAAAAACGCCAGATGCAAAGCCTTGACATCTCCCCCACCTTGATTTGTTATAACTTCCTAACCTTTTGTTTTTGTTGAGAAGAAGTTTTTCGTTCATTAGCTTAGTGGGTTCAAAAAGAGTTGGTTGGGAGAGATACTGCCTTGGCGAGAAAGTGGCAATTCCTTGAAGTGTATTTTTTTTCTGAAAATGTCTTCTCATCTTTGCCGTTAAGGCTCGGTAGAAATTTAAAATGAGAACTAAATTCTTCTGTCGGAATGTTATGAAATTTTTAACTCGTCGTGTCTTTTAGGTACTAACAACTTACAGGGAATGAAATTGATTTGTTTAAAGAGCTGTCATACGTTGATTAGTCCCTGGACCTTATGAGGGACGCATATACCTATATACATATGTAAAATACAAAATGTTTTACTTACATACACATTCAGTCCTATCGCGGAAGAAATTTTCCAGGAGTTTTTTTTTCGCATTTAAGGAGATTTGGTATCGTGAATCATCTTCGAAAGGAAGAAAAAAGTTTCCTTTCGCGAAGTAGCTATCGTGGAAGATCTTTCCCTGGGAACTTTATTATCAAAAGTTTCTGTGAGTAAGTTACCGGGGAACAGCGCATAAAGAGGTAGCTTGATGTTCTTGTAAGCAGTATTGACAAATATCCCGGTATTGCAGTAGAAAACTAATCCAAAGAATGATTTGGATAGCATTGGGCCACCCGCTTAGTCTGGGTTTGAATGGAATTGGGTATTACTTTTCGTAAATATATCAGCTACATATTTAATTACTGAATTAAAGGTGTAATTTCACCTCTGTCAGGTATGGAGTGATGGAAAAAACAAAATGGTAAAAAGAGAATGTCGGAAAATATTAAATAAATTAAAAACTTAAATGCTGGCGGCCCCCTTAGTGAATTTATGTTCTCAGAATTGGAAGAGTCCTGTATAAAAATGTGTGCAATGAATGACTGTGAAAAATCATTGTGATTGCCTATGTTTTGGATTGCCTTGCTGTTAAAAAAAATGAAAGTTGTAATCTATCTACTTGCAAAGAACCAAACGAAAATATAGAATGTTTGTGTGGTGACCACGAAGAGGTCTATACGACAGAGAAGGAGCTAGGAGAAATGTTTGATACTTTAATTAAAAGAGATGGCACTGCATATAGCTTATAAAAATGCCAATGTCACCAGGAAGAGGTCTATACAACAGAAAATGAGGTTGAAGAAATGTTTGATACCTTAACTGAAAGAGATGGTACTGCCTACACCTCATTAAAATACTAAAATAAAGCCGCACAAAAGTAAAAAAATTCTATGGAGTTTCTTGAGAGAAAGAATCAAATCTTCAAGAAAAACTTCACAAATAGATTGGCGTAGCTGTTTTAATATGTGAAATACATGGTAGTGTTAAAAAAGTCCAATGTTGTTTATCATTTTAATTAACTTTTAACTTTGTAACATTTACCAAATAAAATAAAAATTTTTATTTAAAAAAAATAACAATTTGGTGCTATCAAAATAACTTCTAAAATAATTTTAATAATTGGAGGGTTGGTATGATTTGTTTCGTGGCAAAAAATATTTCGTGGGAGATTAACAGTGGTATAACTTCGTTTCCCCATCAAATTGGCGATAAAGTTGATTTAAGGTAGCGCTACATATCTTGTTGAAACAGAGCCTCAACAAACAAGAATTCTTCAAGTAACATTATAATAAAACTCAACTTTTTACTATTGTATAAAAATTAAGTTTTATTTCAAGAACAACAAATTTATGTTCGGAATGAATAACATATAATAACATAAATTAAAAAAAAATATGAAAATATATATTTGTATATTTACTTATGTATAAACAAATGTTCATAGTTTCTTTAAAAAATAAAATACCAAAAAATATTTGAAATTAACATTTTTCTTAAAAAAAAAAAAACATTTTAAACAAAAATGCTTGTGTATTATTTACTTATCTTCAAAAGATTTTTTTAAATAAATTTTCAAGAACAAAAATAAACATCAATCACGTCGTGAGAAATCCAAATTATATAATTTTTAATTTTGAATATGGCATTGATTTTAATTAAACAAAACAAAAAAACTTTTTTTTAATTCATTTTTAATACGAATTTTCTACTTAACTAACCGCGACCCTTTTTTCCCAAAAAAAAAGAAAAACCTTCGTTGTACTAAATTTAACTCACGCGCATTTTCTGTCTATAGAGAGATAGAAAGAAAAAGATAATAAATGGAAAATATTCTTAGAAGCTATCAATAATAGGTATTATACAAAAATATGAGTATATACTGCAGTGTATTGAGTTTGAGCTCAAGATTCGAGAAGCTGCCACTAATTAAGCTTCTCTCGTTGACTGATCTGTGCCATTGTAATGTACTGCCGTACAAGTCGGGATATTTCGTGGGCTTGTTCGGTTTGTACTCTGATGACACGTTGTTGCATTAAATTGCCGACTTTCATGTCCAGGAAGAGTGCACCGTCCTCGGAACGAACCTACACAAACAAAAAAATCATTTTAATTTAAATGCTCCAATGTTGTACCACATTTAAACAAACAAACCTTTCTCGTTGATATGACTTCCATAAATGGCCAATGCTGAAGTGTTTCATGTGTATTAGGATCAAGGAAAAGCACACCTGATCTGTTAAGGGCCAAAATCAGATCCCGCCACATAGGATTGCTCTCTTCGACATGTGGTCCTTCCTCGGCCCAAATACGTTTCACAGCAAAGAAACTACTACCGAACAGAGGCCACGCAGATAAAACATTCAAAAATTGCGCCTTCACTTGACCAGGACTTAAGTTGGAGACTGCCGGCCAGGCAGATTGCACTAAACTAACCCATTGAGCTGGTCGAATTTCTCGTATGCCAAGTGCTGGCTTAGGCAGAAGGAATTTGATCTCTTTCATTGCAGGAACATGATTCAAATCAGCAGCACGATGCAAAAGGGCTGCTATTCTCGCCATGTCGCGTACCACTTCTGGTATAGGTCCTCCATTGCCAGGGAGTTCCAGCAAAAGTCCTTCTAAATAATCGGGAGCAACTTGATTGAAAAGCACTTCGATATAGAGTGGAGTTGGTGAGGGGTCACGTTTTAATGAGAAATGCCATACGGATCTACAAAAAATTAAGTAGAAAGGTTGACCTGACTTCAGCAACTCAGTGGTCACATCTAGAATATATTCGTCAGCAGCCAGTGGCATTGTGAAGGCATCTCCTTGAACAATACAGTACAAGGAAAACTCTTGTTGTTCTGCCTCGGAATCAACACCAAGCAAGGCACACAGTTCTGAGATAACATCTGCAACAACTGTCGAACAGCGTGTATTGACAACCCTTTCGGCTCCCCCTGGAAGGCGGTATATTTGCCGTCGAGCGGATCGCCCTGCTGAAACTGCAGTAACTTCTTCCACGCTGGGTACATTCTTGCGTCCACCACAACGAGCCGTTTTTCGTAAATTCGTCAGGCACACTGCCGCAGTTCCATGACACGACCGTCTTCGATCTGAAGCTGCAGAAGTTAAATGTTCCATCAAGTATGGTCGAAGGGAATCGGAACAACCAAAATAAGCTGCCAGTATACTAAGAAGCCGCCATGCTCTCTGTGAAGAGTCCGGACAAGGTGACCTATTTGCTGTTGTCTGTTTCATCAATTGGCAATAGACCTCATCCCGCAGCGCTAAATATTTGTGGCAGTGCTGAAGAAGAAGAGGATGGTTAAAAAGATTTAATGATTTCCCAATTCAACTGCTTACCATAAGAACCGTATAAACACATTTGACTTCAGTGAGTTCTGGGTCAAGAGGCACATCGCCACAATATCGAAGAATACAGTCGAAACACTCCAAAGCAAGTGGAGCTAAGTCTGTTGGTAAACGCAGAAGGGGCGCCCTAATTGGATTACCCTGCCATTTGACAAGTTCTGCATATGAGCGGTTAGATGAAGCTCTACGATCCCCACGCTCATTCGATCGATGATCAACCGTGTGACTATAAAAGGAAATTTGCTTAAAAATACAAGTCACCAGTTTAAAAGAAACCTACTCATTTTTAAAGTGCTGCATGGCGAACTGCAGAAGTGAGTACTTTGTAACTGACGGCGGTGTTTCCGGATGTGAGTCCTCTGTGATGTAATTCGCCTCCATACTTGATTGCTGTTGCTGCTGTTGTTGATGCATTTGGCTGGCTGATGTCTTACGAGAATGTAAATAGCTCTGCTGTTTGATAAAGTGGTGACGTTCAACTTGTTCTGCATGGTTCTCCAAAACTAATTGGGCTTCATTTAACATTCCATTATTGGAAGTGTGGTTGACATTTCCGCCTTCTTCATTCATTTGTCCATGATGATGCGACTGAAGTTGTTGTTGTTGCTGCTGCTGTTGATGTTGCTGCTGCTGCTGCTGCTGCTGTTGTTGGTAAGAATGATGATTGATGATTTGATTATCAACAACATCTTGTCTACTATTTCGATGGTGAGTCTCGATGACATCTCGACCTTGTGAAGATTCCCGGTGGTTGGATTGACGTGATTCCAAACGCTCAATCGGGACATTAAGTGTTTGGGCAGCAGCTCTCGCTCCAGATGATATTGTTGACGACTTTGATTGAGCCTGTGATAAAAGAAAAAAACAATTTCAATTAAGAAAAGTGCTACTTGCATTACAGTTTTAATTGTGGTAAGAAAATCGAAAGTGGTCCGAAGTTTAGGAGACATACGATATTGTATGCGGTGTGTGTTTTTTTCTTTTCTTTGAAAAATAAGCACTTAACTCTTGACGATGTGAAAGTTACCTAGCGCCAATAGACAAGACCTGTTCTTTGTATATGCTATTGACCATGCACAAGCACTACCTCCTAACCACTGTCATATAAGACTGAATCCATTTGTTACACAAAATCCATCTAAACTGGTTCAACTGTATGGCTGATTTCGTTTTATTGCTCCATAGTAGTTTAAGCTTGAGGCGCACTTTTCCGGAACCAATCATTAGGGGCTACGAGGATTAATTGTTCATAATTTAAGTGAAGCTTAAATTGTTAAAGTAAAAGGAATGCATGCCTACATATATATATATACATATAGGTATACGTACATATGTGTTATTATTAAAGTGAACTATTTATATTTTTATTAAAAAGCGGTAAACCTCTCTTAGCTGCAGGTGGATTTAGTAATGACTTCGCACTTAGAGAAGAATTCGAATAAAATGAAATAAGGAAACAGCAGATACTTTTTAGAATCGCCAAACGATGCGATCTATTTTGAATGAAGCCTAAGGAGGAGATACAACATTTTGAGGTCTTTTTTCTTTATTATTGTTAATTGAGGTGCCTTACAGTTTTCTCTTTTGTTGTACCGAAAATACAGTCATCCTGGACAATTTATGATTTTTTTTTAATGTGGTGTTCCTTAATTGCTCGAGAGAGGACTTTGCTGCTCAATTGCCAATCTTAGTCCAAAGAAGCAGCAGAGTTATTCTCCGTTTTATTTCAGCACTCGTGTTATTTTCTGAATTAAAAGCGGCGGCGCCTAAGGAATACAAAGTCCTTAACTACCTCAAAATTAAAGCTGTCTATGGTGACGTTCTGTCCAAGACGTCGGTGTTGTGTGTCCTTTCTTGATGACGGCATATAATTGTACTTGTCCTCATTGACCGCTTAACCCATCTTCTTCGCTTCCGTCTCTGACATCACGCTTTGTTCTTCCAATAATGTCAATGTCGTCGTATCCGTATCCGTATCCGACTTTTGAAAGATTGTGCCTCTTATGTTGACGCGTGAATTTTGCACTATTCTTTCAATAACGATGTTGAAGAAGTCGCATGACAGAGCATCACCCTGCCTAAAACCTTTTTTGACATCATATGCATCAGTGAGATCTTTTTCGACCTTAATGAAGCAACGTGTGTTCTCTATCGTCATCCTACACAAAGGGACAAGTTTTTTGGCTTTGAAATCGATGAAAAGGTGGTAGGTATCGATTTGAAGCTCCTGGGATTTTTCCAAGACCTGCCGTAATGTGAATATTTGATCGATGGAGCCAGATGGATTTGCTTCAAGTTCGGTAAAGAGCTTAGCGGAAAGATTAAAACTATTACCTTAACTGTCATACAGTTTTGGTATTTTTTTTTTTTAATTTTTCAAGACCGTTGTTTAGTAAATGTGCCTTGAAAGAACTCTGAATAGATAACATAATGGAGTAAGGTGTATGGTCATGATGCAGAATGTTTATCGATAAAACAGGCATCAAAAGAGGCATGCATTCATGCACTTTTTAGAAATTAAAAAAAGGAAGCACACTGGTTTTTTTTTCGTTCCTTAACATCTTACGGAAAACAATCTTCATCGTGATCGCGCTGAAATAAAGTCAAACCACATTAATCATACAATTAATCTCATACATTGCTGCGGTGTTCTAGATGGGCAATGGTGACTTCGTGGCGGCGTCATTTCATAGTCTAGACAAACCAGTCTATATTTTGCAACAGCTCAAAAGTTGAAATTTCCGCATTTGGCGACTATTAAACTGGGTTAAGCATTTTTTGTAGGTATAGAGGTTTTATTTGTGTGCCCTGAATTTGCTTTAATTTTTTTAGAGAAAAATTCTTAATATATTATACACTACGAATTAAGCTTGTGGTCAGAAGAATCACAAAAAAAAAAAACGAATAACATTTTAATCAGAAAAACTTGTACATCCATGTAAATTATGTATATGTTTTGAAGTATTTATCACTTTCCTACCATTACCATGTTTTACAATATTGTTATTTGCCTTGTTTGAGAGATGATGATCCATCTGGTTTTTGCAGATTGAAGTGGTTGTCGGAATGTTGGCATAGTGTACGATATACAGTGGTGGACAAGAATTTAGCACATTAATAAAAGAAAAAATTAAACTACATTTACAAAATTTGTATCTATTTCAATATTTTCATTTTTATGTTATTTACATTATTTACGGATATAATTATATTTTTCCAAAATACAATCTTATATTTTTTATATCTGAAAGAAAAAAATGAAAAAAATAACAGAAAACATATTTCTTTGCCTGGACATGAATTTAGCACATTTCATTAAAATTGCTTAGTTATGTTATTTACCGTTACTAAAACTATATTTTCTTTAATATTTTGTTGGAAATCCTTTGTTCTTTAATACTGAATTGAGTCTTCTTGGCAAGCTCTCGTATAAGGCCTCACAGCGTTGCTTAGGTATTGAATACCAAGCATTCTGTATCTCTTGCCACAAATCTGTTAAATTTTTCGTTTTTTGTTTTTCAATGTGTTGCTCAACGTCATTCCACAAATTTTCGATCGGGTTCAGATCGGGTGATTGAGCAGGCCACTTTAAAACATTCACTTTATTGACCTCTAAGGCACTTTTCACTAGTTTTGAAGTGTGCTTAGGGTCATTGTCGTGCATGAAGCGCCATAAAACCGGCAAATTATCTTCGGCATATGGAATCATATGGTTCGAGAAAATATCTTTGTACAGGTGCTGGTCCATTTTGGAGTCTATCTTCACTATTGGACCAACACCGTTCCAAGAAAAGGCAGCCTAGACCATCACGTTTCCACCACCGTGCTTCACCGTCTTAATGGTGTATTTTGGATCATGTTCCTTATTTTGTGGACGCCACACATATTTTTTTCCATCTGATTTGAATCGACAGAACTTTGATTCATCGCTCCAAAGTACATTTTTCAAGAAATTTAGTAGTTTGCCTAGATGTAATTTGGCAAACTCTAATCTAGCCTTCAGATTTTTTTTCGAAACCAATGGTTTTCTTTGCGCAATGCACCCTCTCAAATTTTTTTCATTCAGGCGTCGTCTCACGGTTCTTCACGATACATTGACATTGTAATTCTCCATTAATTCATTTCGAATGACACAAGAGGTCTTAAATGGATCCTTTGTTGATAACATGTAAATGACTTTATCTTTCCTCTTTGTTGTCTTTCGTGTGCGAGAGGCTTGTTTTACATGTTTTGTCACTTCATACTTTTCAAAATGTCTAAGAGCATTGTAGACCATTTTCCTGGAACATTCTAGCAGCTCAGAAATCTCCGTTACTGTGCGACCCTTTGACTTCATCTTAAAGATAATACTGCTTTTGTCCTCAAAACACCATTGCCCTTATGCCATGACTATTTAATGTTTTTTTTTAAATTTTATTTGAATATATAACATTAAGAAGATATAAAATTACCTCGAAAATAATTTTGTTCTCTTAAAAACCTACAAATTAAAAAAAAAACCAAAATTTGTACACGTGCTAAATTGATGTCCAACCAAAAACAATGCAAATGACAAACGATGATCAACGATTTTTTCACTATGCAATTTGGATTGCATATGAAAATATACAGTTTTGTTTTCTCTGATTTGTTGTCATATATATTAGTTCAAAATGTACCGTTGCTTGGAACAAAACAAGAGAGAAAATTAAAAATATGGTAGTACCCATCTCAGTGTGCTAAATTTGTGTCCACCACTGTACATACATACAGTAACATCTCCCTAAACCTAAGCTCGAAAGGAAGCAAATGCAAGAAGATATGCATATTCACTATTTGGCAGGGATGCCGCCAAAAGCTTTATTTATTCTCAAAAAAATGTTAAGATTTTGTCTCCGTTGTAGTTGAAATCATCATTTTACGACAAGTCCACATCCTTTTCTTCTGAGTCTCAAAATGATGTACTAGTTCCAGCTGTGAATTCATTATGAAAAAAGTAAACCTAAACTCAGCTCATTCAGTTCAAATTTCAGCTCAGCTCATTTTAGCAGAGGTCACATTTGAGCTAGCTCACTTTAGAGTTAGCTCATTTCTTTGAACTAATTGAGCTAGTTCAAATATGAGCTAGATGAAGGTTTGACCTAGCTCAAAAAAGAGCTGAGCTGTGAGCTGATCGCAACTCATTTATGAAAAAATCGAACTCAAGGTTTTGGTCAGACATGACATTACGATGATAGGGAAGGGACATTACTTTACGAAAAAAGTAAGTCTCGAAATTCTGTCTGTCTGTTTGTTCGATTACACCGAGCCAATTTTCTTGAACTTTAAATTTTCTTCCACACGTTCTTTTCTCTTCTTTTTAAAACCAAAAATAACGGTACTTGCTATATTTGTCTTTTTCGAAATTTAAGAAAATATTTTTTTCTCAAAAACTGTTCCAAGGATTAAAAAAAAATCTAAAAATTTTATTTAGTAAAAGCTGGCTAATGATTAAAAAAAATTCCGAAAAATAGTTATTTTCTCAAAAACGGTACAACTGATCTTGGTAATTTTTAATTCTAACTCTTCTAAAAAGCCTGCAAAGTATAAAACTTTTTTAGAAGAGTTAGAATTAAAAATTACCAAGATCGGTTGTACCGTTTTTGAGAAAATAACTATTTTTCGGAATTTTTTTTAATCATTAGCCAGCTTTTACTAAATAAAATTTTTAGATTTTTTTAAAATTGTCATTTTTTTTTCCAAAACCACTTTGTCAATTTTTTTAAAACTTTAAAATTAACAGTTTTTTAATACTATCTACAAGCTGTGATATTTTTTAAATTTTATTTAAAAATAACGGTACCCACTATACAAATGTTAAATAATGGTTTTCGAAAAATTTTTGTTCAGAAGCCCTTAATAAAAAGTTAACAAAAAAAGGCATATCAAAACACGCATACAGGACGGGTTGAGAGTTGTAAGTCACTAGGTCCTGATGGTTCTCTTAGAGCTGTTGCACCACCCAATTTATTCATTTATTTTTTGTAAATTGCCAACTGTTTAAAAATTTTGTTGATGAATAAAATTTGTAAGTAAATTACTGAGTTTATGTTCTATACTTTATCATAAATAATATTATTGAATAAATGATCCATTTATCCATTTGTCATAGCTATGTCTCTTATTTTTAATTCAAGTTCTACTTTTGCATTCCATTCAAATTCGATTTAGAGGGCTTTGACTGTAATCCAATTGATAGCTTGGCTAAGACTAGATAATTAAATGTGACATAGTTGTATGCGTATAGTTCAAACATTTTATCGGCAATAAACACCATAAAAAGTGCACTTAGCTACGGACACCAGCATTATCAAAATATCAACCGCTTGAGTTATGTTTTTCTTCGTTTTAATTGTCTTGTTTAACATTTTTCAGTCTGCCTTAGTCTGACAGTAGTTAAGTTGTTGACCATTAACATTAATGTTGACATTCAATTACACAATGTTATTTCTTTGATGACCGCACCAATTTCTCTTATTTTTTTTTATTAAGTTTAACAAAAGGTGAACTTTCACACGAAATTAAAAATGTTTTTATGTATGTAGATTTGTATCTTCAAGATCTCTCACATTTGTTACATTCAATTTTGTGATTGAAAACTCATTTGTTAATGATTTGAGTGTGCAATTTGTACAACATAAGTTCAAATCTTCAAAACAAAAAAAAAAATCATATCATGTTGTATAGGTATGACTGCTATCCAAATCATTTTTTTCTTCATGGAAAATGGAAAAAGTTCGCAAATAAAAACGAAAAATTTTATATCAAAATTATAAAGAAAAACTTGTGTGTCCACATTTACGTTCATATTCCGCAGCAACTTTTAACCGATGTCGATGCAACATGACACAACATTGAAAACAAAAAAAAAGTAATCAACAACCTAAGAGAAAAACGAGTATCTGCATCTTTGCACCGATCCCAATCATCTTCAGGAGATCATGTTTGCTACCATTTTCACTTGTGTTTAAACTGATACCTACGATTTTCTAGCCCCTCGACGCGAAGATGTGACGCGACGGACGAAATAAATAAATAACTCATTATTTTGTCAGATAGGCATGTACGTATAGCGAAGATCATTGTTGCAAAATTAGATTTTGCTCTTGGAAAAGTTCGAAGAATATTTTATTAATGCAAATCAATTTATTGAAAAAAAAAAAAATAAAAATTGTAGCGGAGGCTAATGGATGCTTTCCATCCAGAGTTACTTTCTTAACATTTTGCGATTTTCAATAATTTTGTTTGCAAAACTGGTATTTTGAGTTTTTATTTATGAATCGAAAATTTGTTTAACTCTTCCAATAGCAATATTTTTTTTTTATTTTAAACGGGTAGAAAGGTACACCGAAAAATTAAAAAAAGATGTTTTGATTCGAAACAAGAGGAAAGAGAAATTTAAAAATTATACAATTATAAATTATAAAAATATACAAAACTATACAACTACGACCCTGGACCAAAACATGATTTAAATTGAAAAACATAGCGAAATATTTATAAAACACTTTAATGTCTACATATTTCATTTGCTAGCAAAAAAAAATATTGTTAAATTACTTCGCAGTTAGAACCACTTAGTTTTATTGGTTCAGAAGTCATTTTTTGATAGCATAAGTTAGGCGTCCTTGAGCGAAATTTTAAACAGCCTAATGTTAAGATATTAATATGTATTACTTAACAATTTACTAATTTTAAAGAACTTAACTAACTTTCTAAATAATTTATTGGATCTTTTGAACACACGTAAGACAGTGACAGTTCATGGGAACAATTAAGCAAACACACCTTTTTGACATTTGGAAGTATCAACAGTTACCTTGATACTAAAAAGATAAATGATGAAATGTTGGGAAAAGTATGATGTTAAATTCAATTATAGGCGCAAAATTAATTCAAATTATTAAAACTGTTTTAGTATAAACTTAAAACTTAAAACGACGATTCTCTAACATTTTACTAAAGTTTAAAACATGAAATACATTTTTTTTATCGTGTAAACTTCATGATTCTTTGAAATTTACAAACGTCAAAAAAGGTCTGTTTATTTTTTTTGCACGAACTGACATTGTCTTAGATGTGTTCAGAATCAATTTATTAAAAAGCACGTTACAAAATGTTGAAAATTAAGAAAGAGTTAGTAAACTACTTTAAAGTTATGTTCATCGGTTTCAGTGGCTAAAGATTGACATTTGAATTGATTGACTTCGTCTAATGTGATTGCAATCAATCAAACTTTTTATTGAAAGGGTCAAAAGACCTTATCAATCGCGATTGACACAACTCTAATTCAAATTAGGTAATATGGAATAATGTGCATTTCGTTCACGTTTCGAAATTTTTGAGATAATTCCGTCCTCATTCTTCAAAAGCTGGAAATTTGTGAATTTTTGTACAAAAAGCAAAATGCCGTTAACTATTTTGAATTATCTTAACTCAGAGCTGATTTTGGTGATATTTCATTAAAAAAATTGTGGTGTTTGAGGGTGGTGTGTTTTGAACCGCAATTAGTTCAAAAAGTGTTATTTATGAGAAACATTTGCGTTTTTAATTGAAAAACGTCAGCGATTACACTTTCAATAACTGGCTGACAATAATTTTCCATTTTAATATCTTTTATTATATTTTTTTGGATATACATATAAATGAATTGTATACGAAGATAGGGTTCGATTAGAGTTTATAAGAGCTGAAAATTGAAAAAGATTAACTTTTTCTTGGTGTACTGAAAAATAATATTCTTAAAAACATCACTTCACAAACCTCACTGCAAATCAATGTTCAATTAAACGATCTTCAGATTTACACGTTGTTCGTTCATTCATCGTACATCGAAAATTCATTCAAAGTCGATCTTTCTTCATTCGTTGTTCGGTTGTATCATTTATACTTTCATTGTTTTTCGAACGGCTAACGAGGAATAATGAAGTCGGTTTAAAAAAAAAAATAGAAAAAGATATGACAACTTGTTAGTCCGGTATCTCTGGTATTTTTTTTTTGAGAATGACATATCGACGATTTCTTTTGGAAGCTCTTTTATAATTTTTCTGAAAACATCTCTGTATTTTCTCTCCCTTAACGGTTAATAATGAAGAGAATCGCAACCACTTTTAATGGAATTTGACAGTTCATAGTTGAATCTATTTTGACGTATAAGTAATAATTCGTTTGAAAAGTCAGCGCAAAGCTGTAAGATAAGTTTTTCAATCCATTGACAACACAGCCATTCTTTGATGAAATTTCACAATCTTACCTGACTATACGAAACAAACTGTAATATTTATTGGAAGACCTTCTACAGTGTAAAGTGTTTATTACCCATTTACTCCTTTTCTATTCCCAATATCTTTAATTATAGGTGTGTTTATTGGCAAAAAACAACAATAAAACCAACATAGTGTCGATAAATAAGCCGGCAATACAGTGGATAATTATTGGTTTTGTTAATGAAAATTCCACTGCGTTAGCTATGCATTTCCCAATAAAACACGCCTTAATTATGTTGGAAAAGTATTCCTTTGTAAAATTTTAATCGAAAATGGAAGGAAATACTTAATATGCTTTACTGATGTCCGACATGATTTATAGGTATATCAAAATCATCACCTCATATATAAAGGCAAATCGGACTTAGTTGGTGCAACAGAAATATTGCATTTTTATACTTAACACTTAAGTACGAGTAATAGCTACAAAAAAAACTTCGCGCTCTTTATTTGATTTTCTATGATTTTCTTCATGATAAACATATAAACTCAACACCACTCCGTCTCGTCCGTTCGGTTCGTTGATCTTCGTTAAGCGTGTAATTCATGAACTTTATCCGTAGTTAAGATCGACGAACTCATCACTCTGCTGCTGGTAAGCTAAGTTAGTTTCTTTAACTGTTCTTTTTGATTTTGGTTGTAAAAACTATAAATTAAATCTTTCGCTGTGAAAATACTTCAACCGATGGACGCTGTCAGCCCCCTGCCGCTGGCTATGGATACTAGAGCAAATTTAAACTCGCCTCTTTGATTAAATTAAGTTACTAAATGCATTCAATTAAAACGGAATTTATTAGGTTTTGTTATTTTCTAGTTGCTTATGCTCATTGACTTGCTTACAACCATTTCATTTATCTAAACGGACATATGTTCAGTACATATGAATGTGCTGCACTCTCTGAACTGACCCAATTAAAGGTTCTTCATGGATGGAATTTGCATCTATAAATGAGCATGTAAAGTGATAAGTTGTAATTCAGTTAGATAAAGTGATTAGAATTGTAAAATTGTTTATACTGAATTAATATGCAGGTACCGTGTAGTACCGTAGTGTGTATACGAAGTGCGATTGCAAAGCAGATAAAAAAATATAATATTTTTCATATGTACTAATGGATTAGCATTGTAAATGCCGGTAAATGCCAATTCTAATTCGACATTTGTGAAGTAAATAAAAATGAAAAACAAGTCCACAAGACATGAATCGCATGAATGGAATGCTCCAAAGATGTTTTTTGCCGCCATGTTTGTTTGGATTTCCATTGTAAAATGTAGCGAAAAAGTCGTCACCTATAATGCTATAATTTTTGCAAATGGTGGCAAATGCCAATTTTATTTTGACATTTGTGGAGTAAACATACAC
Source organism: Philhelius festivus (assembly GCA_963931855.1). Lineage (NCBI taxonomy): Eukaryota > Metazoa > Arthropoda > Insecta > Diptera > Syrphidae > Philhelius > Philhelius festivus. Next base: position 11,350,660 of record OZ007557.1, on the reverse strand, counting down.
GAAATTCACGTCAACGCCAAGAGATGAATCGCATGAATACTCCTAAAGAAAATTCCAATAGTGTTTTGCCGCCATTTGCAATAATAACGCATTCTATTAGTTGGAAGATAGGGAGACAACTTTTGCGCCCCGTTGTAGATACATACCCAACACATATAGTATGAACATTTATTTTGTTTTGCATAAAAATGTTTAAAATTAGTGAGAATTTAAAAATGGAAGTGTGAAGTCACTGTTTGTGTTAATTTGACCTCCAAGAAGTATCCAGCACGATACTAACTTTTTCTTAATTTTAATCATTTTCTAATTTGTAACGTTCTAAGGCTATTCTTTTTATAAATTGCTTCTGACAAAACCTTAACCAATGACAGTTTGTGCAAAAACCAAAGTAAACAGACCTTTTTTGACATATGGAAGCGTCACAGAGTCATATGAAGTTAGAACAATAAAATAGGTGATGGACGTGTCTACATTTCTATACCTAACCTTCGACTCTCTACTCCAAATTCGACTTAAATTTTGTATTTGGCTGGTTTCAGACTGTTGTTAGGTGGTTACATCATAAAACCATCTGAAACTTATTTCAATTTTTGTATAATTCCAGCAATAAAGGATAAATGATGATAATTGATAATATAATATACGGAGGCTGTTTGTAAAGTTCTCGGCCTAACATAGAAGACGTTGTTTTAATAAATAAATTTTAATTCCTCAAATAGCCTTATATATATAATAATTGTATGTGAAGTTTCATTAAAATTGGTCGCGTACATACAGTGATCCACAAAAGTCTGCGTACAAGGAAGAAATATTTTTAAAAACTGCTGTTATTCACAAATTTAAAGTGATTTGTTTTAAAAAAAAATATTTTTTAATAAAGAAATGTACAAGGTTTTTATTTTCAACAAAAAAAAAATTAAAACAATTATTCATAACAAGAAGAAATTAATAACAACAAAATAAACCTCTGAAATTCTTCCACAAAAGTCTGCGTACAGCTGTAACAGAAATTGAAAAAAGTTAGTTAATATAGACAGATAATTATTTTTGTGTACTACTTTCGCTGTTAATATTTGGTCGGATACCCTTTTAGCCTTATAACTTCTTTCAAACGGTTTTGCATTGACCCTACCAGTTTTTCTGTATAAGAACTATTGATCTTACTCCATTCAAGCAACAAGGCTTCTTTTAACTGCGCCTTTTTGCGGATATCGTGGTTTCGGATCTTTTTTTCCAATTCATCCCACCCTCAAACGACCGTCAGAACCAAAAATGTTGTATTTTGATTCGCTGAAGAATATAACCTTACGCCAGAAGTCCGGAGGCTTGTTAACATACTCTTTTGCAAATGCTAGCCGTTTCTTTCTCTTTATTTTACTGACCAATGTTTTTTTCCTGGGTGTGCGTGACTTAAACCCCTCTTGAACAATAGCTCTTCTTACCGTTTCTGGATGCACTGTATTGTTGTTATATATTTCGAGCCGTGTGCTTATCGTCTTAGCCGTTATAAAGTGATCTTGCTCCACCATTCGCTTGATCATACGCTTATCCATTTCGAAGAGCTTCGAAGGTCGGCCTTATCTTGTCTCCGATTTAATCTGTCCTGCGTTTCTAAAGCGATCTACCGTTCTCTGTATCGTTGACCGAGCTCTTCAGGTTATTTTTGATATTTCACCATACGACTTTTTTTGTTTAACGTAAAGATTAATAAATCAACTGCCGCTCACTCAAACTTAACTCTTTATTTGCCATTTTTTGCTTTAAAAACAAAAAAAAAACCAAAGACAATGATTTGCAATACGCGTTTAGAACGATTAAAAATAAAGAAACAATCATATTATGCAAAAACAAATTTATCGATACTTAAAGAGAGTGTAATGCAAGAAATATTCACCTGTACGCAGACTTTTGTGGAAGAATTTCAGAGGTTTATTTTGTTTTTATTAATTTTTTGTGATACGAATATTTTTTTTTTATTTTTTTTTGTTGAAAATAAAAACGTAGTAAATTTCTTTTAAAGAAAAATACCTTTTTTTTAAATAATTCACTTTACATTTGTGAATAACAGCAATTTTTAAAAAATATCTTCCTTGTACGCAGACTTTTGTGGATCACTGTATATCAGTGCAATTTTTTGTTTGAACGAACCTATTGCTAACAACGAAAATGGAAAAAATGAAATTAAAGCCGTCATTAAATATTTGGTCAAAAAGAATATGACACCAAATCAAATTAAAGATGACTTCGATGAGACATTGGGGGAATCTGCACCTTCGTATTCCATGGTCAAAAAGTGGGCAGTCTTATTTAAACATGGCAGACAGAGCGTCGAAGATGATCGCAGAAGCGGAAGGCCAACAACATCCACCTCTTCAGAAAACGTCGATAAAGTTCATAAAATGGTTTTAGACGACCGAAGGTTAAAAGTGCGAGAAATAAGCAACACCATGGGGATCTCTTCTGAGCGGGATTACCACATTTTGACCGTAGAATTGGGGTTGAAAAAATTGTCCACAAGGTGGGTGCCGCGTTTGCTGAGCGAAGAACACAAATTCAATCGTGTTGAAATCTCTAGAGAGAATCTAGCGTTATTTCGGAGGAATACCAGCGATTTCTTGAGAAGATTCATTACCACCGACGAAACATGGATTCATCACTATATTCCTGAGACAAAAGAACAATCAAAACAATGGAAGCATAGCGGTTCTCCTCCACCGAAGAAAGCCAAGTCGTGTGCTTCAGCTGGGAAAGTGATGGCGTCAGTCTTTTGGGATTACAAGGGAATTATTTTTATTGATTACCTTCCCAAAGGCCAAACTATCACTGGTCAATACTTTGCAAACCTGTTGGATAAATTGGCTGATAAAGTTGCCGAAAAAAAGACCAGGATTAGCCAAAAAGAAGATCCTTTTTCTTCAGGATAAAGCTCCAGCACACAAGTCGGATGTTGTCATGCCTAAACTCCATGAACTTCGATTTGGTGTATTGAACCACCCCCCTTATTCACCTGATTTGGCACCATCAGACTATTACCTCTTTCCTAACTTAAAAAAAATTTGGCTGGACGCAAATTCTTCACCAACGAGGAGGTGATTGCTGAGACGGAGCGGTTTTTCGAAGAGTTGGAGGAATCGGCCTATAAAATGGGTATAGAAGCACTGGAACACAGATGAAATAAGTGCATTGATATAAGAGGAGAATATGTAGAAAAAGATTAAAAAAAAGTTTTAAAACTTATTGCGTTTTATTGATCAGGCCGAGAACTTTTCAAACTGCCCTCGTATGTATATTCCTTTATTCAATTATTTTATTATCGAAAGTAAAACCTTCATATTAATTTAAGACATGCATACACAAAACCCACATTTTCTTAATCTAAAAAGTACTGTTTTCTATTGCAAGCAATATGGCAAAATAGTTTTCTCATCGCGAGCTCTGCCCTAGAAAAATATATAAACTATCCATTTAATTGACCCCACAGCTCTGTTCGACTGAACTTCTCTATATTCAAGGATTATTATCGTTTATTCTATAATAATAGAACACAAAACGTTAATTGATCTAACGGATTTATTCATCTTTATCTCTAAACGTTTGTTCAATAGGAATAGAATTTTTCCAAAGTGGCCGCTGCTACTCAATGTCTAATAGTGTTCTTTGTTATATTATTGCATTAAGTGAAAGAGTAGATTGTAGATTGATCTTTGTTGATGATACAATCTGGGTCAACTCTTACACAATGTTTGCGCAATTATTTTATTATTTTCATCCATATTAAATTCGAATGGGAAAAAGAGAGCAAAAAAAGTATTAATATTAATTAAAATTTATTTATTAAATATTTGAGACTTGGATAACTTTAACATATGCACATTTTTGATATTTTTGATTTGTTCAATGCATTTTGATTTTTGGGTCGGCAATACTGTTTTCAGTTAAAGTCAATTTGACAGGTGACAGATGATGTGTGTTTAATGTATCTTACAATTTTTCTATGAACACATTTATGTCAGAATGATGTTTTTAAATAGTAATTGCTGTATAAATGGTTCCAGCTGTTCTATATCAACTTATAACAAATTGGAGTTCCGATTACGCTGTATTCAAGACAGCCCTGACACTTACTCGTATGTTTCCGAAATTAACTTTAAACACTAATGGCAGGAAATTACATGTACGGGGTGGGCCATCTAGTAGTTTATTTTTAAATCATAGGTAATTTTGACACGAACAGCTGTTTCCAGCTCGAAATCTTGACAAAAAGTCAGTATCATACTCGTACCTCCGCTTTTAAAATGAGTTTTTTTACGTTTGAACAACTTTGGAAAATATTGAAAATTTATTTCCAAAGTGAGTGCTATGTAGCCCAAACAGTGCGTTTTTTGAAAAGAAGGTTTGACCGCAATGTACGCAAGTTTATGCAAAAAGTTCGTGAGACTGGATCTCGGATTATTCGCTTACGAGGTCCAATTGACTCAGCAATTATGGGTGTAGGCTTCTTCGGTCGAAATATAATTTTTTTTTTTCAAAAATTAGCTTGGGTCGGGTTAAGTTAAATCCAAGAAATTTGAACAATTTTAGTTATTTTAACGGGGATCGGTTTGTGGACAGTTTTTTCGCAGGCTTCAACTTGGTGAACTTTGCGTCGGGACTTGAGCCTACACCAGTGCAAGATCCAACTGACCCAGGATCTCAAAGTTGATGACCAAAGACAACCCCGTTTATTCGCTGAATGGCCTTTGGAAGAGGACCCCAAATCATCTTTAGCAATGAGGCGTATTTTTGGATGAATGGCTGTGTTAACAACCAAAATGTCCATTATGACGACACCAAACCATATGAGGTTCTTCAGATGACCAGTTACCATTATACGTACCATACAGTGGACGCGCGCCGCGCTTGACAGTCTGCATGAATGATTTGAAGGAAAGGTATATTTCGCAGAGATGACGTCAATTGTCCGCCAAGGTCGTGCGATTTGACCCCGCTAGACTTTTTCTTTAGGATTTTCTAAAGTCGCAGACAAATGCGAATAAACCAAAAGCGACCGATGCCCTTAAGGTGAACCTAACACAGGCATTCGCTCAAATTCAGTCGGATACACCCGGAAGAGTAATTGAAAATTGGACCACCCGGATCAGTGTCACTGTAAGAAGCCAAGGCAGCTATATTTGAACGATGTCATATTCCATACATAATGGCATAAACAGGCCTTTTACATAAAAAAATAAGAATTTTGTCAATACCTTACACATCTTGCTTTAATAACATCTTCGTCAACATCTACCGGCCTTATTTTAAAACCCTTTATAATGAACTATTTTGATCATATATTATGTCAGTGATATGCCATGAAGAAAGAGCCTCACAAATGCGGCCTTATTGAAAATTATTAAAAGAAAAAAATCTTTACCTCAGATGTGCTCATAGTTTCGAACCGTGCCAATATCTCCTTCACGGAAATCTTCGCCTCAATCGGTTCCTCCAAAATAGTCTCCATTCTCCCAACCGAACCGCTACTTGTGATACTTGTTCTTCGATTTTTAGTCGACGATGCAACAGACGATGTCCCCGATGAAATACTTCCGCTTCCACTATTATTACATTTCGAATTCGAAGATTTATCATTGTCATCCATAAAATTTATATCATTATAATTATTATTACTATCAGGTCTTCCCGTTTTGCTATTACTTGAACTAGAACTACTACTGCTAAGACTTTGGCTTTTATCATACTTAAAATTATTATTTTTACACAAACTCTCCATATCGTTATCCATCAAAACATTATCATTGTCATTGACATGGTCTTCATCTTCATCAATTGCACTCCATGCACTATCGAAATCGAAAGTACCACCTTTGGCGCAGTTTTTAATCGATAGATCATTAAGTTCATCGAGATCACTGCCCCTACGTTTGTGGGTACGATAATTTTGTGATTGATGCTGTTGATGATTAAGTTGGTGTTGATGAACTTGAGCAGATGTTTTTCCCGTAATATGTGCTATTTCCGCATCCGAATCCGAATACATGGCATCATTGTCTTCAAAGCTATCCGGATCTGTCAAATTATTTAAGCTATCCAACGATGCGGAACGTTGAATGAAATTAGTATTAGTATTACAGTTTTTGTTGTTGTTGGTACTTTTGTTGTTACTTTCATTTGAATTCTGTTGCTGTTGATTATCAGTGTCAACAATTGATGAATTCATATCTTTTTGCTTATTGTGATTGTTATTTGCTTCACAATTTGTTGCATTGTTTAATTTGTCATGATGAATTCGACTAATTAGTGATTCCATTTTTTGAACAATGCCTGATAGTTTGCGCGCCTCGTTTGTGGTAGATTTGGTTTTTGAGGACGATGAGGAGGTTTTTGATGATTTCGTCGATTTTATCGATTTAATACTTTTAACACTCTCCGACATTTTTATTGTTTTTTTATTTTTTTTTTTTTTGTGAATAATAAAACTATTTCATTTCGCAATGTTTATATACATAACTCTTGTCTCTTCTTGAATTACAGTTAACATTTAAAATAGTGAAAGTCTTAATTCAAATAAAATTTGCATTTCACTTCCAAATTTTAAAATCATTCGAAATTATTTTAATAGAAGCAATTATTGTTACGAGTAAGACCAAATTTGTATGTAAATTAAATTAAACTAGAAAGCATTTAGCAGAAGCATTTGTATGTATTTTATAAATTTATCTTCATTTGCATTTGGTCTATTAGTTTTAAATTCAAATTAATTCTCAGTTTGAACGTTTGATATTATAAATATTTTAATTTTGCACATCCGATCGATGCTCAGTTCGCTTCTTTTTTTTTTTTTTGCGAAATTAAATATTTTTTTGTGTTATATAATTATTGAAGTGGTGGAGATAATTCAATACACAACATCATGCAGAACTACCTGTTTGCTCTAGTTTCCGGTTAATATTTTTATGAATATTAGTTTAGCTCTTTTTTCCAGGCATGCAGTGTTCATTCAAGTAAAAAACAGAAGAGCGACTATATTCAACAGACCGTGCTGTGAGCTTTTCTATAGTATTGTCTTTTTTGTTTAGTTTAAAAAATTGCATAAAAGTTGATTAGTCAAAACAGTCTTTATTCCAACGTTCCCAACCCAGTAATTCACAATAGACAGACATAACCATTTATTATTTCAGTTCGAATTTAAATCGATATGATCTACTACATTTTTAGTTCGATTATCAATCAATGTTTGCTTATGGTATATTCCCACCAAATAGTCAATAAATACATTTCAGCAAACGTTAAACTTCGGAAACTTCAAATCATATAGTCACCAAAATGTAACACAAATTAGGTTAATTTTCTGCTGAAATTCACAATGGCAACAGCAACATTCACATTTAGAGGAAGTAATAAAAAATATTTAAATATACTTCAAGCAAATTTGGATTAGATATTCATATTCAACGAATTTTAAAATAGTCTATCCGAATAACAAATCATAAAGATATTATGTCTTTTAAGAATTATTAATAAATTTTTATTCGCAAAAGAAGAACTAATTAGGCTTCATCAAAATATTAAAGTGATCCGATAGATATTATCATCAATAATAATTAAAATACATTTTAACCGACGCTACGACTGACGATGAAGAAAAAACCTACTGCAAAGCAGTTGCGCTACTTTAAAAAAAAATTCACTACACAGCCGTGTTGCTCGTTCGACCCGTTCTTTTCAACTAAAAGTCATGTTTGACCATTTGGGTAGTATAAGCCGTTCATTTGATGGTATTTCTAGTATATTGCGGTACTATGGATAGCCATTTCGTGTTTCCATTTGAATTAGCCAACCAGTATCTTGAAGTTAGCCAGGTATCTTTTGGTATGTGCAATGAATTTATAGACAGGTGAGTGTTTTAGAGTGCACATTAGATGAACAACAACGGCACACTATACTTGTGTGTTGCTGTTTGCTGTTTGTTGGTGCCTGGTTGGTCTATGGGTTCGGGGAGCAAGCCGTGCGTCAGTATCACAGTTCATAGTGTAGCTAGATGGGCTTTGATGTATGTTGCATATAATATGTACATTGTGATTGTTTTTTTTTTTTTTAAATAATAGAAGAGATATTTTTTTATTGAATTTATGAGTCTTTAATAGCATGCTGAAGTTGCTGTTATATGTATAATATTCAAAAGTTAGTTTGTCAGTTATTGCTTTTCGAGTGTTTGTTTATTGCTCGTTAGTATTACTTTTTGATAGCTAAGTAATTAGTTATTGGAATTTTAAATCAGATAAATTAAAGATGATACAATACACTCAGGGATGGATTTGGTTGAGCGGGAAGGTAGTTTTTAAGTGAAACAAGGTCTCCAACGATATCATATAAAAAAGTCATAGGTTTTTAGAAAATGATTTAGAAACATCCCGATGGAGCTGGAGAATTTATCACTGGGGTTTTATTACCATCTGGGCAGAGCCTGCAGATCCTCTCCGAAGTACGAAGTCAAGTTACCACCGCTCCAAACGTCTACAAACACACCTAGTGCTTTTGAGGGCGTTGGAGCCACCAACCATATCGATAAGCAGTTACAATTGTCAGTGTCAATGAAGATAACCTGAACGAGAAACTTTCAGCTTACCATACCACAGAGGTTAATAATAAGCAGAAGTCTCAGTATTGGGATGTCATAAAAGAGACTTAGGAAACTATCATAGCCATAGGCTAAAAACCATCCCAGAGAATAAGCCCGAGTAGAATAAGGAGTCCGCTCGGAGTTATGGAAGGCAAAACTCTCCCAATTTTTCTTAGCTAATTAAACCCTTCGGTGGAGCATTTTAACTAACTGCATTATATCTAGAAAGATTTGGCCCACCTATAATGAATCCCGAACACTTGATCTGAAATGCAGACCCATGCAAGACATAGCCAGATCGTAGGCCAATAGGAGAAAATACAGCGAAGCTAGGCATTCCACACAACACTCACTGTCATAGCTGTGGGGATCAGCGGGAAAAGAAAACAGTCCTGCATTTCCTCTGCCAATGCTTTGCTCTGGTCAAATTTAGAGCATAATTATTAGAAAGGGCATTTTTTTGACAAGATTGACGTACTTTCGGAAATAATGATCAAAGACTTGATCTCTTTTTTCAACTCGACGAAATGGCTCTAGGAGGAACTTCGGTTACTTCTGTATCATGTCCTCCATCTGACTCCTTAGATCCCGGGCTAGCAGACTGAGGGCTTTGCCGGAGGTTTACGGAGCGGGGGCCGGATGATCACTCAAATGGATTGGCTACTGTTTCAGTACCAGTCAACAAGCTGCCTAGCTTGCCAGCTTGATCCAATTTATGGATGGTTGTGCAAAACCAAACACAATAAGAGGCATCAAAACCTACTAGATATTTTCATATTTTTGAATATAATCCCAACTGGATGACTCCGTGAGAATGTCCACAATTTTTATATCAATTCCATCCACGAGCTTACACGACTTATGGTATCAAAATGGTGCACATCAGTGCTCATTGGGCCACAGGGCAAGACTGCCGGTGGTCGCCGTTTCTACCTAGAATGAAAAAGGCATACAAAGCCTCCCAACTTACGAGGACTAAAGAGTCTTGCGAACTGGCTTCAGGTTTTAAGACCATAGTAGCTTTTTCAAAACAGTTAAGGAAACATACGGAACCATAGGGGATTGAAGATGTTTTGAAGTACAATTTTCAGCTGCTGCTAATTTGGCATTATGTAGAGAGATTTATTAGGAAGAAAAGATAACCCATCTGCCAGTCAATTGAGAACAAGTTTCAGCACCCAGTTTAGGAACAACCATGCCGCCAAAAAAGAAAGTGATGTGTTGGTAGGGTGTATGTATATGCATAACATCAATCAAAAATGGGTGGACTGGACAATCGGCTGCATATGTCCCACTTACGAAAAGGGAAATCCTTGATCCTGCAAGAAGTAACTACGATTAGGCACATCCCTGCTAGATTACTGCATCATTATAGTCGACAAATATCAATGTGACTACCGGCCTGGTAGATCGGCCATAAACCAAATCTACACACTCCAAAAAGCGAACTCAGAAACCAGGGAAAGTTGATTCAGCAATATCGCATGACATTGAAAAATACGCGATGCCCGATACGTTTACATAATACATTTCTTATATCTTTAATACACCGACAGGCTTACCTTTAATGCCTGCCTATCATGTCTTGACTGAACAACATTAGGCAACTATTCAGCAAATATTAGCGGGTGAAATAAAAACTTTTGACATTACTGCTGTTTTTTTTTTTTTTTTTCAAATATCTCGAAAATTTCCTTTTACATTATACCCAAAAATCTACCTTTAATGCCTGCCTGACCCTTTGATATCTTGACTCTATTACACTAAGCAACCCGTTTTAAAATTGTACACCTCTAAAAAAATTGTATACCTCCAAAAAATTGTATACCTCTAAAAAATGTTATACCTCTAAAAAATTGTATACCTCTTATTTTTTATCTCGAAGAGGGGTAGATAGTCTTTTAGTGGTGTCTTAGACTATAAAATTATGATACATCATTAATTTGTGGGATATGGTATATGCATATATGTATCAAGACTCATTTTTGTGTATGAAATGTGCTTAATATTAGAATTCAGTAAATTATACCAAACTTTCGTTTTTTTTTTCGAAATAAATACAAAAAATCAATGAATAACGAAACTCGAAAATAGAAAATTTCATGTGGTTTTTTTTTGTCGATGATATTTGCTTTTCTTCAACTGCAGTTACTGCACAATGCACATATTTATCTATTTTTCTCTTTTGTCTAATCGAATTCTGTGGATTGGTGTAAGACGCAGTGAGATTCATATCTCTATAACAAATTATATAAATTCAAATGATTTTTCTTCTTCAAAAATCACTGAATGAACAAAAATACATGAATTACATTTATGAGGGAAAGTTAAACAATTATTATTACAAATGCAATATAAATGACCAATGGATTTGGTTTGGTGATTGTTATTTAATTTAAATGTGTTACAAATGCAGCATTTAATTTTTTTTTTCTTTGTTGGTTATTTTTTTTAATTGTTTATGCATCACTGTATCATTGATAATGATTCACATTAGCTCTTTTGGTAGAACCGCTTTGAAACATTTTCTCTGAAATATAAACATTAAACTTCTTTGAAGTGAGAGTAACGAGTATTTTAATTAGTTCTTGCGGAACAAATGGATCTTGGAACATTTAACACTTCAAAGAAATATTTTAACTGACCTATTGTTGTGTAATATTTTTAAATATTTCAAAAAATACACGTCTGAAATTGTAAAATACATCATTTGTTTTTATGTACGGTAAAATGGTGTTATATGGCATCCATTTTTAATGCTCTTTGTTACTCAAAAATTTAAATAACGAGAATTGACATTTAAAAACATGCACATGCAAACATGGCGAACGTGCGCCGTTTCGAAATTATTATTATAGAAATGCTGAGTCGCAACATTAACAGGGCTTGCTCTAAATTTCAGTCCTAATGATTGTCCCAGTGTATTATAGGTGATAAATTGGAGTCAATATATTCCCTTTTAAATGTACTTTTAGTGAGTACTGAGAGCCGAGTTTAAAATGAATCGATTTCACGTCATTCACAGAAACTATGTATAAATATCTCTTTTTTTAATTTAGAATAGAGATCTGAACGGAGTCCGAGCACGTGAAGCATGTTTTGAGCGTCCTTTGAACGAAGGGTGCTCTGAGCGCTCTGAGTTGTTTTTGAAACACACCTGAACACTTAGCTATCAGCATTTTTTTTACATCTCCAACTGTCAGTTATTTTATTCTGAGCTCATAGAACGCAATTTGAACACGCTGAGAACATGTTCAGAACGAAAAAAAAACATATTCAAAGCTCTGAACCCTATGAACTAAGGAAGAAACACAATTTATATGTTGACAACTCAGGCTTTGCTCTGAACTTAAAAAGAAAAACGCCTATTGTGTCGAATTTAGCCTGAAGTTCTTGGGATACAGCCTTATTAGCCTTTGAACTGCCAAAACTTTTTCTGATTTCACAACTACGCTCTTATTAAAATAATAAAAGCCAATTGAAAAAACTGCGTATTTCGGCAACTATTGACTGAATTAGTTATATGTATATTGTGGAATTGCACTGCGACCTAGGGACCTATTGTGCCGCCACCTTAAACTGGATGAGCTTGCTCATCTTACAGTTCTTCTTCCAAATCTATTGCTCTCAAAAATTTGAGTATAATAAAATGTGTATAATTTAAGAATGTCCTTTGCAATCGCAGTTTTTTCAAGTGCTATAGTTTGTTGCATGAAAGTATCGTGTTTTTGTCTTCTTTTAGGACACACAAAAAATAAAGTCAATAAAGTATTTTGCACACAAATATTTACATTTTAATGCGAATCATCGTTCACCTGTCAACCTTTCATTTTCAGTGACAAAGAAAAATAAAATTTTCCAATTTGGTCGAATGGAAAATTAATAAATTTTTTGAATATTAAAACTACCCTTAGGCTAGGCGCACACTTGCAACTATGATCGAAATCAAATAGTTTAATCACCAGTTGATAGAGCACCGCGCACTGGCAACTCTTCTCTCACGCTCACACTTTTCTCTCTTGCGCTTATAGAAAACTGCTCAACTATTTATTTGCATGTCCGCGCAGGTGCATATAAATATTTGTAACATAAAATAGCAAACCCCTTTTTAGAAAATCGTTTAGTTTGTGTCAAAACACAAACATTTTAGTTGCTCGAATAGAGTTGCTCTATGTGCGCGGCGTGTTATATAACACCACATGTTTCATTTTATCAACCAAACAGTTGCGAAACTAAAAATTTAATATACGCGCCTAGCGTTATTCTCCAAAAACTTCAGGATACTTTTTATAAACTGATTGAAATATAAAATTTCAGTTTATTCCAGTTTTTCTTATTTTAATGGATTAAATTAACTTAATAATTCTTTAACCCAAGTATAACACTTTTGTTCATTGGAATATTTTTCCCCGAATCTTAAATATTTTTAAAGCACAACAACTGAATATAGAGAAATTTAGAAATTAAATGATAGACTTTCCATAGAAATGTCAAATTACAACTCAAAAGTTGAGATTGATTGAAAATGACAAGAAATGTTATAAATGTCAAGATGTTTATTCCGAATTTTTTGCCTGCACACTTTTTCGCTCAGACAAATAGTAGCAATAAACCTATTCTAAAGATTAAAAATAAGTACTCCATAAGGGCTTATATAAATTATGCAATAATAATACCCGCAATATTTTTGAAATATCTTTTGGGCAACTGTAAATGTACATAATATGTAAGTAAGGGTCGCATAGGTAGGTTTAAAAATTCCATTCAACTCACCTGTCTGAATTCTTGTGAGAATGTCTGTATCATTGCTTGAATTGCAGACGCACGAACTGCATGAAGTGTCAAATGTCCACCGTTGCGCATGTTCAATTGTAACGCAGCGGGACGTGGTAGAGTAACAGCGCCTTGCAAATCGTTAAATAGAAGAGATTGTACCACAATCAAATAATCTGCATCACGTCTCGCCAAATAGACGCCATTATGCGATATGCCCATGATCGAAACGTCTGGAAATTGAGGAGCACCCTGGACGGCAAACAAGCGGGCAAAATAAAGTGGCCAACTGCGTGCCATGTCAACCAAGTGCCGTTTGACAATTGCACGAACATTTTGACTACGTGCATTTTCAACAGTTACACCATGGCCATTGAGCATATTCATAGCAGCTGATTTTTCCTGAGGTGTTACACGCAGACATGGTGTTAGTCCGAATACGTCTCCGATAATTTGGGCGAATAGGAGGTCTAAGGCGACTGGTGGGCCAATTGGTTCGTTTGGATGGAATACCTCCTTACGGACACGTAATTTCCATGTGACGCGGTTGTATGTAAGGCATGCAGTGGCAGGTGACTTTAGTGATGGTGGAGCTGGAACAGGTGCTGGGATTGAAGGCACTGGCCACTCCTCAGCATAGTCGGTTTCATCATCTCTGCGGGTGCCTTGGGAAACCAAAGTCGAACTAGATGTCTTGCGTTTACGTTCCTTCTCTAATTTTTGGACCATGTGTGTTTTGAAAGTTGCAGTTGTGGTATTGGTGGTTGTTGTGGAGCTGGAGGCATAGTGCTGATTTTGTGATTGCTTTCGAGTAGGTGTATCTCGATCTACTTGATTAGAAAAGGACTTAGAAGGAGGATGATAGACTTTATTTCCCTCCTTTTCTCGTTCAACCTGACGCATTTCATAAACGCGTTCACGCTTTTCTCGCTCTTTTTCGCGTTCTCTTTCAGATCCAGTGGATGGCGGTCCTTCGACTTCAGCCCGATCCCATACTGACTCTGAAAAATCATCGCGGTCTCGAGACCGAGATCTCGATCTAGATCTCTCCCGATCATTGGGAATCTCTTTTTTAAAACTTGTCTCGTAGACCATGTCCAACTTGGCCGCCTCAGCGCGGCCCCATGAATCATAAGTGTCCTTTGAAATCTCTGATCCATTCCAATTATGCCGAGCGCCAAATGTATCGCGTTCTTGTCTCTGAATGAATGCGGGAATGTCTTGTTGCATTTGCGATCTATATTCACGCTCATCCATGAGATCTTCACGAACGGGTGGACTTTTTGGAACTGGTGGTGGAGCTGGCGGAGCTGTTGTTGGAGGACGAATTGGTGGTGGTGGAGCTGGCACAGATGGAGCTGGAGGTACAACTGCTGGCCAGCTTGATTGAGGAGGAGGCGAAAGTTTTCCTTCCATTCGTTCTACTTGTGATCGCACTGACGAAATATCTGTCGAAGCTCCCATCATTCCAAAATGGCCGCTCAGCTGTTGTTGTAGCATAAGTTTCCTTGTGTCTTCCAATTTAGCTGGAGCTCTCTGCTCCGATTTTGTACTTATTGATGATCGGACTGAATGCCCTGCAGTAACTTGTTCTAATCTCTGGCGCATTTCTGAACTCAATTTAAGCTTGCCAACACTTCCGGGTGGCGGACGATCAGCACCGATTTCAAAACTTTTTCGGGATACTTTTGTTGAAGGGCCTGTCTGATTTGTATCAACTGATTCCTTCATATTCTTCCCACCAGAAGTTTCGATTTTGATGTGAGTTCTCATGAACTGTGATGTATGCATCACTATTGGAGGGGAAGGTGCTTTGGAGGAATCAACTTCAAACTCCTCCCATTCAATTGCTGAACCATTGAGAGACCCATTTGAGCTATGCAGCTGTGATTGGGGTGTAGTTTTCCTTTGACTCTGTCGCATTTTGAAAACAAAGAAATCCTCTTCGCAGTCTGGTTGCGGTCCGTCTTGTGGTGGTGGCCAACGCCACTTTCCAATACGGACAGTTTTTGCTCGCCCATATGGATCAAGGAAATGTCGCGTTTCTGAGGGATCTTTAGACTCTATAGGTGGTGGCATTGGCGGAGGAGGAGGAGGTGGTATCAGAGACCCACCACTTTCTGATGACGTCTTCCGGTTGCGATCTACATCAGTGAACTGGGATATTCGATTCTTGAAACTCTGTCTGCGAACTGAAGCTGGAGCATTATTTTGTAAACTTATTTTACTTGTCGTAGTATGTGTGGTAAGGGATGACTGCATAAGTGGTGGGGATGCAGGTGAAACGGGTGCTGTGTCCTGTTGACTGAGTAATGTTTGAAGAGCTTGGTTCTGGGCCAGCAGTTGTTGTTGAATCTGTAAATTTTGAGCCATAGCGGATTGAAGGAAAGCCCTTTGTACCTGATGCTGGTACATAGAAGGATCTGCATCCTGAGGTGTACTTATCATTTGCATCAAGCTATCAGGGTTGACACCAGTCATCAGAGGTCCGCCCACTGGACGACCCATACTGGAGTTGGACACGAAACCTGAAGTTGTAGCAGAAGGATGATGAGCTGTCCCCCCACCCTTGATAGTTTCGATTAATTCAGATTTGCCTTGTAAATTATTTACGGCATCGCTTATGAAAATCGGCTTGAATAAGCCCGAGATATATTCGTCAAGGTTAGCGTCATTGCTGCCACTCTCAGTGGACTTCTCTCCGCCGCCTTTAATTTTGACGGAGAGTAAATTTGCATTGGTTAGGCCACATATTGATTCGTCTATTATTGGTGCCTCCATAAAATCGTTACCTCCTCCGCGAATACTGGCGGCTAAAGAACGAGCATCAGAAAGTTCGTCGAGTGATCCGTCCAATACAGGACTGAAAAGATCATCGAGAAACTGGTCAACATCTGAAGCCTGCGATGGAACACGAACTCGTCGAACATGACTAGCCAATGACGGCGCTTCGCTTGTATCTGACATAGCCGAGGACCTAGTGGCGTACTCCGATTTGTCCATATATTTACTTGAATGAGATCCTGCATGAGATCTGCGGCCTGCATGCTGGGACTTTTGATAACGTGGGCCTGTTTCTTTTCCCATGGGAGCCAAGCGTTCTGCTGAGTGATATCTGTCATTCAGGCGACTCTCTGATAGCCCAAGATCTGTCAAGGGCTCCGGCTCTGGTGTGGTAACCATGTCAACATCGTCTCCTGCTAAAAGGTCATCTAAAGATTTTGATCGAGATTTCTCGGTCTCAAAATAGCGTTCGTTCAAGGCTGAACTTCTGGATAGAAGGTCTCGTGAATTTTTCCGAACAGCATTATATTCAATTTTTTTCTCCACGACTGGCTCTGGAATTGGAGCTTCCATTGGTTTTGATGAAGATTTGGCATGTGGCGGTTCAGGAGGAGGGACTTGTGGGCGTTTTGGACTACTCGGCTCAATTTCCGGAAGTAGAGTGCGTGAAAACTTTGAGTCTGTCTTAAATAAGTCACTTCGAGCAGCTGGGAAAGCAGGACATAGTTCTTTTTCTGCAACTAAGTCCAAAACATAATCAAGGCCACAGGAATCTGTGAGTAGTTTTCCGTCATCAAGAACAACCGTCCATCCACGATTGGAAATGCCAAGTGTTGAAACTGCCAACGAAGCGGCCTCTTCACATGTTGTCCAAGAGTCAATAGCAACTGTTTGAGTTACATCGTCGGGCAATGTCAAAGCGACAGCAATATCTGATGTTCGTGAAATTGCCCGCCATTCAACCCAAGAAGGTGTAAAGCTACGGGACGCATTAGCTTGTGAAGAACCAGAATTTCGGAGGATCTTCTTAAGCAAAAGCTCTTTCATAGAAGCCGGAGCATTGTCAGCAATAAATTTCATTAAATACTTGCTAAATGCCGGGCCCGGTTGGAAGCATGACAAACAATGTGCCATAAGCTGCCATATCCGCAAAGATTGACTCTCTTCAACTCGATAAACTTGATTGCAGATTTGTACAAGAATTTCATCCCGAAGGCCGCGTGAAGAAAGTCCCTTGTGGACAATGTAATCGGATAAAACTTTTTCCTTATTGCTGTCGAGCGAAGTGTCATTGGTCCAGCGCAAAATCAGCTTAAAAACAGCCAGGGCATCCTGAAAATCTTGGTCTCGTGAAGCTGCTCGTGTTAAAAATGGTGCAGTGATTGGATCACGTCGAGGAGATAGCCGTAAGCCATTACAATAGACAGAACTGAATTTTCCAAAAGAAAACTGATCTAAATCTTTGGGCAATTCACTTGCCACAGGTGGTCCGGGAACAGTTCCAACCACTTTGACCAAATGACGGTCGCCATGAAGTGGTGTCCAGCCTTCTGTTTTTGAAAAAATAAATGCTAATTCCGCTGGAATGTCCAAGTAAGCAACTTGACTTCGTTCAATATTTTCCTTGGCGATTTTCTTAGCTTCACGTTCCTTTTGGGCTTTTTGTGCTTCCAGTCGACGTTTATGTTCTGCTTTGAGTTTGACAAAACGTTTTCTTGCCATTTTTCCTCGCCAACATGCTTGAGCTCTAACGGCTCCATGTCGAAGCTCCTTGAAATGTTTTCTGTCTTTGTAGCCGCGCCATTTTGATTGGACTTTAATAGCCGCTCTCTTTTCTCGTGTGAGTCTTCGGCGAACTAGCATTCCGCGGACGCTCTTTTGAATGACTACGGCAGCATTCTTCAGTCGATCCGATCGGCCACTTTCAAGCATTCGGTGTAAAGCCTCACGTAAAAAGACTCGTGTAGCTCCCAATTGGAAATCGGGACCCTCGATTCCGGTGCGTGGAAGTGAGTCCAAGACTGTTCTGCATAGTTCACGGTATGGTGTACCTCTCGGCAGAGGTGCTTTCATAAGATGACGATAGCGTTCCACAAAATGTTGAAACCTTAATCGAACGGGATAACCCCTTTGACGAATTTGAATTGTGTCTAGCATTCCCAAGTACCGCAACTGCTGGAGAACACATGGCATATCCATTTTAAGGGCGTGTTTTTCATTGTTGGGCTTGACGCAGCGAACAAACCAAGGATTGCAACGGCCCATCGATTGTAAAAGTTGTTGCAATGAGTCTGAAAATCGGGCTGCAACTGTCGGCGTTCGTGGTTTCATAGTTACGAAGCGGCCATTCGATCCCTTCGGAAGTGTCTTCCCAGAATCTCGTTGTGCTCGTAGTTGCTTTGTAAGATCAACAACAAGTTGAAGCTTGCTGGAGGCAAGCAGTTCTAGCACATCGCCACGCAGAGCATCTCGATTTTTATCTAGAAATCCATCTACGCAGTACCATACTTGACCAGCATAATGAGTTATGCCAAATTCTTGAGCTCCAATTCGTGGTCTGGAGTATAATTCATTAAGTGCATGGTTGTAGTGACATTTTTCCAAAAAGCTCATATCTGAAGCCCTCGGAAAGTTTGACTCATCATCTAAAAGATGAAAAACCCCAACTGGTTTCTTGGCTAACAAATGAATCACTGGCAAATTATCATCCCAGTTCAAAGGAGTCCATTCGAGCCGTTCCCTTGCATATTCGGCTTGCTCCAACTTAAACACATGCTTATTAAAGTACAGTTGAAGATTCTCATTGGCATAATTAATGCATAGCTGCTCAAATGAGTTTTCAGCTAAATCTTCGAACCCAAATATGTCAAGAATTGAAATTCGATGTGCATCGTGGGTGCCACCTTTCTGGACAATAGAATTTATTCTGGATACCAGCCAGTTGAAGAGGCCAGCGTACAATGCCTTGGCGAATGCGTCTCTTGAATCTAAGGCTTGGTCGATCCCCAAGGGCGTGTGCAAACGTTCTGATCTTGCTTCTGTCGTGCGACTTGTGAGTGATCTATGGAGTCCTTCGGCAGAGATGTGCAACAAATGAGCAGCCCATTTGATTTCAGCATCTGATCCAACTTCAACACCTTCCTGACCATGTCTTAGCTGACGTCTATGGAAATAAACATTTCCGAGATGAAGCACCGAAGCCAAAACTCTTATTATTCCTTCTCGTTCCCCTTCAGACACTCCAAGGACTTGCATAGCACTCTGCAGAGATCCCCAATCAACTCTTCCTGGGGCACAATCCGAGCCACCTTGATTAAGGTAGAAATATTTATCAGCTTCTAGCAAGCCGTACTTTGTTCTCTCTGCCTCCGAAAGACCACCCAGCATCTCATAAAATACATGATAATTTCGTTCTCCGGGTGCTTGTGTTACGATCCTTGATTTTTCTAGCAGATATTGTGTTATCTTAGCGCCAACAATGGCACCTGACTTGAAGTAAACTTCCAAATACTTTCCAAAACGAGAACTATTATCGTTTCTGGCAGTTCTTGCATTTCCAAATGCCTCCAATAATGGAGCTGCCTCCAGTATCTGCTCTGTAATTACCGCTGATGCAGATCCACCTCCTGGTACGACTGCTGCCAAATATTGCATCACCAATTTCGTCGATTCAGTCTTCCCCGAACCAGATTCTCCAGATATGACCACAACTTGCGGAGATGGTAAAGCAGCATGTGCTGCTGCACCAATTGCAAACAAATGTGGTGGCAATGTTCCAAGTGGCCTGCCAGCATATTGCTTAGCAACTTCCAAACCATATGAGTCTGGAAACATTTTGTATGGATTGACTGCAATCAGAATACTGCCAGCAAATGTGTAAATTAGACCTTTGTCATAACGTAGTCGTAGGTTCCACAAAAGTGATGCTTCGTGTAGATCATCTAGTTGAGTCATATCATCTACTCCACTACTGCCAAGATCTTGCCGGGGCCGCAGATTGCCCTCGCCTGGTTGAAGCGCAAATGTCTGTGGCTAAAAGAAAAATGTTGTTTAATAATTTGTTAATAATGTGAGTTGAAAAAAAAAAGAAAGAAAGAAATGCGTGTTAGAAAGAAGTGTTAGTATTAAAAAAAGACTATTTTTAATAATTATTTTCAAAATAACAAAAGCTAGTGGTGAGTTCAATCCCAATTGGTCATATATATAAATTAAACCCCGCGTAACCCAAGAACATTTGTGGTGCAGTATCAACTTTAACTTTTAGTTGTCAAAAAAAACTATTTATATCGAAGTGCGACACTATGGAAAACATGCTTTCAATATAGAAATCAACATGGCGCTACATGCTTATCTTCTTTTCCATAGTGTCGCACTTTTATTCCAATAGATATTTGACACACATCTGTCATAAATTTCTGTTCATTTAATCCCAGAGTTAAATAATCAATTTTATTTGACTGAAAACTTATTTTAGGTGTGGACTCGGACTTAACCCCAAAACTAGATGATTTCGCACCTAAGAATTTTTTTAGATTTCCTACTAGGTGTATACTATTTTCTAACAAATGAAATAAGTAATCAAACATGCATACATTTTCTTAGGCTTTAAACTTGTATTAAAAAAAATAATTTGTATGTTTCTGCATCCACGTTCACCCGCTAGATTTTAAAATCACTCTCACTCACAAACTGATTCAATTCGAAATGCCCTTCCGGTTCGTAGGTACACTACCATACCACACTACTTAACCTACCTTGTCCCACTTTAATCACGGATATCACATAGTTTAGAAAATATAATACAAAAAAAAACCAAACAAACACAAAAACTAACATGTTCCGCGATACAATCACTGCACAACATGGAAAGTCTCTTCACAACTTGGGGGTAGCGATTCCTCATTTTGTCCCTGATGATACGTTTGTTCTTGGAAGAGTCGGTGGTCGATGATGTTGACATATCTTCAAAGCTCGGCGGACGCTGGCGTCTCAGAACATGCGGCGACAGAATTTGTATAGACGGCGACGATAATGGACTAGGACTCACTGAACCACATTTCTGCCAGGGGTCCAAGTGGAAGCGTACAATTCGCATCGACTTTAAGAAATTGTACTCATTTTTTTTGGAAATATGCAAACCCAAATGAAAAACCAAAAAAAAAAAATCAACAAGAACTTAAATTCGTTACCAGGATGAAGCTCATCTAGAAAGAAACTGATAAACCATTCGTATGGACATGGCGTGAGTCGCTTCCAAGCGAAACCCATTATATGCAACATTTAAAGTAGAAGCAGCAGCAGAAGCAGCTTTATCTGGAAAAACTTGTTCGTGTTTGAGATTTTCTATCGCCGCACCAGTCGACCGAACCAATGCAACATTGAAAACAATTTTAAATGAAGACAAAAAAATATACGATTCCTTGATGATCCACATTTGGAGTTGGATGGAATTGAATGCGCGCTTGCCGCTTCATCTTAGTGACAACTTTCCACTCAGACAACATACATATATGTGTATAACTACGAGTATTAATGGAACTTCAAATTGCGAACAAATTTTATTGGAACTTGTTGAACGTTTTCTGGACAAAAACCTAACCTGATTCAGATACTAGGTGAGATATCATTCAACTGTAACCGGTGACTTTTAGATGCTCTATAATATGATTTGTGGGCTGTCGAATTGATGTATAATATTTATCATATTGTATCGGATCGTTTATCGTGCTAATGTAGCCCCGAATTTTCTTAAACGACAAAATTGATTAGGAAATACAATAAAAAAAAAACAAATAGCGAAAAATAGGTATCTTTATTTCATGCTTAATAATGTTATATGTGATTGATAGCATTTATTATTTAACATTTATTGAGCTGGGCCACGTAGTTTACGACAGGTGTCAACTGGCGATTTATTAAGCAACAATTCTTGAGCGACCAGTTAGTTATAAAAATGCAGCTTTCCCTATATATTCATACATAAAGTGTTATACATTCCTTTGAAAAACTTTTGTCGCTTGAAATTCTATAATGAAAAAGAGCATGAATCGCAACCAGAGCGACATCGCTTATGGCTAAATGACTACGTGACCGCAACCAAGCAATCTCATAATGTGTTAATAATTAAATAATGCACAATATGGTTGAATATGAACGTTTCCAGCATTACTCGGTTCTAACACGAAACGCGTTGTTAAATGTAAACTCCGTTCAACAAAAATTTACAGTCGTATTTATTAACTTACATAGTTAGATATGTCAAGTTTGAATGAAATCTTCATTTCGGTAGAAAGAATTTTATCAAAATTTGTTAAAAGTAAACCAAAGTAGCTCTGTTGCAGTTATACGAGTAACAACCTAAATTTTACATTTTTCAAAATTTTAATTGATAAGTTCAATTGCCCTTACTAATAAACGAATTTATGTTTAAACTTTGCCTAAGTTAAAATTTATTCCAAAATTTGTAGCAATAAACCATTAATCTTACTTCTAAACTAAGCAAAAATGATTAATAATAATTCACTCAGATTTTAGTTCAATTTGAGTGCTCAAGATGAATGTTAGAGCAGATGTCCATTCACTCTTTCATAATGAATTCATTAACTTTTGTGTTTAATCGTAAAGTATTGTTTGACTTTGAGTTAACGATTGGAACAACTGGCTTACGTCAGACTAAACCAATTTCAACTCAACCAATGAAGACAAAACAATTCAAACGTAGTACAGTAACCAAATTGTGAAATTTTGTTATAATGATTCTTTTGAATTCGGCTTTTATTAAATTCGAAGTTTTAAAAGTAATTGACATATAAAGGTTCACCTAATATGAAATCGGCTTTAGGAGTGACTTTATGCTTTCCTATTACTATGGCCTATATCAACCTTTTTAATGTACGGGTAGTTTATTTTTGTAAATGTTTTAAAGGCCGAAACATTTACGAGTAAATAAACAACAGTGTTTTCTGTGATATTCGATTTGACAGTTTTCGGTTATTTTAGGAATTTATTTTGGTTTGGTGATTCATCACAATTAGATTCACGCCAGAGCTATGTTTGCAGATTGTTCAAATTTATTTTGGAAAACATTTCTGTCGATCCACATATTCATCAAATTTAATCAAAAAGCTTATTTTTTTGTTATAAATATAAAATGTGATATAAACAAAAACGACGTCTCTGGTTAAGGTGTGTCGTTCAGCCAGTTTAGATGAGTTCTTTCAGCATTCTAATATTGTTACCTGAACTCGATCTGGTAGCAGTCATCAATTTAAATATGATTAAAAATCTAACCCAAGTAACACGGAGTTTGCAACAAGTTGTAACCGATGGAAAAGATTAATAGTCTAACAAGATGATGATGAATGATGCACGCAATTAATATACATACTTATTAAATTTATAGACGGGTTTGCAAATCTTCTTTTTGATAGAAAATGAGGAAGAATCCATTTTTTTTAATATACATATCTATAAGAATGTTTGCTTTACCTTAAAATAAATTCTGCAAATTTGTATTAATTAAATAAATAACTATGTGTCATGAAAATACGATACGTTCATCAAAATTTCTATCGAGCTT
This sequence comes from Philhelius festivus, assembly GCA_963931855.1. NCBI lineage: Eukaryota > Metazoa > Arthropoda > Insecta > Diptera > Syrphidae > Philhelius > Philhelius festivus. The sequence continues at coordinate 11,326,904 of OZ007557.1, read as the reverse complement.
TATTTTCCCTATTACATGTGTTCTATCACAGATAAATAGAGATAGATAGGTATTCTGTTCAGTGCAAACAAAAATCATAACTTGTCAACCACATTTTGACTGCATCAACTTTTTTTTTTCTAGCTTAAACATTTATACGTTTGAGTAAACGACTGATGGCTGATGGATGGTCTTAAGTGTCTGTTTTCTGTTATATTAGCATCATATATTGGGATAATATTAGTGGAATGTATTCAATTGAAAAGCGGCCATTTGTTATTCTCTGTGGGGTATCTATGGAATTTGGTATCTATAGCATTATCTATTCTGTTGCGCACACTTTTTTCAAAAAATATGTCAAAACATTGAAATGTTGGTAAGCAATAAATTTACTTTTGAATATGGGATTTATTTTAACGTAAATTCTAGTAAGTTTTGAATATAGGATTTATTTTAACCTATATAGAGCCCAGTAAGGCTATTGTGAAACGAAAAATAAAAGAAAAAAAAAACAACTAAATTATAGATGAAAAATTCATATACCGAAATTGATTAATTGTACCAGATTACTAGGTAGATTTTCCACTCCATTTCAAACAGAATTTTTGTCCAGAAAATGTATGAACGAAAAGTTGACATTTAAATTTTTTTGTATCGGTCAAAAAGAGGAAAATTATGGGGAGAAATATTTTGTTTAAATTCTTTAAATTTAAAATTGTCATTTAACAACAATTTTTAAAAATGGCGGTCAATCTTCGCCAAACTCTATCTGTCTCTATTTTTACCATTATCTGTTATACACTAGCTCTCTTTGAAATTCCCGTAGAACAGGTAAAATATTACCTATCAAAACCAATATTTTGACCACAGATATTTCGTAGCGAATTTAATGTAAATGAACATTTAGGATTATGCAACCCATTGTATTCAGAACTACCTTTGAGACTACGGACTCAGGTTGATCGACTTCACCGCTAACTTTCACTCATAGCAATTTGGCATTTTCATCCAAACGGAGTTTTGATGCACGTTTGACGGCATTTCTCCGAGCAGATGGAATACAATAAGGTTATGAGTCTGGTAAAATTTTTTTTCGAGCAGGAGACATTCCCTCGAAGGTCTTTCGACTGAAATCATGCAGTTCAGATGCAGAAAATAATTACTGTTGTGAGTGCTGCAGGTCACTTGAACCTTCTAGATAAAGAATTTATCTGCTCAAATGCAATTTTAGCGCAGATTAAATGATCCTCTTGGAATATTACTAAAAGCTTCTGAAAAGTGGAACCAATACTACAATCATTTGGAGAAACATAGGTAATTCCACTTGATATTTCTAAAGCATTTGATAGGTTTTGATGCGAAGCTCTTTTATCGAAAATGCATGCATTTAGTATCGATGAGTCTCTTCTTTGTTGGATTAGAAAATATCTTTTTTAATGTGTGGAATGTGGAATAATTTGCCCCTCTCAATCTTAACGCTCATTGTGATGTATAGGCTTTCAAGACCAATGTGATCTACATCTCCTATTAAGTCCGCTTCATTTTACCTAAACCCTCGCAATGTTTCACATTATAACAGCATAAGGTTAGTCATAATCCCGTGAGTTTGTGCAATTGATATATATAAAAAATGGTGGTCGAAGTAAGTAGAATCCATGCTAATCTCCATTTGTTGTGCCAGACGGTACCTATTAAGACTTTGACGTCAAAGTGCGCAAACAAAATTGTCAAAATTTTAAAGTTAAGCTCCGTCAAAAATACTAATTGAATAAAAAAAAACCCCTCTTCATTTTTTGTTCCCAGTAAAATGTCATTATTTCTAATTTATTTCAGGGTGTAAACTTTCACTATGTTATTTGTAGAGTCAAATAAAGATTAGTTGACTAATGTAGTTCCATTAGTAATGAAAGCAATTTAAATTTTTTCAATGTAAACTATCAAACTACAAAAACCACTATATTTTTATTTGATTATTACGATTATTTCCTTACTGTTTAAGGCTTGTCAACTTTTCTCTTTGCTTTGGAATTTAAGAAATGTAGTAACAACCTATGTTGTGTTGTGTTCCATCATCCGGTTTGAGGCAGACTGGACTGAAAGGGAATATACAAAACACATACACAAGACTGAAATATTTGCAATGGAAAGTTATGTACGCGTATGTAGACATGCTGATAATGCTGAAGTAGGGAAAACGGAAGACACATGACTTCAAAATAAAAATTGATCTTCTTGATCTTGAAGGTAAACATGATGAACATTGCCAACCGACACTAGATATTTGTTTAGTCCAAGTAAGCATACCTCCCATTGTGATTAAAAATGTTACAGAGAATGTGACAAAAATCACTAATGCCTTCTGCAGTTTGATATTTGATCTTTATTCTGACTTAAAAAAAAAAGTTGCTAATAAGATTTCATTGCTATTAGACTGATTCACCATAAAAAATTACAATTTTGTTCCACAATAATTAGTTAACCATGCAAAAGCACTCAATCAATCAATAAGTTTAATTTACACACGATTACATCGAAATAGGAGATGTTATTCAATTAAGTTGGGTTTATTAACTCAGATATAATATTTACTTACTTTTCCCTTGATTAATGCTTGCACAACAATTATTTGTGCTGCACGATGCACTTCTTGAATTTCACCAGGAATCGGATGACCAAGACCTGGATCAAACCATACTAAATCACCTTCGACCCAGTCCATGATGGTTGTGCCTTCTTTGAACTGTCCCTTAAGGTATTTTGATGAATTGTTTTCTTTTTTATTTTTGTTGCTTTTGGAAGAATTAATGTTGATCGATCATTGATGTATGTCTATTGATTTAGTCTTCTCATTCGTTGGTTTGTTATATTAATTTATAAAAATATTCGGAAGGCGCATCATATTGCTAAAATAAGAAATTAAACAATTTTTAATCAAATAAACTTGCATAATTATCATTTTAAATATATTTGAAATTAAAAAAAAAAATAAAGTGATAGATTCTCTGTTGAAATAAAAAATTTTAACAACAGAAATACTAAAAAATTCTTATTTCAAGATTTCGAGTTTTTTGGGTACATTGAATTCTTTTGATCCTCATACGTATTATAACAGTATTCTAGGTTCTCATACTAAATTCGTTAAATCTAGTACAGAAAGGACAAACTTTTTCATCGATCGAATTATTAGGACGGCTGCGTTTTCATATCACAAAGAGGGCTGTTATGAGTCCAGCTTATGGGACGCTCTATGACCGTGGTGAAATCAGCATCAGCTATATTGGAAATCGCGTAAATCGGGCTACTTTTCACGGCTAAATTATTACCTACAGGGATTTTGTACATATGAAAACCTGACCCTCTTTTTTTACATTTATGTTTTTTGTTGTGATTTCACTCCTTTTTGCATAGATTTTTTTTTTTGTTAGGTGAACAGTTCTTAATACGATCAAATGCCGAATATCAAAATAATTTTGTGAAGGAAATTTTTGTATATCGAATATAAAAAAGACAATAAACGACGTAAAAGTCCCACCGCTCTACAAAATTTCATCATTCAACAAGAATAATAATTGCACCATATGATACCATATCGGCAAACATTTTGAGAAAGTGGTTAAATCCTACACTCTTGAAAAGAAAATTTAGAATTTTCGATTTTTCTCTTTGTATGTACTTAAAGCCGTACCGCTCTGCGAATTTTCATTAATCTACAACAATCGGAAGAGTTCCATATAATTTTTAAGATTTTTTTTGACAAAATGGACGCATGCCACGACCCCTGAATTAAAATCTAAAATTTTTGATTTTTTCCCTTTATGCTCTTTCTACAAACATCGGAACTGCTCTATATAATTTTGAGAAAGTAGGTGGAAGGCACGCCTCTTGAATGGAAAATTCTAGATGTTCGATTTTTTTTTATTTGTATGCTTCACAAAACCTACCATTATTAAGTTACAAGATTCTACGTTGTCAGGAAGTGAGCCATAATTTTGATGATCTGTCAGCGAGTCAGTCAGTTACGGATTAACTTATTTTTGAACTCATATATAGCTCAGGAACTGCTAAGGCCTAAGAGTTAAAATTAAGTAACTCGCCTGTCCTTGATCAGCTCAGCAAATAGTTTTATATTTGAATTCTCTGGAAATATCAGTACTGAACTTTGAAGGGAGTCGAAAAGCGACTGAGTTTGTTCCTGTAAAAAAGAGTGCAGTGCCGCGATCTTGGCTGGACACTGCCATGCCCTTTAATTCACTCTTTAATAATTGCCGATAGTGGCATCCCTGAAAATGTTTTTTTTTTTTTCCAAAAATTACTTACACCAAAATGATAATTTATTCAAAAATTAAATCAACATGGCGAAAGCCTTGAAAATAGTTGATGACAAACAGAACATTTCTTCTCCAATGAAAAATGTAATTGCCATAGGAATTGAAAATCAATGTCAAAAAAGTGAAAAACTCATCATACAATTGCAATTAAAAAAAAATCCATTAATATCGTTTGATTTTCCGTCGTTGGTTTATTTGTATATATTGGGCACTGAGGCGTATACGTACTATTTTTAAATGATTAATAAGCATATTAACCTAAGTTTAAATTCGACCGCAATAATTTGCAAAATATAAGAAAATAATTCAATATAAAAACGTGATTGATGACTGAGGTTTTCATCTTTTCAGAAAATAAAGCCTTGTTTTTTTAAAGTTATGCCAAACCAAAGCACACCACAAATTTGATGAAAATTGATTGATCTTTGCCTAAAAAAAGAGTCTTCATTTTTGGATTTCCAAAAAGTATTAATATATTTGATTCCGGTGCAGCAAATTTCATGTTTTGATCTATTTTCTCAAAATACATATCAATACCCTGTTACGGATACAGTCGAACAATTGCGAAGTTATTTCTAAAAAAATTTATCATAAAATAATATTTACATGTCGACACGTTTTGTATACTAAACCTCTACACTTAAACAACCATCCAACTCTAACTGACCTTGCTTTTGGCAAACAAAATGTATGTTAATATCCAACAGACCGTAACCAGACCAATTGGCACCTAACTTTCATGATAATATACTCTCTAACAGTTCTTTTTTTTAATTTTGCTTTAATGACACTTGGTTATACGATTTAACCTAGACGGAAGTTTAACGATTTGCATATTTGTATCTCAATTGCATATCTCTGTTATCATTTCCTTTATGAGTCCTACAATTTAAGATGTAATAAAAATTACTAAAAGGTTTTCTTTTTCTATTAACTTAATTTAAAAAAAAAAATAAATATATATTCCATTAAATTGAACAAAGTTTAAAAAATTTCTTTTCAGAATGATTTTTACACTTTCTCCGAAGTAACAACGTGGTACGCATTTTTGATACCTCCGGCATTTTTCCTTTACTAATAAAATATAAAATGTTTTTAAACTCTTTAAGAGGTCTCTCTTACTCTTAAGCCATAAAGAAATTCTTAACCATTTCATCACGTACCATCATTGGTTCGAGTCCGCTAAGGGGGAAAGTGTAAATTAAATTATCATTTTACTCAAATAAAAAAAAAAGATTACGACTTTGGATAAAGTGTCAGAGATAGAAATTTTCCGCCATACACCTGACGTTTGTTTTCTTACGGATGGGTTAAACACTAATAAATAGTTAAGATTTGTGAATTAATTTAACTCCGATGCATACTCATACTATTACCATAAAAACAAACGACATTGCTAGGTCATTTTGCTCATTTAAATGCACTTATCATAGTACCTACATACATAGTGCAATCTAGATCAATATTTGAACTTAAAAGGTGAAAGCTAAAGTACATACTTCGAATAACTGGGTAGCGCGAAAGCTGAAAAAGATCAACAACCAGGTCACACGTAGAGTGGAACCTACTATTTTTCCGGACTTCAGCTAATTGATTATGTCTACCCCGTCCAATTTTTTGTTTCAGTCTGTAAATCCGCATAATTTGGCAAAGATAGATTTTTACACTTAGGAGAGTTTCTTTAAAAATACAAAAAAAAAAATATTGTTGATGTTAACCTCATTAAATATATGTACATACATACGCCTTAAGGTTAGTTTCTTCAATTTAAGTGAATGTAATGGAGAATGGACCCTTAAGGGACGGTTATGTGTCAAAGGTAAAAGTCATATCTACACATAAATTACATTAATTTTTAGCACTGATTTAAGGACATTGAATCTAGCATTCTTGGTTCAAAGAGCAAGTAAAAACGAAAAGGCCCCTTAAATTGTGCGTTTGTTACGACTCTCACTGATTTAAGACCGATTCTCCATAGGTTTCAAGTTTAACAAACAAATTAAGTGTTTTCTCGGTGTGACGGTGTGCCTCAGAAAAGTTTAGATTATGCCGATAAGTTTATGAAAGTAAAAGCGGTTACGAATAAATATTCATTTTTAACGTTTTTAAATCGTGTATGTGGACATGTATCTACAGTCCAAAGATGTACACAGCTATTGCTTAAAAATAATTACTGATCTTAAAAGAAAATTAAGAAGAATAAAGGTGTCAGCAATTAAAATGTCGTATCTCACAAAAGTTCACACAATTGGTAATGTAAATATTTTTTATATTTCTTTTTTATTTATAATAAGATGCCTTCCGACTTATAGTGGATTATATTGACTGTTTTAGTGGCAAAAATCATAACTTTTAAAATGATTTACAATATTGTGACAATTTTGTTTATGTTTAAAGAGAATTAAAGACTATAATTAAAAAAAAAAAAAAAAAAACAGGGTGTTTCAGAATTTACTGATTAAATACGTCTTTTTAACCACAGTCAATGGGCATAGTATTCGACTTTAAATATTTCTTCGACCAAAATAAAGGTGAATTAAAGTAAACAGATATTACGAATATATTCGATCTTAGTGCCCATATAAAGGGTGTCCAGCGGGAATTTTTGATGTTTAATATTAAATAGCAAAAAAAAACTACAACATATTTGTTGACGAAGCACCATTTTTTGTGGACTGAATGCCAAACAAATTTTGCAAAACAAATTTTAATTATACAAAATGGAGTCTAACAGGGCTGATTTTATGTTTTAAAAAGAACATTGTTTAAATGCGGTCCATTCCTCTCAATGTACTCTTGAAATCGGACTCTTAAATTTGTGAACACTCATTAACAAACCGTTGGTTGAATGGCGTTCAGGACGGATATTTTCTTCTTCGGCCTGAATCGTCTAGGAATGGATACTGTAAGCCCTCGACCGTGAAAAAAAGTCGTACTATCCAAAAGTCGATAACTGAGGTGTCGAGTGTATGTTTCCATGCTTGCTTATTTTTTCTTAGGGAAATTTACTCCCAACTTCTCCATTGAAAATCTGGCTGTGTGTAGAGTGGTCTCATCTCGCTGAAATTGTACTCTGAAGTTGAGCTCGTGAAACACCCGCAATTGCTGTAATAAAAAGTGGTAAATTATTCAGCAATAGACGTCAGGCGAGACAGCCTCTTCCTTGTTGGAAAAAATATGACCTAGTAATCTGTCGGGTAGAAATTACACTCCCTTTATTTTTTTTTTAATTAAGTTGCATATAAGAACACATTTAAAAATAAAAAAAATCTTTTCTGGGCACCTACGGCCCCCTAGAACAGCTGACAACCATTCAACTTCTCTACTGAAAATCTAGCTATGTGTGGATTGGTCTCATCTTACTGAAATTTTGTTCTTGTATTGAGCTCGTGAAACACCCCCAGTTGCTCTAGGAAAAGTGAACAATAATTCGACAATAGACGTCAGCAATGACTGCCTCTTCCTGACTATTCTCTCTGGGACAGAAATTATATACCATTTATTTCTTTAATTTAGTTGCATATCCCATGACATTTAAAAACAAACAAAAATATTTCTGGGCACCTATGTAAGGCCTAGTCAACCTTTCCTGTGTGTGCGTTGTCAGTAGAATTTGAAGGCCTATATTTTTTTTAAATTTAGTTGCATACCTATCCGAACATATTTAAAACTAAAACACTGATTTCTGGGTCAGTAGAAAATGAAAACCTTTTCATGAAAAAAGAAACTCTTGAACGATTTAGACGCGGATCAATCTTCATTTTTTTTTTGTTTTAAGGTGGCCGGAGCTGATAATCGAACTCCGACTTCCATTAATCCATTAACCATTGAGACAATTTTATTCGAATATTAAAGATCTATTTGCCATTTGCAAGTTCAGTGAATTTAAAAATTTTATACTTAAAACCTTCCCAGCCAATGTGTTTACCTGCAACTTTTGGCTTGAATGAATGTATGAATACATTCACAGTGCGTTTGCACTGTGACCTAAAATACATCTTTAAGTCACAATGTTCCCATCCAGAGCTAGATGAGTTGCTTACCCTACATCTGTTCCTGCAAGTTTATCCATTTGATCAGTTTGATTATTACTTCTACGTGGTAGCGTCCCAGATACTTATTTCTTTGATGCATTAGTACTTCGCATCCAACTTTTGCCTTAATGATCCACTGTGTGACGTTTAAATACAACTTACACCTTTTTTGTTAACGTAATCTATGAGGTTTTATTTGCATTTTTTTTTTCATTACATTTTAATACGTATTTTTTTATAATCTCAATTAAAATATTATCAAAATAGCATCGATCATGTTGAGGAAGAAGAAATTGGATACATTATGTAGGTACACATTCAAATCGTTACAAGTTAAGTCTCAGACTTTCTACGCAATACTTTCGATCACCATATTAACATATTTTCTGATGTCATTTATTTATTAATGTATAAACAAATGCTCATGTTGTGGAGGTATCATTTTACTAAAAAAAATATTATGCCATACTAGGGTGTTTCAAAAATAAAAAAAAGTTTTTTCCAAACAGGTTCAAAAAGTTTAAAATAAGTATGAAAAGAAGAAAATGTGAACATTTTACTACTTGATTTAAATTTGCCTGATTGAAGCTGCCATGAGGCAAGGCACAAAATTCATGTTCACATCTAAAATTTTCACAGACGGATATTTTCACTTAAGTGAAAATGACGGCCCTGTTTGAAAGAAAATTGAAAAGATTGTAACATGTACAAAAGTTTTTCGTATTTAATGCTCAGTTAGATTGATAACTTTAACTGTTCGATGGGTAAATGCATAGTAAATGTATGTATTACATTAGGGTGGTACACGATTTTCTTTCTTTGATAGGTTAAGATATGCTCTTGAAGTTAATCGACCAGGGGATTAAGATAAAATATGACTGGTTTTAAGAACTGTTAACAGCTCTTCAAAACTTAAAACCAAAGAAAAAAGTAATGGAGGTTTACAATTGTACAGGGGGATTGTTACCATCAGCTCTTTTATATTAATTTCTTTGCTTTTTACTATTGTTGTTGTTTTTTCAAAGTGCGTCAAAGTAAGTAAGTGAAAATCTATCATAATTGTTTCCATCAACGTCCTACGAACGTTAACAAATGTAGAAAATATGTGTTAATTTAATAAAAAAAAAACATAGCTTCTCGGAGACATCGAAAAAGGTATGTTATTTTGGCTCTACAAAATCAGGTCAAACTTTTTAGACACTCTAACAAAAATTCGCTATTTTAAACTTGGGTTCACGTCATACGATACGGTCACACAAATTTTCTTTTATAGCTCATCTGGCTTGGATTTAATTAAATAAAACATCAAGCAATCACAAATAAAATGAAAATAAAAGTGGGAAGTAGGCCAAATTGATGATTTTGATGTACTCTCTACCAATATTACGGCATATGCGAAATCTTCAATTTTGTTCACAATCCCACTTCATTTTTTCCACGCAATTATTGTTAGAATTATTTTTAATTATCATCAAAGTAGTAACACCTACTTTATGAATTTGAAATTAGAGACATAAATAAACGATGAAACAGTCATAACACCGATGGGTTGGGCTTAGGTTTGGCACTCCAAAATAAAAATATAACATATGAGTATCTAAGTGCTTTTATTTGGAGATAGAAGTGGGATTCATAAGCAACAATTAATTTTGATTTATTCATAAGAAATGAGGTTAAAAATGTATGTAAGTACAAGCTAAATTAATTTTTCTTCAAATTTTTAATTCAATCGTTTAGATTTACTGCAACGAGATCGGCTTATCTACATACATATGTACATATACAAACTATAAAATGTACATACTTCGTTCGAGACAATTTTGTAAGGAACACATCAACAGATGTGTAGTCAGGATGGAGGAGCGAATATTTCTATTTCAAATGCGAAGCCTTTTTGACTACAGAAGAATAGAGATTGAAATTACGAGTACATATTTATGTAGAAAAAGAAAACACGAATAGTTAACGAAAAATGACAAAAAGTGCTTTCATCTAAAATTATAAATTTTGAATTTTTTGACAGCTCAATTTATTCTTGTATTTTGAATAGACATAACTGCTAATGTTTGTTGTTTTCTCTTTCACTTTTTTCGTACTAGTTTTTGACACTTTCGTACAAAAAGGTTTGCAATGCTTTTTAAATGACTTTTCAATTTTCATTCTAATTTCGTGGACATTTTATTGAAATTCTCTTAATTCAAAATGTAGGTTTGAAAAAAAAAAAAGCCTAGGCTTTGATGAAAGCATCGATTCCCATCTATCAGCGAAATCAAGCATCATTGTGCGTGATTAGTATACTTGGATGGGGGACCATTCATCACCAACCGTGTGCTGTTGACATGTGTTTCTTCTGTTGTTCTTTCTTTCTGGGTGTATCTCTGTGTTGTAATGTCTAAGCTCATGGTCTCAATTGCCAATGCTTTCAGTGTCTCTATTTCGTAGATTTATCTACGGAGTAGTGTAATTTGTAATGTAATGTAGTTTGTATTATAAAATTTAAGATTTTTATATCTTCTACGCTATCAACAACATATCTTCTCGGAACTGTCATTTATCAGTTTACATTCTACAACATTGGGACGCGTTCAAAAAAGCAGTGAATATAGAAATCGTTCGAGAATTGTCATCATCGAACAAGAAAGATCCGAATTCCGTTCTTGAATCAGGGTGACAGCTAAGTGATATGAGATCAGATAAGTAGGTACTTCTTGCAATCGAGCTGTCTAAAAACTTATCCTGCTTTTACTGTATTGTTCTATAAGTGTCTTTTGATTTTAAAAATTGCTAAATGGAATTCGAACATATTAGGTGCGTTTTATTATTCACAAATCTATCTGGATCTGGATTAAGTTTTAACATGTATTACAAAAACAATTTGGGATCCTGTTTTCTATCGGGTACTATTTCAAAGATCCAAAAATTAGTTATTACACTGGCGAGTAGATGGCTTTCTATGGTAAGGTAGTGTAAGCTATAGTGTAAAGAAAAAAGACAAGACATAATTTAAAATTTACAAACCCAAGGATAAAAAAAGACGGGCTTATAACACTGCTGTCAGTAAGATCCGTATCGTTTTATTTTCAAGGGATGATCCAGATCCGGATCCAGATAGATTTGGGGATAATAAAACGCTCCTATTGTTATTATTAAAAAAAAAAAACCATTGACCATATCATTGTGATATTCGCATGTTAACCAAAGACACACAGCATGAAAATTTCATGATTTTAATTTAAAGTATAATCAATCTCATTCCACCATGCAATATAATTCGAATAAGAAAAGAAATATTAACATCAAATTCGTGCATACGATGCAATTAGATGCTTGTGCGATGAGATTGATACCAGAATATGCCAGAGTACACTGCAAACAAAACGGTATTATCTACATAGATCCAAGCAATACTTTCAATATTTCATATGAATAATGAAGAAAGCGAGTAAAAATTAAAACAAATATAAATTCGTAGAGACCAGGGATCTAGCGACTTACAAATCTTAACCATTCCTGTCAAATATTCATTGTTAACCTAGAATATCTCAAATATGACAACGTCAAATATGTAAAATATTCATTGTTTACCTAAAATACCTCGAATATGACAGCGAAAATCTTTTATCAAATATTGATAGTTGTTGCTGCACCAAGAAACGCGTCCCACCCAGTCAAATGTCAAATATGGCAAGGCAAATCTCCTGTCAAATATTTATTATTGATGTTGGCCCAAGGAACGTACCAGTTTATTGTCAGATATTATAAAATCAATCTGCTGCCGAATATTCATTGTTAACTTAAATGTTAACAAAGTTGGACGTTTCATTTTCGTGTAATGTTCTAAAGATGTTAATTTAGACTTTTATGAAGCGTTTTGAACCATGTTGAAAAACGAAATCATAACTGAAGCTGTTAAACTTGGTGGTAGCACACTCAATCTGTTGCTGTTTCCCTCAAAATTACCTTCATACATAAGTACATACATAAATGTATCTTGAAGTTTTGCATGTTTTTTCATTCAATGAAAAAGAGAATTATTTTCAGTGTAAAACACGATCAGCGTTTATTGATCTCCTTTACACCATAAACGAGTGAATTGAGGCTCAATGGAAACAATTTAATAATTGCTTAACATATTATATTTATACAGTTTTTTTGTTTTCTTATATCCAACACTTTCTATAATAATTAAGTGAACTGTTACAGAAATAAAGATAAAAATACGAATTTCGTCAGTTCATCAAACCATCACCTGCTTAGTGTATGCATCATGCGATAATTGCTTGATTATTATAGAATAATGCAAACGAGTTATTCCGTCGACGGCGCACGGAGTCACGTTGGCGTCATTAAGTATTATAACATTTTGAATTTATTTAAAATCTGTATAGTTAATAACAAAGAAAATATTGATGATATTTAAGAAGTTTGCCTCTTCTTCGATAACCTTTAGAGATAAATCCTTCTTGAAACCGCATTTTGTGTCGTTTGTCTTTGAGACATTTTGCCACTTAAGCTTGATTGCAAGAGGAAGAAAGATGAACCAAACAAGCTCACGATACTACTCGTTGTTGAAAAAATGTTGAAAGGTTTTTGCAAGAATGTTTTGTAGATATAAAGCTAGAGATTTTAAGGTGTGATTCCCATTCTCGTGATGATGAAATGACAAATGAAAAACAGAAGACAATATAAGCCACTAGCTGACATTATAGCATCGTATTTCTCAGATGTGTTTGTATATACCTATGTTTGTACGTAAAATATTCGCGCAATACAGGTGTGCATGTATTTTTTTATAGAGATGATACAAAACAACAATAAGTTAAATTAGTCAGAACTATAATGATGTACAGGGTGGTCTCAAAATATGTGGACTTGTGCAAAAGATTTCTGATAATAGTTTCACTATAGTCGTCACATTTTGTATTCATGATTAAAGATGTCGCATCTCCGGTGCAATTGCGACGTAAGTGCAATTTTTTCTGAATTGAGTTAAGAACTCAATAATTACCTAAATGTCAAGTTTTATAGTTTTATCTTTGCTATTGCCCAAAAGAGGCCACTTTTTTGTTTGACACAAAAGCTGAAACGTATTGTATTTTGATAAACAAGAAAACTTTAAACGTTATTCTTCAACATTTAGGAAAACTGCACTTACAGGATAACTGAATTTTCAAGTTATAGTACTCATTAGGAAATGCTAAAGACGTCAAAATAAAGATTTAGATCAAATTTCAGCTTTGTCTGTCAAATGTATTTTTATTGTGGCCATTTGTTGTGTCTAATTTTACTCGGCTATAAAAAAGAGTGTATGTTATGTTGAATTTTGTGATAAACATCACTGATCAAAAATGTTGCGTAAGTGTGGACGTGCCCATCAACAGCGCCAATAAACTTTTGTTGACCCAAACTCAACCCAATGCAAATGGGTAGAAATCAACAAATTTGTGTCGACTGAACAATAATTTTCTACCTTGAATGTTTTCATTAACATAATTGTCAGATATCAGATTTGTTTTTTCTGCGGTCAGTGAATGTTTTATTGTGGAATTTATTATTATTTTTAGTATTGTTTTTCTTTGTGAGATCAGGTGAGAAGAATAACATTTTCTTCACTCATGATGAAAACAAATGTTCACCTCTTATTATTTTCAATATAAATGACACTTGAGGCGTCAACACTGACATGTACACACTAACAAACACTATCAGCCGTATTTATTAGAATTCCCTAAACGCGTGAATAGTTATGCAATGCATAAGGACTTATTCATCCACTATGCAAATTCATATTTATAAAACATTTGCCTACCCTGCATAGTTATAATGAGCTTGTGTCAAATAAAGTACCAAAAAGTAAGAATCTATTACATTTAGCCTTCATAACACTCAGCTGTTTATAAAAAAAAAAAAACATCTTCTCTGTCTATCGAATTTAATAAACAAAAAGGAAACTACCAAAAGCTAAAAGAATTCCAACAATTAACTTTGATTCATCAGATAAAGTATGTTATTATCTCTAGCACAATACTGGAAATCAAATTGTTATTCGTTTCATTATAGCTGGAATACTCCTCAGACAAGTTCTTGAGGATACAATTCAATAATGCAAGATAATAATTACAACACTAACACACCGGATGAAGAAAGATGCGTGGAGAGACATCACAAACAAGTATATTTATCTATTTAATTACAAACAATTTTCAATTCAATTTGTTTTAAATATATTAGTATAACATTTTTGTTTCAATAAATAAAAATAACACAAAGTTTTAGTTTCAATATTAAGCCAAAGGCATTTTTTTTTTGTTGATAATCTTTATAATTCAATGTGATGTCAAAGTGAATGTGACAGTTCAATACTAAAATGTCCTTATGTAGGCACTATTCAACCTCCAAACGCGTTTAGCTTATAATGCCCCTATTCAACGTCACATAAGTTTTATAAATAACGATTTGGCGTTTAGAGGCATTATAAGGGTTGCATAGCCTTATGTACTCACTATAATGAGTTTATAAATATGGCTGTATGTGAACAGGTTAAAATGATGACCATGTTGATCGACAATGTGACATACTCGTAGTGTGGGCGGAGCTTAAGAAAGTAATATAAATCATACAGAACAGATCTTCAAACTGTTGTTCGTTACTCGAGCCTCGTCATCGTCGTTTTAATCGAAAAGTACATCCGGCCAGTTTTTGCAAGAAACTACAAAAAAGTATGAAGCATCTGCTGTAGGTAGAAATGTGTATGATTTGAAGTAGACTTTCTTGAGTCTGACTATACAGAGGAGTATATAGTTCTATTTAGAAAAACGAACAGTTCAGACTCTTATCCAATAACAATGGTCGCGTTCGGGTACGTATCCAAAGGTATCCGGATTTGTTGGTGTTGTTGTAATCCCATAGGAAAAAACAACTGATCAACGAAACAGCTGATGTCAAGCAGAAATCTAAAGCTATCCAAAAATTTTTGGTATACTTAACTATCCAAGGGGAATTTTGAAGAACAGCTGACATTTCAGCTGATCTATTTTCTTTTGTGTCGAGTACAGGGTTGGCCGAACTGTAACTTTTTACAATTTGTTACTTCTAGTACTAATTTACTAATTTTAGAAAAGTAAAGTTTGTTGCATTAAAGATCTCTTTCGGATCCTACTGCAAAGCTTTTATTCTTTGAACTTCAGATTGTTTCTTGATATAGGAGGTATTAAACTCAAATTCTTTTAGAGTTTTCATAGAAATATGAAATGATCTTAACTCTTAAACATGACTTGTTATGGGATTATATGGACATATTATTTAGAGCTGAGTTTTCAGAAAAGGATTCCTTTAAGACTATAATCTTATTGCAAGAAGAGAAAATAGTTTAGCTATAAGATTTAAGTAGTTTTAAGCTGCAAAAGTGTTTACCTCTTAAAAAAAAATGTTATGAAACCCAGTTCAGTTTCATAACAAGATATTAATACTAAGGTATAACAATGGGATATAAGAGAGTTGTATGGGAGTTTTTTTTTTGTAAGATTTCAAGAGTTTAGCTCTGGAGAGTATGTTAGTTAGACTTATTCAAAAAGCTACATAATTATTGGGCTGAAGGTGGATTTACTCCAATTAAAATGGAAAATGATCGTACTGGAGCTCTCTTCGACAAGTGTGCTGCGCTCCTTAAAAATAAACAGTTTCAATATAATTACCAGTTCTTGGTTTTTATTATTTTTAAAAAGTTTTTTTTGGTAATATTTATATGTACGTACCTTGAAACGACAGCGTCTGCTCACCAAATGCGAACAAACACTAAAAGAAATCGTAGTTTAACTCTGTCGGCTTAAAGCTCACCGCTAATTAAAAAAAAAAAGAAACCTCGTTGGCGTGAGTTAATTTGTGGTTAAAAAATCTGCCCTTTTCAATTTACTTTTCCTCATTGCAGGATTAAATTATCACAAATTTGAACTAAAAACTTAATAGACATTGCCAGTTGTATATTATTTATAAGGGCTATATACTATATTATATTCTTTAATATTTAATGAATTGTTATAATAAAAAAAAATTCATAGGATTTGTAATCCAGTATACATGCATATGTATAATAATAATTGTTTGTTTTGCGGATTAGCAAATGTTCTCTTGCTGCAACTAAATCGTCGCAACATACCTTGTACAATAAATTCAGCATTAAAAAATATCTTTAAATCATGTGTTCATAATCCAAATCCTTTGATTATGTCAAAGAAAATTGTTTGTCTCCAAAAATAAATAAATAATTCCGAATAAGGTCCGATCATAAATGTGCAAAATTGTTTGGTTTCCATTATTCTATTTTTTTTATGAATTAACTACGTAGGTATGTAGCAGACGTAACAAATTGTAGTAAATTAGACATGTAGTTGAATCGGCCAACCCTGGATGATTCACGTCTTTTTTTGACTTTGACAGTAAGGCTAGCCGCGCACTAGCAATTTTTAGTTGCGAAACTGTTTGGTTACTTATAGAAAACAGATGAACTGTTTGGTTGAATGTCGGTGAATTTGCAGATAATTATATGTTCAATAAAATGGCGAACTTATTTTAGGCAATCGTTTAGTTTGTGTCAAAACACAAGCTTTTTAGTTGCTCGAACCAAGCAGTTTCGCAACTAAAAATTGCTAGTGCGCGGCTAGGCTAAATGTTACCTATCCGGTTTTGGTCGTTCGCCAACGTATCGGATACTAAAGTATCTTAGATACCCTATCGGTCTACGAAGTGAACGCGGCCAATCACTGCATCATATTAGGTGTGTTTTTTTTGCAAGTCCATATAGAATTGTAAAAAAAAACGACATCGGGATTTAGGAGCTTTTTTTCCACATAGCTGGAAGCACTGTGTACGCTATGACATTTGTCAGCTTATTGACGACTAGCATCAACCAATCCAAAAACTTCACTTTTGACGTCTCTGAGCAAATTATCGATAACATATAGATAATACTATTTTGGCATCACCATTTTTATCGGGTCTTAGATTAACGCTCGATAATTATTTGGTCTTAGCTAACTCTGTATAGATTTAAGTAGTTGTTGCATTTGCATGTAAAGCGCTTAGTCCCGATGTCGTTTTTTTTTACAATTCTATATGGACTTGCAAAAAAAACACACCTATTGTGTTGTTACACCCCGACTCCACAAGATATCTGTATCTCCAACTCAATGTCTGATATCTCTATCTCTACATTTTCTTATTGCTTCGCTGGGCAAATTATGTCATGATTTTTCATTTCTATCCCTACTGCACGGGATGTGTTTTGTGCGGACAACATAAATTAGCAAAACGTAAAACTAACAAAAATTATATATATTTGCAAAGAAAAGAATGCGCATCTACATAACTATAAATAAATAACACCAAACATAACTTAACGCACGAACAAATGAATAACATGACACATTAATGTATTTACTTACAAAATAAAAAAAAAATATTTGCCGAAGCAGTACTTGACAAGAACCAACCAAATGAGAAGACACGAAATAATGAGACAAAAGTACGAAAAAAAACCATCTGTCAAATTTCATATCAGACATCTATATCAAGACAAAACCGCTGATATAGATCGCTGACATCCCATCATAAGAGGAAATATCGCGTCTCCATTGGAGATTTCATATCATGATGAGCATCCTGAGAGAATTTATCTCCTGTGGAGTCGGGGTGTTATGGATTTTGCAGTGGCAGCTTTTAACACATCAGCAACTTTTTCAGTGTGTACCTTTTTAAAATTTACAAATAAATACATAAAATATGTAAATAAATTAGAGGTACAGAGCCTAAGCCCTCTGACTAACAACTCTAACTGTGTGAGTGTTAGCAGTAATGGAAACCACCTACAATTTTCTGCCGATTTTCCGAAAAGCTTGAGGATTTGTGACTCAAGAGATAGTATACACCTAAAAAAAAAATTACAGCAGCTGGGAATAGAACCCAGCCCCCTCTGTATGAATAATGCACTACCCATTATGGCAAGAGATCTACGGTTTTAATGTTTGCATCTTCAATTTCAAAGGATATAAGGGAGTTTAAAATGAATTAGAAAAAGATAGAATTACACCACCATAAAATGCATGCCGAGAATGTCACTGTTTGATGGGAATTTTGGTCAATTCTCCACAAGATTTATAAAGAAGACTTACATCAAAATTTAGCACTTCTTGGAAGCTTCAAAAAACTTTATCTTAAAAAGGACAAAATGCACTTATTCCAAAAATTCATTAAGCTTTTATTTTTAATTAAATGAGATATTTTTAAAGTGAATCGGCAGAAAATTGATTTGTAAATTAAAAATATGAGATTGATTTTCTCTTTTCACAACGTTTTCATCAACTTTTTAAAGAAGTGAAAATATTTGCTCAGTTTTGGTCATCACTTATGCACTTTGCAATTTTTGTTTAAAATAAACGCGTAAAATAAAAATTAATTCATGCGCAAAAACGATTACGAATAATGTTAGAAATGCTAGCGGTTGGCAGTTAAATGAGCGGCCTTTATTCCTTCTAGGCAAGTTAACAAACGTGCAAAGAATTTTTATTGAGAATAACTCACACTGTCAATAAATCAGTACATATAGATTATACATATATTTTAAATATTAAACAATTATTGCAAATTATTTTTTTTTATAAAGTTCTACTACTTTCTATCTAACCTACTTATATTTTCTTTATAAGTGCCTAAAATATAACGTAATATGATATTATATCTTGCACAAATATATGTACATATGTACATACATAATGTGTAAACACCAATCATGTGGTGTACATAATATTTCAATGGATAATTCATACAAAGATGAGAATTTCTAGTTAAACAAATTAGAAAGCCAGCGGATAACAAATCCACACCTTTTACATTTATTTCGATTGTAATTGTTGAATACTCTTAAAACGTCAATCCTTCGAGACTCAGATATACTCGTCATCGTCGTTCCAACAATCATACTTTGATAATTTCGGAAACGAAAAAGTAAACAACGAAGCAACGAACTGAAGAAACAAAAAAAAACTGTAGTAAGCAAAAAAAGAAACTCATTGAAGAATTCATAAAGAAACTCAGAAATATAAATAACTAAACGAAAGAGCTGAGGAAGAACTTGAAGCGGTCTTTATCGTTCGTCAGGTAGGCGCGGCGTGGCGCGACGCAATTGTTGGTGGCTATTATGGGCAAGAATATGCATATAACCGGAACCTGTTTTGCATTTAACAGTTATAAAGTGATATTCTTTCCGTTTTTGTCTTATTTTTGCTATTTCCCAGTAGGAAATTTCCAAAAATTCACTAGTGAAGAAGTAGGTGTTTCATCACGGAAAAGGAGCTGCACCCATGAATTTCCTACGGAATCCTATGAGGAATTTAACACAGGCTTGTCATTGCAAGGAGGTACACACTTTCTCGATGCATATTTTGTTGTGAAATCACTATGCTCACGGCATCTTCGATTTCATGGGTAATTTTTGTGTCTGAAAAAACTGGTTCTATTGATGTGATGCTTTCCTCAATGGAAATAAATTAATGAAAAGTGAGTCAACATTTAATCAATTGCCTCAGGGAAAGAATCATTGAAAATACTAATTATTCACTACAGAATTGTGTACATATTTGAAGCTCGTTTTTTTCAGTTTTGAAAAAAGGAATACATTTAGGCGATGTTTTATTAAGAGAAGGAATATGAATGAAATCATTATCCATTTCTTTTCTTATTTCATCAATAGAAGAAGCGGCTGAAATATATGCAAATTTATAGTTTGAATGAAAAAAAAAAAAAAAAAAAAACAAATTAAATTTGTGTTATGTACGTATCTATTTTATTAACTATTATAGTACATTTTAAAGAAGTTAGTAGATATATATGTCTTACATTATCTTGTCTTGTTGTAGGACGTAACACAAATAGTTGGTCGAAAAACTCTCCTTTGACACTTGGTAGAATTTGGGGAGCAGCTAAGGGATTAATCATCTTCATTCTCCTGTTCATTTGAGATCTAAGAAAAAGAGGAATATTTACTTTTTGCAAATCATTCAAAAGAATATAGGGAATTTACCGTTGGTGAATTGTTTTCCTTCTCCATGGTTGTTATTTAATCTTTAGTAAATTGATTGAAAACACAAAACCCCGCACAACCGTTTTCTGTGATCACAAAATTGACACTAAATTCTAAATCATTCCAAAACAAAAGAAATAACTCATGACAAAAAAAGACCTATTGAGCGTCGCCGACCCATCGCGGGAAAAACCCAAAAAAAAGGATTGTTTATTGCAGGTCAAAATCTCTCTCTCTTTTTCCTCTCAGCTCGCAGACTAGAAAAGAAGAAGAAAAGAAAGGGTTGTTTTCTCTTTCACATCGCAGGCATTAAATACTCAATTGTGGATTAGAATAACCACTGAAAAGATGCAGGAAAAATTATAACGTGTTCAGCATTGTATTCATTAACATTAAGGATGTGTAAGAAGGATATTGCTTTTTTTCATGTTTTCTTTACCTTCTTTCGAGAACAAAGCACAAGATGCTACTGGGATTGCAAACTACTGACTCATTGCATGACTTTTGATGCATGAAACCAATGCAGACCTACTACTCAATGAAAGTGCCTCGTGATTTCCACGAGGAATTCAACTTTATTTTTCCTTGAGGAGCAAATTTCCTACTGGGTTATACGATTAAACTTACACCACCATGACTGTTTCCCGATGTAATGGATATTGACAACTAAACAGGGAAGAGACAAGTTCTTTAGATAAAATATAACTTTAAGAGATCAATTACAAAAAAAAAAAAAAAAAAAAAAAACAAACATTCTACTAAATGTTTGGTTTTAGTTCTGTTGATTTATCTTTCATTATTTGTAAACACAAATGGGATTAGCGTCTTGAGAAGCGATTATAACAACACCACTTGCTGACCTATTCCGAAAATGGAAATGGTGAGTGTTGTAGAAAATATGTATTTTTTAACCTACATATTAAACGTATATCTTGGAAGAACCTTTAAGTATGGCTAAGAAAGACTGACTTTCCATTAATATCTACCATCTCTCAAAAGACAACAAATTTGATTATATATTTGTATTTCTCAATGGGATTATCATATCAAATAAAATTGAAGAGCTTATGTTTAAAAATTGATCCAAATAATAGGCGTTTTTCGTTTTTAATTCTGAGCAGAGCTTGAGCATATCAAGTGCTCTCTAATCAGAGCTCTTCGATTTCTTTATGAAACACACTGAAGCACTGAACTGTCAAAGACGTTGATCTCCATTTTAATTTGTTTGTTTGTTTATTTTTTTCTGCCTGTCATAAAACACAAAAAAAAAGTTAAGTTAGCCGGGTTTTAAATTTTTATTCCACCTGCTTGGTCATTTTATTCTGAGCTTATAGAACGCCATCCGAGCTAGCTCTGATTGAAAAAAGAGGTTGTGACCTCAGCGCTCTGATATGTCTGAGCTAAAAAAGAAACACTGATCTTTTTTTACCGCTCAGTTTCTTGTTCACAGCTTAAAAAGAAAAAGGCCTAATGTTGGCTCTAGCTAGGTTTTATCAATTGGCGCGAGTAGAATTTGGCGGCCTAAACAGCCATGGTAACATCTGTCAAATCTGTTGTTTATTATTCAAATCACCATGGCAATTGAACAGCACATCCAAATGATAAAACTTAATTATCAGAATGAGTGTTCGTTATTTCGCCCATCTCACGGTAGACGTGGTGGTTCTTAAGAGTCGACTTTACTACGTTGGATGGCTAAATTCGAGACGACTGGTTTGGTAATAATCAACTTTTGCGATAAGCGACCGATGCCCTTAGGGTGAACATAACATAGGCCATCGCTCAAATTCTATCTATTCAAATCTATGCGGAAGAGTCCATTAAAAAAAACATAACTTAGGTTTTAATGGTCGCGTATTTAAATGAAAGTAACATGTCAAACATGTTTAAAGGGTCTTTAAACCCCTTATCTATTGTTGTATGTGTTTGCGTTTCACATTGCAGAAGTTGATAAAAAAATTCCGAAGCTTGAAGAATAATATTCTACAAAGATATTTCCTCAAACTTCCTCTACAAAATTATCATTGCTTTTATAGGGGACAACCAACAATATGGTCGGTTACGACACTTTATTAGAATTCCAAAGGAACAGTTTGTTACAAAACACAAATAGATAAACCATTATAATTCTGACTAATTATGTTCATGTGGTTTATGGTGTTCAAGCTAAGTATACTTCAATGATCTCAACAGAATTTTTCTTGAATTCCAAATCAAATTAATAATTTTATGCGTATTTTATGTTCATTTATATGTATAAACGTTTTCATTGAATATTTAAAATCAATATTTATGAATCGTTGACTCTTTATGTTTTAACATTTTTTGTTTTAGATTATATTGAAATACTCATAAACACATACAAATGTTAGTTTGTATGTATTTATGTATGTGGAACAAATTGATTCATCATTAGCGAAATGTAGAAAAGTTTTGTGCAAAAATTGTATCAAAATGTCTCGTAAAGTCAACGACATCTAAATATCTGTGAATTAGTTTCGAATTAAATTTCAATTAATGTCTTTCCATCTATTGATTGTATATTGTAAATGACAGACGCTACCCAAGGCTAAGCTAACTATTTAAATAACTTAAGAAAAATGTTGTCCATTTTTATGTAATTTGAAAGTGCTACAAAAACTAAAATTACGAAAATCGCAGTCATTTGAAATTTGTACTCTTTTCTTTCGACACTTATCTGTTCTTTTCAAGATGTTCTGATTTGATTAAGAAACCCACCTGAAGCACTGAGCTGTCAAGTCAAGTCTATTCATTCTATTCATGCGAAGTTTTGTCATGATGAGTTTTTACTCTTGAATTCTTGTGTCTATGCCATTACTTAAAACAAATATTCATCTTTTATGTATTTTCAGTTCAGGATTGATTGAATGATAAAATTAATAAAAATAAAATAAATAAAACTAGCCGACCCAGCTCTCGAAATTCGAGTGCCAATTTATTTATTATTTATATTATTGGCAGTGTTTTCAAGCAAATTTATTAAATTAAATTTTATTTTATGTAATATGCAAAGTGTTCGACAGTGCAAAAACAAAAATGACCCACAGTGTGTAAATGCGTGTCTCAAGTATATTCTGCACATCTCCGTAACTGTGGCTTTTCAACCATATAAAATTTATCGAAATCGGTTAAAAACTTTTGGAGAAAAGTGTACCACAAAAAACATGTTTGCCGTTTTATTATATGATGTAGAGATTCTAAACCTAGTAATTGATAACTTTCAACCATTCTTATGTGACCTACATATTAACCTAAATGTTTTGCCTTGTCTGAACGGTTAAGATGAGAAAGCACTTTTCATGACATCTTTTTAATATGTAGATTTTTTTTAAGCTCAAAAGGTTTCTGCCTAGAAAAGACAAAACCGAAAAACCCATAAACATAAAACCCAATACCGCTCTCATTAGAGAGCTAGTCCCTAAAGTGAAAACGTATTTCATATCCATGTTTAAGTCATTCCTTCGTGTGAAGGAGCACTCATTACCCATGTTCGAGCTGTTTTCTTAAGATCTTGTTATCCTTGTTGAAAACAAATCATTACAATAAGTTTATTTTTGTTAAAAATCTTTTTAAATTATATTTTCAGTGTCATCATCATTGTTGTTATTATTATAAATGTATATTTTTTTCAAATTATTCAGCATCACATGCCGGTATTTTATAACAAGATTAAATCGTAATAATAACTTTAATCAAAACCATGAAAGAAATGTCACGCGATGAAAAAAAAAATTGAATTCGAAAAGATACAATACACACAACTCAATCTTTGTGTCAGTTTAAAAAGCTGTATTTGGTTTTCCATTAAAATACAATACAAATACATCTACGTTTCATTAAAACTTGTATTAAAAAGAGTAAATTTTTAAATTTGAAAGAGAAATATGGTGAATAAGTTTTCGTTACTTAACAAACTACCACAACAAATCAACAGAACACTAATGTTCATGGGCTGATTTTTAAATTTTTTTTTGTAGAAATAAAGTCACGTCCTAAGTATACAAATTAAAAACACTCATTATATCCAAAGAAAAAGAAAATAATGTACATGTACCAAAATTCTTCAATAACCGTTAAAATCTATAAGTACTGGAAGTCACTAAAGAGCTCTTAATTTGTCGATCGTTAGATTCTCATTTTCTATTGAAATTTCAGGTAAACAACACAACACAGGTTTGGCTGGACTTCGAAAGGAATTCGAAACCAATGACACGTTTGAAGAAAATTAATCAAAAAAAACAAAGAAAGGTATTTTTCAAGTTTTAGGTATGTCGATATTTTTTGCTATGACTTCTGAGTTCGCATTCGCATAATTTATATTCATATTTCTCGTTTGGCAAGATTGTTTTTGTATCCATTTTTTGATGCCAACCGCAAAAATAAAATACCTGCACAGTATCAGTTAGATATTCCACATCATTTCAATGGCATGCACAACGAGTTGTGAAAAATTATTTGTTTTATTTTTTTTTTCGTTGGTTCTCACAGATTTGCGTAGATTTTTCTCGCGTAAGATAAGATACTTTGTGTATTTTCTTGTTCACAACTCAAATAACAAAAAAAAATTGCATAAATTCAAAGATGGCTGCTTCTGGGATATAAAGATATTGATGGTTTTCTTAAATTCTTAAAACAGAAATATATATTCATTAGAATTTCTGAATACGTCGCGCACTAAACTCTATTTCTATCACTTTATTTATTTTCTTTATATAGATATTGGTAGATAATAGAAGTATTATAACTTTTTTTTTCTTTCTGAAACAGGAAAGCACGTACTTAATTTTGAATTCATTTGCTTTTTTTCTAAGTTAGATTTTCACACTTGCTTCACTTGCAGACCCATATAGCTGCACTGGATTTAATTTATTTGAAAAAATATATATATTCCTCTTTTTTTATTTGAAATAAATTAGATACATTTATTTCTTAGATGTATGTATATATTGTATTTTTGTCTTCCGTGGCAAAAAATAAAACTACTTTTTTATTACCGCGAACATACAACAACTCGGTTTGAAAGTTTTAAGCCAACTAATCAAGTATCTCAACGAATGGAATTTAGGTTCTTACCTTTTTACATCAACTTGACACAAACACCCATGCCCATGCAAACGATATTCTGCAGACATGCAAAGAAAAATGTTTGTTATTACGAGAAGTTTACCTGTTTAAATACAAAAAACAAAAATTACCTGCTCTTTTGGATTAACCTGTGCATGATCAACAACTCGACGTTGTACACACCTTAAAACCACATCTTAGAAATCTCTCAAACTCTCTCTTCACTTCTCTTAAAATACCATGCAATGCGAATACGATTGTGGTTGAAATGGAAAAGTGCTGCTACATTAACGTAGATACTCTGTTTTCGTTGTGGTTATTTCTATTTAACTTCGAATTATTTCCCATGCACTAAGCACCTGTTGAACGTAAGAGATAGGATTACACACCACATCAGTTTGAGGTGAGTTGAAGTTCCCCTGTGGCTTATAAAGATTTCTCTGCGCTCTGCAACACCAACAACTACATATGTACATGGAAAATCTTATGAGAAACTGAAAGGGAATGACAAGAATGCATAAAAACACATTATATTATTTGAATTGATTTATTTAAAAAAAAATTAATTTAAGACTTTTGTGAAAATAGTTTATGCCCTATACAAGTTATTTTCCTCAAATATTTATTGCCTTAATGTTTATAGTTCTACTAGACCCGATCCTAGGGTGGCTTCGCTCAACGCTTAATTTTCAAAGTTAAAAATCTGAATCCTCAATTACATATGAACTTTTATAATTAAAAACAAGTATTTTTTTAGAAAACCGCTCCAACGGTTTTGATTTTTGGTAATTCCATTTGTCGGTTCAACTACAGCCTAAACCAATGGGTCTTTTTTCTTTAAACTTGATAGCCCTAAACTTCTTTCTTTTTCATTTTAATAGCAAATTAAAAAAGGGTTCCACAGATTTTTATAAAAAAAAAATTCTTTAAGTAAAAGCTAGCTTAACGTTGACAATTTTTTTTTTGAAAAATGTGCATTGATGACATTTCCCACAGAATCATTACTTTAATTTTCTATTTTCTCGAAAAAGTACAACTACTGATTTTGGTCAATTTTTTTATTCAAAAGCTACTATAGAAATCTCCTTTAATTTACGGTGCGGGAGGCAGGATGATTACTCAATCGGACTGACTTCTGTTTCAGCACCAGTCAACAAGCTGTTTAGCTTGGCACAGTGTAAATGGCGCCGGATGAGTGTGGTGGTCCGGCTGAGTGAGTGATCCAATTTCACATTTGTAAATAACTACTAAAGGACTATTTAATTTAACTAATTATTTATCAATCACACCCAAAAATTGCTGTGGGCTCTTAATCTAGAACATTATAAAACAATTTTCGTATGTTTTTTTTGAAAAATGAATGAAAATATATTTTGAAAACCACATTTTCAATTTTTGTAGAACTTGACACCTATCGCGTTTTCAATACTCTCAAAAATATTCTTTTATATAAAAATCCAAGAATTTTTATAATTATTTTTAAAATAATCTGCATTAATTTTAAATTAAAGAATTCAGATTGTACATCGCTTTTAACAGTTTTCTTTTTTAATTTTATAATAATCATTTTCTAATCTGGGAAAAATCAAAGATTCAAAGGAGGATATGCATACAATGATCAAGTTGTCAAAAGAATTTTTAAATAAAGTTGACAAATTAGAGTTCCATGAGTTTTGTGTATAAGTCAAAACCCTACAAATGAGTTGAGCTATACTTCCAAATATTATAGGCTGGAGCTATAACTAAAAGTACCCACAGTCCACCCAATAATGGGACTCATTTATAGTAAAGCTTACTCATTTTGAATAGAAAAACTGTTCGGTTGAAATTGAGAGCCTGTACAAAGCGCAGCACAGACTGATTTCGTACATATCGTGCCACATAATCAAAATGAACATCTCCATCCCAATGCGGACTTAAATCATTTATCAATTGTACAGAATAGAATTTTTATTGGCCTACAACAACTTGCTCAGTCATCCAAATGATGTCAAATGGTATCTTTTTAATTCACAATTTACCTTTTTTGTTTCTTCATTTCTTCAAAAGCTTGTGCAAAATCTTCCAATTAGAACATTTGGAATCATTACAGGTGATAATGCAGTAAACATTCATTGCAGCACTCAAATTTCAGCCGTGATTTTCCCTAAAGAGGGCATACAAATGGAAGTTATTCTAAGTAGAACAAGTCCTTCCAGAGTTATTGTTTCCTTGGTGAATCTTTCTTTGCGGTTTAAGATACCTATTTTTAGGAATGTCTTCTGAAAATAACTACCGTATATTGCATTCATATTCTGTATTTAAATAAATTATTAAAAAAAAAAAACAAAATTAAAACTTAATAATAATCAATATTTTTGTATATCATGCTGGGAAATTATCTTCCATTTTATTTCCATTGAAGCATTGCAAAATGTTTCCTTGTTACTATCGTCTCCAGTTGCTTCTACCGCGACCTCCTCTTCCGAATTTTGATTGAAAAGATCTTGAAGTTCCAGGGGCGTTTGTAGCAAGTTCGTCCTTCTGTGGTAAATGTGCAACGTGTAAAATGTCATAAAGCATCTTTGCGTTTGCTTGTGAGTCTAGAAGTTCTGCTAGCTCAGCCTTAAAGAGAATAATGAAAAGTCAATCAATTAGAATCTACTTTAAATTAAAAAAAAATCAATTAGACATATAGGAATGATTAGCACCAAACTATATTTATTGTGACTTAATATTATTTCAAGCAAGTAGTACTTGATTCATCATCATTGATACTTGATTCATCCTTATTATGACCTGCCAAGCAAATTGATGTTTTTTTTTGACAGGTCATGAGTTTATTATCGTATAAATGAGCCTTTCATCACTATCTACACATTAAATATTTTCTTAACAGAAAAAAACTCTACCTCAGATTTCGCCAATAATTGCTTAAGATTTCCTCCGTGCCGCATAACTTTATGTATATTTTTTGAATTGATACCCGGTAAACGTATCATAAAATCAAAAATATTTGAATTGAATTTATCCAACACATCTACACCGCCTCCTGCTTCCTCCGAACCAATAGCAGCTGCAGTTTTCGGATTAGGTTCAGGTTTGCCTAATTTTAGTTCTTCAAATAATTGAGCTGTAGCATAAGGACTTGGTGACCAAATGAGTCGTAATTTCGGAAAGTGTATAGTCAAAAGCTGAAGTTTTTTAACAATATCAGCATTTGTTGTTGTGGTGTTGGCAGACAACATATATTTTCCTTGCAAGTGAAATGGCTTGTTTTGATCGAATTCTATCAGTAAAATTGGTTTTGTGTAATGGCGCTGCATTTGAATACACTGATTGTACAAACGACCCGAGTTTAAAGAACCAATTAAATCAGATATAGATTTTCTTTCAACACAGATCTCTGGAGTTAAAATATAATCACCAATCTGAATGCAAAAAAAAATTAAAATTTATAAATAGATTTTGTATGATTTTGTAAACTCACGGTAATTGTAACTGGAAGAACTTCAATCCCACGTTTATGAATCAAACAAGGTAAATCCGAACGAAATTCTCTCATGTCAACAATGATTTTTGGTGATTCTAGAACCGTATTAACCTGCCCACCAGCTTTACGAGTAGTGTCGTTATGTTCTTCTTCAATGTGTTTATAATGTTTGAGCAGAACAAAGGCCTCATCCGTTTTACCATCTTGATATTCTGGTATGACCATTTTCTAATAGAGAATAGCTTAAATTTTCGAGATACAAGAAACAGTAACAAACAACAAATATTTATTTACACTTTTGGTATCGATTATAAGTTCAAAAGCTTGTTTCTCCTTTCGTAGACTTGTTAAATAAGACTGCTCTTCAACTGTTTGAGCATGAATCAAAAAATACACTTTAATCCTCTCGGCTATGGGTCGTCTTAGGCGTGCTTCATAAACTTCTAGTTGCCTGATTGCTGCAATATTGCAATGATACATTATCACATAATGTGGTTCGATCTCAGCAAGTATTTTATCTAATGCCATTACTCCTTCACGTTCAGTCTTAAATGTTTGTATACAAATCAATGGTTGTTTGTTTGTTGCAATTGTTGCAGTAATATCTAGATTTTCCATCTAAAATAGAAAATATGATTGATATTTACATAATATAAATGTTGAAAAGGAAAAAAAGTAAAAAAGAACACAACAACAACTTTTAGGTGCGCAAATATTGGAAAGGGTTAATGCAATGAGTCGTCATGCCCATTAAAAGTTCGTTTTTAATATTTTTATTTTTTTTCTATCAAGTCTTACTTAGCAAACCATTTCTTAGACATAATAAGGAAGGAGACTCGTAGAGTCATCAATAACTTCTAACAAAGATTGAAAGCTCACAATTGCTGGAAAGAAAAAATATTTGTTTGCATGTACCTCTGGAAAGGATTCAAAAACGGAAGCATCCATTGTAGGATTTTCACTTTCTTCCTCGCTATCATCTTCTAATGATAAATCACATTTATCAGTTTCTTGTTGAGTCATAGTTAACATGTAACTTTCTTGAAAAACTTCTTCATCAGGATGAACATCATTTGCAAGCAATTGTGTAAGTTCATCTGATTCTTCAGTTTGTGTGGAAGGTGTGTCTTTTAAGGTTGTTTCGGTTGTCTTCTTTAAAGAAGTATTTGTTTCTGGTAACTTAATATTTTGAACTTTCTGATAGGATTTTGATAGTTTTCCAATCGGAATACTATTTCTCATTGCTGTATAAAGAAGGAATCGTTCACCTCCTTCGGTCAACATTTGTCTCAATTGAAAGCATGTTCGTGAATCTTGACATAAAACTAGGACTTTTGGTGTTAACAGAGTATTTGGCTTGGTTTTCTTCATATCGCTGGGTATTTCACTTTTTAAAATTTCAGTTAGTATTTTCCATTTGGGACAGGATTCTGGCTGGAATTCTAGAAGTTAGCTCGATTTAATAATTTAGAAATTTATGTTGAAAAAAATACAACTATCACCTCCTTTAGCGTTGTATATTCGATCCTTAGCTGTTATGAACATGTGCTCTGCAGAATCAAGTAGAACCCACCCAGAGTTTCTGAGTGCATATTCTGTTGTTCTGTAGCGTTTTATCAGGGCATAGGCACTCACAGAGTCGTTGTAGATAGTTGAACTGCAAAGAATACATTAAATTAAAGAACTTTTATTCAAGGTGATTTCTTAAAAGAGCGAAAACAAAAAGAAATAACTTACATCATCAAATTTCGCAAAACTTTTAGATCGGCAACAATTAACTTGGTCTGGGAGTTAAGTTGATGCCAAATGCAGTCCAGCTGAGCTTGTAGAATTTTGTGAAATTGTTTTGTAACACAATTCTCAACTGTGATTTCATCCAGATCCACTGTTCGATTTATGCGTTTGATTTCTTTGACCAGATAATTCATAATGTCCAGAATGTGTCCCTGGATAGTGATCATTTTCTCTGACATTGGCACATGCAGTTCTACAGTTTGTGCTTCGTAACGTTTTAGAGATGCTCGAACTGTAGCATGAAACCTTGGCCAGATGTACAATTCCTTGACAAAGAGATTTCTCATTGTTCGTTCGATTTGTGAATATCCAATTGTAAATGCTTGTGGATTGCTCGAGAATGCCTTGATGAAGCCAGTTTTGTTTTTCTGTCTATAAAGACGAAGGGCAAACGCTTCCTGACACGATTCTACTATGGTATGAGCTCGCATCACAAATACTCCTGTGATCAATTCAATGGGTATGCGATTCTTAAGCAAATCCACAACAAGGATGCGGGTGGATATGAACTGAATACCTCCCTCTAGATACACTCGTTCTCTATTAGAAGACAGTAAAGCTCTTTTGTTGAAAACACATGTACGAGGTTTCAAAAACCTACCTTTCAGCAGCTGTGTTTGCAACTTCATGGACATATTTTGTATCTAACTTGGACTTGTAGAAAGTTTCCTCCCAATCCGAGGAGTTTATAACCAACACCAAGTTGCCGGCATCGCTGTATACGTTCATGATGTTGGTTATGACCCTATCATAAGAAAGTCCTCTAGAATTTTAAATTAATATTTATTTGTCTACAAATTTGTTTTGATGAATCGAAAACAAGGATTACAAACTTTGCACAAACAACTAATCCATCCGATTGGACCATGTCCAGAAACATTTGGCGCTCATAATCAAGAAGAACTATGTTGTTTTCTTTCAGATATTGCTCGGCAGTGAGTATATTAGCTAAATCATTTTCTTGCTGGGATGGTTGAGGATTAGTTTCAACTGTTTCATTTTGTTGCTCCATTGTATAAATAATTTGTTTGTAAAGTCGGTTGAGCTACGAGCTACCGCTTTCGCTTAGAGAAAAATAAACAATCCAAAATAAAAAATAATTGTGAAATTTGCATTAAGGTTTGTTCGCTCACGAAGTTCAAATTGAAAAATATTTTATATTTAAAATCAGCAGGAATCGTAATGCGTACGTTCAATTTTAAATTGTAAATTGAGAATCCTTTTTCACACAGAAACTGAATTTCCTGAAACTTTAATTATTAGGGGTATTCATGTAAACGCGGAAAACCCTCGTAAACCTCGTAAACCAGATAATTTTATCTCCGCAGAAACGAGCTGTCAAAATTTGTATGGGAAAAAGTTTCTGCAAATCGCATAAAATTATCTCACAAATTTGCTGCGGAAAGTGCAGAAATAAACCTCGTAAACTAAAAAAGTATGGATTCTGACTTTTAATTTGACGTTTCACAAAATATTTCCCACATTTACGCAAGTATTTCTTTCTTTGTAGAAAGATATAACTTTCCGCAGCATGTTTTCATGAACACCCCCTAAGAAATACTTGCGTAAATGTGGGAAATATTTTGTGAAACGTCAAATTAAAAGTCAGAATCCATACTTTTTTAGTTTACGAGGTTTATTTCTGCACTTTCCGCAGCAAATTTGTGAGATAATTTTATGCGATTTGCAGAAACTTTTTCCCATACAAATTTTGACAGCTCGTTTCTGCGGAGATAAAATTATCTGGTTTACGAGGTTTACGAGGGTTTTCCGCGTTTACATGAATACCCCTATTATCAAGTCGAGAAAGGCATTAATAAGGCTAGGCTCGCACATTCAATTTTTAGTTTCGCAACTGTTTAGTTGCTAAAATGAAATATATGGAATTATATGGGACACCGCACACCGCAACTCGATTCGAGCAATTAAAAAGTTTGGCGCAAAATTTTAAACAGTTCTCGTTTAAAGAATAAAACCGGCTCTACTTAACGCAGTCGTTTAGCTTGGAGAGTTCATCTAACTTTTGCATAATTTTAAACACGTTAAACAACTCTTTTAACTGATGTGGGTTTTACAACAGAACCTAAGCGAATTTGCGTTGAACAACCCTTAATTTGACAGATACATAACACACAACTACAAAAACACAAAAAAAAGTAAAAAGAACAGACAACTTTAAACCAAATAATTTTTCGCCAAAAAAAGTACATTTTATAGACTACCTCGATACAGATTTTGATTGTTTATAAGTTATTTACATAATTTTAGATGGAAATAAAGTATAAATCGCAAATTCACAGCATAAAAACTCAATTTGTTGTTGCAAGGTGCAGATTCATTTAGCTATACTCGTCTCGGCCGGTGGCGGCGGCGCGCGTGCATACTACATAAGATATGTATGTACCTACATACATTTGTATTTTCAGATTTGTTCATCGTATCGTAGAGCACTTTCGTACGATTATTTCGAATTTATAATATTCAGTTATTCAGTCTTTTTATAAAAAACATCTTTAAAAAATCGAATAAAACATCACTAAACATTTTTTTTCGATTTGCTTTGGTATGAAATGACCATTGTCAATATGGATTAAGTATACTTTTAAAAGATAAACTAGCTATTTTCTGCTGTTAAAGTAAGACGAGCTCTTTAACGTTAAAGTATAGTTTATGTCCTTTAAAATTAAAAAAAAGTCGGTTCTCGTTTTATATTCAATATTTAGAGTCGACTCCCATTCTAAAATTGATTTAGAGTAGGTTTTAAATGTTTAAAATTTTGCGCCTTTGTGTTTTGCAACAGTTGGGCTGTTTTCTATAAGCGTAAGGGAGAAAAGAGTGTGAGCGTGAGTAAAAAGTTGCCAGTGCGCGGTGATTAAACTATTTGATTTCGATCACATGTGCTAGTGCGCGGCTACCCTAAGGCTAGCCGCGCACTAGCAACTTTTAGTTGCGAAACTGCTTGGTTCGAGCAACTAAAAAGTTTGTGTTTTGACACAAACTAAACGATTACCTAAAATAAGTTCGCCATTTTATTGAACATATAATTATCTGCAAATTCACCGACATTCAACCAAACAGTTCATCTGTTTTCTATAAGTAACCAAACAGTTTCGCAACTAAAAATTGCTAGTGCGCGGCTAGCCTAAGTGGTATCCGTGAATTTGACAGCAAAACTTAGAAATTAAGCTAAAGATTCTTTGAATATTATTAGGAATTTTTTTCTACCGTCATTTCTATATTGACTGATAGTTTCTATTTCTATAGTTGACACCTAGTTTAGGCAGTTAAGTAAGAAAGACATCAAACTTCTTTGACATCAAATTGCAAGTATGTATGACCCTGTTTAGATTGGGAAGATTGAGTACGGACTGGTGAGTACCATCGTGTTTA
This sequence comes from Philhelius festivus, assembly GCA_963931855.1. Lineage (NCBI taxonomy): Eukaryota > Metazoa > Arthropoda > Insecta > Diptera > Syrphidae > Philhelius > Philhelius festivus. The sequence continues at coordinate 11,292,749 of OZ007557.1, read as the reverse complement.
CATTAAAAAAAACTTTGAGGCGCCTCACGATGGGTTTTACGTGGAATTATTTAAATCGAAACATTTTTTTATCGTCATTAATAAATATTTATCAGGAAACTTGTTTGCTCTTTTGTCCAATTCGTCATTTTTTCCTTAAAAAATTCACACGAACAAAATTAAATACTTTTATAGACAGACAGCTGTTGTTTTCTTGAAAATTGACAAATTGAAATGGACAAAATGAAATAAAACGAAACGCTTCGGTTATGAAACAGTACTCACGAGTCCAGTTTTTATGTTTTCTTCATGCCTCACGAGACCTCTCACCCCGCACTTTTCTTGCCATCAAATTGCCGTGAGTCCGTACTCAATCTTCCCAATCTAAACAGGCTCTATGACATTTGAAGTTACTAAACGGACCGTTTAACACAATACATTTTCCTGACATCTTTTACCAAACAGACCTATATATTTTCGATTTTTACTGTACCGAACACGCACGTGTTCATCCTTTCAGTTTTGACATTTGAAATTTGTTGCCGCTTTGCTTGTCGAAAGAACGAAAACCGAAAAGTTTTCTAATTAAATATTAAGTAATTTTACAACACAAAAATGGAAGAACTATCAGCATTTGCAGCATATAAAAAGTCTGGCTTAAGCAAATCATTGAAAAAGCAGGCAGACAAAAAACAGAAACAAAATAAAAAGAAAAAGCAACCGAATAGCTCTCCGAACAAAGCGGCTTTAGCATCAAATCGTAAGCAAAATGGGAAAAACACTCAACCCGGTGTCGAAAAACAAGAAAATGTGCAAAAAATCAGCAAAAAAAGAAAACAAAAAGAAATCCAGGAAAATTCAGCAAAAAAAGCCAAGTCAGCAACCACTCCACTTGTGAATCATGTCATAGAAGAACCAAATCTAACTGAGGCTGAAGCCACTACAAATGAAGGTAAAAAACAGTTTTTAAAGAAAAAAAAGAAGCAAACAGATGAATTTGCTTCCGATAAAATATCCAAGTCCATAGTGACTTCAAGTGAAATCGAAAAGACTGCTACAGTAGTGAAAAAGGAGCTCCCATCTCCATCAGCAAATTTGCCAGTTCGTAGTAATAGCATCAAGGAGGGAAAACAGCTATTTAAATGGTTGATATCTCCCATTGGAGTTGACATGTTCTTCGAAAAGTTCTGGGAGAAGGCGCCTTGCCTTATTGAGCGTAACAATCCCACCTACTTCAGCAAATTGATTTCCTTTGAACTGATCGATCAGATGTTAATCAACAATCACATTGAATTTACAAAAAACATCGACATAACATCCTACAAAAATGGTGAGTCTGGTTTGAAAGTCTAATTTTAAGTATAGTCCAACACATCGCAATGAGTTCTTCTTGATTGTCTCGTGCTGGATCTACGGATTCTTTCTCTTAACTTATATAGCAATGCAACTATCCCTTGAATGGAACTGGGTTCTATCACACAGGTGTAGATATTTATACCTTCGGACGGTTGCTCCTTCAAATTTTTAAAATGCCTTTTTGATGTTCTCAGAGTAGTTATCTTGCAAAGTGTTCAAGGTGCTAGATGGTCAGTCATAACGGAGGTCACTGTAGGATCAGATTGTGATGTATGATGGTCGTGTGTGGTGTTAGTTTGTCGCTGATTTGTTTTAATCGTATTCCATGATCATTTTGTTGATTGAATGGCTCTTAAAGTAATGCATCCAAACTTCAAGTAATTAATCGTCCAAATTATGTTTTACGCCTCTTCTCGTATATCTGTTCTTTCAAGGGAACTGCATCTTCCGAGTTAGTCACAAATCGTCATGAAACGCCCGTTTCGACTGTTCGCTCGTCAAAAAATTTTAGCTTGCCTCCTCTTTCTTGCAGATTAACTTTACTATTTAAGAATTCTTGTGTTGAGGAGTCCATGATATTTTTTCTTTGTATACTGTGGCAAACAGGAATTGTTTTTACTGTGAACAGTTTGTATGTCCAATTTCTATGCCAATGTAACGCAACATCTCTATCAACTCGTCTCATTATTGTCCAAACTGCTAATAATATGTATTTGTATATTGATCCTTTCGACTGTTTTGTATGAACCCAAATTAAACTAGGAGACTTTAAATTATCTTTTGAAAGGGCTGCAATATATTTTTCTATTTTAATCAGTTTAGAAACATCGAACTTAAAAATTACATAACACAACTTTTAATTGAAAATTTTGCAGGCGTCCGTGAAACTTTAAATCCGGAAGGACGGGCGATACCGCCAGTAGTATGGGATCACTATTCTAATGGATGCAGCATACGTCTACTGAATCCGCAAACTTATCTATCTGCCATTTTTGCAATGAATACATCGCTGCAGGAATTATTCCATTGCATGGTTGGATCTAATGCTTATTTAACTCCTCCCAATTCACAGGGATTTGCTCCACACTACGATGACATCGAAGCCTTTGTTCTACAGATTGAGGGGCGAAAACGCTGGAAGTTATACAGTCCCCGAAATGAAAATGAGCAATTGCCACGATTTTCGTCTGAAAACTTTGCCCAAAATAAAATAGGCAAACCTATTTTAGAAAAGGTACTTATGCCAGGAGACATACTGTATTTTCCACGCGGAACAATACATCAGGCGTTCACTGAGCCTGGATACCATTCTTTACACATAACACTTAGTGTATATCAAAAGCAATCATATGCTGATCTGTTTGAGAAATTATTTCCCATGATTCTTCAACGTGCTATAGCAGAGAATGTCGACTTTCGCCGAGGTCTACCGTTGAATGTGTGGCACAATGCCGGCATTGTATATTCAGACGATTCAACACAGGAACGAAAGGAATTTCTTCGAAAATGTCGCGATCTTATTTCGAATTCCTTAACAGAAATTCCAATTGACCAAGCTGTTGACCAATTAGCAAAGAAATTCCAACATGAGGCACTCCCACCAAATATCACTGAAGCCGAGAGATGCCGAACAATATTTGGCAGCAAGAATACAGTCGATTCCAAAGGAAATTGTGTTACTGACTATAGTATCAACTCAATGACTAAAGTTCGTTTGTTAAGGGCAAATATTATGCGTCTTGTTGAAGAGGAAGATTCAATTCGGATCTATTATTACGTGGACAATTCCAAGGAGTACTGCGAATATGATCCGAATTATATTGAAATAGAAAATGAGTGCGCAACCAGCGTTGAGGTTTTAATTAAGTCTTATCCAGAATATGTTGCTGTCAATGAATTACCATTGGAGGATGACGAGGAAAAGAAAATAGGAATTTTAACAGCGCTATGGGAAAGGGGATTGTTGATGTTGGAAAAACCAATTAGTTGTTAAAGATATAAGATCGTTGTTTTATTTGCTTAGTAATAAACTTTAAATTGATTTAAAAAAAAGCTTAAGCTTAACTTGTAAACTACTTTCATGGAAACGTAATGTACAGGTAGCTTCTGATGGATAAATACTAGAAGTGGTCTTTTTTTCATCACATGAAGTACATCATAATAAACTACAAACGGTAAGAAGAGGTTGAGTTTATAAATGAAAGTAGCTCAGTAAATCTACATTTAATTGCATAAGGTAAATATTGTCTGTTTTAAAGTGTTTCTAATTTTTTTTTTTTTTAGATGTATTGCTGCTTGGTTTCTATAACGAAAGCAAGTTTTAATGTGCACAAATTCTTAATGCTGAATAAGACAAAAGACTGCCCTTTTAGTACGAATCTTGGCACTTCTATATTCAGAAGTAAAGATATTTCTTTGGTGAACTATGTAGTAGTCTCCTAATAGGTACGCATTTCATATAGGCACAACCTGGGACCAAATCACGTGAGACTTGTACACGCAACAGATTAAAGCAGCAACAGCACCAGTATGTATGCTTAGCTACGATAGTTCGTGCAATCATCTTGGAAACGTGAGGTAATCTCGAACGAGGTACATGCTGTTGACGATGTTGTTGCTCGTTTTGCAGAGAGCTTTCTTTAATTTCTTGTATGTATATACCTTTGTTATAATAGTGGGGTATAGTATTACACATTCGAGTAGTACGGCTGAAGAATGAATCTGTATTTTACACTACGCAAAACAAAAGTTTCCGTAATAGAACTGTGTCCAATTAGAATAAGGGCTCTGTTTTGAATTCTGCTTAAGAGGTGCAGGTGAGTTTTAGGAGCACCTTCCCTGTAGAGTTGTGCAAAACAGTTCCAAAGGCGGAACGAACATGGAACGGTTCTTTTTCCGGTCGGAACTAGTTCCTGGAACCATGTCCGCGGAACTATTAAGATTTGATATTAAGTGGCATGAGCTAGACAAATTTCGGTGCGAAGAACTAGTATAGCCAGAATTTAAAGACTTTTAAGTAACTTTATTCAATTTTTATATTTAACAAATAAATATTGAAATTTTGAACACAAAACAGTAATATGAAAAAAAATTCAGCTTTCCAATTGACATTTTTAACTAAATCATTATAAATATAAGAAAAATAATAAATAAATAACAGAACAAATATTGACACAAAAACAAAATAAGAATTCAATCTTAGGTAAATATTTTAAGGTTTTTTTCTTTAGTGTTACTATAAGATTTAAAATCTAAACTTGAATATATCAGCTCAGAAAAATAACAAATATACCTAATAGTTGATCACACAAAATTTACATTAAAAAAATCAGTCTTTAGTCAACATTTTAAAGTATTTTGTTTTTAGTTGATAAAAATTTATTGAAGCATTAAAAGAAATTCAAAAAAATACCATTGAATTGTTGAAGGGCAAATTATTTGTGTCCCTTTCAAATGTTTTTGTTTCGCTTTCCACAAACAACTAAACATGGATGTTTTGCATGTTCATTTGGATTCCAAATGCACTCCTCTTCGTAGTGAAGACAATTAAAAATGACATAAGAAACCGTTCTGAGTTAAAAAAAATTAAATTATACAAATACCAAAATCCACATAAATACTATGCCGAAATTGCAAATCAAATGACAATAATTCACATTCACAACAGCAAAACAAAACAAAAACATTCAACAGTTGAACAGAAGAATAAAATAAAAAAAATAAAATTACCCCTATCCACCTGCATACGATTCCAAAATTCCAGATCAATTCACAACAGTAAAACTACTAAAAATAAAATGCACGACTGGGTCGCACGAACTTTCTCCTATTTAGTCTATTACATATGAGCAAGTTCGTGCGAATTTTAAAAACGAATGTTATAAAAGAAAACTGTTCATATGGATAAAATAGTTTTTTTTCAATTCTTTTAGTAGTAAGAGATAAAAACAGAATGCTATGCAAATATGAATCGTTCTATTGGTTTTTTTTTGAAAAAATAAGCTTTTATATACAAAATTTTTAAAACATTTGTAAGAAAAAATTTGGTACGCCAACTTTAAGTTTTTATTATCGTACGAATAAAAATTAAATTTCCAAAAAAAATATTGAGCCGTTTTTGAGATATCGAATTTTCAAAAAAAAAATGACTTTTTATCCAAAAAATCACAAAATATTTTTTTTAAGTTCTTAAATGCATGTGTTTTAAACATTTTAGAAGCATTTCTATAAAAAATTTCATTAAAATCCGCCATGTGAGTGAGAAATTCAAAACCAGACAAAATGGTTTTATGTAATATCTTAATTTCAATTTTTTTATTAAATTAAATATCATAAGAATTTATTGAAAGAAAAATTTTTTTACCAAAGTTCTAAGCGCCATTTTCGAGAAAAATACGATTTTTGAAAACCATTTTTTGTACCTTTATTTTTAGGTAAAATATTTTTTTTTCCTCACGTCTTGTATATTATATTGAGAAACTTTTATTTATTAAGTTTTAAAAAAATCTAGTATGGGGTTTACAAAATGTTGAGTTTTGAAAAAAAAATTTTGAACTTTTTTTAAAAATCCAAAAAATTCTTTTTTGAAAATTTGAATACAAAATACTATATGTATAATTTTTGGGGAGCTTTAGCAAAAAAAAATTATCAATCTGTGGTACCATTTTCGAGAAAATCAAAAACAAAAAAAATTGTACCTTGGGAGGATCTCTCAATAACCATTTTTCGGAACATTTTTTTCAACCATTATTAAGCTTTAACTAAATGAAATTTTTTTTGTATTTTTATTTTTTAAATCTGTCGATTCGTATAGCAGGTACCGTTATTTTTGGTCTTAAAAAAAAGAAAAAAATGTGTGGTTGGGAAAAATTACAAATGATATCTACCAAGTTTCACGAAAATCGGCCAAGCCGTTCAGGCTGTAGTCGAACAGACAGACAGAATTGCGAGACCCACTATTTTAGCCTTCACTATCATCGTAATGTCAACTTTGATCAAAATCTCGAGTTCAATTTTTTTTTCCGAATTCATAACTTGCCTTATATTCGGCTCTATTGAGGTAACCGTCGGAGCGGAACTTTCTCCGCAACGCATTCCTCGTCGGAGATTCAATTTCAGTTCGAAGTAGCTTTCATCGGAAGAAATTTTACAGAAATGCAGCGACGCATTGCGATGTATATAAATTTCAGACAGAGATGTGCTAATTAACCGATAAATCGAAAATGCGATACATTTTCGATAGTTTTTTATAAAATAAACACCATAAGCGTTTTGAACCATTAAAAACCGGTGAGAGAGTGTAGTTTATTGTTTATAAAAAGTATTTTTTTCAATTATAATGCGCTAGTGTTTTTTAGAAATGTAATTAGATGCACCGATTTTTAAATCAAAACTATCGAATAAAGTCCCCTCCCTATTTCCAAACGTATGTTTTTTGTTTCCATTTGAAGTGTCAAAAAAAGAATAAATTGAAAAAAAAAACTTGAAAAACAATATTTTATATTTATTTGACTAATAGGTACTTTAATCACAATGGAAATATATCAATGCACAAAACAAAAGATCACGAAACTTTTTTTCCATTCAAACTTCCATTTGTCTTGGTCCCAATTAATTTAACTGATTGGGCCAGATCTTCACAAACACTGCTACAATTTCTGGTGTCCTTTTGGTGTTATCCGCTCATATTGTTGTGAACTTGTTTTTTCGTTCTGCCTAAGAAAAAAAGTCTATTATAAATAGGTAACACAAGTTAACACAAATAAAGTTAATTCCTTTATTACTTACATTTTAATTAACTATTTCTCTAAAAAGAAAACACTTTCCGCAACAAGAACTTGTCGGAGGATTTCGGAGAAAATTTTGTTTGTATGTGTCAGAAATAAGACCATTAGAAGTGCTTCATCGCACACAAATGGCATGCGTTGAATTTCGTCGGACAGAATTTCCGATCAGCTGATCGGAGAAATACCATGAAGCAAAATGTCTCCGATTCGTAGGAAATCGGAGAGAATTCCGCTCCGACGGTTACCTCAATAGGGCCGATTACCTATAAGTCGCAAGAAAAAACACTATTCATTATCATTAGATAAAAAATCCAAAATTGTATCCTATCTCATCTGAATCTGAACAATAAAAGAATAAACGTATACGAGCAAGTTATGATTCCCATCCTAATAAGAAAAAGAAAGAATGGAAATACAATGAAAACAAAAGACATGGAACTATTAAGGGAACTATGAGTATGATAAAGAGATCGGACCGATTTATATTCAGCCGGACATGAAGGAACTACATACGACAAATGAACTAGGTATACTCCATCTCCATACCTAAAACAAAAGACATGGAACTATTTAGGGAACTATGAGTATGATAAAGAGATCGGACCGATTTATATTCAGCCGGACATGAAGGAACTACATACGACAAATGAACTAGGTATACTCCATCTCCATACCTAAAACAAAAGACATGGAACTATTTAGGGAACTATGAGTATGATAAAGAGATCGGACCGATTTATATTCAGCCGGACATGAAGGAACTACATACGACAAATGAACTATACTCCATCTCCATACCTAGTAATAAGAGTGGAACTGCGAAGAAATGTTGTAGGCAATGTGCTTGAAGAAGATATGGAACTATTTCGTTCCTGTATGTATCTACTATTGTCTTTCCAATCGGTGCGAACTGCGTTTAGGTAGGTAGGCAGATTTAGATTTTTGTGTGGCGCTCAACTCAACTCGTTCTCATACTTGTGTGTTGGCTTTGGTTGGGAGTTTCGCAACATATGTATGCGTGTGTTTGTGTATTTCAATTTGTATCTAAACAGGCACAGAGCCATATTCGCTCTCGTTGGCTTTCTCGTTCTTCTTTTGTTTCTACATTGTCGGAACTATGGACATGTTTGAATTCAGTTTGTGGAACGAAAGGAAATGTGTCCGAGTAAGGACATAGTTCCTGGAACTATATAGGTCCGGAACTACCCAACTCTACTTCCCTGATATTGGAGTTATACTCAAGCTAAGGACGACGAATGTATGCCTTATAAATTGTAGTCAGATCAAATGGGGAAGATACAGACAATAAAGATCAGACAAAACACCAGCATTTATTTTTTGAATATCATACTTAAGACCGTCCAAAACAACACGAATTGACCGGCCTGAAAGGTAATTTCTAATCCAACGAAGAAGAGATTCATCGATGCCAAATGCACGCATTTTCGATAAGAGAGCTTCATGCCAAACTATCAAATGCTTTAAAAATATCAAGTGCAATAATCTTGGTTTCACCAAAATGGTGCAAAGAGATATGCCATGTGATATGGATATCGATACCTTCCCGTAAGAATGTATTAAGCGACAATTTTTTCGAAAATGACTTTTTGATGTGGAACTATACTAGAAGTTAAACGCCACATTTTGGCCTGGGTTTCACTGCCCTATCATGTTTGCAAAAGAAACTAGAGAGAAAATAAAATTGTAGTAACCGCCAAGTTTTCTCACTGGAATAATGTTGCTCCCTGAAATTTGTATTATCCGCCAGTAAAATTATGCTAAGCGACATTTTTAAAAATATTATTGTCTTAAGCAACCAAACGTCCATGAAAAAAAATTGTTATATGTCGCTTAGTTTAACCGAAATTTTCGCTTAGCACACTCATCCAAATAGAACTTGATCCATTTTTGTCGCTTATAATACTCCAGATATGGTTGTCTTTGCTTTTCAATTATTGTCTATCAAGTAGGCTACTACTTTTTTTCCATTTATTTAGTGTTTTTTGTTGTTGTCATCATAAGCCCATTTGACATTGTATCAAGCGCCAATGCTTTGACCACGAAAATGTACTAAGCGACAAAAACTTCTTATCTGATTAAAATTTCGATTTTGCAATGATGTCAAGTTTTGTATTGTAAAAATCCCTCTCCAAATCTGTTTCTTCCAATAAAATACACAAAAAAATAACTAAATGAGACGTTTTTTTCGTTTCCCGAACAATTTTAAAAATGTCGCTTAATACATTCTTACGGGAAGGTATCGATATGTTATCTGTAGCAACACTGAAGACTGAAACAAAATTCAACATTTGTTATAAATATCCATTTCTTCATAATTGCAAATTAAAAGCAGAAGCGAATAACAGCTGACAGTTTAAAATGACATTTGGTGATCTGTCAAACAAAATTACAAATTTTACACTATTGTATTTTTCTGTATCAAGTATAAGGGTAAAGTACAGATGCAAAAGTCTTGTATCTTGTGTCATTATATTTTGTTGTTGGAGTGTACGAAAATTTTACACTTTAATTCAAGACTATAATTCAAGACAATAATTCAAGACTAACACCGCATCTTGAATATCCTTCATATTTGGTATTAATCACAATATTTTTCGCATGAGCCGCTCTTACAAAAAAACGATTTTAATCTATTTTCTGTTTCATAGTTTAAAAGTAGAAGAAGCCTTATAATTAAGAAAAACTAATTTAATTATGTTGATGTTTGAGGTGCAAAAACAGCTTACATAGATGAATGCTACAAGTGCTTGCAATGAAAAATATATTTTCTCTTGCTGACTCTTAACCACTCCTGCAAAAGCTGCAAAAAATATTTGTATTCTTCTCAATGGTTTAAACGCTTTAAAAGGTTTCTTAATATATTTCTATTTTTCCCGCACAAACTGTAACCTTAGCTTTATGTATGGTGGATACGTTCATTCTGTCGGCAGGAGTTAACATGTCGGTAAGGCAGATCAAAAAAGAACTGTAGGTAAATCATATGTTGTTTGACATTACTATTTCCAAATTCACCACACAATCTTCATCTTTTCTCCTATCGGTACGGTTTTGTCTGTGTCCACTCTTGGTTTTTAATAAAACACAATTTCGGTAAAAAACAATAAAATTATTTAATTTCGATTATTTAAAAATGTTTATCACAAATGTTTTAATGAAAAGAGTCAAAAGCAAGTAAGTAAATACATTTGTTTGAGATTACAATTGCTAAACTTTAAAATACCATCCTCCTTTTTTTACCTCAAATTTTTAGGAAGCTCATGGTTCTAATGGAAAGTGTTGTTAGTGGACATCAATTCAATATTATTCGTGAGCGTTTGGCTGATAAAATAGAAATAGTTCGATTCGATCCATATAGTAAGTACATTTTTATTTAATCATTATTTACCAATAAATGTTAATATTTATTTGTTGAACTGTGTTAATGTAAAACGCAGTTCAAAGAGATTCTGTTTACAGAGAGCGGCGAAAGATTCGCAGTGCTTAGGGGACTTGGATTTGTTGTGGTTTTTGGCCAAATGTTTCATAATAAATTATACAAAATGTTAAAATAAAAACGAAAACATTTATCAACGCATAAAAGCTTTGTTAAATTTGTTAAAGAAGTTAGCGTTATTGTTTCAATTTTGGCGCAATTATAAAAGAATGTACAATATGAAGTACATTGGTAGGTAATCTTGTTGGATTTTTTGTTTTTGTGTTTTGGGAAGGGTAGGGCTGCTTTGTAAGTGTTTTTTTTTTTTGGTTTTGATTGGGCTTTTGCATTTTCTATTTATTTCCGCTTTTTGTGTACTATATTTGTGTGTCTGCTTTCTGCTAATTATGCTTTGATTCTTGTCTTTGGTATTAGGTAAAATATAACAAGCTATTTTTGATTAAAATGTCTACTATGAGAAGAATAACTACCAGGTAGGTAAATATTCAGAATTAAAATATGGTGACAAATTCTACCAACTTCTCTTTACTAGTTTCTAAGTTTGTAATCGGTCCTCGTCTGATATAGCATACAAGCATTCGACTTATAACGTGCTTATTCTCTTGTGTAACGTTGAAGTAGACCCGGTTTACCATAATTGTCGGTTTTAGGTTAGAAAACAAAATACATTTCCGTTTCCGGATAAAATAAAATGTACGGCTAGATAGATAGCACGAACATATTTGTATAGCTTCGCAACAGAAGACTTTCAGTTCTAATTAAAAAGAAAGTATGCAATTTTAGTTAGATAGGTAGAAAATTATAGACCGAGATAAATAATCAAAGTAGTTTGAACAGAAATGTTCGAGTTACTGAAGAAATTGAATATCTTAGAGATATTCGGCAACGCACACTTTGTCGCAGGTTCAAATTGCTTTCGAGGTATCGAAGCAAAAATCCTCCGAATCGTACAAAATCGGAGAATTTTCCGCTCTGAACGGATACCTCGGGGAGAGTACGATAACTTAGGCGCCAAAAATTGATAACGGATTTTTGTAGAAGGGTCAAATACAAGCATTTTTTACTATGGGAGGGGGGGGTCTATCTCACCCCGTTTAGGAGGTAGGGGCGATTTTAGAAAAATATGACTTAAATTGAAAAAAAAAAATATTAAAAAACAACGGCAACACTTACAATAAAATACTATACCGGTTTTGAAAGCCAGAAGTCTGTTCTATAATCGTAAATTTAAATTAAATTATTTATGTCAATAGTTTTTGAAAAATTTGCATGCAAACTCAAAATTTTGTTAAAAAAAATGAAAAAAAAAAAGTTTAGACCAATTTTTTTCAAAATTGTAAAATGAAGTGCTTAATTGGCTTTTTGTGGTCAATGCTACTATTAATTCTGAATCGAACACAAAAAACCGAATGGGTTTGTCCCTTCTAGTTTTTGAGAAAATCGAAAATTACTAAAACTACTTTTTATGAAATTTTTGATTTTTGGTATTTAACTACGGTGATTTCATTTTGAGGATTAATGTTAATGTGGTTAATTTGTAGGTAAAGTACAGCAAATCATTTAGGGTTACCAAGAATGCACCAGAGGAGGTAGAATTGCATGGCATTTCGCGTCTCAGTCAGTCAGTTTGTGAGTAAGTCAGGTGTTACTTAAAAATAGTCAAGTCAATTTTCCAATTTCTTCTAAAAACGCGATGCTTTTGAAATATTTTTTTTGAAATATTGAAAAGTTATTTAATTTAGGATGAAGTAGTGGATGCTTAGTCGCCATTCTTTATTCAAAGAAAAAAATACTTCACTCTTACAAAGGTTGAATAACGAATGACCTTGGTAAACAATAACCTGTACCATGTTAGCATTAAAAATGTTAGACACAAACAATAAACATACATATTAATTAAGGAATTATATAAATTTGCTGCATTCGTACAGTAGTACCTAGGTAATGTGAATTTTTCACAATGTATTAATTTTTCATGTCTGAACATTTTAAATGTGCAACTTTGGGCTACGTACATACATATATTTAGTAGACATTGGATATAGACCATAGGGTAAATTCAAAGTTTCTTTAAATCCAGATTCTGTAAATCCAAAAGAAACCTTGCATACACCCAACCTCGCACCTACCCCAAATCCTATAGTGTGCCCAGGCAGGGGGGTTGCAGAGGGGCAGCATGCCCCCCCATACATATCTCACTATTTATACGCCGTAATGCGTAAGCAACCAAAAAAAGCAAATATCCCATAAAAAAGTAGTTTTAGTTATTTTCAATTTTCTCAAAAACTAGATGACATAAAATCATCTAGTTTTCAGTTTTTGAATAAGAATATATTAGAGCAACGAATTTTAGGAAAAATAATAATATATAACTTTGCAGTTTTGAAAAATTAAACTTTAAACTTTTTTTTTATGTTTTTTTTTTTCACCAAAATTTGAGTTTAAAACTCGTTTTTTCAAAAACTGTGCATAGATTCTACTTGATTTAAAAATTATCTAATAGATCAGAGTATTGGCTTTAAAAAAAGATATAATACTTAATTGTAAGTATTACCGTTATTTTTTAATATGTTTGTTTCCATTTTAGTAACTTTTTTATAAAATTGCCCCTCCCGCCCAAACGGGGGGAGATAGACCCCCCCCTCCCATAGTAAAAAATGCTTGTATTGAACTGTTCTACAAAAAACCGTTATAATTTCTTGGCGCCTAAGTTATCGTACTCTTGCCGATACCTCGCTAGGGCCGATTTTCGTGACTGAATGTGTTGAGAAATGATTTTAGTAATTTTGGTTGTTGGAAAGAATAATATTGAATTGACCAGATACGTTAAATGAATTTAGGCCAAGCAAGTGATTAATATCCAATATGCTGTTGCATGCTGTGCAACTCTTTTAAGTAAGTGCTGGTGAGTAGGAGCTGTATGTCCTAGTCGGAGGCGAGCAAAGGTAGTATTTTGTGTTTTTAAAGTCGATGTTGGGTTGGTAATAGAAAAGCGGTCTTTGTTAGTCCTAGAATAGTATGTAGGGTAGCAGAGCCAATCTTCTAGGCGTTTCTTCTTATTCAAACTGTCAATATGCCTTTTGAGATCCAGTTTGGAATATGCGTTGAAAATATGGACAGGAAATTTGACTGCTAAATTAGCTTCTCTACGTGAGTAAAAAGAGTATTCCATCCTTTAGTTTTTGGGTTTGTTATTAATGATGTTGTTTGTGTTCCTTTTTCAATATTTAGATTTAGCAGTACAGAGCCTGGATTGATCTTCCAAGTTGAGGTTTATCTGGCATATTTTATAGGTACTATCTCCATTTGCTTTGCAGTAGAAATTACTTTTGAGATTGTTGAAGGTGTATTTTGCGGCTAAGGTAATGTCTTTGTTAATTAAGTTGCTTGAGTAAGAGAGTTTGGGAATCAGCTTCAAAAATTCTTCTTGCCTCTGCTCTAAGGTTGGAAGTCCAGCTTCTGCCATGATATTTTTAGGGTGGTTTAAGAAGATAAAACGTCGTCTTTCGACACTTGCCATATATACATAAACCATAATCAATTTATATTAAAGAGCGGGTAATAATACAAAGCGTGTTATGAACTTCTAGTTTTTTGCTTGATAAGTAGCTTACAATTTGGGACCTATTGGCTAGGTTTTTTTCAAATATGTACAGATGTTTCCAATTATATTTAGTATTAAATAATAGCCCTAAAATGTTAGGTTGTTAACATTTTCTATTTTGATATTGTAAAGATTAAGTTCAAATTGACAGGATAATTAACGAAAAACATGCATTGTCTTACACTTATCGAAAGATAGTTTGGCACCAGACGTGGTACACGAATTAAAAATATCATTAATGATATGCATTTTACTTCGTCAAGATCGTTAATTCTACAAATATCATGTGCGTATATGCAGTGGTCTAAGACTTTATATTTGGCTATAATTGTGCTCATTGAATCTAATTGTAGAAAATTATGCAGAATTCAAAAATGCAAAAAACTAAAATAGTTTTTACCTAAAAAATGTCAGTATTTTTAAAAAATGATTTTGTTATGCAATATTATTTAAGCTTTAAAATCGTATAAATGATAACTAGAATATCGAATTTGCAAACCCGGTTCTATGGCAGGCTAATGACAGTTTAAAACTAGCATTTTTGATATCAATTTATTTGATATTTGTAGTTGTATTGGACGGTTTCAAGTCTGAAATTCATAAAATAAATGCTGGTTTGCCACAGGGCTTCGTTTTGTCTCCGACTATCTTTCTGATGTTCATCAATGATCTTTTAATCCATTAAATTGTTTTGCTTACGACAGTAGTCTCAGTTTGTCATATTCGTTTTTAGATGTATGTTCTTGTTCTTCAGTAGTGGATTTAAACCGTAGCGTATGATAAGCTCATTAAATTCTGATCTCCATACCATTGTTAAATGGGGAACCATTAACCACGTAGAATTTAATGCTTC
This sequence comes from Philhelius festivus, assembly GCA_963931855.1. Taxonomy (NCBI): domain Eukaryota; kingdom Metazoa; phylum Arthropoda; class Insecta; order Diptera; family Syrphidae; genus Philhelius; species Philhelius festivus. The sequence continues at coordinate 11,277,717 of OZ007557.1, read as the reverse complement.
AAAAGCTCAATGCTGTAGGTCTTTTGTCGTTAAAGTGAAACTCAACCCACATGCCGCTATCCATAAGCGTAACTTGCATTCAAAAAACCGAACATATCTCAGTTCTCTGTATATGCATCACAGACCATCTTGTCGCAAGAAATTGTTCATCTTTCTTTATGATCTGGCTGTAATCTATAGGCCTATACAAGGCTCGAGTACAATTTCCATATTTGGGCAGAATAAGCGATAAAATTGGCCACTTTAATGCCACTTACTCCGGCTGTAAAACTTGGCCAGATTCTATCAGCAAGTATTGACCGCGCATTAAATTTAAAATTTTTCTCAAATTGAATTAATGAGGATAATGAATTTCAAATGCATCAATCACATCTCAAATCCCACCATCTCTCTCATGACTATGATTGTAAAATTTTGAAATCCTTCCTAAGTATTCTATTTATTTCCAGAATTTTTTTAAAATTCGTACTGGCCGAAAAATGCATTCGTAAGCATTTAGACTAGGACTTTTCGTTGTAACAAAAATACGGTAATGTTTTCGTTTAGTCGGTTGGCTAGGAAAAAAGTAGACATAATTTAGTCGATTTTCTATATACAGCTTATTTTAATTTAATTTAGACGCTTTTTTTAATTTGATGGATCCTTATCCGATTAAACAAACTGTTGGAAATCGATTTTACTTGAACTAAAGCAACGTGACAAGAAGCCATTCAAATGTAAAAACGTAGTTTTGTAAGTACTACACCCTGAGAATAGTTCTTTTCAAAAGTCGCAATGATGTACATTGTTCAAAGTCGTTAACACATTATCCAATTATGTTTACCACCTGCCAATATCATGCTAGTTTTCACTTTTTCTGCGACTTTTGCAAAAGAAAAAAAAAACAGAACCTATCTTAATCTTTCAAAAGTTACATAAATATCACACTGACATTCGATAACCTGCCTTCACTTATTAAATTTAAGTTATTATCATGAGTTAGCCATATATACATATATATATGTACATACTTATACACCTGAAATAATTTTGTATTCAAAATTCGTTGAAGGTTCTAATTTACCTGCACAACTTGATTCTTATTAAATAACACATTGAAATCAAACATAAACAAATATTAATCACCCTTATGGAATATAAACAGCGAGTCTCAAAATCGTAGCTTCTCTTCTCTTTGTTTCTAATGTTTGAAGGAAACAAAAAAAAAAAAAACACGATGCATTTCGTCTCAAGAGAAATGTATCCTAAACTCTCCAAGTCGTTGATTTTCAGGAGCTAAAAGAATTCCATAACGTGATTTCTCTAGAAATAAAAGCAACTTTAAAAAAATCATAAAAAGCTTAAAATATATATATAAATATAATATAATAAAAATTATATTATAGAGAATACTCGCATAGTATTTTAGTGTGACCAGACTGCAAAAAAAAAAATATATAATAAATATAACATGCTTTTTACGCCTTTGTAATAATAGAATATACATTATACACAATAGGGTGGGGCTAACAAAAATAACCAGTGTATTTGTACATACAGTATAACCTCTTATATTGAAAATTTCCTCATTGCAACTTTGTATTTTCTTTTATAAAAATCCTTTAAAAAAGTCTTAAAGAATAATTTATAGAGCAACACTATCGAAATGCATATCGATATGCTGCAGTTATTCGGGAAGAAGAAATAAAAATATATTAAAAAACACAGCGGAGTAAACAAAAATCCAGCGGTTCTTCCGGTTGCAACAATGGTCCTTGGACCTTGTAAGCGAATAATCCGAGATCTTTGTCCAGAATTCTCCCCAGGCTAGTGCGAGAAATGTTGAGCTGTTGATATCAATGGCGAGTTGATGAAAACACTATATGGCCCACCCTGTAGATATGAAATCTCATGTCACTTTTGACAGTTTTGTCATAACCCGAACTCGCCACAGCAAAATACCTAGATCTACTTAAGAGAATTTACTCACTAGGGTGAGTTCAGGGTATTCAAATTTAAGTCGACCCCAGAATGACTTCAGGGCTCAAAGAATAAACCTAGCAATAGGGAATTTAATAGGAAAAAATATTCATAGCATATAGAGAATAATAAAAGGCATAATAAAGTGGTTCAGTAATTCTGTTCCTCTAGAGCTTATGTTGAGGTGTGAATTTTCTTCAAACATTCGACATAACCCGCCTTTGGCTGAGTTCTTAATTGCAAGCTTTGTTGCCCATTCCCTGCTAAAAATATGTGCCAAATACATTTATGAACACAATTTCAACAATTTCTGTATGTTAAGATATTTTTTTCTTTTCTTTTCATTTCTTTTTTTTTTTCAAATATAATATTCTATATATTCTGGTCATACTAATTTATGGAGAAAAACTCTCATAATATTGCATTACCTATTGTAACAGAAAATCAATGGGCATGTAGAAAGCTTAGAACACAACAGCTCGCTTCTACCACTAACCTCTATATTCTGACGGCACGAAAGGAAGGCAGAGGGTTGTACGTAAATGCGATTATATACCCCTCGCGCGCATTTGAAACCTTATGAAGCCCGTCAGCTACAACGTCATCATCGTCAGCAGTAAATGGTTTTGTCCATGATGGTTGGTTCCACAGCACAGACACTCTGAAGCTTTTGCCTTTTGTTTAGTTTATCACCGTCGTTCGTTCGCAGCGCAAGTTCTAGCGGAAAAAACCTAAGAGCTGAGGTTGGTTGGCTGTATCCACCACCTCCGCCTCAGTAGTGCGTTTTTGTTTTTTATCTTATTTCCATAGAATTAAATAAATAAAAAAATTTAACAAAAAATTCAACAAAAAAATAAAAATTGAATCTCGAATGTGGCGCAATATTGGATAAACCATTGTTGGTTTAAAAAAAAAAAAAAAGATACCCTATCTTGTGTGAATTTTCGTCGCCGCGAAGTGTTAACATATCGTGAGCAAATTACAAAAAAAAAAAATGAAAATTGTTTTCTTTTTTTTTAAATTTTCATCTCAAAAGTATTTACATGATTATTATTATTAATTGTAAACCAAATACAAGTGCCATACAGTAGTGAAACAGTGGAAAAAAGTATTCCCAAAGTGCAAAATAAATATCAAGGTGTGTACAAAGTATACAGTGTTAGCTGCTGAAGCCTATAGCCATTGGCATAGGGTGTGGGTTTCATGCTTAATGTTTTCTTAGGGTCGTATAAGTAATTTAACAAAATACAAATGCAATAAACAAAATCTTTTTAACTTAAAAAGAGCCATCGTTTCAAAATCTGTTTTTTGTAGGATTTTTTATTTCCTTGTACCTATAGACACTGAAAAGTGGTCAAGAAGGCGCCTCCGCAAACATCTTATTACGAAATTTCTAGGACCTTTTGTGAATAATGAATGCATTTGCTAGCTGATGGGGATGGCCACGAAGAAAAAAAAAAAAAACGTATACGAAACATAACTTCTGGGACTTCTGGGAGGAACAAGGATATCTCAAAAATCAATGCGCAAGATTTCTCTTTGAGTTTTAGTTATTATTTGTGTTTTAAGTAGTTTGTATCAATGTGACAATGAGAGATATAGAGAGGGAGATAATTTCTCTTTTGAGTGTGATTTTTGTTTGTCAAGAGTCAAGGCGAATTGTTTCGAAAATGTTTACAAATTAAAAAAAAAAATCTCAAACTTTATCCTACATACTCGTACTACATATTTATAGTATTTATGGCATTTTTAAGATTCTGATGTCTACACCTGTTAAAATATAATTGCGCTTTATTTCTGAAGAAGAACAGCAAATAGCACTTGAGAGTGTTAGTTGAGAGTTGAGAAAAGTTAGTTACATAAATGTTTTAGTTTTTAGTTCAACTAATAGTTAACCTATGAATAATTAGTTGAAAACTAATTTTTATATCTGACTCTAAGTTTAAATACTTAATTAAATTTGAAGTGGTAAAGAATAAAGCCGGAAGTTTAATTTGATTAATTTGTTTTATGAATTGAATATTTATGGAATTGTCAGTCTTAGTTTCGGTTGCAGACAAGTGTTGTCTTGTTAACTTGTAGATTTGTTCTTTTCTTTACAAACTTGTAATTTTGTGAAAAATATTATCTAACAACTTCAATTGAAGCTGATCGACTTTAAGTTACAATCGAAACTATAACGCTTCGCACTCAATTAAATTAGAGCCCGAACGGCGCCCTTTGACCAACTATAATATATTAACAGGTGAAAAGTTGCCATATGGTAACTAACAATTAAAGAAATTGCGTTTCCATTGAAACAATTTTGACACCCTTCATTTGAGTCAAGCATTTATCGATATAGAAGATAACTATCCAAAACCTATCTCTAGTTTGAATGATTAGTTTTTAAACGTACAAGTAAAAGTTTTGCTTTTAATATGTTGTGACATTCTGGTTTTTAGAACTTTCCCTGGAATTATAAATCGGTGTAAAATCCAACACCTGCTTGGTGAAGTTTTCAAAGTTGTATAGATTTATTGGGGTTGAAAGTTAACAAGTTCAACAAGCAGCATATCTAATTTACATGTCTTTTTATCTACTATTTAATGAAAATTCGGTTTAATGAAGTGAGATAGATTCTTTTTTTTAATTTAAAAGATAGCATCAGTGATACATATAAATCTTTTTCTGTTTTAATTTTGAAGATTATTTAGTTAGGTAAGATGTTTTTGTTTTGTTCTCATGAATGTTTATAAAAATGTGTATTTGGTGTATAGTTTAGTTTTGAATGAACTTTTAAATAGAATGAAATCAAATTATTTGAATAGAAACATATGGAGGGTTTCGGAATTCTTGTGTTGTTTTGTGAACCTGTTTTATGAATCAATGAGTTCCTTCGTAGTCGAAAACGGGATTTCTTAAACAAAAATATTTAAAATTAATTAAAAATTATGATGAAGCTTCTGAAGTTTCTGAATGACTTTTACTAGCTGTCACAGCAGACGCTGTTCTGCTTTTTCTGGTAGGTTGTGGGTTGAGTTTAGGTTGTGTTGTATCTCTTAGCGTATGATAGATAGATCTTTAAAAATCGGGAAACACAATAGGCGTTTTTTTAAGTTCAGAAAAGAGCTCTGAACAGAGTCCGAGCATGTCAAGCATGTTGTCAACATCCTCTAAACCAAGCGTTCTTTGAGCTCTTTGAGTTGTTTTTGAAACACAGCTGAACACTTAGCTGTCACCATTTTTTTTTTTACATTTCCAACTGTCAAATGTGTCAAGCATTTAACTCTATTTGCTCAGTTATTTTATTTTGAGCTCATGGAACGCACTCTGAACACGTATACACATATTCGAAGTTTTGAACTAAAAAAAAACAATTTATTTTTCGACAACTCAAGTTCTGCGCAGAACATAAGAAGAAAAACGCCTAATAGGTTGCATTTTACTAACGATCTTTATGGGTCTAGATCTGCATTAATTTTTAACACAAATAACAAAAACAATTTGGGATCCTGCTCTCTATCTGGATGGATCTGTTTACCCTTGAGCCCAATTTCGGACGTACTGTCAAGTACAGAGATTCTTTTTTTTAGCCGCACTACACGAATGTGGAATGCTTTACCTGGCACAATGTTTTCCACTCATTTCAATGTTCAGACATTCAAAATTGAAAATTGAAATTCTGTTCAATTGTATCGAAAGCTTTTGCAAAGTCGATTAAAGAAAAATAGATAATGATGTTTTATGTCTTACATTTTTCTATGATTTGACAAACTGTCTGCAGGTGATCCATTGTAGAGAAACCTGATCTAAATCCAGCATGTTCAATAGATTGATTAAGATCAAGAATGGTTATCATTCGTTCAAAAATACATTTTGAGAAGAATCGATGATATTCTTAATGATAAGCCCAATAGCTGTTAATATCATCTTTGTTACCTTTTTTATCAATGCGAATTATTTCAGATTTCGTCCATTGTTCTGGGACTTCCTCGTGACCAAAACCTGGTTGAAAATATTTCTCAACCAGTTAGCCAGATATTCAGCAACTATTCCATTATTTCCTTAAGTGTTATCGTTTGCTAGGCTGAATATTGCTTTTTCAATTTCGCCTTTATAAAAAAAAGGTGGACATTCTTCTTCGGAATCTGTTTGATGTATTTCCAGCAGAAGATATTCTGATTGCGTCGTTTCTTTTGAGTACAGATGGTTGCAGAAATTTTTAGCTATTTTGTTTATATTTTTTCTCATATGATTTCTTCTACCATTTTTTGAAATTTTTTGGCGTTAATCTAATTTCTATATTCCTGCATTACAATTTTTGCCTTTTTAATAGATTTTTTTTCCTCGGTAAATTATAACTTCAATAGGGTTTCATTGAACGTTTTAATGTCCTGTTGCGCTTTTATGTTCATTGTTTTCTGGATACTTATTAAATCTTGTTTTTTATGATCACTCAGGCCTGTCTTTCTTCTTAGGCCATCGCTTTCGCTTGCCATTTTTACTTGCGACTTAAAGGTACTATAAGGCAAGTTATGCATTAGTAAAAAAAATCGAACTAGGGATTTTGATCAAAATTGACATTAGGATGACAGCGAAGACTAAAAAAGTGGGTCTCGCAATTCTGTCTGTCTGTCTGTTCGATACAGCCTAAACGGCTCGTCCGATTTTATTTAAACTCGGGAGATATCATTTTTAATTTTTCCCCCCACACGTTTTTTTCTTTTTTTTTTTTTTTTTTTAAAAAAACCAAAGATAACGGTACCTGCCATACTAATTTTTTTCGAAATTTTATAAATATATTCTTAAAAACTGTTGACAGATTTAAAAAATAAAAACACAAAAAAATTTCATTTAGTTAAAGCTAGGTAATAGTTGAAAAAAAATTCCGAAAAATGTTTATTTAGGGTACACCCCATGGAACCATTTTTTTTTTTGATTTTCTCAAAAAAGTTATAACCGATTTTGATCTTTTTTTTTTGCTAAGGCTCCCCAAAAGCTTAAATATAATTGTGTATTCAAATTTTCAAAAAAAAATTTTTGGATTTTCAAAAAAAAACTTAAAATTTTTTTTTCAAAACTCAATATTTCGAAAACCCCATGCTAGATTTTTTTTTTAAACTTGATAAATAAAAGTTTCTTAATATAATCTATAAAATGTGAGAACAAAAATTTTATTTTACCTAAAAATAAAGGTACCCACCATACAAATGTTAAAAAAAAAAACTAAAAAATGGTTTTTAAAAATCGTATTTTTCTCGAAAACGGCGCCTAGAATTTTGATAAAATTTTTTTCTTTCAATTAATTTTTACGATCTTTAATTTAATTTAAAAAAAAAATTGAAATTAAGATATTACAACCATTTTTTCGAATTTTGAATTTCTCATCATCCACATAACGGATCTTAATGAAATTTTATGTAGAGAAGCTTCTACGAAGTCTAAAACACATTGCATTTCAAAACTTTAAAATAAATATTTTTTTGAATTTTTGAAAAAAAATCTATTTTTTCTTTTTTTTTTTTGAAAATGGGATATCTCAAAAACGGCTCATTATTTTTTTTTTTGTAAATTTAATTTTTATTCGAAAAATAATAAAAACTTTAAATTGGCGTACCCAAATTTTTTCTTAAATATCTTTTAAAAAGTTTGTATATAAAAACTTAAAAAAAAAACACTACAACGACTTATAATTTTTGTTCTTGCATAAATTCATATTTGCATAGCATTCTGTTCTTTTCTCTTACTACTTAAAGAATTTAAAAAATTAATTCTATCCTAATAAACAGTTTTCTCTAATAACATTCGTTTTTAAAATTCCTAGTCTATTACATAGGAGCAAGTTCGTGCGACCCAGTCGTGCATTTTATTTTCTTATAATTAGTGCGCACTCAAGGGGTTACGAATACCCTTATAATGACTTAAATACCACAGCGCGAGCAGTTAGGAAATGAGGAGGGGATTTAAAAGAAGATGCCGATGCTGTGCCATATTCACCCATAATATGCTCTTCTCCGTTTTTTTCCGAATCCTAATTTTGCGCCAAAGCACTGCTCACTTGAAGTAGCCAGTTGGATTCATCCCCTCAATAAGTTCACCCTTAAAACCCATTTGGCTAGGAATGCCAATCAATCAGTTCACCCTTGAGCCTAATTTTAGTCGAAACGTCAAATTCAGAAAATGGTTTTTTTGACGCACAACACGAATATGGAATAATTTGCCCATCACAGTTTTCCCTTGTCATTTCAATTTGCAAACATTCAAGATCAATCTCCTAGTTTTGCCATCGCTCTTGCTATGTTTATGTTCACGCACACAGGAATGGTTGAGAGTTGTAAGTCACTAGGTTCACCTGGTTCTCTTCGAGCTGTTGAACCACAAAATTTAATTTAATTATAACTAAATAACGGAATGCCTACGAAGAATTTCATAAATAGGGAAAACAGAAACAAAAGAAAACGCAAAATAAACAAAAAAGCCACACTGTACTGAAAGGAGCAACGGAAATAAAAAATAAACATTGCCCAGACCAATGATTGGAGACTTCTACAAATTAGGTGATATAATTTTGCTCCTCGTACAGGGACCGTCCAAAGAAAAGCTGAATGAAAATTTTCCTTTATGATTTCTCTATATCGTTTCCGTATGCAATTTTATGTTTGATATCAGCAGCGTACTATTGGGAGGGATTTACACAAAAGTTTACATCGATTTATAAATTTATAAGAAAGCTTAACTTTTTAAAAGCAGCTCTAAAGGTTCTTTAATTTTATTTACTAAAACATATTTTTTTTGTCTATTTCAATCCATACAAAATCCTTCAAACAAACCACTCCAGAACAGAAGAGAATAGAACAGAACATAAAGAAAGCAGAACTGAAGCTTAAAATCACACACAAATTTTTCTCTAGTTTATTTTTAATTTTCTTTGAATGCCCGCCCCCTCCTCGTCAATCCTCATTCCTCACCGCACAACATTATTGAGTGACTGACTCCTTGTATTTTTAATCTTCTTTAAAATGAAAAGTGAATGCTGACTGCTTGCTTGTCAATGGCATTATTTTGAAATAAAATGGGATAGAGCCAGATGTCCAGAGAAGTAATTTTCAAAATTAAATTGGCTGTTGGGGAAATATTTAAGCTTGTAGAAAATACGAGTAGGAGGAGAATTGCTGCAGGATATAAAATCATTTAACATCGTCGTCGTTTGAAGCTTAAATTGAAATTAAATTCTAAAAGTTTACTTTAATGCGAATGATATAGGAAAGTAAAATCTTATAAGAATTTTCACAGTTGTAAGGAATGACTTTTGTTTTTTTTATTTAGATCTGTCAAAAAGCTGATTTTGACAATATTTGCATGCATTTGCTATTGGTCAAGAAAAATTCGTAATTTTTTAAATTTAAAATCAATTTCTGAAATTTTTCCTCCGAACGTCTACCATTTTACTACGCCTCCTTACACCAACACAATTTTCAGCTGTCAGTTTGACAAATGTTGTTTATGATTTGCTTAATTTATTTATTTCTTTCAAATTAAAAATTATGTTCATAAATTTAAGAAAAAAAAAATTGGAACCTCAAGCTCATTGAAAGTGATGAGTGGCTAGTTAATTTAAAAAAAAAACTCATTACATTGACAACAAAAAATAAATCAATCTGATATCGTTTTCCATTCAGCCAATATGTATTACTTTTTGGGTTTTTGAAAATTTCCTCAACATCTGCAACAGTCTTCTTTGTGTGGAATTCAATGAGCTAAATTTTCCTTTGCCAAACCAAGTGCGGGTTAAAATGACACCTCTTAATTTTTGACCGACGACGGATCCTTCATAAATAATCCAAAGATGAACGGATTTTAAAACCCACCACTTTTCTCGTTATCCACTTCATGTAACTTAGGTTAAATTGAACTATCAAGTTGTGTGAGGTGAACTTTGAAATTCTGATCCCACAGAATTATATCTACATGATTGTCTTTACACATTTTTGACATGAGTGTTTATACTCTGTGAAATAGTGTGAAAGAACCCTTAAAGCTATTCCCAATTTAAACGAAAATCAATTAATCAATCAAATATGAAATTTCACACGACCTAATTTCAACAGCTGTGTATTAATCTAATCAATTTCAATCAAAAACGCATGAGTAAAGCATAAATCCGGTTTTAAATACACAATATTATCTACAAGAGAATTAAATTTTAAAATAAAAAAAAACCAAAGACTATTAATTATTTCATTCTTCAACAATTTCAATGACACTGAAACCCTTTTATCTCAAAAGTGGAACTTAATTTTGCGCCTTTTGTTTGTTGTTCATTATAGCATGTAATTGAAAAGTTAATCATTGAAGCGAACACCTTCCAATCTTCCATTACCATTTCTCCTAATCATGACAACAACAAAAAAAAAAAATAATGAAAAGCATGGTTTATCTACTTTATGCAGATGGTTTTTATTTTTTCGTCACAATTTTTGTCCCTTATAACTTAAGTTTACATATATGTATACGAGTATATCAGCGCAAAAATTGAAACTTTGTAGTCGCCGCCGGTAGAGAAGATATACTATAATTAGAGTGACCATATTTTTGGAAATATAAAACAAACTTAAATTGAGTACAACATGGCCTGTTAAATAAGCTTCTGTTTAACTATTTCAACTTAAATAAAGGGTACTGATTGAAACTATCGGATTGAAACTATCGATTTATTCGGTACTAAGTAAATTTGCATTCATTCGATAGATTTTAATTATTCATTCATTCCTTCATCTTCGTTCATTCCATTTTTCACTCGATATCCAGTGTTGAACGATTTCAATTATTTTGCCGAAAAAGTGACTGAACGATTGTATGCACCTTACTTTACCTTTTCATTCTTTTGTTGATATTATTTTTCACGCCAAATTAATAAAACACCTTGTTGTCTCCTCAAATGCCAATTTTTACTTCCGATATATGTAAGTAATATAGGGTTCAGCATTTGGAAAAAATCGAACTCGAGGTTTTGATCAAATGATAGAGAACACAATAAAAATGGGTCCCCCAATTGTGTCTGTCTGTATGTCTGTACCTCGACCTGCACCATAAACCGCTGAAGTGATTTTATTTGAACTTGGTATTTAAGGTTTTTTTTTTTTGGGTCTAGAACTAGCGGTAACTGCCATACAGATCTTATCTGAAATCTTATTTATGTCGAAAACTGCTCTATCGATTTTAATAAAAAATAAAATGCACGACTGGGTCGCACGAACTTGCTCCTATGTAATAGACTTAGAATGCAATGTTTCTTAAACTTTTTAGAAGCTTCTCTATAAAAAAATTCATTCAAATCCGTTATGCCGATAATGACAAATTCAAAATTCTACGGTAGGTACAGTCCGTAATATCTTGGTTTCAATTTTTTTTTTCATAAAATTATAAATCGTAAAAATTAATCAAAAGACAAAAAATTTTATCAAAATTCTAGGCGCTGTCTTCGAGAAAAATACGATTTTTGAAAACCATTTTTAACATTTGTGTGGTGGGTACCTTTATTTTCAGGTAAACTACAATTTTTTTGTCACATCTTTTTACATATTGAGAAACTTTTATTTGTCAAGTTTAAAAAAATCTACGGGTAGCATACGGTTTTCCAAATATTGAGTTTTGAAAACAAAAAAAATTGAAATTTTTTTTTTTTTAATCCAACACCATTTTTTTTTTTAAATTTGAATATACAATATACTATTCAAATTTTTTCGGAGCTTTAGCATAAAAAATGATCAAAATAAAAAAAAACAAAAAAAAAATGGTTCAAGGGGAGAACCATTAATAGCCATTTTTCGAAAAAATTTTTTGCAACCATTATCTAGATGAAATTTTTAGAATTTTTTTTATAAAAATCTATCGAACAATTCTTGAGTAAAATTATATGTATTTATAAAATTTCGACAAGAAATTTTATGGTATGACAGTTACCGTTATTTTTGGTCTTAAAAAAAAGAAGAAAAAAACTTGTGGGAGAAAAAATTAAAAATGATATCTACCAAGTTTAAAGAAAATCGGCCTAGCCGTTTAGGCTGTAGTCGAATAGACAGACAGACAGAATTACGAGACTCGCTTTTTTCGTTTTCGTTATCATCGTAATGTTAACTTTGATCAAAATCTCGACTGCGATATTTTTTACGAATGCATAACTTGCCTTTATAGTACTTATAAGTCGCAAGTAAAAAAAATTAGGTGGTCAAGAAAAAGCTTAGAAAAAATCTAACTAACGATACCTGTCATACTCGTAGAATCGTTTTTTTTTTATTTTCGATTTTCTAACTAAGGGCTCTAACGATTTTGACCTACCTTTTTATACAGAAGCTGCTTTAAATTTGAAATAATATTCTTCATACAAATTTTCGAAAAAATGTGTTTTGGATTCTTGAAAAAAAATTTAAATTTTTTATCTGAAAAGTCAATATCTTGAAAACGAGTGAACAATTAGTTTTTGGAATTATTTTCTAAAATGAATATTATTAATTACTTAAAACAAATATTCCAAATTTTTTTTTAAGAAACGTTTTTAAGAAATTTCTTATATACAAAATAAAGCGATTTTTTAAACTTTGTTTACATAAATTCATACTTTTCTAAAGATCAGGTAGCAATTTTATTGATTTGAACATTTTTATCTAAATCAATCCAAGTTTTTATATTTATAAAAAAATTAAAAATTCCAAAGTAATTTACATAAGAGCAAGTACGTGCGATCCAGTCGTGCATCCAGTGACATCGTAGCCCTCTTGCGATGTAATTTGACAGTTAAACCTTTAAAAGACGTATAAAGAGTATTTTGTTCCACATGTCACCAGGAATCTGGAAAATTGACTTTTTATTGCGAACTGTCACCGAAAAGTATTTTAGTGCTCTCTTCATTTTCTGAAAAGTAATTTTTATGAATTTGAAACTCGTGTGTCCCGTTTCGAAAGTTTAATCAAAAATATTGATTTAAAGTAGGTGCAGAGCATTTGTATATGATTGCCTAGAAAGAAAAAAAAAACTCGTTTTTTTGATTTTAACTACTCATCTAAAACAACAATTTTGAGTTTTTTTTTGTTTTTCTAGAAATACTCTGAAGATTTTTGTAATTACTGTTTTCCACGCTTTACTTCCCTTAACAATTAGAATGTACTTATATTCTAATATATTATGGCTGAAATCCTTTGGCTAGATGAAGTGAACAACCATATTGAACTACTGATACTTGCCCAAATCCCACTGATCTGATCCCGTGATACTTTGACTTTGGGGTCAGGTCAGAAAATAAACATACATTTTTCTTTTAACTCAGCTAATAAAGCTAGGACCTGAAAGTTTGGCATGTTTGCTTTTGATATTCATATCAATATATTTCCAAAAACCATCCCAAACCTGATGTTTGAAGCCCCATTTAGATGATCATTTCAGTGTCTAACAGTGCATTCAGAAGTCAGTCCGGTTGAGCTCTTATGTTGCTTGTGAACAATCGAAATATAGAATACATACATACGTTTTTGCACTTACCCTACTGCACGTTAATTAAATGATGAAATTGAATAACAGTTCGCATTCCTGTCGAATATTCTCCTTAAGGATTGCGATTGTCTGAGACTTGTTGGCTTAAACCCGAGACTTCAAGTAGCCCCAAAGAAAGAAGTTTGGGATGCTTAAAACGGGCGATTTTGCTGGCCATACCAAAATCGGCAAAACGGGAGATTACGTGAGCAGGAAATGCTTTCTTCGCAATATCCATTGTGGCTCGTGCTATGTGTGCGGTGTGCACCATCTAGTTAACCAAGCCCCTCTCATCCAATTCCGGAAGAAAGAAGTCGTTTATTATGGCTCTGTAGCGTTCGCCAGCAACAGTGACCGTATTGCCGATGATGTCCTCAATAAAATACTACCCCAATCACTCACGCCTCACTACATAGTGGCATTGATTACAGTCTTTTCGAGCCGGGTAGTTAAGAACCGGGATTTTCGCCCAACAAAATTATGAAATCGACGTCGAAATTCACGCTGCCCTAACATCTCCAACCGATTATCAAAAAAAATAATTCCACGTTCTTGCGGAGTATAGCGCTCCATTGCTTGTCTGTTTGTATACTTCAGTTCACAAATGTCAAATTAGATTGACGTATGACGCCATTTGCAAAAATTATAACATCTTCCGAAAGGGTGATTCATTTTTCTCTAACTTGTAATTCTAAGGAATGTAAGTGTAGTTTTAAATATAAAATTATTAATTTATGAAAAATTAAACTATGAAATTGGAATGACAATTGAACTGAAAGGTATTTACACATCAGTTTAACTGATAAGAGAACTGACAACTTATGGGAATTCCATTATTTTCAGTTAAACGCTTCGACTTTTGCATTTGGTCATCAGTTTAAATAAAAGCTTAACTGATAGCTGAACTAAAACTCAAAATGAAATGATCGTCTAAATGCTGCTTTATGGTACCTTTTCAGTTGTGTTTAAAACGTTTTTAAGTTTGGTAAAAAACCAACAGAACTTCCATCCTCAAAACAAAGGATATGGTCACCATGGGCGAACAACTCTACACTAACATATTGCATACTTAAAATAATTTTTTTTAATCAACCAGCCCAGCCCCTTTGTAGTTAGTTTACTGAAACTCAAAAATACAAAAAAAAAAACTGTTTGCAAAGTAGCATTGTTTGCAATAGATAAAGAAATGTTTTGGAATTATTAACACTGTTGCTGGCGTCCCATTGAAAACCCCTTTGATTTAGACAGTAGACTATAAGAGGTGGAGATTGTCTAATCAAATGTTTGCTGTTAAAACGTGAACACATACGAGTTTTATGTTATGTTAAAGCGTGAAAATGTAAATGAAGTTGTCACGCACATAGTAAGTCGATGTTTTGTTTGTTTTAGTTAATTTCTAAAAATATGCACTTGAAAAAAAAAATTCGAAGCTAATTTATCAGTGTATAGCTGTTTTAATTTTCAACGCATTTCGGGGAATTGATAAAACCTGTTGATGCTAAAAATAGAATGTCTTTTTTTTTAAAGACTACTTGTAAATTTTTGACCTTGCCTAAATAAGGTAAATAAAATGCACCACTGGGTCGCATATACCTGCTCTTATAGCTAAATGTGCTTAGGATTTTTAAAAAAATTACAAATGTAGATACTAACATTATATAGGTGTAATTAGAGAAACTTTTAAAAAGATTGAAATTCTTTTTTTTTTTTAAATTGCTATAACATCTCCTGAAATGGTTTTGAACTAAAAACACGATATAACCTATACGTGTGTATTTGATTTTTATCGCATTTTGACACGAAATGCATTTTTTCATGTTCTACAACTTTGAAGTTTTTTTTAAGGCTAAATCCATTCTGAAAAAGAAGTTTTTACTGATATAAAAACGGGGTTTCTTGGATTATTTTAAAAAAAATATTTAGCTCAAAACCCATCTTCTGATCATAACCTTTCGAACACAAAAATAATATTTAAAAGCGTACCTGTGGTTTCTGTCATTAGTCTAACGATACAACGACAACAAACCCTGAGGTAATTTGCCTTTAAGTTCTATTGAAATGAGAGCGACCAACGACCGACGAATAAAAGAACAAATGGGACATTTGTAAGCCTTAAATCTTCACAGAAACTAAATAAAATTGTAGATTGGTATTGTAATTGGTAAACTAAAAAAAAAATTATAAAAAAAAAATAAATTGGCAGTCACGAACTACAATCCGATTGCTACGAACTGTCAAAATAGATTCGTGTTCCACATATCATCCAAACTGAATTATTCAGGCTCGACTAACCCAAAAATCATTATTGTTTTCGTTTCTCGGTTTGATTTAAACGTCATTTGCGATGAATAAAAATAAATGCTATGTGAATGAAAACTCAAATGAATAAATGTTCGTTTATTCTTCGATCGGTCTCATGTGAATAGTCCTTTAGTGTCTGAAAAAAGACAGACAAATTAACAACAGATAAAACAACATGGCCGCCATGAACTGTCAAAATGTAATCATGCATCCACCCACAGTTTCTTTAGATCTGTTTGTTTGTTATATCGGATAAAACGAAATTTCCTACGCAATTGCATTGAAGTTGAAGTGAGTTTGAAATTGAGTCAATGTATGGTAAATTGTTAGATTTCGAAGATTTGTTTTGGGGAAAATATTTCAACATTGCACAGTAGTGCCCTGTTAATTGTGAATACATCATCAGATCTATTTATGTTTGATGATTATGTCAAAGTTGAACCTGTTGAACTCGACGCGTCCCACAGTCCCCGTTCGGCACACTCTTAACATTCTAATTCGATCTAATTGACATAAGATTGAATCTATTTTCGTTGACGACCTCAACTAGAATCTGCCCTTTTTCAGAAATACTATAGACCTCCATTTAAGAGTAATATTAAGCGTTTAAGGCAATAAACACATTGCAACATCATTCGCCGGTAATACTACATCCTATAGTAGTCGGCCAGACCTTATAAATTTTCTAGTCCTTTTGTGGCTTATATTCTTTAGATTATATTTATAGCATTCACCGTTGAAAAGGTAAAGTACCTTCTAAGCGCGCGGTATAAGGGGAAAACCACTTTTTCACTGTTAAAGCCAATATCGATTCGGTCGGTACCCTGATGCTTATAAAGAGACAACAATATTTTATTTCCTTTTGCTCCATTTCATTGTTGGTATTGTGTAATAGATTGTATAATACTTCCTGTTTGTGTTTTATGGATCAAATTGATGGGATAGGTTCCAAGTTCCAGCAAATAGTCGAGGATAGAATATTCGAGGGTAGAAGAAAGAAACCGATGAATTTGTACAGTGGCCCTCCTGCGTAGATTTGATGGCAGCACATGAGCCTTTTATGTTTGCTTGCTGTGTGTTTGGTTTACTGGCTCGGTGAGTACAACCTCATCGTCGTCGTCATCATTTTTGGTGTCGATCTAATGGAGATACTTTTGTGTGACGACGACAAAGAAGGTACTATCCTTATCTATTTTTAATTTAATTGAAAGTGACATTTGCTAAGTGACTTTTGGGGGTGGTAATTTAAGAGTATTTTTGTTTCCTGTTTCTTGTTCCATTAGTATAATCTAATCAATGAGTTATCAGGAGTTAAAGAGTAAGTTGTGTAAGAAATGATTGACTTTGAATCTTTAAAATCCTATTTACGTATTTCTGATTTATTATTTAAAATCAACATCCATTGAGTGCTTTGTATTCTATGAAAAGTGGTTTGAAGAAAGTTTTGGTTCTCAGAAAATACAACGACCTCTACGAAACGAAGATTTACTAAAATCCATCTGTTGTTTCAAGAAAAAAAAATTAATTCAGGTTTTATTTTCTTTAATTTGTTTTATAACTTTTTGTGGAATTACTATTACAACGCCTTACTTACTAGTAATCTTCTTTAAATCTTTAGAATTAAAATATCAAAAGACAACAGACAAAAACTTTTGATAGCTGGTATTGGAACCAATAATAACTAGATATTTCATTGGAAACGATATGTAATACAATATGTATGTTTAATTAATGAAAAACATCACTGTAAAAAATAAAAACAAAATATTCTTCATAGTTTTACAAATCAAACGCACTAACTACACCCATATGCACTGAACGCGTTCATTCTAGAAACAATTTTGTTTATTCTTATAAAATATTCTGTCAAATAAAATTTTCTTTCTCCCTTTCACTTCATATGTGTTTTTCGTTTTCGGCAAGTTATGCATTCGTAAAAAAAATCGAACTCGAGATTTTGACATTACGACATAGCGAAGACCAAAAAAGTGAGTTTCGCAATTCTGTCTGTCTAAACGGGTTGGTAGAAAGTAATTTTAATTCCCCCCCCCCCCACAGTTTTTTTTTAAGACCAAAAATAACGGTACCTGTCATACGATTTGTTTTCGAAATTTTATTAATATTTCTTTTTCTTAAAAACTTTCCCATAGGTTTAAAAAAAAGATACAAAAAAATTCATTTAGGTAAAAATAGATAAAGGTGGACAAAATTTTTCCAAAAAATGGTTATTAATGCCCCCCCCCCCCCTGGAACCATTTTTTTGTTTTAAATTTTCTCAAAAACGGTACAACTGATTTTGATAATTTTCTTATGCTGAAGCATAATGTTCAAATTTTAAAAAACATTTTTTTGGATTTTTTAAAAAAGTTTCAATTTTTTTTAAAAACTCAATATTTCGAAAACCCGATGCTAGATTTTTTTTTAAACTTGACAGATAAAAGTTTCTCAATATAATCTACAAGATGTGAGAAAAAAAATTTCATTTTATCTAAAAATAACGGTACAAATGTAAAAAAATGGTTTTCGAAAATCGTATTTTTCTCGAAAACGGTTCCGAGAATTTTGATAAAATTTTTTTCTTTCGTTTAATTTTTACGATCTATAAATTATTAAAATAAATTTTGAAATTAATAAATTACTAACTGTACCTACCATAGAGAAGCTTCTAAAAAGTTTAAAAAACATTGCATTTCAAGACATAAAAAAATATTTTTTGAATTAAAAAAAAACGTTTTTTTTTTCTTTGGAAAATTCGATATCTCAAGAACGGCTCAATATTTTTTTGGAAATTTATTTTTATTTGTACAATAACAAAATTTTGTATGTAAAAGCTTATTTGTTTAAGAAACCACTGCAACGTGTTGTAATTTTTGTTCCTGCATAAACTAATATTTGCTTGAATCACATGGCATTCTGTTTTGTTTTTAGCTCTAACTACTAAAGGAGCTGTTTTATAATAACATTAATTTTTGAAATTCCTAGTCGTTTACATAAGAGTAAGTTCGTGCGACCCAGTCGTGCATTTTATTTACTCTGAGCAGAGTTCGAGTATTTCAAGTAACATCTGAGTAGAATTTGATGAGAGCCCTCCGATTTATTAATGAAACATACTGGAGCAATGAACTGTCAAAGACGTCGATCACCATTTTTATTTGTTTGTTTCTTTTTTCTCGCCGTCTGTCTCTGTCATGTCACATGAAATAAAGTGAAGTTAGTCGCGCTCAGCTTTTTACTACCAGAGCGTTCAGAGATGTCTGAGCTAAAAAAGAAACACAGATCTTTTTTTGGCAGCTCAGTTTCCTGCTCTGAGTTTAAAAAGAAAAACTTCTCATGAGGAAGCATTAAACACTATTTGTATTTTGAAAGGTGCTGTCAAAATTAATCTACAAGTCAAACTTTTTGTGCGTTGGAAATACAACACATATTTATAAAAATATTTTAACAATTCGAAATTTGAAATGGCAAGATAAAACCGTGCCTGGTAAATTATTCCATATTCGTGTTGTGCCAAGAATCTATGTATTTGACGGTACTTCCGAAATTAGACTCGAAGGTAAACTGATGAGCAATCCTAAACAAACGAGTATCACGGGTGAACTGATTGAGGGAGCAATTGAACTGGCTACTTCAAGTGAGCAGTGCCTGTGAAAGAAGCGATAGAACAAGGATTCCTATGGTGTTCAAGAGACGGTAATGATTCCATGATAGTTCTGTTTCCTATCAGTTGTAAAGCTCTGTTCTGGATTCAATCCAATAAATCAAAAAGAGCTTGGGCTGCACCTGCCCAAAGATGTGAGTTGTATTCGAGTTATGGAAGCAAGAGTCCAAACATTTCTAACACCGATATAGAAATCCTAAGCATTTTGCAGCTTTTTTGGAGGGTCTCGAGAATGTGGTCATTCCAACGAAGATCGTCGTTGACACATATACAGAGTACTGAGAGCTTTTAGGCTTCTTCGATGCAAGTGCCATCATAGGACAATGGCGTAAGGGGTACATTTTGCTTCGAAGACCGAACATGTACATTTTTGCTTCACACGAATTTTTATACCCCATTTTACAATGCTGTAAAGATCGGAGTTTAATGAGCTTTTTATTTATACAATAACTTTGCAATTCTACTTCCGAAGTAGCTAGACATGAATTTGAGAAAGAATATGAAAAGCTGAGGGTAGAGTCGTCGGCAAAACATTCATAAAAATGAGGAGAAGAATCGTAGACAAAACGAAACCCTGGGGAACACCAGCATATATTTTGTGAAGATCAGACTTGAAAACGTCCAATACAACGTGTATTGAAAGATCCAGAAGGTAATTTCTAATTCAAAGAAGAAGGGTTTCATTGAAACCAAACGCACGCATTTTCGATAAGAGAGTCTACTGCCAACATCTATCAAGTGCTTTAGAAATATCAAGCTCAAAAATCTTTCTTTCTCCACAACAATGTAAAGATCTATTACAGTCTTGCTGCGCTTGCTGTGAAAGCCATATTGCCGGTCATTCAGAAGCTTTCTTCGAGATATTTCTTGAGCTGATGATTGATCAGCAACCGTATTCTTAAACGTCAAATACGTTTGTAAGAAAATGAACTGACGTTTATGATACAGATTTTGTGCAAGCAGGACGATTGCATATTCAACGAAAGCAATATCTGCGTCAAAAAATGACGATCATTTGACGATCAAATTGACGTTTTTGAAAATGACCCTCTTAGTGCTAGTTGTAGTAGTGAAGGAACCTTTACGCTTTACGTAAATAAAAATTGCATCAACTATATTGTGCATTGACTATTAGAGCCGTGCAATAAAAAACATTCTCTGATGGATTATTTTTAAGTAAACATAGACATGCTGTGCGGCCAAGGTTTTTTTTTTATTTATTTTCCTTGTTTTTCAATCTGTATACTTCCCAAATGGTCGCATAATAAAAATTATTTTTTTTCCTTTATAACTTCTTCGCAATGATTTATTTTTTCTATCCATATTGTCTGTAAATTGTTTTCTATGTCTTAAATTGTATTAATCTATTTTTGAAATGATCAATTTTATTTGTAACTAGCTGTACCGCCGGACTTCGTGCGAGAACAGACAAACCTAACTTGAGTACAAAATTAACAAAAGAAAATGGCAATAAATATCACAGTAGGTAAATAATACAGTCCGGCAATTTTCAAAGATGATCATTTAAGATATTTGCTAACAACTTTTTTTCTTTCTAGATTTTTAAGGTCCTTTTTGTTTGTAATTGCCGATTTATTCTTAAATTCATATAAGAAAAATATCAATCGTAGACAAAAAACTGTATTGAACAAATTTTTAAAGAATTGAATTTTGAAGAAGTTTCATTTTCTGATTTTTTTTGGTCAAAAGTTGAAATGTTATTAAACAAAAACATTAAATTTAATATGGCGGCCGCCAATGATATAGTGCTAGTTGGTCGAAAAGTGCACCTTACACTCATTTTCTAACTATACAAAAAAAAAACCTTATCGAATTCCTTTTTCATTTCACCACTTTCACTTTCATAATCACACCAAAATTATTAACGAATAATTACGTTCAGCAATTCGTTGTTAGAGAGCGAAATTGATAATTGAAAAAGATTATTAGGAAAAGTCTCCACTCTTCTTCGCAGAAAATTAACTATTGTGTGTGATAAAATGACATTTGCGTTGAATGACTGAATGACTAGTTATGGGGTTTAAGGACATTGCCCTCGTCTAGAGCTAAATGAGATGGTTCATTTTAAAGCCCTTCCCCCAGACTTTTTTTCTTGAGAAATTTAAGTATATGGTATACTTTCAGAGATTTTAGTTCGCTCTCTTCTATTGGGTGACGTCTTAGCTATGTTCCTTCTGAATGTCTTTGAAGGATGAGTGCATCACATCAATCTTATTTATGGTCCGGTTAAGAAATAATGAAAATAAAATCTAATCTAAAAAATCTATTTATGGTCCGGTGTTTCATCATGAATTTTGCCAAATCTGCAAGTGTCACAGCTTACAAGGCCAAGAATATTGAGGTGTCTTCTCAGTTTATAGTTGCTAGGTAGAAAACCCGTAATTATAATTCGGAGGTTTTTTCGCTTAAGCCATTCCAGGATGCAAAGTGCTCTTGGTTGTAATTTTCAAGAAACATTTTTGGAAGTTCTGTCCATTTGTCTAAGACCTTATGGTCTCTTCTTCGGTTTTGATTTTGTTTCGAAACCCATCTGCTGCTATATCGTAATAAAGCCCTGATCCCACTAGGGGTGTCGTTCGTCCACTTTTTGCTGAATAGCTTGCTTCTTCATTTCGCATGACGCCAACGTGTCCCAGTAGCCGATACCCAATGACATTATATTCTTAACGAAGTCATTTAGCCTGCCAAAACACACAAAATGGCGTTGAAGCTTGGCGCTTTAAGTGCCGCTTTGCTATCTGACGTTTAGTATTGGTTACGATAATTCCTTTCGAGATTACGTTCGGCACATTTCCCTATGGCATTTACTTCTGCCTGAAAATGATTGTACACTTCCCAATCGATAGAGAAAGTTTGGTTCTGGGCCCGAAAATTCCTTGACACGTTCTCATTCCATCAGTTTAACCATTTTATGGCATTTGCATTGAGAGAGTAGTGCATTAGTAGAGTAGCAATGGGTTATCCAATTTCCTAGTCAATACTTTTGGTGTACCTCAGGGTTCAATATTTGGCCCTCTAGTATTTTTGATCTATGATCTACAGTGTATTTGTGTGTAATTTTTTGAAAAATTTATTATAAATAATAAAATTTAGTTAAATAAACAAACTGAAAAAAATAAAAAAAGATTTTAATTCTATTAAAAACTCTTACTTTAAATCAATTTTTTAAGTAAGCGAAAACATTTAACCACTTTTGCTCGTCACTGTATGTCAATGAACTTCCATCAATTATTGAAAACTGCTCCATCAATACAGTCATATGTACGCTGATGACTTCCAAATATACTTGAGCTGACCTCAAAAACCCAAACAAATCTAGGTGTATCGTAATACCTATCAAGGAAAAATCTTAATTATTTTACTTCCATTTTTCTTGGCAATGTCTTCCATTGAAACTGCAAACAAATTTTGGGGTTACTTTCAATCGCTACTTAACTTGAGATAATCATATAAATTCACTTAGTGGCATTATGAGTAACTCAATCATTTACAAGCTTATTGCTTGTGAAGCCTTTGATAATACAAGTTTGTATCTGCGTGTGCGAAAATTATTGTAAATGCAACTATGTAAGCAAACGTATAAGCCAAATGTAGCGTTTAATAGTGGCTAAAGTCTATGTAAGTCGACCAAGATATTCATTCTTAGTCAACTTTCGCATCAGATAACCACAAGAACTGGTTCTCTCCTGCCTCACCCCGTCACTCGTCTGCGCTCGCCACCACCTTATGAGAGAAGGTCTCGACTATAAAGGAACCGCTTATCCACATTTCGATGGCCGACCGCGACGTGGCAGATTAGCGGAATCTCTATTCCATACTGAACCAGCCCTCGAATCCCATAAGTAGAGGAATGCATTGGGCGGATGAAGCCGCACACTCTCATACTACATACTTATCATTAGGGTAGTAAGCCCAAAAAATTGGACTGTTGGTCGAGGACACAAAAAAAATTATCAATTGTGTTTATGTTGAATTCGTTAAATATGTAAAACCTGGTTGGAATAATAATGTTTGTATTCCGACTCTGGTGGGCTTTGTAATCCAAAGCAACGTCTTTAGAAATAGTGAAGTAGGGGTCTATTTTCCAGATCATAATTGGGGCACTAACCTTTATGACAAAGGCTATTACCTCCATGCATGTATATAATTAAAAAACTTTTCTAACTTTCGCCAACTGAACGTTGATACTCGTAGTTAAGTTTTATAAGTTATCCAAGGGATATTTGTCACGACTTATTTTTTTGCTATTTTTATTTTGTCTAAAATTGATTTAATTAAACATAAATACTAAAAGCAAAAACAGGCTGAAGGTGACAGAGTGATAATCTAATTGCAATTAGTTACTTGTTTTTTTTTTTCGATGGAATATCTGTTTGGCATTAGAGATAAAATAATTACCTACTTAAAATCACGTCAGCGACAAATTATGTGGTCTTGCTGCTGCTGTCTTTACACCCAAATTAAGCAGCAAGATTTATGGTGCGGGTCTTTGAGACATTTCTAACCAAATTCTAGATTTAAATTAGATTAGACCATGTTTGAGTGTATTATTTACATTTATGGTAATTGAAATCAAGTTTGTTAGACAACCTTTATTGTAATCCCATTTTCCAATTGGAACTTTTTTTTTTCATTCAGAAGTTTAACTAATATACGTGACGGCTGCAAGAAAGTATTTGACTATATGTGTACTTACGAGCAACACAGAAATCGTGCAATGAATATAAATTCTCAATATCAACTGCTGGCTGCGCTCTCATGAATATATCATTATTCAATATTATTGTTATCGTTTGTTTTATTGCATGTGCAGTGCATACTACGTATCGAAAGATTTTAGACTTTTTGTCTTATCGTTTGCTTTAGGAAAGTTTAACAACAAAAAAAAACATTACTAAAAATAGGACATAATAAAATACACTACTGGGTAGCACCTACATAGATATACATATACCTAATTGCTCGAATGGTTCAGGACTGTAAGTTCAAAGTGGTTTATTGAAGATGCTTAACCAAGTCTTATATTAATTTTCAAAGTTTTATATATTAAATTGAAATAAAATTAACATATATTTGCGAACATACATACATTCTTAATAAGTTTTTCAACAAGTTTCATCTGAAATTTCGCGCAGATTTTTAACTGTCAAACAGCTCTATTGTGTTTTTCATCGAGGAAAATGTTCTCAAAATGATGAGTACATCACTATTCATTTAAAAATTTGCGCCACCTTTTAACTGTCAAACAGTTCTACTGTTCTTTTCATCGAGGGAAATTTTCTTTAACTAATGAGTGCATTACTATTTATTTTTTCAATTGAAATGAATGATTTACATCGATAATGTCGGTAAGATAGTTCGGTATTCTCCCATTCACGTGAAAGCACTCGTTCCATACAATACCGATCCGCATATAAAATGCTTGCTACTACTATTACTATTTATTACTAAATATTGAATATTTATTTTTCGAATATTTTGCACTACCTTTTGAGCTAGTGCAGATTGGTGAAAACTGTCAAAATCAGTTGATGTCATTATTCGATTATATTTTGTTAACGAATAAAGTTGATTTTTTTCCGCGCTTTGTATTTTTGATTAAATTTTTAAATAATGCATAGATTAGAGCCAACTTCGAGTGAAGGGCAATCTCTGGTGATTCAGTGTTCTCCGCAATTAATCCAATAATATCTTAATTTAATCTATGTATGTATGTATATTTGCAGGAAGAATTCCGAACGCAAGTGTTTGAAAATTCGATGAAAAAAGATGAAGAGGAGGAAGAGATTTTGTGCCTAAAAAGCCAACAACGTCGTCGCAGGCACTGGGAATGAATTTCTTCCCTTTGCCATCGACTTCAGCGCAGGCATAAGTCATTTTACTTGCGCCGAATTTAATTTGTTTTCTTTTTTTTAACATCTGACGTATGACGTTTCTGCTTGAGTTTGCTCTGACAGTTTTCATGAACCTGCACTGCACTACACTACTCTACACTGGCCTTTTCTTGGTTGAACACAACTAATGTTAAATTAGTTTGAGATAGTGCAGTTCACCCAAAAGGTAGCAGAATGGAATGGTAAAGTGAAAGTGAATATAATTTGTGAATCAAATGTACGATTCACGTGAATAGCACAATAGGGTTGAACATAAAATTATAATTGTAATCAATTTTGATAAAGAAACAATTAGCTGTTATTTATTTTATGGATGGAACGATATGCTCTCGCACAACGTCTTGAAATAGTGAACATTCAGTTTGGTGAGTTTTTCGGGCTGGATTTATTTCTTCGAAAGTGATACAGGTGCGAGTGTTCCAGTGAATGGATTACTTTTCTTAGAGATTTTGATAGACAGATTTTTGCCTGAAATTATTGATATGGATATCAGCGACGTTAATTTTTAGTATTACGTGAAACAATAAGAGTGATTTATTGAAATGGAGACTTCAATTGGTCGACTAATTCATGCGAGAAAACACCATTCAATTTCTTTTCTTTGAGGATATGTCAAAGATAATTTTTAGTTTTAATTGTACAGGGTCCGTTTTATGTTTCAGGTATATGTTTTTTTTTTTTAAATAACTTTAAAATGAACTACAATTTTATAAGGCGGACTTCTTTAAAAACAATTTCGTAGACTTGTGTAATAATTTCAGCAATTTTGTTTTATTCTCCTTAAGCATCGAAGTTGTGGTCAAACCAGAAGTCGTGGAGACTTCTGTACATGTTTAACACCAAAAAATTTACTTAATTTTCTCCGCGTATTAACAATTGAACAATTAATTAAATAAAATGTTTTAATAATAAAATAATGTTTTCCATAATAAATTCTCATCGACCACTGTTATTACTGTCAAATGCCAACTGACAAATGTTACGAGTATTAACACAAAAATGGCAACTAAATACAATCGACCTGCAACTTAAATGCATCGCATATCAACTGCTATTGACAGCTAATAAGAAACGATTTGATGCTCAAATGAAAAAATGGATTCTCTTATTTAATTCTCTAAATGTCAACTTATTTATTATGATCATAAAATTTTAAATATTTCTTGGAAAATAAAATAGTATTTTTCAAATTTACATGGGGACAATTTGGTTGAGCCATCTTAGAAAAATTTCAAACAAAAAATTCGGTTGGGTTTTGTGATGTCAAATGGTCAATTTTTTGACGGAAATCCTCGCAGTCTAAAAACTGCTGCACATAGTCTTTGATTTGACTCGATTAATATTTGACATCTTTTAACTGGCATCGTAAACCAGGTTTTCTTTGGTTTCACTCTTTCTAATAAAATATCGAAATTTGGGATGTTTTTTGGCAATTTTGATTTTATCCCATAGAGGCTCGATAGGATTTAAATCCTGGCTTGACGATGGCCAGTCAAGTACTCGAGTTGCATTCGATCAAAAAAATGTTTTGTGAGCTTCCAAATAACCGGCATATTTTTTTTATTTGTTTATTTCATTTCTATTATTTCAACGTATTTCTCTTTGTTAAGAATTCCGTCACTAAAATGAATGGATCTGACGCCATTCCAAACTGATATTTTTTCGAATGCAGTGGAATTCGGCTAAAATAATACCTATTCCTAAAAACCGAAATGGAGATGATTTAAGACCTATTGCCGTCCTTCCGTTTCTTTCCAAAGTATTTGAAAGAGTTCTTCAAAAGCAAATAGGTGTTCGGATTTCGTTAAAAGCATAACTGCACCTATGCGGTTATAAACATTAAAAAAAGCATAACTGCACCTATGCGGTTATAAACATTTTTGATGATATGCGACGGGCCCTTGACGAGGGGATCTCGATTTTTCCAAGGCTTTCGATATTATTGATCATTCCATATTTCTTCACAAGCTCTCCAGCTTGTATAAGTTCTCAACTTCCGCTGTCAACTTATTTTTGTCTTACCTTGTAAACAGAAAATAAGCGGTTGTGGCGGGTCCAAATATTTAAAGTTTTTTACCAACAGTAAGAGGAGTCCCCCAAGGATATATACTTGGCCCCCTGCTTTTCTCTCTCTACATAAGCGAACTTCCCTAAAATATTTCATCCTCTAATATCCAAAATGTATGCTGATGATGTTCAATTGATTCGCAGCTATCGTCTTGGACTAATTGAAGATTACGCTAATACCATCAACAGTAATCTTGAAGAAATTTCACGATGGTCAGACAGAAATTGACTGTTTTTAGACCCTGTAAAGTAAAAATCACTTGAATTTTTCCTACTTTCCAGTCATAATGCTCAAAACTCTCCAATTGAATATGTTGAAACAGTAAAAAACCTAGGTGTCTTATTCAACAGAAAGTAATTGACAAGGAAGAATCCACATCAATTCAGCAGTAGGCAAAGTTTATGGAGTGCTCCGAATGCTCTGGCCCTCACAGTATTATACCAATTTAAGAACACACTTAATGTTGGCCAAAACACAAGTGATACCTATAACATTTGGATGTAAAACTCAATTTTGCCTTCAGCAACATTGCCCGATACGTTTACAGTGTAAAAAGATTATGATCAAATCTCTCATTTATCAACGCAAATTTTAAGCATTCTCTTGATCAATTTTTTCACTATAGAACCATAAAAATAAATAAATTTGGTGGTGCAACAGCTCGGAGTGAACCAGGACCTAGTGGCTTACAACTCTCAACCATTCCTGGG
The DNA here is from genome assembly GCA_963931855.1 of Philhelius festivus. NCBI lineage: Eukaryota > Metazoa > Arthropoda > Insecta > Diptera > Syrphidae > Philhelius > Philhelius festivus. Next base: position 11,249,598 of record OZ007557.1, on the reverse strand, counting down.
TGCGTGTTACCAGGAACGGAGGGGACCTACAATTTTCTGCCGATTCCGAAGGCCTTATGAGCAGCACTTTCCATGACAAGAGATACTCTTGGAGAATTTGTCAATTCCTCGCAAGAGGCAGTACATCCCTGAAAAAATTTAGAACCATAGTATTTTTATTTAATGTTACCCAAACGAATCAACCTCAATATCTCTTTTTGATAGGCTAATATTGAGTTCCTCGAACAGATCCTTAACACTAATTTATCCGCGGTATAAATATTTAGCATCCAAGAGGCAGTTCTTCATCAATGCGACTCGCCTGTGGAACGCTTTACCACGGCATGTTAGGGCACTGAGGGGTTAGGCACATTTTCGGAGAGATTTACTTTCTCATTTCCGTGAAGCTTTTAACTATATTATAAGATTTTGTATCTTACTGTTAAAGCAAAGGAAATAAAATAAGTCTAAATCTAAATGGCTCCTATTTCAAAAACAGAAAATTATTTTATGGCACCGTGTATACAGCATTGAATCATAATAACAAGTTTTGTGGGATTATTTTACAAATTAAAGCAAAACTGACTTAAACCACTTTCAAAATAAACTTTGTTTTTTTTTTTCTCATGACAAGTAATGTACCCTTACGACATATCTAAAGCTGCAGGGGAGTTGTTAATTAGAACGATCTAAAAATCCGATAATCTATTTTTTTTATTCAGAGTGTTGATTTATATACATGTTCCACTTTTATAATTACCGGCACCAACTTACATACGAAAACGCATGCATATTTTTCACGAAACCAGTACTTACCCTATAGGCATACGTTCATATACATACATAATGTAAATACAAGTTTAAAATATAAATGAATGACTATCGCTTTACTTAATTGACGCATGTCAAAAGATATTTTTTGTAATTGAGGCTATAAGCCTTATAATGATAGATATTGCCGACAATAATCGAAGGGTATAATGTTTGCTTATAATAAATTATATTGATGAACGCATTTTCATCTGCAATAATTACAGAAAAAAATATAAACATAAATATACATAAGTCGTTTTCACAGAGTAAACCTCTTTAGATGAGTAAGAGGACTATTCGTGCTGGTATTTTTCACTCATTTTAAAACGTGAATATAATCTTTTATTACTTTTATAGTCACTGTATCAATAATTGATAAAAAAAATATGCATACATGAAATTTACTACAGAAATTGATAATTGCCAAAACCTGTTTGTTTCCAATTATCATGGCGGCTTCCGAATTTCCAAGAGAATTGAAGCAACACTTCGAAAATCACCCGAATACTACCCTATATTTTATTGATTTTCAAAATAATTCTTCTTTTTTTTTGATTCATTCAATTCACTCATTCACTAAAATCTCAGAAAACACAATCCAATCAACCCCCCTGTTATTTACGCGGCCAATTTGAAAAGACGCAAACAGCAGCTTATATTAACAAAATCCTACCAAACATTTTCGAAAATGAGTGCGAGGTAATATTTTCATTATCAAGTGTACGAGTAGCAGCAATTGGCAGTCCAGTCAGTTAACAGCAGCTCCCCCTAGCTCGTCTCTAGATGGCTTTTTGGCACGTTGCCATTTCATAGCAATTTCAACGTCTGGATTTTCTATTAAGTTTTTTTTTCGTGGTTCTGTCTATTATTTGCTAATTTATTAATTTCGTTTGGAGTGTTCATTAATGAGAGATTGCTATAGCTTTTGGTATGTACGGCGTTTAGTGACATTTTGTGTTCAGTGTTCATGAGCTCATTAAAAAAACTTCAACCAATACGTCATGTCATGCACGCCTAGATATATAATAATATGTAAGTATATACTATTTACAAACATTTGTTATGAACTATCCAACTCACTATTACATTTATCTACACTAAAAAAAAATCTTTTGAAACTTATTTATGCATTCATACAAAAAAAATCGAAGTGAAGATGTTGATCAAACTTGACATTACGATACGTTTTTTTTAAACTTGGTAGATGGTATTTTGTAATAAGTTCCCGTACATATTTTGTCTCTCCTTATTGCCAAAAAGAACGGTAGGATCTAGGTTCACCTTTGTCTGCTGCATATAATTTGTATTAGCCCAGGAGTTCTTAGTCCCCTTACCATGGATTTTACAATCCAAGGTTCTTAAATTAGAACTATGTCTTTTCAAGGTGTTGACAGGAGGAGTATTATGGATGCCGAAGCCTTAATAAAGTGTTAAATGTTAATCTGTACTCTTTGCAGCATTTTGACTTTGGTTAGGCAAATCTACCTCCACGTCATCCTTCAACTCAGAAGATAAGTTTAAAAGCTAATCCTCATTCAGAGGAACAGTATGTGAGTTTTCAGTCTAAATAATGGTCAAACTGTCGAAATTAGGAGAAGATTGAACCTTATTCAAGAATGAACTGGATGCATCATCTTCCACGGATGGAAAAAATGTAACCGATGCATCAGCATTCTCAACCACAGACAGGTGCAGCTTCGAAGGGTTGTAGAGGTTCAGGTTCGCCTTCCGTGTCTTACTCGTTCTTTTTATAGATAGGTAGACTAATCGTCTCAAGACTAAACCCTATCACTCCTTTAGTCCGCATCAAGCGGGCAAGGGAGTCCTTATTGACAAAGATTATCGGACTTTATGTATTATTATATTATTATACCTCTTCTAGCTCAACGACTTTCTAGTCATGAGTCGGCAGGGAGGGATTGATTCCTTGATTATCCGGAGGATAATCCTCTTGCCCTGGGTCAACTTGGGATATCTTCCTTAGCAAAACCTCGAGTTTTGAACCAGGCCAGACTTCATCTTACTTGCTTACAGGAGGCTAATCTCACACGATCTCAGAATCTCACAAGATCTCTGAATCTCACACGATCTTTGAATCTCATACGATCTCTGAATCTCACACGATCTCTAAATCTCACACGATCTCTGATCGTCACGAACGATGAGTTTGACATGACCTTGATGCCAACCGTTTGTGATCACAGGAGGTCTACGGTTTCGATCATCATATTGAGAACTCCACTTTTACAACTTGCCCTCGATTACAAGAAATCGTGCCATCTATATCGCTCCTGTCGATAACCGCAATAACGATCTTGTATTTAAGAGTATCGCTATAAGTTCTTGGATTTTGGGCATGGCTGGTGTTATGGACTCGGGGCCGTTTGAATACCGGAGTGATACCAACTATAATCGTGTCACGCTTTGAAGTGAAGTCGCCGGTGGTCTTTGAAAAAATGTCTTTGGACCATTCAATCATACCCACAGGCTTCGATTTTTCTCCAGACTCCAATGAATCAACAGAAGCCATCAGAATTGTGTGGCTTCCCGTTTCACCTTGTAGCCATGTTTGAATGGCTTAAATTTACGCGACGTGACCGGAAGAGAACCCACTCTTGCTGTGGAGAGGCCAGATTGCACAATCTTGGCGCAACCGGGTTGGGTCCCCTTTCAAGACGGATTTGGAGGATTTTTACTCTCCTTAGTAGTGGAAGGGTTAGCAATTCCATTTTTTTCTTCTCTCGCTGCGATTTGCATCAGGGGGGTGGCCATGAGTAGCCAAATCCTCCTCACCGATAAAAAGCGCCAAAGAAACGACAGGCAACGTTGACCTCGCATAGCCGTCCGGTTTAAAAGAAAAACAGGTCTTATGGATCTATCCTTTGTTTTTTGTCATAATTGTCAGACATTTTGGTGCCACGAGTAGCGAAGAAAATAGGACGTCCTGTACAGAGATTCGCATACACAGACAAGGAAAATAAATCTGGAGGGTGCCAGGTATCCGGATACTCCATTTTTGATTGAGCTAGTTTTGAAATTTGTAATCAAATTTTCAAAAAAATTTGTTATTTAAAAAAAAACTTATTTTTTCAAAATTCAATTCAATTTTTTCAAAACTCAATATTTCGAAAACCCCCTGTTCGATTTTCTTAAAACTTAACAATTAAAAGTTTTTTTAATATAATCTATAAGATGTAAGAACAAAATTTGTATTTAGATAATCTTAAAATAACGGTAACAACCATACAAATGTTAAAAAACGGTTTTCGAAAATCGTATTTTTCTCGAAATTTCGATAAAAATTTTTTCTTGATTAATTTTTACGATCTTAAATTCAATAAAAAAATTAAAATATTACTGATAGGTAGGTAAATAGAAATGAGGACCACCGGTAGTCTAACCCTGTGGGCCAATTAGCTCTTAAGGGCGCCGTTTTGATAACAACTCGTATAAACCTGTGGATGGAATTGATATGGGAAATTGTGGACATTCTCCTTGAGTCATCCAGTTTGTATTACGTTAACAAATAACAAGGTTTTGATGTCTCTTATTATGTGCTTGCTTTGGCACCTGGAACTTAGATCACTCACTCAGCCGGACCACCACACTCATCCGACACCATCTACACTGTGCCAAGCCAAGCTAGGCAGCTTGTTGACAGGTGCAAAAACAGTAGCCAATCCGATTGAGTGATCATCCGCCCCCTCCGCACTCCGCACCGTAGGCCTCCGTCAAAGCCTTCTATCCACTAGTTCAGGATCTAGGGAGTCAAACGAAGGGCAGGGTACAAAAGTAACTGAAGCTAGTCCTAGAGCTTTTTCGTCGCGTTCAGAAAAGAGATCAAGTCTTTGATTTTCATTTCTGAAAGTTCGTCAATGTTGTCAAAAAATGCCCTTGATTTTGCTCTAAATTTGACCAGAGCTGGGCATTTGCAGAGGAAATAGAGGACTTCTTCCTTTTCCCGGTGGTCCACAAAGCTATGACATAGAGTGTTCTGAGGAATTCCTAGCTTCGCTGCATGCTCTCCTATAGTCAGTGTCCGCTACAGGTAGCTACGATCCTGGCTATGTCTTGCCTGGGTCTGCATATCAGATCAAGTGTTCGGAATTTATCATAGGTGGGCCAAATCTTTCTAGATATAGTGAAGTTAGTTAAACTCTCACTGTGAAACTGGAGGCAAGAGAAATTGAGGGAATTTTCCATTATTCCGAGCAGAATGTTGACTCTTTCCGCAAGTAAGTTATGAAGGGCTGATCCTTGCCCAGCTCGTCCGCCCGTTCATTCCCATCAATGCCACAATGACCCGGAACCCAGATAAGAGTGATATTGTGGTTAATATTGAGGCTAGCAAATTCATTCCGGAATTGCTGGACCAATTTGGAGCATGATGTTCTAGAATTAATGGCTTTAACAGCCGCCTGACTGTCAGTGATAATAGCCGTATTTCGGTTCAGGTTTGGACCTTGTTTGAGTACGTTGCATGCTTACCTGATAGCCAGTAATTCAGCTTGAAAGACACTGGCAAAGTCGGAAAGTCTAAAGTCACAAAGAAGATTCCTGAACCAACACCACACTCCATCTTTGAGCCATCAGTAAAGATAGTTGTGTCGAAGTCTTCCGTCGTGACAGACGTAATCAACCCAGTCCATAACCTTAAACTCTTTGCTGATGCCCATTTCAGGGATGCAATAGTCAGTGAGAGCCGAAAAGAGATCTATTGGAATTAACACCTTAATATTGCTGTGGCCATAAGGTTTGGCAATCTAAGAGTTTGATTCCTTTAGATGAATTAATTTTAATTTTTAAATGTTTGTTTTTATGTGTTACATGATGAAACGTTAATATGAATTTTCTCTAAGTGTACGATGTTGATATTGATATATTAATTCTCTTTTTATTAACTTTGGTTTGTTTACGCTTTTGTTTTTTTTTTTTTTTTTTTTTTTACAAATATACAATTTTCGTTATGGGAATTATTTTTTATTTCTATCTCGACACGCGTTTAGATTTAATGTGAACATTCTTTGCAAAAATAAAAAAAATATATTTAAACATCTTTTATGGACAAAGCAACTTACAACAAGTTAATTAAATCATATATGGAGTCACAAATCTTATAAATAATTTATTAAATAAAATGTTTACAAGACAAATAAATTAATAACAATATACACACATACGTACATAGGTTCAAATTGAACCGCCATCTTTAACGTTCTCAAACACTAATTCCAAAAATAACTACCAAGCTGTAGCATGAAAAAAATTCCTTAAGAATTTGTGTTAAATATTTCAACAAACAAAAAAACCTCGGTTAAAAATAATCTACATATTTAAAAATAAACAAAAATGTAACCCAGTGTGGATTTTATCTCTGTAGGTACTTAGTTTATTTTAGTCTCCAGATGTCTCCAGATTGAAAGCTGTAAAAACATTCTTCAAGTTCATTTACAATATAAGCAATTTTTTCCTGAACTTATTTTAAGATTTTTTTTGTTGATTTTATTAAAATCGAATCGTACAAACAGATGTATAGATCTAATGGATCTTTAACATAAATCGTTTAACACTTAATTTACAGCTATTTATGTGGGTTTTCAATGCCACGCAAATTTCAAACAACCAAAAATTAATTAACAACAGACATGAACTTTGATTGAAATATCAGGCAAATCAATTGAAAAAAAATTAACAAGTTATACCTACGCTTAGCTTGTATAAGTTATTACCTTTCTTAATTGGCCATTTAGTGAATGTTTTGGTGTCTCTATAAAGAAAAAAAAAAAACAATTTTTAAACACGAAAATTGGATTTTTTTTTTTGAAAAATTTAAGGGAACGTCAAACAACAATCAATTTGGGGTTGTATCTGCATGTGTAAATGTGTGTGTGGGGGAGGTATAACTTATTATTAATTTTAAAAGCATGTGAGAAATTTGTAAAATTTGTTTAACTTTTTTTTCACTAAGAAATCATCACACAATTGCGGAAGTCAACTCACTTGGAAAGGCGATAAAAATAGTTTTTTTTTTGGTAACTGTGTCCTATTTTTATCTTTGTTTTATAAACGAGTATATATAGATGTGAATGGTGAATAAACAATCTTCCCACATATAGATTTTAGAAGAATTTAATTTTTGATTATTTGTTGGCATAAAAATAGAGAAAAAGGTGCTTAGACATATGTTTATTAGAATTAAACAGTGGTGTGCAAAATAAAATATGCGGAGTATACATTTTAACCTCAGGGCCGAGTTTTGTTCCTATTCCTATTGTTCCTAATTCTCGTAAAGTTGGAAAAATGTTGCGTAAAGGCGGTTGCGTATGCAGATAAGTTTGTACTACTAGTGTCAGGAAAGTTCATCTATGTGTTAAGTGAAATCCCAGAAATGGCTTAAGAGAAGTTAGTTACTGGGCTACACTTTAAAGAAAGGGCTACGAAGATCTGCATAGCTTTCTACGCCTTTTGTAAAACCTTTAATAAAAAGTTGGGTCTTCAATCCTGAGATGATTTTGTAGACATACACGGCCGTGGTGCAACCGATCCTCACGTATGGTTCGATAGTATGGTGGCCCGTTTTTACTAAAGCATTTAACATCGATAAACGGAAGAAGGTACAAAGAACTGCTAGTTTGGCTATCATCTTACCCAAATGATACCTTAAGCGCTTTTCTGTACCTTTTATCACTTGATTTACACACTAAGTATCTAGTATCTTGTAGAGAATCGAAGTATTTTGCAGTGAATCGAACTCTTGGATTGTCAAAGTTGATTCCAAAAGAGAATTTTTTCGACTTCCACTGACTACTGCGTCCCTAAAATGGGCATCAGTAATAATTTAAAGGTTATGTTCCCATCAAGAAAGGACTGGGATGACGACGTCGCGACGAAAGAGTTCGACACAACTGACTACTCACTCAAAGATGGAGTGTGGTGTTGGTTCAGGAATCTTCTTTGTGACTTTGATCGTTTAGACTTCCCGACTTTGCTAGTGTCTTTCAAGCTCAAACAAGATTCAAACCAGAATCTGAATACGGCTTTTATCACAGACAGTCAGGCGGCTGTTAAAGCCATTAATTCGTTCAAATTGGTCCAGTAATGTCGGTATGAACTTACTAGCCTCAATATTAACTACAATGTCACTCTTATCTGAGTTCTGGGTGATTGTGGCATTGTTGGGAATAAACGAACAGACGAGATGGCCAGGCAAGGATTAGCCCTTAATAAATCGCTCGTAGTTATGAAGGGCAATATTTCCTCAGTTTTTCTTAGTGAATCAAACCGTAGGTGGAGCAGTTAAACTAGTTCCATTATATCTTAAAAAAAAGATTTGGCCCACCTATAATAAATCCCGAACACTTAATCTTATTTACAGACCCAGGTAAGACATAGCCAGGATCATAGCGTACTTGTAGCGAACATTGACCGATAAGAGAGCATGCATCGAAGCTAGGCGTTCTTCACAACACTCATTGTCATAGCTGTGAGACTTCCTAGGAAAAGGAAACAGTCCTCCATTACCTCTGCAAATGCCCTGCTTTGGGCAAATTTAGAGCATAATCATTAGGAAGGGAATTTTTTGAAGACATTGATAAACTTTCGGAAATGAAGATCAAAGACTTGATCTCTTTTCTCAACGCGACGAAATGTCTCTAGGACGAACTTCGGTTACTTCTGTGCCGTGTCCTCTGTTTGATTCCTTAGATCCCGAGCTAGCGGTAAAGCAAAAAGCTATACAAAAATTGTTGAAAGATTGGTTGTCCGCAAAATATGGTTACAAACACCTAGAAATGGTCTAAACATACAAAAAATATTCAAAACACCACCTCGACTTCGGTCCCAGCGCTCGTCTTCAATGACACTCCCTTTGATAACTCTGTAAAAGTCAAGCTTCGATTTTCGTTCCAAGACGATAACGACCCAAAACATACCTACTTCAAAGACAGCGAAGATGCGGTTCATATGAAATAAGATCAATGAGATGGAATGGCCGGTCCAATGTCCCGAGTCGGTAGAGTGATGTCAAAATTGCCCTTGGCCATACAAGATGCGGCAAGCCGTATCACCTTAGTCGGATCTCAATGAATCCATTGTGATCCCCAGAGGGGTGGGTAATGTAGAAATGGGAAGGGTAAGAGGAAGGATTTAGTAGAAGTCTCAGGTATGGGGTACCTTCCTGAACCATCCTGATTTCTGAATGAAGCTAAGGATGCTTTTTAGTGAAAAATATGAGACGTGATACAGTTGATCGAGGGCATCTTTTCTAGTTCTGGCTAGGTTGGGGCTTTCATCGCTCTTCCATCGCTTCGTCCTGACACCCTCTGCATAAGTCAGATGTGCTGATGCCCATTCTGCTCATGTGTATTCCCATTAAGTTGTGAGTCGTCAGGATTCAAACCTAGAGAGACAATTGAGGTCTTCTAGTCTGCTATTGGCGTGGTTCTCATGGAACTTGTTTTGCCGATACATGTCAGTCTCTGAATATTCAAGACTTGCCACCAAACCAAACAGGCATACATCAAAATAGGCCTTATAATGATTTTGTACATCCAATGAATGGTTTTGGGTCTGGGTCCCCATTTCTTGCCAAAAATTCTATTGCTTTTTAACGGCTATTTGTAGGAGCTCGCACAGAGTGGGACAAATTTTCCTGATGCCATTATCACTATATCATCAGCATATGCTACGACTTTAACGCCACCTTGCCCTAATTTAACTTGAAAGTGTATTGATTTTTCAATCCTGCCGAACACGTCATGAAGTGCCGTCTCAACAGATTTGCCCTTCATGTATGCATGTTGAGCCTGCAAAAGCACACCATCATTTAGCTTGAGGTGAATGTACGTTTCTATCAGCCTTTCCAAGATCCAAGAAATAATTAGTCTAAATCTTTCCGTTCAGTGTGAATGGGCTTACCAGCATTCGGAATGAAAATTACATTAACTTCTCTCCAACTTGATGGAATATAAGCGATATTTAAACATCCCTTGAACATTTTCACCAGAAACGGGATTCAGGCGTTCTTTCTATTGTGAGGGACTAATAAGTACTCCTTATTTAATATCCCTTGGCATGCAAAACTGCATCTCTCATCCATTTCTGCGGAGAACACGCTCACAGGAAATGTTGAGAATTGAAATGCACCAGACACTGGTTCTGTTATGCATCAAATTTCAATACATAGATGAAATTAATGCAAACAAAACTTAAATAACTTTTTTACTTCCAAACTTTGTTTAATAATTAGATTTGAAATTCACAATCTTTAACTTGCCTTGCATTTGCAATAGAACTCCCATCAAAGCCAATCTCTTCTTGAATTTATAATTACTGAAAATAAGAGAAAAAAAACACAACCATGCGGTCTCTTGTTAAAGTATTCCTCTAACGACACATCAATTTTTGAGACAATTTCAAAAAATCTAGGATACAAATTTCTAAGAGATTCAACTTGTTAAAAGCAAACCCCAAAAACTTTGGCTTTACAAGGCAGCACACAGAAGAAGCAGCCATGTCCTCAAATTGACACACTTAAATTTGTGCATTCTTAATGGAGGTAGATGCATTCAACTAAAACTACAGCTACAACAATTTTGTGTAAGGGCGTTCCTGATGCATTACAAACTCTTCGCCTCGCAACCCTTTTCCTCCTACATACGAGTATACCAACAAATAGAGAGAGAGAGGGAGAGTAGTTAGTGAATGTGCACTTAAATTTTCAGAATGGTAGCACCATTCACTAAATACGAACTATTTGTAAAGCACCTGCGGCGCGGGTGACGTGTCGGTTCGTTTGTGCAAAGTAGGGTGCTATCGTCAAGGTAGAAAGGTACACAAGTAACTTGCGATGCGAGTATACTTGCTTGCAATGGGGATGACTAAAACCATTAGAGATTTTACTTTTTTTGTCCACGTTTTGTGTGTTTACAGAGTGCAGACAAAAATGTTTGATTTACCTCTGAACGAAGTTATATTTTTTCTGTGGGGGTTTTCATTTGGTTTTTTTTTGAACTCACCCTTGATAAAATAGAGAAAGTCAAAATTAAGGCTGCACTGGGTCACCTCAACTTGTTCTTATATTATCTACTGTACACAAAAAATGATTCGGGAAAAAACAAAGAACCTATATACAAGCACAGTCAAGGAAATAAGAACGGTCCAGGACGACAATGATAGAACGAACGACTGAGCGACACATGTAGCGACACATGTGTTTCTTGTAGGTGCAGCAACAAACGGAAAATGGTCACCTAGCCGATACCAACTGATTGCCACTCCTACCTCTAAGTCCACCAGTGATGAATTTGACGGTCGATACCTGATGGCTCGACTTCGCGACAGCAAACTTTACGATAATGTTCGTCTCTACCTTGCCTACCTTTATAATAAGTCTGATACTGTTTGTGTTAATGGCAAAACTAAAATGAATGTCATAGTTTCTATTCAAAAAGAAGGCCTTCCAACTGATCTTTTTACTCTCAATAAAATTTACACCCGCTTCCATGAATCTTTTGGGATTTCTCCTTCCACAGTTTCCAAAGATCTGGCTACATACGCCTCACATTTAAATTCCCAACGTTTACCCTTCGCTCGTCCCAATCAGGAACATAGTCTTTAACAACAATTCTGTTTTACAGCCTGTAACCACAAATATTTTAACCCTCTATTATCAGAATGTTAGAGGTCTCCGAACCAAAACTTCTAACGTTTATCTTAACTCCCAAAATCTCCCTTACGATATCTTTGCCCTAACGGAAACTAACCTTTGCTCAGATTTCACAGAAAGTGAACTTTTTACTTCTGATTTTACTGTCTTTCGTGCGGATGGCCAAATTAACGATCTTACTCCCAATGGACGCGGTGTTCTTTTCGCTGTGCACAATCGTCTCAATGCATCTCTTATCGAAATATCTAAATCACCACTTTTCGAGTTTGTCTGCATTAAATTAACTATCTCTAAACGATTTTTCTATCTTCTCTGTTGCTACATTCGTCCTTCCCAACCTAGTCTTGTCTATCAACAATTTACTGAATCTGTTAGCTCCTTGATCGAGAGATCTACCTCCAATGATGAATTTATCATACTCGGTGACTTTAACTTACCGGATTTGAAATGGTCATTATCCGATGATGAAACTTGTTTTATTCCCTCTAATCCATCCTCTGAAAAAGAAATAATTTTTACAGATAGATTACTTGAATCTGGTCTTTTCCAAATAAGTGGTATCCACAATAAGTTAGGGAGACAACTTGACCTCGCCTTCTCCTCAGATCCCTTTAATTCTTCCGTTTCCGAAAGCTCTCATCTTCTCTCTGTTCTTGATCATCATCATCCTCCTCTATCTTTCTTCTTCAGTCTCGATGATAATATTCCAACTATTGAGTCTGAAAACTCTTTTACATTCAACTTTCGCAAAGCCGATTTTCATCAGCTTATTATTCATCTCAACAGCATTGATTTTCACCACTTTATTAACCCCTCTACTCCTATCGACATAGCTCTTTCTTTCTTCTATACCTCAATATTCGATTGTCTCGTCCAATGCGTTCCTTTAACACTACAAAAGAACTGTGTTTCATCTCCCCCCTGGTACACAAGAGAGCTGCGTAGTATCCGGAATGTCAGAAATAGGTTATGGAAAATTTATCTCAAATTTCAGACGCCTCTAAACTATTTTTACTATCAACAAGCTTCTTCTTCCTTTTCGACTTTATGCCTATCCCTTTACCAGTCGTATCTTAATCAAATGCAGACTTCGCTCATCACTGAACCTAAGCGCTTTTACCAATTCATTAACGTCAAGAGAAAATCCGACGGCCTTCCTTCAACGCTCAACTTTCTTGGTTCATCTTCATCTGATCCCAAAATCATAGTTAATCTCTTTGCTACCTTTTTCAGCCAATCCTATAGCAATACTTCAAATGAACCTGATCTGGAATATCACAGTTTTCTATCCAATTTACCGCAAACGTCTCTTGTCTCAATTACAATTACATCCCCCTCCGTGTATGATAAGCTGAACTCATTGAAAGATGATTTTTCTCCTGGCCCTGATGGAATCCCTGCAATTTTTCTTAAAAAATGTGCTAATGTACTTTGCGAACCCCTTACCAAACTTTTCCAATTATCACTTTCACAAGCTGTGTTCCCCTCTCTTTGGAAAGAGTCTTTTATCTTTCCCGTTTTCAAAAAGGGTTGTAAGAATGATATCTCTAATTACCGACCGATCGCTAAACTTTCTTCGTTACCCAAGCTCTTTGAAAGTATGGTTTACGATTCTCTTTACTTCTATTGTAAATCTATTGTTTCCCCATTTCAACACGGATTCTTAAAGGGTAGGTCCACCACAACTAACCTTATCCAATTTGTCTCCAAAACACTAATATCTTTAGAAAAAAGTCTCGAAGTTGATGTTATAACTACTGATTTTAGTAAAGCCTTTGACAAGATCAGTCACCAAATTATCTATATAAAACTGAAAGCTCTTGGTTTTCCAACATGGTTTATTGAGTGGACTAAATCATACCTAGTGAACCGAACATATAGAGTTGTTTTTAGAAACGCGGTGTCTGATCCAATCTTTGCATCCTCAGGGGTTCCTCAAGGCAGCCATCTCGGCCCAATCCTATTTGTTCTTGCCATCAATGACGTGAGTAACATCATTTCCTTCTCTGATATCTCCATCTATGCTGACGACATTAAAATAATCAAAACAATCGCATCTTCTCGAGACTCTTCGCTTCTCCAACATGACCTAAATACTTTTTTTACTTGGTGCAATAAAAACTTTCTTGAACTCAATATAAAAAAATGTCAGTTTATGACTTTCTCCCGTAAACGTTTACCTTCAATTTCTCGATCCTATCATTTCCATAATGTACCTGTCCCTATTGTTTCCTCAATTACAGACCTTGGGGTAATATGTGATAAAGAGCTAAATTTTCGCTCTCATATTGATCATATACTTGCGAAAGCTAATTCTTCTCTTGGCCTTATCAAGCGTTGGTCTAAGGAATTTAACGATCCATTTGTTACTAGATCTTTATATGTCACATTTGTCAGACCCATCCTTGAATATGCTAGTCAGATTTGGTCACCATACCTCATCACTCACTCACATAGAATTGAAGCAGTACAACGAAGATTTCTTCGTTTTGCTTTGCGCAATTTGAATTGGTCCGATCCCTTTATCTTACCCCCGTATGAAGACCGTCTACAATTGATCAACCTACATACCCTTGCTCAACGTCGTCATATCGCCGATATAGTATTCGTCCACCAACTTGTCACTGGTATCATTGACTCTCCGGCCTTGCTTGAATTAATAATTATCAATACAAATCCACGTCATTTACGTTCTGTCCCCTTTTTCCACCTCCCTACACACCGCACCAACTACGGACACTTCAACCCAATCTCCAGATTGTTACGTTCAGCCAACTCTGTTCAAGATATTTTTGATTTTTTCCTCAATTCTGCATCCCTTAGAAGAATTCTGTCCCAAACCCCTCACTAAACCTTCTTCCCATTTTAGTTTTAAGCTATTATTAAGCATAAATTTTACTATAATAATTAATAATACACTAATTCTATTGTTTCGTATCAAGCCAAAAAACAAATTAATAATGAATTGTAGTCCCTTTATTATGTTAAAGTATAGATTTAAGTTTATTATGTCTAGTTTTAAGTTCTGCTTGTATTAAGCATATAATAAATATAAATATACACTAAATACGAGCGTCAGTGAGTTGATGGGACCACCTCTCCCTAAGATTGGTTAAATCCTCTTGAGGATCGACTTAATCAGCAATCCTTACCAAACAAAGGGACACATACACCAACCATTTACTTATCAAACTCATCTACCAGATGTTGCAAAGGAGCCACATGCTCCTACGGGCCTGGTGGCTGATGATTTCTCAAGTGGGGTAAAGGGAAGGATCGAGCCCGTAAAAGGCGTATACCTCTCCTTAGCCAACTGATTATGTGACGATAAAGAAATTTCTTCAATGATTTTGAAGTAGGTACCCTTCGACATTTCACGCTACAGTTTGCCGAAACTCATCAACACCCTTAACGAGCTTGAATGACATAGGATTTATCATAGGTTTCATTATATGAGAGTCACAATCCCTAGGGTATCACAATGGATCTACATTGATCTATAAGTGTGACGGTAACAAGATCAACTGTCAGCTCATTAACCTAACCTAACCTAACTATCCAGCCTACGCCATTTTCCATGCATCAGAATAACTGGTGCCTGATTGTTCTCTGCAATTAATTGGTCAGTTGAACCAAACTCGATCATTTTGTTTTGTTGACATACTTCAAAACGCTGAAAATCTTCTCAACCGAAAAAAAAGCTGTTTTGTAACTCGCCATTAACGTGCAATCCTAAGAAAACTACACTTTTTTCTTAAATGTTAACTTCTTTTGGTCCAAGGTCTTGCTTTCAACAAAACAATTTAAGAAAAATAGAGGCCATGACGGCCCTTAATCTAGTGACTTACAACTCTCAACTGCGTGTGTGCGTGTTTGGAGAAATGGATTGAACCTCCAATTTCCTGCCGACTCCGAAGTGCTAAAGAGCAGAACTTTCCATGACAAGAGATACTCTTGGAGGATTTGTCAATTCTTTTTTTTGACACTTATAAAAAAAATGACTGCTTTAGGTATATCTACAGGGTGAGGTATAAGTAACGCTATGACTTATTTGATGAATAACTTTTTCTCATTTTATTTAACTTTGGCATTTGATAAAATTGGGAATGTGGTTTAGAAATATGTTCACATTATGTTATAAATATAATGGCGCAAAATTTTAGTCGAATTAGTATGATGTTAAAACTGTTCTACAGTATGATATTTGGTTAAAACAACGATTTTGCAAATTTTAATTGAGTTAAGCATCATTACTTTCTTTAAAATTTTACTAAAGTTAAAATCATCTAATAGCTATTTTATTTTTAAGTATCATGCTAACTTGACTCTTTGACACTTACAAACGTCAAAAAAGGTCTGTTTGCTTTGTTTTTTGTACGAACTGTCATTTTCGTAGGTGTGTTCATATGCCACTTATTAAAAAAAAAAAACAAAGCATTAGCAGAATACTAGTTCCTAAAATGTTAAAAATTAAGAATGAGTTATTAAACTACTTTAGGAGTTAGTAAATTTTTAAGTATTATACCTTTACACTAGGCTGTAAAAAATTTTGTGCAAATATCTTTCAAATGGGGCCATTGTTTGCTTCGATCTGCCTTGCTTTTTTCAGAGCATTTTCCACCAGTTTTCTTAGAATTTCAGGTCCCAGTGCCTTCACTTCTTGTCGGATATATGGGCCTTAAGCTGTTGCACTGCTATTGGCTTATTGACATACACCTAACTTCTAAGGTATCCCCAAAGAAAAAAATCTGTAGCCGTTAAATCGGACAAACGCAGTATGGTGGCCAATTAAAACTTGAAAAAAACGTGATATTATCTGATCACACAAAATTTTTTTTTAGGAGATCTATAGTTGGATGAGCTGTGTGAGTTGTGGCTGCATCTTGTTGGAACCACAACTCTGAATTATCTCTACCTCGGGTCTTAATAAATGTTCAATCACCATCCGGTATTGAAAGCTGTCCACACTAACCGCAACTTGTTCGTCGTTTTCGAAAAAAATAAGGTGGTCCAATGATCCTTTCTGAGCTTATTGCACACCATACTATGCATCTGAGTGGGTGCATTTGACGTTCAACAATTATTTTTGGATTCTCGATGCCCCGTATTCTGCTCGGGGCTCATAGCTCATTATGAGTTTGTGAATACTAAACTCGTTTTTTTCAATTCTTGAGAACGCCGATCATACTGAATGTGTACTTGTGGATCAATTGCTTTCAACTCGTGAACCGATTGAATCTTATATGGAAAAGGTGTAACTGCCGTAAAATTCTTTGCAAAGACCGCCTAGACATCACCAACTGCTGAGAACGTCCTTCGGCCCACGGAAAATCACAGACAGCCCCTTGTTGCTGAAAACGCTGAACCAATCGGTTCATGGTTGGAGCACTGGGCGCATATAGAACATGAAAGAAATTTTAATATGATCCTTGTGTCTGCATAATTCAATGTCGACATTCAAAATAAATTGAACAACTTTGATTGCTTGTTTTGTGCTGTCTTTCCATCATCGATGTTCCAAATTTTTCAAATTTAATTGTAAAGACAAAAAATTGTTAAGCTAAAATGTATTCAAAAATTAAATCATAAGGTTACTTATATGCCACCCTGTATAATAAACAGCCTAAAGAGAACGTTAGGTTCAAATATTTTTATTTTCCCAATAAAGACCGTTTTCTATTATATCCCAATTGAGGTCCATTGAACCAAAACAAACAAAAAATCACATTTTTTTCTACATATAATATAAACTTGTCCATTGTACTTCAAGTGAACTATGTATCTTATGATAATAAAAGATATTATGTTCACTTGAACATAAAGTGTCACCACACAATTCCATTGTGACCCACCAATTGAATTAAGTGCTTCAATTATCATAAATATTTACGAGTAGATTATTCAAATATAAGTAACGTTTCTTTTTTTTTATTTTTTCTTCCAGATATCAACTTCAACATTCAGTATTTAATGCATTCCATAGCTAAGCAATTATTATAGTAACTCCAAAAAACCGAAGAAGAAATCAGATTTTTCAGAACAAGAGAACTTCCAGCGTTTGCGTGTGAAGTTCGTAGACGAAGCCAAAATACTTGCCAAATATAATCTCTTTATAGAATTATCACCGCTCGAACTCTTATTGAGGGACTGCGTGGTGAATTCAATTCTAATCTCACCATCATCAAGTTAACACACTCAAGATAACCACACAGGAATCTAATAATTACACCACCACAACAACAATAACAACATGACGAAGAAGTACGAATTCGATTGGATTATTCCGGTTCCCCCGGAATTAACTACAGGATTGGTATTCGATCGATGGTTCGAAGACAAAGACACAACAGACTTTGAAAAAGATGCTTTATTTCGTGTCGATGAATATGGATTCTTTTTATATTGGAAAAGTGAGACAAAGGTAAGTTTTTTTTTTGTGTAATTTTCTGATCTTGATTAAGGCTTTAAAGCATCTGTAGGTAGATCCAAACCTTCCCTATTTTTCTAACGCTCGCACTGTGATCATCATTTTAAGGGTAGTAATAACCCCTAGAGTGCGTTCATAGTTATAAAGAAGCATTCCACATTATGATATTTATATCACTTAACTAATATCTGTTATACGGTTTTATATAATTTAGTTTACTTTGTTGACTAAACTTGAACTGTCATCTATGTCATCTATCCGAGTTATGACAAATATCCGAATATCAGAAATCGCGGGCTTGGATCCGTTTTCGATATTCGTATATCCAATGTTTTTTAAAAAAAAAACAATTTTTTAATATTTTTTCTCAATCTCAAATTTAAATAACTTTCGTATCTTCTTTTTCCCACAGGAAGGTGACGTTATAGAATTGTGTCAAGTGAGTGATATAAGAGCAGGAGGCACACCAAAGGTAAGAAAAATTGTCAAAATTATAAATAATATTTTGTATTTTTTTAATTTTGCGTAAACTTAAATACAAGTAAATTTAGTTCTTGTTTTATGATGAGTAACACGGCTAGTCTTTGTAATATAAAGTCTTTGAATTTGTATGCTAGTTAAAGTATCTTATGAATATTTAAATTGATAAAGTTGTTCGTTCCAAATGTATTTTTGAAATAGTTGAATATTGTTAGGAAAAGAACGCACCGCCGGACTTCCCTACGTAACGTAAAGTTTTTTCAACTTATGTCTAAACAGAGATGTTATTTGACGCAACATTAAATTTTCCCATTTATATTCAAACAGAGATGTTATTTGATAGGAAATACTACAACTTTTTGTTCGGAGCATTAATAGTTGCCTTTACATTCTCAAATTTGTTTGACAAGCACGGCATGATTAACATTTGATGTATGAAAAACATTAGCTTTCACATTCCTGAAACATGCTGTCAATCATCACTTCTCATTAGATCTTTGATCATGGTGGATCAACTCAGAGAATTTATGAAATTTTAGATGCGAAAATTTATTTAATTTTTATATTTCAAGTCTGCAGAAAACTTATATAAATCTAATTCAATCCACTTGAATAACCACTATTGCTTAAAAAACTTATTTTAATATATTTTCTTACGATGTGCACAGCTCGAAAACTTCATAGAAAATGAAATTAGCTTAAGGCTAAACATTCTCAAATATGCTTATCATACAGCCAAAATATCAAAACATTTTGAAATCCATCTAATATACTTGACAAACCGCTGGATAGAGCGTTCACTTTATCAAACTAGCGAGTCATGCCGTGCTTGTCAAACATATTTGGGAGTTTGAACGCCTCTAATGGTGCACTAAAATATGATACTTCAGTTTGACTGCTGGAACCGGGTTAGACTTTTCTTTTTTGTGTTCGTTTCGTCTCTAGATTAAGCGTTCACATGATCAAAATCAAGCCAGTCATGCCCTGCTTGTCAATTTGAGAATTTGAACGCCCCTAATGGTGCAATAAAATATGATACTTTATTTTGACTCTTGGAGTCGGATTACACAATTCTTTTTTGTGTTCGTTTCGTCTCTAGATGGAGCGTTCACATGATCAAAATCAAGCCAGTCATGCCGTTCTGTCAAACAAATTTGAGAATGTGAACGCCCCTAATTATGCACGAAAACATGATATGTACTTCATTTTGACTCTTCGAGCCTATTTCACGATCCTTTTATTTGTTCGTTTCGTCTCTTGATGGAGCGTTCACATTATCAACCTCAAGCCAAACATATTTAAGAATATGAACGCCCCTAATGGTGCACTAAAATATGATACTTCAGTTCGACTCTTGGAGCCTGGTTACACCATTCTTTTTTTTTCCTTCGTTTCGTCTATTTGACAGTTTGGGTGAGGAGTGTAGAAACGTAACTTCAATCCGCTACACTTTTGCACCTCACACCAAATATGTCAAATAGAGGAAAGACGAAACAACTGAAAAAAAAAGAATGGTGTAATCGGGCTGTTGATGTCTCTTCTGCTAAAGACGTTTTTTTGACGTTTCTTTACTGTATCTCAATCCATCTGTCAAATATTTATAAACAGATTGATATCATACCATTTTGTATTGGAAATTGTCAAAGTAAATATAAGCAGAAAAACAAAAATTTTGAATCCATTGGCATCGTAGTCATCATCCAGTTCATGGCTTGACAGATGAACAAAATTTGACATTTTGTGGTTTGACAGAAAAGGGACAAATAATTAACTTTGATGTATCGAGACCAAAACAGGTTAAATGGGACGTATACGTTAGACCCACGTTTTTGATTTACCCTACCGCCCCACATATGTAGATGTTTACACATCAAAAACTTTCCCGAGTTACCCTAACTAGAGAAACGGAAATTTTAAATTCCCTTTAAAGTTTTGACTTGATGGAGATACGAACAAACATGCTCAGGTAAAAGTTATGTTCTTCAAAAACTATCTATGACAAAATCGACTTTTTGTTTTCACGTTTGAAATAATAACTTTTCGTGTTTAACTTTTCTATGTATGAAGTGTAATTTTGTTATTAATGTATCTACGAGTATGTACGAGTAGGTATCATGTTTACACACAAGCTTGACCTCCCACAATAATATTAAGTTAAAATGAAGAAAAATTTCCTTCTTTTTTTCTGTTTTCTCGGCATACAATAAATAAAAATCGCTGCTCCAAAAGAGAAAAAAACTCGAGCAAAAAAAAAAAAAGTTTTTGACCTGATTTTGTTCTTTGAGCAATTTTTTTTTTGTTTAGCTCACAATAGTGTTGTGTGCATTCTACAGATACTCATATTATACGCCATCATAAATAAATTGAAACTCCTATGCAAAAAAAAAAACAAAAACAATTTTATGCTTGCATGTTTGCCTGACAAATGGAACTACACACAGTTATTCTCAATACTTGTTTAAGATCACAGCTAAACCTTTTTTATAGAAAAATTACACAAGGATTATGTGAACTGTAAACGAATACAACGCACGAACTTGCTCTGGCGGTTCAAGGCTATAATGTGAGCAAACGTTTAAGGCGTACAAATTATTTCCTTTTCGCATTGTCACGTAGTAGTGTGAAAAAAGTCAAAAACAATACAAATTTATATCCTGACTTTTATTTATTTAAAAATCATTGATAGATATGTGAAACTTTAAAACGTAGTATTTTAGGTATCATACAAAAGAACCAACCAACTTGGTCGAGCTATTAATCAAATATACGGGAATAAACCGAAAATAAAGCAATTTTCTTTTATATACATTTTTCTTGACTTGTTTCTTACTTCTCACCCTAATTATAATCTCTTCATTCGGAGACTCCTTCAGACTATTATGTTATATCAGCCAATTTCTCGAGTTCCATTCATCCAGTTAAGAGAAGTATTCCACTAGGACCGTTTGGCGCTACGAGAAAGCCAACTAGGACCGTTTGATAATTTTTTGGAATCTTAAGCTGGTCACTATGTATTTTTCCCCATTGATGATGCCAGTAGCGATATGATCACAGAACTGCTTCTTTATTGGAATGCTTTCTAAATAAAAGTTTTGGTTCAATATAAGCTGTAAGAAATATCCCTAATAAGAATCTATCAAACCCAGAAAAAGTAAAGAGGTTATCAGGCTGAGAGAATTAAGTTTCCGCTCTTTCCAAGCCAACTCAAATGAGGAAAATCGTAAAGGCATACAAAAGTCAGAAACCATTGTAAGGCACAAAATTCTGCAATTTCCCAAAGGCAGTACAAATTTCTGGTCATGTGTCAAGAACTTCATTTTCGATTCCAACGCTCATCTATAATGACAACCCTATAACTAGCTCTTTAGATAAAGCAAATGTACGCGTAGCACATTTTGCTGCAAGCTCAACGTTGCCTGATAGCAACATTTCCCCCACTGTACTTGAGAACGTAAATCGTTCAATAGGACAGATATAATATTTCCGCACTTGTATAGTTGCAAGAGCCCTTCGAGATCTTGATATAAACAAATCCGCTGGTCCTGATGATACACCCCCGTTCTTCTGTAGAGGTATTCTTCATCGCTGGCAAAATCATTGCGTAAGCTTTTCGATCCCTCTTACTGTTCTGGAATCTTCCCTAGAAAATGGAAAACAGCATTTGTCCTGACTGTTCTAAAAACAGGCAATGCATCCTCCCCCTCCTTATATCGACCAATAAGTCTTACGTCCCTTATTTCCAAGTTAAAGGAATTGCCGATCAACCATCAGCTCAAAAAATATCTCGAAGATCGAAAGCTTCTTAATTACCGTGAACGCGGCTTTCGTAGCGATAGTTCTATAGGTGATTAGAAGGTATATATCTTACCGAACAATGGAACAGATGAGAAAGTAATCTTACGTTCTCAAAAACAAGTTTAAGATCTATTCCACTTTTCACTCGAAAATGAATTAAACCCTGCTTTTGATTAGAAACTACCTTCCGAATCGATCAATACAATGTTGTATTGCACGGTTTCAAGTCTGATATTCACAAAATAAATGCTAGAGTTCCACAGGGCTGCGTTTTGTCTCCAAGTTTCTTCCTCGTTTTTATAAATTAACTCTTGTCTGAAACTTCTAATCAACTTTACTGTTTTACCGAAGACTTAACCCTCAGCTAAATGTGGTATACAAAATCGTGTGGAGTTTAATGCTTGGGAAACTTCTATGCTGTCTTTTTTCGTTGAAGAAAAATAATGTACCTATTATGCCATTGTCCTTGCCATGGCACTTCCATCGAACAATTCGAAAAGCTCTCAGTATAGGGTATGTGTTTCAACAACGCGACGATTTTCATTAGAATACCCACATTCTCGAGACCGTGAATCGTGACCGCGAAAAAAAAGTTTAAAATATAAAATAGAACCATGTTGACATTTCTTAATGGATTTTTTTTTTTGACAGCTTTAAGGCTTGGCGCGCACATTCAATTTTTAGTTGCACAACTGTTTGGTTGCTCATAGAAAATAGATGAACTATTTGGTTGAATGTCCGCGCAGGTGCATATAATTATTTGACACAAAATAGCGAACTCATTTTAGGCAATCGTTTAGTTTGCGTCAAAACAAACTTTTTATTTTCTCGAACCAAACTGTTGTACAACTAAAAATTGAATGTGCGCGCCTAACCTAATTCTCCTGAATTTTTAAGATAAATTTGTTGATTTAAAAGATTAACATAGTTCTCCATTTTTGTTCAGAGAAAATTAACAATTTACAAAATTAAAAATAAAGTAAGACGGAAGTATTAGCAGGGAGCAACATTAAACCACAAAACTTCAAATTACTGTTGACAGCTGATGTCAAAGAATTTGCCGGAGAAAATAGTTACTACTTTATCCGCTGCGTCGCATGTGTTTCCTATCGGTTTCTGCTCTCTACGTTTTACATTGAGCTGTAAATTGTATACTCGTATATGTATGTCATCGCATGCAATGTATTCTATGAGTCGGTCTTCGGACAAAGTACAATCACGCACAAATTATAAATGAGCATAAAGCTACTTATTTAGGTACTATAGCTAAAAAAGGACACAAATATCAGTTTTTAGTCAACAAAAAGTTATTGGTACACTGTGGTGGTAATTGTTTTAAAATTCAAGGTGAAGATAAATTATCTATTTAAATTGAGCTTTTCATAAACTTCTTTTTTGGTTTATTCAAAGACATTAGAAAACTGACTGACATTTTGTGAATAGGCCCTTTTATAACCTTGAATTTAATAATGAAATAAAAATATTTAAAAAATTTCTAGAATTTTTCGTCTAGTGCAATAAATCGCCATTTGAAAATTCGATGACTGTGAATATTTTATACTCACTATGTCGTACTCACGTAGAAGTGCAGTTTTGAGCAACTCATGTACAATGGTGTGTTTTTTGTTTTAAATCTATCGACATCGTAGCCATTCTTAAATGGAATAACAGGTGACAGTTAAACTTGATACTAAGGCGACAAACTATATTTTGACGTATCACTTATCTCGTGTGGTGTGTTGTGAGTAGTGTGTCGCTATCGCTGTCATGCATTGAATATGCGTAGAACCATATTTGTGAAATGCGGTGTAATGTACTGGGTTGTGTCGAAATCTTTCGTGTGTCTATCGCGTCTAACCTCGCAGTTTCGTTGATGTTTTCTTTTATGTATGGAAAGGGAAGATAGTGCTCTTGCAAAGAGAAACAACTTTGTTCAAGAAGAAGTGTTTTCAAAACAGCAAGCTTGATTAGACTTCACAGTCGATAACACTACACGAGATAAGTTTTTATCCTGCTTTTAATATTACCAAGATTGTGCCAAAAGTAATTTTTCAACTCGGAGATCTCAAAGGGTGTTTCTTTCCGCGCAAAAAAAAAACACATTAATCGAATAACCCTTTTGAAGTGTTGCCTCATATAAACCTAGTATTATTAAGTTTCATAAGGACAATATTCATTTTATACAACTCAAGATGTGTGACATCTCTTTTCTAAGTACCCTACTTGCAAGTATTTTCTGGGGACAACAGATATGGTCAAATATTTAGTCAAATGACACTAACTATTCTATTCTCGAATCTCTCGTTACATAGCAGAACATTCTTGCATTTTTGAAAGTGAAAATATCTAGTTCAAATAAAAGAGGAAGAGTTGCGGTCAGTTAGGGTGTTCCTGTTCTAATTTGCATGAAAGGCAAATATGAAAATATTTCAAAGACATACTTGAGGTTACTTTCATGTGCGTCGTGGTTACAAAATTATAAATAAATGTTTTCACTTTAGCCAAATAAAAACAACCACAAGGCATGTGGGATAGTTTTCAAAAACAACTTCGTCCTCAGAGAACTATAATTTTTATGTTTATGTAAACCAAGATAGGATATTAAAAAAAAAAATTATAAATATAAAATGTTTTTCTATTTGCAGATTCTGGCTTGCAAGGTAAATAGGTACTTAATTAATTTGGTCAATGATATTAACCAAACAAAAAAAAAATTTTAAATATTCGACTTTTTTGCTTTTTACACATATTAATTTGTATTAACATTTTTTTTTTCTTCATTTGCTTATAAGTATTTACACACACACACACTTGTAAATGTTTGTTTCTAACTATAATAATTATATAGATCGAAAGGCAGCATGCAGACATATTAACTAATATATTGCACTTTGTTTCAGGATCCGAAGCTATTAGACAAAGTAGTTAAAAAGCACGGGAATGATTTGAACAAGCTAGATGAAAGATCATTGACAATATGTTCGAATACAGACTACATCAATATCACGTACCATCATATAATATGCCCTGATGCCGCATGTGCAAAGGTAAGTGTTTAAACTTATTAATAAATATGTATCTTCAAATAAATTAGTGAATTTAAAAACTGGATGGATGCTTCGATGATGTAGTGTAATGTCTCAAAACCTTGTTAAAAAGTGGACTTTTTCGACTTTGAAACATTTGTTTGGAAATTACTGAGTTCATAAAGGCGGTTGTCAATCATCAAATCGATAATTGAACGTATTATCGCTCATCAATAGGAATGGTATCTAATAGTTAAGATTTATTGTGAATAGTTCTATTGATGATCGTTGTCAAAATACTGTTTATCAATTTATCAATCAATTGCAAAACTCTTAGATGATGTTATGATATATTTAGCAACAAACTCATGCGAAGAGAGTGGGCAGGATCCCCTCCCTACCGAAAAAAAAATTGATTTACTTTATTAGCTTAATGCTTGACACTTGGTAGCGTTGATTTAAAAAATGTTTTTCTAAAACTGGGTAGAAGATCTGTCTAGGTCGAGCTGAAGAAGGTCGAAGTCAATAGGGAAGGAGATACATCTGTATATTTTCTTACCATCGGCATAAACAAATCTGAAAAAGTCTTTGATGACGCAGTCAATATCATTGATTGTTAAAATGAAAATCAGAGGCCTGAGATGGCATCCTTGTGGAACACCATGGGTTGCAAAGATTTTGTCGGAGTCTTAGTTTCTTAAAAGGGTCTCGTATTGACATTCGTCTAAATAATCCATTGTTCTCTCTAGGCTGTTGGTAATATAGGAATGGAAGGGTTAGAGGAATGATTTACTGGAAGTCTTAGGTATGGGTTGCCTCCATGAATCATCCTCATCTCTGAAGGAAGTTAAAGATGCTTTTTAGTGATAAAAATGAGGCGTCAGCCAGCTTTCTTTGAGGTAGTTCTCTTTGCTAGTTTTGGCTAGGCTGTGGCATTTAAAAGTGAAGTGTGATGAGCCCCCTTCTTCAGATGTTCTGATGCCCATTCTGCTCACGTGGGTTTCCATTGAGTTGTGACCCGTTAGGGCTCCAACCAAGAGAGACAATTGAAGTCTGCTAAGCTTCAGCCGTGTTTTCTTTGAAAAATCTGGCCAAAGATTCCTTGAAGCCCGACAGGTGTCAATATTGTTGACAATCTATCATTTGCGAAAAAAAAAACTTGTGAATTCTATACTTTGCCTGCTTCAACAGCATGAGTACCCATGGTACAATTTGTCTCTACTCAAGTGATGAACCCGTTTTTGGCCAGTTCATCAACCATTTCATATCCATATATGTCACGGTTTCCCGAAACCCATAGAAGGGTGACTGAATTTGTTTCGCCGAGAAATCTTAATTCACTATGGCAACGAGCAACCAGTTTTGACTTCGTGACAATTGACGAATTGGCTTTGATTGCCGCCTATCTATGAAGATATCAATGTTTTTGTTTGACAGTTCACATTTGGAAAGATATTTTGCTGCCAAACTGCAAGCACTTCCGCTTGGAAAACATTACAAAACTGTGCGAGCTTTAATGATCTATTTATTGGTGGGTTGTCTGAGAAGATGATATCGTCGTCGTTCTATGAAAACTCCCTAAGTCCATTTTTGGCAAAAATATGATTTAATTCCCATTTAATTCATTCCTGATCAGACATTTACAAAAAATTCTATTGCACAATGGCTACGTGAAACCCGTTCTACAATTGAAGCCCAAGATCGTGAGATTCTGATAATTTTTGGATTTTTTTTATATTAATTTCCAACTTTAAATGCAAATATCTTAAAACAGAAAAAAAATGCACTTAGGGAGTTTTCATAGAACACCGACGATATGATATAATATTTTGTTTCGGTTTGGAACTGTCTAAAAACCAAAGACGAACATTTATAACAATCTCTTTGGACATACTCGTATCATGTACGATGCTCAATCAGTATTTTGCACGAAAATGTGTTGAAAACGTTTTCAGAACTGGAAGAGTTGATTTTTTTTGTTAATAAGACATTATTTGAACTGCTAAAGAATAAACTGTTCACATTTTTCCTAAACCCTCGCACTGTACTCAAACATTTAAAAGGTACTCAAAATCGTTTTAGTGCTCGAAAAATATAAAAGTACGTATACGCCCGAGTGCACATTGAAATGCTTCAGCAGTATAAGTGTTTAAATTAATATTAACGACTTGATAGCTTGTTTTTGCTCTTGTGATGTAATGCTATAACGTGGCTAAGCATTTAGGAAATATAATAATGATTTATAAATATTACCCTGTGATGATTGCCCTTTGAGAACGTTTAAATCATTCTAACGAGGTTTTTTATTTACTTTTCTAAATTTATTCAAGAAATCAGAAGACGTTTACATATTGTTATAAGAGGTAGTATGGGCGATCCAGTTATCCATGTAATTTTCTTCAACTCAAAATAAATAATGAAAATATAAGTTTCGGAAACTTTAATTTGCCAAAACCGAAACCACGACGTAATTTTCTTCACAAACGTGTTCGCTATAAATACATCCTAAGCTTATTTAATTTTATCCACGATACGAACTTACACAGTGGCTATATTTAATTAAAGTTCAAACTTCTAATAGTTATATCTTATCGTAGCGCAATCCTACTTACTTTGAAAGTAACAAGGACTATACTTAAAATAGAGAAAAGGAGACAAAGTATGTGGAAGTACTCCTCGTAATAGATAAAAGAAAACTTGTTAGCTCCTGATGACGCAATTGAGTTGAAAAGGTGTGAAACACTTTTAATGTTTGCAGACGCTTCTATGTGGCTTTAGCGGATAACTTCAGGAAAAGTTTTGAAACAATTTCTTTTCTCAGCACTTGTGCCCTACTAATAATATACTCTCTTTCAATAATAGAGTTATGTAGTGTTTTTTAATTTCTCTGAAAAAGTATGAGTTCGGTAAATTTTAATATTTTGGTCTGTGGTTGTTTTTTTTCTCCTTCTTGTATGATAATTAATAATTCAAAAAAATTAAGGGTGAAAACCATCTTTGATAGTAAAATTAAAATCTTATACAAATTAATATATTTGTTAGTCTTCTCTACGATTCGGGCATCGAGTTGGAAATTTCAGAGCTTCCTTATATAAGCGACTGATGTACTATTGATTTAAATTAAAGAAATAACCAAGCCTTTCAAAAGAAGTTAATAATAATATTTAACAGGCTGTTTCTGAATCTTAGTAAAATATCATTTTCTAAAAAAGTAAAGAATTTAACTAAAGATTTAAAAAGTATTGTCAAACTCAAAGAAAATTAATTATTTAAATAATTGAAATTTTAAAAGATCCTCTTTAGGAAATCCAAGCACAATAGTGCTGATATAAAATATATAAATCATTTTATAAGGATTTTCACCCAGATAAAAAGTTGGGGAATTTCCAAAATTGAAAAACTATATGTCAAATAAGTTCACTAATATTTACAAAATGTCAAGTCTCTAACTCTTTTGGTTTAACGGAAAGCAAATTTGAATTTGATTGAGTTTTTTTTTTTAATTAATTGTATTATTATACTCGTACATCACATTTTATTGTCAGGGCGAAAGAACACACTTTTCCGTTCTAAGTTCCCATTTTTCTATTTCTATTGTACTGTAGAGTAAAATTTACCAACTTGGATTAGTATTCTGCTATAATTCTGCTGTTCACATTTGTTCAAGCCCCTGACTTTTTTCAACTTTCACTCATTCCTTCACTTTCCTTCTCTTTGGAGAAACTCTTTTATAATTCCGATCCATAACAAGCGAATTGTCGGATCCAACCAACACGGTTTCGTCAAGAGCGGATCTATTACTACAATTCTGCTAGAATTGCTCTCGAACTTTATGCTCTCTCTGGAAGGTGGTAATTAGGTTGATTCGATTGCAACCGGTCTTAGGAAAGTCTTTCACAAAATCTTCGAAGTTTTGTACGTTTTCGATCCATTTTCATTTCTTAGTTTCAAACCTACTCCTCTTAAACTGATCCTATTCTAGCAACTTCTGGTTTCCCACAGGGTAGTCAGCTTGACCCACTGATTTTTAATTTACCTATCAATGCAGTCGACTTTATCATAAAAGGCTTTCATATCAGTCTTCGCCGATGATAAAAACATTTATAAGAGCTCGTTGAGTTCCTAACGCCGCAGGTCAATCCACCAGCACTCTAGACTTGTTTCTAACCTCTGACCTTGATAAATAGTTAGAGAAAAAATCCCTGAAAGAGAACCGTTTAGCAATACGAAAAAGCCAAGTGGAATAGTCTTAATGATTTCTTCACGAACTTTAACTGGTCTATGTATATGCTTCCTTCAGAGTGTCGTGGACTACAGTGCATATACGTATATGATTTCAAATTTAAAAAAAACGTGCATGATCATATTCCACGAACCAGAATTTTATATGACCAAGAATTAAGTAAAAAAATACTACAATGTCCGCAAGTTAGTAAAAATTTTTGGTTGTTTGTAAAAAATGTACGAAACACTACTTCGTTCCCCACTCCACATGCAGATATCCATGAGCGGCACTTGAATTGAGTCAACCGAACAGCTCTCAGTTCTCGGTATGTGCATCACGGACCACCTTGTGTGGAATGACCACATATTCTACGTCGCCAAAAACCCTGCTAAGTGCTTAGGTTTCCTTCGACGTTGCAAGAAATTTTTCACCTCTTTTGATCTGGCTATAATTTATAAGAATTATATCCATTCAAAGCTCGAGTACAATTCCCATATTTGAGCAGGTGCTCCAATAACCCACTTGAGCCTCCTGGATAGAATGCAAAAAACACCCGTACTGTACTCAAACACTTAAAGCGAAAATAAATTCGAGGTTAAACCTAGTGACTTACAACCTATAATTTCCTGCCGAAGTCGAACGGCTAATGAGCAGCACTTCTTATGACAAGAGATACTCTTGGAGGATTTAAACATTTTAAGGATTAAGTGACTATGACTACCCCTAACACTTTAAGGGTTGTCATAATCCCTTAAGTGCCCGCAAACAGTGCCCTCTATTGATTCACTACGGGAGTTATCTGTGATAAGGAATCGAAGTTTCCTTCTCCCATTGAAACGCCCATCAAGAGAACTAATTCTGCAGTCGGCTATTTTTAATGATGGTCCTAAGTTATCCGACCCCTTTGTCAATCAATCTCTTTATACCTCATTTTTGTAGGCCTCTCCTTAAATATGGAAAAGAAGGCTAGTCACCTTATTCCCTAAGAATTATGAAACCTACATACTTTTCGTGAACAACTTTTTGATCACAGGGGTGGCCGTGGCGCGATGGTTGTGTGCTCGCCTGTCAACCTCAATATCACAGGTTCGATCCCTGCCGTCGTCTATGTCGTCTTTAATTCCATTAAAACCTTCTATAAATTGTCATCAATGGGCTGCTGGTTTACTCATTACATGTTGCTCAGGCATAACACTAACAACATGTGATTGAGTTAAACTAGTATGCCCAACAAGGATGAAAAACGAATAAAATAATGCGAATTATAAGAGACATAGAAATAAGGACACGGCAATTCTCCGCTTTAGTTCAGCCGCCATCCCTGGAGATAAAAAATCTGAGACAACCACCTTCAGTCTCAGAACATCGTGCCACACATCTTTCCTATCCTTCTTTCTCTTCCGTAACTTCACGCCCACGCTGTGTTGAAACATTAAAAGGGTAATCATAATCCCTTGAGCGTGAGTAGATTATAAAAAAAAAAAAAAAAAAACTTTTTGATCACAAATATATTTTAAGAAAAATATGCAACAAACTGATATTTTTGACAGTTGACAATATTTCGTAAATCAACATATTTTCTAAAAGCTCTTGTAAAGATATAAGTAGTTTAAGAGTTTTAATATAAGATTTAATCTGTAGATAGATTTTACCTGAACAACTTTTCGATAGCATTTACTATTAAAAATATTCTAGACATTTAAACTTTGTACGTTTTCATCGGATTAACGTGTCCTTAATTTTCTTCATTCGTTATTATATACAAAGTACTGAACTGGACTTTACCGACTGTTCTCAAATTGAAAGCCTCTTACAACCGATGCCAAATCCTACCCTTAAACATTTGAGTTACACAAAATGACTTCTAATTTGTGTATCTACTTAAAAGCTTGAACTTGAAAGAGAAATGATATACTCGTACATACTACATGCCATCAGCATAATCTAATTTCGAGTATGCAATCCAATTAGTACACAAAATGTTTACTTCAAAAATATGATCTTTTAATAGAACTCAATTATAAAATTACGTATAGGAGGTACGAGTAATATCGTCCCGAAACCAATCTCATATCGTTGACATGTTATTTTGTATAATGCTTTTTTCAAATATGTATCTTCATAGCTTACCTTAAGGTTGGACATTTTTATTTTGTTTCTTTTTCATTCTTTCTACATAAACAATGTTTAGGTTTTTTTCTTCAAAAAATAAAATACAGAATTCACCAAAATGACAAAATATGTGCAGTACATATACATAACATTCTTTTGCAATTTCTTTGCCCTGAAAATCTCATATAAGAACTGCCAGTACAACAAAAGGAGAAGATCTATTCTAATAAAAGTTGGTTTTATTTTTATATTTATTACAAAAAGTAAAGTCTTAAAGTTTGTATATAAAAGTCTATGTATAGGTAAAGAGCGTATTTTATTCTCTAATAAAACATTCTATTATTTTCTTATTTAAAGGAAAAAGGATCATTGGAATTTTTTTTATGAAACAACATTGCCTTAAGAAATTTAAAAAAAAAATAAACTTTTTTTTTTCATTATATGTAAGCCTTTTGTGACTTAACATCAGCCAGACCGTAAATGACGTGCAGCATTTGTATGCTACTTTATCACCTGTTACCTCCTAAAAGCCCCCTGGTTCAAGGTTCGTATTATCCATATTCGTTCTTACCTACAAAAGTCTACATTCAAAGAAAGAAAAAAATCTTGGATTTGATAAATGACGTATGTAGGTCTGGCGGCCATGGCATCCTTTTTATGTAACATTTCTTATGTCGTTTTTCTTCGAATGGTTTCTCTGTAGAATGGACTTCTTATTTAGACTACAAACGGACACTTTTCTGCTTAATTAGTGGTGTGTGTTATTATCAATTTACATATGTGTCAATTCTATATAAATTATTATAGGAAGGTAGGTAGCCCTGTGGCCCAATTAGCGCTGAAGTGCGCTATTTTGAAACCATAGCTCATGGATGGAATTGATATGGGAATTTGGGGACATTCTTAAGGTGTCATCTCGTTTGGATTGAGTTCAAAAAGAATAAAACATCGATTAGGTTTTGACGTCCTCTTATTGTGTGTTTACTTTTGCATATTCATCCGAAACATGGATGACTCACTCAACTCGACAACTACACTCATCCGACACTATCTACACTGTGCCAATCTAGGCAGCTTGTTGTCTGGTGCCGAAAAAGTAGCCACCTCGATTGATTGATCATCCCGAGGGCACAGTATAGAAGCAACCAAGTTCGTCCTAGACCGATTTCGTCGGGTTAAGAAAAGAGATCAAGTCTTTGATCTTCATTTCCGAAAGTTCGTCAATGTCGTCAAGAAATGTCCTTCTTGATGATTGTGCTCTGAATTTGGCCAGAGTAGGGCATTTGCAGAGGACTGTTTCCTTTTCCCGCTGGTCCCCACAGCTATAAAAGTGAGTGTTGTAAGGAATTGCCTTCCAAAACTCCAAGCTGATCACTGCCTGGTCAGCTCGTCCGTCCGTTCATTGACATTTTGGTTTATATTGAGGCTAGCTATTGAGAAGTTTATTTCGGCATTGCTTGAACAAAACTTATAAGAGTGCGTAGACGACATGATTGAAAAATCAAGTTCTGCCGTATCTAGCTAATTTACATGATGAAACTCCACTTTTTATTTGGATAGGCTATAAGATTTTACAATAAGAGTGGAAACTCAGTTTTAATTAATAAGTGAAGTATACTAACTCAGAATCTGATTAACTGACGTCTGTTTTCTCAGACTGTGATAAAGTGACGTCTGTTATCCAGTGCTGTCGTTTTAGAAAACGACTTGTTTTAATTTTTCAATATTACTTTGGTTTGGTTCTGTGTGGTTTGGGTTAAAGTTGCTTTGGAGTGAAGAATTTGAAGACAAGAAGCACTGGCTTAGCAAATGCGCTACATTAACGATGTTGGAGTAGGTGGGGCAAGTTGGTGGCGATTCCCTTTTGACCAGGTGCTGGTGGGTGAATGTAGTGTTGTGACCTTGAAGGAGTCGGATAAACGTTGATATATCGGGTTTGAGGATGTTTGTTGGGAAAATTGGTTGGGTTTTTATTCGGGCTTAGTGTTGAATAGTAGTGAATGTAATGTTCCCACTCAAGGAGCTGTTGGTTGTGGCATTCTTTTTGTATGTATCTTTTTAAGTCGAGGCGAGCGTAGATGGCATCTTTCCTGCCCTTTTGCAAAATGGGGAAAAAAGATACCACACATCCTAAGTCATTCAGGCCAATAAGCTTAACATCCCCTTTACTGAAAACTTTGGAAAAGGTAATTGATAACTTCATTAGATCGGAAGTATTAGTAAACATGCCCCTTAATCACCGTCAGCATACTTACAGAGCGGGTAGATCCACAGAAACCGCTCTGTACGAACTAACTAATACAATACAGAGAGCTTTTGATACTAAAGACACGGCATTATGCGACTTCCTTGATATTGAGGGGCCCTTCGACAACGAAGCAGTTCATTCGGCTCTAGAAAGGAAGAACGCTCCCATCACTATAGTCAGATGGATAAGTAAAGTGTTTAGTACAAGAACGGCGGAAGCATACGCAGGACTAAACTTCCAGAAAGTCATCACAACAAGAGGCTGTCCACAGTGAGGGGTATTATCACCCTTGCTGTGGAGTCTTGTAGTGGATGAATTATTAGAAAGTCTAACTACCCAAGGGATTCGATGTATTGGCTTTGCTATTGACATCGTTATAACAGCACTGGGGAAGTACGAAGAAACTCTT
The DNA here is from genome assembly GCA_963931855.1 of Philhelius festivus. Taxonomy (NCBI): domain Eukaryota; kingdom Metazoa; phylum Arthropoda; class Insecta; order Diptera; family Syrphidae; genus Philhelius; species Philhelius festivus. The sequence continues at coordinate 11,215,418 of OZ007557.1, read as the reverse complement.
TGTGAAATAGTCCAGAGAGGGCTGTCTATAACTAGGAAATGGTGTATATCTGTGGGTCTTAACATCAACCTTACCTAAATAACGATAGTACCATTTACCAGTAAAAGACTTCTACCTCGCATGAAACCCATTCGATTGGCGGAAGAAGTAATCGACACCCAGAGGGAGGTCAAATATTTAGGAGTTACACTAGATAGCAAACTCCTCTGGAACAAGCATGTCGAAATAACTGTCGGGAAAGCCACAAAGGCCCTTATGATATGCAAGAGACTTGCAGGGAAATCATGGGGCTGCAAAACAAACATCATAAGATGGATGTACACCATGATGGTAAGACCCATCATTACCTATGGGGCGATTGCATGGCATAAAAGAACCGAACCAAACACAACTCGGAAATCACTAGACAAATTGCAAAGCCTTGCATGTATATGCATAACAGGAGCAATGAGAACTTGCCCTACAGCAGCGATGGAAACCATCTTTCATTTAACGCCACTAAACGTGGCCATTAAAAATGCTGCTAAGGGAGCCATAATGAGGTTTGCAAAGGAGGGTACTGGAACGGGTAAAATTATTGGTAACGGGAAAAAATACTCGAAACTCAGGTTCGCAGTAACAAGCCTTCTTGACACCCCAAGAGATGGTACGATCAAAAGATATAACTTCGAAAAACATTTCAAAATGGAGTTAAGTTGCAAAAAAGACTGGCTAGGCGAAACAGTAAACTACAGTCTTATAGAAAACGCCATCAAATGGTACACTGATGGATCGAGAACAGCTGAAGGGACTGGTGCTGGAGTTTTTGGGCCTAGAACTAAACTCCTTACCGATGGGACAGTTCACTAGCATATTCCAGGCAGAAGTAAATGCCATAGGTATATGTGCTGAAAGAAAACTCGATAGAAAATATAAAAACCAAAACATTGCCATCATGTCAGACAGCCAGGCTGCAATAAAAGCACTAAGATCCTACGCCATTAATGCCAAACTTGTTTGGGACAAAGCTTAATGAACTGGGCAAGAATAATACTGTCACACTTCATTGGGTATCAGGCCAAGTTGGTGTCCAGGGCAACGAAGAGCAGACTCTTTAGCAAAAATAAGTGCATCGACACCCCTTAAAGGGTCAGAGCCTTACTGCGGAATAAGAGAAAACGTGATTAAAAATAAAATCAAAACAGAAGAGGAGGCAAGAAGATCAAAAATCTGGAAAGAACTCCCTAAGCTGAAACAGGCAAAACTTCTAATCGGGGACTACAACCGAGACCGTTTTCTAACCTGCATTAGCTTAAGCAGGAACAACCTCAGGAAAATCACAGGGCTTCTCACAGGCCACTGTAAATTGAGAAGACACCTCAACATCCTGGACCTAGTGAATAACGAGTCTTTCAGATTCTGCAACATTCACGAGGAGACACCTGACCACATACTGGGGAAATGTGATGCAGTCGTGCATCAAAGGCATATGTATCTGGGCAAGTACCACATAAAAGAGAGTGAATTATTCTCCCTTAAAATACTCCAAATACTTCGATTCCTCAAAGGAACAAACTTGGAGGAAGAACTGTAGTAATGAGCTAACATTATTCGGTTCTTGATGATCATTCGGATTTGTGAACAACGCATTACAGAAACCAATCAAAAGAACAAACCGAGGTAAGCAGTACCCGCCACCCGAATACTTTTGGACAACATTGCTGCTTTACCGAAATGTAATTTTTGCTGACATCTGCTATATTAGACCACAATTTATAGACGTCTGCTATCTCAGATTGTCATTTAGTGACATGTGCTACAGAAAAATGTAATCGAGTGACATCTTTTATGTCAGACTGTAATTTAGTGACATCTGGTATCTCAGACTGTAATTAAGTGACTCACTCCTGCTATCTCACTTAACGAATGTGTTAATTTTCACATTCATTTATTCAGTACAAATTCTCTATATACTACTGAAGTAAATAAACCAATACTAAGCACTGTTTAATTCAGCTTGTTGAACAATTCTTTTTATTTAAGATTGAAGAAAGCATACATACATACATACAAATATGTCTAAGAAAGTTTCATTTTTAGATCAAAGAAAAAAACGCCCAGACGCGACAACAATTTTTAATTTAATTTTAAAATTTACTTTTTACACTTTTCTTATAATAAGTTATGAAAATATTTTGTTTGTATTTACCTCTAAGAATTATAAGTTATAAGGTGTGAGCCACCACAACCGTGATTTTCATTAATGTATAACTTGAAGAACAGTTGAAATTTGTTTACACAAAAATATTCCTCTTCAAGTCATTCGCTCCCAAACAAAAAAAAAATAAAAAAAAAACTTTGCGCCCAAGGACACGAACAGGAACAACAACTGTTACTTCTCGTATATGTGACACATTTTTTTTAATGAAATTCTTCCTTTTACAAAATGATATACGAAAAACCCTGAAAAGAAATTCGTTGATAGGAGATAGGATATATGGGGTGGAGAGGTAGGGAACAAAGCGAAGGATTTGGGTGGGAAAAGTTTGCAATTTTTCTCGTCATCGAAAGTTTTCTCATTTTATCTGGTTGCCCCACGTTTCATAACTTTGCTAACCATCCATCTAGTTTGATAGCTTCTTACTCCTTGCTTTTACCTCGGCATCTCCATCAGATGTTAACACGTACAGAATAGTTGAGTAATGTGAAATCGTTAAGGCTTTACTTTTTTTTTTTTTGTTATACATACATACATATGTATTATAGTAAATTATTAAGGTACGGCCAAGTCTTTACATATTGCAGAAGACTGCTTAAAAACAGATGCTGCTAAGGCTAATATCTAGAAGAGAGTTTATGTCTTATTTATCTTTATTTTTTTAATCAATGAAACTGGAAACAAACTTTGGAAAAGCTAAATATTATTTCATTGTTGAATTAACATACACATGTTCTTAACTCGTATCTCGTTGCAATTTTAGATTTGGCTACGTGGCCTGAGAAAAATCACTCATAATTCGAAGGCCAACAACATCTGCCCCATGATGGTTCTTAAAAAACAGTAAGTTTAGACAAAGAGTTTCTGATGGCGAATTTCATAGTTTACTGCATGCAAATATTTAACTTTTTTCAAAATAAAAAAAAAAATAATAATAAAAATTATCTGGTGGGTATTGTGTCTGCATTTGTTTGTATATTGTTCGCACCATTTCTTTCCACACGCAATTTCAATGCAAATGTTTGTCTTTTTAAACTAAATTTTTTAATACTAATTTTTGTTGATATTTTTAATGCATGAGCACTTTTAACTTGTTTTTGAATTTCCTATTTAATTTCAATGTTTCAAAATCATAGCGTTGGCAGGATGGATTACGCCATATCACTCATAATAACAAAGCAACTAATGTGTGTCCAACTACTAACTTAATGAAGCAGTAAGTATAATATATTTTAAAGGGATTAATACTTCGGGTCCAGGCAGGTAAGTCGTACATAAAAAGATTATAAATGTATGTATATTAGAAACTCTGAAAGATGAACTCCTCTATAAAGCTGCGTCTACACTTTGTCGATTAACATTGTCGATCAACATTTAAGCCCACCTACATAGTCTGTTAGTGTCTAAATGTCGATCTTGACGTTAAGAGTGTCATTTTGGTTAAAAAAAAATTGCAGAATAATTTGTGTACTTTTTGTTCATCATCAGTTAGGAAAATGCTATTCTTCTCATCTGAACGATTCAACTTACTAAAAGAGAAACAAAATAAATTTATACACTGACCACAAACAAAACAAATCTGACAGCACACTATTAGGCGCTTTTCTTTTTTAACTCTGGCAGAGTTTATCAGAGCTTTTCGATATATTTATGTAAGTCACTGGAGCACTGAACTGTCAAAGGCGTCGATCTCCATTTTTATTTGTTTGTTTTTTTTTTTTCGCCGTCTGTCTCTGTCATATGAGATTTTTACTCTATCTGGTCGCTCATTTTACTGTGAGCTCATAGAGCGCGCTCCGAGTTAGATCTGATTGAAAAAAAAACAACCTGTTCGCTCTTTTTTTTATATAATCTACCCGTGCTTAAGGGATTATGATTACCCTTTAAATGTTTCAACACAGCGCGGGCGTGAAGTTAATGAAGAGAAAGAAGGATAGGAAAGATGTGTGGCACGATGTTCTGAGACTAAAGGTGGTTGTCTCAGATTTTTTAACTCCAGGTATGGCGGCTAAACTAAAGCGGAGAAATGCCGTGTCTTATTTCTATGTCTCTTATAATTCACATTATTTTATTCGTAGTCATCCTTGTTGGGCATACTAGTTTAACTCAATTACATGTTATTAGTGTTAGTGTTAGTGTTTTTAGAAGGTTTTTAATGGAATTAAAGCGACATAGACGGAGACGGCAGGGATCGAATCTATCTGTGATCATGAGGTTGACAGGCGAGCACACATCCATCGCGCCACGGCTCTGATGTGTCTCAGCTAAAAAAAAAAAACAGATCCTTTTTTGACAGCTTAGTTCCCTGCTCTGAGCTTAAAAAGAAATACGGTTTTGATAAACACGCACAGACTAGAAAATGATTGTTCAGTCAAAACAATTTTTTTGATTTCTACCCATTTGAATCGGGTTGGGTTCGAGTCAACAAAATTTGGCGCTGTTCATAAGCATGTATATACTTAGGCTAGGCGCGCACATTCAATTTTTAGTTGCGCAACTGCTTGGTTCGATCAATTAAAAAGTTTGTGTTTTGACACAAACTAAACGAAATGAGTTCGCTATTTTGTGTCACATATAATTATATGCACCTGCGCGGACATTCAACCAAATAGTTCATCTGTTTTCTATAAGCAACAAAACAGTTGTGCAACTAAAAATTGAATGTGCGCGCCTAGCCTTAATCAATATTATTGATCAGAAATGTTGATGTACACAAATCAACATAATGTGGACGTTGCTTAAGAGGATTTAATTTTTCTTTAACATAATTACAGTGGGTTGTCAAATTAAAAGGGACATTAATAGATTTAAAGCGAACTTAAGTTTATCTGTTTAAAATCAATGAAAAGCATGTTTATATTGTTTATGTTAATGAAATAGTATTTATTTGGTATATGTAAATGTTATTTTATAAACAAAAATTAAAAATTAGTATTTTATTAAGAAGATTCTTAAAAACTAGACTAAACAGGGAAAATAAGCAAATAATCAGTGAAAACTTAACATTTTTTAGTCTTCTTTTTGGCATTTTTACAGCTTCTATATGCCTTGGCATGCTGTCAATGCACTTTTGGAGATTCTGCTATGGAAGGAGAGAGTTTTGCCACACTTGTATCAGCTTTTCAATAATTCTAACCTTGATTGTTATGATTTCCTTGGCAATTTCCTTCTTTGTTATCTTCCATAGGTTATCTGTAGGGTTTATGTCTGGGATGATTGCCACGATAAGACTTGAATGTTCTGTTCATTCAGGAACTTTGTTACACTCTTTGCTTTAGGACATTTAGCTGAGTCGTGCATAAATTGGTATGGTTCGTTGTTCCGAAACCAATCTTAAGTTGTGAGACTTCTTTGTATTGGTCTCCAACTCCTCGTGTGCTGATGAACGACCACACATATTACCTTCACAGGATGTTTTATTCTTTTCATGATGCATTCAAAATTGTATTTCTCGCCCAGTCGCACCCGCTGCTCTTGTCAGCCAAAATTTGAAAAGTGAACTCATCGGAGAACACATGACCTTTGGAAAAAGAATTAAAGACCCAGTGTCTATTTTTTTGCAATTTTTGTATTTCTAAAAAGGCTGGAACACATTTAAGCAAACAAATTATTTTGATGCCCAAAAAAAACAATTAAAATAATACTTTGATATTTTCAAATAACCGTTAAGTAAGCAGGCATTTTATGTACACTAAGAACCAAACAAACTCTTAAATGAAACTCTAAATTAAAAAAAAATTAATACAAACTTGCACTGTCTCTATTAATTTGGCAACTCACTTTTAGTCTACACTATTTAGTCTAGAAATATTGATAAGATAAAACTTAAACTAAAAACGAGAATTTTATTTATGTAGAAATTTATTAAATCAAAGTATGTACATACCTTAAGTCTTAAAAAACAAAAAATATTCTTTATTCGTTTCATATACATATATTTAAAAGTTTCATTTAGTAATAAAAAGAGGTTTGTGAAAATTTAAGCTCTTAATGTTTATATGAAAGTTTTTTTTTTATTATACAAACTATTCTACTGACATAAATCAGACAACTAGAAGACTTAGCACTATTTATTTGGACTCTTTCAATTTATTGATTCAAACAGCTTTTTTTGGCCTTTATTCCATAACATTAATGTTAAGTCTTCCCTCACCGCGATTTTCAGGTTTCCATACAATTTGTAGAATTTTTGTTTTTTTTTTTTGTAGAAAATTTGAAGTTTGACAAAAATAGTCTTAAGATGTTCTATCGATGTTCTTCCGATTAACGTTGTGAAAACACAGTGTTTTGACGACTGGGCTCTAGTTACATGTCTAGAGTTCGGAGAGAAGAAGCCTCACAAACAAGCTTTGATCTTTAGTTGAACAAGTTGGTTAAAAGAAGTTTGTTTGTGAGCCTCTAGTCCTTTCCGAAATGTAGAGTCACCGTAGGCATGTGAGTAAGACCAACTAAGTCGTGGTACTCATTTAAATCGCCGTCGCTAGGGGTTCAATTCTAAGATTTGCCAGGCTGGAGCATTAATGTGGTGAAAACACAGTGTCTTCTGTTGTGACTACTGGGTCTGAGTTACATGAACCAGGGCGTCGTAAACAACATTCTTCGAGCCAACTCCATCCTTAGCTGTTTACAGTTTCGCACGTCAAGTTAGTTGAAGTCCTCTTTCACTTGTGCGCCAGCTAAATCATGGTCCTCATCTAAATCGTCGTCGCTAGGGGCTCGATTCAAAGATTTTCCAGGCCGTATCATTATTGCTTTGAAAATACAGTTTCCCCTTTAGTTACATGCCTACTTTGGCGCTAGAGTTCGGGGTGAACTAGGGCCTCACAAACAAGCTTCAATCTTTAGTTGATCTTTTTTTTGTGAGGCCCTAGTTCACTCCGAACTCTAGTGCTTTCGTATTCATGTAACTAAGACGCAGTTAACTAAAAGCTCTTTGCAGTTTCGGATGTCAAGTTAGTCGGAGTGCTCTTTTACTTGTGAGCTCTAGGGGTTTGATTCTGAGATTTTCCAGGCCAGAACATTAATGCACATTCATTCTGAGACCAAGCCGTTTCAATCTATGGCGCTTTTGCTTTTTTAGTAAGATCAGACTGCTATACAGCCCATACAGTTACTCCTTGTATTTTCTCTTCCACTTCCCGTTTATGTATTAGAGGAAAAATATATCTAAAATCTTCCTGTCCTGCCTAAGGAGTTCTCATCCACTTTTGAAAAAGTACACGGCTCTGACCCATATAGACTGGACTGAACTGGAATGATTAAGGGCACTTTATTTTCTCTAAAGATGGCTTTCCTATTCAATCGCCTTTCTAGCCCAAAGAAGCAACAACCGGCAAGATTCATTATTCGTTTCATCTCAGTGTGATTGGTACCGTTGCCTAAGTGTGGTTGCTTGGTAAACAAATTCTCTTCCTACCTTGAACTTAAAGCTCTTTATCGTAACATTATATACAACACGTCGGTTTTGGGTGTCCTTTCTTCATGACATCATACACTTGGTCTTGCCCTAATTGATCTAAATCCTTTTTCGACATCATATGTATTGATGAGGTCTTTTCCAAAGTTGATGAAACAGAGCCAGCGTAGATTTTTCATCGTCATTCTGCAGAAGCGGACAAGTTTGGCAAGGATATCAGAAATAGACATTTCGAGAGAAATGCTTTAACAAATGATTTTCAAAGCATTATTTCGTATGCCAATTTTCACGTTATTTTTATTGAATATTTCCACGTTTTGGACACAATTTATAAATCAAGATCTCAATTTATGGTAAAAGGAAATTTCTGAGGTATTCAGGCGAAAAACGATAATATTTCAATTTTTATTATGAAACAATTCTCAATGTTAACTGTACATACATAGAATCTGGCATCAGAAAGATTTATACTTTATTTATAAAAGCCATAAAGTCATAATACTCCCAGACAAAAAAAAAAATGGAAAATCATAAATTATTCTCAGAAATCTGAGAACAAAAATGAAATATCGACTTTCGTTTTCACAATATATGGATGTACAAACATAATATATGTATGTATGTAGGATTGGACTTAATATGTTTCAAGAATTTCTGTGAAACGTTTATCTGCCAGTAACCTAATGGCTTATCGAGAAAATGTTCATCAAGTATAAAATTTTTCTGAAGAAAAAAATAAATAATTACAAAAATTTTCAAAATTGGGGATCTTTTTAATGGGTTCTTAAAGGAGAATGGTATATAGGAAGGATTTTCTTGAAATAAGGAAAAATTAAAGTATTATGAACTTAGTCCTCAAAATTTAACAGAATTCGTAGACAAAGAACACTTCGCAGAAAGTTATGTACAAAAAATAATATGTCTTCTTTTGGCAAACAGTATCTCAGCATCCTTAGTCGCATTGCGGACTACTATGGACTCATTTTACTTCAATGTACACAAAAACTCGTACAGCTTACAAAAACACTATCGGTGTCTAAGATTTGCCTGGCCTTAATGGTTTTTTATACACAATACTCCAAATAAAAACCATCTCCATAAGTCCAAAATTCTTACAAAAGTTTTTGTAAAGAGCTTATGCCTTAAACGTTTTAAAAAACTGATCACCTATTTGCTATTTGTTAGAGTTAAATTATTTCCCACTTCTTGATATTAATTTATTTTCCGTCTGAGGAGATATTTCTTTGATCTAGGACCCCAACGAGTACAAATTCTGGAATTTTTCCAATTTTTGGGCTTTTTAATATTCCCATATGCAATTTGTCATATTTTCACTTGCTACGTGTAAATATCAATGTGACAGACCTGTCATTGTCAAAATCAAAGTGAAGTTTTACTGTTTGCTGACGCTTTAACAGCCACCACTGCCACTGTCATAAACTTGGCGTCACTCTAAAAATATGTAAATAAAGAGTCAACTCATAGTGTCAAATTTTCGAAACGTCTATGTCTATGCAAAAATGTCACCATTTTCGGTAGTCTATTTTCATAACTTCTATGTAATTCATGGCTCAACACTAGTCTCCACATATGACATCTGTCAAACAACAACGCTGCACGACCGACACAAACAAAATGTCACTAAATTAAAAATATGCGGTCGGTAGATCTTAATGGAAAACCCGATACTTCTAAAATAAATAGGCAAATTTGAAAACTTAACAATATTTAATTGGACTTGTTGACTTATCAATTCAAAATAGATTTAAATGGTCTTAAGTTCACTTGGACTCATCAGAATAGATTTCTGCTCAAAAAATATGTCCGATTTCGATTGCAAGCAATCAAAACATTGTACATTTTACTACAACTACCGATTCTCCTTTCCAAATACTTGATGCAATCGGGCATAAAATTAAGTCTTTTTTATTATATCTCATTATGATTTAAAAAATCGATTGTAAATTCCCGAAATATATAATTTCACAGCTCACGTGTGCTGTAAAAGACCAAGTAAAATAAACATTTTCATGACGCACAGTGTAAATACGCTTCTTGTTTGTCAGCAAAAGCATATCTCACTTCTTGCACGAACTTCCACACATACAACACCACTGCACCTGTGATAACGTTATAAAAAATTAAATCCAAAGAAAAAGGCAATCGCATTTATGTAAAAAAGCTCATCCAAGCGAAATAGCATACTATAGCATCAACTGAGCAAATATATTGGCTCGAATTCGCTCACACGACCACACAATATTCTGAAAGGAAGAATATCCAAAGGGCATAAATCATAGTGACAGTGATATCCTTTAGATTCTGGTTGTGCTCGAACACAGATGGTAGCAACTGCAACAACCACTTACCATTTCCTTTTGAAATATGTAATTACATAACCATGATTGAAGGCTTAACATATACGCACAGGTTTGTTAGAGCAGGAAGACAAAACCGTTTACAAGGACATACATACATACATAATGGTGCTGTTTTTATATAGCAGACAGAATTTGGTAGAGCATTCATGCAAAATATTGAGTAGAGCGTGCCGAAATTCTTTAAGATTTTGTGGATTTTGTGAGCTTCTATGGGGTTGGAAGAAAAAAAACCTATAGCAGGGATTTGCTAAGCCGCCATAGATAATTTCACATCACTATCACTTCAAATGTAATAAATAAGAAAATATTAATCAACGTATCGCACATTAAATTAACAATAAACCTCATAAACAAAGTTCTTCGACAAGTGTAACAATAATGTGAAATAAAAACATGAACATAACCCACCTGATCCACCGTAAATAATTTACACAAAAGTGTTGATCTAAAAACCTAAATTGGTTAGAGTGCCTGAGATCAACCGGAGAAGACATCAGGGAATCGGTCTGCTTTTCAGAAATCGCAATCAGTTGGAATTCAGATGGGTTGAGGGTTACACCATTTAAAGATTAGGAGGAGTTCCTATAAAATCCTTTGATAACCCAATTGGACGGTTTTCAATCAGGGCAGGTAGATGTTGTCTTTCAAATACACGCCAAGGCTTCTTACGTGGGCAAGGATCCAAGTGGTCCAATTTTCAAAAAAATTCGCAAAGTTGAAGTGTGCGAAAGTACGAGTTCTTGTGCACGACGAGGAATCGATTGACTTGGGTTTTGCTGTACAGTTTAACGGACCGCGGCAATATTCTCTGCCGATCTTGCATTTCTTTGAATGTTGGCTAACTGATAACCGAACCGGTCGCCTTAAGTTTGGCCACCAAACGCTCAAGAGTCGACTGTGAATGGCCACCAGCACCACGTCTACCGTAAAATGTGCGTTACGTGTACACTAACGAAAAGTCATTTTGATAATGGGGGCTATCGTTTCTCTCGGAATTTTCCCAGCTTTGAAAATTTTCAACTTAAATAATGTCGAAAGTTTCCCTTGGAATTTATTGATATCGGGAATCAAGTTTCATATGGAATCTGGCTCTCATTTCAAAAGGCCAGCCGCCAGCTTACAATGAACAATTTAGAACTATTTTCGTTTCCAATTTTCAAAGATGGGAAAAAAAAAGTTTTATCATTTTGATGTGCTTTTCATTCGTGTAATAATAGATTTGACAGATGTCACCACCCTAAATGGCCGACAAAATCTACCCGCGCCAAAGCGGAAAAAACCTCGCATTTCATATACCCTCCGTGGGGTTACATTTCCATTTCGAGTAATTTTTTTTTTTGATTTTTGAACGCTCTAAAAACTTCCGAATAAAACAAGTCCTTCTAACAACTCCAGAACCAAAACCAGGTATTGAAAATTACTTTAACTTTGTCATTGGCATTTGAAAAAGCTATACATTGATTCAAGAGCAGAGATATCATCATTTATAGAAGTGAAATAGTTATTTATGGCTTTGAAGTCTCTAAGATTAAAAAGTCATTATTCCATCCACAATTAATGGTCTAGGCATCTAATTTTGAGCTAAACAAAAGCGCTGGGAAACTTCTCCAAATAATCGAACAGCATGTTATAGAACATATTTTTTCGTTGGGTTTTAGTTGCCCCTGAGAAGGGTTGTGCTTTAACAGCCATTTTGAAGAAACCTGATTTAACCAATAGCTCCGAACTGTTCACCGTACAGAAAAGTTTTTAGGTTTTTTTAACAAATGTAAATCTTTTTTTTAACATTCTTGTGTAGGGGTTTCCTATTTTCATGACATTTCTTTAATAATAATATGCCCTTGAGTAATATTTAACATTGACCTGAAGCCCACTTAAGGACATATTATTGATCTTTTGTAGGATTTATACTTAAACAGGCAAAGTGCCGAAAAATTTTCTTTTTTTCTTTTTTTTCCGGCCTACGTATGACTTGTCAAGGAATTAATAAAAATACTTGAGAAATATTTCGGGGTATTCAAGCAACGTGACAAGCTTACCAGTTGTATAAAATGATAAGTTCACGCAAACGTTCGTATTAATGTCCCTTTAGTCATTTATATAAATGCTGTGTTATTGAATCAGCTGTTCGTTAAATGTCAAAGATTATTTTTAGCACAAACATTAGGTTCGTTCGTTCAACTTTACCCAGGGTTGACCCAGGTTTTCTTGACAATCCTCAGAGTTGTCAACAAAAACTGGGGTTTTCGGTTTTCAAAAAACACCCAAGGGCTGTCAACTGTTTTGTTGACAACTAAAAGCAAGAAAAAATAATTCTGTGCTCTGATAAAACTTAAAATTTGTTAAAAATTAGTTTTAAAAATGAACGAAAACAATTGTATGTTGTTGCTGAATGTTTCATCTGATGAGTACAAAAAACATTTAATTGCAAACACAAGCAACATGCAACATACGAATCGGCAAACTACAACAAAAGAAATACATATGAAATCTCATATGACTTTTGACAGTTTGATCGTTACCTGAACTCGCACCAGCAAAATACCTATGTATATCTTGTTCAGGTCGAGTTCAGGGCGACCCAGGTCTAAAAAAAAACACAGAATTTACCCAGCAGGGTGACTTCAGGTTTTTCAAAAAACTATTTAGGGCGACCTATTATTTAGTTTTTATTGATTGATAACATCATCTTAAAAAAAGTCAATTCAAACAATCGATTTCGTTTAACAATATTTGAAAAAGTTGCCAAAAATAAGCAAAAAAAAAGAAAATTGTTCAATTATATGAGAAAACTGCTTTTAACGATTTATTAATTTTGGAACTACATATTTGGGAAAAAATGATAGTTTGTGTATTTTCATTTACAAAACTGCAGCATTTTTTTTAAACAATAGATATAATTAAACAGAAATAAAAAGAGCCTGCAATTTTAGAATTTCCTCAGCAAATTCGCTAAGGAATTTTATTCAATTTGTGTAAATCATTTCCCATACAAATTTTGACAGTTCATTAAGCTAGCATTTTACGTCGTTGCATGAATACCTCGATTACATACAAAAAAATGGTAAATAAATTTCCTATAAAAAATTAGCCTGACAACTTTTTTGATGAGCCCTTGAAGATATTGGTTAAAACGAGTTTTCCAAAATAACGGCTTACTCACCACTTATAGCCATGCTATTCTGTCTGAATAGCCAGCAATACAAAGGCCATAAAATTTAAACAAACCTAAATTTAAGGCATAAGAAAAATACTACTTAACAATTTGTTCGTTTTAGAGCAGTTTAATAACTTCTACTTAACCAGTTCATACAAAAACTAACCGAAAACACTTTGCCTTTTTTGATTTTTAACTTTTGTAAATGTCAAAGTGTTTTATGAAGTTAATACGTTACTTAACAAATAAAATAGGTATTCGATAATGTTAACTTAAAGAAATGTTTAAGTTTATATGAAGTATGATGCTAAATTCGTTTTTTAACTTACTAAAACAAGTTTTAACATTGCGTCGATAATTTAGTGCATGTTTAAAAAAAAAGATGCTTATTCCATTTTGTGTTCACAATGCTTAGTAAATTGGTGCGTGCCACAAGCTAATATAATCATTATTGATTTTTGATTTATGCGAGCGGTGGTATATTAATGACTTTCAAGGGGGTTAAATTAGTACTTATCAGAATAGACAAGTGCTTCTGAGAAACCACAGAGGGACATGATAGGAGATTATAAGTTGTATAGATTTAAGCGAAATAACACTATGAAACAGGATAGGGAGAAGCTATTTTGCTGGTGTCAGCGGATTAGATCTATTAAGATTTTTTTTTTATTCAAATGTATCAAGGACTTTTGAATGATAATTAATTTATTTGTGGATTTGTTGTGTCAATTAGAACTTCTAAGTTTTAAGCCATAATGCCTAAATAATGCCCGTAGTGTCTCAATAGATTTTTCATAAAATTCCCAATTTGTATTTCATACTTCCAAGTTTTTTTTTTTTGTTTTTGATGTATGAGATCTCCTGAACCAAAATCTCGGAATGTATTCTAAAACAGTGTGTTGCAATGTATGTTTTTTTCGAGGAATGTACATGTGAATTCACTTCAGTTTGACCCATGTAAGATTCATTCAATTATAAATACTTCAAAAAACTTTGCAATTTTCGAATCTCTCTGTTTTAACAAAAATTGAAAAGATTTAAAGAAAAATACTAGCACTTTCAAAAATCCTTCGAAATTTTGTTAATAAAAATACCTAAAGCTTTTTTAAACATAACCTCTTAAATAGCGGAAAACGTTTTTTTTTTCATTAAAAAAATAATACTTCAGAAAGAAAGAGGACAAGTTGTACCAACAAGTGTTTATTAATCACAGATAAAATAATGTGTCTTTGTATTATTTATAACATTGTAATGTCCTTTCAACAAAATATTATTTTAAACTTGAGTTTAAACATGTAATTGATATATTAACTTAAATTAATTTAAATAAAATCTCATTGCTAAGAACCTCATGCTAATTTCTGCTGTAAGTAGGTAAGTACCAAGCTAAGTATCTTAAATATTGTTGTATGCTTGCTTCAGTATTCACTTATTTTGTGCTTTTTTGTGTTGGTAATTTTGTACAAACTTCCGACTTTCCATCGAAAACAGGCCTAATTTAAATTTCTTTAATTAATTTTAGTTGGATGCGATTGTGCTTCTTAGTTGATGTTAAAGGACGGATACCGGTGAAAGTCATTGCGAAAACATTTGCCTCTGGTAAAACCGAAAAACTCGTCTACCAATGTATTTCAGATGTTGGATTGCCAGGTGAAAAAAGTGCCACAATGACCAAAGATCAATTTACTTTCGATAAGTTTTATGCTTTGTATCATAAAGTCTGTCCTAGAAATGATATTGAAGAGCTGTTTGCAAATATGTAAGTCTCATAATTCGATCTATGTATCTGAATGAAATAATTAAATCTTTTTTTTTTTTTTTCAAAATATAAAGAACCAAAGGGAAGTCCGATGTTATCGGGCTGGAACAATTTGTTCAATTTCTCAACGAAAAGCAGAGGGATCCCCGGATGAATGAAATTTTATACCCGCTTTACGATGAAAAACGTGCCACAGAAATCATCAACGATTACGAATTAGATGAAAATAGAAAAAAAGAATGTAAGTTTGAATTTTTTTTTTACAAATTGTAGTTTTAATTTAAAAATAAGTTTATTAATGTGAAGTATGTATGAAGGAAGTCTCTCCTTTCGTCTTCCTAATCACTGTAGCGCCAAAACAGGAATTACGCTTACTATTTTTCCACATAAAACAAATATAGGCATACCTATCGCTACACGCAAATTAAAACTCAAACAAAATTTTATTCTCAAAACACAAAACTAAGATGGAACAGCCTCATCACTTGTCTGGCGACAAAACAAGTCTGGCCTCTGCTGGTTCTGAAGCGCTCTTAGTGTTTGTTATCCCGGAGCAAATAACACATCGGTTCTGTAATAAACGGGCACTGTCAAATAAGTAAACATGCAACGAGCCTCTAAAACTATTTTTGCAAAAGCTGTATGGAAGAAGAAGAATCGACTGCTCATCTTCTCTGTACATGCCCATCTAGCGACCTAGCAAATGTAGACATACATTAAAAGTCTCGAACATCTGGTTAAGAGTTCAAAGTGGTTCAACAAGTAGGGAGAAATCATACTTGATTCATCACAATGGACCAAATTCTGGTCTAAGTTTATAAAGCATTCAAGCTGAAAGTCACGCCAACTTAACCTAAACTACGCAACAACAAAAATAAGAACAAAATGAGCTTTACGAAAGTTTGAGGCTTGTATTTTATTTTAACCCCAATAGAACCTTAGATTTAAGAGGATATCAAAGAAAAATTAAATTTCATTCAAAATTTGTTATTTATTGGTCTCTACGACCTCTTCTGACCAACCACACACTCGAAGTGCAATTTCCGATATCAGAATATTCCAATAGATATGGTTTCTTTCGAAGTGAGACAGGTAACAAAAAAGCTATACAAAAATACGACGCACGGTAGGACTCAAGTCTGCACCTCAAAGTCAAGTGGTGAACTAGTACCACGACTGGCTACCAATTCCATTTTCAAATCGGAAACGTTTTACACACACTGGTAAATAGCCAAATATTAAACAATCATAAGGAATTCCATTCAACTCAAACTCGGTCAACATTGCTCCACCAACTAATTTGAAGTCAAAGAAAAAGTTTACTTCTCGTAACGTTTTCATATATGTATCTGCCTTTTGTAAGAATACTTTTATGAACAGTGCTCCATCGAAAGGGACAGTTGTATTTCTATCCTAAAACAATTCCACCGAACTTCCTTCTTACTTCTATCTTAAACTATCCTCGAACTTCCAGGAATGCACATTCATCTACCCCTAAGGCCAATATCCGAGGCACCGTCAAGCTTTCTTCTTTAGATGCGCTACTCGATAATGAAATAATAAAATATAAATAATAAAAACAAAAATGTTTACTTTCTCCAACAGTACAACTTTCATTGGATGGGCTAAAACGATACCTCATGTCTGATGAAAATGCTCCCGTATTCCTAGATCGACTGGAGATTTATATGGATATGGATCAGCCATTAGCTCACTATTACATAAATTCCTCGCATAATACGTATTTATCTGGTCGACAATTTGGTGGCAAAAGCTCAGTAGAAATGTATCGGCAAACTATGTTAGCCGGTTGCAGGTACTTATAAAAAGATCCTTAAAGTTGTTTTAAAAGAAAAATTACATAATTACTTTGATTTTAGGTGTGTCGAACTTGATTGTTGGAATGGCAAAGGCGAAGATGAAGAGCCAATTATTACTCACGGAATGGCCATGTGTACTGAAATTATGTACAAAGTAAGTTATCAGTTTCAACTTGATATAAAATATTTAAATTTAAAATTAATTATTTATATATCTTTCTTAAGGATTGCATTCATGCCATTCGTGATTGCGCTTTTGTAGCGTCAGACTATCCCGTGATTTTATCATTTGAAAACCATTGCAATCGTGCTCAGCAATACAAATTAGCAAAATACTGTGATGAGATATTCGGAGAATATCTGCTCAAGGAGCCATTGCCTGACCATCCGGTAAGTAAAAACTAACAAAAAAAAAAAAAAATTATAATTGGTATGTGTATACGTACGTAGTTGGAACCTGGAAGACCACTCCCACCACCCTCAGCTCTTCTGAAGAAAATTCTTATTAAAAACAAAAGAATGAAGCCTGAGGTCGAAAAGATTGAACTTGAGCTGTGGCTGAAGGGCGAATTGACAATAAGCGATGAGCCTAGCGAAGATGCCAGTGCTGCGAAACCCCCACCGGTAGAACCTCCACCAGAAGCTCCTCCAGTAGAAGGCGCTCCCCCTGGTCCCGACGGTGCACCACCAGGCGAAGGAGCCGAAGCAGCTGCAAATTACAGTGGTTCAACAACCAATGTGCACCCGTGGTTGTCGTCAATGATTAACTATGCGCAGCCCATCAAGTTCCAAGGATTCGACAAAGCAATAGGTAAGTAAAAGCTTTCCACATTATTCCGAAAACTATTAGAAATTTTGATTATCATTTAGAAAAAAATATTGCCCACAACATGTCCTCCTTTGCTGAGACAGCCGGTATGAATTACCTGAAGCAGCAAGCTATTGACTTTGTCAATTATAATAAACGGCAAATGTCCCGAATCTATCCGAAAGGTACAAGGGCTGATTCTTCTAACTACATGCCTCAAGTGTTTTGGAACGCTGGCTGTCAAATGGTCTCGTTAAATTTCCAAACATCAGATCTGCCTATGCAGCTTAATCAGGGCAAGTTTGAATACAACGGGGGCTGTGGCTATCTACTGAAACCGGATTTCATGCGACGTAGTGACAAAGACTTCGATCCATTTGCCGACGCCCCTGTAGACGGTGTGATAGCCGCCTCATGTTCAGTGCAAGTGATTGCAGGGCAATTTTTGTCAGATAAAAAAGTTGGAACGTATGTAGAAGTCGATATGTTTGGTTTGCCTTCCGATACCGTTAAAAAAGAATTCCGAACACGCTTAGTGCCAAATAACGGTCTGAATCCAGTTTACAATGAAGATCCTTTCCTTTTCCGAAAGGTGGTCTTACCCGATTTGGCTGTGCTTCGTTTTGGTGTTTATGAAGAGAGTGGCAAACTAATTGGTCAGCGTATTCTGCCAGTGGAGGGTCTGCAAGTAGGTTATCGACATATCTCCCTACGAACCGAAGCGAACTTCCCAATGTCCTTGCCTATGTTATTCTGTAACATCGAAATGAAAATCTATGTACCTGATGGCTTTGGTGACTTCATGGCATTGTTGTGTGATCCCGGTGGCTTTGCTGGAGCTGCTAAAAAACAGAATGAGCAAATGAAATCTCTTGGTATCGAAGAGACTAGTGCAGGAGCAGCTCGAAACGCTGGCAAAGCCAAAAAAGAAGAAGAAAAGAAAGAACCACCTTTAGTATTTGAACCTGTAACACTCGAGTCCTTGCGAAGCGAGAAAGGCTTCCAAAAAGTCGCCAAGAAACAAATAAAAGAGCTGGATACTTTGAAAAAGAAACACACTAAAGATCGCATGGCCATGCAGAAAACTCAGAATGCTGCTATAGATAAATTAATTAAAGGCAAGAGGTAATGTACGAATGAATTGTTGTGTGTGCATTGATTTTTAAATTTTGTTATATTATTACAGCAAGGACGAAATCCGCAATGATTCAGCTATAAAGAACGCCATTACTGAACAAACTAATCAATGGACTGAGATGATTGCGAAACATAAGAAAGAAGAATGGGACATGCTGCGCGTGCACGTTCAAGACTCTCAGGAAGCCATGAAAGCGTTGATGCTAACGGTTCAAGCTACACAAGTCAAACAACTTGAAGAAAGACACTTGAAGTAAGTAAAAATTAATTCTGTGGAGAGCTTTTAAACATAGTTGTCAAAAACCGGAAACTAAGAAACTTTAAAAAATTGTGTTCTCAGTTGGCGTATCAGACTCGCTACAAGAGTATTTCTTTGCAAGGCTTTCCAACAACAACAAATCTTATAATTATACAATGTAAATCGATGCAAAACTTCTATTTTTTTTGTTTTGTTTTGTTGAGATTTCATAGATGCCCTACATCTTCAAGATGTCAATTAACACTTTAGTCGATCATGATTTTGTTATTGGTTATATCAATGACTCAATTCTTTTCAGCTTTGAGAAGCTTGTTAAGTTTACTATTGAACAGAAAACATAGCTAGTAGCCCATCATAAAATATATTAAATTAAATATAAATAACGTGGATCGGCTTACAGAAAGCTGCATTTGAAATTTATAATAATATTTTTAAATAGTAAGGTCTTGAGAAATGTTTGAGTATTTACTTTTGTTGTTTTGTATTGCAGAGATGTCAAAGACTTGAATGCAAAACAGGCAAAAGTTTCCGTTGAAACAGCAAAAGAGGTTCAAAATGATAAGACTTTGAAAACGAAGAACGAAAAGGATCGTCGACTTCGAGAGAAAAAACAAAATAACATCAAACGATTTATGGAAGAGAAAAAGGTAACTAATTACTCTTTCAATTCAGAAAATTTAGTTTTACTTATATTTCAGAATTTTCCTAAATACATGAATATTTATAATTTCTTTTTTTTTTATTATTTTTAGCAAATCGGTAACAAACAGAATCGTGAAAAGGAAAAACTTAAGAATGCCCATACCAAGCAGGTTGAAGACTTTAGTACTGATGTTACAAAGGTACTTGATGCAAACATGCAGAATTCGACTACAGTTACCAGTATTGAGACTGTTCTTTAGGCTAGATAAAATTTATAGACAGCTAGATACTCAGTAGATGAATTTATTAGTGTAATAATATTATTTCTTAGATTTCTCTTTTCTTTTTTTTTTTGATACCAAATCGCTTATTTATTTTCTGTCTTTTGTATGTTTTTTATTAATACAAATTTTACAAAAGCCCTTAGATAATTTTGTATTCGTTTTTATTAACATGCACGCTATGATTATTTTATTTTATTTTATTCTAACCTAAGTAAATATGTATGTCAATAGAACATTTCGTTTTTCGTTTCTTTCGGATCCTTTTTTGTGATGGATTTCTTTTTGTGATTATCATTTGTATATTGTATTAATAAGAAGCAATCATTCTTGGCTTATGAACTATGAAGACATAGGCAAACTGCCATATGACAAATCGTTAAGAGATTACGTTCGCTTCCGACTACTCTAGTTCTAAATGTAGGTTTGGTTAAGAGTGATCCAGGCCCAACTGAAAGAACAAATTGATCACTGTTCTTCTGTTTTATTAAACCGGTTTTCCACTTTCAGTTTTCACTTTATTTCATTGTCCTTTGATTTTGTATCAACTGACCAATTTTGAATTCCGTTATTTTAAGTAACAAATTTAAATCTTTTTAATTTACATCAATTTTGCGTTATCGAATTCAAATACATACTTTTTAATTAAATGACGATAAATTCATATTAATCTTAATAAATGCGAAAGTGAATTTGTATGATTGCATGATCTGAATGCATCTTATGTTGATAGGCCTATAGTAAGAATTAACTTTGTTGTCAAACAACCGTGATTACCTTTGTCTGAAAACAGAAAATCTTTGAGGATATTATCTGAAAAGTTCTGATAATACCAATGATTCCAACCCGGAAAATTTCAGTGTTTATCCTGAACTAGTCTGCTAAGCAATATGCAAAATAAGAAGTGGCTATGTGTAAGAGTAATTTTGAAACATACAAATGTTATTGTAGCACTCATAGATGCAGAAGGTCTGTGTTCAATTCTCAGTCGCTGAACAAATATTTTTCAAAGGTGTACTGCCACTTGCGAATGACAAAATCTTCGTGAGTATCTCCTGTCATGAAAAGTGCTTCTCATCTTAGCCGTTCGGACTCGGTCCTACATGAACAGCTATTTATACATCTAGCTACCATTTTCAAGACGATTATACGTCCGAAACTCGAGTATAACTCACATTTTTGGTCTGGTGCAGCACAAACTTCTTCCCACTTATTGGAGAGAATTCAGAACAGAGCGTTAAAACTGAGTGGAAAAAGGGTATCATGGATTCATTGCCATCTCTTGAAAACTGCAATGTTTCATGTAGTTCCTTGTTTTATTTCTTTTTTCCACAAGCAATACTCACTCCAAGTAGTCAGTTGCATTCCTACCCTCAATCAGGGGCCTATTGCACCATCTTACAAAATTGTGATTACCAGCATTTTTTTAACAAATTTGTAAAAAATCGAGTTTTTTCATATGTAATTTTTTTTAATCACAAATGTTTGCTTGTAATTTGTAGTTGGTGCAATAGGCCCCAGGTCACCCTTGATACCCGTTTCGCTAGGAATGCTCATCAGTTCCCCTCGAGCCTAATTTCCTTCAAAACCCTTTTAAAAGTTCCCAAATTGTTAGGTTGTCTCTTCAAAAGTAGGTACGAGTAAAATCGATTTTAGAATCAAAACCAGAAGCACTCTCATACATGTACATGTAGTACTTTAGTTTACACGCAAAATTCTTAATGCCTATTTGCTTGACTAATTAAATCTGTTAGAAAAATAATTTTTAATTGAAATGAAATTTGAAATTTATTAATGTTCACCAAAAGATTTTTGGATACGTCCAAGTTTTATTTGCATGTTCAATATTGTCAATCAAAAAACACTATTAGATTTTATTTCTTTGACTTTTTGTTTATTCAAGTTTTCTTATAAAATTTGATTTAATTCTTAACTGATCAATTAATCTTCCATTAAAACAAAAACAAATATAACAATAATTTAATTTTTGAACCGTACAGTTACCTAAATTGCCTCATAATTTAAAAAAAGATATAAGAATTCCTGAGGCATAGATTCTAAAATTAAGAATGCACTTTTTATTATTCGCAGTTTTTTTGTTAATCATATAATTCTTTTGATTTTTTATTGCTTTTAATCATAAATGCCTCACAAACTAAAAAAAAAATATATTCAATGAAAACAAATAAATATCCTACATACATAAATAACATATGTATGTATGTATTAATAGAAATGCTCACTGTATTTACTAATTGGATAATTCTTATTGTTTTCTCTTCTTTTTTACTTTATTTATACCAATTTTTATAAATTATAATTCAAATATTAAAATAAATATCGATGCAGCTACTTGATATGTACAAAATGGAGGAAGAAGCTTACAAAATTCAAGGCAAATCGGAATTTTTCGCTTAAGAATTAAAATTAAGAACCATTAAATAACGAATACATACCAAAACTATACAAAATTAAAAAATTAAAAAAAAATATTTGCAATCGAAATAAAGTAAATTTATATTTAAATAAAAATAAATAAAAATATTATACAACCTATTACAAACGGATTAATTGCGGTTATATTTTCAATCAGTAAATTGATTTTGTTTTGCCGATGTTTCGTCAAGGTTCAATGATTGATTTATTGATTGATTTTATATGAACGCGCTAGGCTTGTATAAAAAAAAATATGTACTTTTTTGGAAATTTTAAAATTAAAAAAAAAATATGTATAATTAAAGATAATATTTCATTGTATTCAGTTATAATTTATTTAAACAAAAAGCAAGTATAGAAATGGATAGCATAATGCTAATCAAGATTTATTTATATTTAATTATTTAGTAAAAACAAATATATAGTCAAAAAGAAATATCTAAGATATACTTTAAATGTAAAACCAGAAGAAAATACACCGATTAACTTGTAAGTAGAGCAATTAAATATTTATTGTATTTATTTATTGTTTTTTTTTTCTATTGTAACTAAGTTCTTCAAATTTACAAAAAAAAAGAAACAAAAAGAACATAACTTTCATGCTAAAAACAAAAACAAACTTTTTCTAATTTCGTAAAACAAATCTGGTCATCACGATATCTGGTTTGTCTCTGAATCAACATGAAAAAAACCTAAAAATTGTAAAATCAATTTATATTCTGCACTTACTTACCAGATAACAACTGTTTATAATTTTATACTTTCTTAAAATTTAAATTTGCTTTGCAAAACGGAATTTTATAATAATAAAATAAAAATGAAAAAAAAACATGTGTATTTGAACCGTATGCATTATAATGTATTTCGAAACAAAATAAATAAAGTCAAACTTTATGAAAAAATAAAAGTGATATAGATGTTCTAGATTTTAGAATATTAAAGAACACAGTATATATACAAACATAGACCTAATGTGAATATTGAATCAATTAGAAACAAATTTATCTATGGAAAACAAAAAACAAAATTTATTTTTTAAAAAATACTAAATAAGTAATTAAAACAAAAATATATTTAGTGCGTTGTTGGTAGACAGACAAAAAAAAACTTGTTAATGCGTAATGCATTTTATTGAACCAAAAACAGAAAGTAATATTAATTAATATTTTTTAATTTACTACAATTGTGAATGAATAAAGTGCGCTGTGTATCGAACGACGACGACGAATGAATGATTTATTAATATTATATTTTATTGTATACACCGCCTTGGTATAAAGTTTGTCTCATGGAGAGTTTTGTGTGTTACATTGTTTCTTTTGAATACAAAATAGACAAACAAGCAATTAAAGATTATTCACAAGAAGGACCGACCAGTTTCGTTAAATTGCCCAGCATGTCATATGTTTCTATTTTTAACTTCCCATAGGGAGTTATTTAAATCTAAAATAAGCTTGTACTGTCGTTGATTTCAACTGAACTTAGTGATGATCACTAGTTGGTATTCCACCACAGTAGTACTTAGGCATCAAAAATAAAACCATCCAAGCAATTGTGAGGATTCTGAATGCCCTCAAAACTATGAATGCTCCAATCAGACAAAAAACACTGAAAGAGATGAAAATCTTACAGCGTGCAATTTTGAACACTCAAATACTAAATGATAGAGTGTATGCTCGAAAATCGCACGAGAGTTCAGAGAGCAATCTTCCGGCAAATGTAATGATTTGATAAGAAAGTGAGCTCCGATGACGTTACCTTCCTCCATTTTTGTCTGTCAGAAAGGAGACAAAGCTTCTTGAAAATTTTACGAAAAACTGTTTGAAGACATTGTAGGGTCTCTCAACCAAAACATTTTCATCAACAAGTAGTAAACATTTTAGTAACAGCTCGAATGCTCGAGAACCACACAAGACTGGTTCAAAACAGTGAACCGAACTTAATATGCAGCTTGCAGTTCAAACGTTAGTTTAGTCTAATAAAAGCTGTGCTTTTTTTTATAATTTTTGAATAATTTGCTCCTCTTGACTCTGAAATAATGAGTCAGTGAAGCGATAGATAGTGTGCTCGCCTGTGAACCTCATGATCACAGGTTCGATCCCTGCCGTCGTCTTTGTCGTTTTAATTCCATTAAAAACCTTCTAAAATTGTCATCAATGGGTTGCTGGTTTACTCATTACATGTTGTTCAGGCATAACACTAACAACATGTAATTGAGTTAAACTAGTATGCCCAACAAAGATGAACACGAATAAAATAATGTGAATTATAAGCGACATAGAAATAAGACACGGCATTCTCCGCTTTAGTTCAGCCGCCATCCCTGGAGATAAAATATCTGAGACAACAACCTTCAGTCTCAGACCATCGTGCCACACATCTTTCCTATCCTTCTTTCTCTTCCTTAACTTCACGCCCGCGCTGTGTTCAAACATTTAAAAGGGTAATCATAATCCCTTGAGCGCGTGTAGATTATAAAAAAAAAAAAAAAGTGAAGCGATAGTTTGTCCGTGCAATGGACAATATTTTTATGATTGAGTTCGTTCCTATCGTTTGTAGGCACTGAGTTGCCCTATATAATAATAGCACACACATTAATTTTGTATTGCATGCGTATTAATGACTAGACTAAATAGAAAGATACTTGACATAAGACATTCTTTATATCGGGTTTGTTGAAAATAACTATTATTTATTTATTAATCAATAGCTTAGAAAATAAATCAATATTATTTATTCATTTCAATTCCAAAATCAAATACTATACTTAATTTTTATTTTATGTGTTCATTATGTGAAAAAGTTGAACGTGACATCCAATCCAAAATATGGTCAGAAGAACATACTTAACTTTAAAATTACACGTCGTTATTAAAAATTATATATGTATGTATATGATATAAAAATATTTACTACTTTCCAACCACATTTTTGATAATTTATGCATTTGATTTCGTGCCTTATATGTTTTGTACAAAAACTGTCCGAAGTGAATAATAACATTTTCTTTCCTTCAATTAATACATTCACTAAAACCTAACCACCCTTAAAGCAGGATCCTTTGTAGTTGCTGCTCCTTTCAAAAACGCTTCCACATTTCCGGTGGTAATGAAAAACATCCTTATGAATTAAAATTCCATTACGAAATGTGATTGCGACAGACTATGATTTAGGGTAAATATAACTCCTTCTACGCATATACACCAACGCCATTTATCTAGTAAGTTTATTATTCTATTTATTTTCCTCCATGTGTGTATTGACGTCTTTATTTTCTAAATTTTAAATACATAAATACATATATCAATAAATTGACTTCAGTTAAGAAAATTTTTAAAGAATTCATAAAAAATTAAAGTATAAATATATATTTTATTCCTTAAACAAAAATATATTAAGATTAAGTGTAACTTATTTTAATTACACTAATTTAATTACTGGCGATTGACAGATGAATCATGAAAAAGAATTGTAAATTCAAGAAGAACAAAAAATAGTTGAAGAAACAAATAATACTTTAATATCTACAGAAATGAACTAAAAGAAAATATAATACCAAAATTATTTATAGATACAAAAAAAATGAAAACGAATAAAAAATTAACGTAAACAAAAAAATATAGTAAATTGAAAATATAAAAGACATCCCGAAATATGTGACTGCATGTGGAAATCATGCAGCAATTTAGTATTCCTGTGTATATTATAATGGAGACAATTTATAATGCAGATAAAAAGATCGAATCGAATATAAAATGTTGGACACTTTAAGAACATTATTTTTCTGGAATTCAAGTTTGCAACAGACAGATTTATTTATCAATCTTTTCAGAAAGTAATTAAATAAATGATATGATTATTTAAGTGGACGAATTTTATTCTGTTTTTGTTTATGATTATTGGATGGTTTTAAATTTAGCTTTAACAAACTTTCGGATGAAAACCTATGCTATATACCATAAAGATCTTTGAGACGGTATAAGGTTGGTAACTAAGTGTGTAAGTATTAGATAAGATCGAGTGACAGTTTTACAACAAACTTAATGAATAAATATTCGGCAGCTACATAATTGGTCTGCTCTTTTTCTAACTATGGTTAACTAATTTTGTTATGTCGAAGTGTGATTGTTAGGATTTGTTGGCATTGTTTCATTTCATTTAGGATATTATTGGTTATAATCGACGAAAAATCAATTTCAACTTTGTATTTATATGCCTCAAACAAATCGTCTCATGTGTTTACTTTCACAGACAAATATTTTCAACACATATAATGGAGATGAGTTGGAAATAGTTAAAAATCGTAACTATTTTTCAAAATGATATTTACAAATCGTAATTATTTTAAATTAAAGGAACGAACATAGTTAACTATTGTTAACAATGATTAATGATAGTTATAATAAGAACAGACCAAATGTATACATAAATGTCAAACTACCCTCGAAAGCAGTCATACAAAGTACTTTGGAACACAAAAACTCTTTTGCCGAACCCCCTGCATTTTTACCTTATGAAGTTGTATTTAAAGAAGATACGATGACAAAAAAAAACTTCAAGCAATTCATTAGGCTATACTTATCGTATTTGCTCGACAAAAAAAAATAAAAAAGTAAATATGTTATATATGTATAAACAAAATACTCATACGCCCGAGTGTACCACTGGTTTCAGAATTCATTTTCTTCATAAGAAATTATTTATCATTTTAAAAAGATATTTTAAAGAAAATAGAATCCACCATTCGATTCCATTGCGTTCTAATGTCTTCTGAGAAAAGTTTATCTTCAAAAGAAAAGATTTTCATTTTGCGAATTTTTCGAACAATTGGTCAGTTTATTTCAGAGTTGTCCTTAAAGAAAACAAATCCAATTTGGGGCCTTAATTTGATAGCAAAACTTAAGAAATTTTTCTGGGCCCTCTGAAATCTGAATCCTCTGAAATATAATGAAACTAACAGTATGTATGTTTATACATATTTATGTAGTCTATTGTAAATATGAAATATAGATTTTATAATGGACGTTTTTTCTTTTTTAAGCCCGAGTGGGGCCTGAGCGAATAGATCTCGTTCCGAACCAAGTGTGACGTGAGCACTCGGATCTATTTAAGCAACACAATTGAATCACCAATAGAAGGGAACAAATCCATCTGATCTAATTATTGGGAAAACGCAAAAAACTGAATAATTTCTTTATGTGACTGTTCTAAAATGCTTTTTTTTAAAATCACCTATATTTCTATTAGAAAAACGGGTTTTCGTTTCTTTCTTTGTCCAAATTCTCAACTTTGCTTTTAAAATTAGTGTTTTCAAAGAAAGTTTTCTTTTTAATTAATTTCTGGCTAAAGCAAAATGGGAAATAAATTAATAAAGTTAGCCGCGCTCAGATTTTTGCTCGAATATGCTCGCGGTCTTTTTTTAAGGAACTAATCGAGCGACCTAAGAGCTAAACAAGAAATCCAAATAGAGACCTCAGAGCGCTCCGAGTTAAAAAAAGTAACTTTCTTCTTTTTTTGACAGCTCAGGGCTAAACAATAAAAACACCTAATAGGTATTTTTCTTTTTTTTTAACTCTGAGCGATTTATTTATGAAACACACTAAACTGTCAAAGGCGTCGAGATCTCGGATGTGTTGGAGCTAAAAAAAGAAACACATTTTTTTTAACAGATCAGTTCCCTGTTCTGAGCTTTAAAAGAAAAACTCCTAATGTAGCACTGGGCCCGTATTCCGAATTATGATTATCGTTTAAAATCCCTCGTTATCATTAAGTTGCGATTACGTTTTACGATACTGTTTTTTTTAAACGATAATCGTTTTCTCTTACGACTGCTTTTGGCACTCGTATTTCATTGCTTTGACACATGTACTGTTTTTGACAGAAATATTGAAAGAATGAAGTTGAAATAGATTCTTTTTATTTTATCAGGCAATATTTTGATGCATCCATTATGGTAAACCATAATCGATCCATACGTAGACTATCGTTTTCTAGGGTATCGTTTTCTTGCCTTTCGTTTCGTAATCTGTAATACGGACCCTGAAGTATTCGTCCCAAAACCCAAGAACTATTTACTTTTTTCCTAATTGAATGAAAGTTCAATGTTTACTTTGGCAAGGAGCAAAGATAAAAAATCTAATAACACGCACCACACATTTTAAGTGAAATACAAAGATAAAGAAAGAAGCTTTCCTTGAAAACAATTTGAGAACTTTATTGAAAATTGTGTGGTAGAAATTCCAAATGGAACTAAATCAAAAAGCACTACCAAAAAGATGTGCGATCTACCTTAGCTTTTAGGGGGTTTTATTTTAGTTTGTAATCAGGGAATAAGCAAAACAATACATGACAGAACGATAATTTAAGTCAGTTCGTACGCGTCTACGAGAACAGACAGTCTGAAATTTTGTTACTCTCGGTGAAAGACATTTTATATTTAGTTTTATAGTTTTTTTGAGTTATTTAAAATGGCAAATTTTGGAACGAAATTTTTAAAAGTCTGGCCAACACCCGAAGATTTTTGCCCAAAATTAACAGAATTTGGGAAACATTTACTTGCTCCTAGTGCACAAATGAAGGAATTGAAGACAATCGATTTAAATGAAATTATAGAAACTTCATCGCAATTTCCAATTGAGGTATTTTTTTTTTTAACAAAATCAAAGCATGGAATTAACCTGAGTTTAAATTACAAATAAACATATTTTCAGTTTGGAACAGAAACTTGCCGAATAAAAAACCAACCAACAAATCGACATCCATTCATTCAACAACAAGTAGCTTCGGCCTATCCCGTAATTCATGAGAGAGTACTTTGGCTGTATTTAAGCTTTTTAGAGCACAAGTGTAAACATGGTTTGTATAGCTTAAAGTTTGCCTACAGCATAAAAATAACTGTTTGAATTAAGACGGAAAATTTGAGAATATTTATTTAGTTTTTTGTGTAGTAGGTAGATCGAGGGTATCTTAAACGATTTTCTTTATTTTCAAGGCAACAAAATCGAAAAAAAGATTTATAACAAGTTATTCCTTGGTGACTTTGTCCAACGTCTGTTAACCAAGCGATGCGTTGTTTTCATGGAATCTACTGATCACTATGTACTCATGTCGAACAAACGAGGTTTCGGTGGTTTTGAAGCCATAGGAACGGACGAAGAAAAACCTCCCTTAGAATTGAATGATGTTTTGAGCTATGACGAAATAAAGGTATGTACGTTTATGTATTGAGAATTATTACCTATATAAATTATTTTAATCTTAAGTTATCAGCATTACTATCGGTGTCATCTCATTCGGAATTTCTTAATGATGGGAATCGATTCAACGCTGGGGTAATAGAAAAAAACAAGTCAAAAATAGAACAAAGTGGTGTTGTTATTGGGATGATTGGCGCCCGTTTTGAGAAGCCGAATGTTATGGAATGGCAAGACATTATCATTACCAAGTCACAAAACACCAAGCCAAACGGATATGGAAATAATGATGCGGAAAACGAATCGAGACCAAATAGTTATCGAAATTTATGGAAAAGTTTCTATGAAGAACCAGATTTTTTGTATGAACAAGTTGTCAGAGATGAAATGCGTTTTCGGAGTCTTTCTAATGATATATTCGATAGTTTGATTATGAAAAAACGTTATGCGATCTCATTTGATATGCTTCTTTTGGAAAGCGAAACCAGAGCTAAGATTGCAGGAAAACGTGCATACATTCATGTTGTTGGCTTTGGACTTGGTGTTTGGAAAATAATTCCCGAACAAAGAGACATATTTCTAATGACTTTTGCGGAGAGACTGAGAGTTTTAATGCCACGTCTTAATCATGTTGCATTTGTCAATTTTTCATGGTTTCATGTAAACGAATGTGGAGACTTAAAGCATGACAATATATTGGCATCTGAAACTCATCCGGACGGAGGAGTGAAAATTTATTTTTCAAATCGAAATCCTGCTGATAAACTTGTGAGTAATTTTTTATATTTCTAAATAAGATTGAGACAAACTATTTTTCTTCTTGTATTTCCTGTATAATTGTCACATGAATTACTTGCTTTTCTACTTCTTTTCAAATTAGTCGCCCTAAGATGTCACCTTCGCATGTATCATAGCCCTTATATGTATACAGAAAAACTTTAGTATCTGAACATTTTTCTTTTAATAGCTAAAACTTTCTGTAGTTACTCCCCATAAAGTAAGAGGTCAGCAAAATTCCAAAAAATCAAGTTATGTTGACTCAAATTCTGCATGTACATTTGAAGAAGTCTCCAATTTTTTTGTGCGTATGATTTATTGCTCAACATTTTATAAATTTAATACGTAGTTTATCCGAAAAATATTTACAAATCATTTATTATTCTACTCGAAACTAGACGAAACCTTTTGCGCCTTTCATTCCTCCCTCTTCAGCTCTTTTGCCTACAAACTACGTTTTCCGCTCTAGTGTATGGTGTTCCAATTCCTTGAATATTGAAATCTTCTCGTTACAGCCTCTACCAGAACATGAAAATACTTTATTGATTGTATCATATGCTTGGGACGGAAATGCACTACCTGGCAATGAATTTTGGCTTGTATAACCTTAGTCTATATTGAATTAGGATTATCGTAATTATGATTTCTTTGTTTTTAATTAAAGAAAAGTCTTACCGGTTCTGGAGACCCCGCAGCTGCTTGTAGCACACTGATAACTGAAATTCATAACCCACATATCAACACTAAAATGGTTTGTGGAGAAAATCTGCATATAGCTTCTGCTGAACATGGAGTTCTGCATATCTCTGAATACATTAAAACAAATAAGCTTATATTGAAGTTATAAATTAAGGAGTTAGCGGTCCAAAAGATCCCAATAATAACGTTACCATATAAATAATTGTTTGAAAAGTTTTTTTTTTTCATAAGCCTAGTATGCTGCTGATGCGAAACGAAACACCGCTCGTCAAAAGTAATGTAAAATCAAAAGGGAGCACAAAAGCAAAAGCTAATACAAGAAATCATAAAATGTGCATTCCTCCCCTTAAACTATTTAACCGTAATACTCGCGCTTTTAGGAATGCTCATCAGTTTACCCTTAAGTCCAACTTCGGACGTACTGTGAAATACAGAAATTCTTTCCTTAGCCGCACTACACGAATGTGAAATGCTCTACCCAGCTCCATTTTTCCTTCCCATTGTATTGAAAAATTTAAAACTAATGTGCATCGGTATCTCCTTTTAAAACCCTTCCTAGTTTTCCTAACGCTCGTGCTATGATAATCATTTTAAAGGTAGTAATAATTCCTTGAGTGCGCTCCAATTATAAAAAATCTTTGCGAATTTTTACGTGTCGCCTTGTTTCGTTCACTTCTGCTTTGGTAAGTGGGAAGGGGCCCTTATTGGAACCTGACTTAAAAAAATTTCGCAAAATTTGCTCCGTGAAAATGTGAGCAAGAAGGAATCCTGATATTTTTTGCCTCAGTGTTTAACTGAAGCACTGAAAAATTTTGTTGAAATTTGTGAAATTAGTAAGTGATTATATTTGTTGGCTATATTCATACTAGAGCTTATATTTGACAGATTCTGTATTTTTCAAAATGTCAAAAAATTACGTTTACCTTACACTAATATAAAGATTAACTCTAATATTTTCCAAATATCGAAAAAGTTTTATACAAATCTATTTGCATATTTAGTTGATCGGAAATTAATCTTTTCTAATATTCATATGGACAATAGTTTTACGAATCAACCTAACCTTTACCCTATTTCGCGCTGAACGCATTTACTGGAAAATAATAGGGGTATTCATGTAAGCGCGGAAAACCCTCGTAAACCTCGTAAACCAGATAATTTTATCTCCGCAGAAACGAGCTGTCAAAATTTGTATGGGAAAAAGTTTCTGCAAATAGCAAATCGCATAAAATTATCTCACAAATTTGCTGCGGAAAGTGCAGAAATAAACCTCGTAAACTAAAGAAGTATGGATTCTGACTTTTAATTTGACATTTCACAAAATATTTCCCACGTTTACGCAAGTATTTCTTAGGGGGTGTTCATGAAAACATGCTGCGGAAAGTTATATCTTTCTACAAAGCGGAAAATTATCTCGTTACATGAATACCCTTAATAATAAAACAAAAAGTAAAACTACTAGTTAATCTTTTTTGTGCTACTACTTTGATATACATATTCAATCTAAATGAACTAAACTTTCGGTGGAAACAGCATTCGAAAATCTAATAAATACTAATGATAAAGTTGAACTTTCATTTTTAGTAGCTTGTTTTGACATTTCACATGAAAAGCGACTTTCCTGAATGTTTTGATAAGATTTGTACAAATTTCCTTCCAAATTTAAATTGCACTACGATTTTTCATATTCCTATGTAATTTAATTTCGTCCGAACCCTGCCGTGGAATAACTTATTTTGTTGTGACGTTCTCGTATCAAGTGGTTGGCTGTGGTGTAGTGGTTCTATTCTAATCTGACTTTTGTGTCGCTGAACAGAGCTACTTTTAACGTCATTTTGCTCGTCATTAGTTAGTTTTCGTTCTTGGTTGTTGCATTTGTTTATCTCAATTTCAACGGTTTATTGATAATTTTGCACAAAAATGTCGAAATTTGGCGAAAAATTTACCAAATCTTGGCCCAGCGAAAACGCACAGAATATTATGCTAACTGATTTTTGTAAGAAACTGCTTGCTGAATGCTCGAAGATTGAAAAGAAGAGCTTTGGCGACACAACAATAACGGATATAATAAACGCATCTTCAAGATTTCCCATTGAGGTAATAAAGTGTTGCTGTTGATTCAAATACAAACATCTAAATAGCTAACGAATATTTTAGTTCGGAACAAATAATTGCAGGATTCAAAATCAGCCCGAAGACCGATATCCATTGATTACAGATCAATTAGCATCTGCTTATCCTGTAGTGCATGAGAGAGTTTTGTATCTTTATATACAATTTTTAGAGCACAAGTCACAGTATGGTAAGTGGATTACATTACATATTCAGAAAGTGATTCATAGGTAGGTATAATTTCACAAAAATGTTTATTTTTTATTTGTGCGACGCCGACGGCCGGGGCCGGCTTTGAATAGCAGGGGTGGAATCGCGTAAGGTGATAGTTGATTATCAATTTGTTGATTGTCGTTTTGACCATCGCTCTCTCTATAATTCTTTATTGATATGATAGAGACAGCTATAGCCAAAAACGACAATCAACGAATTGATAGTCAACTATCATCTTACGCGATTCCACCCCAGTTTCACTGAAAATATGTGATGGTTTTTGTTTGGTATAGAAAAAAAAAAATAAATTTTAATAACAGAAATGTTACCGCATAGAAAATATAGGGATACTTTTTATAGTTCGTATTCTAAAACATTCGGAATTACTATACATTTCAAACTAATTCATTGAAAAAATCCCTGAAAACATCTCTTGATGTGAAAAAGTGCGTTTTAGCAGTTCTGATTCGACCGAAAATAGTAGAACCCAGCTTTCGGATCGAAAGAGAATTGTAAGTCACTAGGCGATGGTTCTCCAATTTAATTTCTTTAAGCTATAGCTTCAGACTTTACTCTACTCTATTTATGCACTATTCTATTAGATTGTATCTTAAAACATTTATCATTCCCACTTGAAATTCGATGAGAAAAATCTTATATGGAAATGGTTTTTTTCAATCGGGAAGGTACAAATAGTTCAAATCATGACTCAAAACAGCCATTGGCGGGATTTTTGATTTTCTAAGACTAAAAAGAGTGGTAAGAGGAACCAAATGAAAACATGTAAATACTCGTACAAAAACTTTAAATAGAAATCTAAATTCTTTCGTCCCGGCACTTTAACTTATTAATATAGACCAACTCTTCTCTTAGTGTGTCAGCTGTGACGCTGGTATCCACTTCAAATTAACCCGGATAGCGATATCTACAGAATAAAATTGGATGTTTAATGTAATTAAATTGGTTATCGACTAAGTTTCGAGTTAGGCACTTGAGTATTCTTAGCCTGGTAAATAGAAACACATGCAGATTCTGCAATACTCATGATGAAATGCTGGGACACATACTAGGCGGATGCGAAGCACTAATGCATCGAAAAACAAGTATGTATCTGGGACGCTGCCAGGTAGAAGAGTTATATATCCTCTCTGAAGGTATTCCAAATAATCAAACTGATCAAACAGATAAACTTGAAGAAAGGGCTATAGGGTTAGCAACTAAGCTCAGCATAGGAACACTATAGATCTTTATGTCGCAGGGCAAATCTGCTCTCAATATTCATTAATTCAAGGGCATGGTATATTTTCAGTGTGGATTGTTGGATCAGCCCAAAGAATTATAACTTCTTAAGTGCGTGTTTGAGTACTACGTTTTTCATATAAAAATAATTTATTCTTAAAATTATCAACTTACATAGGTATATTTACATAATAAAATATTTTCTTTTGACTTCTAGAATTATATCTGTTAACTCTCTCGTTGCATTTTTCTTTTGTTTTTTATTGGTTCTCCTTTTTTTCGATTCCGACGAAACGAAATGGATGAAAAAAAATTTGACTTAATATTTATAATAAATTTAACTTACATTTTCCAAATATGCAACTTCCCTGCAATTAATATCTTTTCTTTAATAGCTTGGACATGTTCTTTCCGGTTCCGATATAATTTTCTGATTTAATGAATATTTTTTTTTGAAGTTTTATAAATCTTTCAAATAAATTTCAATTTTCAAAGCCTACTTAAAAAAATAAATAAAAAAAACAATAATGTACCTATAAACAAAATAATAAATGTTATTGATTTCATTTCATAAACCAATATACACACATTTATGTATAGAAATGTAAAACAGCCGGAGGCATCGAAGAACTGTTTAGACCGAGAGCCCATAGCAATTTTTGGGTGTGATTGATAACAAAAAATAATTAGTATAATTAGATAGTCCTTTCGTAGTTATTTACAAATGTGAACGTCTTGCACGCTCTAGTGGGAGCAATAGTGCATCAAATATGCAGTTTTTTTTAAAGTCTAAAATAATTGTGATAACAACTTTGCCATAACTTCAAAATGTAGAGCCAAGTGAACTAATTGTGAAATGTGAATATATTGGTTGACTTCTTTTGTCAGGAGAGTAATTCTGTTTTCTGTTGTGCTGGATCACATAAGGAACTCGTGGAAATAGGTTATCGAATGAGAGCTGCTCAAACTATTATCTTTATGAAATCAGTTGTTGGAGTGGCTTCTGTTGGTTGCCACCTCGAAGCCGACCACATTTATAAACAAAAGTTAAAAAACAAATTCGTTATAGCATCTGGAACCACTACCTTTCTCCTTAAAAATCCGAAGGCCGTGTTGGAGGTTTTTAGTTTGACATAACCACTTGAATTCATTTATTAAATATATATGTATATTTTTGAAATGATGCACGTTTTGCACGATCCATCGTGCATTTTATGTATGTCAGTTTTTTTTCATTGAGATAACAGACAAGTCTTATCTGTCGCGAATTTAACATTCTTCCATTCTGTACTAAAATGTACGAAGTTGAATGACTAATAACCCTTGAAATTCTAGTTTCCAAACAGAAACAAATCTTCATTTACAACTTGGTGATTGGCCAACAATATTTTTGGCAATTTTAAACTTCTATAAAATTGTCCCAAGGGCCGCAAAAAGTCTTAGGACTGCACTGAATATAGTTTAATCACAACCTCTATCGGGGAAGTGCATTTACAATTAATACTCATAGTTAAAGTTGGCACACAAAATATCTTGTAACGTATATGAAAATAATTGCGCGTAGATACTCGCCGGGTGAAGTTTATTTATATAATTATGGCAGATTATGGTGTAAAATTTCGTAGTGTTTGGCCCATTATAGAGACAAAGCCTCAATTGACTGACTTTGAGAAAGCTCTTCTTGAAAAATGTTCAAATTCACACAAATCCGATGGAAGTTCTATCGACTTACAACAATTCACTCGTGTGTCATCGAATTTCCCCATAGAGGTTGGTTCGAATAATATTTTAGATCAATAAAATATAATTGAATTTTGATTTCAATGTAGTTTGGTACAAACACCTGTCGCATTTACGGACAACCTAGATTACGATATAGATTTATTCAACAACAAGTTTCCTCTGCTTATCCTGTTATCCATGAAAGAGTACTTTGGTTATATTTAAGCTTTTTAGAACATAAATCAATACATGGTGTGAAGTAAAACCTTTTAGAAATAAGCTTTTTAATTTTGAATGTGTTATTAATGTATGTACGTATCTATAATTTTGTTTCAGCCAACAAATGTGAAAAAGAAATTTTCTCAAATCTTTCCCTTACTGACTTTGTACAACGGCTTTTAACAAAACGATGTGTAACTTTCTATGGAAAAAATGATAAATACCAACTTCTATCAAAAGAAAAAGGTTGTAGTGGATTTATGACAGTCGGAACAGAAGCAGAGACTCCGCCATTACTTTTGAAGAATGTTTTGAGCTATGACGAAGTTAAGGTAAGACACTAAAATATAAATTTTATTTGCAAAGAATACAAAAATGCCGGATACAAATAAAAAAATATATTCTTGGAAGATTTGCTACTTTCTCGAAAGAGATAGTAGTACTGTTTTTAGGTGGTATAGGCTGGAATTCGATCACCAGACCACCGGCGCATTCGAGTAACCATTACGCCATGCCCTACTTCGGTGTAAAATACATGATAAAATAAAAATTTATAATAATTTTGTGGCACTAAAAATAGCTAGCTAAACGCTTTGGAACCTCAGCAAATACTACGCCACAAGTTCCACTCAACAGTAGGATCTAGTAGATCCTACAATTTTCTGCCGAGTCCGAACAGCCTTAATTCACAATATAGTCTCAATAAAAGTGCGTCACTTTGTCGTTTGCACGAATGACCATGAAGCAAATACTTGAAGCGTTTAAATATAAGACAAAAGCTTATGCTTTTTGTGGTTGTGATGAAGGCGAGAGATAGGAAAAAAAAACTTGTCGGGCACACACTTCAACGAAAAATCTGAAACGAGTATAAGAGCAACATTGTTCGAAACGAAAAAATGTCACAAACATTCAAACATAAGTAAAACACGTCGAAACATACCAACATGTTGCCTTAATTATTTTAATTTTAAGCAGCACGTTAACGTGGTTTCATTTATAGACGGGCCTCAATTAAGTTTCAAGACGAGTTAATTACCCTTTTGTTTAGAACAAATTTATACTCTTAATATGTATACAAGCATTGGAACTTATAATTATTTTTATTTTAGCTCTCTGCCCTGCTTTCTGTTACATCACATTCGGAGTTTCTTAACGATGGAAATCGCCAAAATATTGGAATAATAGAAACAGATAAATCCAAAATTGAGCGAGCAGGTGTTGTGATAGGAATTATTGGTGCTCGACTCTCACGTCGTGACGTAATGGAGTTTCAAGACATAGTCATTTCCAAAACACAAAATACAGTTGAAAATGGATATGGACAAAATTCGACAAGCAACGAAACCCGAAAAAGCAGCTACCGTCAAGTGTGGAAAAGTTTTTACGAAGAAGAAGATTTCTTATTTGACAAAGTAGCCAAAGATGGTAAACGTTTTGGCAACTCAAAAAATTCAAATGACATATTTGATAATTTAATCATGAAGAAACGCTATGCCATCTCATTTGACACACTTCTCTTGGAAAGTGAAGCGAGAGCTGCAGCTGCTGGCCAGCGTGCATATATACATGTTGTTGGCATTGGGTTGGGTGTTTGGAAAACAGCACCACAACAAGAAGAAATATTTCTACTGACTTTTACAGAGAGACTTAAGGAGTTGCTTCCTAAGTTAAAACATGTTGCATTTGTGCATTTTTCATGGTTTAGTGTGACCGAGTGTGGAGAGTTAAAACACGGTGGAATATTTAAAAGTGATACACATCCTGAAGGAGGAATAAGAACGTTTTTGTCAAAAAGAAATCCTGCTGATAAACTGGTAAGAAATATTTGATAAATTTAAAAATTTAAATTAACTTTTTTTATATTAATATTGCCCCTGAATATTTTGAAAATATTTCTGATTAGATTTTTAACTACATATTGCTAATATTATTAATTTAAAATGTTGCTTACATATCGGCTGTATCGTAAACCAACTCTTATCAAGCAACGGTTAAATAAATACAAAATATGCGTAGGTAGTGTCCCCTTTTATTGCTATAAAACATTTATTGTCATCTGAGTTTGTATGTATGTATTTATGTCTGCAGCGAATATTATTTTAAGAATTGTAGCCTAAGCGCTTGTAGTTTGTGTTTACCATTTATAAGCATATACATTAAGTGATCCGTTATTTTTTAAAATCATTTTTTAAAATCATACGCCCTCCAAATCACAGTGTTATAAATTTGAAGTAGTGATTTTTTTCTAAGACACGGGTGAATAACCTCGGACAAAATCTGCTTATATCTTCCCATTTTTATATTTAATACAATATAAAAATGTAAGTTCTATAAAAGGCCTCCAAGTTTTATGTTGTTCTATTACATGTTTTCTTGTCCGTAGATAAACAATTAATCAAAATTATTAATAACTATTGTGATTCTTAGTGCCGAAAGGTTTCCAAGAATATTTATGACAAAAAAAGCAATAACTAAAATTTATTAATGTTTCTCATATAGAGTTTGAATTCGGAATGAATATAAATATAAAATTGATAAGTGATAAGAAATTATAAAACGATTGCTTGATTTTGAACACCCTCTCTTAATAGTACCATAACTGTATTTTAATTTCCATCAATTCAGTTTAAGCTTTCTCCATAATCCTTCGAAGTGTGTAGGATCCATCGCTTTTGTAAACATTTTAGTTAGTTGTCATTTTGTTCCAATAGCTTGAATTTCTATTATTTTCTTGGCAATGTTGTCTCTTATAAAATTATATTTTATATTAATATGTTTGCTCGTTTGCTTTCCAAATTATGAGCCATTCCAATGCATCCTCTGTTGTCTTCAAATATTTTTACAGATTCGTTTTTAAATTCCTTTATTCCTCTCAACTAGATAGCTTCTGCAGCTGCTGAGCTTAGGCTTTGTACTCAGCTTCACTCGATGAAGTATCAACGGTGGTTTGCTTTTTACTACACCAGGACACAGTACTGCCATAAACTTGAAAAATGTATTCACTTACTGATTTTCTGTTTACCAAGTCCGTTGCCCATGATTGGGACTTCGTTCCTTTTGGTAGCGCACAATCCTCTTAAGAGGCATTCCAATATATTTTAGATAGGTTTTGTTGGTATCTCCCCATGAAACCAACTGCATAGCAAATGCCTTGTCTTGAGCACACCATAATGTACATGATGCTGCCAAGAAGTTGACGATAAGGCTTTTGCAATTCTTGACATGTGCGATTAGCTTAATGCTGTAATCCTTTCTCCATATGACTTTTGACAGTATTACATTCTATCATCCTGAATCGGTGTCAAGCGCGGCTAGATCGATTTGGCTCTTTTTGTTTCAGAATTTTTATAATAGTTCGATTTATGTATGTAGGTACTCGTATTAATGAAGAGAAAAATTGGAAAATTTTCAAATTCGTAAAAAACTAACGCCCTTTTTTCTACAGTGTTTATATTTGAACTCACGAATATATCTCGCGATTCAAACGATGGTTATAGTTACCTCTTTTTCTTACACTGTTTATGGCCATGGAAAACTTTTCAGGAAAATATATGTGAAGAATAGAGAACATTACGAAAAATTGAAAATAGAGGCGCTTCTCTGCTATTACGTTAACAAAACATGATTATCGCGTTAAACTTTAATATTTAATTCACATTTAAAATTTTAAATTTTCTTATTTGTGATTGGTTGTCTTTCATTGTTTATGTTATGGGATATCATTTGGTTTATTTTTTGTTGTGTTTGTTATACTCCCGAGATATGAATAACTGAAACCTCTTGCCTATGACCCCCAACTTATTCAAACCATTTTGCTTTCTTCCCGATCTTATTCAACCATTTTGCCTTTTTCCCGATCTTATTTTTATTACTGTGAGTTAAATTGTGATTATGTTAAAAGTTCATCGTAAATGAAATAAGGTTTATCGGTTTATCTGAATCATATCTTTAAAAATAGAAGTTTGGGATAAATGTACGATGACGCATTAACCCGAACGATGGAAGTTCTACGAAAAAGTGGTGCGATGATTCTGTTGGCAGGAACCAACCAGGTATTTTTAAGTCCCCTAACAATATAAAACTGTACCGAGGCTTAAGCAACGTAGTTATAAAAAATTGCATACGAAATTTTAATAATTAAGAAACGCATGTCAACGATTTAAACACTGTTGACGTTTCGTATTTATTTTAGCGGGATGATCTGCAGAAGGCAAAATTGTCATTTCTGTATTTTATTCGAAAATGTTGTAATTTTTATTTATTTTTTTTATAACAAGAAAAAAGAAAAATGTATTCATGTTATATCTTAAGTTTTCAAATTCACCTCAGCGTCAACCTGAACACGAAAATGTCCTACTTATCGTTTCTTATGCTTGGGATGGAAACGCTTTACCTGGAAACGAATTTTGGATGGTAAATAATATTCATTTGTGAAATATTAACTTTTCCTTTAATAATTAATTTTTATTTTAACAGAGAATGCTTAAATCGAGTGGAGATTCTTCAACAGCTTGCAGCACTCTTATCACTGAAATCCACAATCCACATATTAATTCCCAAATGGTTTGCGGAGAAAATTTGCATATAGCTTCCCCCGAATACGGAGTGATCCACGTATCAGAGTACAGCAAGAAAATTTTAAATTTATAACTTTTCGTTAAAGAATGTTGTTGTTGTTAGATTTTAAATTAAATTCTATCTTTTTTTCTTTTCAAATCTGAATCTGGTTTTTGTTGTTGGTTTGATCTTTTTTTGGCTCTATTGAGTTTTGGTAAACAACGAGTGTTGATTGTTGTGTTTGTTGGTAATACATCGCGACGAAAAAGAAATGCCGTTGGTTCATCGGGCGCTTCCAATTTGATGGCTTTTGTTTGAGTTTGAGGAGCAATCATTAGAAGATTATTAGTAGAATTTCTTTGGATGTTATCTAATTGTACAATGGATCGTTCACATTTAACATGGAATCCTTTCATTCCATTTATTGTAGATTTGTCATTGTTATTTGGTTCATTCTCTTCGGCGTATTTAAGTTCTTCTTGCTTCTGCCAATCAAGAACATTTGTTAAGAGCTTTATGTACTTTATAGACATTCGAAGTATTTCGTTTTTTGATAGTTTCTTATCAGGTGGATGTGTGGGAACCAGTTTTCGAAGTTCAGAAAATGCACCAGAAACGTTCTGCTGACGCCAACGCTCTCTGGTATTTGTAAAGACTTTTCGTACAATAACTTGTCCATTTTTCATAATATTACCAGTAGGAGATGAGCTCTGAAGATGTGGCTGAAGTATATTATTTCGACCTTTAAGAGAAAAATAAAATTGAAAATTTAAGTTATAATTTCTTGGCTTTAGAAGCTCTTACCCTCGACGTGGTTGTTAAATTCTTCATCTTCGCTATCGTTTGAAAAATCAGACATATCACCGTCCGATATTGAATCTGTTTTTGCATGACTGCAAAATCTGTTAATTGATGCAACTTCTTTTGGGGAAGTTGCTGGTTTTGCATTGTAAGAACGGATATGATCTGTAGTACTGCTAATCGAAGAAGTCGAACTGCGATCGTCATTTTCTGCTTGTGATTCCATTCTGATGAACAAATATTGAAAAAAAAATACAATTTAGTAAGTTGTTTCGTTAT
This sequence comes from Philhelius festivus, assembly GCA_963931855.1. NCBI lineage: Eukaryota > Metazoa > Arthropoda > Insecta > Diptera > Syrphidae > Philhelius > Philhelius festivus. Next base: position 11,173,314 of record OZ007557.1, on the reverse strand, counting down.
TCAAAAAAAAAAATTAACATTGTAACTCTAAAGCCGTGAACGAAGGCAACTTTCAACGTTTCGGATAGTAGAGATACTTCAATTACGGTCTCAGAAATCAATGTTATCAGAAAAACTGCCTCGAAGTGGAGAATCTGTATAGTCCGTATGAAGGCTTCAGAAAATGACGGGGCCAACATTAAAATTCATAAATGTAAAATCCAACTTTGGATCAACGTTAACAGAATAAAAACGTATAGACCGCGAATAAAACGAAGCACAATCATTCAAACCGTTGAAACAGTAATGTCTGATTTAGATTACGAAATGGTATCTGATTGGGTTGAAGAAGAAACAAACTTAACCTTCGAAACAAATACTATCAAGTGGTACACTGATGGATCAAGAACAAGCAAAAGGACTGGTGCAGGAATCTTTGGGCCTAAAACCAAACTTTCCATACCGATGGGGCAGTCCACCAGTATCTTCCAAGCGGAGGTACACGCCATACGAAAATGCGTACGTCGTAATCTCGAAAAGAACTATCGTGACAAGAACATTGCGATCATTTCAGCGGTGTGGGAGTGCATAAACAGGTTAAACGGACGTGGCAAAAAACTGGGTACCTGGTCATGTGTGCATGGGAACGAAGAGGCAAAAGCAAAATTAAACAAGAAGAGGAGGCAATCAGATCCAAGAATTGCAAAGAACTCCCAAAGCTGAGAGTGGCGAAACTACAACTGGGCAAATACAACCAGCAACGTTTCGAAAACTGCATTAACTTAAGTCGGAACAACCTAAGAATAATAACAGGTATCCTAACTGGACATTGTAAACGTAGAAGATACCTAGGCTAACTTGGTATGGTTAGCAGTGCCACATGTAGATTCTGCAACACGCATAAGAAAACACCTGATCACATCGTAGGAAAATTTTGACCAGATGCAAGTGAGTGACCTATCCTCTCTGAAGGTGCCAAAAATACTTAAGACTCCAATGATCAATACATTTGGAGTAAGATTTATAAGATGAACAAGGTCATCCATATTCAAGTGGAGGCACAATAGATTTTCATGTCGCAGTGCAAAACCCTTATGGTAAAGTCGTGGTTATCTGTTTTTCTTGTAATGCGTTTGGGAATCTGTCTCTTTTTAAATTTCGCTATTTAGATGTTGGTTGTCGCGTTGTCAGATGTTATTTAGAAACTTAAATTCGGATGGCCCAATAAGATAAGTTAAAAATGAGATTCTATTGGGCACTCTTTTAATCTTACCAACCCGACAATCCATTTTAGTAATCAATACCTCTCTTGTTCTACAACTTATCGGTTTTCCTTCTTGTAGTATTGAAAAATGAATATTAATCGGTGTTTTTTGATGAATGGAGTTTATACCGAAATTTGGTATACTGTATATTTTGTGTTATTAAAAGTTTTAAAGTTACGTTACGGTAGTAATTCCGGAAATATTTTAAAATTATTAATACAGCTTACATACATATGTCTGCTAGTTACCTAAAGGAATTGCACAGCCAAAGACGTTGATGAAATAGATAATTCCATAAGTATATTTAATTTTGTTGACTAGATCAACTTATAGTTGGAAATTACGCCACACAACATATTAAAGATACAAGTATTGTAGAAGGTTTTTGAATATACATATATGAATATTATGTGTATGTAACCTTAGAATTTGTTTCAAAAATCATTAAAATCGGGGCAGCACTTTAAAAATCCGGAGTAAACACTTTAATTGAATCGAATAATTTGAATTTTTGAAATTAAGATAGGGTTTAAAGTTAGAGTTCAGTTCAGACATGCACAAATTGTATGAAAAGGTATATTGAAGTTAATTTCAACGTTATATTATTTATGAAATTAAAATGTTACTAAAAAAGATAAAATAATTATTCAATGATTTCAACTTTAATACAATTTAAGAGACAAAATTGTGCTTAAAATTAGCAATATTGTATTTTTAACCGAAAATCATACAAAAATAGTTTTAACAACGTTAAACGTTAAACAACGTTTTTTTAATGCTTTTGTTTCATAAAGAATACTTCGATTCTAAAATTTTTTAACGCTGTATTTGATGACAATCTCAGGAGCAGAGTATTAACAACCTTTGCCAATGTCACATTAGCTGACTGACATTTTAAGTATTGGTTTTCTTGCAAGCTTTTATATCTTTTATAGGAACCAACAACGTAGCAAATGGATTTTAGGAGATGAATGCCCGCCGGCCACACTTTTTCTTCCATTGGAATTTGTTTCACGTATTTTGAATTGTGTAAGGATTAATTTGACTTTCACTTAAAACGGAAGCAAATAACAAAATAAAATATTGAACTAATACAATTTCATCTTCACTCCGATTTCACTTCAGTTTTCTATTTTTTAACAGATTTTTCTTTTTTAATGTTTGTTTGTAAAGGAGTCTTATGGTATCAATATTTCTTTGATTTGATATTTTCGTTTTTAATTTAAATATATTTAAAATTATTATCCAAAAAAAATAAATTGTCACGGGTCTTAGACGTGTTGCAACTTTCATGAATTTCAACTTAACATAAGAAATTAATTTATTGTAATAGGTATAAATAAAATATAACTTCTTTCTGTTTTCATAAATTAATTTTCAGGAATATTTTTATAATTACATTCTTTTTAATTTATAATGATTTTTATTAAAAAAAAAAAATTCGATGCGGGTTTCTTGCTCCTGCTTTGAAAAATACTTCGCAAATGACGGGAATTCAAATAATAATTTTCTTTTCGTAAAGCAATTCGGTTTGCTTCAAAACGACACGCCTTGATTAAGGCGGAGTCATATAAAACAACCCCTGTGCCAGGGTGAAGTATCTTTAAAGTTAAAAAAGACCATGCATCAGTTGGTCAGTAAGAGTGGAGCGTTAGGTTTTGCATCCCTTCCTCAAGGTAATCTAAAATTAACTACTTTGGTTAGATGAGGTTTTTATTGTTGAGATTAAACGTTAAAGTGACCAAGATGCAGGGTGATGTTTTTATCTATTTACGAGGATTGTTTGTTATTCATTACGTGATTAGATGTCATTGATATCGTGGCATTTTTTTAATGCGACACGTGACTAATATTTTCGGAAACAAATTCATATGCGGAATATGCAATGAAATATAGATTAATGTTCCTATGTATGCACATGCCAAAAAAAACTCTCTCGGAATCAATAAAAAACGAATTTTGTAATTTAGAACGCAAGCATCGTTGTGCGTTATGTTCAATTTGAATTGCACCACATCCTTAGAATCTGCGCAGATGTGAAAATTATTTTTTTCTTAATTGGCATCGGTTCAGATAGTTGTTACTTTTTAAAAATGCTGTATCACTTTACTCCGAAAGAGTCGCATTTAGTTTTAAGACACTTGGATACATATCGATCCATTATAGGTACATTTGATGCGAGTACGAGGGAAAATATTTGTAAGCAGCCTATATGATCCGGTGATTGGGTAATCGTTAATAAAAAGTAAGTCTGACTCCCGCCGCCAGGTATTGTAATTGACATATGGTAGATATATAGCACGAAACCCAATTCTTTCTTCTTCTTATCATCGTAATAACAAGTTTGATCAAGATTTTGAGGTCGACTTTTTTGTATGAATTCATAACTTGCCGCCTAAATATGTACCTACCTATATGATATAGCAAGTTAAAAGGCACCTCTTGGGTATATACTGCGAGTAACTACTTTTGTGACATAAAATTTTTTAAGTACCTACAAAGGCATGCAAAGCTCAGTGACTGTACCAACCCTTTTCAACACATACATTTCTGATTTACTCAGAGAGCTCCATAATTCGTTAGCGTTTGCCGATGATGCTAAACTCTATGCGAGTGGCTTCAAAATTGAATAGGTACATTCAATTTTATTAAGTGAATAAATAAACTTAAAAAAAAAATAATTTATTTTCTATTTATCTACACATCCATACGTGTATCAAAAGTAAAAGGCACCATAGGAACTAAAAGCCAGATGAAAATATTTTCGCTGTATATTAATCTTTCCAACAAAAATTTCCCACCACATTAAGTCCAGTAATAATCGCATTAACACCTCTTGTCAGCATGACACACCCACCGATATCAATAACATTTACACCGCAGCAATAGCTTGTTCACTCAACCAAAAATCCTTTAAATTAATTCTGAGCACTATCAGCACGTGTCGTCCTGCGACAAATAGAACCAAAATCAGTGGTGGGTGCGGGAGTGATATATAATTTTTTTTTTCTCATGGACGCAAGCCTGAGATAAGGAATAAAGGCACTGCAAAACCAGCACCAGCCAAGGGATGAGATAAGAAATGCGATAAAACTTGGGCATTTATTTTGAAATCCTTTTAAATCCTTTTTTTCTTAACTCTTGTTTTTACGCTATGCGTTACGTTAATTTGCTTTAAAGTTTATTAATCCTTCGAAGGAAAGGCCATTCTGTTTTATGTCTCGTTTTTTTTAGCTTAAAAATTATACGCAAATTAATAGGTACTTAAAAGGATAAAGAAAAAGTTCTACTGGGTCGCATTAACTTGCTATTATATTTCATCAGGCTAAGATTTTTTTTTAAGATTTAAATGTAGGTATAAAGTAAAAAAAAAATCTATCATTAGGCGCTTAGAACTTCTAGCTCTCAAGTTAAAAAAAAAGGTAATTTTAAATGTAAATCATTTTTGAAGTAGGTAAATGTTAAGATTTGAATATTGTGTAATTTAATAAAATTGTATAGGTATAATTTAAATATTTTTTCGGTCTAGGTTAGGTTAGGTTGGGATGATGTGGCTGTCAGCAGGAGAGCCGACTCACTTAGACCATGAGTTGGTCCATTGTGATACCACATTGAATCAGAGACTTTCCTCCTATATCTATATTTGCTTAGTTTCATAAATTCGACATTGTTGCTTGAAATCTATCGCTTTTTCCTCGCAAAGTCCCTATTCAACCATAGCTGAGCTTTGACATAGCTTTAAGCTTTTATGGTGTTAAGGTTAAAGACACTCCCTTAAATAGGGCGTTGCGATATCTCATACTTCATACAAAAACAACAACCCCATTGCTTCTTTGTTTAAGCTCTGTAAGGGGAGATTTTTATTATTTTTTTTTATTACGTGTATAAGATTTGAGGGTTGCCTTTTTAGGTGTCTCTGTCTATTGTTGGATTAAAAGTTAAAGTCACCAGGATTCAGGACGATGTTTTTATCTATTTAAGAGGATTATTTGTTCTTCATTATTTGATTTGATTAGGTGTTGTTGATGTCGTGTGTCATTTAAATGCGACACGTGACTAATATTTTTTCGGAAGCAAATTCATTTTCGACCTTCGAAGTATGAAATATTCAAATACAGATTAAAAAAAAATAATCTCTACTGAATTCAAGACAAAATATTATTTTTTAAGGTTAAGGAAAAGTCATCACTCATCATTGTTTTTCAATATACACAGAGAATGTGCTGCGATAGAACTGATGGTAGAAACTTACCTAAGTATGTAAGTATTATAGAATTTATTTTTAAGCAGTCTTTTTTCATTCATTTGACTATAGATACCAAAGGTCATATCATAACTTTCTTTGGGAAAATTTCAACAAAAGGGTCCTCAAGGGAAATCTTTTTATAAAGATGCTTCTATGGGTATTTAGTGTGTTTCACATCCATCGTAGGTCATGAAGCCTACAAAAATACTATTCGCGACATTAAGAGTGCTACATTTTTGTTCTTCATTTAAAATAAAATGCAAGACACCTGGGGCCTAATGACGTAAAACAAAAATAATCGAACTAGCGCGACAACAGATGGTCTTCATGTGTATTTTTCTTTGGAAAGGCTAGCTAGCCAACATTTTTAGAATACCTACCTTTGTTTATATTTTTACAACAGTTTTTATCAGTTAACAAGCGGTTCTAACCGAGGCATCCGGGAAGCTTTGAAAAAGAGTCCAAACGCGACCATTTGTGTAAGATTTTTTTCCTTTCCCTATATGTTTTAGTGGACAACCTTTCTCGAAGGCGTTACTTAGAATCACCCTGAGTTCTTCTGATGCTTGATCAATATGCTTGAGTTCTTATATCGCAGTGTTATTGAGATTTTTTATTCTCTTCTCTAATTCCCTATTAAAGAGATCCCAGTTGCTATTTCTGAAATTCCTATAAGATTTCGGAGTTTCCACTGTATCACTTATCAAGAAGCCTATAAGCCTGTGGTCTGAGAATGATTCTTCTTTGGGAACATTCCATTGGTCGATTGAAACTGTATCTGAGTTATTAGTAACAGTTATATCAATCACTTCTTCCCTGTCTTTTATAACAAAAGTGTTCTATGGCCTAGACCAGGACGCCCGAAGTCTTGGGGTGCGCAACTGGATGGCGTCGGCTAGAGACCGGGATAGGTGGAGAGACTTGTTGAAAGAGGCCAGGACCGGAACCCGGTTGTCGAGCCGATGATGAAAAAAAAAAAAAAAGATTTTCTACCATGATGAATCAATGAATAATTAATTGTTATAACCACCGTCTAAAGCCAAATGAGATTGCTCTTCCTCCAGACTTGTTTTCTTGAGAAAATCAAGTATATGGAGTACTCGTACTTTTATATACACCCATGTTCTGAATTCCGAGTGAAAGTGAATTGAAAACGAATTTCAATTTCACTTAAAATGAAAAGGCATGTTCTACATTCCGAGTGAATTCAATTCACTCCGAATTTATTTGTGAAATGTCAAAATCAGCTGAAAGACAATTTGCATCATTTATTAAAACATTGTTTCTTGTGCATAACGAAAATTGATTCACCATTATTATTAATAAGTGGTAGAAGGGACGAAAATCAATGATATAGAGTTTGTGGAAAAGTTTTACGTAGTAAAGCCATAATTTTAGATCTTCCAGAAGCAGCGTAAGTAAAAAATGGATAATGAATTAACATGGTCAATGGTCATATTTGAATTGTTTGTAGTTTCAAAAGAAGCTTCAGACTAAGCGAATAGACATTTTTTTACATTTTTGAAATAAATCCCTTAATAAAATCGACTTCAATTCCCTTAACACAAAATTTCTTCCTTCTTATTTTATAAATTGCAACACAACTTTTTCTTGTTGGGAGCTCTTTTGTATTTTCTTGTAAACAACAATTTATCAATCAATCAAATCAAAATCAATCAATCAAAATTTCGAATCTTTATTTACACGTTTATCAATTTCACCAAATAAAACTAAGTGAATTGAATTCACCGTAAAACGCTATGTATTCGAAATGTAGAACACGAATTTTCATCTCCGAAAACTCAATTCACAAACTTCATTTCGGGTGGAATTCAGAACACCAACATTTCACATTCGGAATGAACAAATCACAAAAGTCATTTTATGCGGAATGCAGAACATCAAAATTCACTTTTGTTGCTCGAATTCACAATAAGTGAAATGCAGAACATGGGTGATAGATTGTATTTCGCTCTCCTTTATCTGATAACGTCTCAGATACCTACAAATGTCTTTGATGGATGAATGCATATATACTTTGTGATTTATGATATTCTGATATGTGATCCGGTCTTTCCTCTTGACTATACTGCAAAATCTGCATGTGGCACGAATATTGATGGGTCTTCTTTATTTGCACTTTTGAAGTGATCATTTAGAAATCCCGTAATTATTCGGATGTTGCTCTTCTTAAAACGATCCAGGTTGTAAATAGTTCTTGCTTGTAGCTCCATAGAAATATTTTTGCCTGCCTTGGCTTTAAGAGTTCTGTCCATATTTTGGACCATTTTTTAATTTTTATTTTGTACTTTTTCACTATGATGGATTGAATCTGTGATAGTTTTTATTCGGAATTCGTAACATGTTTCCGATAACAATGGAATTCATGATAGAGCTGATTGCTTAGAAAAAAGTTTATTATCGAATCCCGAGGGCATGCAAAAAGTTACTCAAAGTTAAATTCCGAAATATCGCTTTTGACATTTAACTTTCAAACAATGCTCTCGAGAAATACTTGTATCTGCTTAAATAAAGACAATTTCATTTGAAAATCTTCACTTCCACAGTAAATGTGATTTTCCTGTGCTATTTCAATCTTTTATTTAGTTCAGTTCACCTTACATTCTTTGAAAACCTTTATAGACTTAAATTGTTTACTATTTAAGCTAGACCATTTGACCATTTAGCTTTTAAATACTGATATATGTAGTAACGATTTATGTACAAGTTGAAGAAAAAAATGTCTACATTTCGACTTCTAATTCAATACAAGGCATAAACATTTGAAATAATCGCAAATACTCTAAACCCGAGACACACCCACCAAAATCAATTCCTAAGACAATCAAACCCATATTGCTCACTCAAACGAAATCAAAACCTTTATACAATTAATTTTGACAACTGTCTGCACATGTCCTGCAACAAAGCCACTGCAGAATTCGGGTGTAATAGGTTCTTCCTTCATTTGAACATTGAGATAACGAAAGTGCGATAAGAGTTGGATTTTAATGGGGATCATTGTTGAATCATTTTGCGACTTTTTTTGGTCGCTATTCGTTATGTGGGTTAAGAGTTTTCCTTCCTTTGAAATAAAAAATCATTTTTAATTTTATGCTGATTAATATTTTTGATCCTTATAATTATAGACAGTTATTGTTAGCCCGGAAATAACAGGAAGACATTTCTTTTGCACTAAGATTATATTTCAAAATCTGTCAACCAGCTCGTTGAAATACGGAATTAAAAAACGTTAATGTTTATATTAACTTTAAATCTGGTTTTAATCATGCAAGAAGCTTGACTAAAGCGGGAAAATTAGTATGCGAAAAAACTATTTTCTTTTTTTCTCACATGATACGAGTAGTTTTCCCGAAAAATAAAGAGTTCTCGTATGATCTAATTTCGCGTGAAAGTTTCTTCGCATGATTTATTTCTCTTATAAATTTTCTCGCATGATATATTTCTCTTTTTTTCTCGCATGACAACGTCCTCGGATGATATATTCCTCTCATGATATGTTTCTCGCATGATATATTTTTAGCATGATATGTTTCTTACATGATAGTTTTGTCTTATGATATATCTTATATCTTACACATGATATCGCATGTATTTGTGGCATGATAAATTCCTCGCAGTTTTCTTGCATGAAAGTATTCTCGCAGGATAGTTTTTCCTCAAAATAGTTTTCTCCCATGATATATTTTTTGCGTGATAGTTTTCTGCCATGATATATTTCCTTCATGATGTATTTCTCTCTTCATATATTTATCGCATGATAGTTTTCTCCCATGATATATCTTACACATGATAGTTTTCTCGTATTATAGTTTTTTTAATGATATATTCTTTGTATGATAGTTTTCTCTCATAATAATTTTCTCACATGATATTTCCGTAACTGTGCGTGACAATATTGCATGCAACAAAATTGTCAGGTTCTTTACTTTTTGAATACTTTTCTCACAAATTGTCAAATTTGAATGTGCCAGCATGAACTCTAAAGGTGGAATTTCTGATGAATTTCCGAACTTTGACATGTGATTGCGGCCATATTGACATTTGTAAAATTAACTGTTATTTATTAATTCGGCCTTGCCAAATCAACATAGAGAGTTAAAGCGTTCAAAATCATTGAAAAATGACTAAATGACTAAATTGTTTTATGAAAGTGTGTCTTCATATTTTATATATGAGCTATTACCGAACATGGTTATCTCACGTGTAGGCGATTTGACCCTGTTAGAATTCTTTTTGTGAGATCTATGGGATATGCCAAAAGACAACAAATCATAATTGCCATGAAAAAATCTTCGGCGGACATTTGAAAAACGTTATATTCCATACATAATCGCATAGGTATGTACAGTACATGGGCCTTCTAAACAAATACAAAATTTCAATGAATTTTTTTTTTATTTTCAAATTTAAAAATTCCTCCCGTCGAATAATTCCGCCGTATTACCCTTGGATCTAACTTCGGACGTACTATCAAATATAGAGGTTCCTTCTTTAGTCGCTTAAGCTACTAGAACTAGAATGTGGAATACTTTACCCTTCTCGATTTTTCCCTCTCATTGTGATGTACAAGCTTTCAAAATCCAAATTGCACCGACATCTTCTATTAAAGCCCCTCTACTTTTTCTGAAGGCTCGTACTGGGTTACATCATAACATTTTGAGTGTGTGCAAATTATATAAAAGAGTTATATGGACCTACATTAGCTCTGGTCATCTACTTGTCAAAACTCCCAATTTCTGCATAATTTTATTTTTTTTTTTGTATATATTAACTTTGGCAGATTGTTGACGTAAGTCTATAGAAATTGGTAGTTTTGGGAACGTGAACTTACATTAACATTATTAACACACATACGTAAATAAACATACATTTTATATAAGGCGATAATTCTTGCAAAGCGTTGAGTCACAACGTGCACACCGCAAACGCTCAACTCGCAATAAATAAAATTTGTTGTTAATTTTGACTTTGACTGATATAGATATGGATTCACCCTGAGACAACAATGGCGTCCGTGCCTTTTCAAACGTCTAATAGAGTGGCGTCATACAATCTTTGATTATTTGTACCTTAACGAAGTTTATTAGGCCACAATGATTAGGTTTCGGGTTAAAAGTCCAACATTAGTATGACGAAATAAACAGGCATATCAAGTGTACCTATGTACCCATAAGAATATGAGTAAACCTACCTTAAAATCAATTACTGTTATAAGATTATTATTTTTTAATAATAAACTGAGTCATTCTTGTGTACCTTAAATTATGACTTGTCTAGTTGATTTATTAGGTTGAATTGTTTTACATTGGAACTTTGTACAGCTCGGTGCGGCAAGGAAGTTTGAGATGTTAATATTATTGAAAGCTAGACGCAAAATTAGTACCTACACAATTATGTACAACTTTGAAATAAATAGAACATCCATCTCATTCGGCTTCATAAGCACTTGCTCCTCCGATAAGAAATCATATTCAAAAATACATCTCCTAGTTACCCTGAGAGTTGCTCACCTTCCGATAAAATGAATGACGTCTTCCTGTGCCGCTAAGTTACTTATACTACAGTTCAATGGTAGATCAGGTCTGTGAGAAATGAAGTTCAGGTTGGGCAATTCACTTCGAAGTCTGACTATTGTGGCAATCATGTGTACACTATTTATATCTGGAAAATAATTCTTTGCCAATAAATTGTGATTGAGCCTTCTTCAGATTGATCGGTACAGCGAACCAGATGCTTCAGCTTTATATTCCGCTCTAATTAGCTCATCTACTTTTTCTATTATTTACTAAAGATTACTTTTATGACCCATTATATCTTCAACATTAATGTTCAAACTCATATCACATCCTAGGGCTAATTTCAACCAATTTCCATAACAACTGTTTTTGTCTTGAATATCTTTGAGGGCTATTTTTCTGACAAGCCAGGTTTCAGGCATCTTCTCAAAGACTTTAAGCAAATAATCCGCTTGTAGCAATAGTGTTTTTATGAAGAGAGGTCATAACCCTGTTTCTAGCAAAATAACGTAGTTTGGTTGATGAAATTTTCTCTTCAAATAGTGCCTTAAGAGATTCTCCACTGTGTCGAACGTTTTACATGCCCAAATCTGTGATCCGTAACTGCTTCAATCACATTAAAATTTCTATACCCTATATTTCTCTTCCTAAAACATCTTTTCCAAGAAACGTTGATTACAATTTTGGCTTTGGGGAGTTTTCTTTGAAATGTGTTTTTCATACTCAGATTTTTCTTAAAATAAATATTCAGGTACTTGACAAAGTCTAAGCGTTCTTCATTAAAAGCCTATTTTTCATTTGTGCACTTTTTCCATCCCCTCTTTTAAAAATCATTACCTGGGATTTTTCTATGTTGACTATAAGGTTCCATAACTGACAGTAGTCATAAACCCTGTTGATCATGAGTTGTAAAATTTCGGGGAGTTGTCAAACATGACTACATCATCCGTAATGAGCAATACCTTCAATACCTTCAGCAAAGTCCACTTCACCAGCAAGACAATCGATCAAACCGTCAATGAAAATTGCGAAAAAAGTAGGGCTTAATGAACATCCCTGTCTTACTCCAGATTTTGTTTCGAACCAATCCGAAAGTTCGTTCCAAACTGCAGCTTGTATTCCTTTGTACAGCTCTTCCAGAACACATTTCCAAACTTATGCGATGAACCCGAGCCGTGATTTTTAAAACAAGACAGCTCCGTCAATTGTGTTGAATGCAGCCTTGAAATCAATAAAAGACGTGTAGAGTTTCTTGCCCTGTAAAAGAAAGTTCTTTGGTTCTTTGCTAGAAAGGGCTTCTCAAAAAAAAAAAAAAAACATTGTCAATTGTTGAAAATCCTGATCTGAATCCAGCTTGAAACTCTTTTAATAGGTTTTGAGATTCAATCCATGTTGTATCGCACTTTTGTAACACTCCTGTGAATACTTTGCACCTGGCATTCAGAAATGAAATACCGATAAAAAAAGTGACAGCTAAACAACGTTTAAAGCGAGAAGTCACTCACACAGCCCTTCTGATCTGGTTGAAATTTTTAAAGACTATATTTTCGTCCAAAGCTGGAGTATAATTCTCATATTTGGGCACGTGCCCCAATAACCCACTTGAGTTTCTTGGGTAGAATCCAAAAAAAGAGCTTTTAAAATTATAGGTAATAGAACTATAACAGAAACATTTGAATCTGTCGAGCACCGCCGCAATTTTTCGTGTGTCTGATACTCGTATTATTAGATGTTACCGTTATTTTTCTAAACAGTTTTATTGTAAAATAGCCAGTTGCATTCCTTCCCTTAGACAATTTAACCGTAATACCGCATCAGGGAGTACCCATCAGTTTACCATTAAGTCTAACTTCGGACGTACTATTGAATTCAGAGCTTCTTCTTTTAGCTGCACTACACGAATGTGGAAGGCTTTGCTGGACTCAATATTTCCCTCCCATTGAGTTATTCAGATATTCAAAACCAATGTACACAGGTATTTCCTCTTAAACCTCTCCAATAAGATAACTTCTGATAAAAAAAACCTTACCAGAGGAGACGGTTTTCAGCCAAAAGTTGACTCATAAAATGTTGCCCAACCATTGGTCTTATTTCCACAAACTACATATATCGATTTGTAACGGTAATCAATATTTTCTGTATCTGACAGTCAGTCGTCTTCCGAATAGGTGTCAATTAAATTGACACCTTCCAAGAAAACAGTACCGAAATAAAGTTGTTAAAACTCAATAATTATCACAATCTCACTTCATAACAAATTGGGAACAGCAAATGTGCAGAGATGCTCCAGAATTCTTTACAATTCGCTACGCTACACCCGACTTCGATTTCCTAGTTGCGGCAAAATTAAGACCCAGATTCGAGGCAAAAAGAAAGACTGAAATTCCGGTTTAAGGAAAAAGACATCGTGGATGACAGAACGCCTGGTCTGCATAACTGGAACAGCGTGCTCGGGATCAAAGAGGATAAAAAGCCACCGTGTTTAAAGTCAATTCACTACTTATGTATGTACATAGGTGAAGAACCTATTCAGGAAGAGTTTTATGACCTCCGGAGTAAGATGCCAAAATTGTGCTAGGGAACTTCAATGCTTAAATCAGAGATCAAGGCATCTTTAGGGGATAAGTTGGTAAGCACAGCATCCACGAAAGAACAATAGATGGCTTCCGGTTAAAAGACTTTGCAGCAGCTCGTTTTATGGTGATAATCAGAACTAGGTCACCAAGACTTAGGCTCATAAACCAAATTGGCACTCTCCAGACACTAAAACCACCAGCCTATCCAAATTCTTAGACGTGCGTAACATTTCCTAGTTGCGGCAAAATACAGACCCAGATTCCAGGCAACAAGGGAGACCGAACTTCGGATTTAAACACAAAATCATAGCGGATGACAGAACGCTTGGTTTGGATGACTGGAACAGTGTGCTCTGGATTATAGAGGATAGAAAGCCAGCTTGTATCAAGCAGTGACTTTTCATGGATCTGGAAGCGGATAAGTAATAAACTAAGCAATGCATTAAATGTTCATTCATTCATCGGAATATCGCTTGAAGAGCACCAATTCTCCAAGTCAACTTTTCCGCAAACGTTAGGAAACGTGGCGCCACCAATCTTGGGAACACCCCCTTCATGTCTCAAAAATTATTTAAAAGATAAGATACTGCGCATTATTTTGAGATGTTGACAGCTTTTGCCATCGCAATAAATTTTAATATACCAGCACAATCTTGTGGATATTATCGGTCGTTTCAAGAGTTGTCATTTCTAGTTTGAGAATTTGAGATAAAGACAAAAAACCAATACAACTGGTGGCGCGACAACTCGTGGAGCCTAGTGACTTACAAATCGTAGACATCCCTGTGTGCATGTTGTCCGTAGAAATGTAAGGGAACTCTATCTGGCAAGAAGGGCTTAGATGAAAGTTGAGACAATCCAACGATTATCCTGAGGCTTACTTTAAGGTATGGCACTGTAGAATTCCAGTCCCTAACGTCAGATCTGGGACTATTAGTCCATCCTCTAAAACTTAACATAAGAATTCCAAGTTTGAAAAATTTAATTTCAAAGCTGTTGGAGCTTCTGCTTTTAATTATGTATGCCCACGACACAAAAAGGTGACCATTTTTGGACTAAGATGTGAAGGATTTGGGATTTCGACTTGGTTAAAAACAACAATAAAGAAGTAAAATCAAAATATGAACAACCATTTAACATATGTAAGGTTCATTATAAAACTGTATTTAACTTAAAATCTAATCTTAATATATATCAAGTCTTTCGATAAATACTTAAGCTTACACTTATAGACAATTTGTAAAATATAATTGATTGATTCTTTGAATTAAAAAAAAAATCACAATCCACTGAAGCTTCACCACAAAACACCACTCCATTCATCAACGAGCTCCCTCTGACTTAAACTTCTCTCAAAAGATTGAATTTCCTTGTACCATTTGGGATCACTTTCTGCAACAGACATAGGACGTCCGGTTTTATTTCGATACAAATACTCTGCAATGCCATGTCCCTTAATGCCATTTACTGTACACGAAACAAATTGATTATAGATCTTGGACTCCCAATCTCCACCAACATAACGAATAGCACTATCTTCGGATGTGATTTGAACAAGATACCTGCGGCATTCAGTCTCAACAATGAAGTTTTCATGTTTCGGTGGGAATCCCCTCTCCCCATAGGAGTAAAGCTCGAAATTACAACTTGTGATTGGTTCGTAGCCACCATCATTAGGCATGCAAATGTATCCAACCTTCAAAGAAGAGAGGAAAAAGGATGGCTGACTAAGGATTCCCACCACCAAATTAGTCCCATCGTCAAGGAATAGAGCAAAATAGACATATCGATAAATGGACGAAAGGCAGCGATCTGTTCCGAAACTGTGATCACGAAAGGCACTTAAACCAAGTTGCACTTGAGATTCCTCGCCTAGCTGGAAAGTGCCATTGATTTTTCCAGATTGTTCGTAGTGAGTTCTTGTTTTCACTATACTATCCACATTCCAAACCATGTGGACAAACTGATCGTTCCAAGGCTCTCGAGCGATAGAATCTGCAATCACAGAACAGCTAAGGTCTTTGTTGTAGTCAAAGTGCTGAAGTTGCGAAGAAAAATCGCCGTCGAATTTAAAAGAAAACCGATTGGAACCCTGTTTGACTTCACCATTGTAGGTAACTTTCCACCGACGCATACACTCCATGGGATAAATTTTGAAACCGTTAGCAACAAACTCCTCGCTTTCGGTGTTACCATCAGTCGTAAAGTGCTCCATGTCTGGTAGATTTGGCGATGAAAATAATCCACGATTTGGTATCCATAGGTAAAAGGCAGCTCTTGTGATACCTCGGTGACGACGTTCCATTGTGATCATAAACTTGTAACCCTTATCGTTGGCTCCAAAGAAAGACACCACATCGTAAGACTTAGGATTGCTGGTTAAAGTTTGGGGTTTCTCCAAAGATTGTAAGTATTCGGCCGAATTTAATTCACTCTCATGTTCGGTGAATATCTTTCGCCTCCAATAGCGAACAAATTTCATAGCCAGTGGGTACTTCAGGTGATAAAAGATTCCTTTTTCTGGATAAATGCCAAAGATACAATTTGATTTTCGCCGCAAAATTAGCACGAATGCAGCGAAGATCGCTGACCCAAATGCCAGACCGATTATAATGCTTGTAGCGAAGTACATGTTGTAGAGTGAATCTAACGATAAACGTTCCAGTTGAAGTTGTGATAACTACTAAGCTAAAATGTCGGTGCTGGCCGCAAAATATAGGCTGGCGATTCGGATTTCCCAATACTTGAAGTGAGGTCTTGTGAATTTGGTATCTTCGATTTGGGTGATTATATTTGAATAAACAGTTAATAATATAATAATTATTGTTCTTATCAAAAGATAATGAAAGTGGGAAATATATTCTAGATCCATGAGGCCACAAATATAAACAAATGTATGGCGCATTTATATTTCAATCTTGGTCTTGTTTTTTTTTATTATTTAACTTCAATAAAAACTTGCGTTATTGAAAACGAATAGGTATAGCGATTCAGTTTTGATATGGGGTGCCAAACATGATTCATAAACACACAGGCCATTTTAGAACGCATGAGAGAGATTTTGGGCTCCGGGATATTGGCATTCCTAATGTGGGATATTCGGAAAAAAAGTATGTTGTCTAAAATGTCCACTTAGTTGTCACATAAGATCAGTTAGTTTCAATAATAAATAATCAGTAAATTATCGATTTTCGAGGTGCTGTACTTGTTTTTTTGAATATCCCAAAAATTAAGTGCTAATATCGTAATGGTAATGTTGAACAAAAAAAAATGTAGGAATTCATTAAAAATCGTCTATGGCTGATAAATAGCGAAAAAAACTGATACTTTAGGACCAACTACTTACCTTTCAGGTATTGTTATACTTTTATTTTGAATATCCCACAAAATGAGGTACTAACCTTATATGGCTGATATCACATAATGAGTGAAATGATTTTAAAATATTTATGAAAAATTAGTCGCAGTTAAAATATTCCTGAAACCATTTCCCTTTTTTTAATACAACTACTTTACTTTTTTTGAATATCCCAAAATTATGAGATGGGTACTTTAAACTCATTGGGCCCGGGATGAATTCAATCAGGTAGTAAGCCAGTTCCATACTTCACCTCAAGCGCACACGGGATGAATTATTCGGGTAGAAAATATATATACATGTACCTCTTTTCATTGTGTTGGTATTTTCTGCAGACTTGCAAAAAATGTAATAAGTTTTGTTTGTATTCGTTTTTTATTTTGTTCCTCCAATGCAAAATTGTCGGTTGTTATTGGTAAATGTATAGGCAGCGCAGCACCATTTTACACTAGCTTCTTTGACGAATTTAGTAAATATTTGTTCAGTGGTAATATCCTTGTCTCTCTGTACGGATCCTCTCCTGTAATGTATTGTTCGCTATCGGTCCAAGCGGAATCCGGTGTAGATTTTTAGCATCTTCCTCTCGAAGATTTAGAGTTCCTTCATCGCCGACTTTGAAATCGTGCATCAGTCTGGGAAGCAATAGCGGTTAACTGGTCGCAGGTTGCTTGCACACGAGTGCCTTCGTCTGTTAGCTAAGTTCTTCTACTTATCAGAGGTGGAATGCCCAGTTGGCTTTTCTGAGCACACTTTTTGTGTGTTGAAGTTAATCCCCATGTTTTTGACGAAAAAAATGGCTGCAATGGTGGATCCATCTGGAAGCCTCAGAACTAATTTTCTGCAAGTGGTTGCTGAGTGGCATCTGCCATCACGAGGTGATCCCGTGTAGAGAAAGGCTCTGATTTTGCTGTGTTGATTTTGATGCTCCATTTCTTGAAAAAAAAATCGAACAGTCTGTTGATGTGAGCCTCTACTATCCAAACAGCGACTAGTGTGACATTTAGGTCACATAAGTAGTAGGTTTCCACGACTGATTGGGATGGATTGGTCTGATGTCATCAGGTTGTAGATTAAGGGGCCAAGTTTTGAACCTTGAGCGACTCCGGCTTTGATGTTCTTCATAGTTGCAGTTTCCCAATATTGCACAAAGATGCTCCTGGAAGAAAGAAAAAAAAATTTATTGGTGGCGGGGGAAGTGTAAGCAGATGTAGTTTGTGTATAGAAAGCATCCGATGGTTAGGCAATGACTGTTGAGTGCAATGGTTATGTCATGCTGGGACTTTAGAAGACGGTGTAGTGTTCAGTTATCATTTCCCGTGTTCAGATACTTTGCCCAGTTACCCTAGCGATTAATTCAACTAATTATGTAAGGCCCTGTTTAGATTGTGTACGGGCTGAGCCTGATAGTAATTGCATTATAAACTTTTTGATACAATAACAACAACCTGCACATTTTCCCACATTTAAACAACAACATTATGACTCATGGACCCGGTGTTTGTGTTTTCTTCGTGTCTCACGACTGTCTTCAGCCCGAATCTCCATATAAACAAATAAATTAGAGGCGAAGCACACCTAGAATACCTTAACTTAGTGACTTAAGACTCTCAAACATTCCATGTGGGTGTTATCACCATGAATGGCGGAGACTTTCAATTTTTTGACGAGTTTTTGACAAGAGTTATTTGTCACTTGCTCGCAAGATGCATTACCCCTGAAAAAAACATTTTTTTGGTGGCATATCCTCTTCTCTCCTACGCACAAACTACCTGGATCTTACCAGCGTGTGTAAGGTCAACTGTACAGTTTATGATTATTAAAACTGTTTTTTTTTATCTCTGGAGCTTCGATTATTCAAAAATATTTAAAAAAAGATGATCTTGATAAGAATTATTTTCAAGACGAACGTTGCTAGGAGGAGAAAGGTTTTGTTATCATTCACCTCGAATAGAAAAATATAGTTAAACAATAGTTGTTATAAATAAAGGTTATTAATCAATTAGGTTGAACTAAATTTAGCATGTTTTGTCCAAAAATTCCACGATCTTTACCTAGATAACGATTGTCCTTGTGTGAAACTGACGCACTAAAAATGCTAATAGGTCTCTTATTTAACTATTGTTATGGCTATGTTATCCGTCTCTAATCACAGCCAAATGTTGTTTATTACCTGCCAAGTGCTTGTTGACTGGATTGACTTCGATAAGAAGCTTTAAGAATTAATGCAGGTTTTTTCTGGGTAATACCTTGCTTGTTCGGATTAGGAATACACTGCGAGTTAGACTCAATTATATTGCTCTTACAATATACGTAATTTGTATATAGGTAATATTTAATCGTTTTTTATTATTATTACATATTGCTGTCGTAAATTTACTTTGTATATTTAGTCTAGTAAATTCACATTACTTAGTTTAAAAAAAAAAGTTTTTCTGTGGGTACATTATGATTGAAGGTAGCCATGGTGTAATTATTAGCGCACTTCCACTCTGGAGGTCTCAGTTCTATTCTCAAGCGTTTCCTGCCAAACTCGTGCGTTATCATCTTGGTGGTTTGAACTACTCAGAGACTTTTTTGTCTATCAAGCCTGCGCTATAGAAAGATGACATATTTGGTGACACGATTGGAAGATACAGCCTGCACGAGACCACCTCAGATAACGGACGCAGTTCAAACATTACGATATTCACAAAGGGACATGGACATCTCCTTATCCTGATCAATCATCCTTGAAACAGATTGACCACATTGCGATGGATGCAAGCACTTGTCAAGTATAGAGGATATTTGCACGTTCCGAGGGATTAACATCAATTCGGATAACAAACTCGTTGCAGTCAAGGCACGGCTGCGGATATCTCAACTCAAGCCAAAACAAGAAAGTTCGACGTTGGACGGCTACAATCGCCAGAGATCGCCAGGTCCTTTTCCGGTCAATTCGATCTAACAACCTCTTAAGAAGTACTTTGCCGACAGCATCAAGTATTGAAAACCAGTGGAAACATTCTCAAGTCAGAAATGTCGCTCCTGACGTGCTTGGTATTACATGACCACCAAAACGAAATGCCTGGTTTGACGTTGAGTGCCGGGAGGCACATACAACTAAACAAGAGGCATATAAACGCAGACCAACAATACCGCACACTCGACCTGGACGAAGTGAAAATAGCTATGTATATCGAATCCCTAGTGCAAGAGAGCCGCTGGAGCAGACGTCCTCGCTGCCGAACTGTTCAAAGCAGTAGGCGATGACTTAGTTGGTAGTATGCACCAGCTCATTTGCAAAATATGGTCGGAAGAAAGCATGCTTGAGGAATGGAACCTCAGCATTGCCTGTCCGATCCCGATCAAGAAAGGAGACCTTCTGAACTGCGCCAGCTGCAGAGGCATAAGTCTTCTGAGCATTGTATACAAGGTCCATTCTGCTGTATTATGTGAACATCTGAAGCTTTTCGTCCATAACCTGATAGGTCTATCAGTGCGACTATAGACCAGAAAAGTCCACCATAGACCAAATATTCACTTTACCGCAGATCTTGGAAAAATCGACACCTACCACCTTTTCATCGATTTCAAAGCCGCGTATGTTAGCATCTATAGGGACGGACTATACAGAGCAACTTTTTCTTCTTTATGGCATCCTTGAAATACTTGTCCCTTTGTGCAGAATGACGATGGAGACCGCATACTGCTTCATCAAGGTCAAAAAAGATCTTATCGATGCCTTTGATGTCAAAAAAGGTTATGCTCTGTCGTGCGACTTCTTCAACATCGTTCTTGAAAGAATAGTGCAAAACTCACGCGTAAACACACGAGACACAATCTTTCAAAAGTCCGTCCAATTACTCGTATACGCCGACGACACTGATGTTATGTCTTAACACTGACATAATTGGAAGAATAGATATATCAGTGGCGCATTTTTGAGCATTGAGTCGGAAGTGAAGAAGATGGGCTTAGTGATCAATGAGTGCAAGAACAAGTATGTATATGATGTCATCAAAAAAGGACACTAAGTACCGACGTTTTGGACAGAACGTCATCATAGACAGCTATAATTTCAAGAGGCTTGTCTACCTAGATGCCGCTGTTAATTCAGAAAATAACTTCAGCGCCGAAATCAAACAGGGAATAACGCTTGCCAATCGCTGCTTCTTTTGACTAAGAATCCAACTGAGTGTCAAAATCCTTTCCCGAGCAACTTAAGTATCCCTCTATAAAATTCTTGTCATCCCGGTCCTTGTGTATGAAAACGCTTTATGTTTAAAAGGAAAGTTCTCAGTGTGATTTTTGGTCCCTTCTGCATAGATGAGGAATTGAGGAAAAGATATAACCCTTAACAGCGAAACCGGCCTAGTCAAACCAGTATAAGTGTAACGATTGAGATAGCCAGGTCTTTTAGAGCGAATGTACCCAAATCTTCAACCGAGGGACGGTGCGCTAGAGTAAGACCGCGACTCAGGTAGCGCACACAAGTGGTAGTAACTTATCGTACGAAGCTGGAACAGCTAGCTTGAGAGAAGCTTGTTAGTTAAGGCCCTGGTCCACCTCGGACTGAAGCGCCACCTCCGCTATAAACTCAGACAACGATGCCAGTTCTGAGACGAAACAAAGAAAAACTGACCAATTGGTGCTTGTATGAGCTCATATGAGCTAAAAAGGCAAATGAATAGGAAAGCTGTCTCTGAAGTTGCTTTATAAAACACTAATCATCCTGTTCCATGATCTTTTCAAAATATTAACAGTTAATCAATAGCCGTGTTTTTTTCACAAAATTATCTGTAGCACAGTAGGATTTTATATGAATAACAAATCACTGCCGATACTCGAATAAACGTCAAATCTCTATTCGCAGCAGGATTTCACTTCTCATTTTATTGGCAGTGATCCTACTGCGGATGTTTGTATTTGTTATTCATATAAAATCCTACTGTTCTACGGATAACTTTTGCAAAAAACGCGGCTAATTATTGGCTAATAATCTATGAACTTGTTCATTTATGGAAAAATTTTTAATTTTAAGAAAATAAGTTTTTAGAAACTTTTGCCGGTTTTTTTTGGATTTCTTTTAAAATCGTTTGTACATTAAAAATGAGAAATCAAATCATTAAATCTTTTGGCTAAACGCACAATACTAGAAATGTGAAAATGTCAAAATATCTCCTCAAATCATTCGGGAAGGATTTTTTTTCAATCACCTTATTTTTGCGCGCTTTCCTGCTAAAGCCTAGTACGCAGATCGCGCTAAATTTAATCTCCCATACAAAATTCTCTCCAAAATTTAGCCAAGCTAAAATTATGTCAAGCATTTTAGCCGAGAAGTACGCTGCTCAAGCTAAAAAATCAAAATTTCTCTTCGAACTGTACATAACTTATCTGTCAAAATTTAGCGCACGTAATAACTGTCTGGCAAATTTATTTTCGAGCTTAATTTCAATTTCAATTTGAAATGGAATAATATTTGAATAATATTCAGAAGAATATTTGGTGACGGAAGTCTTACAAGATTTTCCCCAGCAAAAATGACTCATAATTCATAATTCTTATTCGTTATCATTCATAATTCTTAAAAAATCAAATTCTTTTAAATCTTTGAAAAAATTTCGTTTAGAGAACAGCTGTTTTCTGTGACATATTCTCCACAAGGTTCTTATGTCAAAATTTAGCTTGGATTTTAGTTGATGTTTGGAGAAAAATGTGGGAGATAAAATTTAGCGCGATCTGCATACTAGGCTTAAAAACTTAGAATTACTGATAACCAGGTTTTCTCGTCTGAGGTATTTAAAATGGTTAAGGTTTTAGAACAATATTTTGTCAAGTTTATTTGTAGCATTGTAGCGATTTTAAATATTTGAAAAACGAATTTACACACGTAGTTCTCGATTAACCTCGCACAAGCTTAGCAAGCAATTTGGGTACATAAACTGTCTAATAAATTCCTAAGTATATTTGTGTATTTGCTGTGACTATGGTGGCACGCCTCTAGATGTGCAAGTTGCTTTCGAATGTCAAATATATTTATTAAACGATTTCCCTTGTACGAAAAATAAAATAGAACATTTCTATTTATGAATGCGAACGTTACACAAACAATCAGATACTCATTTATTTAATATTGTACGTATTTTTTATCTCAGTAATAAACTTTACTACAGTAATTTAATTTAACAAGTGCAAATGTGGGTCTACTGACCTCAAAAATTCTATGCAAGTTGACTAGCAAGTTTATCTGCGGTAGTACTCAAGAAGAAATATTTGCCTAATTAGCTCGCCAGCAATTGCTCGTGTGGCCGCGTGGTAAATATGCCGTGTGACCAGGCGCTTAGCCAATAAATCCTACCGTATATGTACTAGATTTGACAGTCATCGAGCTACCTTATTTCGTATGGATAACAACGCGTACCAAAAACTCAAACGAAGTTGTCAAAACATTTTACCCACCCCTTCGAAAATCCAACTTACCTCACCCGTGTGTGTTTATGGCCAACCAAAGCCTCTCGCAACTTTTTTCTATAATTTTTCTTATATTAATTTAGCACATGGAAAATACATTTTCTTCTAAAATATTTCATCAAATTATTCTTTTGTGCATATTAATTCAATCGAAAACAACATTTCAACATTCTATTGAAAAAGACTAAACTCCAAATCAAGTAACTAAAGAGAGTGCAACATTAATAGAGGTTGAATTTTTTTCCTTTTACCGATAAAAGAAAAAAAAAATTGATCATGCTCCTTGTTATGTGGTGAAAGAAAAAAGTTCTTATTCGAAACAAATAAAATAAATAACAATTTAACATGGACCCGATATGTGAGAAGAAGTACAACTTCTTGCAGAAATATGTCCCATTTTTGGCCAATCTCATTAAGCTGCTGGCCAATGATAATGAAAAACAAGGCAAGTTGGCACAGATGCAATTGCTGTACGATTTATTAAACAAGCCGGACAATAGGTATGAAAAGCAGTACACATTTGAAATAAAAAAAAAAATAAAAATTCTCTTAATTTTTTTTCATATTTCTTTAATTAAACAACAGTGTAAAAATCGAGACTTTAGAAAAGTGCGAAGAGGTTCTATGTCGGGTCTTTGGTAACAATGATGAGAAAATCGTGAGAATCTTACACTCATTTTATATTTTTTATTATCAATGTAAATATTGTTATTTTCAATCACAGGCCGAGGATGAATTTATCATGCCGAGTCCTTTGATTAAAGCAGAATTGCCGGAGGAATCTGAGGATGGCTTAGAGCAAGTCGAAGATAGGAGCTGGGAAAATGTAAGCTTATTAGTATTATCAACTAGATATATTCGGGAGTAGACTGTTGGCTTTAAGGAAAATCGATCGATATTTGTATTTAGTCAGGGCTATTGAAATGCATAAATATCAGTTCCAGGTTTTGAAAATGCGTGCTATTTTGAGATATAACTTCCCTTTATTAAACAAATAAAAAAAACAGAACGCGTCATGCGGCGGTTCGCTGTACTATCCAGGGTACAAGGATGCGAATGCGCCGGCTGCACTCTTCCATCACACGCCCGACGCATGTGAGCCTTCACAGGTGCCATTCCAGTTAAAGCTCCAGTTCGAGGCATTTCTGTCAAAGATTGTTGATTGGTGTGTCCAAATATCATTTTTTATGCACAGATTTTAAAATATGTTTCACCTTGAACTTGACTAATATTAAGTTCATATAAATTTCCCTTTAACCGTGCATCAATTTCTTCGTCTTCTTCTATTCTAGAGGTCGTAAATCGACGAACAAAAATAAGATTTTCAAGTTAATTTGGTATGTACAACACGTCCTTTAAGGTATGCAATGGTCCTCCAATAGTATATCCACAAATCTCTCCAACTTTTTTGGCAATAACGGTTTCTTCATTTTTATAATGGTTGCATTTTTAGCATCGTTTATTTTGACTGGGTTCTTTAAAGTTTCAATTTTTGTGAATAAATTTCTTTCATTAGCAAGGTGATCCCTTTAACCTGAATCTAGCATGAAAGACATGAACGAAACATTACGTTGTTTTTTATTTCAATTCATCATGAAGCATGCGTTCATGCTCTTATTTTTTAAAAGCAATTTCTTGACATTCGTTTTTGTCCTTCGATCCTCTTGTGAAGTTTGCTTCTTTCTTGATCCCGAAATTAGCTTTGAGATGATCGCCCCTACCAAGGTTGTGACATTTTCCATCTGATTCTTAAATTTCTATCTCTTAAGTATCAAATGCAGTTGGTAGTATGTCTTCACTAGTTTGCGTTCGATCCATTCTTTTTCGTTCTTCCGCGAGCAACCTTTGCATCGCTAACTGAATAGTGATCTCTTCTTCTTTCCTGTTCTCGAAAGAAGTAAACATTGGATCATAGTTCTCCGAGAGTTTCAAGATCAGCTGCGATATCAGATCACTTTCAGCTAGTGTAGCACCCGCTGATTTAAGTTGTCTTACTAGACCATCCCACTCAAGAACATAATCCTTCATAAGAGTCCCTTCCGAAAACTTGAAGCGAGACAGCTGTTTTCTTACCAGACTATGTTCACTTCATGGCATGTTCTTCATGTTGACTTTTTCGCAAAAACGTCGTCCACAGCCTTCCATATGTCTTTGGCTGCATTTTTATTTTCCCATAATCCAAATAGTCTTTCTTTGGCTTTGGCTTTCTTGTTCCCTTGATTGGATTTGGTTGTAGCAACGACGTCTGTAGGGTCATCAATCCAGAGACATTTTGACTCGAAAACACACATTTTCATAAGACTTGCCATTACACTGCATAATGGCATGTTTAGAATTTCTTTTCGTTGGTCACCCATAACCAATTGTTTTATTATTATTTATTTATTTCAAAAGATATGTTAAATACTAATAAATTATTTAAAGAAAATGTTCTTTACAATTACTACCTTATTGATTAAATTTAGTGGAGTGTTTTCTTCTCCAGTCAAGTGCTGGTGTATAAAAATAATGTCTGCATTATCAAGTCTATAGCATGATACGAATGTTTTAACCACATACGCAGCGTGAGCAATTCCTAATGGGTCTGAATTATCTTTGAACACGCCTGGTACGTTGAAATGCCACTGCAAGCAAGAAATCACTCCCTACAATATTTTACAGAAATACTTTTTTCAAAATTTACACAAAATTTTAATAGCAGTCAAAAAACTTCACAAACAGTATTGAAAGTGAAAGATGATAGCTGCTTTCAATTTCAATTAAAGTGATTTTGAAAAGATCTCGAAATTATGAAAGCCAGTGAAATGTCGAACACTTAAAACAAATTCATTCGATTTGGAAATGTGTACGTATTAGTGATTGGGTATTGGTGTAGTACATCATTGAGCTTTGATTACCTCAGAAATATACTCAAAAACTATTTCTTGTGCAATTTGAACCGAATTGTTCGATTGTAAAGATATTCTAGGAACTGACAATTCACAATTGTAGAGGTAAGGGCGGCAAAAATTCAACAGCCTATACTTGGGAAATGTGTAAATGCGCCACTGCTTTTGTGACATCCGTTTTCTTTTCCGGATTTTTTTTTTTTGCACCAACATTCTACAGAGAATCATGTTTTTGAACCGTAGGTACATTTATTTGATCAAACATTTGAAATTTGCTGCCACAATAAGGTGCCTTACGTTGTCGACTTCTTAAATAAATATCAATTAATATAACGTATGAACGCTTCATATAAAAAGGCGGATGACTTTCGTCACCGGGGTGTTCAGTATTCTAGTCTGTGTGGAGCTGGCGTTTAGTCGAAGTGGTAGACTGAACTTGGACCATCATAAAATTAATCAGCTTCCTAGTACATTGCGATTATGTTGTCATCTAGATTTTTCATTGCATTGAAATGTCTAATTTTCTTCATCTTCGTTATATAAAAAATCTGAGCACCAACATTTATAATTCAGAATTTGAACAAATTCCTCTAGAAATGTAGAATTCACAGCATATCACTGGGTTCATTTTTAAACGGTAAACATAAACCAGCATTAGCGTCTTAGAAAGGTACGACAGCATCTAACTGAACTTTCTAATTTCGATTGTAATAGTTTGACTCTTAGTCTTCAATTTGTTATCTCTGCTGTTTTTTCGATTATGATCCAATGTTTACAATTATTTTGATTGCATTGTACTTCAATATGTTTGTGAGCAGTGTACAACGATCAATCAAAAAAAAACAATCTTTAAATAGAAAAACTTCTCATATGAAGAAACTATCTATCGGGTTGTTGAGCACTAGGATACGTACATACTCGTGTTTGCATTCTTTGATTTTTTATTACGGGAATGCTTTACTGCAAAACATATTTGCATGAATAACCAGGTAGAACAGAACAGAACATCAACTGTTAACCATTTTAGTGTTTCAAAACTATTGATTACGGCACATTAGGGGGACCCGATACAGAGCTCGTAAATATCGTTTGATTTTCTTTATCGAAATGAAACTAAATTGTTTAATTTTTAGTTAAATGGATCTATTGAACATGAATGTGACCCAACTACCACATTAATCGCCGATCCTTCGAGAGAAAACGATGCTGAATTAAGTCCAGAAAAGGAAATCGGTAATCTAGAACCAGAACAGTTAGATAATTCTGAAGCCAAATCATCTGAACTAGGAAATGTTCACAAAAACTACAGTCAAGAAGATATTTCTGAAGATGGCATGCTGACTAAAGCAAATTCAGTTGAAAAAGAGCAAAATGGAGTTGATCTTGCAGAGAAATCCGAAGATGTTGTTCCAGAAGAGTCTGAAGATGAAAATAAAACTGATATGAGTATTGAAGTTGAAGGGGAGTCTAAAAATGAAGTTGAAGCTGAAATAAAGAATGACCCGAAAGTAGAGGATGAGACACAAAATAACATAAAAATACCAGAAGAACAAAATGATGAGACAAAACTAGAACGATCAGAAGTGGATTATGATTCGAAAGCAAACTCTCTAACAAATAAAACTGAATTAGTTGAAGAACTTAAAAACGAAGATGAACTTCCCGAAAAATCAAACAAATCTGTATTAGAAATATCGAAATCTGAAGATAAATCTTCCTTAATCACTTCACATACTGACACAATCAAAACCGAGGATAATGTGGAGAATAATGAGGACAAAAAGGAAATAATAAAAGATGCATGCACGCCTGATAATGAAACAAATTCAGACCAAAAAGAATCTGAAGAGTGCTCTCCTTGTGTCGAACAGAATGATCCTGGAAAAGCTGTTAAAAAAGACGAAGAACCCCTTCAGACCAGTGTAGAAGACATTATGGTTGACAAATCTACAGAACCCCTTAATAAGAAGAATGTTCCAACTCCAAATGAATCCGAATTAAATAGTGATAAAACTTGCGAAACGGTCCCAAAACTTGGAGAAAATCCTCACCCAAAGGAACAAGAAACTCAATTGAGTGTCAATGTTGAAGGAAAGCTTTTAGACTCGCAAATAAATGACAATGTTGACGAAGAACCACCAATCTTAACAAACGACCAAGAGGAAAGTCAAAACAAATCTGAAAAATCTGAGGAAATTCTTAAGAAATCAGAAAACGACGACATTCTCACACAAAAAAACACGGGCGATGTAATCAGCCAAAGTCCAACAGAGATGTTAAGATTCAAAATTGTTTCAGCTGAAAGTTTGGCCTCACCAGAAAAAACTAATACAAACGTAAAAAATGATGACAAAATAACAGATCAATCAAAAACCCAATCAAACGATGCTGCCAATGAAGCCAAAACGACATCTGAAACTGACAATGATCCATTAGATCCATTGAGTCATACGCCAGAAAAGCTTTTAGAAATTAACAAAACAAGGGAAAACGGTTCAACTTCCCCAAAACAGACAAACAAAGATGAAGAGGACGACGATGTACTCTTGGTAGAAAATCGTTCATCTCCCATATGCATTGACTCAGACCCCGAGGACGAGGAGAATATGAAAGGAAATTCTTCTGTGCCTATCATTCCAACTAAACTTCCAACACCGAAGCAAAAACTAATCCAACCTAAACCTATTGCACGCAAAACAACCACAGAGGTCTTGGAAACTATTCGTCACATTATCAGCAAGAATCAAAATATCACGCCCAAACGAAAGGCTCAAATTCAAAAGAAGCAAAAGGCATTTCGTGAGGCGGCATTTCGGGAGGTGGGATTTGTGAAAAAAGATCCTAAAGCTCTGATGGAAACAATTGATCTCTTAGACTCAGATTCTGAAGACGAACGTCCTAATAATAATATAAAAAAGCCCAAAGTAAATACAAACAATGACGACGATGTTATTATTGTTAGTTCAACTCAACCTCAGCGCAAGTTTCTGACGAAAAAACTAAACCACACTGTACCAGCACCAAAACAGATCCCCAGGGTTTATTCCAAAATGGTAAATAAGTCACCAGCAAAACCGGCAACAGCTCAATCGAATTTTTTGAATGCTGTAAACCTTCAGCCAGCTAAGTCTAATTCTTCAAATCCAGCTACGTTTTCTGCACGACTTTCAAATAAAAAAGTTATAATCCCGAATGCATTTTACGGAAATCCCTCATACAACAGGAAATCATCATCAATTTCATCAGTACCATCGAGAGTTAGTAGTGGGAATCGTGAAGAGTCTTCACCAAATGAGTCTGCTGTGGCCCCACCTACTCGCGCTGTAGGTGTTTATTCCGGAGTCAGTATTCGCCATGTGCAGGACAAAGTGCTAAAAGAATGGCTTGATGGTTTTCTAACAAACTTTGCTAGCCCATTGCAAATAGCTTCGCATGCGTGCTTTGTGCTTCTCCAACGTGTCTTAAAATACAGATTCTTTCAGCGTTTAAAGGAGACGCGCATATTCCTGAACACAGCAGCAAAAAATTGTTCTGCTGAGAGCGTGGATGTTCAAATGTTATTAGATTTACGGAATGTTTTTCTAGAAAATGATTATTTAACGGAAGCAGGTAGACGATTTTGTCGTTTTGCCACAAATGATGCATTTGGTAAACCAGTGGCTTTGACAACAGATTCAAAAACTGGACGAGTAACTTGTCGCACAAGAGTAGCTTCGAAAGGAGATTTACCCACAAATATTGCTAAAATTCCAAACAGTTCATACATAAGAAGTCCAAAACCTATTACACCAGACAAATCAGGAGCTTCAACAGTTCAATCGCCAGTAGCATCAGTAACGACAGTTGCTCCAAAACCATTTACGAATTCCACAAAGATCAGCCCATTGTCAAATACATCTACTCCTAATACAGTACCTAAGAGAAGGGGAAAATTTCGCAAGCTTAGCGATGGATTAGTTGTTGCTGAGAAAGATGAAGATGATAATGATTATACACCTGCACATGATGAAATCGAGCCAGAAGCAGAGATAGTTACGGAACGGAAGAGATCTTTGCGTACAAATCGTACAAAGCGAAAGGAAGCTGGCTTTACCTACAGTGAAGATCACGATGATGAAGAATTTGAAGCTATAGCTAGAAAAATTGAGAACAAGAAAAGAGAAGAGCTAAGATTGGCCGAGGAGAGAGAATTAGAATTGGAAAGAGAACAGTTAGAACAGCAACGCAAGACTATGAAAAAGACTGTAGCCAAAAAGTCGACGTCGACAGCGAAACGTAATGGTGGACAAAGTGGTAAGTTGTAGTTTTATTTTTGTTAAGACACTTACCTGAAAAAACATCACACTAAACTAAATTTTCAACTTACTACCCTCCTATTCCTCTCCTTTTATCACTCTTACTATCATATTTTCTGGGGAGAGCAATAGATATATTGTGGTGATGCCACTTGCCGTAACATCATCCCATTTAACGTAATCTTAAGCTTACTTAACTTCGCGTTTGACTTTTTCTTTCTTGCGGTTTTCGTCTTGACGTTTAAACTCGAAAGGTTCTTTGTGTCACTTCTTGGGAGTCCAATTCTACAAGAATTGTGAAGGCCTTAAAAAAAAATTAATGCCGCGACAACTCGTGGAAAATCAAGAGCCTTGTGACTTAGAAGTCTGAATTATTTCTATTAGTCAGCAGACAAGGAGGGAACACACAATTTTCTGTTGAATCCAAACGGCTAAGATATGAGGCATTTACGACAAGAGATACTCTTGGAGAAGTATCCCTGAACAAAAATGTTTGTTTTTTAGGTGAGATAGGTGGGAAACCGATCCTCAGGTTTCCAATGTTACAACAAAAAACTTATTACGGCACTGATCTTAAGCTACTACTACTTCTAAAGCTTATTAATATCCAAACTGTAATGAAAAGTTCTCTTTCGAAAATCATATCCTAGCTATTTACTTACTAACTTAATCGGTTCCATGTGGGGTCACTGCCTGAAATACGGGGTAGCTTTCCATATTCTATGATTCCTATCACGCCGCTCCCACTCCTCTAGGGCATGGCTTGGTCTTTAAAACGAAAGTTCGGTCTTGTTGTCGCCTCAAAGCCGAGTAGTTTTGAGCCAATATGTTTCCCATGACCGTTTTCGGTTTTCATTCTTACAATATATATATCTATATATAGACATCTCCTTGCCGAAACCGAATAAATTCCAAATCACCCGTCACAATTTGTGATTTGCTTCACAAGGATCTCGGTGAATCCTTTTTTATTTGCCCCAAATATGAAAATTCAGTGAATGGTCGACTTGTCGGCCCGGGAGCCTAACTGCTATTTACCGATAATAGACGCGCACACAACACTTTCGACAGGATCTCTTATGCCACGTTTAGAACAGATATGGCTCCATAGCTCTTGTAGGACAGAAAATCACCTTTTTTATAAATGGGGCATATTTAGCTGATAGTCAAGTCACCGGACATGTTTTCTTCCAGCCATCTTGGTTGATGATTTTATGCAGGCAGCCTACCAAAATATCGCCTCCATATTTCAAGAGCTATGCGGTTTGGCAATTGGATCTTTGATCTGATTACTATGAGTCGGAAGCTGTTATTTTCTTACTTGTCATGAAGGCTGTGCTTGCCAAATTCTCCACCGAAGATATCTTCCCTCCGAAAAAAGCATTGCCGGGCACAATTTATGCAAGGTAATCTGAACAGGATCTGTACAGGAGGTCATAAAACTCCTCCTTGGTATGCTCTTACAAAGTAACTTTGATGCAAAGCACTGAAGGGCGACCATTTATCGGCGATCTCCCACGACAAACCCGCGTCCTTTCTTGTCTATAGTCACAGATGTGAAAAATGTTATAAATTGTTCTTTAAATAACTTTTAATAACTGATCCAATCCATCAAATCTCCGGAACTATTGTAATATCTGCCTTATACCGCATGAGGATAGTAGACAAATTTAACTTTTAAGTAGCTTTTGTGTAAAGTGTTCTCAAGTTATCCTTAAATGTTCCGGGTCGTGTTGCCTTGAGAGTAATCATTATGCGAAGCTATTCGTGGCTTTTTCATAATCAGTAAAAATGGAATGGAATTAAAGCAGACAACACAATCCCCTGACCCGGGAAAGAGGTCCCTTGAGTTATCTTAGAACAAAATGCTGGATGATCCGATGGTAGTAACCCACTATGGTATAGGAGCTGTCGCTGGTCAATGACAGTTTCATCCGCGATCATCTCCCTTTCAGTAACCTGGGTAGTACTGAAAATCCTAATAAATACTCACGTTAGATGAACACCAAGTAGTTTGGCTTAACTGGGACTGAAGACACAACCGCACAACCGGGGAGATTCTATTTAAAGTATTTTTCCGCAACCACCTTTTCGTGAGCGCCTTAATGGGAACATACTTTCGACCATGGGAAACGAGTTCAGAGATCGTATAGCTCATAACAGAAGTGACCTTAAGTGTCTTAAGTGCCTCTCCTCCCTCACTGCGACTCAAGCTTAACTTGGCGGGTTCAACTATTTTTCAAGACTTCAGTTCTCCGTCATAAAACAAACTTTTTAAAATCCCTCTCCAACTACAAAATGTTAAAGTATAATCTAAATCATAGTGTTACAAGTCCAAGCATCATCACGAAACTTTTTTAATTAACAATTTTATTGACCTGTGTATTTTAAATTAATGAAACAAGTGTATGTTTTAAATTGCAATATTTCAGCAGATAATCCAAAAGGACCAACGCGTAAAAAGCTTCGTTTAGCCAACACATCAATTGTAGGTTCTGAAGATAATGATCTTTTAACACCGACTTGGATAGAAGCCGATGGCGAGGATGGTGAAGTGGATAGTTTATTAGATTTTGCTGATGAGCCCCAATCACCAGATACGGAATCGCATCAAGTTTTCGATAGCAACAATGCTCACGAAACCACTACTGAAAACGATGAAACAGCCGAGGAAGGCTCTCAAGACTCAACAGAGACATTTGATATGCATACAGATAAATCACTCAAAAATATCGATCGCAATCTAAATTTACACAGTAAAACTTATGATTTGTGTGTCCATTGTCAAAGAAAAGTGCCGCGAATCGTACACCATTACGTGAATGAGCATCGTTCTTCGGAGGTCTTCCCCTCACGACTTAGAAATAGAGACATTCGTCGTCTTCTTACAACAAGTAATGTTGGATTTGTGCATCTTTATAAAGGAAACCAGATACAATATGCTGCCCATTGTATTTTCTGCGACAAAGAAGCCAAATTCTTATTGCCCTATTGGTTTGAACATTTTACAATGCACACGGGCGAATATAGCTTCAAATGTAGCGGTTGTCATATCCTGAAACCAACCAGAAGTCTCCTCACCAACCACATACAATCTAATACGGGCTGTCCGAAGAAGGGTTCAGCAATAAGATTGGTTAATTTCGACACCAAAGTGCATCAAATTGAAGCGCACATTTGTTCAATATGTAATTACATTCAAATACACCGAAAAAATTTGCTGCGACATCTTCGAACGCAACATGGAATGGACACGATTTCACCCGATCATATAATAAAAGTTGTCTTGCTTCAAATTTCTGCGCCATCTCGCGATAATGATTCAGAGAAAAATGATGAATCGCAATTAGCATTGCTGCAACATTCAGACGATGAAGACAATGTCATTAACAATACGCCTTTGGATGAAAATTCGTTAATGATGCAAAACGACTTTACCGATAATGACGATTTATCATTTATGATTTGTGGAATGCTGGATGTTCAGACGAATTTATCACCAACTGGTTGAGAGTACTGGGGGAATATGGACACAATAAATACTGTAGATAACAATTAAGTACTTTCAATAATTAATTCTTGTCATCTGTTTGGTTATTATTTTTTTTTTTCGTTTTCTCAGCTACATTAGGGCTTCATTTGTCACATCTTCATTTTGTTTTCTTTTTTTTTTAAATTTACTCAATTATTTTAATATTATTTCAAATATCATATTGTTTTGTTTTATTCTTTAAGAATACTTGTATGTGTATAGATAATGCCAGAAAAACAAACTAAAATGGCCAAGGCAATATAATGGCTAATATTAGGGAATAATTTATAATTAAAAGAGGAAATTACAAAAACAACAAAAATTATACAATGCATAGTTGAACAACATACTGTGTTCCATTTTATGTTGCTTTACTTTAATTTTAATAAATATTCATTGATTCTTTTAAACCAAAAACAAAAACTATAAAGTACTGATGTTTTCCTTCATTTAGATTTGTATAATTTTGTTAAATATGGCTCTGCTCATAATAAATATTGCTCTGGCCATAAAAATGTATAATTTCTTGAGAAATGTAAATGATGTGTCTCAATGAGTTTATCATGTATTATTTTATTTTTATTTGTTTTTTTTTTATAATTTCGCACATTCAGTTTTGAAAATAAAATTACAAAAAAAAAAAACAAACAAACAAGTTTTGTTTTGTAAAAATAAAAAAAAAAAAAAACAAAAAGTATGTAGCTAACATTTTTTGTAGTTCGAAAAGTGTATAGATTAGGTTCGTTTGCAGTAAGAACAATTATTGGAATTAAAAAAATACAACAAAGTATCTATAATAATAACATAATACTATTAAAAACAAAGTTGAGGAAACTTTTTAGTTTAGTAAATATCTATAAATAAAACTAAAATTTCGATCTTTATTGATAGTTTTAACTTTAACTAAGAGTGAGGTTGTGAATTTATTAATTTGAAAAAAAAAACTTAGGCCTATTCCAGAAAGCGCGGCGGATCGATTTTAATGGCGGATTTGTATTTTCCTATTCTCAAAAGTTATTCGAACTTTATATGGAAATCGAAAAATCTTTCCATCAAAATGTCATTTGTTTCGAAAGCGATAGCTATGTAGGTGACGGATTGTTGGCGGATCGGAGCAAAATATAAATAATAATTTTACAAAGTTATATTTGAGTTTCTTTTATACATCAGTTGAACTTTTTTGGTTATTTAATTGAATTTATTGTTTTGTGTTAATTTCTATTTTGTTCTTTAATTAAGAAGTGAGTATACACCAAACCACAGCGCAAGAATTTGGAAAACTTGTTGACTTTATGTCTAAAAAGCTAAGAGTAGCGGTAAGTTTCAGTATTGGAAGTAAAGAGTTATTATTTTGGCGTATAAAATCATCTTTGATTTGATGTCTTCCAAAACATATAAGAATGCTTTTTCGATAATCGAAATAATTTAACAAACCTTATTCAGAAAAAAATTAATTAAATAAATTTAAATTGTGATGAAAAAAATGCAACACTAACTCTTTGTGAGGAATATCAAGCGTGTAAGACCCATTTTTCAGTAATTTTCTTTCTATTTTTTCAGCTACAGGTATCTGCTTCTTCGCGCTATGCATTTTAAAAAAATACTAATGGAATTCAAAGAATTCTAATTTTTACTTGCGATTATGTAGGTACTATAGGACAAGTCCTGCATTTGGAAAAACACGAACTCAAGATTTTGATCAAAGTTGACATTACGATGATAGCGAAGACGAAAAAAGTGGGTCCGGCAATTCCGTCTGTTTGTCTGCATCTCGATCTATAGCCTAAACTACTGGAGGTATTTACTTCAAACTCGGTACTTAAGGGTCTTCGGTGATTCACTAGACGAGATCCTTAATGCAAAATCTAATTTATCTCGAAAACGGCTCGTAACGATTTTGATAAAAAAAAAATTAGCTGGGCTATCATCGGCATGAAAAAAATGTTATTAAGGGTACCTGTTATAGAACCGTTTTTTTTTTTTTTATTTTCGTCTTTCTCATTAACAGCTTTTAACCAAGGTTTGTGTCTTCGGTGATTACCTAGAGGAGTAATTGAAATTTTTTTAGCTCCAAACGGCTATCTATCTCAAAAACGGCTATAACGATTTTGGTTAAAAAAAAAAAACGTGGGCTATCATCGGCATGGACTACATTTTGGTCAAAAAAAATTTTAGGAAAAAATGTTATTAAGAGTACCTGTCATAGAACCTTTTTTTTTTTGACTTTCTTATTAACGGCTCTAACGATTTTTACCAAAATTTTTATGCAGGAGCTCCATTAAATTTAAAATAATATTGTATAGAAAAATATTGGAAAAAATATTTTTTGGGTTTTTCGAAAAAAAAATCAACATCTTCAAAACGTGTGAACGATTATTTTTTGAAATTATTTCCTAAAATCTATATTACGAAATACTTACAATTGGCATCCCACATTTTTTTCTTGAAAAATTTTAAAGAATTTTCTTATACAAAAGATTTACTTAATAATACAACGATTTTTAAACTTAGCATAAATTCATACTTTTCTAGAAATCAGACGGCAATTTAATTTGATCCATCATTATTAAATCCATGTTTTATATTTATTTATTATAATTTTTAAATTCCAAAGTACTTTTACATAAAAGCAGCATTGGCAATGTAGAAAAATTAGAGGGAAGGGGAAGGAGGTGTCGGAATGCACCTGGCTACTTCGAGTAAACATAGCTTGTGAAAGAAGCTATGAAACATTCGGACGGTGTTCAAGAGATGGGAATGAATCTATGATAGCTGTGTTTCCTATCAGTTTTAACGCTCTTCTGAATTCTATCCAATAACTGGAGGGAAGTTTGTGCTGCACCTGCCCAAAGATGTGGGTTATACTCGAGTTTTGGACGGATAACCGCCTTATAAAAGATAGCCAGATCAGAGGGGTGAACAATTTTTTTTACATCGACACATACCGAGTACTGAGTATTTTTCTCCGATGCAAGTGCCATTCAAGAACAATAGCATAAGTAGAACAGTTTTGTTTCAACGACAATAGACAGCATTTAGTTTTCGAAGCATTAAACTGCACACGATTTTTTATACCCTTTTAATAATACTGTAAAGATCAGAGGCCCTATCACGTAACTTGATAACGATCGAGTTAGGTCGATACAATCGGGAACAGGCAGTTTTTTCTTATGATCAGCCGATTGTTTTCGATTCGATTGAATCAAATAAGTAACTCCCTATACTCTAATACATCGACTAGACTCGATTGTATCAAGTTACGTGCTGGCACCCCAGAGTTTAATGAGCTAAGCATACGATACCGTTGCAATTCAACTTCCGAGGGAGATGGACGTGAATTTGAGAACGAGTATGAGAAGCTGGGAGTAGAGTCTTCGGCAAAACAATGAAGTGGATTAGAAGTTTCAAACAAGAAGTCATTTATAAAAATGAGGAAGAGAATCGGAGCCCTGGAAAACACCAGCATTTATTTTGTGAAGATCAGAATTGAAACCGTCCAATATAAAATGTATTGAACGATCTAGAAGGTAATTTATAATCCAAAGAATGAGGGTTTCGTTGATTTCAAACGCACGGATTTTCTATAAGAGAGCCTGGTGCCAAACTCTATCAAATGTCTTAGAAATATCAAACGCAATAATCTAACTTTCTCCAAAACAATGTAAAGATCTGTTCCATTCTTCGGTGAGATATGCCCAAAGATAACCAGTGGAAGTATTGCTGCGAAAGCCGTATTGCAGCTCATTAAGAAGCTTTCGATCTTCGAGATATTTCTTAAGCTAATGATTTATCAGCGATTCTATGACCTTGGAAAGAATAAAAATATAAATATACCTGGCTTACGTGAACCACCCTGGCATGTTTAAAACTAAAAATTGTCGGCCAGGTTGTTGAAAAAAAGAAGGTGGCGTATACTTCTGTTATGGTTCAACAGCAGCACTCATATCCCATAGCTTCAGAGAATTTTCGAATCCCAGGTTCGAGTTTGAAAAGACGACCGAAACTCTGGTTTAAGGACTAAGCCAACGCAGAAGCCAGAGTGCTTGTCCTAGATGTCTGGAAGTCGCGTGCTTGGAATGGCAGAGGATATTAAGCCGCCGAGCTGTTGATCAGGCAGCAGTGTTGTTCCTCTACGTGTCGACTTTGATTGTCTACATTAATGCGTAGACAATTGTGTCGACAATGTAGACAATGTCGACTATGATGTCGACAATGTAGACAATGTACACAATGAAGACAAAGCATGCCAGCCAATCTGTCATCTGTCATTCTTGATTTCTCTGTCACATTGTTTACTTCATTTAAGAAAATTTCAGGTGTTGATTTGAGTTTTTATTCAAATATTGGTCGACGAAAAAATAAAGGTTTCGATCAATTAGGTTTTCCTTTAATACAATAACAAATATTTAGCATATTCTACAAATACTGCAGAAAGCCGTCTTCGCAGCCACAGGTAAATAAAAATTTGTTAAAAAAAGCATATTCATATCCTAATAATAATGCCTTCACATTCATTTACGAAAGGAATGCCTGTAAGCAATCCCAATCACCTGCGACATCTGAATCCGACGATGTCTCTATGATTGTTTTGATTGATGACAATGATTTTGGCTCGAGCTCTGATTTATTAGACGAAACATAATAAGAAAAATTAAATGTCTACGTTGTCTACATTGTTGACATTGG
The DNA here is from genome assembly GCA_963931855.1 of Philhelius festivus. Taxonomy (NCBI): domain Eukaryota; kingdom Metazoa; phylum Arthropoda; class Insecta; order Diptera; family Syrphidae; genus Philhelius; species Philhelius festivus. Next base: position 11,134,496 of record OZ007557.1, on the reverse strand, counting down.
CATGTAGACAATCATGAATTGTATACGTTGAATTGTCTACACGTAGACAATCGTGTAGTCTACATTTTTTGTCTACATGGAACAACACTGACTGACTACCTCTCATATATCCGAAACCGTCTAAGTAAGGACTATTTTGATAGATTTGGACCTGGACTTAAGTAATGCATATGAAACAAACACCCGTTCCGTAGATTTGAAGAGCTGAAGATTTTAGATGTTTATGGATACGCATTGCATATATGGGATATTCGTTAAAAAAAGGTTGTCATCTAATAGGTCAACTAGTTTTAGAAATTGGTCAGCCCTTATAAATTTGTAATGAAGGTAAGTTTTCAATTGCAATTTTTGGCACCTGATTTATGGGATTCTCGCAAGAAATGTAAACCATCTAAAAGATCACTAGATCATGAAAAAAGATCAACTATTTTCAGTAATTGATCAGCGATATGTTTTTTTTCAAGGTCACAAAAAACTGCCATCTTTTTTGGATGCTATTAAGAAGTAAATGGTTATAAAAGGTCAGCTAGTTTCAGTATGTCGGCAACCATACATTTTTTCTTAACAACGTTTAAAGTATATTCAAAAGTAAAGACAATGTAATCAGCCCATTTTGAATGATATTCTAGTCACATGGGAAAAGATGACTTTATTTAACCCAAATGAGGTGGCAAAAATTTATCTTAAAAACAAAATCAGAAAAAATTCTATGCCTGGCACAATGAATGAAAATAGTAGACCTTGAATCACGATCTTTCGGATAATGTACATTTTAAGCGAATATCCCAGAAATGAGGTGCCAAAAATCGCGCGTGACCTTGAAATGACCAGATGGCAAGTTTTTTTTTTTTTTCAAATATCCCATATATGTACGTATGGGGGCCCCAAGACCCCAGAGCATAATTTTAAATTTGAATAAATAAAACTTAGCCAATTTTTTTGAATTACTACATATTAATTTTGAGTTTCATATTCTCGTCTTCGATTAACAAAAAAAAACTTTCGTTCGAGGTCTTCCAGGGCGACACTGCCAGTTCCTAGGAAAACAGTAGGTAAATTAACTCTTATAACATAACTAAAACCAGGTTCATAAAATACATAAATATTATCTTTTTATTAAAAATATCACTTACATCGTTTTACAAGATACTTGTGTTCTTTAAAATAAAGCCAACAAAAAATAGAGTAATAATCAATGTAAATAATTTCAACTTCAACCAAATAGGCGTTTTGTTTTAATATAAAATCAAAGCCTATTTTTTATGTATAATTAATTTTTCTGTGTAGAGAAAATTATTTTGAATAAATATTAGCCTAAAATAATGTTTTTTTTAATTTTGAAAGCTTCATTTAAATATGTATAAGAAAGTTCAAAATCTCATTTTTTTTGTTATTATTAAAAGTTTTATATCTTTATACAGATGTTAGCTTAATATTAATTTCTTTGGAAGCCTTTGTTTGTTAATATGCGAATTAGCAAATGTCGATATTAGCACAGCTTAACTTGACAATATTTCAGTAATATATTTTGTACTTATTTTTTTGTGTGTGAGCCATCAAACCCTATACATACTGAGCTTCAAATTTACTTATTTCCAGTTTAAATTTTTCTTCATCAAATTGACCAGTGTTACGTAAGTCATTCAAGGAGATCAAAAAACCATTTGGATGAGCAATTCTAATTCTTTTATAGAAGTCAATTTTTTGAATTAAAGTTAGTCTTAATTGTTCTAGGTGCGAAAATCGAATGTGATGAACGATATGGGATATGTTGAATGATACGACCGAAGTGCACATACAACAGTAATACTTAATCTTAGTTCTCCATACTTGAGGATCTATATATTGACCATGAACATTAAGATAATGCTCAAAAAACTGCTGAGCAGACTGAAATGACAATTTACAAAAATCACATGAGTATTTATAATACTGATAGCCAATGGTCTGTAAGCTATTAAGAATTGGCCAGTTCAGGCAATCAGCTAGAGCTCTTTGATTTCCTCCTGGGCATGCACACAATGGGGGTAATGAATAGCTGCAAGCAGAAGATAATGATAAGCAGCGAAATTGAGTGTCACAAATGCCACACCTTGTAGGATCTGTAACACTGTGACATAGTTTTTTTCTGCCCGGATGAAAAGTGAGGTGATGTTGTTCAAAGGAACTCACATTGCACTGAAAGTGGCAATACATACAACCAATTTTACGTTCTACATAAAAAAAGAAACTTTCATTGTGAATAGCATGCGCTTCTTCGTAGTGCGACTGTAAATGAATAAAGTCTATACATTCAAAATTGCAATTTCCACAAATTGGAGCTATTTCATCTAAGCTAGGCCTGTTAACTTGACCGACATGTACGATTGCGTTAGGTATTGGTCTCAAATAACTCTGCATGTTTGGAATACTTGGAGGAGGTGCAGGCATTGGCGGTATATTTGGTTGAGCGACTCTGGTTGTAATTACAGGAATTCTTTGCGATTCTATCCCGATTCTAGACTGCTCTGCTGTTGAAACGTCTAGAGGTATGGATAAAATTGCATTTCCGGTCGTCAATTGTATCTTCTGTATTACTACTTGTTGTGTTTGCTGTGAAGGCAAGGAATCCCGTTCATGGTTTGGCATCGTACAATTAAAAGGTAGTGTTTCCGTTCTTACTCCAATTTGGGGTTGCATTGAAAGTGAAGAATCCGAACAAGTTGTTGTTGGCAAAACGCATCGGGCGGAAGTGGTTGGTGTAGAATGTGGGACGTCTTCTTGGGATAGTAATGGAACTTCATTTGCAATTGGTTGCTTTTGTGAGGAATATTGGAGAACAGTATTCGTCAATGATACAGAATATTGAATAGTTGCGGATGTCTGAACATTTCCTTGAGACGATGTTGTTATTGGTGGGTTTAGTAGTACTTCTTGATGTTGCGTGAATAGCGCCGAATTTTGTGGTTCGCTAGGGTCTGAAGTGTTTTCAATTATCATGTCCCCAAGAGAATGTTGAACATCACGATTTGTTGGAAGCTGCTTGTTTGAATTAACACTTATATCATTGGATTGAAATTCGTTTCCATCTTTTTCATTTCGGTTTTCCAAGAGTTGATTCGTATTTAAACACTTTAGAGATATACTTTTTTTCTGGTTCTCCTCTTCCAATTCGCTTTTTACTAAAACTTCTTCCTTGAACGAAGAATCTTTGCTATTCAATTCTATTTGTTGATAAGAGAACTTTCCTATTTGTACACGCTTTCCCATAATCAAAGGCGATCTCGATACAAGAACCAGATATTCGGAAAATTTTGTCAAAACATCATATTTAAGTTTAAACGATTCCATTTTATGGTCCTCCTTATAATGGGCTTCTCCATCTAAATGTGTTAAAATAATTTTACCACATAATTGGCATCTTGGGCAGAAGGATAATTTATGAGTATATTTCATGTGATAAAAAAATTCGTGGCCATTTCTGAGTTGCGCTGAGCAACAAAAGCAGGCTTTTGAAGTTGTAAAATTGATTTTGTTTGGAGGTAAAAAAATTGAAAATGAGATTTTGTAATTTAAATCATCCCTCAATAAACGCACTACTGGAACATCTCTACTATTATGAAGATTTTCAATGTGCGTTAAAATTCCTTCATTGTAGTAGTGGAAAAAATTGCATACAGAACAAACATATAAACGAGGACTCCGGTGCAGTAAAAGGTGACATTTAATACTGTGCCAACTGGGGTATTCAATAGTAATCATGCAGTGGCTACATTCAAAAGTTTTCGGGAGATTATGTTGGAATAAATGATCATCCAAGGAAGCTTCGCTCGACGCAACAAAGGGACACAGCTTTTCAAAGCATTTAAATAATTGTTGTTCCTCTGGTTTGTATTGTGGAATCTCCATCTCATCGAGAGAGGAATCTGTCATTTCTGTTGTCCACTCATTATTTTTGTTCTTTTGGATATTTTTTATTAAATGCAAATATACCTCTTCGGAAAAATGTTCCAGTAATGCAGTATAATCACTTATGATAGCGTTTTCTTTTATTACCAAATAAAACGAATCTATTGGCCATTCAATAGTATTAGAATTGTCGTGATACGTTGCAAAATGTTCTTGTATTTTCTCCTTTGAACAACAACTTGCGATGCAGTAATAACAAATGTACTTATGACGTAGATGCTTTTTAAAATGAGATTCTGCCGATTTGTTGAGTTGTAATCGATCTGTACAATGTGGACACTCCATATCTTCGATGTTCTTGTGCTTATTTTTCACATGCGTGAGCCACAACTCAAAGTGCCTGAACGATAAATTACAAAGGAAACATCTGTGGAGTTTAGAACTATGAGAACCAGTATCTTCAACGAGTAGTTCAAGCAGACACTTTATTCGTTCTCCTTCTTTCGTAACTGCTTCCTTAAAATTATGGGAAGTAGTTTCCAGATGGTCTATTTGATAATTATCAACAGGTATTTGTTCATTTGAAGATTGTACCACCAGAAGGTCTGGAACCTCCTCTATGATGGGATCAAACTCTTGTGAATTTTGGATATCTTCTAAAGTTTGTGATTGTTCATTTTGCTGCTTCTCGAAATTGACAGAATATACATCGGATTCATTCAGTTTTGCCGAGCAATCTTCGTTTGTTTGTGGTGTTTCTTTAATCTTATTCGGCTTCATAGGTGAATTCTTCTCTTCTATTACAGGGATATTGGATCGGTTGAAACTTGCCGCTGATATCTGTCCAGATTGAGGGTTGCTGGTATAATTATCCGATGATCTGAATTTAAAACATTGGTTAGATATGACTACTTTTAAACTTTGAATTTATAATATATTTATCAAGGCTTTGTTTCTCATATCGAACTCTTATCAATACTCGATTTGATTTAGTCTAATATATCTACCATAATTTTTATATCCGATTCGAGCTAAATAACAATCTCTCAAAATCGCTACTTGTGTTTAGGAATCTTTAAATGGCGGTTGCTTTTGTAAAATGAGGTAGTTCTTGAGATATCATTAAAATATTTGGAAATACATACTTGTAATCGTTTTCATTAACTATTTGTTCATACTCTTAACTATTTGTTCATTAAGTTTGTAATGAATCAAGTTCCTGAATGGAAATCGCGAACAATTCACAACTGAATATTGTCTTTATGATTCTCTTAATTCTAACAAAACCTTAATCAAATATTATTTAAGATAAATGACATGTTTGTTTTTTTCTTTTTATCCTATAAAAAAAACCTAAATAAAATATTTTAAGTAACCTGCAAGATTTTATCGGAGAGTCTGGTGGCATAACTATAGGAAATGCGGGATCTTGGCAGTTGTTGACGGTTTGCACATTATTTGCTTCAGTTTCTAAGGCATCTTGATTTTCATCAGAATTAACAATGTTTAGACATTCGCTTTCTTCTAAAATCATTATATCAGTTTCAAGAACATCAACACTAATGTCCACCACCATGAGATCTTCAAGTGTATCCTGTTTTGAAAAATAAAAATTAAAATTATATAAGTTGTTAATTTACCAGAAGAAAATGAATGGTTATCTGACCTCGCGACCTTTTGGCTTCAGCTTTCTCTCAAAAACAAGGTTTGGTTCATCTGGATGTTGCAATGCTAAATGAATTTGCATTTTTTCTTTACAATGTGATCCTTTCTTGCAGTGTATGCAAGCGAGTTCGTTTAAGTTTAACAAGTTAAATCTTTGAAAAGTTTGTGGGTGTGACTTTTGTAAGTGTGATTTTATTGAGTCGCTAGAGACAAAATAATCTGAGCAATCTGAAAAAAGATATTACCATGTTTAATTACAAAATTGTAATACAAATTGACTTAAAATAGAATATTTGTTCCAACGAAAAAATATTGTTTAAATATGTTTCTGAAATCCTTAATAATAAATGTTCAAAGGCAACGTTCAGTAAAGTCAATTAAATTTAGGTCGATGATTACTTTGAAAATAGGCAACAGTTTTTAATCGAAATAAATTAGCGTCCTTGAGGCCTCAATAAATGTTTTCTTGCTTAAAAAGCCAGTCCTATCTGCAGAGAGTTGACATTAAGTCTGCAGCTGCTGGATCAATTACTAAGCTTATAAAGCGAAGCTCGCATCCGCTGTTGCTTGGTGTTAAACTGGCGGTTCCTAGTCAGGTGACTAGGACTCGAAGAATCTTTTGGCTAAAGTAATCTTGTCCATACGCTAGATGTGGCCTAGCCAATGTATCCAACGTACAGCTAATAGGGTTCGCTTGTGTTTCTTCTTCTTCTTTCGTCCTCCTCGCGCATCGACCTAATATACGTCACTCCAAGTTCGAGCAGACAAGGAAGATTTAAAGACCATCGCTAATTGTATAACGCTTGGTCTGAAAGCAACGTTCTTGAGATCATATAAGATCGAAAGTCAGCGTGTCTCAAACATCAACCGATCTTGTATCAGGATTCAGCTAGAGAAATAAGTCACTAAGCCCTTACAATGTTATTTGAAATGTATTTATTTTCAAGTGCGGCATTAAGGATTAGAGATGCGAGAAGTACTTGATGCACAGCGCATTGACAGTGTGGAAACCCACAAACGAAATAGCGAGATTTATGCAGTGACTATAATGGGATTTACATAACCTTATGACTACACTCTATTAAAAAATCAAATCATCGGAATTTTTCAAAAAACACTTCATTTTCTTCAAAAAAATAGTCTGAAGACCCCCTTTAAATATTGTAGGATAAGAGCTTCCATTCTGATTAATAATAATTTGAACTAAAATAATAAATACGAAAGTATTTCACTTACCCGGACACTTCAGACTGGCTATGCTATCTCTGGTTTTCTTTGACTTAGCTTTATGTTTGCTTTCTTTTGATATCTTAAGATAACCACATTTGTAAATTAATGCATCTGGCTTAATATCTTTGTGACAAATTCTTATGTGGATTATTACTTTTCCAGGTACCATACTACGATACGAACATTTTTCACATTGGTAATTACTCATCCTATGCTCATGCCAAATATGGTAAGTAAGATTTTTCAAACAAGAACTCTTTTCAAAACAATAAGGACAATCTAATATTTTTGTTTGATTGTGATTTGACCAATGCATCTGAAATTCTTCCTCCGAATTTGTAGAATATAAACAATTATCCCTTAAGCACTTAAACAAACCGAAATAATTAGAATCGAACTTTTCATACTGCCGATAAATCATTGATTGTTTATATTGTGGACTTGGAGGTTTGACTGGAGACTGAAGCAATATTTTACTAGCCACCTGCGTGTGGGTATCTCTTTCCATAAGCGTTTGTTCGAATTCAGGAAGTTCATCGACAAGTTCCTCCACTATTCGATTAAACTCTTCGTTCGAAATTTGGGATACGTGCAAAGTTTTGAAATCTCTTTTGGGACTCTTGCAGATATTATTGCTTGAAATGTCAATAATTGACATATTATTGTTTGGATCGTGAAGTTTTTCTGAGCTCTGAAATCCTACTTTATTCGGGCTTTTTATGTTTGCTTCAATGCTGCTCAAAAATTCCGAATTAGGAATTGATTTTACGTTTGAAATTACTGAAGCATGAATTTTATCTAAATTTGTTTCGACGTAATTCTTGCAGTTCTGTTTTCTTGAACTATTCTTGCGATCGTCAATATAACGTGTTTTTGGTCTCTGATAAATTATTTCGATTGTGTTTTTAATGAGTTCTTCGATGCTGGTTAGAGATTCCGAATTATTCTCGTATTCCTCATCTAATTCGACATTTAACTTTCCATTTTCGGTCGTGAGAGGAGTTTCTGAGCGTTGCTTGTCAAGCTTGTCAATTGTTACAATGTCATTGCAATCGCGAGCATTACGTCTTTTCGGACTTTGAGAAGGTATTTCATTTGTGTTTTCAATGTATGTTTCAATGCTGGTTAAAGATTCCGAATCATTCTGGTCCTCCTCATTTAATTCGACATTTAACTTTTCATTTTCGGTCGTGAGAGGAGTTCCTGAGCGTTGCTTGTCAATTGTTACAATGTCGGTGCAATCATGAGTACTACGTCTTTTCGGGCTTTGAGAAGGTATTTCGTTTGTGTTCTTAATGTATGCTTCAATGCTGGTTAAAGATTCCGAATCATTCTGGTTTTCCACATCTATTTCCCCGCTCTGGACAACGGTAGACATATTGGGGAAAGAAGTTTCTGAGGTTTCCAATTCATCGGAGAGTCTTTTTTTGTTATGGCTGGTGCGTTCTTCTGAACTACGAAAATCAAGGACGCTCTTGTTTATATTCGCTTCAGCTTGAATATCCTTTGGTAATGTTTCACTCATTGTCTCTTCTGAAGCATGCATTATCTCCAAAAGCTCTTCGGGACTCAGACTGGAGCCCTTTGTTTCGTCGCGATCTGAATTAACTGTTATATAACATTTTGCTCTGTGTATTTTTTTTGGTACATTGGCTTTACTTTTTTCAAAAGATTCTTGTCCATTAACCACATTATCCTCATCCATCAAAATGTTTTGTATATTCATTGGCAACTCGCATTTGAAATCTTGTTCTGCGTACAGTGGAGCTTCTTCGCTTGCTGATCTATTGGTTTTACAATTTTTTCCATCAAATCCTGCAGGTTGACGCTCTTTTTCAATTTCGTGAATGTCTTTTACGAGTAAAATACACTTTTTAGAATTTTCTAGTTCATTACACATTAAACCGTGTTGTTTTCTAATGTGTTTTTTTAAATTTGATTCATTCAAATTTACAAAATTGCAAAGCTTGCAAATATGCAAGTATATAACGGTTGTTTCCAATTCGTTGTTATGAATCTTGATAACTTCACTATTTCTACACACTCTTGATCGTAGCTGGTGGGAACCTATATCTTCTTTGTATGGTTTTTTAATTTTACAACCTTCACACTGAAAATTATATTCTCCAGTGTGGTAGGTAAAATGAGCATAAAAATTTTCAAAATGATCTTCTACCATTTGCTTGCAAAACACACAAGTTATTCTATATCGGTTTTTACATACCAGAATCGCTGCATTTTTCTCTTTTTCTAATCCCTGAATGTCGGCCGAGGAAAGTCGAGAAACATATGATTCGGTTTTGTGTTTTACCACATAGTGACTGGTTAGGTCCTTCGAGCTTTTGTTGCATAAAACGCAGGTTCTTGTTGATTTGAATGTCATTTTCGAATCATTATTACCAAGTGATTTAGTGGGAGTTTCCAAAGTTATTGAATCAAAAGGAATTAGCCGCGGCATTTCCTTATTCGGAGATTCCACAGTTTTAAAGCTACTAATCCGATTTTTTTCACTGATATTGGAGTTAGATATGTTTGTGTTCATTACGCGATGTTCATCAATATCAAATTCGTCGGTCTCATCAGAAGATGTGTCGTTTGTAATAGCTTTAATATGATATTCATCATTGTGGTCGGTTGAGCGTTGTAATGTTAATTTAAGATTAGGCATTGAACCGCAAGTCTTTCTTCGACGTTGAATCGGTGCTGGTGTAGAGTGAACATTTAAATTTCCCAATTTTTGACAAACATTTTCGGATAAATTAAGCCCGCTAGAACTACATCGACGCCTTCTAATAGATTGTGGAAACAAACTCTCTTTAAAGGTACAAGAAAGGTTATTAAGCTCTCTATTAAAACGTCTCTCTGCTAAATCTGTAGTTGTTTTTTTAGGAGTTGTGTTCTTTTTTAGTTCCGTAGATGTTCTAGATTTCTTCACTGGCTGATTATGGATTTCCTTTGTACTTTCTATGGAGATTCTTCTTTTGAGATCCTTTACAATGCTACATGCATTATAAGTGCCTTTTTGTTTTGAGTCCTCTTCTTTATCAATATCTAAACAATAGGTGGGGATTTGTAGGTTTGAACCTCCCACTGGAAAATTTATAGTTTTTTTAGGAGTTAGAATCGGTTCCTTATCTTTATTATTGGTTTTCTTCTCTGTTCGAATATTCGTTGAACTTTCTATTGAGATTTCTCTTTTGGAATCCATTTGATTCTTATAAGAATTATCTTTTATTGTTATATCTCTATTTTTATTGGAATTAGATTTACTTTTGATTTCCCGTTGCTCCAAACTTTTTTGGTCATCGTTAGTTTTTTTAACGGCAGCATTATCGGGAACATTATCCATCTTTAATAGTTTTTGCTTTGAAGAACAAGCGAGGACCTGTTTGTCACTGTGTTTTCGTTTCTTTGTTTTACCAGATTTTTTAGTTTCAGATTCAACCCTTTGTATCTTTGATTCCAAATCAACAATTTGATCTTTGTGTGAGTCATTATTTGGTGCCCTAGTCTTATGATCAATTTTTGGAGATACATTTGCACTCTCTAGGTTTTTAGTCACTAATTTATGTTTAGTTTTCTTGGTTTTAAGTTCACTGATTTTCCTATGTTCATCTTTTTTTAAATGAATTGGCATTGTAATTTTAGTTGAATCACTCACTGAGATGGGCTTCGTTTTTGACGACTTGCTTTCACAATCTTTTGACCTTCTAGATAATGAAATTGATTGCTCTGATGTTTCCTCTGCTTTGCTTTTTACGTCAAGTCCATTACGATTTACTTTATCAACTGAAGAAGAATGAATGTCGGATGCAAAATTAATCTTTTCCGGTTCGAAGTCTTCCAATGAAGACTCTGATTCGATTCTATGCGTTAATTTACAACTTCCAGAAAAACTCATTACTACAACTTCTTCGTCTTCTTTTTGTTTTGATTCTGAAGAGTTATTGGATGTTTCAAATGTTGCAATAGAATTTGTTTGCTTTGATTTTCGTCTAGTTTCATCAAAATCAGTAGTCTGTGATTTCAATTGATGATGATTGCGTTGATCTGAAGTGCGTTTATGGTCCCCAGATGTTCTTGAAGACGACTCTGAGTTTGATGATCGTGTTTTCGTAGAATCGGTTATTTGCTGACTTTTTTTGTTCTTAATTGAAGAATTCGCTAATATATCTTGGGATTGTTTTCCAACGGAGGAACTATAGGGTTTTTTGTGTTTCTTATGTAAAAATATATATTCCAGTTTTTGTTGTATACTTTCTTGCAGATGAATTTGTTGTTCTTTCATAGCCTTCCGATATGCATCACCTGAAGAATAGATAGTGTTTGTTTCTGGCGTTTTTGAAACAACATCCTTTGTTAATATACAATCTCGTTTTGATTCACCAGGAATCTTATATTCGGACTGATTTGTTACGGTGTTCGTAATTGGAAAAGTCTTTGAGTTGGACATTTTGGTGACGTTCGTGTAGTCATACACAATTTTTGTTCCCGAACCGTCATTAACTACCTCAGCAATTATTTCTGGATTTTTGTTCAGTACACTTTTCACTGAATCTCGAATAGAAGGTTCTATAAATGAATTTTTTCTTTCACTTCTCGTTGATTCTCTTCTTTGGAATAGCTCAAACTCTTGTGGTTTTGCTAAGTTGGAAGTATCCGCATTATTTGAAGCCTTAATTATCATATCATCATCCCTCAACAAGTTTATTAATTCCTTTTTCTGTTTGATAAGACTTTCGTAACTTTGATGTTTGGTTTGGGTTGAATTTTCAACGGATTTTTTAGTTCTATGCTTATTTTTTATATTTTTTCTTTTTTCAGATTCTGTAGGTGTATCTTTCTTTGGCGGGAGTGGGTATGCACGGCTGCAAGGTTCTTTACTGGGCAGGTTTTCTAGCATAGGTCTTTTTTCATCGTCGCTTTTTTTAACATCATTCCAGGACAAAATATCAAAAACACTTGCATCTACTTTATTAGAAGTGATATCATTCTTTTCTTTAGACAAATCCTTGCAATGTTTACTGCTTCTTCGTTTTGAGAAAGAGAGAGACAGTTTCGAAAAGGATTTTTGGGAATTATTTTTGCCATTGGCACTTAACAACTGTTCTTTCTTTCCTCCTGTTGATAAAGATTCATCTTCTTTTTGAAATTTATTCTGAGTTTTGTTAACTCCTTGAGTTTGGGAGATCTTAATGCTTGATGAGGGACTTCTTTGTTGTTTAGTTTTTGCATTTTGGTTTTTCTTAGCAGTATCTTCTATTAAATCTTTTTTATATACCGATGATGTAGACGGCAGGTTTGAGTCTTCTTCATCAGAAATAACAATTGATGTTCCGCCTTCGAATATTTCTTTTATATGTGTTGGAAAGATCTGTAATATTTTGATAAGATAGACAGTAAGACCAAAATGTTTTAGAACAAAATCATTAATCTATTCCACATTATTACAATATCTAAAAAATGACCTTCACGAACATCTCTTTAGATATTGTTTTTGTTTGAATTTGAAATTATTAAATTTACTCTCTACAATACTGCTTTAAAATGGTGTATTCAAATTGATAGGTAAAATTGTAAATATTCTGTTGGAAAAAAATCATTTTTACCTACCATTGTATTTTTAAGTTTTTCATAGGTTCTTCTGATTTTACTTTCACCTGAAATCACGTGCCAGCAATCCAGAGTGCTATTGCTATTTAAAAAAATTTTTAAATTCACTATGACTGTTATGAACTTGAATTATTAAAAAAAAAAAAAAAAAACTTACGGTTGATTTTTCATTTTAATCCAGTCAATTAATATTTTAAACTTGGAATTTCGTTTAGGGTCCAATTCAAATAAATATTTCAAGAAGGGAATATATTTTCTTAGTTCATTAAACTTTTTCCTTAATTTTTTAGCGTTTGCGATCTAAAAATAAAAAAGAAAACTGGTTGTTTTTAATAAATATTTTCACGTACATAAATCGCAATAACAAAACAAAGTCAACATATAAATTGACTATGGTAAAAAATTTAGTTTTTTATCATGATATTCGTGATATTAAAATAAAATCTTGGCACTTTCAGAAGAAGGGAAAAATTATATACCCCTAAGCTTTCTGTTCTACTGAGTCAGTACTTCAAATTTTACTTTTGTGCTTTTTGACACACTCAGCAAACAATTATAGGTTTCATGGATTCCTCCTGACAATACGCATACAGGAATGGTTGAGAACTTTATTTCTCTAAGCCCTGGGGTGGAATCGGCTAAGGTGGTAGTTGATTATCAATTTTTTGATTGTCATTTTTGACTATAGCTGTCTCTATCATATCAATAAGGAAATATAGAGACAGCGATTATCAAAACGACAATCAATTAATCGAGTGATCACTTTACTCTTACGCGATATGGGCCCTGGTTCTCGACGAACGGGTATCTTTTAAAACAATAAGTCATACAACTTACAAACTACAAATACAATTATACATACTTTATACTACAATCATAAGAGCAAGAAAAGGTCATGAAAATAGCAACATCTTTATTAACGATTTACAAGCAAGTATGTACTTGAAAAGATAAGAAAATATCAGAATGCCTACAACAAAATCTATACAAAAGAATATTTTATTAAGTTGCAGATAAGGGAGGCAATCAAAAAAATATATATATTGAGTAGGAAAAAGGTAGTAAGATTGATTAAGGGTCAAATGGATTAGGATATTGTCTTCAGCTTAACAATCGAATTGATTAGAAGTTTCAGACCGTCCCTCCTTTCACAGGAGATCATTTATGAATACGAGAAAGAGAATCGGAGATAAAGCGCAGCCCTGAGGCACACCAGCATTTAATTTTTTTTATATCAGATTTGAATTTCTAATCCAGCTAACAAGAGACAAATATATTTTCGTTGTAGTTCTAATACTCGCATGCGGCAATAACTTTTTTTTTTATATTGAACCTGTTTTAGAACGAAAACTTGTCCCGGATCTGATGAACACACTCATAAAACCCGTGTTTTTTTTTTTGTTGATCGAGTTCTACTTTCTAAATTTAATTATATCATGAAAATATCTCGTAGCCTATTAATAATAGCTCGTAAACACATTGATTAAACACCTCATTTATCTCTTAACCCTGTAAATTATGTCAAGAAATATAACTCATAAGTTGATACTCACAATACCTCTTTAACCATAACTTATCAACAACAGAATCCTTATTCCTTGCAACCTAAGCTATCAATTCAAAATATCACTTGTAGCAATGGGCAAGTTCCTAAATGCATATCTTAAGCAAATTCTACTAAGCGAACAGTTCCCAAAATGCAATCGATGCTATTTTTTTGGGCAAATGCAGAGGCATTTGTGCAAATGTTAAGAATATGTTGGGCAATTCTCTTACTTAATCTGATTTGCTATATCGGTTTTGCATATCTTTGCAAATCTTGCGTTTAGGAATTTGTCCAATTAATTATTATCAAGCAGTGATCAATTAATGAAGCTTCAGTCAGAATATTGTCAACTTCTAAGCCCTAATTATTCCGTAAATCCGTTTTTTTTTTTGGCTCTTGATTACGTGGTATTGTAACTTTAGCGCCGATACAAACTCGTAAATTAAGCGAAAAAAAAACATAAAATCTCGAACTTTTAAAGTCCAGTTGGGAAGATTTTTTGCAACAAGTTTGTGTTTAAATGTTATTTAAATTTAGAAATATTTTGCAAAAGGTTCGCAACTATTTTTTCCAGTAAAAAACACACACTTTTAGGACAATCTTTGGTCTTTAATGACTCCATCGATTAACAAGCCTTTTCTTTAATTGGTTAAGTGAAACAATATCAAATAATTTTAATATGTATGCATGAATGTATGCACGTATAACACATACATACATATCGCATGCTTAATGGAATACTGACCTAACTCGAAAAGACGAGTTTTGGGAAATTGCAAAAACAATATTTTGCTATGAGGATTTGTCCTACTTGTTGACGGATAAAATTAAAACTAATCATGAATACTGGTATTCTTAAAGTATGTTAAACTATTCATGAGATCTGAGACTTAAAAAATCCTGTATCTGTACGTAACTCAATTTTGTCCTATCTCCTAATGGGTCAGTATTCCATTAAGCATGCGATATGTACAGAACGGTAATTGCAAACTTAACTTAAACTGCAGTTTAATAAAAAAAGAATAAGCAAAAACACAAATTTCAAATTTACTCTGTTAAGTCGCTTTTGATCGTTGCCTTCAGTGAAGGAATTTCAGAAATTCCCATTATGTTTTTTGAAAATCTACGAAAAAGCCGATACAACTCTTCATTTTAATACTGCATGCCGTGATATTTAGAGAGTTGGACTGACACGTCATACAAATGTATATTCGTCTGCACTCTTGCGAGGAATTGGTAAATCTTACGAAAGTTTTCTCTTCTTATCAGAAATCGCATATTATCTCAACTAAGAACAATTGGGTTTTTGTCCAGGAATCTCTGTTAAAAAAATTAAATTTTTAAACCATGTTTGATTCAAATCTGAATTCATACAGAACTAACTGTGGGTATTTTTTCACAGCAGATGCTGTGACTGTGGTAGTACCCTGTTGTCCATCTGCTTGCCAGATGAACAAAAAAAAAACATTAAAATGCTTTTATTTAACTAGTTGTCCCTCAGTGAAAACATATGGCTGTTTATTTCACCTTTGTTTCAAGTTGGAAATTACTTTTATTGTTAAGGTCCATATGTTTATATTTATTTTTAAGTACGTTTGGATTTCGTGTAGGATTTCGGTGTTAAAGAGATTTATTACTCCTGTTTTAAATATCAGTAAGATTGCAGGGTTTGTTGCTTTTGTTATTCTTCTTCTTTTTTAAATTCGTTATTTTAAAAATATGTTAACATTTTTAAAATCTGAATTCTCTAAAAAAAGGCGAAAACAAGACTAAAAATTTTTCGAAATTGTCATAAAATTGATCCTGCAATTATATTGAAAACAAAATATGTAGGATAGGTATGTTAGGTAGATGATCTGATTTTTTTCTGAAAATAACGGACGAAAAAGGGTTGAATAAATTCACATAATATCTACATTATCGTGTCCAATTTGCATTTGCTATAAACCACAAACAAATTTTCGTAAAAAAATTAAGAATTACGAATTTTGCCATTACTTGGTAGAGTAACATGTAAAGAGTTCTTTCAGATTTCAACATGGGAAAACCCACTAGTAAGTCAAACACAAAAACAAAATTGGATATACCAGTGCAAACGAAATTTAGGTTAATATTTAGTTTAACGCTAAAAAAGAATTTCGTAATGAAAACTACTGAAAACTTGGGGAAGATTATTCAAAAAGAAGTCAGTCACTTTATCTAGGTATAACCTACATAAATAGACAACAGGGAGAGGAGAGGATTTTCGTTGTCCACTTTCTGAGACATTGATAAAAAAAATATGCAGAAGCTTAAAAAAGCTTAAATTTATTGATGTCAAATTGATGAAAAATCAATATTTCGAAAACTACATTATTAACTCATATAGAGGGTCTCTCACAGTCATTGCAGCTGATGAAAACTACGGGTTTCTTTTCGCTTTCTTTTCGAATGAAAATGGTTTTTACGATTGTTGGTCACGTTTATAAAAAAAATGGCTCTTACGTTGTATTCTTGATATTTTTTCATTTATTTACACAAAAGCGGTTAGCAGCTTTATGCCTACCCCACAATTTGTGTCTATATGCAAAATGGTTGTTCCGCAATTTATTATCAAATTAATTTTTTGGTATTTTTACGATGTTTTCTTTAGGTACTTAAGAATATACAACAAGAACACGTTATTATCATTTTAACTTGCGACTTATAACTAGGTCTTACATATTAGGTAAGTTATGCATTCGTAAAAAAAAATCGAATTCGAGATTTTGATCAAAGTTGACATTACGATGATGGCGAAGACTAAAAAAGTGGGTCTCGCAATTCTGTCTGCCTGTCTGTCGGTTGGACTACAGCCTAAACGGCTCGGCCGATTTTCTGTAAACTTGGAAGATATCACTATAAATTTTTTTCCCCCACACGTTTTTTTCTTTTTTTTAAGACCAGAAATAACGGTTCTTGCCATACGAATTTTTTTTCGAAATTTTATAAATATTTTTTTTCTCAAAAACTGTTTGACAGATTTAAAAAATAAAAAGACAAACAAATTTCATTTAGTTACAGCTATGTAATGGTTGAAAAAAAATTCCAAAAAATAGTTATTGAGGGTACCCCCATGGAACCATATTTTTTGTTTTTGATTTTCTCGAAAACGGTACCACCGATTTTGATCATTTTTGTTTGGCTAAAGCTCCCCAAAAATTTAAATGGAATTGTGTGTTCAAATTTTCAAACAAATTTTTTTTGGATTTAAAAAAAAAATCAATTTTTTTTTTTTCAAAACTCAATATTTCGAAAACCACATGTCAGATTTGTTTTATAATAAAGGTACCCACCATACAAATGTTAAAAAATGGTTTTCAAAAATTGTATATTTCTCGAAAACGGCGATTAGAATTTTGATACAAATTTTTTTTTTATAATCTACACGCGCTCAAGGGATTATAATTACCCTTTAAATGTTTGAACACAGCGCGGGCGTTTTGTTTTAATTAATTTTAAAGATCTTTAATTTAATAAAAAAAAATTGAAATTAAGATATTACAGATATTGTACCTACCATAGAACCATTTTTTAAATTTTGAATTACTCATTATCGACAGAACGGATTTTAATAAAAAAAAATCTAGGGATGCTTCTAAAAAGTCTAAAAACCATTGCATTTCAAAACTTAAAAAAAAAATTTTGAATTTTTGGAAAAAAAATCATTTTTTTTTTTTTGGAAAATTCGATATTCGAACCATAATACAAACTTAAGGTTGGCGTACCAAATTTTTTTCTTAAAAATCTTTTAAAAATTTTGTATATAAAAGCTTATTTTTTTAAGAAACCGCTACAACCACTTATAATTTTTGTTATACGAGTAAATTCATGTTTACATAGCATTCTGTTTTTGTCTCTTACTAATAAAAGAATTTAAAAAATTAATTTTATCCTTATGAACAGTTTTCTTTAATAAAATTCGTTTTTAAAATTCCTAGTCTATTACATAGGAGCAAAAACTATTAACTGATATGTGATTGGGCTTCTATAAATAAAACGAGCGTGTCTGTTAGTACGACTTTTTTATTCAACACGTTAAATACTAACGCAACAATCTTAAATTATATCATATTTACAAAATATAAAAACTAAAAATATTTAAATCTATACTTTAAATTTAATTGTGTTTTGTTTGCCTATGAATGCGAGATAATCAATGAGTAATAATACTCATGTAGTACCATGTGTTTTTATTATAATTAAATAATTAATTCTAATTAAGAAATAAAATAAAATCACTTACCGGCTTTTTTTCGTGAATATTATGATGTTAAATTACTAATGTATGTTAATATTACAAAAGAAACGCTTAAATAAATTAAATTGAGCCGTACTTACCAAATCACTTTGAATAGCGAAGACCAATCTATCACTAAACAAGTTCACATTCGTTCTGTTCAATTTTATATTAAAAGTTACATCAAATATTAAAATATCAACAGAATTAAAAACAAAAAAATATCTACAAGAGCATACAACTACGGTTTACACAACCTTCGGTAGAATCTATTCGTTTCCAAGCTCAAAGTAGCACTTCAACTGGATCGAACATTATTTTTTTTTTATTTTTTTCGAAACTTTTTCTCATATACATATTTGCATTCATCACAATATTATATTTATTTGGCTTAGAATTAACTTACACAAAGAACATTCTGCATAAGTATTCAATGAATTAATGAACAATAAATAGCGCCAAATAAAAAATATTTTTTATAAACAGCAGATAGTGACTAAATTGTTTTTTGCTTTTTAATTCCCATACATACTCGTATGTAAGTTGATAAGCCGATAAAATTTGTTTTCAAATATTTTTGGTTGCGATCGCATCCGAAATGTAAAACAATAAGAAAAAATGACAAAGTTAGGTTTATAGAACCGCAGTGTTTTGGTTGAAAATGTAGAGATAAGGGTAGAAGGAAAATACCATTTTTATGCAAACCTTTTATATTGTTATTTTTATGATTAACGATTTTAAAATGGTTTATATTTTACAGGGCATAAAACATACCCCATACCCCTATCTTAGTGTAACAAAAAAATGATGGTCTAATATTTGTATTTACTTTGTGTTTTTTTTTACTTTCTGAAAACCAATTTAATTCTTTTGAAAAATGGAGGCTTCAACCCCGCATTACTCATTGGCTATATAACACGGTAATTGGACCGATTATAACTTACGACGTGGCAGTATGGTAGAAAGCCCTAGACAAAACATTAATTGTGATATATGTATGTACGGACCTTGTCGAAGGATCATCTTGTCACTTCGCACGACTCCTTCCGCTGCACTAAGACATTCTATTCCACCTAACAGCACTCGATATATTCAACAAAAAAAACGGCTACAAACACAGCTATTCGTCTAAAAGCCTCCCCGCAATACATCAATAATTAATTTGGCCACTTCATAATTCTGAGCTCATTCGGATCACTTCCAAGTAGCATAGATTACAACATCCGCCAGATTCAGTTTGATAAAAACTTTCAAGCAACCATACGTTTTTGAGAAATCTCAAATTTCTGGAAGCTGATAAAATCCATTTTTACACCCCTGAATCAAAAACTTGGTTGGTGGACATGGCATACTCAGACAGACTAAATTAATGTCTCCCTTTTCGTCTTCCCAATCACTGTGATGTGTTCCAAGCGGATTTTTTGTCAATTAAGGAAGTCCTATCTTGACTTAAAAAAATCGTGATTTCAAATTAAGATATCCGCATCTTCTCGGACACCCAAGCAGCCATTAATTCTGTCTCTACCAGCTCAATAACAGCATAACTGCGGATAGTCTCTGATCAAGATGACGCAGCAGTTTAACATTCACCTCTGCTGAGCGCCGGGCTACCGAGACATTTCAGGAAATTGTAAACCTGGCAAGCTCGGCAAAAGTGGAACAATGATACCTCTATTACTAGATATAAGCAAATATCGTCGCTACGTGTAACAAGATTCTATATAGAGAACAAACCCTAGGTAGAACAATATCACCACCTGCTTGGCGAAAAAACAGATTTGACCAGTGCTGGATCTGAAGCGCTTTAAAATTTAAATGTTTAATATCTTTAAGCAAATCGCACATCGTCTCTGTAATAGGTGTTTTAATAGTACATTTTAATAGGCTAGCACGCAACGCGACTTGGAGTTTATTCTAACAACTTCTGCAGAGCTGCATGCCTTATCCGAAAGAATTTGGCTACAATGATCCTATTGATCCGGCAAAATATAGATATGTATAGGCAATCTCTTTCACTTCATAAGAAGCTCTAATTGATTTAACGATTAGGGAGAAAGTCTTCAAAGTTTAATGTGATATCACAATGTACCAACTCATGGTCAAATTCGGCTATCCTGCAGTGAGGCACGTCAACCTAACTTAACCTAGCCTTTAAAAAAAAAAAAAAAACCTATATGCCATTCTGCGGAGGAACGAACTTTATTTCATTCGATAGGTTTTTCAAATCAAAAAATTCTAGAAATCGAGAATTTATAAAGTTTTAAAGTCGAAATTATTTACTCCAAATCAGGATAATGGTGGAAAGGAGATAAGAAAAATACAGTATATAAAACGACTTCATCACTGAAGCTTCAACATTCTCTACGAATTAATAGTATAAATGTACATTATGTATGTACTAAGAGATGTGTTTTCTGTACAATTTACAATTTGTTGATTATGTTATGGTTAATATTGAACGAGACTTCATGTTTAAACAAAATTTAAATTGAAGACAAATAAAATTTTTATATATAACTTACGTTACATTCGGAACAATTTTCCAACTACTGCAATAAGCCTGCATATTTATTTAAAATTAAATTTCGCAAATTTTAGATATTAGATTTTGTTTTTAAATAATTTCCTCAGATAGCATAAAATAAAATCTTAAAGAAAAATAAATATTAATTAAAAAGAAAAAAAAACAAAAAAAAACGTATTCTTAACTCGTGCAACAGCTCGAAAAGAAGCAGAACCTCTTGACTTACAACTCTTAACCATTCCTATGTGCGGGGACCTACAATTCTTTGTCGATTCCCCACGGCTAATGAGCAGCGCTTTTCATAACAAGAAATACTCTTAGTGGATTTGTCAATTCCTCGCAAGAGGCTGTACACCCCTGACAAAACTTTTTTGGCTGAGTGTCGAACCCAAAAGACCTTCTACGTGACAGTTCAACGCACTAACCATTATGCCAAGGGGTAATTACTACTTTACCCCGATTAGTGATTATTATTGTAGTTTGATTCTTTTTTTTAATTAATTTAACAAACAAAACATAATTGCTACGGAGATTACAGAAACTTTATTTATAAATACATATTATATTACAAAAACTTATTTGGCTTACTCCTTAATTTCATTTCAGTTTTAACGCATGTACACATACATACATTATGATAATAGAATTAGAATTCTTACTTTTAAAATTAGTAAAGAGGGAAGAATAGATTTTCTTTTATGAAATTACACATACATTTGTATGCGTAGTACATTTTCAGCAAACATATTATCTTAAAGTCTACAAATTTTCAGAATTTCCAAAATATACATACAATTCATAAATCAAATTAAATTAGGTATAAAATACAAATCAAAAACACAATACTCATTTAACATATCAACATAATTTAATAATTATATTAATTATTTAAAACAATTTTAATATACATGCTATGTACATAAATGTATATGGTAAAAAAAAAGAAACTTAAATTTAGTAAATATAAAAGTCAGAAAACTTACAGAAATATCCATATTAATGTAATAAGACTGATTTAATAAATACAAGTAGCAAGTTTAAAAAAGATATTTTTTGAAAATATATTTTACAAATTAATATTATTTAATTGATTTGACTTAAATATCAAAGAACTGACATGACATTTTATATTTTTCAAATAATTTGATTACAAATACAAATTCTGAATGCCTACACTTTAAGACGCCAGTTATGTCTTGAAACTGTTTTTGAAAATGTATGTATTTTAATTATTAATTTTAGACGTTTACGAAGTTAAAATAAGGTTAAAGACTTAACATATTATATCATTTCAACAAAAATCTCAAATCTATATCTAAAACTTCCTTTATATTTTCACTTTTAATATTATGTCAGCCATATTAATAAAAAAAATCTTATTCCATCTCTATTCCATTGTCTTACTAAACCATGGAATAGGAGAAGTCCCGGCTTAAATTTTCACTTAAAAAAAAAAAGAAATGTTCGCGGAAAGTTATGTGACGTTTATCAAAAATCCTTCAAAAAGAATCTACCACAACAAGTAAACAATTTCTGTGTCTACCTAAATTGATTGTCATTTGTTTGTGTCTTTTTGTGGCTGTTTATAAGTTGTTGGTTTATATGTACGGGAATCATAGGTTCTTCCACCACAGTGACAAGCAATATCCCTTATTTTTAAATTGGGGTCATAAACTGGTCATAGTATATACAGAGGATAAAAAGATAAGGAAACAAAATTGGAAACATCTTTGGATTTATATTTAAATATTTTTTTAGTAAGCTGTCTTTACATGCACATTAATGGAGTAGTACCATTTTCTGTTCACATAGTACATGATTTTAAATTCTTCCTTCGTTCTTATTTGCTCGAAAACTGTTTGGGGCATATTACTCGTAATAAACTGCCTTCCTAAGCAAATGCTTTGGTAATTCGTTAAGACACGATGCTCAATGTAAGCTGACGAAAGCCATGAATATCAGTATGTCTGTACATGTACATCAGTTAATGATCATACCTCATTACGACCCCAGTATCTAAAAGAAGCCATAACTTGTAAGTCCACAGGAATATGTCGACCTCTTCTCTTCTATCTGCATTTAGTTCTGCCTCAACAATAACTACCTACAAGTTTTTCATGTTTTTCTTGGAAAACCTATATTTCTTTCAGAATTCCTCTTCACTTAGCTCTTTCATTGGATCATATCGGAGTTTATAAATTGTTGGTCTTATTGTCGAAAAATTCGGATTATCCTACAAATCCAGACGGTTTATGAAATCGTTAAATCTGTGAGCCATTATTATTAATAATTTTTTTTTCGAAATTAATTTAAAAAATTCTCACTTTTGTTTAATTTGTTGATAAAACAAAACAATTTTGACAATTCTAATTCATATTCTTTCGCTAAACCACCTTCTTCGGTGTTTTAGCTTATTCATAGTTAATAAACGTTACTTAGCAGAAAATTTGTTTTATTAATGAAATTTGGCACTTAGTCCAGGACTTAACGAAAAACCTCCACTAAACTAAATTTATTAATATATGTGTGTGTATATATACATATGTACGTAATCAATGGTGACAGACATTTTTAAAGTTATGTTATGTTAATGTTTGAAATGAACATTTTCCTTAGATACGTCTCAAAATTAAAAAAAAAACATACATTTTCAACTTGTTCTCTTCTCTTCGAAGTAGAAAATGTTTAATAGATTAAAAAATTAGTACCTAACTACAGAGAGCGATTCGCATAAGATTCAATAAAAAACAAGAAGGTACCTATAGGTTGGGTCGAAACAAGAAAAGAAATCGTATGGCCAAGAGTCTATATTTTCCCGAGCGACAATTTTCTAAAAAAAATTTACATATTTACATAAACATATATGATGCGATTAAAAACGTTGTTCATAAAGAGCTATGTACATACATAAGTTAGCTACGTAAAAACGATTACAGTTCAACACAGAAAAAAAAACATAACACTTGTGTGAAATTGAGAACATAGTATTAGGTAGGTATATCGATGTAGGTATGATGATCTATAAAAGTAAAGAACAAACAGTTTTATTTAAGATTTTGCACTTAATCATGAATTTTTTAGTTTTGACGCTTTTTTAGCAAACGAGCGATATGTACATATGTATATAAAAATAATCACATTTTTCCTATTTCAATTTTACAATTTGATAAAAACACGTGCTAAGCTGGAATAACTCATGTGAGCCGACAATAATGTTGAATTGAAACTATTATTATGCAGATAAGTCAAAACGAAACTGTATGTCTAAAGTTTATATATACAGTTCAATTTTGTGAAAGATAACTTTACACATTACAGAAATCTACAGTAGTTAATTTCCGGAAATTATTATTTTTTGTCTTCAATCAATTTTGCATGACTGACGTTGAATTGTTTTCTTCTTTTTTTTTAAGAAGAACGGATTTTGTCCTCACTAACGAAAGCAAATTTTACCAAAGAATTACATACATTACATAAATAATAACAAAACTATTTACAATAGGTACCTATGAGCTAGACGAGAAAAACCGACTTGTCCAAATAACCATTTTTTTTGTTTTTGTTACATTTTCGGGCATTTAAAGTTTAAATCTAAATAGCATTGAAATATGTAGAATTTTTAGTTTAGTATACAAACATTCATTGGACTTGTCCGCTTTTTTTGCCAGCTTTTTTATTGCAATCAAGTTTAATGCAGTAAAACTGTCACTCTCAAAAGAGAACCGAGCGCGTTAGAAGCTGTTATTATATTTATCACACTTCCGAAGCCTCGTTATAAGGTCCATACCATACAACTACAAGTTTTATATTGCACTAAACTTAACTATACAATTAAGGAGCTGGCGAATCAAGCCGACTAAGCTTACAAAAGACATCACTAATAATATGTAAATATAAAACATACAAATTAAAACCGACACACCAAATAACATTGCGGTAGGTAGACTTCGACATAAACTAAAGGTAACCGTAAACTTTTTTATAAAAATAAAACACAAGTCCTTTAACTACCACTACCAGAGCAACGGAAGATTCCGTTTATCAGAAAAAATAAGACTAGAGATTCAGATTCAGTTTAAAATTAATAAAAATTATTATAACAACATATAAAATGTAGATAGGTATATGAATACTAGGTACTATAGTTAGAACTTACCTTAGTTGTTTCAGGATCGTCAATCGACAGATCAACGACTTCCTCCATTTTCAAAATAAATTATTTAGTATGTAGGTAGTAGGTAGTTCTCACAATTCAAAAATTGTCTTTCAGTTTATGTAGGTACCTAAGACCAAAAAAAAGAACTGTAAATGAAAAAAATTGTCAGAAAAAAGAAACAAGCCATGAAAATATGTTTTTAAAAATTATGAAATTATTACCAATCAAGAACCACTTTAAAGTTCAAATTCAAAATATAATATTAACACATTTTGCTAGCTAGTAGTTCACAGCACAACAAACGGAAAGTGAGTGAGTTTCTGAGATTAAAAAACAAAACAAGAAGCCCACTCAAGAGTCTATACTAGACTCAACTCAAGCAACATAAAAAATAAAATAAACTCCGTCCGAATCAGTGTTGCCGCAAGCTGAAGTTAAAAGTCGCTAAAGCAGCCTTCAAAAGCCTTAGATTGGCTGAAATTCTTAAGACAAAAACGAGCTAGAAGTCGCTAGTAAAAAATTCTAAAAAAAGAAACTTAAAAAACATTTTCTTATTTATTCTTTGAACATTGCAAAAGTCGCTAAAACAACCTTTAAAAGCTCCTAGAATTCTGAAGACAAAAGAAAAAAAAATATTATTTGCATGGCATACCTACATAACTCACAAATTCTTACATATCTCCAAAAGTCGCTAATTAGTAGTTTAGAGACATCGAAGCATTTTTTTCTATCACTGACTGTTTTGAAATTCTATTAGATCTAGTGACAAAGTCGATATAACGGCAACCCTGGTCCTTACCGGGGATGACATGAAACAATGGGATATCATTGTATATAAAAGTACATATATGTACCTAAAATATGGATGTTTAATTTTCACTCCAACTATAATGTGCGTTGTTGGTTGTTGGGCTTGGTCGGTGTGTCATCCTGATCTGACTCCTGAGTTGTAATATACAGGCGCCTTTTGCTTGCCTGTTGCATCTTGTACGAGCATGTTTACTTTGTTCATTCTTTTTCTTATTCGAAGTCATTCCATTTATCTCAAAAACAAATTGCACTCAATCGTTGTAGTGCTGGGGGATGAAGATATAAATCCCGTTTCTTGGAAAATAAGCCCTTGTTATTTTAAGGAAATTTGATTTCTTTCAAAAACTTTTACGTAGGTAGGTATACCTACGCAAAAATAAGTTAAATTTCTATTGCAGAGTATAGGTATCTCAAAGCTAAAGATACCTACAGCCATATCTATAAACTCATTATAGTGGGTACATTGGGTAGATAAGGATATTACAGTCCTAATACCTAATGCCTCTGAACGCAAAATTGTTATTTATAAAACGTAGGTATGTGACTTTGAATACAGGCATTATAAGTTAAACGCGTTTGGAGGTTGAATAATGCCTACATAAGGACATTTTAGTATTGAACTGTCGTATGTATTCACTTTGACTTGATTATCAAAAAAAATGCCTTTTACTTGTTTTCGAAACTGAAACTTTATGTTATTTTTAAACAAAAATGTTATAGGTAGGTGCTATAATCATATTAAAAACAAATTGAATTTAACGAATAACAATTTGATTACCTACCAGATTACTAGACATAATGGGGCATATTCATAGATGTTTGCTAAACTTTTGCTAAGTTGTTACTAAGCAATTCCAGAGGTTAGGCTATTCATAAATAAATTTAATCCTAAGTTTAGGGCTAGACCTGTGGTCTAACTTTAAACATAGGAAATGCTGTGTTTAAGTAGTTATTATCAAAGTAAAATGTCAAATTTGATTGATAAAAAAAGTTCCAGAGACTCTTAGAGCCCTTTGCATTGCAGCATTGCTTTTGTTGTTCATTTACAAATTATTATAGAATATTGGTTTAAGTTTCTTGTTTGGTTTTCTTATTTAATAATTTTCTTTTAATTAATTTTTTTCGACGTGCAATATCAAAAAATACCACACAAAATTTAACATGAGGTGTAATAGAGATGCTAAACCTAGTGTTTTTCAACTCTCAACCATTAAATTTTGTTCAACCTACATTTTTCTGCCGATTCCAAATGGCTAATAAACAGCACTTCTCATGACAAGAGAAACTCTTGGAGGATTTGTCAATTCCTTGCAAGAGGTAGGTAGTACACCACTGAAAAAACTTTTTTGCAGCGGCTGAGAATCGAACCCCTGCAAGACAGTCCAACGCACTAACCATTATGCCAAAGCGTACGACACAAAATTAGCATTTTCTTTGACCCGTCATTATTTGAAGGATAATTGTAGTAGAACACAGCCTTAACCTGATGTTCTACTAAAAACAGGAGGGAAACTGACTATGAATAGTACCTGTGTTTATTTAACCAACAAGCCTTAAACTAAGAATCTAGCAATCACAACTTTAGTAATTCTCTATGAATACGCCTCAATGTCATCTGATGAATCAAAGTTAATTGTTCGAATTTTTTTAGCTTTCGGTAGTTCCATTTTTGTTTATTAAATTCAACCAACAGACAAGATGTTTTCTTAGAAAAATAGAAGGTTAAATGTAGTAGATTCTTACTTTTTGGTACTTTATTTGGCACAATGTCATTATAACTATGATGGGTAGGAATTTGTGATGCATTGCCAGCGTTGTGCTAAAGTGCCCAATTGGGCCATTTGGCCCCAAGATTCCTATTTTGGCCCTGTGCCCCGGGCCATCACGAAATGGCCCCAAAATTGAAAAATTTGCAAAATAAAGCAACCCATTTTGCACAGCATTAATAAACAAAATTTTATTATAGGAATCGATAATATCCAAGTAGTCGATATTTACTCTCATCATACGTTAATTTTGCTGAACGCATTCATTGAAAAATTCAACACATCACATCGACTGACAATAGCACTGGCTGTCTTTCTCTTTTTCTCTATCTCATATTTAAGTTCTTAATAAGGGTATTCATGTACCGAGATAATTTTCCGCTTTGTAGAAAGATATAATTTTCCGCAACATGTTTGCATGAACACCCCCTAAAAAATACTTTCGTAAATGTGGGAAATAATGAAATTATAAGTCAAAATTGTCATTTCTTAGTTTATTAGGTTTACTTCTACACTTTCCGCAACAATTTCGTGAGTAAATTTTATCAGATTTGCAGAAAGTTTTTCCCATAAAAATTTTGACAGCTCTTTTCTGCGGAGATAAAATTATATGGTTTCCGAGGTTTACGAGGGTTTTCCGCGGTTACATGAATACCCTTAATATTTTTAGTCTACCCAAATATGAGTGCCTCTGCCTGTGCAGAACGTTTTTTTTTTCAGCTCTTAATATAATTAAAACCGAAAACCCCGCAATAGACTTAGTTATGAAGTTATAAATTCGCTTATGAGCTTTAAGGGGTTTCTGAAAAATAACACTAGTTTACACAAAAAAAGTACCTCAACAAAAAAGTGTTTTCTAGACTAATTTTGGCTCTCTGAACACGAAAATGGCAATCATTTATTTTTCCAAAGAAGCGTTTTCGAGATATGACCAAAAAACGTGTTTTTCTGCTCCTTTTCCATGTATAAGCCTAATTCTCAAAAACGGTCGAACTAATTAACATATACTTTATAGTTTTGAACAGATATTTTGTTGTTCTTTCCAACAGTATACGACTTGTGTAAATCGGCCCAACAGTCATCAAGAAAAAGCCGTTCAAAGTTTCAAAAAACACAATTTTTCGCCGTTTTTTGAAAATCGCTTGTTTTAAGTCATTCCGTAAGGATAGAAAAAAAAATATTTAAAATAGTTTTAAGATCTCAGGTGAAAGATATCGTTTTTACAAAGCTAAAACGCATAAGATCAATGAAATCGAATAATAAATGTGGAAGTTATGAAACATTACGTGAAGGCAGACCATTTCAGTTTTTTTCAAAAAAAATATGTTTTTTAGTTTTATCTACCTGTTTAAGAATTGTTGGAAAAAATATACAAATTCAGAGCATTTACTGTAGTGCTTTATAGTAAAGTAATGCTATATTGTCAACCTGTGCTACGTGCTTTGTGAGGTTAATTGCATTTGGAAACGGAAATAAGAAGTATTTATCGTTTAGAAAGCCAGTTGAATGGAGAAACCCAATTGATCATGTGACTGACTGTTACTTCTGCTTAACTAAAATACAAGGAGGGAAATTTCGGAAAGCTTTTTATCCCGAAGTACAATCAGTAACAAAGACGGTGCCACATTCTTCTCGGTATCCAAAACAAGAACCACCAAGAACAAAAATAACAGCCGGAGAAGTATCAGATTTGAATTCCAGTATCATAAGCAGTTTGGAAATCGAAAGTCCAAAACTAAAGCTATTTAATCAATTCCAACTTAATGATTTATGCCGTGATCTCAACTTATCTAAAGAGACGTCTGAGTTGCTCGCTTCGAGATTGCAGGAATTTAACTGCTTGGAAGCAGAAACAAAAGTCACTTATTACAGAAATCGGAATAAGAAATTTGAAAGGTATTATTCAAAAACGGGTGACTTTTGTTATTGCAATGATGTGACAGGATTATTTGCTGAATTTGGAGAACACCACGAAGCTAAGGATTGGTGGCTTTTTATCGACGGCAGCAAGTATAGCGCGAAGGCTGTTTTACTTCATAAAGGGAACACGAAACCATCAATCCCGATTGGTCACTCCACAAATGTAAAAGAGGACTACAAGACCATGGAAAAACTTCTTCAAATTGTGAAATACAATTCCTATAACTGGAAAATCTGCTGTGATTTAAAAGTCGTGGTCTTACTTACTGGCCTGCAGGGTGGCTACACAAAATACTGCTGTTTTCTGTGTTTTTGGGATAGCAGAGCAGATGAAAACCATTTCATCCAACGAAATTGGCCACTTCGTGAAAATCATGTAGTAGGAAAGAGCAACGTTGCTGAAAAAGCACTTGTTGAAAAACAAAATGTAATACTTCCATCATTGCACATAAAACTCGGCATTATCAAAAATTTTGTAAAAGTCTTAGCAAAAGATCCCGAAAACAAAGGATTAACATATTTAAAAACAAAGGTTCCCAAGCTGTCGACCGAAAAAATTAAGGCGGGTATATTCGTTGGTCCACAGATAAAAAAAAATTGTTTAGTGACACCGGATTTTTGAATTGTCTAAAAAAAAACGAGAAAAGAGCATGGAATGCTTTTCAAGACGTAGTTCATGGATTTTTGGAAAACTATAGAAGTCCAAACTATCGTCAATTGATCGAAAAAATGATGATTACATTTCATGCTATTGGTGAGTATTTAGCAGATTAGTGTTTCAAAAACAATGAATTCTATTGACAACTAAAATTTATGTGTTTGTATGTCTTTGAAAATGCACTTCCTGCACAGCCATTTGGAAACTTTTCCCTCGAATTTAGGAGCTGAAAGCGATGAACAAGGTGAAAGATTCCACCAGGATCTTGCTATCATGGAAAAGATTCAACGCCACATAAAAGAAGAAGTGTAAACAATACTTCATATTTTCAATAGAAATTATGAAAAAAAAAGAAAAAACCTGAAATGATCTGCCTTCACGTAATGTTTTATAACTTCCACATTTATTATCCGATTTCATTGATATTGTGCGTCTTAGCTTTGTAAAAACAATATCTTCCACCTGAGATCTTAAAACTATTTTAAATATTTTTTTTTCTATCCTTACGGAATGACTTAAGACAAGAGATTCTCAAAAAACGGCGAAAAATTGTGTTTTTTGAAACTTTGAACGGCTTTTTCTTGATGACTGTTGGGCCGATTTACACAAGTCGTATACTGTTGGAAAGACAAACAAAATATCTGTTCAAAACTATAAAGTATATGTTAATTAGTTCGACCGTTTTTGAGAATTAGGCTTATACATGGAAAAGGAGCAGAAAAACACGTTTTTTGGTCATATCTCGAAAACGCTTCTTTGGAAAAATAAATGATTGCCATTTTCGTGTTCAGAGAGCCAAAATTAGTCTAGAAAATACTTTTTTGTTGAGGTACTCGCCAAAAACCGAAAATTTGTAAACTAGTGTAATACTTGTGGTAATTTTATTCCGGCTCCAGAATTGGTAAAAAAATTTCTAACATAGATTTTAAGTTATTTAAAAAAATGGAATAAAATGCAAAAATACAAATAAAATAATATCTTCTGTTTTATTTAATTATTTTACCGAATATAGAAAAACAAAGTGGCCCCAAAAAAGTTGAAATGGCCCCAAAAATGGCCCCAACATTTTGTTTCCCAGGAACAACGCTGTGCATTGCATAAATATTCACCCCTTTAGCGAATTCTAATAAATAAGGCTGCTAAGAGTACAAAAATAAGACTAGGATAAATACCTACTGCCTATTGGTTTTATTTCGTTCACTGAGAGAAATTTGCTATTTATTTCCCAATATAACACGCCCATAATAGAATTGAATATTAAACCTAACGAATGTTTTAAGGAGGTAGAATCAAAAAAATTACAGGCCTTATGGGAGAGCTTTTTCAGAAACACTGGTGCCTGCTGCTGTTTGCACGGCATCTTAACTTAAGAAATTGCCACTGAAATAAGAAACAGAATCACTGAGTTACATTAAAATTGATTGTGTAATTTTCTTTGAGCTCACGTACAACCCAACATGACCTATCTGCTCCATGGGTGAAAGGAAAGGAGACTGATCGCCAATTTGCAGCCAACCCTTATTGTGTTTATTAAAAAAACACTGAATCAGGGTTACCATTGCCAAGTTGATAGAAATTCATATGGCATTTTCTTTGGTTTGTGCTATATACCTACCTAGCTTTCGGGATTTAAGCTTTTGGAAACAAATATTTTTCTGAGAGTTGCGGCAATTGTTAATTCACACTACGGCAATCCTGTAAGAGCTTTAAATTAAAGATAGCTTAGGGGGCGTCCATAAATTACGTGAGGTGTTTTTTTAAATTTTTTGACCCCCCCTCCCCCCCTGGTGAGATGTTGTGAGATTTTATTCAACCCCCTCCCCCACCCCTCAATCTCACGTGAGATTTTTCAAAATGTGAGTTTCTTACGTAAACGCGTTGGATTGTTATTGTAAAAAGAAAAAAAAAATTGCTTCGTGCTTTTATTTACGACTAGTTAAGACTATTAATCAATATTGCTGAGAGTTATAAGTGTAATACAAATTTAACAATAGAATACTTAAATCGTAACTACTGTGATTAAAAAAAATAATATCTACTCTAATTGAGTCCATGGAGAATCATGCGCGGTCTCAAGAGAAACTATTGGAACCAACATGTCCATATGATTTTCAGTAAAATCATCTGCTCCTTCAACTTCGCTCTGATCTAGCCACTCTAAGCCGTTGGCACTTGCGCACAGTAACTCATTAGCTCGTCTTGTGACAATCCGTGAGGGTCGCACTTTGCGGAACATACGCGCTTGCTTAGCTGGTGCAATGTGGGCTGCTCGCCTGTGCTCTGCAGCTCTTGTGATAGATGCAAAGTAAATACCGCATGTACTGCAGCATCTTTTCTCTAAATCATCACGTACACTTGGGCAATAGAGATCATAAGGCGTGCTGATGAAGGCATTCAGCGGTTGAATCGGTAGGCAGTGGCGTATTAGAAATGGAGCAAATGACTTTCCGTCATGCTCTTTAAAGTCCGGAATTGTCAAATGTCCATCAACCTGAGTGATAGGGTACGGAGGTGGCAGAAAACGGTCGTGAAGAATCATATGCAGATCACTCCGGCGTGGCATGCAGCACTTCTGGTAATCGCATTTCACAACCTAAAAAAAAATTAAAAACAATTTCCCTTTGTAACTCTTAATAAAAATTTATTGACGTCGCTCGTTAATGTATGAATGAAATTATTTTCTTTCGAACGAATTAGTGAATTATCTTAATCGTATTACGATTACGCTTAAGATTGAATCTTATACTACGTTTTCACCAAAAATAAATCCGAGATTTAAGGCAAGAGATTTAGAATAAATCCTGAAGTGTTTTCACCAAAGAAAATGAGATTTATTTGACGTTTTCACTCTGTCTTGTCATTCAATTGTCAATTTGGACAAGCGAAAAAAAATTGCATTGGGTAGTAAACAGGAAAAAAAAACAGATATTTCTATTTTGTGTTGATTGTCAATGAAGAAAGTGGGTGTTCATAGGTGCGTTCTACAAAATAAGGTTTGTTTGTTTTGCAAATCTTCTGATTGCAAGAAGATTTCAAGGAGATTTATTTTAAATCTTCATTTGAGGTGATTTATATTTGTATGGTAAATCTACGAGATTTAAAGGAGATTTATGGTAAATCCACTTAAATCCCGGATTTACCTTTGGTGAAAACGTAGTATTAAGCATGTACAATCTGGATTAAATGGACCAAAATAGTATAATTTTTTTTTGTTTCAATCAGAAAAAAAATTGCGTGATATTTGCCGAGACCCCCCCTCTCCCCAACGTAAGATTAGGTGAGATTTGACTCGACCCCCTCCCCCCCTTAAACATCTCACGTAATTTATGGATGCCCCCTTATTGAAAGGCAAATATCCTATCTTCCAGGTATAACTTCAACTCAAAAATTCGACATAATGTGCAAGTTTTATAAAAACTGCTAGATTTTTTTTTTATAAAGCGTTAAGTAAGTAAACAAGAGCCCATTTTCACAATACCTATTATTTGTTTTATCTGCTATGACCCTGGCCATAAATTGTTTCGAAACATTGCGTCTTTCTGAGTCAAACGCTTAAATAAAAAAAAAAAAAAAACGGAATGTAGGTAGGTAACTAACATATGACAAACATTGTTTCTTCGTAAAAACATTTTTCACTTTTTTATCGTTGCTTGTTAAAAATATATGTATGTCCACGAAAATGTTCTAAAGCTAAGTGTACACGATTGGTAGATCTTACAATATTGTCAGATCTGTCAGTGAAAAATATGCTTACAATTTCTTACAACCTTGTAGTCTTACAATTGATTGTCAGAAAATGTGTCTGACAATTAATTGTTAGATCATTGTCTGACAACTAATTGTAAGAAATCTGACAATCATGTGTACGCTAGCTGTAGAACTTATAATCTTGGAATTAATTGTCAGAAAATGTATCTGACAATTGTAAGACGGTAAATTGTAAGTTACCTACATACCTATTTGATAATCGTGATGTACACACACAATTTATTGTCAAGCCTGCCAATTTTTATCGTTGTCTGAAGTTTCTGACAATGAAGAAATTATAAGATGTACATTTTTTAGCATTTTAAAATTTTTGCATTGTCAGACAATTTGCAGCCAATGTTCAACTGAAGCAGTTTCCATAACTAACAAAAACTGACAATTAGTTGTGCGTATACACGGTTGGTAGCAAATCTACCAATCTCTTACAATTAATTGGTAGGTATTTACCCAGCTATCTAAAAGTAAATTGTCAGCTAACATCTGACAATAAGTTGTAAGAGATTGGTAGATTTTCTACAAACCGTGTACACACACAACTTAATTGTTAGCTCATTGGTAGACATTGTTAGGTCCGACAATATTGTAAGACCTACCAATCGTATACACTTACATAGCTTAACGCCCCAAAAACAAAAAAAAATCATTACGCCACAAAAGGTCTGTTTACCTAATTTATTCCACAAACTTTCATAGTTTTAGGTGTGTTCAGAAGCAATTCATTAAGAAAATTGCTTTAGTACGATACTAGTTAAAAAATAATGAAAAATAACAATAGAGTTAGTAAACTACTTTAAAGTTAGCAAATTGCTAAGTAGTATCATACTAATACCTTAATAGGGGTGCAAAATTTTAAACAGCTTAGTATTAAGATATTAACTTAACAATTTGCATACTTTTTAGTAGATTACTAATTCTTTCTTAATTTTAAGCATTTTCTAACTAGTATCGTACTAAGGCTATTTTTTTAATAAATAGAACACCTAATGTATTGGCAATTCATGCCAAAAACTAAATAAACAGACCTGTTTTGATGTTTCTAAATGTCAAAGAGTCATATGAAGTTGGCACGATACTAAAAAAAAATAAAATATGTATTCAAAAATTTTAACTTTAATAAAAGGGTAGAAAAAGTATGATGCTAAACTCAATTAAAATTTGAAATATTGTCGTCATACTAAAAGAGCTTCAACATCGTACTAATTCGACTAAAATTTTGCGTCAGGCTGTTTAAAATTTTGCGCCAATAATTCTAGAAATTTTAAACTTTTCGCGGACGGGGTCAGCCCGACGTTTGTGGACTACAAACGTAGGTGGCCACGAAGATTGAAATTTCTTCGAAACGTCGCGTGCGTCGGGAAGAATAAATGTATAAATATTTCTTATAAAATTAACGTGGAAGTTCCGAAAAGTCTTTAAAAGTTGAAAACAATTCCCGAGAGGTTTCTTTTTTGAATTTTTTTTTTTTATAAAAATCATTTAATGAACTAAACTAAAAGAAAATTCTAACTTTAATTTGTATTTTCGAATATACATACATACATAGTACATACTTTTAAAATGAGAGTACAACCCTTTCGACAAGATTTGTGCGAAAAATCTGTTAAATCTGTTGATTGCTTACCAAAATAATCCTCGTTTTAGATGTTAAAGGTAGGGTGCGTTTTTATCTGAATTTATGGACGTTGTATATGTGTTAATTTGTCAAAAGGACATACATACATTGGTATCTCTTTACTAGGTACCAGAAGAATTAAATTTAAATGAAGACGGTATAATTGTTCGTCTATAATTTTGCAGCTAATTCTGGTTAACGAAAACCTCCCCCTCCCCGTCCTACCCACGAAATTTTTAACCTAAATATTTTCGTATCAGTTTACTGTATCTGTAACTTTTAAAATATTTATTTCACTTCGAGCTATATTTATCTCGTAATTTGTTAGTTTCGCTTGACTTACTTAACCCAACTTTTGATAAAAGATTTTTTCAAGTTTAATGAATAAGTACCCCTGAAAAATTTCAAAGGTAGGTATCTTTAAGGACAAAAGTAGTTTACTTACTTTAGATGTCACAATATAGTTTAATGAGGGAAATATAATTCAAGTTCAGCTAAGTGTTTTAAACTTGTGCAATTTTTCTTACACTTCCAAAGCAAAATATATTAAAATACTATAAAGACAAAAATATTGCGACAAAGCCAGTTTTATTTGTATTCAAGTTTTTTCTTTTCTTTGTGTTTTGAAAAAATCTCCAAGAATTTCTTCATAAGAAAGTTATACGTGACACATGTGTAACTAAAGAAGCAAGACCATTGAGGCGTTCCTGTCCCACAGCATTTCGAAAATTATTCTCCTTAAAGTAGAAAATGATATTTCCGGAATTGTAGTTGTCAAGGGTTATACTGCCAAATCTTGTAAGATCGCGTTAACATTTTTGAATGTTTTATCATTGATTTATTAGCGTGTTTAGTTTCAAACATTACTAATAAATCTTCGAAGGCATTTTGGATGTTCCTATTGCATATTCATTGTCTTCACATTTGAACTTCCGAGATAAAATTTGCTTCAGTACAATCCATAAAACTCCTAGAGATCTTCGTATTTCTTTTTTATGGATCGGCCAAACAGAATTCCAAAGAAAACTTTTCTTTTATCTATTGGTTAAGTTTATAAAAACCTAATTTTTCCTAAAGATATACTTCGAAAGCCCTTAATGATATTTTCGCAACATCAAGCCTTTTTATTTAACTACCTGTTCTCAGATCACATTAGTAAAGCTTGTCTGCATTTCAATAATTATTTTCACTTGATCGAGCGGTCCCTAGACGCTCAATATTATTGTGCAAAATATTGCAAAATATTGCACAATATTATTGGCTAGGCGCCACAGACGGTTCAATATTTTATCTAATAATTTAGTTGCCAACTGATACTTGTGGTTCCTCTAAAGCGGCCCCTAGACTATCAATATTATTGTGCAATATTTGATATTGCACAATATTATTGAGAGTCTAAGGCTCATATTGAAGGGTTGTGCAATATATTGTACAAAATCAAAATCCTTTTGATATTTATTGTGCAACCAAATTTATTGCATAGTCTGTGGATGTGTTTGCATAATATTTTGTCATTTGTTTTGAATCTTCGTAGTGATAACATCTCCCGGAATCAAATGTCGAAATGGCAAAGCCATTTCATTTAATAAATTTTGATGAGTAAACACGTTTCATCCATCTGCGTTTGTTTTTTTCTTTTTTTTTAATGAAATAGCAAGAGCAATTGCCACACAACAATAATCCATATCATCGAGCATGATGTTGAATCACAAATAAAGAACTGTCAAATGATTTATTGTGCGAAATATTGTTTAGTGTGGGGTACCAGTCAATAATATTGTGCAATATATTGTTCAATAATATTGATAGTCTAGGGACCGCTTAAGTACCACAACGTAGGTTCCACTTGATCGTCTACAACTGCACCACTTTTTTCAGTCAGATTTTTTTTCAATTCATTTTTT
Source organism: Philhelius festivus (assembly GCA_963931855.1). Taxonomy (NCBI): domain Eukaryota; kingdom Metazoa; phylum Arthropoda; class Insecta; order Diptera; family Syrphidae; genus Philhelius; species Philhelius festivus. Next base: position 11,097,178 of record OZ007557.1, on the reverse strand, counting down.
TTTATCAAATATTGGACAATAATATTGAGCGTCTAGGGACCGCTTTAAAATATGAGCAGAGAACTATATAAAACCAAAATCTCAAATTCACTGTAAACTTTTATTATTTGTATATTTTATTTCATTATGTGCATTCTAAGAAAGTTTATGTAGGTACCCGATAGAATAAATAAATATAACAACCAGCGACGCGACGGCTTCCAACAAGGAAATCAAACAATGCGCCTATAGGTATTCAAGTATTCACTTTTGCTTTTATAAGCCTTCCTAAACGAACTTCATTTTCACATGAAGTTAAATTGAATTTCAAAACAAATATCGATGATTCCTTTCACTTAATTACCCTAAGGAGTGTGTCATTCTCATTCTGACGATTCGGAAAACTACCTACCTTTCTTTGGTTTAAGGCTTCGGCCACGAACTGAGCGACGCAAAAAAATTAAAACATTAAATTATATGGAGGTGGCCACATAAACCCTGAGCGACTTGTGATTGTTTTAAGCGGCAGAGCGACGTCGCTCAATATAGTGAGCTTCCGACTTCTATAGTTATTACATCTTTAAATCAAAAATTCACGAAATATAACTTACCTAAGTTTCTTCACTCTACAAAGGTTTGAAAATCGGCAATTTGTGTTTTACTTTAAGTTCACTTTAAAAACACTCAATTTCTTTTAAAATCTATTAAAAATTGTAGGCACGTGATAAATCTTTCAACCCTTATATCACTCGACACTATCTTAAAATCTTAACAACTTTCCAACTAGAGACCCAAACTCTTACTATCACTTTTCAGTTCTTTGAATTTATTGAAAAAGAAAATTTTACCTACTAGATATTCAAAGCCAGCACTAAAAAAAATTTCTTAAAAAAAAAAACAATAAAACTGATGTCACATCACACATCCAATTTCAATATCCTAACTGCTCTTTGCAAAGTCGACAAACATTAATTAGGCTAAGCATCGAATGCAGTTTATTAAAGACTCAGCTATTTAAACAAAAAACAATTTATTGCCAAACTCAAACACTCAAAATGTCGAGTCGGTATTTCGATTGCCTTGCAGTTCAGTCATCCATACCCATGTCCGACCGAATACCCTTAAGGAACCCACACTTAAAACAGCATACAGCATATCGGCACAATACTGCTTCTTTGGAATTAATATTGTTATGGTTTTAAAATTAAAAATTCCAATTGCAATGAGATTCGAAATATAACACCCCAGAGCCAGACACCACTTCTTGAAAAACTTATGTGTGTTACACTCTGCGTCACTGAGTTGAGGTTTGGTTATTTTAATGATAAAAAATAAATGTATGTATGTAGCCAGATGTGGATCTGCGGACCTTACGAGTAATTTAATAACCTCATTCTTAATTTTAAAAATTTTTCTAACTTGTATCGAACTAAAGCAACTTTCTTAATTAACTGCTTCTGAAGACACCTAAAACAATGACAGTTCGTGCAAAAAGCTAATGTCATTTTCCATTGGTCGTCCAGAAACGTCTGGAAGCGTCCAGAAGTCTTCTCAAACCATTCCATTGACAAAAAAATACTCTTCTGAGAAGAGAATTTCGCTTCTCGATTTCAAGTTAGAATCCACTCAAGAAGCACTAATATACATACCCAAATGTCAAAAGCAACTATTGCAGATTTTCACCAACGCGACGATTAACTCATACAAAGGAAAAATTTCAAAGTTGAGTAGAAGTAGTGAACACCGTTCCATTGGATTTCAGAATGAGTGAATCCTTGAGTGAAAACAATGGAAAACGACATAAGTAAACATACCTTGTTTGAAGTTTGTAAATGTCAAAGAGTTATATGAAGTTAGCACGATACTAATAAAAAAGCTATCTGATGATTTCAAATTTAATAAAATGCTACTGAAAGTATGTTTAATCTAGTATCATACTTAAACAAATTTAAGATTTATTCGACTAAAATTTTGCGCCAGTAACTTTAAAAAATGTTAAAATGAACATCAACAACATGTCCGACTTTCTATCTCTATCATCACTAAGTGATGATGTGATTGCAATATTAGATTTTACAAACACAAATATACGAAAACTTTGGAATTTGTCTGGGTCTGTTTGTTTGTTTAATGACATCTCGAACCGGAGAATTCTTCCGAATAATCGTTGTTCGTTTTTAAGTTATACAAAAAAAACACATGTATTTAATCCATAAATGTGTTGTGTAGGTGGTTTGAAGTTGAACTCAAAACCAAACCACCCGATAAGTGGAACGAATTGGAGTTGACAAAAACAAATTAAAAAATAATTTATGAATGTCAGGATTTTTGGGCAATATTAAATATGAAAGGACCTATAAAACTGAATTGAAATACTCAGTTACACTATTTTTAGTAGTACCGACAAATTTCGTTATTGTACACAAAGAGGCTGTACAATGTTATGTACACATTTTGTTTATTTTCCTACATTAAAACGGGAGAGTAAAACCCCCCCATCATTGTATGTACATACATATGTATGTATGTACATATGTACATATTTTTAAATAATTTAATTTATGGCTCAAATTTGAAACAGCCTTGTTTTAAGCCATTATATGATAATTAACTATTTGATTACTTTAAATCTTATTACTTTTTTGTTGCAAGTTATGCATTCGTGAAAAAAATCGAACTCGAGATTTTGATCAGACTTAACATTACGATGTCTGTCTCTCTGTCTGTAGTCAATTTTCTTTAAATTTTCCACTCTAAGGTTTTTTTCATAAAATTTTTTTCGAAATTTTATAAAATACAATTAAATAGGTATTATTTTTCTCAAAAATTGCTTCACAGATTTAAAAAAATCAGAAAATTTCATTTAGTTAAAGCTAGGAAATATTTGAAATAATAAAATGCACGACTTGGTCGCACGAACTTGCTCCTATGTAATAGACTAGGAATTTTGAAAACGAATGATATTAGAGAAAACTGTTCAGAAGGATAACATTTAGTTTTTAAACGCTTTTAGTAGTAAAATATAAAAACAGCATGCTATGCAAATATGAATCTAGGCAAGAACAAAAATTATAAGTCGTTTGAAGTAAAAAAATAACCTTTTATATACAAAATTTTTAAAACATTTTTAAGAAAAAAAAAATGGTACCTACGCCAACTTTAAGTTTTTATTACTATGCGAATTAAAATTAAATTTCCAAAAAAAATATTAAGCCGTCTTACAGATATCGTATTTTCCAAAAAAAAATGACTTTTTTCCCAAAAATTCAAAAAATATTTTCCGTAAGTTTTGAAATGCAATTTTTTTTTTCAACTTTTTGAAAGTATTTCTACAAAAAAAATTTGTCAAAACGGTTCTATGGTAGGTACAAGCTGTAATATCTTAATTTCAATTTTTTTTATTAAATTAAAGATCATAAGAATTTATTAAAAGAAAAAAAATTTTATCAAAGTTCTAGGCGCCGTTTTTTGAGAAAAATACGATTTTTGAAAACCATTTTTTAACATTTGTATAGTGGGTACCTTTATTTTTAGGTAAAATAATTTTTTTCTCACATCTTGAAAAACTTTTATTTGTCAAGTTAAAAAAAATCCAGCATGTGTTTTTCGAAATATTGAGTTCTGAAAAAAAAACAATTGAAATTATTTTTAAAAATCGAAAAAAATTTGTTTTGAAAATTTGAATACACAGTTCTATTTAAGTTTTTGGGGAGCTTTAGAAAAAACAAAATAATCAAAATCGGTGGTACCGTTTTTGATAAAATCAAAAATAAAAAAATGGTTCCATGGGGGGTACCCTCAATAACCATTTTTCGGGAAATTTTTTTCAACCATCACCTAGCTTTAGCTAAATGAAATTTTTTTGTATTTTTATTTTTTAAATCTGTCAAACAAATATTTATAAAATTTTGAAAAAAATTCATATGACAGTTACCGTTATTTTGGTCTTAAAAAATAATAAAAGGTGTGGAGGGAAAAATTAAAAATTATATGTACCAAGTTTAAAGAAAATCTGCCGAGCCGTTTAGGCTGTAGTGGAACAGACAGACAGAATTGCGAGACCCACTTTTATAGTCCTCGCTATCATCGTAATGTCAACTTTGATCAAAATCTCGCGTTCGATTTTTTTTCCTAATGCATAACTTGCCTTATAAGTACCTATAAGTCACAAGTAAAAATCCGAAAAGTGGTTATTAATATGGTAACCGTACCTCGCTTAGAACCATTTTTTGTTCTTGATTTTCTCAAAAATAGCACAACCGATTTTGATCTTTTTTTTATACCAAAGCTTCCCAAAAGTTTAGATTGTAGGTATTGTGTATTTAAATTTTCCAATCAAACTTTTTTGGATTTTTAAAAAGATTTTGAAATTTTATTTTTAAAACTTAATATAATAGACGCTCGCTATAGTGAGTCTCGTTCGAGTGAACTATCCAATATAGAGAATACATACAACTTTATGCAGGGTACTCTAAATAGTAAAAAGTACTGAGATCTAAAAGTACGCCAAGTTCTTACTTCATGAAGGTTTAATACCGAATACTTAAAGTAGAATAATATTGAAACAGCTACAATGTAATAGAGAAATTTTATTATTTAATGATTACTGAATAAAATTTGATGGGTTCACTTGTCAAGTTTTTAAAACCTTTCGAATTGGGCATAAAAAAAAACTTGCCTAAATAATAAAATTTTTCTATTACATTGTAGCTGTTTCAATATTATTCTACTTTAAGTATTCGGTATTAAACCTTCATGAAGTAAGAACTTGGCGTACTTTTAGATCTCAGTACTTTTCACGGCTGACTTGTTACACAAAGGTTTTTGTATAGAAGAACTTGGCTCTTTTTTTAACATTTATGTTTTTGGTCTGATCTCACTCCTTTTTGCAAAGATTTTAATGTTTTGCCATGTAAAAATCTCGAAAGATATAGAAAAATAGAAGGGTGAAATAGAAGGTAAAATCAACTTAGTTTATAGCTTCCTATTTTTTGTTTGGTATATTTTCTTTTTGTTATTGGTTGTTTTGATTTGCGCTTCAATTGTTTCTTCTTGTCCTGGCAAGATACCTAACACTAACATACTTACTTTAATGTTAAATACTAGTACCTACATCCGCTCAAAGCCATAAAAAAGCAATAATTGTTGAGGATGCGATGATGTTTTTGTTGCAATTTTAACTCCTTTTTTTAAATGAAGGTAGACCACCAATTAACAGCCTAATTAGTGGTTTTATTATAGTTCACATCACAGTTAAGAGTTTTTTTTATGTAAACTCATAATTTTTTCAGGTATATGCAAATGTTTTCTTTTTTCATTCATGTTAACATAACATAGAGTACCAAATCGAGCACTCTAGTTCTAAGAAAAGTTATGAAATTTCAAAATGCATGTATAGTTTCAAAATGACAATAAAAAGACACTTCGAATGAAAAATCTTAGATTTTCTGTTTTTCGCTTTGAATGTACATTAAGCTATACCCTTCCACCAAACTTCATCATTCTACAGCAGTCGGAAGTGCTCCTTTTTCTCGGAAAGTGGGCGGATACCACGCCCCCTGAATGGAAAACCTCAATTTTTATCTTTGGTCCTTTATATAACATTTGAGCCCTACCGTTCTACCAAATTTCATTGTTCTGCTGCAATTGGAAGTTTGCCATATATAATTTACATCAGTTCTGAAGAAGTGGGCGGATACCACGCCCCTGAATGAAAAACCTCAAATTTTATATTTTTTTCTTTGTATGCAATTTAAGTTCTGCTACTTTACCAAATTTCATCGTTTTACAGCAGTCGAAAGTGCTCCATTCAACCAACACCAATTCGGTGAAAGTGGGTGGATACCACGCCCCCTGAATGGCAAATCTCAATTTTTATTTTTGTTCCTTTGTATGCAATTTAAGCCCTACCGCTATACTAAATTTCATTGTTCTACTGCAATCAGAAGTTTGCCATAGATAATTTACATCAGTTCTGATGAAGTGGGCGGATACCACGCCCCTGAATGGAAAATCTCAAATTTTATATTTTTTTCTTAGTATGCAATTTAAGCCCTGCCACTTTACTAAATTTCATCGTTTTACAGTAGTCGGAAGTGCGCCATTCAACCAACACCAATTCGGTGAAAGTGGGTGGATACCACGCCCCCTGAATGGAAAACTTAAATTTTTATTTTTGTTCCTTTATATGCAATTGAAGCCCTACCGCTCTACCAAATTTCATTGTTCTACTGCAATCGGAAGTTTGCCATATATAATTTACATCAGTTCTGAGGAAGTGGGCGGATACCACGCCCCCTGAAAGGAAAACCTTGGTGTTTATTTTTGGTTCTTTATATGCAATATAAGCCCTACCGGTTCACCAAATTTCATCGTTTTACAGCAGTCGGAAGTGCTCCATAATACGATGTCGGGAAGTGCTCCAAAATTCGGAGAAAGTGGGCGGATACCACGCCCCCGGAATGGAAAATTTCAAATTTTTGATTTTTTCCTCTGCTTGCATGACAAGACCTAACGTTGTGCAAAATAACAAGATTATACGATGTCGGGAAGTGCTAAATAATTTTGATGATCTATCAGTCAGTCAGTCAGTCAGTTACGGTTTTTGTGATTTTTGAGGCCTTATATCTCAGGAACCGCTTATGCTAGAAAATTGAAAATTGGTGAGGCGCCTGTGCCTCACTACCTTAGCAAATATTTGGAGTTTTAAGTTTCTGACTTCATTGGTACTAAAGATAGGGAGGGGTCAAAAATCGCCTGAGTTTGTTCCTGTAAAAAGGGTGTAGTGCCAGAACTTGGCTGGGCACTACCGTGCCCTTTGATCTGCTTCTGCTAATTAGTGTTTTAGTTCTGATTTTTGGAAAATTTTTGTTAATGTTTGTAAAATTGTATGTAAAATTGTTTGTAAAATGTTACTATACTCTGTCCAATAAAAATATGCAGTGTTTCATTCATTTCGCATTCTGGCTACAGTGAATTGCATAAATCTGTCCTTCATTAAAGCTCTCACAGGGTTATCGTAGTGTTGATTTTAAATGGAAACTTTTTTTAAAGCTCTAAAATCAAAAGCAGCTCAACAGAAACCCAAGGAAAAAAAACTGAACAAGTTACGAAATGAACAAGGGTAACTCTGAACGCACATCAATATTTAATGGGGGTTGAAATTGAATAGCACCAACAGCCATAGACCACAGCAATTCAGTGCACACTCAGATGTGCGACAGATGCAAATTAATGGGCGCACAAACACTTTTTTATGGAGGAGTTCTTTCAATTTAGTATGGTGCAAAAATATAGAACGCTACTGATTTTGAAAAAGCTCTCCCATAAGACGTGTACAGTGCACTGAATATTTTTATTGGATGAAGTGTAGTTTTGATTAAATGCAGCTTTGAAAAACTTATAAAAATTCTCTGGAATTCTGGAAATAATAAACATGCTTGATTTTTATTACTTCCCTATATCGAGCGTTTACTGTATTTTGAAAAACCTATGCTCGATATTTTTAAAACTTTGCCATTGAAAGTTTTTTTAATACAATCTACAAAATATGAGAACAAAAAATTTATTTTATCTAAACATAACGATACCCACCATGCAAATGTTAAAAAATAGTTTTCGAAATGCAAAAAATTTTTTTTTTTTTTTTTGAAATTTAATTTTTATTCCTACAGTAATATAAATTTAAAGTTGGCGTTCCAAAATATATTCTTAAAAATGTTTTAAAAAATTTGTATATAAAAGCTTCATTAAAAAGAAAAACGCTACAACGAACGATTAATAATTTTTGTTATTGCATAGACTAATATTGAGAAATGCCATGGCATCCTGTTTTTAGCTCCAGCTACCAAGGACTTGTTTTAGTCATTTAAAAAAAAAATAATTTTATGATTATGAACATTTTTCTCAAGTAACATTAATTTTTAAAAATTTTAGTCTTTTACATAAGTGCAAGTTAGTGCGATCCAGTCGTACATTTTATTTTTAAAATGAATTGCTTCTAAACACACCTAAAACAATGAAAGTTCATACAAAAAAGTTTGCAAATTTCAATGAGTAAGCTCGATACTAAGTAAGGCGAGCTAAATTCATAATGGAATCGTATTCGTAGCATAAAAAAACATTTAGAACTTTATTATCAAAATAATGTCCTAGCAAAATATCACAACTTATAACCTTATACCTTCATATGGCTGGATACATATTGCATTTATTAGTGCAAAATAGCCGGATACTGGAACTAAGAGCATAGTTTTTATATTAGGAATACTCAATCTTCCTTAAATGTGAAGTTTGAGACATAAAAAGTTCGGCGTCACTTTAAAATCTATTATCCTGACACCTGCAAGGACAGTGTAAGACCACCAGCCTTGTCACAAATTCCATGGTAATCGGAATCTTCTTACAAATCCAGAAAAAAGTCATCACAAAACCCATCGTAGTCGAAAATCTCATACAAATTGCCCATAAGAACGGATTTGGTGATAGTATACCCCAACACGCAGAATTATAAGTATATTTTCAAAAAAACACTATTGAGAATAATTTATGTTTCTGTTTTTTTTTTTTTGTATACTTCTCCTCCCTGGGAAAGGCAGCACACAAAATTCAGAGACACCTACAAAATATATCCTTATTGTCCAAACAGTTTTAAAGGATATTATTATGTTATTTATTAGGTATCATAAACATAGCCCAAAAATAAAAAATTGTTGTGAAAAAGGAAAAGGAGATACCTAACGACGATGCACATTGCCTTGGAAATCCTGAATAATACATTGGGTTTGAAAGATAAGATAAGGCATTCCACACAGGAGTAGGGTGGCTAAATGATTCTGCGTGGTTGGAAATCGGACTCATTTGTAAACTGAAGGACATTCTTGGAAATTCGATTATTGTGACCGTATATAAATGTTTTTTTTTTTATTATTTATTCACAGGAATTACAAACGTTCGCCGTCGAACGCCAGGTAGTAATGAATAAGGTACTATATATAGCTAGTTTTTTTTTTATTAAATTAAAAGGTAAATAAAACTTATCTCATAAAGAATCATCATCATCCTTCCTATGTATTCAATTTATTTAGGTTATTTGTTTTTATTGTTCAACAAGGATATTCTGAATGTGTTCTGTGCGAGTGTATGCATACATTTTTTTTAAATTAAAAAAAAATGTTTCGCTGAATTTTCAATGGCTCATTAATGATGTCATTTATGCTAAATGGCAAACATCCGAAAGATCCAATTTTTGATAACTTCAAGGGGTTGGGTAAATTGCGGAATATTGACTTAAAGAAGCAACTTAGCCAAAACCCATAAGAAAAATTATGACGGGGTCTAATCCAAACCATGTATTGTAAGATGTTACGGTTTTCCAAATAACAAGTGACTCGAACTTGAAAAGAGCTATTCACATGTGAAAATCAGAAGCTTCTGCGAAGTTTGGCTCCCGAAGTGATTTTACTGAACTTCGGCCAAAACGCTTAAATAGATCGATTGATGGCGATATTTCAGAAACCAAGCCTAAAAAAGTTCATAACATTCTATTGATTAAAATATAAAATGCACGACTGGATCGCACGAACTTGCTCTTATGTAAAAGTACTTTGGAATTTAAAATACATTTTATAAATTTAGAGCATGGATTTAATGAGAAAAAATATTCAAATGCATAGAATTTCCGGAAAAAGTATGAATTTATGTAAACAAAGTTTAAAAATCATTTATTATTAACGTAATTTTTTATATAACAAATTTCTCTAAAAAATTTCGAGGACAAAATTTGGGATGCCAGTTTTAAGTATTTAGGAGTATATAGACTTTAGGAAATAATTTCAAAAAATAATCGTTCACACCTTTTAAAGATATTAATTTTTCAAAAAAATAAAAATTGAATTTTTTTTTTTCAAAAATCCCAAAAAATATTTTTTCGAATATTTTTATATACAATATTATATTAAACTTCAGGGGGCTCCTGCTGAAAATTTTTGGTTAAAATCGTTGTAGCCGTTGTTGAGAAAATCGAAAATAAAAAAAAAAAAAACGGTTCTATGACAGGTGCCGTTAATAACATTTTGCCCCAAAATTTTTTTTCCACCCAAAATATAGTCCATGTCCATAATATTACACTTATTTTACGTTTACGAGATAAATAAGATTTTGTATTACGGGTGTATGGGGGTACCGTTAGTTTTAGAGCTAAAAAAAATTTCAATTTCCCCTTTAGGAAATCACCGAAGACCCTTAAGTACCGAGTTTGAAGATATTAGCTCTAGTGGCTTAGGCTGTAGATCGAGGTACAGACAGACAGACGGAATTGTCGGACCCACTTTATTTGTCTTCGCTATCATCGTTATATCAACTTTGATCAAAATATCGAGTTCGATTTTTTTTTTCCAAATGCAGAACTTGCCCTATAGTACCTATTACGCAAGTAAAAACGAAACTTTCTGTGAGGTTTTTTCTCAAAATATTTGTGTCCAAAGTGAATTTTTTGTATATCGACCTAAATTCAAGTCTTCCGATGTAGATTTTTCTGTTGTCAATGATGAATAGAGAATTAACAGACCTTTCCTTGGATGTGCCAATCTTTGCAAATCTCGTAAAAAATGTTTTTTGAGACTTTTGGAAAATTTTTAGTTCATGACAAAACGTTCTCTTCAAAAGCAACCACTTTTCCAAAGTTACTCAAACTCATCGAGACATATGTACATACAGTCGACTCCGCTTATCTGCACTCCGCTTAACTGAAAATATCGGATATCTGAAACAATACATCTATCACCGATTTATTTTGTACTCTTTTCCAAATAAATAGGTTCGCTTAATTGGAACTCCGTTTAAGTGAACACTCCTTTTATTTGAAACAATTTTTTCCCCCAAATAAACAGTTTGTATTAAAATAACTCCGCTTAAGTGCAACTTAGAACGTGTCCAAAAATTTTCAAACGAACACACATAAGATTTTACATTTGAAGTTACAATATGAAGTTACATTATCACCCTTCCATCAGTCATTCCAATCGTCACAGTCGTATTTTTACCTGAAATTTGAATTAAATGCAAATCGTCGGCTGGATGCTTTCTTGTTCAAAAGGCCATTTTTTACGAAATCGAGTTAGGTATGCAGTCCTCGTAATTTTGGGACGCTCTTTCATTTGGAGCAAACCATTTTGTTCTATCTCTTTTAGTTTTCAATTTACAGAGAACTGTTTTGTTCAATAAGACACTTTTTTAACGATTTTTCAATTCATTTTTGTTCAATAAACTGCTTTTCATCTTTTTTTGTATTATATTGAACAATTGTTAGTATATTAAAAAAAAAATGCATAATTTCTATCTTGTACAATATCCATACATATAAATGACTTCCTCGTTGATTTTAATTTATAACTTAAGCCTAGTACTCACCTAGCGTGAAATGAAAAATTAATACGTTCCAAATTACACGCGAAGAATAAAAATGAAAATAGAATACACTTTTCCACGTGAATTTTTGATACTCACTTTGAATGAAAAAAAAAATGACAATTATTTTTAAACTGGTTCGTTCTTTCTGTTTATAAATTTTCATTTTTTGTTTTGAAACAAAATATTCAAATCAACTGACAAATGTCACAGTTTTCCACGTTGCCTTAAACTTTTTGCTGATGGTTGCACATTGAGAAATGAAAATCATAGCGTGAAAAAAGTTGTGGAACATATTTGTTTTTCCAATCCACATTTTACATAGTACTCACCTCTCGTTGCGGATTTCATGCCAGTGAACTAGCAGTCACTTTTATATGAAATTTTCATTTTCACCTGAACTGAGTACTAGGCTTTATTCAAAATAAAATAAAAACAATTTCTGTAGCTTGATTTATAAACAAAATTGTCAAGGCTTTCAGAAAAAAAATAATACCAATCAAATATTTTCTTACATACACAAAAACTTTTAATTTGAACTTTAAAAATCGATTTCCCAACATTTTGAAAAATGGACATTGAACAAGATAGCATCCAGCCGACGAAATATGCATAAAAGTAAATATAATTTGAAAACAACTCCGCTTAAATGAAAAAGAGTTGCATTTATCCGAAGTTCGCTTAAGTGCAACAAGGTTGCAGTTATCCGAAGTTCGCTTAAGTGAAAAATCCGCTTAATTGCAACGATTCTTTTGGATTTTGGGGTTGCAGTTAAGCGGAGTCGACGTACATATAAAAAAAGGTGTCAACGGCCTTGGCTCTGATGAAAGCATCGCTTCCCATCGATCAGCGAAATCAAGCATCATTGCGCGCGGTTAGTACTTGGATGGAGGACCGTTCAAATACCAACCGTGTGCTGTTGACATGTGTCAAAGACAATTGCATGTAGCTGTCAGAAATTTCACAAATAAAGCACTTCAACGTAGTTCCGCGGGTACGTTAAAATAATGTCGGAGAAAAATTCCCAACAGCTGTTCGGAAGAATACCTCGAAACAAAAATCTTCCGAATCGTACAAAATCGGAGAAATTTCCGCCGAATGTGTTTGGTTGTAGATATTTCACAAACAAGACCTTGTAAGAGGTTGCGATTTTCAGAGTACCTAGTTATCTTTGAAATTTCAAAATATTTGTATCCAAAATGATTTTACTGATTCTTGTCTGCAAAATTCATCATTTTTTCAACCTTGCCCAAACTCATCGAGCCATACATGAATGGAAAGGTCCATTCAATTTCTTTAAACGCACCCAAGCCAAAATCTTCTGCGTGGTCTGCTTCTCTGCTATTTGCTTCCAAAGTGATTTTCGACCCCAAACTACCTAACAATATCTTCGGGTGTCGATATTTCCGAAACCAGACTTTGTAAGAGGTTGCTGTTTTGAAAATACCTTGATAGCTATCCACAATTTTTAATACCAGAAACTTTCGCGAGACTTGGCTCTCGAAATATTTGTATCCAAAATGATTTTACTAATTTTTGAAAAAATCGTAGACTAACCTCTTGTCTACAAAAGTCATCATTATTCAACCTTATCCAAAATCATCGGGACATATATTAATGGAAGGGTCTATTCAATCTATTCTATTTCTTATTTATTTGGGCCTTTGGGGACACTCTCTTTATTGGGTTAAGGTTAGGTTAGAAAGTGCGTGCACAGCCCAGAAGCTGTTGCGTACACGGAGGCATATTGGTCCATTGTGATCCCCTATTAATAGAAGTAGAGATGCTCCTAACTAATGCCTTATGTAGAGTGGTTCATTTGCGAAACAGTCTGTGCTTACAATAAATTTTCTCATATTTGCCATTGACACCAGTGGTACCACTTTACATCAATTGAAGTAGATCTACTTCTTTTTTTCAAAATATTTTAAAATCTACTTCCTACTTCGCTCCATCAGCAAAATACTGAAATCTACTTCGTTTTAAAAATCTCCGTTTCAAACTACTTCAATTTTACAAAATAAAGCCCAAATCTACTTCTTTTTCTCTATTGCACTCTTAGTAGTAGTACGTAACATCATAATTACCATAAAATAAAAGAACTTCAACACAATACAAATCCACAAATGAGTAATTTTATACGAAATTCCGTTAAAATTAAAAGAAATCTATTGACAATTTTAAATATTTAATAATATTTATTTAAGAAAAAAAATGTTTGTATGCGATATTTTTTCTAAAAGGAGGTAAAAATCTACTTCGATTTTTCTCAATTTACTTCACTTTTTTCCTCAAATCTACTTCGACTTTTTTTCCGGAAGTGGTAACGCTGATTGACACCTGCGTTAGATCGTCCAGTTCTCTAACAAACCTGTTTCCAAAGTTACGTAGGCGATTTATTTGGAGGTTCGGACAGTCGCAGAGCAGGTTTCAATCACCTCGATATCCTGACAGCTCCTACATAAATCGGGTGCAAATGCACCCATTCTAGTGGCCATTGTGCCAATGGCGCAGCGACACTTTCACTTTGATTTCGACGTATGGACAAATATCAAAATTACGTATTTTTGACATGTTAGATTAAATTTTTTTTCGAGTGTTTTCAATGTTGTAGAATTATTTTTTTCAAATAACTTCACCATTCGTGTATGAAAAACAGTTTAAAAACTAACAAATCTTGTATTTTACGGTTTCTTTTGCACGCGCGCATTAATTGCGTGATTAGAATGATGATGATCAGTACAGTATCACTACATCAATGTTGCCTTACGTAGCACTTAAAATATGTAGTACCCTATTTAAAAATTCAATCAAAATTTATAACTTGTGTTTTTTCAAACCTATTTCGTGTTTGATGCGGAAGGTCTTGAGTTCGATTCTCAGCCGCTGCAAAAAAGTTTTTCAGGGGTGTACTGCCTCTTGTGATAAATTGACAAATCCTCTAAGAGTATATCTCCTGTCATGGAAAGTGCTGCTCATTAGCCGTTCGGAATCGGCAGAAAATTGGAGGTCCCCTCCATTCCTGGTAACACGCAAACAGAAACGGTTGAGAGTTAAGTCACTAGGTCCTGGTTCACTTCGAGCTGTTGCACCACCAACTTTTAGTTTATTTCTCTAAGTTAAGGTGCTAAGCACATAGTTTTGGTGAGGCTCATGTTACCTTTCCAGACGATGTTTTTTTATATTTTTTGTCGCATAATATTTTATTATAGAGGATCAACACACAATTGTACTTCGTTTCTGTTATAGCGTTTCGATTATTCACCTTAGATTCAGTTTGCCCTTGATGATCCTTTCTGAAAACTACAAAATTTTCTTTGATTCCTAACTCTTGTAATACCTTAAAAAATTTGTGTAAGCTCAAAACCGTCAAATGTTTGGATCGATTCATCACTGCTCTTTTGCGATGCTGATGCAATGTCAATCGATTATTTCTTTTACGTTAAAGAACACTTTTTCAATAATGGACATGGAAGACAAAATATATAACTGTTGTTAAATATGTTCATGTTGTTTAATTTTCATTTGACTCCGCCATCAAATAGCTCGATCACCGGATCCAACAACCAATCAGGATTTTTCTCGATGCTTCTCTGTTTAATTACTGCACATCAGATCAGCTGCATTTACTACCCCATTGAGTACAATGTGCATTTAAAATTACAAAAGATTATATAAACTTCATTAATTTTTTTTTTCGAAATAAACAATTAACATAATTTCCTTAAAAATATTATTCGTGTAGTATTTTTTAACTTTTAATCAAATTTCGCTAATACTACCCCAATGTATCTTTTAAATCAAAAGATGGTCATCTTGATGTTAATTTTATTCAATACTCGTATTGTCTTGGAAATATGAAATGTTGTACGTATTTAAATTATATTCATTATAACAGTGACGTCCATTTACCATTGATATTTATTGGTAGACTTTGGCACTACCATCAAAACTACAGAATGTTCAACTCAGGCTTTGAAAAAAATAGAAATATTTTTATTTTAAAGTTACATAAATAAATTCTAAGTAATAAATGAATACTTAAATAAATAAATTCCAATGGTAATTAAAAAAAAGAACTTAAAATCGTACGTATGTATTAATATCTAAATAAATTTTATGCAATAAATAACAGTGTTTTTTGTAAGTTTATAAAACTTCCATTTATAATGTAACCATTAAAAGAATACATAAGCATTCGTTAAGTATATGATAATTCTTTAAAGCCTTAAACTAAGTAAATAATCATTTATAGTACAAAAGTAAAAGTAATTTTTCAAATTCTTGCAGGGCATACAATTTAACTGCAAATGGATACTAAATCAAGCACACTAATGATGGCTAATTACAAACAAAGTAAGTCTCTTTAACCATTAACTTCATGTAAAAACTATATTATTAATAGAATTAATGTCAAATTATGTATATTTAATTTTGTTCAGAATTTTGTAAATTTAACTTGAAAGTTTCTATGTCGTGGCAAAGGTGCGTGCTCTTTAAATCACCAGCAGAAATAGTTAGACCCTTTGGGTAGATAATTTTTATTTTCCTATAGAAAGATGATATCAAATCTACAGATAATTCTCCTAAGCTAGGAAAATGTACTTTATTTATGTGTTCAATAACTTTTGCAATAGATGTACTTGTTTGTTCACACGAGTAGCAAACAAATAACATTTCTTTGCTAATCACTGTGGGATAACTAGCTTTTTTGTGGACTTGAACAATGTGCTCCCTACATTTTTGTTCTTGACTGAAAGGCACTTTGCAAATATCACATACATATTTCAAGTAATTCTGACCGAAATTTTGTAATAATTTTAAGGTATTTAAATCCAAACAATCTGCAAGGCTCCTTTGACGACTTGGACATGCACAGATAGGCAGTTGAATATTATTGGATAAGGGAGGACAATTAAACATTTCATGACAAACACCACAACGATGAGGATCAGTTAAGCTTCGGCACAGGCGCATTCTGCCTGGGTGGGCACTTTCATGGTGTGCTGGCAAAATATGCAAACTGCACTTAAAATAACAGTGTATACATTCCACTCTTCGAGCTATTCGGAATAAAAAACGTTCATTCTTTAAAGCATGTAGGGCTGCAAAATGCGTTTTCAAATGCTCAAAATCTGAGCATTCAAAGTTGCAATTTCCGCAAATTGGAGTGAATTCGGGTAGAATAAGACAAGGTGGAAAAGTTGTTGCATCTGGTTGTTCAATTATTGACAGTTGTTGGTGGGGGATTATAAAATTAGTTGGTATTTGGCCTTCAAACTGCACTCCTTGCGGATAGGGAAGAGCTGTGATTCCAGGTGATATATAAAAGTTTTGTGACAAAATTTGTCCTGTATTGTTTGTTAGCACAGTAGTATTTGGTATAAAACTATGTTGAATGGAATGACTTCCATGAGGATTTTCCACTGTTAACGCTGAGATTGGTCTTAAAGAAATAACACTTGGTTGGGTAGAGTTCGTTTGGCTTTGCATGAGGTTTTCTAAGTTCACACACTTGATGGAACCTGATGGCGCTTCATTTTGAATTTCCTCGCACTCCGTTTTAATAACAACCTCTTGCTTTATTTTGATAGGCACATCTTCATTAGGTTTTATTTTTTTTGCTGTAGTTGTTCCAAAATCATGAGGCCGCTTTTCTCTTATTAATTGAGTTTCAATAGTGAAGGGCGATGTCGAAGTGACTATCGCTTTGTACAAAAACGGTGTCAATATTTCGTACCTTAATCTAAATGGTTTTGATTCATGCACTTTGGCATGCAGCTCTGCGTCTATGCTCGTTAATATTATTGCATCACATATAATACACTTTGGGCACAGTGTTATTTTGTGTTCTTTTTTTAAGTGATAAACTAATTTGTGTTTGAGAACTTTAAGACAACAAAAGCATGTATCTGTAGTTGTGAAAGTCATTTTCTTCTCACACAAAATAAAGGCTAAAGACATTTTATAGTGTAATTCATCCCGCGATACCCTTATAACAGGAACATCTCTTATATTGTGAAGTTGTTCAATGTGTTTAAGCATTCCAGCAGAAGTATGATGAAAAAAATTGCATACACCGCATATGTATACTTCTTGTTTATGCAGCATTTTGTGGTCTTTTATATCTTTCCATTTTGGATTATTATGCGTTATATCGCAGTGCGAGCAGGTATATTTGTCAGGTGGTGCATGTTCATCCATATGAGCATCTAAGGTACTTTCGTCTGATCCAACAAAAGGACATGATCGCCTAAGACATTTGTATCGCGGTAATCCATTAGCGATATACTGGGGGATTTCAAGTTCTTCAAGACACGTATCAGATAATCCTCCCCGCCATTCTCTTTGTTGGTTTTGCTGGAGCTTTGTGCTCAATTGTTGACGTAAAGCATCCGATAGTTTTTGAAACAATGGCAACCAATTAACCGAGTCTAATGCAACATCTTTTTCTTTGAAAATTGAAAATGATACATGCCCATATGCAATTTTTCTTTCAATTGTTGTCCTAAATTCCGGATGAAAGGAAGCAAAATGCTCACAAATCTTTTCTCTCGAACAAAAACTAGTCACACAATGAAAGCAAATGTATTCGTGACGTCGGTGAGTTTCAAAATGTATAACTGCCAATTCAAGTGAGAACTGCTTCGAGCAATATGGACAGGACACTACATTCATGATCTTATGACGTGTAATGATATGTTTTCGCCAAAGTTCGGAATGTAAAAACGATGCAACGCATTCAGGACAACGGTAGAGACTAGACGCAGGCGCCCCAGTGTTTTCTGTGAGAAGTTCAAGCAAGGGTCTTAAGCGTGTTTCTTCTTCTGTTATTGTCAGATTGGGAACATCTGTTTTGAGAGGAGTATTTATTAGTACGTCGTCTTCAATAGTAATATCCGGAGAGCTTGGTTTGATAATTTTAGCAGGCGGAGCATCTTCAAATAATGTTTGATCATCAGTGTTTGTGGTATTTGAAATAATTTCACACTCTTGAGTTGAAGCGATGCGAACGTCGGCTGGCGAAATTGGCAAACTTATATTGATGATAATCAAATTCTCTACAGCATCCTGTTTGGACAAAAAAATAATGTTAGCCATAACAAAATGAATTTATATAAATTCAACTTACAATGCATCCGGTTTTTTTAAGTTTTCTTTGTACCACATATCCAATTTCATCTGGATGATCTAATGCTAAATGAATTCGCATATTTTCCTTATTACTTGATTCCTCTTTGCAATGAAGGCATGCAAGCTCGTGAAAGGAAGCAGTGTCCAAATTTGCAAAAGCAAGGGGATGTTCTCTATGGATGTGTGTTTTAATTGATGAAATGGCATAAAAACTCTCTGAACAATCTAAAATTTAATTTGAAAATAAATATTTTAGATTTAAAACAGAAAACTTTAAATAAATAAACTTATAAGGAATATTTATAAATAATTATAAAACTAAAACAATTAATAAGATTGTAAGAATAGATATGGAATATGTTGAAGATTTCGAAAAGTCAAAAAAGTCGGTCCAGGACAAACCTAGCACCATTTAATTAATAGTAAAAAGAAAAGACTAGTTCAATAGATTAATTAAATTCAAAGCTTAAGTCCAATTTTTATTAAGTCATGAAATGAAAATTATTAGATTGACGTTACTTACTTGGACATTTCAAACTCTTAGTGTTTTCAACCATTTTCTGTATAAGATTATACGGTTTTTCATCTAATTGGTTTAATCGGCTTCCACATTCGTAGATATGTTTCACAGAATTGGTATTCTTATGATAAAACTTATTGTGTATGGCCACGTTGCCCGGGATCGTACTGCGATAAGCACATTCAGAACATTGAAATCGACATAAGGAGTGTTTTGCGCGTACATGCTTTACAATATTATTAGGCTTTGTACTCTTGTAAGGGCAATAGGCACAATCCATGAAGATTTTTGTTTCGTTGGTGTTATGAACTGAGGAAATATGTTGAATAAATTTAGAAGCTTCATTGGAGGAAAACCAGCACTCATTAAATGTACATTTGTACATTCCAAAATAGTTTGAACCCATAGGCATTTGACGATAAACCATTCTTGACATTACCATTGGAACATCTGAGGCCACTTCAGATTTTATTTCTTTCAATTCTGGTTTTTCATCTACTTGTTCCATGTAGGGTTTATGGCTTTCTTGACATGTTTTGTCACTGGAAGTGTGTATTACAGTCATTATATTTGCTGTTGTATCTTGTGACGGAGACGCATGAAGCTGGTCCAAACCTTCTTTGGGACTGGGAGCCTTTGTCGCAGACAAAGATTCGTTGTCAGTATTAATATCATGAAGGAGATTTTCAAACAAAGCTAGTTGCGACGTGCTTGGAAATTCTTGGGGCTGCAACAATACGTCCTTTATATCAAGTGGATATTCGTTTAAAAATTCTTGTTCCATATTTTGAGAATCTTTTTCTACTTGAGATGTCAACTCATCTTCTTCCACGTCGGCAGCCATAACTTCGTTCAAAATTTGCCCATTATCCAAAGCAGCAATTATACACTTCTTTACATTTTGAGGGTCATCGAATCGAAAACCATGATGTTCACGTTGATGTTTGTGAATATTCGCTTCATTCAATTGTACAAAATTGCACAGATTACAAACATACAAGTATATTACCACCAAATCTGGAGAATACAAGTAATTCGATCGGATTTTACCATTTAAACATGTACTGGTCCGATATTGATGAGACCGTATATCTTCTCTATAGGGTTTTACTAAGTCGCAAACTGCACACTTGAATCCATATTCGCCGGTATGATAGGAAAAGTGAGCATGAAAATTAACAAAATTGTCTTCTAATTCAGCTTGACAAAATATACACGTAACTTTATAACGATTGCGGTGGCGAACTGCTAATGTTATATTCGCTTCAAGGTTGTCGATCTCCGCCGAAGTCAAACGAGAGGTATACGATTCAGTTTGATGTTGAACGACATAATGATTTGTAAGGTCAATTGGTCGTTTGTTGCAAATAGCACAAGTCTTAGTTGAATTTAAGGTCATACCTATATCATTGTTCAAATGCAAAGGAGGTTTGGGTGTTGTTTTTTTGGCAGTATTAACTGGTTTAGAATTGAGTGGAACAAGTATGGGCTTTTCTCCAAAATCTTGTTTTGAAATATTGTTCTCATTTTTGTTTATCAAAGTATGTTTTGTGCATTCAGGTATTAAAGTTGGCATCAACAAAACTGTGCTTTTTGATTTAACTTCTTCGCATTTTACCCACTTCATTATTTCATTCGTTGACAGCTTGTGCAGGACAACCCTGAGGGAAGGATTAAAGGGATCCTTGTCGATATTTGTGTATGTTTTTTGCAACTCATTTTTTATATAGCGATGTTCTTCTACGTCAAACTCATCAGTTTCGTCTGATGATTCCGCATAATGTATACTTTTTCTGTTTGATTTACCGTTATCTGACGAACGCCGGAATGAATAGTCTGTTGAGTTATTTGTATCATTCGGGGATGTTTGCAACTCACTGCAAGTCTGCCTTCTGTGACCGATTGGCGCCGCTAGACCAGCTTTAGAACTATCTACATTTTTTACAGTTTTTTTCGGATTTTCATTTATACTATCCGATGAACTAAATTCTAGATTCTTTCTTGAACTATTAGTACCGGTGCACAACCTCTTGCCATCTTTAGTTGGTAGTATAAACTTTTCAAATATATCACTATATTCTTTGAACGTGCAATTGAGATTCTCAAGTTCTCGGCACCCTCGTTTTGGTTGGGATTGTTTTGGTTTTTCTGGCGTTTTATTTAATTGTTCGTTTGATTTTTGTTTGGTTTTGGTTTTCTTTTTTTTAGCAATTGATAAATTCTCTTCATCCTTATTTAGTTCTTCGTCAGCGGAATTATTTTTCGGCTTTGGTGATTTTGCATCACTTTTTGTGGAATCGGTTGACTTTCTTGTAGAATTTTTCCGCGACTTTGATGGTCTACGTGGTGCATCATCTTTTGGCTGACCTAAAGCCGACATAACGATCTGTACAACTTTTCTTATATTTGATTCATTATTTGTATTCAAGGAAGCTGTATTGTGATCCAAGTCTTCAGTGTCATTCGTTAACGTGGAAGATGATGAATCGATACGTTGTCTTAATCTGGGTCTTCCAGAAAAACTCATGACCACCGTTTCTTCATCTTCTTCTGTGTCTGTCCGTGATTTGGGAGTGTTTCGGCCATTTTCTAAATCAGAAGAAGTTGTTCGCTTTGGGGTTCCTTTTGTTTTACTTTGAATCAACACACCCGAACAAGAAGGAGTGTCGTTTGGCGTGATTTGTCCTTTTTTCTTTTGTGTCAATTTATTTAGTTTTTGCCCACTTTCTGATCCAGAGGAATCTTTACGCAGTTTTTTATTTGTAGCATTTGTTTTAGAGCTGATAGCGGCAGCTTCAGAAGTATCCTCCTGCACTACAACAGCTGAAGGGCTTTTCTCGGTTTCTTTGCTTTGCTTAGCTTTTCGTTCTAATTCTAGTTTTTCCAACTCTTTGAGTCGCTTGTGTTCTCCATATGTTGTTGCCGTACTGGAAGTTGGTTGTACAACTGGTGGTAGACTTCTATGAACTGGACGTTCGGCATAATTCATGAGCATCGTTGCAGACTCACGGATGCTTAGATTGTGAATTGGCGAGTCTTTAATTTGTTTGAGTTTCTGTACAATTCGAGGATCATTTAGATTTAATCTCGGCATCAATGAATTCTGATATGGGTAAGATACTTGTGGATTACTTTGAATCTGATTGGAAGAATAATGCATATGGTTTTGAAATTCTTGTTGTTGGTGTTGTTGAAGTTGTTGCTGATGCATCTCAAACTGTTGCCGTTCCTGTTGTTGCTGAAAATGAATGTTTTGTTGGTGGAACTGTTGATTATGATGCTGATTTTGTTGTTGCTGATGTTGTTGAAACTGTTCTTCTTGCACCATATAAGAATCATAACATACTTCAGTCATATCATTGTTTTCACATTTGCTTGGATCTCTTGAAGAGATTAATGAATCTTCGGTTGACATTACTGAATTTTCCTCTTTGGGTATTGAAGATTTGGTAACCAAATCGCCTAAAAGTTCTTCCAGTTGAATACCTGTTTTTTCACAGAGTTTTGCATATATATCATTTAGTTCGGTGAGACCCATGTTGTTAAGATCCTTCAATTTACTAGGACTTGCCGATTCAACTGTATTTTTCTTATCTAATAAATTCGAAGAAGAAGACGATGTTATTTCCTCAACAATTGGGTTCGAAGATGGTATTGCAGTTTCTTGTGGAGATGGCTGGGCAGGTAAAATTGTACTCGATTTGATTTCATTATTTGTTTCAACCGTTTTTTTGGATGATGAACTAATTTCATCTTCATCTGAATCTAATAATACTACAGAATTGGAATCACTGGGTGAGTTCTCATTGGGAACAGCTTCGGTTTTCAAAACATCTCTTCTTTTAAAAAGTTCAGACTCTGGTACTATAACGGATTCTAAGGGATCATTGTCCTTTGGAATTGACTGTTCATCCTCATCATCTGAAATATATAGAGGCCTGGTGTTTTTCAATTTTTCTTTTTTCTTTTTAGAATTTTTCTTTGGTCTCCGGGGGTTATTGGTCTGATTTTCATTTTGTTCTTCTGGTTTTTCAGATTGATTGTTTTCAGTTTCTGATTGATTATTCTGTGTTTTTTTCTTATGTTTACGTTTTCTCTTCTTTTTTCTTTGAGCATATGCTTCGTGCAAAGTCTCATCATCATCAGAAATATTAGATAACAATTCAGGTGATTTTCGAGAAAGACTTTCTAGGTTTTTTGGTTTAAGTATTGGACTTCTTTTAAATTGAGTTGAATCTTCTTTTTCCAGATCCTTCCAAGATAATTCAGATGTAACAATCGGCTCCACAGGATCTCCATCAAGATTATCAATTCTGTTGAATAGATCCCGATTTAAAATATCATCTTCTGATATCACAGAACTTTTAGTTTGGCTATTGGCTGGTGTATCCAATGATATTTTAGACAAAGGCAAACTAGGTGTTTCCTTTGTTCTTTGGTCATCTTTAACATCATTTTCATCGTCTGATGAAATTTCTCCCTCCTCAATAGTTATTATTGACGTAATACTATCATTTTGATTGAGTTTATTTGAAGATGTCGATGGTTTGGGATCACTTGTTTCTGTGTTTGTGGTAGATGCATTTTTAGAATTTGTTGGTTTTTCTGTAATAACATTTGCATTTTGTTTGACTTCAATATTCTTTGAAGAATTGTTGGTAGTATTATTATTTTTCGATGTAATGGGCTGATCATTATCATCATCAGAAACAAGATCAATTGCCTCACCTCCACCTTCGAAAATCGAAAGAATATGTGGGGGAAAGACCTGGAATAAAATAAAATTAGAAAGGTGTATTGGAAAAAAAAAACAAATATACAAACCATAGATGATTGAAGAGCTCTAAATCGTTTATTGATGGCAAATTCACATGTTGTTGCAACTCTCGCTGGAAGGCTGAAGAGAAATAAATTTGGGAAATTAAATATATACATATATTTATTTGAAATAACTATTATTTGCAAAAATAAATATTAATATTCAAAATTTAAAAAAAGAAATTCGTTTAATCCAAATCTTGCCTTGTAATATCTACGTAATTTATTTATCTGGTGATTTTCAATTAAGTTTAACTTCATAGATAGAGCTCCTATTGCATCCAAATTGAAATTACTGAATATCGTCTTCGATATGAAAATATTTCCCCAACAAAAGTTCGTAAGGGGTTGCAATTTTAAAGAATTGTTTGCTTTGATTTGACGTGCTTGTTTGAGACCACTTTCCATCACTTTTTTCTTTGAAATCCAGGTCGCAGAGGGTATTGGCTTTAAGATGTTGCATGGTTTTTGGCTTATTGACACACACCTCATTTTTTAGGTAGCTCTAACAGAAATTAGTAACCGTTAAATTGGGCGAACGCGATGGCCAATTAAAATGAGAAAAAGCGCTATATTATTCTATTCTGGGCTTCAAGCATGCGGAAGATAAGAGATCGCCCCTTAATTGGAGCACGGGACACATTTCGAACTTGAAAGAAATTTTGATATAATCTTTGTGTTGAATATTCGACTTTCAAAACAAAATTGAACAACTATGGTTCTGTGTCGAGTCTTTCCATCATACATTTACCCATGTTTCTCAAAGCTTATCCTGTATATATACAGTGATTTTTTTTAGAGGTGAACTTTAAATTGTCAACACTGTTTCTGTTAAAGTTGCAGTTTTCGTTGGTTTTGTGAGGCTAGTTTGGAGGTTTTTCTACGATTTTGTGGTTCCATTATAGAGTGAATAAAATTTGAAAATTTAGAATATGTAGATATAGATATTAATGAAAAAATGTAACCAACAAAAAGAAGACCAAGATGAGAGATGCAATGACAGAAATGTGTGTCAAAATAGACTACAAGGTGCTTAGAAATAAGTAAAATACGGAGTAGAACTTGGATGCACACAAACCAAAATTTATTTACGATGATTTTTTTTTTCTTTTAACTACGAAATGTAGGTATTTTGAATTGAAAAACTATAACCAATCTTCAATTTAAATGACCTGTTTGTTACTAAATAAAAAAGTCTACCTTGTTTTTTGGATCTTATTTTTTGTTTTAAATTTAATTATACTTACTTTTTATTAGAATTAAACCATTGCAGTAATTTAACATATTTTTCATTCTTCACTGGATCTTTAGCTGTGATGAATTGCAGAAAAGGAATATACTTCTTTATTTCGTTGAACCTCTTCCGATCCAACTTTCTTCTATTATTCTAAAAGAAACAAGAAAAGAAGAAAATTTTATATTATTGTGAATATTATTGGGAATTAATTTAAAATCGTATTTTCTTTAAAAAATTTATAGGTACATCTCGATTAATTTAAGTTCCAGCTAGAAATAATTTTATGACATTTTTCATTGGTCGCGTACACATTTTTTGAATTTATATCAGAATCGAAATGAAACGCTTCTGAACAAGCAACATCGTCGTAATGTTTCTTGCTTCCCCTTTTTTTACCCTTTATTTTAACGGACTATTATCTAGCTGCATTCCTCTTCTTAAACAATTCAACGTTATACTCGCACTTCTAGGAAAGGCCATCAGTTTACCCTTAAGCCCGAAATCGGGTGTACTATGAAGTACAGAGATTCGTTCTTTAGCTATACTACGCGAATGTGGAATGCCTTACCACGGTCTGCTTTTCCCTGTCATTGCAATGTTCACTGTATTTTGCATATTGAGCGTATACAAACCTTTTGTCATACAAAATTGGAACATTTTAATCACGTTTTTATATTACCATAAAAATATATGTTTTAAAGAATATATTTTAATTTATTTCGAAACGAATATAAAAAAAAACATAACATACCTTTAGTTTAAGTAATGTTTTTTCAGTTTTTTTTTCGGGAAAAAAAGTATTGGCAGAAACTAAATGCAATTGAGTTACTATAGATCTGATTACTAAAAATATATTGATAGCGGGTTATAATACCTTTATTCCTTATGATTTCTTTTAACCTTCATAGAGTTTACAAGTTCACTTGTAGTTTGTTGGCCAATTTTTTTTTATATTTGTCAGCAATCACCATTTTTAACTGCGTCTTGCTGTATATGGCGTGTTTTCTGATACGTCTATTCAATACGTCCCATAGATGATTTGTTGGAATGTGGCGATGTCTTCAGAGTATGAGGAGTGTTATATAGTATCCGTTATTTTACTATATTATGAGCCGTATGCTTTGGCCCAATTTTTCAGCAATTTTGTTTTAAGATTTTCTTTTAAAATATTTAAATAGATCATCTTGTCCATTCCATGAATACTAACTCCCCTACTCCAGACGCCGCCGTACATCCCTAGACCATGACTTCAACATTTCCATGTTTGACGACTGGGAGCAAATTCTTCTTCTTTTATAAGAGTAGTATTCGGCTTTCGTCACACTAGCTCTCGGCCAGCATTTAAATTTGCTCTCATCAGAGAGAATTACCTTTTCCCAGAAGTGCGTTTCCTTATTAATGAAGTTATTTGTAAAAATAACTAAAACTACATAATTATAACTATGTAGAACAGACACTGCAATAGTTTTTCTTTAGTTTTTTTTTTTTTTTCAAAACTTCTTCAATACATTTCTATCTACTAAGAATGTTCCTAGGTTAGGAGGGGCGTGCACAGCACAGAGGCTGATGCGTACACGGGAGCCTATTGGTCCATTGTGATCCCCTATTAATAAAAGCAGAGATGCTCCTTGCGAAACAGCCTGTGCTTCCTATAAATTTTCTCATATTTGCCATTGAGACCTGCGTTATATCGTCCAGTTCTCCAACAAACCTGTTTCCAAAGTAACGAAGGCGATTTGTTTGGAGGTTCGGACAGTCGCAGAGCAGATGTTCAAACGGTTTCAATCTCCTCGACATCCTGACAGCTCCTACAGAAATCGGGTGCAAATGCAGCCATTCTAGTAGCCATTGTGCCAATCACTCTAATCGGGAATTTTGGTCCCATATTTAAAAGGCTACTGCTGTTTTTATTTGATACTGACCTTTTCCTTGCCAGTTCATCTGCTATGTATTTCATTCCCTTCTATATTACTATGTCCAGGAACGCAACAGAGATTGACTTGGTTAGTGTTACAAATATTGTTCAGCATGTCTCGGCATTTTGTAACTGCTTTGGATCTTATAGTCAAGAATGTTCCTATCAAACCTATCAAAAAAGCTGCAAAATGTTGATATTTCAAATTAGTGCAGTACAGTAAAACCCGCTTAATCACAAAAAGATAACCTACGTTAAATTGACGCATAAATTATGTGTTTCTCTTATGAGATATGAAATATGCTTATCTTTCTAGGGTTAAGAGAAACCCGCTTAAGAGAAATCCCCGCTTACCTGCAACACTTTTTTCATCCCCAAGTATTTTCCGACCAATTTCCCTTAAAACACTCTGCTTAAGTGAAACTCGCTTAAGTGAAAAACCCAGATAACTGAATCATATTTTCAGTTAATTTTTAATAGTTTTCATTAAAAAAAGTTTCAGTTAAAAAAAAAAAAATGAATCGAACAGAACAAAAATTTGCTAGTCTTCGTTTTTCAATAAATTATTTTTGTGTTATTTAATCGTTGTTTTATTTAAATTCTTTCAAGGCAAGTCGAAAAGATAAAAACAATATTGTTTCTAGCATTAAATCTCCGCTTAATAGAATTTTTAAATCCATTACCATAAAAAAGTGTTTCTCCTCCATAATTTGATGTTTTTTTATCAACAGCACACTTTTTTTTATCGATTATTCCGAATAAGGACCCGGGGTTTGCTTAAGTGAAAAACCCGCTTAAGTGAAAGAAAGACTGTGACATTTTGCCGTTTCTCTCAAGCGGGTTTTACTGTAATACTTTATTGAGATTTAATTGAAATCCAGAGTTTTCATTGAGATTTCGTTAAAATCTCCGAATTTCCGAAATTTCGTAGATATAACGTTACAAATACGAATTACAAATATTCATTCAAAGGCAACTCCGACCACACTATCCCAACACCTAAGACAATATGTACATACATAGGTAGGTAAGAAAAGTGTTTCTGGGATATAAATAATATCACAATTCTATAACCATCCCTACCACAGTACCTACTTACATATGGATGCGTACTGTGAATGTGTACTTTAGCCCAAGTGCCCATGCAGGCTTCTCTTTTTTTTGTATGAAAAAATCATAAACCACTACCACAAGCTCTTCACATTGAAAAAGTAAAAAGCCGATCGTACCTACATACATAAATAAACAACTTCAACGTAATATTTGTATTGTATTATATGCATACATACTCGTAATATACTAAATGAGAATTTTATATGAAACAAATTCCCAAGCTAAAAACGCACACGATGCGACAAACACATGTGAACAAACCAAGCCAGATGTACTAGATGGCACACCGAAATAATCAATACATTATATACAATATAAATATTCAGCAAATTATGCGCGAACAGCATACAACAGTTGTTTGTATGCATAGATACATAAGTAAATCATAAGATAAGGGTACGCTTACGAATCAGTGTTGCCCCATAAACTGGTAGAAAATGTAGCTCGACGAAAAATGTAGAAGATGTAATTGTAAAGAGTTAAATCTCTTTAAAATTAAGATATTATAAAATAGTATAATGTTCTTGAGTGGGCTTAAGGTCAGTGTTAGTTTTAGATCCTTATATTATGAATAGCAAATCGAACGTTCGAGGTTCGACTTAAGTCAAATGATTTAGCGAATTTCCCTTATCGCTGTATTATAGTTAACGCGCTTCCACATTCGTTGCAAAAATCAATGGCGCAAAATTTTAGATGAATTAGTACAATGTTAAGGTTGCCTTAGTATGAAACTAGGTTAAAACAACGATTTTGCAAATTTTAATCGAATATAGCATCATACAAAAATATTAAATATACCTACATATTTTGTTCGTTATTTAAAAAACACCATTTTTTTCAACTATGTTCTTTCTTTTATCACCTAGGTATTATTTGAAAAACAAACGTTATCTCTAAATAATTTTATTCAAATGAATTTCACCCTAAGAGCGGTTAGATTAACCAAAATTCGCTATTTGATAACCCGCGATAGTCAAATTCGTTTTGACATTGGGAGCAAACTTAATTTTAGCGACTTGCTATTTATAGTACGAATCTTATCTATCGAATTCGCAAGATCTAAAAGTTTTTTTCTCATGAAAAGTGCTGCTCATTAGCTGTTCGGAGTCGGCAGCAGTGGTACCACTTTCCTTCAATTGAAGTATGAAGTAGATCTATCCTTTTTTTTTCAAAATATTTTAAATTTACTTCCTACATCGAACCATCATTAAAATACTGAAATCTACTTCATTTTAAAAATCTGTTTTAACCTACTTCAATTTTACAAAAAAAAATGCCCAAATCTACTTCTTTTTCTCTATTTCACTCTAGCTAGTGGAGAGCACCAGAATTCCCAATCAAAAATTAATGTCAACACAATAAAAGCACGCAAATGAGTAATTTTAAAAGCTTAGAAACTCACCACACTCATGTTTATATACGAATCTTTGGAAAATTTCGCTTGCGTGCGTGTTTTTATTTTAAAATTAAATTATATTTAATTATAGTAATTTTAATTTTATTCTTTAAACAATTTTAAGTATTTAATAATGTACATTTTAGGAAAATATTTTTTGTATACAATATTATTTCAAAATCAAAGAAGCTCCGATATAAAAATTTTGATCGAAATCAGTAGAGTCGGAAATGGGAAACTAGAAAAAAAAATAAAGTTCCATGACAGGTACCGTTATATAAATGGTTTATAAAAATTATTAGAAACGTTTTCGAAATAAATATGATATTTCATAATGGCTGTATTGAAGGAACCGAGCTAAAAAAAAAAAAAAAAAAAAAAAAACAATTTCAATTTCTCCTATAGGCTGCAGGTTGAGGTACAGACCTGTAGACAGGCGGAATCTCCACTTTTTCGTGTTGTAATGTAATCTGATGAAAATCTCGAGTTCAAATTTTTCTAAAAGCAAGTTAAAAGTAATTTTAAAATCTACTTGGATTTTTATCGATTTACTGCGCTTTTTCTTTCAAATCTACTTCGACTTTTTACCGGAAGTGGTAACGCTGGTCGGCAACAAATTAAGCTTCCCTTCATTCCCAGAAACACTCACACAGGAATGCTTGAGAGTTGTAAGTCACTAGGTTTAGGCTCTCTACCAGCACTAATGTGGTGGATTATGCTAACAACAAAATTCTCAACATTGGTTACTAAGCAAAGGCAAGTTCCTTAGAATGCATTTTCTGAAACTTTTTTTTTATAATCGACGCACACTCAAGGGGTTTTTTGTATATCCTTTATATGCAAGAGACACAGTGTGAGCATTAACTGTACGTAATGACCTTTTAAAGAATACAAATCAAGCGATATTATAGGTGTGTTTTTTTTGCAAGTCCATATAGAATTGTAAAAAAAAACGACATCGGGACTAAGCGCTTTACATGCAAATGCAACAACTACTTAAATCTATACAGAGTTAGCTAAGACCAGATAATTATCGAGAGTTAATCTAAGACCCGATAAAAATGGTGATGCCAAAATAGTATTATCTATATGTTATCGATAATTTGCTCAGAGACGTCAAACGTGAAGTTTTTGGATTGGTTGATGCTAGTCGTCAATAAGCTGGCAAATGTCATAGCGTACACAGTGCTTCCAGCTCTGTGGAAAAAAAACTCCTAAATCCCGATGTCGTTTTTTTTTACAATTCTATATGGACTTGCAAAAAAAACACACCTTATATTTACAATTGAAGCAGGGAGGCAACGCTGGCACAAGTATGAACAATTGGTTTTCGGTTTGTTACCATGAAGATACACTTATAGATGTGTATATAGATACACATCTATCAGCAGAATGAGCGAGCTGCACAAGAAAGTCAAACGAGTTGGCTTACTTTTAATATGTGCATATATACTGCAGGTCAACCTTAGCACAGGAGGTACACAGTTATACTGCGACTTAGGTTCTGTTCAGCCAGTTGGTACCTAGATATTCCAATTTTATGTTCCCAGCCGAACTTCTCAGTGTCGTGCGTCGGGTGTAGGTAGATATTTATATTTCTATCTAGATTTTATAAACCATTATTCTCGTTGTAGGTATTTATGGTAGATCAGATTTGTCGACTGAATTTGAATGTATTGATTTGTCTCCATAATTATGTTACATATATATGTACATACGTACGCAGATTTAATTAATTTTTTAAATTTGAAAAGTAAAACAAAGGTAATTCAAGCAAAATACATATTTTTTTAAATTATTGTAGGTGTATCAATTTTGTTTAATATTTTACAGAAAATTAAAATGTAATAAAATAGTTAAAGGATTGATATATAGGATGTTTCAGAATCTTCTGCTTAAAAAGCATTTCTATCCAAAAGGTTAAAAAAGGTATTTTACTTTTAATGTTTGCTTCCAGGCTCACAACCCTGCTCTTCGTTTGTGGAAGCTAAAGACTAGTACGCAAATCGGGAAAAATTTTGTCTCCCATTAATTTTTTGTCCTGGGACAAATTTTGTCTTGGATATTTTTCCGAGCAGTACCCAGTTCGCGCGCAAAGTTCATATTTTTGTGCATTGCTGTACAAAATGTCTCCACTAAATTTTGCCAGGAAAAAGAATGATACAAGCAATATTTTGCGGGGCAAATTTTGACAGCCACCGTATTTCCGAAAGTGATTTTTGTCAAAACTGATTTTATGTAAAAGGTGCTGATGCTTGGACTGCTTTTAAACGAAGCAATATTACCTTGCGATTTTTAAGCCCGTGGGAGAGAGACGTGTGTGGTGGCGGGGGTACACAAAATTGCTAGGGTTGGAAAAATTGCAGAGTTATCGTTCTTTCTTCTTTATGGTTTTCTTTACTTGTCAGGTATGTTTCATTTCTATTTGGCGTTCGCTCAGTGAACTTCGATCTACTCACTAGAGTAAAGAGTGCGGAGAGATGACTCCTTTTCAATAGAAGAAAAGTTAACTTTCATTAAAAATCGCTGTGTTTAAAAGCATTCATGCAATCGAAAGGAAGTCAAAAGAGAATCAAAGATTAAAAATCGCTTTCGTGTAAAAGCAGTCTTGTCTTGAGAGCATCAAGAGGAGATTCCAAAAAGGTATGAACGACTTTTGTACCCGTTCGAGAGATACACTAAAAAACACATTAAATTAGATTCCATCTCTCCAACTTTAAATTTTTGCGCGAGATTTGGAAAACTATTGTAGATATTAAAAATGTAGAGATAAAATTTGTCTTGTCTCGATCTGCGTACTAGGCTTTAACGGCTAATCTCATTTGATTCTGAACTCATCTGCATTATACAATGAATCAAAAACTTGTAGAACTTATTGCTTCAAAAGCACAGAGCT
Source organism: Philhelius festivus (assembly GCA_963931855.1). Classification (NCBI taxonomy): domain Eukaryota; kingdom Metazoa; phylum Arthropoda; class Insecta; order Diptera; family Syrphidae; genus Philhelius; species Philhelius festivus. The sequence goes on along the minus strand of OZ007557.1, from coordinate 11,064,764 downwards.
GTCTTCCCCTTTGTTATAATCTATGAAAGCCACACGAAGAACCTTTCTAGTCTAGGGATGTATGTTACTGTCCGTGACCTTCTCTTATAAAATGATCATATTATATTCGATGATCTTAGTCATAAACGCAGCGAAATGCTTAGGTTTTCTTAAGAGGTGCAAGAAATTTGTTTCCCTCTCTGATCTGACTTCAATTTATGTATGAGGGATACATCCGCCCAAAACTTGAGTATAATCTCATATCTGGGCTGGTGCTCCCAAAACTCATTTGAACCTGTTCGACAGAATTGAGAATGGAGCCCTTAAGCTTATAGCAGACACACCCTTTTAGGCTTTTCACACCGAATTAAAATCTGGGATTTCAGCAACAAGATTACGAAATCTCGTTGAAGAGTTCGCACTGAACAGAATCAGGATTTCGTTTGACGTTTCTTTTATCTTGCTAATTATTTTTAATTTCTTGTTTATATGAACAAAAAATGAATCCTGATAATTAAAAATTCTTGATAGTAAAAGTGAAGAATTTTTGTAAGATTCTTGTAGCCCACACTATATAATAATGCAATTGTAAAGATCTTTTTGTATACTCAATAATAATGTTAACTTTAAAGCTACAGATTTCTTTATCATATAATAAAACGGCGAACATGTTTTTTGTGGTACACTTTTCGCGGCCCACAAAAACTGAAGGGGCATAAATTACATATTAAACGAAAGAATTTTTTGCATAGATGTGCAGAATGCCAAAATTATTTAAATATACTACACAGAAATTGTTTAAAACAATAAATAAAAATTGCAAAAAAAATGTCCGCAAAACAAAAACAATTAGAAATGTGAAATCGACTAGCGACATCTGTTGCTGAATAGAGCATATATTTACACTATACTGTCATACATTTTAAGTTTAGTAAAAGTAAGAACCATTTTAACTTTAGCTTTTTTTGTTGTTTGGAAAAATACAGCACATTTTGTTCACTTTTCACTCTTTGAAGTTGAATGTAGTTAAGTCTTAAATCATCTATCTATCATCTATCGGGCAATTTCTGTGTTAGTGTTTTCGAAAAGTGAAAAAGTGAAATTTAGAACCATTTCAACTTTTACTTTTTGTGTTTTTCGAGATGGACGAACGTCACTGCAACGACGTGGGTTCGAGTCCCAATAAAATGATACATATTTTTTTTATTGCAGTGATATGAAAAAATATGAGACTGAAATTTTTAGATGTAACACAAAATTCACAGGTTGACGTCACTCCGGCGACGTGGATTCGATTCCAATATTATGGCCAAAACAACAGCTGAAGGACAATGACATGAAAGAATCGAAACAAAAATTGTTAATGTGTCAAAAAGTTTGTTTGTTTACCATTAACTGTTTTCCTTTGGACTCCAGGATTGAGTGCTTAGTAGGTACTTCTCATTGCATTCAACAATTTAAAAAAATCATGAATTCTCTGTCTTTTATTGAATGATAATGAATTTAATAAATAAATTGGCACTCGAATTTCGAGAGCTGGGTCGGCTAGTATGTATAAATGTGCTAAGATTTTCAGATACTTAATGAAGCCATATCCTTTCTCAACTTCTCAATCGTCTGAAGAAAAAAATTTAATTACTCTTTGTTAAAATGTCGTCGAGTTGTAGAAAACTGTTTCAGACATTTAAAAGCAAGATTTCGGAAAAGGCCTTGACATCCATATTGACAACACGTCTTTAATTTTAAATTTTTTTCATTTATTTAAATATTTCAATACACCTCTATGAAATTCCTTAGCTGATTCAATATACAATGCCGAGCATAAGTGAAGGTACTCCATTACTGTTTTTATGAAAACTGAAAAATATATTAAATAAAAATAAAAACGTAAGCGAAAATAAGTAACTAAAAAGAAAAAAAAGTAATATTTTACAAAAGAAATGCTAACTTGAGTCATAATTTCATCGAGCAAAAGTGATGGTACCTTTAAATAAAACATATTTGCTAGCCATTTTGTTTCCTTAAAACAGTTAAAATGTGTACCTAATACTTAGTTGGGAATCTCTTTAACCTCAAAACTTCTTGCAAACGCTTTGGCATTGAGAGGACTAGTTTCTTAGTCACTTCAGGCGTTATTTCTGGGTGGCCATTCTGCAAGAATTAATTCTTTTAGTTTGGGATTTATTCCTTATCTCGTGGTTCCGTATACGCTTTTCAAGGTGGTCCCACAAGTGCTCAATGGGATTCAAATCAGGACTTTGTGATGGTGTTGCAAGCATGTGTGGTGTATTATACGTGATCCACATCTTCACATATAGAGCGGTGTGCTTGAGATCATTGTTTTGATTGAAATAAAACCTATCTCTGATCCCCAATTTCTCAGTGCTTTCGCGAAGGTTTTCCTTCAAAGTGTTAAGGTAAACTATTTTATTCATTATTTCCTCAATGATTGCCAAATTACCAACACCGCCAGATGACATAGACCCCTATACTACAAAACCACCACCCCATGCATCACCTTTTTATTGTATTCTTGGGATTGAGGGCTTCTCCCTTTTTCCTCCACACCTCAAGTCTACCATCTGAAACGAATATGTTAAACTTGGACATGACGTCGTCCGAAAATTCGGTGGTTTTATTTTTATACCCATTAGCAAAAGTTATTGTTGACATAGCTCACATAAGGTTTTTTACGAACTACGCAATTGCTGTAGTCAGACCTATGGAGCGATCTTCTAACAGTCCTCTCGGAAACCGTTTTGTTCAAATTACTTGCAATGTCAATGGCTATTTTTGGTGCACTTTTAAATGGATCCTAATTCGCTTACGAGGTCGCCCTGATCGTTGCTTGTTTTCAATTCTTTTTTCATTATTGAACCGATTAACCACCTTCTGCACCCTTGATTTTGATCTGCTAACAATTTCATTGATTTCTTTAGAGAATTTACCGTTTTTGTGATGGTTTATTATAATAATTTTCTTTTCATTTTGTACGTCTAACTTTAAACTATTTGCACGTTAAAATATTTAGTAATTATTATAATATTTGTATTACAAGCATCAATTATGATACAATAAACAAAGTTGTAACTGTTTTATTTTGAAATTGCATTATTTCTTTTTAAAATGAAATAACTGCATAAAAAGGTAAAGGTGCCTATAGGTACCTTCTTTCCTATGTTTTTTATTAAAAAATATATTTGTGTTTATATTTAGTAATGAACATGAAAAAATATTTGTTTTACTACCGTACTGCTTTTTTTTCTTGGAGTACTGCTTTTTCAAAAGATGAAACGACAGCCCTGGTCTTAATGCGTTTTTAAGTTGTTTGTCAGCAATGACTGCTTTTAAAGGAAGCAATGTTACCTTGCGATTTTTAAGCCCGTATGCAAGAGAGACGTATGTGGTGGCGGGGTACACAAAACTGCCGTTGTTGGAAAAATTGCAGAGTTATCGTACTTTCTTTGTGGTTTTCTTTATTTCTCAGGTATGTTTCATTTCTATTTGGCATTCGGTGAGCGAACTTCGATTAACAAAGTAGAGTAAAGAGTGCGGAGAGGTGTCTCTTTTTTATAAATCGGTGTGTTTAAAAGCATCCATGCAATCGAAAGGGAGCCAAAAGAGAAACAAAGATTAAAAATCGCTTTCGTGTAAAAGTAGTTAATCATGGTTTACATTCAGATAATCGAAAGTAAATCCTTAAACTAAATATTCGCTGACTCTAACTTAATCACCCGAAAAATAAAACTGAGTTTAAGAAATAAAAAAACAAAAAAAAACTCACCTCAGCTTCAATGTCATCCGATAAATCAACAATTAAATCTGGTTTAAATGATTTCATTTTAGTACGTACAAATTCGAAACATTTATCAAAGAATTAAGTCGCCCACTTTACGATTAACTTATTTAATGTCAACCACATTGCCTTATGTTTCATAAATTCTATTTGATTTACCGTTTTTGATTTAGAAAAACAAAAATATACTGTCAGTATAATACACAAATTCGACTCACACAAGGCAAGTGACAAAACACGACTACTACTGAGACTGACTGAAAAAGCTGAGAATACATTGATTTATTATCGAATATATACACATATTTATTTAGATATGTATGTATGTATATGGAGTTGAATAAAACTGGTTGTAATCATCCCCATACTTAGAAAAACCTACACCAATACCACTAAACATTTTTATCCATATACGATAATGTATATAGGATATAAGTGTGAGTTGGGGGGTGAAATTCTTTTCTGTGGATATGTGTATATCAAAAGAGAACGGGAAAACCGGCAGATTTTGTGAGATTTGTTCCTTCATAAAATTTAAGAGATACCCACATAAATTTAATTTGTTATGGAATTACGTTTTTATGACCAGATGTATGTATGTATGTATGCACGCACTTTAAGAACATGATTAATTTATTTTTAGGTATTTTTCTTCAAAGAGAAATCTTAATTAAGAATTTTTATCTTTCAATTTGTTTTAGGCACAACTTGACTTAAAACTAACTTATTACTAAATTAAATCATGTTGATTCAACAATAGGGGCACAGCGTTCTTCGTTTTGATTTATTTAATGCTATTTGCTTACAATATCAAATTAATGTTTTCTTAATGTATGGATTCATGATTTTTTTTGTTAATATTAGCAGTGAAATAATTTTTAATGACAGGGTTTTTTACTATTTGTTGTAAAAAAGGGCGCGTCGTCGTTGTGGATGATTTCTCCAAATTGATCGTCGGTGATAGGTTAGGCATATAACGAGTGATTTTTTAAGAGCTATCGCAAATTAAAAAAAAAGACATAAAATTCAGAAAAATGCATGAAATCTTTGTTTGAATCGATAGTACGGTCGATGTAATATGATGTTTGAAGATTATTTCATGCAAATGTTGGCCGCGGCTGCGCCTCAAATGCTCCATCCGCTTAGTCCAATTTTGGCATACTCTTTCTAACATTTCGGTCGGTATCTCACGAATAAATGCTTCAATGTTGGCTTCCAGGGCGTCAATCGAAACGGGCTTGTCGCTGTAGACATGAGCCTTAACATAGTCCCACAAAAATCTAGGCGGCCAATTGACCGGCCATAAACGTGAAATAAAATGTCCACCGAACTCGACTCTCAATTGGTCCATTGTTACGCGTGCTGTGTGACATGTGGCACCGTCTTGTTGAAAACACATGTCATGCAAGTCAAGCCCTTCCATCTTGCGCAAAGAAAAGTTTGCTATCATGGCACGGTCGCGCTCACCATTCACAGTAACCTTGCGATTCGCATCATCTTTGAAGAAATACGGGTCAATGATTCCGCCAGCTCATAATCCGCACCAAACAGTGACTTTTTCTGGATGCATTGGTAGCTCTTGCAATGCTTTTGGCTGCTCTTCACTCCGGTTTTGCTTGTTCACGTATCCATTTAACCAGAAATGAGATTCGTCGCTGAACAAAATTTTTCGATAAAAAAGTGGATCTTCGGCCAACTTTTCAAAAGCCCATTCGACAAAAATTTAGAGTACAACAGTGTAAATTTTGTGCGAAATTTAGTCGCAGTAATTCGATTAAACTGACCATAAATTGGAAGAAGCGCGATGAACTTTCTTAACAGAGCACGCATTTTGATTATAAAATTCAATAATTTGAAAGCGTTGTTCGTTTGTAAGACGATTCATGGTTAAATTATAGACCAAACTGAAGATGTTTGACAGTGACACGAAACGTACGTGAGCTGTCAAAACCAGTGTTGCCAAAAAGAAAATAGCGAAAAAATCACTAGATACCCACTAGGCTCTAGTTAATGCTGGAGGAGTTTTTGCACTTCTGAGTTGGTATAATTTTCCAGTTTTCTGCTGAGTTTTCCGGAGACCTGCAGCAAATACTGGTCCTTCTTAGTTGGTATTGTCAATGGCAATTGCGGAGCATTTTTCTTTCAAAATACTTCATTTTCTTCACTGCTGTAGGTCATATAGTAAACCACAGCGTGTTGCAAAAGATCGTCAGATGAGTTGGTTGTTTTCGCTGTTTATCTTCGGTCCCCATTCGACCCCAGCTGTTTAGGGCTGATACAAGTAAATTGGAGGGTGAACAGATAGAACACATTTGGACACTGGACACTAGTAAAAATCATAACTTCTTAACGCATGATGATATCGCTCCATTTTTTCTTCTTAAAAGGAATTTCCAATGCTACAAAAATAGTGATTTTTGAAGTAAAACTTCTTTTCCGGCGTTGGGGGTAAGAAATTTTCTATGGAGTTGTCAGTGACATATCAAAAGGACACGTTATCCGTCAAAGACAGCGACAAATATTTTACAATTATTGTTCGAACTTTGTTCGAGGTTATTTAAAACACTTTAAAAATACCTTTTATCGCCTAAAGAGAATACTCTCTTAATGAAAAAAGCACAACATCTAACTAGCTTTGTTGTTGGATTTGGAAGAAGAAGCCGCCACCACCACTCTTAAGAGCTCGAGTAGCATGAGAATAAAGCTTATTGTTATTAGGCGGAAGAGGCGTAGATGTGGTTCGATTATGGGCTGGGGAAAGGGAAACGCTTTTTTCTTTTAGGAGCAAAAGCTTGATTTTTGTATTAACTTGATCTTTGACGCTAGGTTTACTTTTAGATCGGGTAACGCGGGAGATATTTAATTAAATATTGTTGAGAGAGAGATTAAGCTTTTCAAAATCACTTTTATTTTCAATAAAGAAAGAGAAAAGTTCATGGATTTTAGGTATGCAGGTTAAAATTGTTAATTGCTTGCACGCATCACACTTTTCAAAATAAATTTTCATCTGCATTTATTGCGGATAATACTGGATACTTATATTTTATTTAACTTGAAAACTAAGCACTACAATTTACAAAATAATAAATGCGAAATATAAAAAAACACTTGTAAATAAACTATCTGCTTTCTGTTGTCAAATATAAACTAGCAATGCCATATGCAAAGAATTTTAAATTCGGTGCCAAAATTAAATTAGCATTGCCTACAATTATAAAATCCTTTCGCTCGAACACTTGCAAATAAACTATCTGCTTTCTGTTGTCAAATATAAACTAGCATTGCCATATGTATGCGAAGAATTTTAAATTCGGTGTCAAAATTAAATTAGCACTGCCTAAAATTATAAAATCCTTTGGCTCGAACACTTTTAAATAAACTATCTGCTTTCTGTTGTCAAATATAAACTAGCATTGCCATATGCGAAGAATTTTAAATTCGGTGTCAAAATTAAATTAGCACTGCCTACAATTATAAAATCCTTTGGCTCGAACACTTTTAAATAAACTATCTGCTTTCTGTTGTCAAATATAAACTAGCATTGCCATATGCAAAGAATTTTAAATTCGGTGTCAAAATTAAATTAGCATTGCCTACAATTATAAAATCCTTTGGCTCGAACACAATGCATGAGATAAGAAAAAAGAGATGTGAGTGTGATAAAACATGGCCGTTGTTGTAAAATCAGATTCAACTAATGAAAGTAGACGAGGGTATACGTCAGTAAGGTTTTTTCGTCGTCACGTTAAATTAAATTAATAAATGAAGTAAGGACAGTGGCGCATATTCAATTTTTAGTTTCACATCTGCTTGGTTGCTGAAATGAAACATATGGGCTTATGTTCCATTTTACTATATATTTATTTATTTATTTATTTATTTATTTATTTATTTATTTATTGAATAACTTACACAATAAGATACATATCTTTTAAGTTAGCGCAAGTTTCAGTATTAAAATACTTTAAGTTAGTTATTTGAAATGAAACAAAGTAAGAAAAAACTGATTCAGTTAAAATTAACAATTCAAAAAATTAAGCAAAGATTACAAGATTAAATGAATAAACAAAAAAGAAGATAAAAAAGCAACTATAATTATGTATTCATAAATTAATGTTATGTATTCATATATTAATGCATTTAAGATAGATAATAGAAAAGATAGAAATTCATCATTGATCCTCAAAATACTGCCTGAGCCTAGTCTTGAACCGAGGGCTACATCCCATCATCCTTATAACCAAAGGGAGGGAATTCCACAACCGAATCGCGTGTACAAAAAATTGTCGACTCGAAATAAGGTAAGAGTAACGTATTGGAGTCAAATCGCAAGTTCTAGTAGAGCGCGGAAACTGAATTTTATTATTTTATTATATTTATACTATATATTTACCATATGTTTCAGCTTAGTAATCATGTGTGTTAAAAAAGCGCCATCTGTTCGTCATAAACACCATCTATGCGTCAAGCGCCATCCATTTTGCTCAAACTTGGTAACAAACAAGTTATACATGATTTTCTTGATTTTATCATTAAATTCAAGAAAGTGCTAGATAAACCAAGCTGTCATTCCAAAACTAATTGCATCATTTGTATAATGGAAACAGTTTTGAGTTCCAATTTAAACTTCGTAACTTATTTTGCAAATCATTTTCAATTTCAAGAAATATTTAAAAAAAAAAAAGTATTTGGAAGTGATTTTGACATCTTTCAGCTTACAAGACTATACTAAAATTACTTTTGAATTAATTTTTTTTTTATGTTTCCGAAAAGCACTGAAAGGTTTTGTCAAAAACCAACGAAAAAGAGATTTCCGTATCGTCAAAAGGGGAACACACCTAAGCAGTACTTTACATTTATGTAACAAAACTAATTTTTTTTCTAGAGACGATAAGTGAAGAATGATTGAAGAATGATTTGTTTCATTTTTTAACGATTCGAGAACTAATCGGTTATATAACCAATTTATAAATTCATTATAATCCTAACCAACAATTAGTTCTTATATTGGTTTGTACAAAATGTTTGTACGTTTATAGGTTAGAATCTTAGAGGCCTTGCTTGAGGAAAAAAGTTTTACTTTTGGCGCGCCTACGTCAGTACACACACTCTTGTTTTAATTTTTAAAAACATTGTTTCAAAGGGTGTTTCGAACGAGGAAAAGCTTAACTTTAGAAACTGTGCTAAAATTTCCGAATTTTGAAAGAAAAAGTTGATGGTTATTAATTTTTCAAAACGTTTCCAAAATAAAATTTTCAACAACAGTAAATGCATAAAGTTAACGAACCAACTTTTAATGTTTTCAGCAAGTTTTAAAACCGTATTTTAATTTAATTTTATCGACATTTCAGTGATTGATTTTATGCGGTGAAATAGTGTAGGAAAAAAGTAAAGACCAATTTTTTTATAAAATAAAATAAATAATACGGCTTTTTAAATCAAGTAAAGATTTTAGTTTTCAGAAAAAAAATCATTGGCAGCATCATTTTCAAAATTTAATACTTCTGGGCAATAAGTCTTTTTTAGCTTATTTTGAGATTTCTCGTGCCTTAAAGATGTAATAAATGGATCCGATGGTATAGCCAGCATATTATATAAATCTTCATTTTGACGTTTCAGTGAAACCTTGTAGGTATTTTGGTAACGATATCGCTGGTAGTCCTTATTCCTTAATTCTTGTGCTTCTTCTGAAGGCTCTCCTATTTGCATAACATCATGCTTAATAGGGTCAGAAGTTTGTGACTGTATTTGACTTTTAGTAGATCAAAATTGTTTGGAGTATACTCATTGAATCTATCTACATTGATATAATAGATTTTCCTGGTGACAGTGCCTTCAAAATCACTTAGTTTTTTTTTATTACTTCTTCATCTACTCTAATTATAGCTTAAGTAAATTTTGGATTTTTGTGACATTTTTCCATCAGTAGTTAAGCCGAGTTGCTTCCTAAATTCGTTTTATATGCGTTTTTCTTTTTTTGTTTGCCTTTCTTTTTGTCGATGGTCTCATCATCTTGGTATAGTCCATAAGCTAGCTGAAGAATAAAAAAAATTGCGAAATTCCAAATTCATAATTTCTCTCATCTACTTCGACTGAATCTGCTTTTTTTTTTTGAAAAATTGTTTGTGCCCTTTTGCAAGTGATATCTTTTTCCTTGTTAATGGTTATCATAGTTGGATCCTGTACAGAGTAGATATTCATCAATTTTAGCTCTAAATGGGTTAGAGATTGTATAATGAATCATTATGTAGCTTTTAACTGTGTACACAAACTAAGGGTTGCATTCCGGTAGCTTCACTTGGAACCATCAGTTGACTAAAGAGGGCTATGTCAATATTCAATATTTATTAAGTTTTTTGAAAAAAAAAAAAAAATCATTTGGGTGTTTCTTTATTCAGGTCGTTAGCTTTATTTATACGAGAAATATGACGTTTAACAAAAGTTTAGACAAAAGTGAATGATGGACCAACACAAATGATGTGCAGGTTTCATTTTTGTGTAATTGGGCTTCTTTAAATAAAACAGTAGTGAACTAAATAAAATTTTAATGAAAATCTTGATTTTCCATCAGAGCTTATTTTTTGTTTGTTCCCTTGTGTGGTTAGTGGAAAATGGGTTTGCTCTGGACACTTTTTAAACCCCAGTGGCATCCTTAAAAGCGAAGTATCCTTTTGATGTTTGTATAATATTTTTTGCTTTATATCTTGATACCAAAGTCAATGTCCAACTATATTTGTACAGGGTGCGATTTATGTTCAACGTCGATATTTGTTTTTAATAACTTTTAAATGAAATAAAATTTTATAATTTATATTTTAGGGATTTATTATATGGTTTTTAACATTATGTATGGAAAATAATGTCGTGGGCGCATCTGGCTGTGGCTATTTTAAGTTTCTACATACATTTTGCCTAACAATTTCGTAGATTCATGTTGTAATTTTTTTTTCTTTGAGTTTCGAGCTTGTGGTTTTTTATACACCTGATATACACCTTTTTAAGTCGATAAGTCGATCGTGGATAAATACCAAAAAATTCACGTTATTTTCTCGGACAATTATTTAAATAAAATCTTTTAATAATTTAATAATAATAAATATTGTTATTGAAGACTTTCTAAGAATGTCAAATGCCAACTGTAAAATGTTATTCACATAAAAATAGCACCCAAATAATATCGACCCCAAACATAAAACGCACCCTGTACATATATTTTTCAACATAACAATTTAATATATATACAATTCGCAGATGACACGATTGTTTAATAGGCTTCATACGATATCATAATAATACTTCAGGGTGAAGGGTTTGAAACACTTCCAGCGTTGGCGGATTTACTTTCAACGTTCATATACAAACCTTTCTTTGCTCGTTTTTTGCCAGAATTTAATTTTTTATAGTGAAAATTTCAATGTGTAGATAATGATTGATTCGTTAATTGTTTAAAATGGAGTATGAAAACATATTCAGTTCAGTAAAACTTGAGTTCTTTGACTTTGGACTTCAATAAATGAAACAAGTATGAACCGTCAGTTAAAATAGAGTTATAAAGTTTATGTCAAGACAAGTTCCATTTTTTGGTTGCAGTATCTACATTTTTCATTTGTATTTACATTTCATTTCTTCCAAGTCGTGAAAATAACAACAAACATTCGTAGAACAAAAGTTTTTTCCCCAAATACTGCTATATTACACCATTTTCAATTTATGTGATCTATTTTAATGTACGAACAAAACATAAAATTATAGCAAAATAAAAAAAAAAAAACTAAATTACTATATAATCTAACTCTCAATTGAACTTTTCAATACAAAACTCATTAATAGTGTTATGCCTTAGTGACAACATGAATTGATTTCTGAGTAGCTGCAACAGTTTTAATAAATAACTTAAAAACTTTGAACCTAACTTAAATTTCTTTTGATGGCCAATTAATGTTAAAATTAATAAACACTAATTTTTTGATATTCCATATGATTTGTAAGCCAAAAATTTTATTCGGCAGTAATTTGAACTGGTTCACAGCAAATTATTTATTCCTTCCACAAATATAACAAAACCTTTAAAAATATGTCAGATTAAATTTATTCTTTTAAATTTCAAAGTTTAAATTACTTCACTTAATTTTTCCGATTATTTAAAAAAGACGTTAATTTTGAACGCAGCTCAAAACTTAGGTTTAATCTTTTTTTTTTCGTCCCTTCGCTTACGAAGTCGAAAACTAGTCTGTTTCTACTTTACATTTTCTGAGCACTATATACACTATGATACATTTATGTACTTTTTTTCATACACAACCACAAAAATTTTCGACGCCATAAAACACTGACATCCAATGGTGTTGGTGTGTTTGCTAATGACTCACATGCTCGCACTAACACATAACACTTTAAACGGAATGTTTATATACATACATGTATGTATATACAGCACAGCTATGTAGGTATATTGAATTATTTGTTGCTATGCCGTCCATTTACCACCAATTCTATAAATATCCTGAAAATTTCCCTCCGATGTGGTAACCGGCGACCATAAAAAAAAAATACCCACATCATCATATTTTAATTTATCCCCGTTAAAAAAAATAAACCTACCTCCATTTCAACATCATCCGACAAATCCACAATAACACTTGCTTCCATTTTGAAGTAAATAATAATAAGCGGATTATTTTGATTACTTCTTTTTATTTAAAGCAAAAATGCAAATGAATTGCATATAAAATCATTAAAGTTTTTAATAAAATTCACAATCGCAATCCAACATTTTTTTTTGTCGGCTCATAATAAGTATGAGTTACTAACACTGGCTATGACACGACAATTCAAACTCACTATCCTATCCTTTGAACAAGAACACAGCAGAACACACAAATGACTAATGAGTTGAGTAGAATATAAAAATAAAAATAAGCAACCGAATAAATTTTTGTCGACCTACTACTTGAAAACTTGATCATGTACTGAATTTCGAGTTTCGACACAGGCACAGTAGCTCTACACAGGGAAGATTCTCTCATAAGTACAATGGATTACCTGAAAAAAAAACAACACAGCGAAACTCTGAACACTTGAATATACTGAGAAAACGTCGCAACACAATGTATGTGAATTGAATATAGTACAGCAAAGCAATATAAGTATTCATTCATAGTGTGTATACCTACGTATGTAGATATTTTCTATTTAATGCGAGACCAGTGTTGCCCATTTGTAATCTTTTACGAACTGTGTGAATTTATTAATTCTGACTGTTTAATAATTTATTGAATTTTCGGCACGAATATAATGAAACAAGTTTTTGTTTTAATTTTAAGTAATCAAAAGTTACATTATTAAAAATTAAAAAAGGAAATCTTATGAATTCGTCAAGTGATGTGCAAATGGGATTGTTGGTGTCTAGAACTGAAGGTGAAAAGTGCAAATTGTAAAAAAGTAAAAATAATTTAATTTTAATGTACAATGGAAGTAAAGTACCTATAACGAATGATATATAGTTTGAGTTCATTCACTATAACGAGCGCGTTTGTTATATGGATTAATTTCTTATAGTTTTTTAAGAAGAAGGTAATTAATTTGTTTTTATTTAGACTTGTTTATTTGATGTGTTTTCATTGGGAAAATTAATAAATTTATTTTAGATTTAGATCTGTCAAAATACCGATTTTAGCAATCTTTACATTCAATTGGGCAAACGAATTTATTTATTTTTTGAGTTTTGTAAATCTAAATAGTAGGTTATCCATTCGTTGAGAAAAAATTAATTTTGAATTGAAATCCCCATTAAAACCCCATTACATATTACGATTCACTATTTAAAATTGTGAGAAATTAATGACGTTTTCCTTTTTACACACTAGGGATTTTAGGGATTGCGATCCCTTGTCAAATTTTGACTTTTACGACAGATTTTACGTTCCTTCACACCAAAAAAATCCATTTTTTTTTTGACAGAGATCAAATCCTTAGAATCCGTATTTGGAGAGGGATTTACATGTATACGAAATACGCACACTAAAATGACAAAATTTGACAAGGGATCGAAATCCCTAAAATCCCTAGTGTGTTAAGGAAATCGACATAAGTAAACTGCTTTGAAGTTAGTAAATTGCTGAGAACAATCATATTAATACCCAATTGTTTTAACTTTGTCCTATATTGTCACCAATTAAATATATTAATGGGCAACACTGTCACTGCCAGGCACATCGCAATTCCCAAATCCCAACTTTTAACTTGTATTTTAACAGTTGAAACATGTGTTTGTTTGTGTTGGTGGTGAGGAATTTGTAGAAGTTGCACAATAAATATAAAGGAGGGATGAAATAAGCTAAATAGCAGAAAACAGTATACACAGAAGACCGATGTAAATACCTATTCTTTTTTCTTTATGCAGGAGAATAAATTTAGTTTTCTTTGATCACCTTAATGGTACCTACCCTTAACAAAAAAAAAAAAAAAAAAACACGAAGATCGTTTTTGATAGCAAGTCGCGTAGCCGCTTAAATTGCCTCTGGCTGGTATATGTATGGCGTGTTCCTCTATGAAGCTACTTTATCGCATAGGTCTCAATTTCATTCAAGTGACATAGTTGTGTGTGACTGACCACAATGGAATGAAAGTCCGTGGCTTAAATTCTGCCTGCTATGTACAATATATTTCTTTTCCTTTTGGTTGTGGGTAGGTATTCTTGATTATTTGTGGTTCTGATTTTTTGATATAATGTGATTCATGCTATCATGGCAGGGTTCGGAGTTCTGAAATCGCACTTCGGAGTGGATGGAAAAAAATCGCAGCAAAAACAAAATTTTCGAAGTAGGACTATAATTTTCTGTAAAATCAACAATTTGATTGAATTTCAATAATTAAAAAAAAGCAATGTCTGAGACGGTGAATCAATCATTAATTGATTCGATCTTTCAAAATGAACGATTGGTACAGCTCTACGCTCTTCACTGCACAACGATTCGGCTGTAACTGAATAGTATAAGTGCACACACATACGCATACACATCTCACTGATTTAACAATTCTTACTGAACAATTAAAAAAATATAAATCTCTTGCACATTATGGGGCATAACCTTATACATTGGGTTAGTTTTAAAAGAATATAAATAACTATATGTATATTTTACATGGCACCTTAATAAAATTAAAAGTCGGTTCACTTTGATGTTTTCGGGATGTTCCGTCCCGGTTGTCCAGTGGGGGCTTAGATGTGGTTTGGTAAAAAGGGTTGGCATTTAGCCACGGTGGTAGGCTTACCCTGTGTCATCGCAGAAGGAAGTGGCTGCTTCGTCATTATCCGTGTAGTATCGTCCAGAGTTTCCATCATACTGAGGAAAGGAACCTACCTCGGCTCGGGATATCTTTGCTCAGTGGCCATCCTTCTCATTAGCTGTTTAGGGTGATTGACGGTGTTTTGCAGTAGCTTCTTTGCCGAATTTAGTAGGTAGGTATTTGTCCAGCGGTAGTATCATTGCTTCTCTGTAGAGATCTTCCCCTTTAGAGTTTCTTCATGGCTGTCTTTGAAATCGGGAACCAGATTGGGAATCAATAGCTGATAACTCGCCGCAGGAATTGTTTGTACATGAGTACCATCGTCCATTGGCTAAGTCCTGATCTTCTCATCAAAGGCAACTCTTTGAAGTTGATACCCAGATATTTTACGTTCCTTTTGGCTACAATGATGGATTTATTTGGAATTTTCAGAACTAGGTTTCTGCAAGAAGCAGATAAGCTCCGATTTTGCTGTATTGATCTGGATGCTCCATTTCTTGTAAAAATCGAACAGTCTGTTAATATAAGCCTCTACTTTCCGCACAGCGACAAGTGGTGACATTGAGGTTGCATACTTAAGCGAGTCATCAGCATACAGCAGGTTTTCACAGCCGGTTAGGATGGGTTGGTCTGATGTCATCAGGCTGTAGAGGAAGGGACACATCTCACCAATAAAGACACCAAAAAAAAATTTATTCGCACGCACCAGCCCATACACAGCACATATTTAGGTGCACCGACCGTTGCTCGCACAATTGTGGTTTTTACGCACCACTTATCGCTTGTCTTATGTGGATTTCCATTGAAAAAATATATAGGCACATACGTTTATTTTCGATTTACTTCTGTCAAAATGCAGTTTTTGCATTTCAGTGATCAAACAAATTCATTTAATTTTCGATTCAAAATCAATTTTGTAAATTTAAATTTTTCTCATCTCATATTTCTCTACTGAAAGTAAATTAAGGATAAAGATTTTTTTTTAATAATGAGATAGACACAAGTCCGAAAGAAATCAATTTTTCATTTCATCTGAACTTACGAATAGAAAACCGCATTAATCTCCGGTATGTAATTAATTCGATCATTTAGTTTATTAAAATATTCTTTGGTGTTGAAGAATTTCGCTTCAGTTGTTGTACATTTATATCAAGTGCCCTAGATCTAGGGACCACACACAATTCCCAACGAACCGCCTGTGAGGCACATGACATAGTTTGATATTTGAATATGACCAAATGTTCCTCATGTGTCATCGAGTATGATTATTTTTGCAGCCATAGGAATCCTAAATGAACTATGTATGTATGTAGATATGTCAACCAAAGCAAACAATACGGTGTTGGATCATATTGCAAACATAAGCAATACTGAACGATAACAGTGCAACTATGTCAAGTCCGAAATATACTGCAAATGCAAATAATTTCGGTATGGTATGTAAAGTGCCAGACATGCTACATATGCAAACAGTGTCAGGTTACGAAAATAGAATGCGCCGTAAGCCTGAAACTGGTGACGCGAAAGGCAAGGGAAAAGTTAGATACCTATCGTAGGAAGTTGGTGAGAAGAGTTGGATACACATTACAATACACACCCAAGCATTTTGGTTGTTTCATTTAAAAACTTCGCGATTTTTACACAGTGAACAAAATTTGATGAGCATGATTTGCCTGCTTGATAACTTTTGTGCTTCAATGAAACTATGAAAAGGTGTTCTGTATTTTCCATGATTTAGTTCTGACGATTTAAATCAAAGAACGCTCGTTGACTACAGAGTTAAGCATACCCTTGAAATGCATGCCATTCAGGACAGTAGGAGAACGGGTGGTCTCAATTGATTGTTGTAGTTCTGAAGCTTTGTTTCCAGCTAGATCAGTCACTATCATTCGTTAGAAAGTAAGGAGTTAAAAGACTACTCACATGACAATGACGATTCAAACGACTTCCTTTTTTTCAAAACGCAATAAACTTAGTTTTATGACATTGTAACATCCATGGGTCAGTGGATAGATTTCTCTCAACGGATTTTCTTCTTAGAACAGGAAAGAACCTAGATGAAAAAAAAAACATTAAAATTTTACGATTTAAAGTAAAATATAAAATCCAGCTCGTAGATACCTAAATGGTCCTGGTCTGAGGGCAGACAAACGGATACTTATCAAGATTACGTTCAGCGAAACCCTTACCCTTTTATGTTTTAGTAATCTTTTTTTTTTTGGACCAATTGGCGGGCGACTGGTAAATTTCTGTAGGTATTAAATCCTGCATTAACTCCATATGAGGCAGATAGGGTTCAAGATATGTTTACTTCTATTTTTTTTTTCACTTTTCACGCAGGTAGATTTTGGCGGCATTGTTGTTTTGGTTGTTAATTGGGGGCTATAAAAACAGATTTTACAGATGTCACCAAAACAACATGGCCGCCAAAGTCCAAGGGAAACTTTTGACATTATTGAAGTTGACAATTTTAAAAGTTGGGAAAAATTTCGAGGGAAGTTTTATTCACGATGGCCCCCATTATTCAGTAACTTATACCAAATCACCATGACAAGGCAAACGATTGAAGTGCACGTCCAAATGATAAAACTTTTTTTGTATTAAAATGAGTGTTCGCGTTTACCCCATTTATCGGTAGACGTGGTCGCCCTTCACGCTTCACCCTTTGACATTAAAGGTGAGAAGAAGTCTTTACTCGATGGAGCAGCATGTGTTTGATAGGGATTCCACTCATGCTCATTAATTGGTCCTTGTCGCATAGATTTTAATTCTTTTGTATTACCACTACACAAATACAAACAGATTACCTTTTCAGATTATTGACAAAAGTGATTAATACATTAATTTATTTCGAGGCAGTAAAACGTTACAAAATTTTAGGATAACACAATTTATAAAATTTGGCACAAGGATATGATTTTTATAATAAATCTTTCTTTTTGGCAATTAAAATTACATTATTTAGAAACCTAGATGATTAATTTGTATAGAATTAATAATAAACTAATTGCCAATTTTATTTTGATCGAAATTTCTTATACATACTATCAATATACGTAAAAAATAAAAACATGATGTATATATGTACATACATATATTTATATGTTTATACATACAAATATCTAAAATTGCACAAACGAACGCTCAAGTTAATATCTTAAAACTAGTTCTCTATTGTCGATTTCTTCACTTGAGTACCATTTTATCTAACTGACAACAGAGAATCAGACATTTTTAATTGTCAGGTGAAAAGTGATCTAGTTCTCAAACAAATTTGAATATGTGGATTAGGGGACCAGGGTCAAATGGTTGTGGACAAACTTGAGACAATGTATACCTACAATAAATACCAACACTGAGTATTTTCAAACAACTAATTGATCCTTATTATTTCTACAAATTTTCTTATCACTAAACACAAAATTCAGCCAATAAGTCAGATAGTTCTATTCATCCCCTAAACATAATACAAATCATGTCCACGGAGTTTATCTATTTTATAATTCATGTTATACAAGTGTGTGCAGGCAGATAAAAAGATAATACTTCTTACATATTTTGACTGGCGCCTATAGTTTTTTAGTCACGTAAAGCGTGTCTAAATATATATGTATTCTTTTTTGCCCAAATGCGACATGATTGTTTTTGGATAGTTTTATATTTAAGGGATTTAAGGGATAAAAGCTTGTGGATTTCATCACATCGTTAATCTCAGTGTAAGTGGCTAAAAGCAACTAACCTAACTAATGGGATACGTTCCGCAATATCATTTTCTAAAATATATTTACATATTTGTCTTTCGTAAAAATCTGTTGAAATATGGATCACAAGTGCAGAAAAGTCCCTAATTGGATTTTATCAATCGTGAAATGTGTCTTTTATAATTATTTTCAAATGTTGACAGAAGTTGTCAATGAAGTCATAAATCTTCAGTTCAAAAATCTAGAATTTAGTTCAGTCGAAGTGTTGAATAATAAACTAGCTAAGAAATTAGTCCAATGAATTCCCATTATAATACCTTTTACGTTAAGGCTTAATTTAGAAAATTGATGATTCAAATATGACCACCAATCGCGAAGATAAAGAAAATTCGCAATCATTAAAAAAGACACAGCACTTTCTATTACAAAATGAATCAATATAAACTGCATCCAAAAACAATGTTCAACTTTGTTTTGCAGTATGAATCAGTTGAGAACATTTCCTCAAAACTCCAATGAAAGTTTTCTTTTGAGAACTTGCTCTTAGTAAAGATATTAACTACAGCTAATATATAAGCCTTTTGTCTAATAACAGTAAGTACTCAGTGAAGAAATTCGACATTACGTGACTTTCAACTACATATTAAAGGTACTATTATACTTATGAAACTACGAAGGAAGGAGATCACGGATTAAAGTTTAACATATTAGCCTTAGGAATAAATAATAAATTAGTAAATAATTAAATAAATGCGTTAATAAATGAGTACAAATAATAAGTCATTACTTAAATATATATTATCACACACAATTTTCTAGTTAAACTCTATACTTAATATTTGACCATTTTTGGAAGATTTAAATTGCTTGTGTCTATGTGTTTTAACTTAACCTAAACGAAATGGAATGTTATACAAAAGGAACACTAAATACATTTCTCCGTTTTTAGAATATTTTTTCCGATTTTATGCTTATGAGACTTCTTATTAAATCTGATTATTCTTCACTGTGAAGTTTTTTGTGCACCATTAGTGTCTGTCTGCGTCTACATCGTTTTCCACAAACATCGCAGTCAAAAGTTTTCTCTTTCTCCATTGCATGATCCAAACTGTGTTTATACAAAAGGCTCCGCGTTGAGTATTTTTCATCGCATTTTTTGCAACAGTATTTCTTAACTTCAAAATGCAATTTCCGATGATAGCTCATTTTGGATGCCGTAATGAACTTCTTACCACATAGATCACAAAAAAAAGGCTTTTCACCAGTATGAAGGCGTTGGTGTATCTGTCTGTCGCACAGTGCGGTATTTTGATCAAAAACCTGGCCATAAATCAAAAAAAAAAATTTTACCTCCCAGGATTAAGCTTGTGTCCGATAACAGGTAGATAACCAGGCTACTCTTTAGTGAAGTCTATCTATAAATTGGTCACCCCCGTTCGCGACACCATCAGTTGCAACTAGTACTAGTTGAGTAAGCACGATTTTTTTTGCGGTTTTTAAAAAAAAAGTGTATTTTTTGCGCGTTTTTTTTCAGTCTTAAAAGTGATTTTAGTGAAAAAATTTGATATGGATATCGTTAATCAAGGTATGTATAGTATTTTAAGGAAAAATTTATTTGTATATCCATCTTAACTTTTTCATATCGATGAGTTGAAGTAATCACTTAAAAAAATTGCACTTTTTTCGCTGTTTTTTTCAAACATTAGTGTTTTTGAAATAGCGCAACACGCCGCAACATAGTCTATCATACATTTTATTAAACTGCTGGATATGTAGAACAATCTTACATTTCAAGAGTTTGCACAAGTTTGCACCTAAGAAAAAACAGAGGCTTTGAAAAAAAACCCTTTAAAACGACCTTTAATAATAGATTTTTATATTATTCCAGATGACTCTAATTCCACCTTAGCTATGACCAGAAAACAGCTTCACGAGTTAGTAAAAGGAAGCTCACAAAGGTGTTTTGACGAAAAACTTGAAGATTTGGATAAAAAACTTATGGATATAACAAATTGTCCCCCAGAGAAAGAAGATGAACTTCTCAACATTATCAAGGCGTTCAAACCAAATTATAAACGAAGATGGCAACTCTGCCACAGAATAGAAAGCCGTTTCTTGGATAAGAATGAAGAGTGGCTTAGCGAAGAAATAATACTACCTATTGGCATACTTCCCGGAAGGTCTAAAGGTCGCCCAAGCAAAGAATTCGGGGAATCAAGTGACCGAAAAAAACGTCGAAAAACAGTGGAACTTCGAAGGAATGTGTCTGTTGATGAACTGACATACGCAGCACAGATGAGTCAAAGAGCGACGGGAAATAATGATGTAGCCAAAGTGATTCAAACTGTGACAAAAACTCCAACCAGGGCTATGAAGTTCCGAAAAGCAGCTGCGATTGGCAGTAAAGCCCTGAAAACGAAGAAACACACACCTGAAAACGCCTTGAGGATATTCGTCGATGCCAATTTAACTGTAAGTCAATACGAAGTGATTCATCAAGCCAACAAAGATATATATCCGTGCTACACCTACTTGTATAAAGCTAAACAAGAATGTTATCCACCAAAAAGCGTCAGTGAGACAGTTGCCGAAGTGAAGCTCCAAGATTTAGTGGATCACACAATATCGCGATTATGTAAATATTTGGAACCAGAACTCTCACAGTGCTTGGATAACAGGGAAACCGATTTAGAGCTAATATATAAGTGGGGATGCGATGGATCTACTCAAAGCCAATACAAGCAGAAATTTGAAGATGACGACAACAGTGATGCAAATATATTTTTGAGTTCCCTTATGCCTCTTCGTCTCAAGTCTGGGAGTGAAATTATATGGCAAAATATCCACTCTTCATCACCGAGGTGGTGCCGACCAATACGGATTCGTTATTTAAAAGAAAATAAGGACATAACCAATGAAGAAATCGAATACATTGAAAACCAGGCCCAAAATCTTCAAGCAACAAAAGTAAGCGACAACATAAGAATCAACCAAGTACTGCTTCCAACAATGGTCGATGGAAAGGTGTGTAATGCAGCTACGAATACTTCATCTACATTACGTTGTTACATATGCGGAAAAACTTCAAAAAGTTTCAACGACTTGTCTTCTACAGAACCAGAGAATCCAGAGACTTTCAGATTTGGGCTATCAATACTACACGCCAGGATTAGGTTTTTCGAATTTCTGGTGCATCTTTCGTACAAACTTAAAGCGGACGTGCATAAGGGACGCGTTACAGATAAAAGTGACCGGGAAAAAATTCAAGCGGCCAAGAGACAGATACAAAAAGAGTTCCACGACAAATTGGGCTTACTGGTGGACATTCCAAAAGCTGGGTTTGGCAACACCAATGACGGCAACACCTCTCGTAGATTTTTCAATAGCCAAGAAGAAGCAGCTTCCATTACAGGCGTGGATTTATCATTAATTAACAAATTCAAAACTATATTAGAAGTGATATCCTCTGGTTATGAGATAGATCTTAAAAAATTCGAAAAATTCACGATGGATACTGCTAAACATTATGTTAGCTTATATACATGGCAGCCTATGTCTCCAACAGTGCATAAGATTTTAATTCATTCTACTAGTGTCATATCCCATGCATTGTTACCAATCGGTCAGTTGTCCGAAGAAGCCGCGGAAGCTAGAAATAAGCATTTCCGCCAATACAGAGAAAAATTTTCACGAAAATTCTCCAGGACGGCATGCAACTGGATGTGATTAACCGGCTTCTATTGACGTCAGACCCTTATCTCAGTAGTTTAAGGACAAAAAGTAAGACCAAGAAACAGTCGTTTTCAAAGGAGGCTCTCGAATTTTTGACTGTTAATAACAATGATGATGATGACGATGATGATGATTATGATGATGATGGTAATAATGATGATGATGGTGATGATGATGTTTTTGAAGATGTTTATGATGATGAATAAATAATAAAATATAAACTAGAAAATTCAATTATTCCAGGTCTTTTTTTATTACCTACTTGCATATAAGACAAAAAAGATTAATCTTTTTATTGAGTAATTGAAGTGTAATCATAAAATATGCAACTAAAACTAATCCCCTTCTCAAATTTTGGATTAAAAGGGTCGCAGGTATTTTAAATTGGCTACCTGCATTAAGAAAATTTCCGGTTGTAAATCCACTGATAAAAAAATCGAAAAAGGAGGTTTTCTGGGAAAAAAGTATCTTTCAGTATTTTTCTAATTTTTTAGAAACTATAATATTTATTGGAATAAGGTTTTTAGTATTTGAATACAAATTTATTAGGCCATTGAAAATTAAAATAAAAAATGTCCTAAAAATTGCAAAACTTTATAAAAAATCAATTAAAAAACTATTTTTTTTTTTTTTCTAAATTTCATCTTTAAAACTTAATTTCTCAAAAACTATTTAATGAAACAGCTTGCATCAAAAAACAAAATAAAGAATGAACTATAAGCTTTAAAAAAAGTTATAGCAGAGTATTGTACGTGCTTTCTTTGATTTTTAATAATTTTTTTTCTCTCGGCTAATCGCGAGGTAAGTGGGTAAGCACTTAAGTGGGTTTTACTGTACCCAAAAAATGAAAATTTATCCTTCCAAATAACTTTTTAGTCATTTGGTACCTATTTGATGTGAAAAATGTGCCCAAATATTTTTGGCCAGGTTTTTGATCAAAATACCGCACTGTGTGTCGGTGCTGGAAGCAAATTCTTTCTCACAATATTGGCACTTATATGGTTTGTCAAGGGTATGGCACCTACGAATGTGAACTTGCATATTGCACTTTTGATAAAATCCCTTTGCACAGAATTGACATTGAAATGGATTTTTTTCGGTGTGGGTGCGCATATGATGGAAGTAGCCAGAACTCGATGTAAAAGTTTTCGAACAGGATAAATGATGACATTTTATTTTCTCGATATTTTCATGGGCTTTTCGGTGATTCTTTAAAGAAGTTTTACTTTTGTATTGCTTTTGACAGTGAATACATTCATAAATGGTTTTCGGAGTGGATAAGCTTGAAAAATCATCGTTTTTGGTCGGAGAGGAATCATTTTCCAACGAAATATGATTTTCGTTTTTTCCATCATCAGTCTTATTAGATTCATGGGAATTTTCAGAATCTAATACCTAGAAGACAAAAATACTTATTTTAGCTATTTATGTGTTTTAATTTTTATTTTAAAGTTTTACAAAGTGATATAGTGAAAAAGTAGCTTTTTACTAAGGGTAATGTTTCTAAGGAGGAAGTGTCAAATCCTTCAAGAGTATCACTTGTCACGAAAAGAGTTTCTCATCATAGCCGTTCGAACGGAACAGAAAAGTGTTTCTCTTCTTAGCCGTTCGATCTGAGCAGAAAATTTTATGTCCCCTTCATATCTGCCAAATACACGCACAAATGAATAGTTGACAGCTGCAAGTCACCAGGCCATGGTTCTCCACGTTTCACAAAAACAAAATATTAGCTTTTTGGCATATCAGTTTTTGGCTTAGTAAGTACCACATGCAGAGATAATAACCCTAATTGGTAGAATTCAGGTATGCTGTTCACTTTAAAGCCCCTTTTAGACGATCATTTCAGTTTCAGTTGAGCTGATGTCTAAATTCAAAAACAGAAGCGTTTAACTGAAATTGAAACTGAAACTGATGAAATGCCCATAAGTTTTCAGTTCAGTTATCAGTTAAACTGATGTGTAAATACTTTTCAGTTCAGCTGTCAGTTCAGTTGTCAGTTCAGTCGTCATTCGAGTTTGTTTTTTTTTTAATATTTTGAAACAGAATGATAATTTGGTCGATTTCATTGAAATTATCGCGCGTGTCCATTTTGTTTTTTATCACGATTCAGTTAAAAGAGAAGCAGCATACAAGCTCAACTGAACACCGGACTGACGTCTAAATACACTGCCTTTTTTAACTGAACTGATAACTGAAGGAATAACTGATCGTCTAAAAGGGGCTTAAACTTCATTTTGAGATTAAAGTCTTTTACTTAATAAATTAAACAGGCAAAAGTTATAAATCAAAGCTAAGCTGAAAATGATAGAAATAGTTGACGAACCATTGACATGTTAAGGTCAATTTTGGGCTCTTTCAGTTTCACAGTGGAAGTTTAATCTCCATTTTTGGTTTAAACATCAGTTCAATCGTAAATTCAGTTTCATGGTGTCAGTTGAACCTTGAACAGAGTTCATTCGGTAGTTTAAATTAAATGGCCGTTGAACCCTCAGTTCAACAAACACTTCACAACATAGTGACAACACATCCGGCAATAGGAGCCACTCTTGTTAAAATCGTTTGCAATGTGCTATCATGCCGTGGTTTTTTCTTTTCAACGCATTTTAGAAAATAAAAGGACTTTGTTTTCTATCTTTTGTTCATCACTAATTCCATTGAATCTGTTATTGAAAAATATTTCATCTTTGTTTTTGCACCTTCATTAACAGAAAATAAGATTTGTTTTCAAGTTTTTGATTTTTTCCTGTCACAGGTCACAACTTAAACAAAGCAAACTTTCCTTGATTGTATTTGATATTGTTTCGTTTGTTCTTTGATTCAGATAGATAGAGATATTTATTCATACAATTTAGTTAAACTTCGTCTATTGGAACGGAAGTTCAGATTAGAACTGTGGTACTAGGGTTAAGACTTTATAGAAGACACATCCATCATGAACACGTTTCTCTTGAAAACCATTGTTACGTCTCCTGTCTTTCACTGTTTTATCGATTTTTCAATCAACAATAATAGAATAGAAATAGCCAGTTGCATTCCTTGCCCCAAACAATTTCGCCTTAATACTCGTCTAACTGGGAATACTCATCAGTTTACTCTTGAGCCTAACTTCAGACGTACTGTCTTGAGGTTTTTTCTTTAGCAGCACTACTCTAGAATGTGGAAGTATTTACCCCTGTCGATTTCCCCCCCTCATTGTGATACACAAGCTTTCAAGACCCATGTGTTTCGATATCTCCTATTAAATCCATATGAATTCCAAAAACATCAATGCCATTTTCTTTAAGCATTTTTTAATTGTTTCTTCATTGATTTATTAATCGGCTCTGGTTGGCACGAATTAACATTATATAGACTATCAGTATTTATTAATACTAAAAAACATTATAGGTAGTCACCAAAATTTTGGTTCCGAGGTAGATAAAAAACAAGTTTTACGAGTTTAGAGTTGCGTATTATATCGAATACAAAAGTCTGTCAGATGAAGGGTTAAAAATAGCGACTTTTCCTATTTTTATGTCTGAGGTATAAGGACTTAAATTCCAATATTCAAAACAGGAAAAGATGTTCTGTCATTTTTTCTAAGCATACACACCTTAATCTTGACAATCCATTCAATAAAACTCAAAATATAAGCTAATCCCGAGCACCTTATCGGCTTTTCTGGAGATTTTAGCTTCTACCTTGAGTTCTATTAATTAATTTATCTAACAACATTATTCCTCAATATTCCTGTATACATAGACATCTCAAATATTCCATCTTTTGAAACTAGAGGAATTTACAGACAATACCAAAATATGATATTTACGCAGTGCAATTTTAAGCTTTTAGTATATGTAAAACGGGTGTACAACACATGGCAATGCGTTTTGATTGTAATATCTCCAAGCCCGTTTGCCCAAATTTAAATTTGTTTTATTATATTGATAGGATTTTTGTTTGAAGGTCATCCCACATAGTACAATTTATGTACCCACATTACATACCGTGGCGTTCAGTTCAAATAGGGTTGTATCTTCTGGATGTCCCTCATTGATATTGAATATTATTTCTGGTGAATATCGTATCAAGGAATCACATCTTTTGTCTGTAAGTTGATCCCATTCGTAACTTTGAATTTCATCTTCCTGTACAAAAAAAAAAAATTGCAAAATCAATAATAAAGGTGTGCTAGTTCTTCATATATTATTTATGTTCACCGAGTATTCTATTGGGTGACCTAATTTCTTTTTCTGAACTTCTATCTCCACAAAATGTTTATTGGAGAGATGTTTAACGAACAAATTGTTAGAATAAAATTGCTCATTGCAAAATACACAAATGTAAACAAATACACAATTACTATCCGCATAAGTTCCTTCTGAACTTTCTTCGTGATGACTGTTTACATCGTTTATTGCTGCTATGGTGGTTGATTCCATTATTTATATTTTAATTTGCATTGCTATGGTTTCATATCAAATGAAATTGCTTAGAGATGCAGAGAGAAAGGAAAACAAATAACAAATAGTACGCAAAAAAAAATGATAAACAAATTTAAGAAAATTTGTTTGACACTTGAAAGTAAACACTTTCATCCGAGTATCGAAGTTTTATCAACATCATTCACAATATGATTGAAAGTTTTAAGATTAAAAGTTGTGCAAAAGCACAGTGTAATGTATCATTCACAATCGTTCATGAATTGTATTCATAGTGGGCCAGTTCCTTTCAATTGAATTTTAAACAGAATCAAGCCTCACTCAAAATTCGCCTTATCGGGAACATTTTTCAGATTTGATAGAATCTCAATCTCAGTTTGTTCAAAGACTGACAAAAGTGGCCAAGATGGCATAATGTCCTACGACGGCATTCTTAACATTCAAAAGTAATTTCAAAGATTAACAAAGCTAAAATTGTCCCAAGCGTTTTAGCCGAGAAGTAGGCAAGTCGAACCAAAAAAATGAAATTTTTGGTTCTTACTGTACAACTGGCAATATTTAGCGCCCGAAATAAGTCTTCAGCATTTTATTCTCGAGCTAAATTTGTATAGATTTTGACGATTTTGTTATCCTTTCACTTCATGTGAACTGTTCCTTGTGAAAATTGAAATTGAAATCGAAAACGAGAAATATTTGGAAGGTTTCTTTATTTGATTGAAATAAATTAAAATCTTGAAAACAAATTCTGTAGAATCTTTGGCATTTTCTTCGACACATTCTCCATAAGAAACTCATGTTTAAATTTATCTAGGATTTTAGCTAAAGAAAACGGATTGAATTAAAATTTTGATTAAACTTTATTATTAATATTATTCGAGAGAATAGAATTAACTTATCAATACAAATTGAAATTAGTCGCGAATCTAATTCAATTGACTCACGGCTTTGCTGTAGCTCGTGGCGTGATGGGAAGTGCGTTGGACTACAAAGCATGCGCACGTTTGGTAGTAAGCTATTTTTTTCCGTACATGAATTATACTGTTTCTCTAAGCCCCTGTCTAGCAACTTAAATATTCGATTTGATTATATAATTAAAAACGCTTTCTTAGTTAAAAGAACCAAAAAAATGTTGGTTCAAAATAATAGGATTGTAATTAAAAAAAACTACAAATAAAATCCGAAATTTGTTCAAGAATCCAAATTTTAATAAAATATAAAAAAAAACACTTGAAACTTCGAGGTTTTTAAATCTTTTCTGCTTTATAACTCTCTTTATAACGTATACCGTTAATTTGCTTGAAACTTATGGACATTGTATGGACATGTGTTTGAATACTTGTGTAATTGTTTTTAAGTAGTTTTTTGAAACCCTTATGCAATTTTCCTTGAATGATCTTGCATCGAAAAAGCCGAAAAGCAGTCAAATATCGGATTGTGTGTCAACGAAAATTTTCGTTGGAATGACTACATTCCTGAGAACCCCAAAAACGCTGATAAATGCTTAGCATTTCTCTATCGGTGTAAGACATTTTTCACCCTCCTATGATGTGGCTATAATTTATAAAGAGTTAACTCACATCAGAACTCAAACAGAATTACCATTCCCAACTCTTGAATACCTCAGAAATCTTTCATGTCTTTCCTTGTTTTATTGCTTCTTTCACAATCAATGCTCACTCGAAGAACATACTTTGCATTCGTTTTTTAGATGTGCAACACAATTATGTCATAACCTACCCAGGATGACTTTCCCTTTGTCATTTCAATTTCCAAACCAATTTTCATCGACACCTCCTTTCTCTCCCCTTTAATTTCCCCCATCATTCGTGGTATGTTTATGTTCAACATTTTAAGGCTGAATTATAAAAGAAAATCTATTTATGTGTGATGTTGCTTCTCTACTGCTTAGGGCAAAGGGTATAATATGTTATAGCAGTTTTATCAATAGAAGATTTAAGGTTGAACTAATATTGTTGGAAAGGAACCTAAGTGGTGGTACAAACGAACAGGAAGTGATATAGTCCGCAACTCATTGCGAATAAGCAAGCGATAAATTGTGATTCTTTTTCGCTTATGTAAGTGCATTATTGGCGTCTTCTGAATTTGAAGATTCGGTATGCTTCTCTACTTCAAATTATAAGCTACTTCGACTATTATAGTTCAGTCTTAAGGATTCGTTGGATTTTAAATTTCAATTTTAGTTTTGTATTTTATTCTGTATTTTTCCGCTTCTTGGTTCTGCTATTTTCCATATCTTTAACTTCATATCGATATGTGCTTAGAATACAAAAAAAAAATAGCTAAGAGGGACGTCTTGGCTAGGTTCATTAACGTAGGGTCTCTTTGCGTCACTTCTGAGTATGTAAATAGACCATCACATATGCTGGTGAACAAACAAACCGACTAATTTCATACATTTTGAGACATGGACGATCACCCCTCATCAATTAACTACGTTCTATGTTCGAAATTCACAAATCTAAATAATTTTAATGTAAAAATGAAGCATCACAAAACTATAATGCTCGCGGCCACCGTTTCTATAGAATGCCACTTAAATGCAAATATATATCAGATTTCGTTCTGAATGGCTTGGCTTAGTAATAATCTCAGTTTAACAAAACCTCTCGTTGTAACTAAGTAGTTGCTAAACTTAAATATTTAGTACTCCTTGGCATAATGATTAGGGCATTGGATTGTAATGCAGAGGGGCTTGAGCTAGATTCTTAGCCGCTGCAAAAAAGCTTTCTAGGGGTATACTATCTATTTCGAGGAATTTACAAATCCTCCAAGAGTATCTCTTGTCATGAAAAGTAAAAGCCAGTAGCCATTCGGAATCTGCAGTAAATCGTAGGTCCTTTCCATTTTTCCAAACACGCACATAAAAATGGTGTTGTGAGGCACTAGGTTTAATTTTTCTATGGCCTCTATTTTTTTTATTTCATTTTTTAAACAAACAATCTTATTGATCATTTATTGATTCAAGAGAAGATTCTCCAAGTCAAATCGAAATGTTTTGTATCTTTGTCCAGATATAAAAAAAGTTCAAAAATGCTTTTCGCCTGAATTTATTTTAAGCAAAAATAACAAGTTTCGTTTCACAAACAGGTTGATGAATGCTTGAATAAATTATAAAAATAACTTGCGTTTGACTAATAATATATTTTTTTTTCGTATCTATTAAAACAAATCTATTGTAGCACAGCCGCATTGGCCACCACACTAGGATTATTCACAATTTCGCCCAAACTATCCAGTACCTCTTTACGGTAGTCATCGAAATCTCCATCTATTTCGTTTATAGTTTGCTCTTCGATCACGTACAGTGTGCAACCTGTTTCTCGAATTAAACGTTCATCGTGAGAAACTATAATCACACCTCCTTCGTATTCATTAATTGCTTCGGCTAGTGCATCGATGGATTCTATGTCTAAATTATTTGTCGGTTCATCGAGGATTAGAACATCTGGCCCACTCAGACATAATTCAGCTAGAGCTACACGAGCCTTTTGACCACCCGATAGATCTTTCATTTTGATGATGTGGGCATGACTTACCAGACCAAATGATCCAAGCGCTTTTCGGGCTTTTTCATGTGGCAGATTGAAAAGTCGTTGCAGGTATTCGGCAGCTGTTTCCTCGGCGGTTAAATGTTCTCCAGAGTGTTGATCGAAGCGTCCAACGCGAAGACGATGGTTTTTTCGTTGTTCGCCTTCTTGGGGTTCCAGTTCACCGAGCAATAATTTCAAGAACGTAGACTTTCCCACTCCATTTGGGCCAACAATCGCCACACGGCTAGTCAGATCAATACCGAAATCTGCTTTGATGAACAATGGCTTTTGTCCAGAATAACTGAAAGTAACATTGTGCAACCCGAGAATTGGGGGCTGTAGCTGGGATGGTTCTGGGAAGCGGAATTTTACAATATACTCCTTGGGTCTGGCCAGCAATTCCTGAGGACCTTCATCTTCTTCGGCGTTCTTGGAATTCTTATTTTTATTCTTATCCTGTTTGCGAGTGAGTGTTTCCTTCTGTTTTTTCTCAGCAGATTTTTTCGATTGGCCGTGTGCTTTGAGTTCTTTAATCCGCTTCTCCTGTTTCTCATACTCCTTGATCATTTCACGGCGTTTCTGGACGTACATTTTTTTGAACATGGAATAGTTGCCTTTGTAGTATTGCAATTTCTTCTGATCCAAATGAATAATTTCATTGCATACATTGTCCAAGAAACTCTGGTCGTGAGACACTATCAAAAGGGTTTTCTTCCATCCCTGCAAGTAGTTGTCCAACCAAATTACAGCATTTAGATCCAAATGATTTGTAGGTTCATCGAGCATAAGAAGAGTTGGTTCTAAATATAAGGCACGTGCCAGTGACACTCGCATACGCCAACCACCAGAGAAATTTTTCGTGGCACGGTTTTGCATTTCTTCGCTGAATCCCAGACCAGCGAGTATACGTCGAGCCCTTGCTTCGGCAGAATACGCCCCAGTCGCTTTCAACTCAGCATACACATCGTTTAGATCTTCCTGAACTGACATGTCACCATTTTCGATTTTCTCCTCAAGTTCCTTGCACTTGGCCAGTAATCGTTTTCGCTTAACATCCGCATCGAGAATTGTGTTGATGGCACTTTTATCATCAGCAACAACCTCTTGCTCACAGAGGAGAACATCGATATTTGGCGGTATGGCGAATGCTCGTGTAGCTATGTGACGAAGCAGAGTTGTTTTTCCATGACCGTTTGGACCAACTAGACCATAGCGCCGGCCATGAGCGATAAGTAGGTTAGCATTAACAAAGAGGTCGTTGCCTAAAATAAATATGAGAAAACCAATTTAAATAAAGGTAAACGCAAACTTGAGCTTTAAGCTATGTTCATAAATGATGTTCACTATCAAATATCTTACCCTTAGCCGAAATTGTGAAGTTTTCAATCTTAATATCAACGGCAAACTCCATCTGAGCCAGTTGACCAGCTGTTTTCTGCACTTGGGACATTGTAAAATTACTGTCGAGGTCCGAGTGCCCTTGGCCACCTTTGCGGGTCATCAATTCCATTTGGCGTTCGTACTCTTGTTGTTTCTTTTGCTTCTTCTTTTCCTTGTGAGTTAGTTTCTTTCCCCCGGATTCATTTATGTTTAGATCTTTCAATTCTTGTTCAATAGTTTCATCGCCTTCTCGTTCTGCTACTTCTTGTTCTTTCGGCTCACTTGGGAGCGGTTCAACTTCGGGAATTACTTGCACGTCTTTTGTTGCTAATTGTTCCTTTTTCTCTTCAATGACTTGTTCCGCCTCCGAGACATCATCGATTTCTGGAATTTCTTCGTCCATCTCCCCATCGAGCGAATCATTATCGTTTGTATTTCGCTTTGTTTTGTTCTTTTTGGAAGATTTTTTTGCTGCAGGCTTTTGGGCAATGATCATATCTTCTACTTCGTCATCGTCACTTGGAAGATTACTTGCATGCTTGCTCAGAGATTCGTCGTCGTCGCTGAAGTCGTTCTTTTTCTTCTTGCCTTTCTTAGCCGACTTCTTGGCCGCTGGTTTAGCCACGACAACCTGTTCTTCTTCATCATCTGAGTGATTGGCAAGGATGTCATGCTTATTGTCTTCATCATCACTGAAACCATCTTTTGATTTCTTTCCTTTTTTTGAAGATTTTTTTACAGGTTTTGGTACCACGTCAACTTCTGGTAGATCTTCATCTGAATCATCTGCTCCTTTTCGGCCCTTTTTGTTGCCAGCAGTTTTCTTTTGTGATTTCTTAGACTTACTTACTTCTGTTTCTTGTTCATTGATTTCTGTTGCCTTTTGGTTGGGAACTGATTCATCGCCACTGGAGTCGTCACCACCTCGTCGTCCTTTTTTGCCTTTCTTTGCAGATTTTTTAACCGCAGGTGCAGGCACATCGATTTCTTCGTCATCTTCGAAGCGATCCTTCTTCTTTGATTTCTTTGACGACATTATTAAACTAAATTAATTAATTGTACAATATAAATAAAATCAAAATCCAGTTTTGAGTTCTTGTGGAAACGTGTGCAGTTTTCACTTTACTTTTCTTTTCTTCGGTTCGACTGGCAGTGGTAGTTGTCACAAGTGACAGCTCACATAAAACACTTCTGTACTAGATTACAAACTATATGACCTCGCTTACATGATTCTTTTTTTTTTATCGTTTCGTTAGTCTATTTGAACCAAGGTAAATGGTTTATTTGAAAAAGATGATCGAATAATTGTTTTCAAATTGTCTGTCATGTATTAATTTCACACCCATTCAAAAAGAATTTATTAAAAAAATTTTAAACTCAGTATATGATAAACATAAATTGAAACAGAAAACAACTAAAGCATCATCAATTTCATCTGAAAGTTGCAAATTTTGTTATTGAATTTTCATTGGTATTTTTTTATTTTCTCTATCAAAATTATGTTTCTTGATATATTTTCAGTCAGTTTAGGTTAGGCGCACAAATTAAATTTTTAGTTGCACAACTGTTTGGTTGCTTATGGAAAACAGATGAACTATTTGGTTCAATGTACTCGCAGGTGCATATAATTATATGTTACACAAAATAGCGAACTCATTTTAGGCAATCGTTTTGCTTGTGTCAAAACACAAACTTATTAGTTGCTCAAACCTAGTCTTAGGCTAGGCGCGCACTTTCAATTTTTAGTTTCGCAACTGTTTGGTTGCTAAAATGAAACATATGGGCTCGTATGGGACACCGCGCACTTAGAGCAACTCGATTCTCGAAACTAAAAAGTATGTGTTTTGACACAAACTAAACGATTGCCTCGCAACAGTTGAGCTGTTTCTTATAAGTGCAAGAGAGAAAAGAGTGCTAGCGTGGGTAAAAAGTTGACAGTACGCTGTTCTCTTTCAACTGGTGATTAAACTATTTGATTTCGATCACAGTTGCCAGTGCGCGACTAGCCTTAGAGTTCCATTTTATTTTTTTTTGGAGTGTTCCACTTTTTTCGATTTCTAGAGATATTTTTCTCGTCCCAAACTCTTTAAAAAATGACAACCCGACAAAAAAGAGTTAATCTGAACAAAAAGAATGCAATTCCTATGGGAAACATCAATTGCCGCATTTTGGAGTATTGAGTGTGCAAAAGGTGTAAAAAGTTGTGACCAAATGAAAAATTTTTAGAGTAGAGTAAATTCTGTTCTAATTTCGAAATATGAATTGGGAAATGAGTTAATTTTTAAAAATAAACGTAGCTGCTAAAAATACGTACAAAAAATGCTCTTTAGTTTAACAGAAGCTTTCAAATTAAATTGACATATTTGTAGTTTTCATGTTTTGGATAATTTTGACATTAGGTTCTCAAAATTCCACAATTTCGGGCTCAGTGGCAACATATTACATAGCAAGCAATTTGTTTTTGATGCGTCGAACAAAAATAAAAAAGTAATTTTCGTCGCCACCTTTTACAAAAATCAATGAAAAACCAAGTGAGAAAAAACAACAAAATATATCCAAAAATATTGTGTAGCTTTGCATGAGGCACATCTTTTTAGAAGCATTCAAGAAAAATTGACAAACGTGGGTTACCTAAATTAAATCAATTTCCTTGAATTTTCAAGATTGCACTTTTTCACCTATAAAAGAGTCAACAAACAGATCTACCATACAAAA
Organism: Philhelius festivus; assembly: GCA_963931855.1. Taxonomy (NCBI): domain Eukaryota; kingdom Metazoa; phylum Arthropoda; class Insecta; order Diptera; family Syrphidae; genus Philhelius; species Philhelius festivus. The sequence goes on along the minus strand of OZ007557.1, from coordinate 11,030,200 downwards.
TACAACCGCTGTACACGTAAAGTAGTTGCATTTTTCTTTTAATGTAATATGTCAAAAATTTTATATTTTAATTGCAAAGACGCGCCATGTTAGAGCGAATTAATTTCTCTGCACAAACATATTTCCACTTAAAACAATTGTATTCCTTCTAAAATCAAATTTGCAACCTCTGTAAGTTAAAGTTAAATTGAATTTTCACATCTGAAGTGTTAAAGAAATTCGTTTATAGAAAAACCCACACCTACAAATCGAAGTGTTTTTCTCAAGTGATAACGAGGTTACCAAATTGAAAACACAAGGTTTTGGATTTCTTCGAATTAAATAAACATCAATATGGTACCAATCGGTCCAGTGCACGGCCATCCTGGCGTCCACCCACCCCAACAAATTCAGAGCACTCCATCGGGACCAAATCAATTGCAATCCTCTTCCAACAGCCAATCAAATAAATCTTCCAATGCTGTGGTTTGTTTTTTTTTTTTCTTAATTTATCGAACTAAAATGTAATATACATTTAAATCATTAATTCTATTTTAGAAACCGAACTATACACTCAAATTTACCCTGGCTGGGCACACAAAAGCAGTTTCCGCAGTTAAATTCAGTCCCAATGGTGAATGGCTCGCCAGCTCATGTAGGTGTTGCTTTTTTAATTGAATTCAGACTTGCATGGCATTGTGATTTTTTTTTTAATTTAAAACATTCTCCTCCTCCTCCTACTTAAAGCCGCTGACAAACTGATCAAAATCTGGGGCGCGTATGATGGAAAATTCGAGAAAACAATCGCCGGCCATAAGTTAGGAATAAGTGATGTGGCATGGTCGTCTGACAGCCGACTTCTTGTAAGTGGCAGCGACGACAAGACTCTCAAAATTTGGGAGCTCAGCTCTGGCAAATGCCTAAAAACGCTCAAAGGACACAGCAACTATGTATTCTGTTGCAACTTTAATCCACAAAGCAATTTGATTGTGTCGGGCAGTTTTGATGAGAGTGTGCGCATTTGGGACGTTCGCACTGGCAAGTGTCTGAAAACGCTTCCCGCTCACTCTGATCCAGTGTCAGCTGTGCATTTTAATCGCGATGGATCATTAATTGTCAGCTCAAGTTACGATGGTCTATGTCGTATTTGGGACACAGCCAGTGGACAGTGTTTGAAAACATTGATCGATGACGACAATCCGCCGGTGAGCTTTGTTAAGTTCTCGCCAAATGGAAAGTATATTCTCGCTGCTACGCTGGATAATACCTTAAAACTGTGGGACTATTCGAAAGGAAAGTGCTTGAAGACATACACTGGACACAAAAACGAAAAATATTGCATATTTGCCAATTTTTCGGTAACAGGTGGAAAGGTATTTATATTTTATTTAAAAAACTATATTAATTTATTATGTAGGTTTGGCTTTATCCAATTAATGGCCGGTCTACGGAGTATTTCGGTTTTACTTTCATTAATTTTCTAACCAGATACATTATTAGAGTTAAGTATTTCGTAGCCTTGTTCCATGATAATTAACATAGTTGAAGTTCAAGCAGATTTCTTCTCAAATTAGCAACATAGGAATTCATTTTAGCTTTTGAACACTCCATAAGTCCCCATTGGCTTATGGGAGTGCTGTTTTTGGATAGCTCATATCGTTTGCAAGTGAAGACGTGTTTGTAGTAATTTCTCATATTCCATCCAATCGAAAAGAAGTAAAACTGCGAAAAAGCTTCCACAAATATCACTGCTTCTTTTGGAGTTAAAGGGTCCTATAATTTGTTCCCACTGTCATCTTTTTTTAATCTATTGAGAGGTCTTTATAATGCTTGGCACAGCACTACCAATGGGGTTTATTAAGAGACCCTTATAATGTTAAACACAGCACGGGCGATGGTGAAATAAGTAGAGGGGAGAAAGGAGGTGACGATAAACATTGGTCTTGAATGTTTACAAATTGAAACGGCAAGGAAAAATTGTGTCGCGTAAATTATTACATAATCCTGTTGTGCGACTAAAAATCGAATCTCTATATTTAAAGGTACGACCAAAATTAAGATCAAGGGTCAACTGATGAGCAATCATATCGAAAACAGTATTAAGGTAGCAAACTCTACGTTGCCTAATAGTGACAAAGTTCCACTTGTCCTTGAGGACGTTCAGTTTTCTTTGGGACCACTACATTTTCGAACCCCTACGGTTTTTGGAGTACTAAAAGATCTCGATATTCGCAAATCTGCTAGCCCCGATGGTATATCACCAATTGTCTTGAATATGTGTTCTTCCACTTTAGTTTAACCACTGCGTAAGCTTTTTTACCTTTCCTATTCTTTAAGCAATTTTCCCTCTGGATGGAAAAAATATATTTGTGCAACCAATTCATAAAAAAGGCGATTCGTCTTCAACCTCCAATTACTAACCAACTGCTCCGACATTCATTCTTTCCAAGGTCATAAAGACGCTGATCAATCGTCAGCTGATGAAATATCTAAAACAACGAAATATTCTTAATGAGATGACCGTCGGCTTTCGTTGCAACAAACCCACTGGTAATTTGATGGCGTTTCTCACCGAAAAGTGGGATCAATTCTTACCTCGCATGGAAGAGAGCTAAATTGTTGGGTTTGATATTACAAAAGCATTTGATAGAGTTTGGCATCGAGCTCTCTTATCGAAATTGCGTTCATTTGGTGTTGATGAAGGGATTCGATGGATTAGAAACTACCTTTCAAACCGCTCAACACATGTTATATTGTATGGTTTAAGGTCTGAAATATATAAAATAATGGGCCTCTGGGCTCCGTTTTATCTCCGACCCTCTTTCCTGATGTTCATCAATGATCTCTTGTCTGAAACCTCTAATCCATTAAGGGCCATTTGCTGAAACGAAACTTAAATATTTATGTTCAACCTAAGCGCTTATGTTCTACTTTTTCCTCTACGTAAACTGTCACATAAGAGTTTAAGTGGAACATAAGTATTTATGTTCTGTATCAGCAAATGGGTCTAAATTGTTTTGCTGAAGACAGTAATCTCAGCATCTCATAGTCGTTTCCGGATGCATGTCCTTGTTCTTCGGATGTGGATCTAGAACGCGATAAGCTTATTAAATTCTGATTTCGATACCATTGTCAAATGGGGAACCATAAATTGCGTACAATTTAATGCCTCAAAAACTCAGCTGTCTTCTGTCGATAAAGTGCAACACATCCACCATGTCGCTATCCATGAGTGAAGAAATAGAACAGCTCTCAGTTTTCGGTATGTGCATCACAGACCACTTTGTGTCAAATGACCACATATTTAACGTGGGCTAAAACGCAGCTAAGGCTGTAATCTGTAAGGCTTATATTCGTCCAAATCTCGAGCACAATTCCCATATTTGGGCAGGTGCTTCAATAACACAATTGATTCTATTGGATGGAATCCAAGAAAGAGCTTAAAAAATGATAGGTGATAGAAGTCTAACAGAAACATTTTAATGTTTCGACCACTGTTGCAATGTATCTTTTATTTCATTATTTTACCGTTAAACAGTGTTCTAGTGAAATAGCCAGTTGCATTCATCCCCTTAAATAATTTAACAGTAATACTTGCGCTTCAGGGAATGCCAATTAGTTTACTCAGGGATTCTTTGTTTAGCGGCATTACACGAATGTGGAATGCTTATCTTACTTACTTATCCGGCTCCCGATCCATGAAGGGTCTCTGCCTGAGATATTGCGGTCTTCCATCGGCTGCGATCCCTAGCGAGCTCCCTACAGTCGTCGAGACCGAGAGCTCTTGCTTCTGTTACTGCCTGGTCCCTGAAGCGGAGGTTCGGTCTTCTTCATCGTCTCGAAACTGTAGGCTGGGATGGGATTCGAAGATTTTTTTGGCTGGATCGTTGTTTTCCATTCGCTCGATGTGAACGAGTCAGTGTAGTCGGCGTGTTTTGGCTCTTTGAACTACATCCACATCTTCGTACAGCTCGTATAATTCACGATTCAATCTTCTCCTCCATTCGCCCTCTTCGCATTTTTCCTTTATCAATTCCCCTTTTTTTACTTATCGTCCAGCATTCGGCCCCGTAGAGAAAGAAGTTTTGAACCCATTTGTTTGGCCAAACCGAAGTAGCAGCGGTTTGCTAGGGTAATTCTTCGTCGGATTTTCACTAAGGTGTCGTTTGTGGAATAGATGTTTGTTCCGAGGTAGGTGAACTCCTTAACTACCTCGAAAGTTACCCATTTGCACGTCACCGCGTATTTTTTTACGTCATGCGGCATAGCTGGATCAGTTTTTTTGGGATCCCGAGTTCCGACATCGCCAGTAGAATCTCTTCGCGACTTATACTATCATATGCAGCTTTTAAGTCGATGAACAGATGGTGGATCTCGACTTTAAATTCGTTGGTCTTTTCCAGGATTTGCCTCAATGTGAAGATTTTGTCTTTCGTTGATCTGCCTAGCCTGAAACCACGCTGTTTCGTGCCGATCATAGTGTTTCAGAAAGGTTTTAGACGCCCACATAGTACGGTGGATAGGATCTTGTAGGTAACATTAAGTGGAATGCTTTACCCGACTCTATATTTCCCTCTCATGATAATATTCAGACATTCAAATCCAATATGCACCATAACCTCCTCTTAAATCCTTCAACTTTCCTAAAACGCTCGCTCTGTGCTCAAACATTTTAAGGGTAGTCATGATACCTTTTTTGATAATAAATTGCGGAAAACCGGCTATTCGCCTAAAACAGAAAATTATAACTTAGGTTCGAACGGTTGAGAATTCTTATTTAAAACGAAAATAGACTAGTTCATGATTTGGAATAAATAAAGGCAATTAATTGAAACGGCAATCAGAAGTAGTCCTTATAACTTCAGAACGATTCCTGATTGATTTTTTATTTAATATTTTTTATGTTTCTGGATTATAATTATTATTATTATTTATTTATCGCAACATAATTGTTACATAATAAGTTTTAAAACTACAGCTCTAGCTTCAAAGGCTTATGTCTAGGATAACAATATAATTATTTTATAATCTAAGCTTGTAAATATAATATTATATGAGGGGAGAACCCGAGGATGTGAAGAGAGCGCGTACTACCCTTACGCAGTCTCTAGAAATCCTGGAATTTCTTTATTTAAATAAATTTAAATCTAGGCTTAGGTATTGTAATAGGTAATATGTAATAATGTTTTTTGATGATGGACCTAAGAGAAGATTTTTGGATTAGATGACAAAGACTTTTCAAATCAATCATCCATTGTTGAGCCGGCCTGTATTGGATAAGACTACACATTCTACACTACAGAGGCAAGACTGAATAGTCAAACCGAAGCGTGTAAAAGCTGCCTTACTTTAAGATCAATTTTCAAATTTATTTTAATTTTATATAATTCAAAATACTAATTTACATATAACAAACATAATATATTCAAATATAGTGGATTGTATCAGGAAGTGAAGACAACATGGTTTATATATGGAATTTACAAAGCAAAGAAGTCGTTCAAAAACTACAAGGCCACACAGATACAGTTCTTTGTACAGCATGTCACCCAACTGAGAATATCATTGCTTCTGCAGCATTGGAAAATGATAAAACTATAAAACTATGGAAAAGTGACACATAAATCTGGACAAATTAAATAATATTGAAATAAACAAAACAAGAAAAAAATAAATAAAAAGTTTTCTATTTAAAACAATAAAAGAACTAAAGTCTAGAATGTAAATATCTAAATCTTTACACTCTTGTTTCTTTGTATTCATTTTTAATCTACAAAATTGTGTTTTATTTCCGCATGGAGCATTTGATTTCCAAAGCTCACACCAGTCGCGACGGATATGTGAACGCAAAATCTACTCTATGGATATTATCAGTAGCGATTGATGTAGGTGTTACATACAATTCATCTTCTGAAGGTTGAAACTTCGTCATCAACTTAAATCTAATTCTTTAGCCTGCATTGGCTTAAATTACTGCGAATAACTTGCGAATAGCGGTTTCTAATAAACTCCTATCTCGATCAACTAAAGTTCCCCTTAATAAGACTCTAATCAACACTGATGCAGATACATGAACTTTGTCAAAGATAGATGAAAACGCTTTATGTTGTTTTGTGGAACAATTCTTCGGGTGATTTTTGGTCCCATAGATATAGATGGTTAGAGCAGACTGTTCAAAAGTGGAAAAGTCGAACAACTAAGGCAAGGTAGCCACGTTGCTAGGTCAAGTTGGATGGTCATCAATCAAGAAGCTTTGAGTTCACCACAAATGAAGAGCGATCGACACGATGCACATGCTATGAAGACTTTACTCAGGTAGAATGGGACCCAGGACGAAGCGAGGAAACTAGATGACTTGAAAAGCTTGTTTCCAGGTACACACCAGACTGCTTCCCCATCTCAACAAAGGAGTGTTTTTCCTTCGGGTGATGAAAATGTGATAGTGAAAGTGCTTTTATTGGCAAAACTGTGTGTTAAACCTTTTTTGCTTTCTATCATACCTTCATTTACTCGTAGATTTCATTTTCTCCGGACCAAAAACTATCTGTCGGTGAGTTTTAGATTAATAATTGATTTTTATTGAAATTTCTAATGTTTTGTTTTGTGAATCGTGAGAAACTTTATGACAATTTAAAGTTTTGAAATGGTAAAATGAATAGAACGATTGATAATTTGAGTAAAATTGATACATACATACTATTACACAAACTTTATCTTAACACAATATTTACAATTCAAATTAGCTTATGTACAAATACAGGCTTTCATATAGAAAAAACCTTTGAAACCACCAAACACGGCTGAGATAAACTTCGTCGAAAACTTGAATATATGGCGTTTCGCTTGCGATTTCGATCTTCAATTCGTGATCTGAAAAGGAAACGAATGAATTCAAAATTAAAAAAAGAAACAAACACCGGAAATAAGTGATATCACAAAATTCACCCGAAGATCTTAGAGCTATGGTCAATCATAAGACCTAAGCAATCCGCAAATACTTCTGTTTCTTGCAAAACAATTATAAGGTCCTGTGGTTGAAAATCTTGTGAGGCTGTGTGTAGAATCGATGGAGTTATCGAGATTGCCAAAACTTCTGACGATACATTTTGCAGGGGAACTTTTGTCAAACGATGAAAGTGTGAGAATAGATAATTCAAAGTATCGCGATTACACTCGGGCAAAGTTTTAACCAGATTCTGAAGTATTTCAATTTTTCTTGTCACAGGTTGAAGCACTTGAAACAAAACACCAAAAAATTAATTAAATATATTGCAAATACGATTAAAATTGTCTTACCCCATTTGTGGGACGGTCCAATAAAAGTCTTGATCTCATTCGGTTTTACTAGAGGGTTCTTAATCTCCCGCAAGAACAACTTCAGCAGTCCCGTGAGTGTGTGTATGTTGGTAACTGATTTCAATGAATCATAATCATTTGAGTCAATACTAAAGCGGAGTGCTTGAATTTTTGTGTAGTCTCCAGAAGCTCGATAAAGCCCTTCAATTGGGTAGGGTGACGATTTGAATTGACTTTCAATGAGATCAACGCAATCCACTACTATTTTTGGAATTGTTGTAAAATTTTCGTGTTTTAGGGTCATTTCGAGTTCCGTATCAAAGCAGGGTTCATCTAAAAAAAATAAGCACGTTTTTAATCTTCACCCTCGGATAAAATGACAAGTTACACATACCGTGATATATATTGTTCTTTTTGAGGACTTCAATTGTGGGTCTTTGGTTGCACCAGTTAGCCAATTTTCGCATGGTCCTCCCCATCTTTGTGGAAGGGACATTTGGATTTCTAGTGGATTCTTCTAACGACCTTGTCGAAGATTGCTGATGAGTTCGCACCAGCTTCTTAGTCAATTCAATAACTTTGTCTTGCAGATCTTTTATATAAATTTTATCGTCTGAATATTTTCTTTCGAGAATGCTGACTTTCCTTGAGAGTTGTTGAATCTGTTGCACACAACTTCCGTCGCACTGATTAAGGAGTTTTGTTTGGCTGGAACTTTTGCACAAAGGATGTTTCCGGGAAGTCTCATTAAAATACTGCGTGTCTGTGAGATCTTTACGACTTCCATTACGATCGCGAAAACAGTTCATTATTGTTTTGTTGCGTTTCTCGACTGAATTTGGATACATTCTTGTTAGATAAGGGTGTGTATTTTTCGAGCTTGCTTATCGCCTCTGGGCTTCTGTGGCCACCACCGGTCGTTAGCACATAATGTGCGCTTGAGTTGTTGTTTATTTAAATTGTTAATCTTTTATTAGTTTTTGCAAACAGCAGCCGCCAAGATTCTTTTTGTTGTAAGTCTCTCTCAGTAATCTTCAAGAATGGTTATTTTAACGGCAAATGAGTTTCTTTGTGTGAAGTTGAAGGCAGAAAGAGTGAGTTATGAATGAGGTCTCTTTTTTTGTCAAAAGAAGAGATACACTGAACTATAAGCTATGTGTATCTTATCGAACTAAATATTATTTTACTTTGGTTTAGGAGTGTATGTACAACGTAAGTTCCCGTGAAGATACAAATATGATAAGACTTGGAGAGAGCGTCATAATGGTATCGATAAGTAAGGTTGCCAACTAGGATAGTAGATATGTATCGCTTAAAAAAGGAAAATGTCTAGATCAGTTGAGTTTATTGTAAAGTTTTTATTTAATTAATCAACAAAATATTTATATTAAATTCCGTTGTTACTCGTGTGACACTGTGAGGCCTTTTTGTGATTTATAAAAAAATATTGAGCAATCTATAGAATGGATTTGGAGGGCTCACAGCTGAACCGAACCAAGTCATTTTAAAGAAATCCAAAACTAACGCCAGGATTTCCGCAAAATTGACCTCTATTTAGAGCTGTAATGAACTACATAGTTCATTTAGAGCTACATAGTTCTATTTAGAGCTGTAATGAACTATACATATTTCATTACAGCTCTAAATAGGGGTCAATTTTGCGGGCGGAAATTTTGGCGTTGGTTTTGGATTTTTTTAAAATGACTTGGTTCGGTTCAGCTGTGAGCCCTCCATATGTGAACTAGCGATTTTCGAAAAGGTCATCTAAAGTTTAAAGTTCTAAGTTTGATATAAGTTTGGTGAAAATTATTAATTATTTTGAATAAGTTGGCAGCCATGTCGATTGCCATTTGATATCGGTGCAGAGTTTGTGTAATGCCTTAAGTCGATAAGATTAGAATACCAGTATACTGGAATTTGTTGTTATAGAGGGTTTGTCATTGTTGATAGTTTGTTCACATACAAGAAAAAAATATATGTGTAAGATATCTCGTTATACTCACGAAAAGCATGTGGCAATCATTCGAACTGATAAACATACATAAGTATGAAGATCTTTGAGATTTCAGTAGAATTAAAAGGTTTTATTTGATACTGCTGACAAAATTAAGAAAATTAGAAAGTTGGTGGCGCATGAAAGACAGATGGATTTGAATCGGTCATAATCCTCTTTTTTTCCGGTCGCAGTCTATGTGGGAACATTTTAAAGCGGGGGACGGAAATATTGTTAGCACTCAAGATGGAGTTGTTTGTTCAAGCGTGAGTTTTTTGTGAGCAAGCCTATTTTTCAAAAGCTCGCACATTTCAATATCGCTCCCCGCGTTCGAGTTCCCATGCGAAATCGAATTTTTACAAGGGTTAATGCTTTCCAAAGTACTAGAAATGTGTCCCCGATAAGAAGTTGGCATCACAGAACGATCTCTACCCTAGAAACATGGAGAGGATACAAACTGCCTTTGAAAAATCTCCCAGGCGTTCACTTCGAATACAGGTGGAAAACATGCCCTTTGATTTTCGAGACGTTCCATTTAAAGAATGGTTTAAGAACATCTTCATTTACATTCCTACAAGACAGTTTTCGACTAAGAATTGTCGAAACATGATTTTGAAGCCAGAAAACTAACTAGCGAAAATATGCTTGCTGCGTTGCCCCGAGACGATATCGTTTTCATCTCTGACGAAGCACATTTTCGCTTAATTGGTTACGTTAATAAACATATATGCTTTACTGGAGTGAGACGAACCTCAGAGAGCTCCAACAGAATGACAGTGTGGTGTGCAATATCAGGTATCTGTGGATACCTAAACTCTATTGTTTATAACGATTACCCCAGAAATTTGGGAGCCCTCAAACGAAACACTCGAACCCGCATCTTGCGAATTCCTGTTGGAACTGCTTGAAGGAGTGTATGATGAAAAGTTTAGGAAAAATGCTAAGACAATGTTTGTAGTTTGAGGGCCGCCATTTGAAGGATAAATTGTTCGAAACTGCAACTAAATTTGCCATGATGCATACATGTGATTAATCGTTTTCAAACAGTTTGTGTTCTACTGATTTTTTTAAATCCATATCCGTCTGCCATGTGCCATCTTGTATGTAAGATTAAAAAAAAAACATGTTAATGAGAGAGGTGAAATTTTCTAGTTTCAGTCGGTTTCTGAGTCTTATTCATTATTTGATTAAAATAGACAAATAAATATTAGTGTGATATTTTCAAGCAAGTGAGTATCGTTGAGAAACGAAGACGATTCTAATTTTTTATAGAAAATGGGACAGGCTAATTTAAAAAACTTGTGACCTATGTACATATGTACATACAATCACACAATCTGACAGGTTTTCCCCACTTCTGGAGTAGCAACCCATTTTTTTTTTCTAAATCAAAATAATTTCCATTCGCAAATTCTGATTTCTATCAAAAACTAGGTCAATATCGCGTAAGACTAAAGCGATCGCTCAATTAACTGATTGTCGTTTTGCCTATAGATGTCTTTATCATATCAATAAGGAAGATAGAGAGAGCGATTGTCAAAACGACAATCTGTTAATTCAGCGATCGCTTTAGTCTTACGCGATACTGGCCCTGATTTTTCTTTTTTTAGCGGCGAATAGAACACGATTTCAAACTGGTTTATTTTTGTCGTTGTAAAAGTGTATCTTATTTGGTGTTTGTCGCATTATTTAATTTTATATTTATCCTCAATTTACTTTTAGTAGAGAAATCTAAGCTTAACAAATTTATTGAATTATATTTTTAACTGCTCCCATTTTTTACTGGTGAAAAAATTTCCTTCATAATTTCCTAAAATCAAATTTTCAAACCGACATGACAGCTGAAAATCGTTTTGGATTAATCTGACGAAAAATTTAGATATGCAAAATTGAAATTAAATAAGTTTTGTTGCTCAATGGAATGCAAGAAATTACTAAAATCCGCATTTCGACAGATCCGAATAAATTTTCTTTTGAATACGTTTAAATAAATACCTACAAAAAAAAATTTCAAACAAGCTTGGCAGTCGCGAGTGCTTGCTAGAGAGTCTAAAGTTTTTACACTTTTGTATGTCAAGTTGACAGAATAATCCAGAATAACTAGCAAATAGTTTGCAATTATTTTACACATATTATTTGAGTTGTGTTGTGGACTTGTGGTTTTGTCAAAGGTTTTGAAATATATTACAATTTTAACGATGTCGAGCGAGCCATAATAAATACAAAAAGTAATAGAATATCATGGTTTCCAGTTTTATGGTATAATTATTGCAGTAGATACATCAACCGATTTTATTCATGTAGTTTATTTCACATTTTGGAAAAAAAGAAACAATCGTTATGTTCCATAACAAACGTAGTACTGCCTTACGTACTTACGTTAGTATTGTACCCCTTGTTTGAAGAATCTTGTGGACAAATTTTTATAGAATTAAGATTCTTTATTTTTGAATAGTAAATAGGTATGATAGGTTTGTTTTTTGCTTACATACTGTTAGAAATAGTTTGCATGCAGTTATAAACCACGTAAACAATATTCTACTTTGTGAGTTAAGTGAATATAAAAGCAGAGGTTAAATTACCGCATCAGTTTTCGAGTAATACGTGAGTGAATTATGTGAGTTGGGCATTACCGCTTACGTTATCAACCAATCGATTACCCTAATTTGACATTTTTTTTCGATCACTGAAGGGAGATGGGACTCACTTACTCGGTCACTGATGCCTTAATTTGGCCCCAGAACTTTTAGCATTAGAACTGTTATACACGGGTCATGAATAAACATGGTATAATTCCACAGTTTAATGATTAGGTATAAGAGGATAAATATGCAGAAATTCTCATCCTGTCCTATGTGGGTGCATGGAAAAGTGCTGCAACTTTCGGCTGTCCCTGAACGGTTGAGATGAGAAGCACTTTCCATGACAAGAGACACTCTTATAAAATTTTTCACTTTCTCTTAAGAGAAAGAACCCCGTATAATTTTTTTTTTCATTTTTAGGTGATAGTGACAAGGATTAGTCCCAAACTTTCGGCGTAAAATTCCAACGCCAAAATCGCTACGTCAAGGTTTATTATAATTTTTGTTCAGTTTTTAGCTCTGGTGATAATTCACTAGTATTCTAAACGGTGTAGCGTCGTAGATACTTATTTCTGTGATGCGTTAGTGCTTCGCATCAGCCTAGTATGTGTTCCGGCGTTTTGTCATAAGTATTAAAAAATTTGCATGTGAGACTGTTTTTCAGGCCAAGAATACTCAAGTGTCTTCTTAGTTCAAACTGACCCGTTACGATTCATAGATTGTTCCTATCATCCTCCTCTATCATCGACTATGCTCATATATAAATCATACCATAAATCAATATAACACATATTTGTCTTAGTCATGTGTTTTTGTATAGTTCATTTTTGGATAGCACACATTTGTAAGGTCAATAAGGTCAAAATTCATTTTGTACCTATTTGCCATAATGAAGGTACATCGGTACTAATTTCAATCGGTTCAATTCAATTCAATCGCTTCAATTTCAATGAACAGCTGATTTTCGTTTCTTTAACTTGGAACACAATAGTTCCACTAATTAATGTTTTTCGATTTTCTTTCTATTCTCAAATGTAAGTTTTGCTTTCAATGACCAATTCTAACCTCAAATACCTAGAGTAGGTTGTTATCAGTCACTGACAAGTGACGAAATCTTTTTCTGAAACCATTTTTAAGTTTTATAAATTCATATATGTATCTATTTGTGCAATTTTCAAAATATTTTGCAAAAATGTGTTTTTAACATGTCATGTTTAAATATCTATTTCCTTACATCAAAAATCAAAATTTAAGAAAAAATTGAAATTCAATATTACGTAATACAATATAAAAATGGTGGAGTTTTTAAATCGAAAAAAAAAAATATTTTATCCCTCACGTCGAAAATGAGTGTTTGTTAGAGCAAACGTTGTGTCCATTGTACGGTGATTTTACTCTTCAGAGTCGACTCTTCAATGTTTGATGGTCAAATTTGGGAAGACCGGTTCAGTAAACAATCAGCCAACATTCGGACGTCAAAGGAACACAAGATCGGCAGAGAATATCGCCCCGGCCCGTGAAAGTGTACAGCAGAACCCGAGGCAGTCGCTCCGTACACAAGGACTCGGCCTTTCGCAGACTTTAACTTGGCGAATTTCAATACGGTCAGCCGAACAAGATTCAACTGACCCATGAGCTCAAAGTTCATAACGATAGATAACGCCGTTTGTTCGCTGACTGGACTTAGGAGCGTTTGGAAGAGGAGGCCAATACTCGCCGAAACACCATCTCTAAGGATGAGGCGCATTTTTGAATAAATAGCAAGCAAAATTACCGTAAGTATATGGGACGACACCAATCCAAACGAGGCTCACCAGCTGACAAAGCATCCACAAAAAGTAGACCGTTTGGTGTGGATTTTGGGCCGGTGGCTTCTTTGGATTGTACTTTTTCGAAAACGACTTTGGTGAGGCGGCCACCGTCAATGGCGAGCCCTACAGAACGATGATAATCAATTTCTTATTGCCCAAATTGAACCATATGGACCTATACGTCATGTATATTTTCAGCAGGACGGCCGGCGATACGTGTCTCATAGCGGGTACCACGGTTGACATTCTACATAAACAATTTGAGGGTAACGTTATCTCTCGAAGAGGTGACACGAAGTAGCCACCAGGTCATGTGAATTGACCCCGCAAGACTTTTTCTTATGGGGTTTTTGGAAGTCGCAGGTCTACTCAAATAAACCATAATCGAACGATGCCCTTAAGGTGGACGGACATAACACATGCCATCATCGCTCAAATTTAGTCGGACCTATATGTGGAAGAGTCATTGAAAAATGAACCACTCGGATCCGTGCCATAGTAAAAAGTCAATGTCGGTCAATTTAAACGACGTCATATTCCATACGTAGTGGAATATATGGGAATTTAAAATAAAAGAAGAATTCCGTAAATTCGCTATATACAGCTTGGTTTATTCCATCTTTAAAAACCTTTTTTACTTTTGCAAATCTATCATACTAATTTTTAATTTTTGATTTTCGCACCTCCCAAGATGAAAATCTACTTTTTCCTCGTTCCTCTACATTGCTATGTCAAATTTATATAAATCCCCCAAACAAAACAAATTTGTGGTGTGATCATGTAAACAACGAAGTCCGAGCTTCAAAAGTATTTTAGATGTGTCTCTTCTTCTCAACCAAAATATTTAACCTCCATCGCCACCAGAACATATACCTCCGCATATCGTTGCTACAAATCTTAATATTGCATAGGATTGTTCTTTAGCCGACTACGACCGACGACACGTTGCATATTCTACAATGTATAGGCAGAAGGTATTCCTTAAAACAAATAAATTCCAAGCCATGGTCATTCCTGGAACAAATTTTGCACGAACATTGGTGGGTTATTGCCATTGTTCTGACTCCGACTCCAATCGACGGACGGCGACGTTGTCGTCGTTGCTCTCTCTCTCTCTAAACCTGACGTGGAACAAGTGGAGCAGTGGCTCAATGCCGCCATGGCGCCACTTTATATTTCCCCTGTCCGCATAAATCAAGACCACCTACAGAATTGGAGCCAGAACCCTCCTGGACACAGACGCTCTATACCGCATCGCCCGGCATCAGCTACTCGCTGTGTGCTAAATGCTAAATGTCAGCGTGCAACTCTAAAAGTTGTCATTTCTTCACCTCGCAAATTTTCGGTAGTCGTCCGACTTCAGAGGTTGTTATTAAATCCTGTTTATCTCTTATGTATATGTACCGCTCCCGATGAAAACATTTGTTGATGTTGCACGTACAACAAAATGTTACATGTGAAGTGGCAGGAGCTCACATTGATGTTCGACACAGTCACGTGAAGCTCTTATCAGATAGAGAGGAAGACCATCAGCCCGCAAAAATGTCAGGCCAAGTTAACGACCACGATAACCAGACCGAGGTGTGGACGAAATGATGAAGATGCTGCAAATCGTAATGGGAAACTTTGACCGGACCATCATAAAAAAGGCCATGGAATTAGTTAAATTAGCTTTGGGGCTACGATGACGATGACTACGACAAAGTAGGTCTTACGTCTTTTCAGTTTTTGACAAAAAAAAAAAAAAAAATAGCGCAAAAAACAAGGACCTTCCGTTTTCTTGTGGATTTTTTTTGTTCTTGCTTTTGGATGGACAAATATTCGTTTCTCTCCGGTTTCAACTGTTCTTTTTTTAAACAATAGCTAGAGAGGAAGACGTTGAATGTTTTTCCTTAGCGGACGGATAGCATTTTGCCATTTTATGCTCCAGAAAATCGCCATAGAAAGTATGTCCCTTTTATAAGTTCCGGTTAAAACGAACCATGGAGGCAATTCATGTTTTTAAATAATCGGTTGTGAATTGAAAGCATTACAATCCGGAAGACACCTTACACGCATCGGTTAGTTTAAAAGGAATCTTATAACTGTCGCTGTTGCTTAGACGGGTTTAAGGCACACTTAATAGAAGGAACGTAGCTATGTATATAGGCTAGTGAATGCACACTTTGATAGTGGACAATTACGCTGAAGGATTTTTTATCATTTAATATTTATGTCTATCGCCAAAACTAAGGCGATTCGAGATTTTGATTAAATATGACATAATCCAATTGTAAAGCTACAAAAATTATCTGGACTTGGCTAGCCTTATACATTTATAGACTTAGTAGATGTTGCTTTTTTTTATTTTATAGGCCCATGTATGCCTAATGTATGGAATATGACATCGTTCAAGTACTCGTCTCTGCGTCTTGCGATAACATAGAAAACATAGAGCCAGCTAAATTCGAGCAATCGCATGTGTTATGTTCACCTTAGAGCATCGGCCGATTGTGGTTCATTCTCATAGACCTGTGACTTGAACTTGGTGGCCAGTTCACGGTATCTCTGTGAGAGAAAACCTTAACCTCAAATTGTTCTTGCAGAATGTCAATCGTTGTATCTGCTGTGTGGCACAGCCGTCTTGCTGGAACCCCATGTATTCTAGGTCTATTGGGTTCAATTTGGCCCATAAGAAATTGGTTATCATATGGTTCTGTAGCCCACCCATTGGCGATAACCGCCTCGTCACGTCGATTTTGAAAAAGTAGGTACTAATGACGCCGGCCCGAAATTCACACCAAACGATAAGTTTTTGAAGACTCATTATCACATGCTTAACCTCCTGTGGATTGGTGTCGTCCCATGTACGGTAATTTTCCATGTCAACACAGCCATTTATCCAAAAATACTCCTCAACTTGAAAGATGGTTTTTCGGTGAAAATTGGGGCCCTCTTCCAAACGCTCTTAAGCCCAGTGAGCGAACAAACGGCGTCGTCTATAGTCATGAGCTTTCAGTTCATGGGTCAGTTGGATCTTCTTTGGGTGAATACCCAAGTCCCGTATCGAAATTCGCCAAGTTAAAGTCTGCCAAAGACCGAGTTCTTGTGCACGGCAGCGACTGCCTCGGTTTCTGCTGTACTTTTTTATCGATCGGGCGATATTATCAGCCGATCTTGCGTTCCTTTGATGTCTGCATGTTGGCTGATTAAAAACCGAACCAGTCGTCTCAAATTTACCCACCAAACGTCAAAGAGTCAACTGTCAAGGGCTACCTCATCTACCGTAAAATGTGCACAGCGTTTTCTCTAACGAACACTCATTTTGATACAAAAGTGGTACAAAAGACCAGTTTATCCAATCACAATAATTTCATCGTTTAGCTCAAATATGATCTCATGTTCAGTTAAAAGAGTTTTTCCGAGATAAGTAGCTCTAAATTCTCTTATTGTCGGACATCTGCCTAAAAAGTTCTGTACATCTTCTTCTCTTATATTGCAGATACTACATGTGGATGACTCATTACGGACAAATCTGCTTCCATTCAGGTAAATATGAACACAACTTGCCTTGAAAATCCATATCAATTTACCAACATCAAAATCGTCAGTGAAATAAATTCGACCTCTTGTATGTTCCAACAATCTTTATATGCGACTGCTGTTCTCAGTTGCCCTTGGAATCTAAGACAGTTCAAAAGATAAAGGATTCTTCTTTCGAACAAGCCCTTTTATCCCATTGAAGTTCGTGCTTGGAGCCAATCTCATTAAGTTCTTTCACTCAAAATTGTATTTTTTGCTGAAGGATTTTAGAAAGTCTTTCTTCACTATAATTCACTTTATTCGGAATGACGTTACTTAACAAACTCTTCCTGAATTCAGCCATTGTTCCCGCACGGACTTTAACGTTATATGGCTTAAGTTAAACGTCAATAAACAAATTATTCATTATTGTTTCTTGTATGGAAGCCCAAATTTAGACAGTAACTCAACACTGAACCAATTTGACGCGCTGTCGAATTCCATAAAAGCGATTATCTCTTATAATCTAAGCACCGAAATTGTTATTACGGGCGATTTTAACATGCATCTTCCTGATTGGCTTCGATATTCGGGCCAGTCAACTCCAAAAGGTGTGTATGAAGAAATCTTCTCTGAGTTTAACCATCTCACTCCACTTGTAAATGAGCCAACGCGAATTCCAGATGTTGCTGGCCAATCTCCTAATACCCCTGACTTATTCTTCACTTCCCTCCCTGAAAAATATACAGTAAATGTGTTAACGCCTTAAGGTACGTCAGGCCATTCTGTAGTGTCAGCTGTTTTTCCATGCTCCAACGCCCCAGTTAAAGAAAAAATCCCCAAAAGAGTCGTATGGTAATACGAGAAAGCCGATTGGAATGGTCTCAACAACTTTTTTCGCAACGCAACGGTTCCTATACGCTCATCTACAAAGATAACCCTGTTGTTAGTTCCATAGATAAGGCTAATTTGTTTGTAGAACTATTTGCGAAAAATTCTTCTCTGCCCGATAGCGACATGAATCCACTGGTTCTTGACAATGTAAACTTTTCAATGGGAAACCTTTTGTCAAAGGTCATGGAAACACTGATCAATCGGCAGCTTAAGATACTCGTATATCTTAAAGAACATAATCTTTTTAATATCTTACTGAAAAGTGGAACCAATCCTTACATCTTTTTGGGGAAAGTAAGATCATTGCGCTTGATATTTCTAAGGCATTCGATAGAGTCTAGTTTCCTGCTCTTTTATCAAAAATGGGTGCGTTTGTTATGGATGTATCTCTTATTCGTTGGATTAGTAATTACCTTTCAGAACTTTCAATTCAAGTTGGTTTGGATGGTTTCAAGTCTGAAGTTCGTAAAATAAATGCTGGTGTCCCCCAAGGCTCTGCTTTGTCTCCTCTATTTTTCTCATTTTTTATAAATGATCTTTTTTTCCGAAACTACTAATCCACTTAACTGTTTTGCTGATGACAGCACCCTCAGCTTTTCATATTCATTTCCTGATTCAATTCCTTGTTCTTTGAATTTGGGATTGCAACGGCAAAATATGCTGAGCTCATTAAATTTCGATCTAAATTGCATCGTTAAATGGGGTATTAAAAATCGTGTTGAATTTAATGCTTCTAAAATTCAGAGCTGTTTTTTGTAAAGCGGAATATTTTCCCTATGTCATTGTTCATGGATGGCTTTTGCATCGTAAAAACTGAAAAGCTATCAATTCTTGTTATACGTATTACTGTCCAACTTTTCTGGAATGACCATATATTGCATATTGCTAAAAATGCGGCCAAATGCTTAGGTTTCCTAAGACGATGTAAAAACTTTTTCTCCCCCTCTGATGTGGCCACAATTTATAAGGCTTATATACGTCCTAAACTAGAATACAATTCTCATATCTGGTCCGGTGCATCAAAAACATCTTTGCACTTAATAGACAGAATCCAGAATAGAGCTTTAAGGCTGATAGGTGACAGATCAATTTCCGAAACAATTGTTTCGTTAGAACATCGTCGAAATGTCTCTTGTTTATCACTGTTTTATCGTTACTTCTTTAGACAATGTTCTATTGAAATAGCGAGTTGCATTCCCCCCTGAAAAAATTTCACCGTAATACTCGTGCCGCTGGGAATGCTCATCAATATACCTTTGAGCCAAACTTTGGACGTACAGTTAAGTACAGATATTCTTTCTTTTGCCGTACGACTCGAATGTGGAATTCCTTAACCGACTCTGTTTTTTCCCCATTTCAATGTCCAGACATAGTTTTTCGACATACCTCAGGTGAAGATCTAGGGCGTAAAAGTGACCATCTTCGGCTCCAATTTCTAGCGTCAACGCATATTACTTTAAGGAAATATATCTAAAGCTTATCTACTTCATCTGAAAAAAAAACACCAAAAACTCCAAACTTGCGCACCATATTTTTGAATAGCTCTGCACACTGCCTGAAAGAGTTTCCACTTCGATTCCAGCTTTATTGCCAAGTGACGTTTATACTACTCTTCGCTGCATTGTTTCGAGTTTAAACATTTTTAGTGAAGGTCGTCTTTGGATATTTATAATTCGCATTAATTTGTATTTGTTCCCCTTTAAATATCCAGTTTTCTAGGGTAGATATCCTGCGTCCATTCCGAAAAACCATCATCTCCGATTTAGACCTATTAAACCTCCAAATTCCATTTTTCGCAGTATTCTTCAAGTCGACTTATCATTTGTTGCATAACTCTAATGTCTTCTGCCAGAATAACCTTATCATCTGCGTATAGTATAGCCACCATATCTGAACATTTTCTGTTTGGAGACCTCTTTTAAGACATTCTTGCAAATCGTTTATAGAGTGCAAAAAGAAGCGGTGATAGAAGACATCCTTGTATTACACCATAAGGGGATTCGAAATAGGCCGACATTTCAATTCCAGTCCATACCGCAGAAACTGTTTTGGCATAAGTGGCCTCAATTAGACGAACAAATTTTGGTGATATTCCCATAGAGGTAGTTTGTAGATTAATAAGCTCCGTGAGATTTTATCGAATTTAGCCTTCAGATCCACAAACAAAGCATACGCCTTCTTTTTCTTCCCGAGCTTTATATGCACTATTGACGCCTGCTTGTAAATGTTGTCCACAGTAGAATACTTTTTCCTAAACCCAGCTTGGAACTCTCTTAACATATTGTTATACTCTCCACCCATGCATAACGCAGTGGCCGTGGCGCGATGGTTGTGTGCTCGCCTGTCAACCTCATGATGACAGGTTCGATCCCTGCCGTCGTCTATGTCGCTTTAATTCCATTAAAACATTCTAAAAATTGTCATCAATGAGTTTACTGGTTTACTCATTGCATGTTGTTTAGGCATAACACTAACAATATGTGACTGAGTTAAACTAGTATGCCCAACAAGGATGAATACAAATAAAATAATGTGAATTATAAGTGACAGAAATAAGACACGGCATTTCTCCGCTTTAGTTCAGCCGCCATCCCTGGAGATAAAAATATCTGAGACAACCACCTTCAGTCTCAGAACATCGTGCCACACATCTTTCCTATCCCTCTTTCTCTTCATTAACTTCACGCCCGCGCTGTGCTGAAAACATTTAAAGGGTAAACATAATCCCTTGAGTACGGGTAAATTATAAAAAAAAAAAAAAAAAAAAAAACTGAATAGCAAAAAACAGATTTGACAGATGTCACCAAAACAACATGGCCGCCAAAATCTATTTTCGCCAATTATTTAGAACATTTTAAAACATTTTTTTTGGTTTTACCGAAAAACTGCAACTAAGTCTTTCCTATCCATTACACCCTCAAATCAAGGAGAGTAAATAAAGTCAAACAACAACAAAATGACCAACCGCATATTGCACTAAGCAAATTCATTTGCATCCCTTCAACCACCACGTCTCACGTCTCATAGGTTTAATTTGATTATTTATTACAAAGGGATACACAGCAACGAAGTCATCCTGTGTGAATCCAAATCCAAAATCCACTAATCAAAAAACCACAACCATCTGAAAGGACACAAGGAGAAAGGAAACAACTTATAGCTCTCACATTGTGTATTCCTCCTTCGTTTTGATTTGTTTATCAGACTTAAAATCAAAGCTAAATTAAGAACGTTTATTCAACTAATGATGTCTTCAAATATGTATTTATATATGTACATTCACAGAGATATATACATACTTGTACTTTCCCTGGGTATCAATAGCCCCTCAAGGATGAGTCCTTTCTGTTATATTTCGTGTTGTTTTTTTTATCTGTTGTTGTTGTTTTTGGTTTCGTAAACAAATCTTAACTTTGGATAGGACATATTGGCTAGGCTAGGCCAGGCCAGGCCAGGCAAGGCATCATACCGCATACCCACAGACATCACAAAACAAATCCAATACTCTCTCTCGCCACTGCAATTATCCTGATCTTGATTATTCTGAAAGGCCCGAAGGGGGGTAGATAAGTTTCCCACATCGGATTTCCAGCCACACCAGTGCGCCTCGAGTCTGCAATCAAGCAAAGAAAAACAGAATAAAATATATATTCACTTGTTTTTCAAAGCCAGGACCTCTTCAGCCACTCCATGTTCGATGAATAGATACTTGTGGGTGTCTATTGTGTTAAAGTTGGTATAAGTATTGCACCCACCACCATAAGGAAAATATCTCGAGTGGCTCTGTTTGTTTTATGTATACTCGCACATACAGACATATACCTATCTGACGAGTGCGGGAGTTGGGAACGTTTACTCAAAAGCTTAACTAAGTCGATTTATCCTGAGGATATTTGATTTGTTGTTTTTAGAAACTGAGATCCCGTTTGCCATCACCCGAAATCAAAACCGACCCACACCACCGCCATCGCCAAGCCGCACCGCCTGGCCGCGTCCTGCAAGCTAGCTCTTGGACACAGTTCATTAAGAATCGTTATCAAGTCATGATATATCTTTTAGTATTCCGAGTATCTTTTGTAGAGAAAACAATAAAAATTAAGATGAAAACAAAAACAATAACAAGATACAAAAAAAAGAAAAAAACATGGAAAAAAGTCAATGAGATAAAGCAACCTAAATTTGGGACTGAGTTTGATATATAGCCTCCTGAATAGCAAAGCAGATTGATTTATTTTTCTTTTTTTTATCTCAACTACCTACCTAAGTGTATGTTTTGGTCTTCAATACTCTATCCCTCCCTCTGTGTAAGAGTAGGTTTTTTTTTTTTTAATTTCAAATACATATTTGTAGGTTTGATTTTCTGATTTATTTTGAACTTGTACAGTAGCTAGTAGGAACCTTTTTAAGATTCTCTTTCAACAAAGATTTTATTTAAGCCCTTTGAACGTTTTTGTATTTGAAGGCAAAAATCTCTTACAAATATTTCGTCTTAAAACTATGTTCTATGTAGACGTTTAACTCTTCAAAGACAAAAATAATTTATAAAATGCGATACCTGATTCCACCCTATAATAAGCTTCATTTGGAAAATTAAACACATTTTTTAAAATGGGATGGTTTTCAACCCTTGTTCACCCTATAAAAGCTCAACTAGAGAAAGTATCTTAGTTTAATTCCATCATCTAAGTTCATCCGATTTTATCCCCATGATAAGCTTCATTTGGAAAATTAATCAGAATTTTTAAATCGGCATAGTTGTAAACCGTAATTCACCCTAAAAAAGTTTAACTTTGAAAAATATCTAACAATAATTCCATCATCTCTAAGTTCATCCATTATAACCTTAAAACCTTTTGAACACAAAGAAATAAATCAATCGCATGCGCGATGACTTGGTCTTTAAACCGGAGAGGTTCGGTCTTCCTTGTCACCACGAACCTGGGTTGTGGGTTTGGAAGACTGTCCTAGCTGGAGCATTATTGTCCATTCGCTCAATGTGGCCGAGCCATTGTAGTCCATGTGTTTTGTTAGGACTTCTGGTCTACATCCACATCTTGGTTCAGCTGATAGAGTTCGCGGTTATATCTTCTTCTCTATTCGCCCCTCCTCTCAAACAGGACCAAATATCCGTCGAAAAATCTTTTTTTCGAGAGATCCCAGTATCATCTCTCTCCATTTGTGCTTATAACTAGTAGCCGTAGCCACTTCCCGTGTACTGAAGATGTCCCCCGTGGAAACCTGGCTCCTAACATAGTCCAACATTCGTCCCCGAAAAGCAAGAATAGTTGCGTAGGGTTTTTTTAGAAAGTGCACTTCGTCTTACTAATGAGAAGTTTTGAACCCATTTCTTTTACTAAACCGAAGTAACAGTGGTTTCCTAGGGTAATTCTTCGGCGGATCTCCACTAAGGTGTCGTTGGTAGAGTTATTTATTATTAACTCCGAGGTACATATATGAACTGCTTAACTAAATCGAAGTTTTCGTTGTCAATAGTGACGTATTGCCCTAATCGGTGGAGAGATGTTTATTTGTGTTGATAGCATATACATAGTACTTGGTCTTGTCCTCATTTACTTCAAGACCAACAAGTCTCGCCTGATCTTCAATAACCATGTAGGGCCCTATTACAGAACGTTGGGAATGCCAATGATGTCGATATCGTCCGCATACCCCAACAGTTGGACAGATTTGTTGAAAATTCCTCCGTGTAAACGCCTGCCCTGAGCGCATTCTGCTCTAGAACGAGATTGAAGAATACACATGGTAGCACATCTTCTTGCCAAAACCCTGTTCATGCTTGGAATAGTTCAGAGGAATTGCTCCATATTGCACCGCGTATTTTCCAATGTCATGCGATACAGTTAGATCAGTTTTCCCGGGATCCGTAGTTCGGCCATCGCCATATAGAGCTCCTGACAATGTACGTATATGCTATCATACGAGTATGCGGCTTTGAAGTCGATAAATAGATGGTGAAATTCGACTTGAAATTCGTTGGTCTTTTCCAGGATTTTTCTCAATGTAAATATTTGGTCTATGGCCGATTTGCTAAGCCGGAAGTCACACTGGTACTTGCCAACTAGATTATTACAGAACGGTTTAAGACATTCCCAAAGCACGTTGGATAAGATCTTATATACGACATTTAGCAGGGATATGCCTTGATAGTTTTTTCGACACATTGTATCACCTTTTCTTGTAGATGAGGCATATGGAGCTGATGGTCCAGTTATCGGGCTTGCTCCTTTGAACCCATATTTGTCTTTTAGTTTGATGCATGTACTTATTTCAGATGCATGTTATTTAGGATTTCGGTGCTTAGTTCCAACATATTTTGTTGAATAGATAATACGCTTGAATTATGAGCATCTTATTGGGCCAATACTTCCTTGTGAGGGAGTTGCGACATATTGCTGTATACATTAATTCATTTCATTTTCCTTTAGAAAATCTGTATATTCTTCATTGCCAATGGAGATGGTGAACCAAACGGGACAGGGCTTCGTGAGAATAGGTCTGATAAGTTGTTTGTAGAGGAGAAGTTTCGTCTTCTTGCTGAGTCCGATCTGTCAACTCAGTAAAGGATGAACAAGTTTATGCGTAGGTGGTGTCTTTGTTGTGAATAGTGGTACCATCTGGTAGTCTGAAAAATAAAAGTAATGTTTTGACGATAGAGAATTCGTGATCTTGTTCTTTTTTGTTGTGACCGGAAGCTGATTAGTTTAGTTTGTTTCTGGCGTTGATCTTCAACACCCATTTCAAGTATTATTTCCAAAGGTTATTTAAGTGGTCTTGCAAATAACGAGCTGCAATTTATGGTGATGGAGTTATGGGCAAATGATTTTGTCAGTAACTCTGTTTTATCTGCAGTATGAATACTGAAGAGCAATGGTCCTACCTTGGAACCGTGTGGTCCTCCTGCCTGGATGTGTTTCATTCATAATTTTTCGTTAAGAATTTATAAAAAAAAAAATCTATTTGTTAGAAAATGGTCGATTATGTATATTTACCAAAAATTCTGGGAACCCGAATCTGATCAACGTGGATATTATCCCTTTTATCGGTCCATGTGTTGCCTAAGGCCTTCTCAATATCTATAAGAAATGCAACCTTTTTTTATTGCGTGTTCAGTCCTTGAGTGACATCGTTGTATAGTCCCACTATAGGATGTATTGTCTAAAGCTTTGTTTGGAATCCGTATTGGAGGTATGGAATAAAATTTCTTTTTCGACGGAAATGTCTTACCCTTTCCAGCAGTAAGGATTTCAGGACCCTGCTTATACAACAGAGTAGTGATATTGGCTCGTATCCTTTCACGTTTTGTCTTATGGTCTTCCTTCGCACTAGAATAATTTTTTCCCATTCCATGTTTAGGGAAAGTAGCAGTTGTTCAAACAGTTGATAAAGATAACCGTCAATAGAAAAGTGGCAATATTAGCCAGATTTTTCAATACAAATTTCAAACGATGCGGTCAGGTCCTATATACTTTTTTGTATCTTCTTGTATTGATGGTAAAATTCTCCAGAATCAGTGAACATGCCACCAATACTCGCATGGAGGGCAAGATTTTCTTTGTTGAAAATGGTAATTGTTCTTCGTCAGTTCTTCTTGTTTTAATCTCGCGTCGACTTCCATCAAAGATGAATTGGTGGAAGATCGGAAAACTAGCCTCGAAGTAATTGGCGAATGCTTCTGCCTGCTCTGCGGGAGTGGATGCCGTTTTCTATCCATATTTGAAGGTTTCTCAGAAACTTTTCCTTCTTTTAACGAAGGTGCTTATTTTTCTGAAGTAATCTGGTTCAGGTTTGATGTACTCGTACTCTAGTATATTCTTTAGTTGTGAGTCCTGGAAATATTTAACTGCCTGATCAAACATATCTTGGATGCACTTTAGTTGATAGTAGGTTCTTTCATATTCTTTGTCCTCGTGGTTGAAGGTCTGATGAATTATCGGTTCGAATATTTTTCTAACCTTTCCCTGTTCTAGTTGATGACAAGGATGTGAGCAGGAGTACAAGCAAACCTGTCCTTACTCTTTCTCTGAATATTCTGGCCATACAAAGTATGGTTGAATGTAAATTTTTTCATATAAGAAGAACAAGCCTACGAGCTTGAAGGAATATGTCTATGTCTGTGTCATTCAATCAATGGTTCATTCAATCAAAATGATTTTTTCCAATCGTGAACATAACCTAAAGTTTATTTTATCTACTTCAATTTAAGGAATTATTTTTATTTCTCTTAAGTCGGAGCATGCCATTCGAAAAAAGCAACGAACAAGAAACAAAATTAATTGAAGAATATAGTTTCATTCCGTTCAATAAAATTTTTTTTTCGGAATTATTTTTCAAATAAGAAGCTGTTGGAGGTTTTCAAAATAGGTATGAAACTTGTGAGGATTCAGAGGCTAGGGGGAGGTTCTATCCTAAGCTGAGTACTTTATAAATGAATTGGAAAGTTTATACACACCACCGAGATATTCTTGTTGCTAGGTGCATGTGGCTATCTATCAGACTTAGCGAACACATCAACTATATAAGATGTTGAATTTCTGCAGGGCATTTCTGGCTCAATAGGCTATGCCACTCTACCAACAAGTTTTATTATTTGTTAAGGGACTTTTTACAAATACCACCTTTTTCTTATTATTTTTCTGTCGAAGGCCATGGGTTGCCACCCTCAACCTCTGGTTTTTGGTCCTGGCTGAATATATCCAAGTTTTTCTCAACTTTTCCAAATTGTTGGTAGACATACATATTATTATCTGTACCAAGATGTTGGTGTAGTCCAGAAAGTCGAAACACTTGACTATTTTCCCCATAAGATGGAAACACAGCCTCCATGTAATACTTCCTAGTTTGCTTTTGTATAAGTGCATTGTAGATTTCGAGTCAATGTATAAAAGGCTAAAGCCTCGTTACCACTTAATTGTCTAGAACTCACCGAAGAACTACACGTAATAGATGTATTTACAGAATTTGGATTTCCACTAATATCTCCAATTAATTTGGCTGTACATATTCCTTTTCCCTTCTGAACTACTTCAGCAGCACTCAACTCACTGAAACTTCGTAATTGGACTAAGTCTTCAATTCGACGTTTCTTTATCTTTAAGGAAGATTTTTCGAGTTCTTCTTATATAGGAGCATCATATTCCGATAATGGAGATGGTTGTTGTTGAGAAGTTTGCACTTGTACAAGAGGGTACAAGTCCTTTTTAGGATTTTAAAACTTTGAAAAAAAAATTCCCCAATTTTTATTATTAATTTTTTATTCCAAACTAATATCAAAAAACAATAATTTTTTTTTTCTAGTAAAGTAAATACAAAGTATGTACCTACCATTATACTAACTAAATCCATCACTTTTTTATTTGCGACTTATGTATAGGTTCTAAGACAAGTTATGCAAGTTCTTTAAACTTGATAGATATCATTTTTAATTTTTCCCCCACATGTTTTTTTCTTTTATTTTAAACTAAAAAGAACGGTACCTGCCATACGAATTTTTTTTTCTCAAAAACTATTTGACAGATTGCTTAAAAAAGGTTAACAAAAATTCCTTTAGTAAAAACTACACTGAAAATAAATTCCTAGGTTATATTGATAAAAACGTTTTTGTTGACCTTGAACAAAACAATTTTATCGTTTTGATTAAATTTTGTCAATACGAAAAAATGATTTTGTTGAATTCACAAATTTTTTATAATTCTGCATGATTTTTTGACAGTTTAGCAAAATATGCACTACAAATACTATTGTCAGTTTAACAAACCAACTTTTGTGAATAAAACAAAATAAAACAGAGATTTTTGTCACATCCACAAATTTTTTTGTAATGTCAACAAAATGTTTGTTGTATCTACAAAAAAACTGTTTTGTAAATGTTTGTCAATATCACAAAGATTTTGTTAATTTTTTTTTGTCAATTTAACAAAAAATGAAAACGTTTTTATTAAAATGACAAATATTTTTATTTTGAGGTTGAGTTATTTTGTAATATAGATAAAATAAAATTATCAGATAGGTAACTATTTTGTAAGGAAAAGACAAAAATCTGCAAATATTTTTTTGATCATGACAAATCTTTTGTGTATGATACAGTTCACATTAGGTTTTTGTCAAAAAATCGATGAAAGATTAACTGAATTTAACAAAAATTGCGTATTTTCAATACGCCCTCACAAATGATTCCATGTGAGATCGCAGCGACGAAACGCCAATTTGTGTGTACTTAAATGTCAAAAAGCTATTTTGAAACAAGAAACATTTTTAAATTTAAAGTAGCCATTTTTATTAAGCTGATAGATAAATTTAACAAAATAAATTAGTTAAATTGATAAATTTTTTTGTTAATTTAACAAAATAATTTTGTTAATCCGATAATGAAAAAAAAAAAACAAATTTGTAACATTAAGAAAATTTTTGTTGATATAACAAAAGAATTGTTAATATGACAAATTAATTTTGTAAATTCTAAAAAATTTTGGCACATTGACAAAATATTTTTGTTATCTCAAAAAAATAAATCTGTTAGTTTAAAAAAATAATATTGTGGATACAACAAAATATTTTTTGTTACCTCAACAAATTTCTGTAATTCTTATCAATTTAATAAAACGTTTTGTTGGACGTACATACACTGAACCAAAAAGGTACATGATTCGAAGGAAAAACTGCATGTTTTTAAAGAAAAAATTCATTAAAAACGCGCCAAGAATCGAGTTCATTAAAAGAAAGAAATCCTAAGCATACGTTTTATGAATTTGTTTCTACGACTATAAAAGGTTCTTTAAATTAATGATTCCTGCATTAAATTAATGATTGGAAGTCATGAACAAATTCTATCGATAATTCACAAAACATATGAACTATTTCATTCGATGTAAGTAAGTAAACATGAAATTCATAATTCTTTGCTTTAATTTCATGTATTTTGTCATTCAATGTTACTATATTTTTCATTTATTTTATGATCTTCTGACATAAATTGATGGAACAGATCCACTGTTTTAATGTAAAAAATCATGAAAATCATGTTTATTGTTCTTAAAAAGTATGTGCAATTTCAGACAATGTATGTAAAAATTCATGGAATTCATGATGTTTTTCATTAATTTTATGAAATCGGTCTGTGTTTTAAATGATTTAATTCATTAGTTTAAAAACTCTGACACTTGTTCTAGGAAAAGTTTCCTAAGATGTATGACGTTTTTCATTGATTAAATGAATGATAGTTTTATTTTTAATGATTTTAATCATTTGCTTGCAATAATTGTAAGAAAAGTTTCTTTTTTAATAATGAAACAATCATTAATTAAATGCAACTTTTCTTGTATTAGTATGAATATTTTCATTAGTTTTATGTAAGAAATTATGGAACCTAAGCTATTTTTTCATAAAACTAATGAATTTCTTTTTTTTTTTTCCAATGATTTCTATTCGTGTTAAGAACAAATAATTATACGTGCACGTCCACCTGAAATACAATTGAAAATTATTTTCAAGAAAATGTTATACCTGAAAACTTAAAGAAAAGAAAAGAAACGAAAAGAAAAATATTTAAAAATAGAACAATTATTTATTGAATATATTTTTGAATATCAAATTCTTGCGTACAACATAATAAATAAAATATACAGGGTGTCCGACAGTCGAAAAACATTTCGTGAAAAATTATTTCGGGCGAATAACATTCTACCCAGACACCACACTAATTCCACTGCAGCATTATCTAAAACAAAAATAAAAATACAAAGTCAATTAGTCAAGGATATTAAACGTGGTTTTCTTAAAGTAATCATTAAAACAAAAGCAATTTTGGCAATTAAAAATGATAGGTTTAATGTTATCGGTTAATGTGTTTTGAAATAAATATATATGAACTAAGAAAAATAAAATTACCACTTTGACATCTCCTTCATCTATTTTTTTTCAGCATTGCCCTCATCTCCTTGTCCCTTATAAATGCTTTTCTTGTAGCAAAAATTGGTTAAAGCGGATGGCTTGATTTGTCCATCTGCTGAAAATCCCTGGGCGATTTCCAATCAACACACCAAAATCCATTTTTATCTAAAAAAATTAAACAATATAATATAACGAATTTATGAAAAATATTCGCTACCTATAGACTAAATACTTACAAATTTTATAAATCAAGTAGTCGTCCACAATGCGCAACACTTTGAAAAATGTATACATATTTTTAAAATAAATTTGGAAAAGAAAACTTTTTGGGAACTTTGTAAAATCACGTTTTAACACTTGTAATATCAAACAAGAAATGAACTCTTGATATGATATTACGAGTATATTGCATGAAGTAACCGCAAAGTTTATGACATATTTCCTACTATTAAAGAGTCAGTCATACAAAACATGAAAATGTTCCTTTTTTTATGAATAAGTTCTTAAAACACCAGACTACAGCCATAGGTGTATAACTGTAATATTTTGCACTTTAAAGAAATATTCCATAAATTGCAAGTAATGAGCTTGCAGTTTATGAAAAAATTCCTACGATTCAGGAATAAATTCTTTCACAATAGTGGGCAAAATCAAACTGTTCCTAAAATTGAAGTGTTAGTCATGCAAAATATGAAATTAATCTTATTTTGTATGAATTAGTTTTTAAAACACCAAATTAATCTTTTTTTGTATGAATTAGTTCTTAAAACACCAGATTTCTATAACGGCACTTTCATAGCCGCATTAAATTGGTTTTCTTTTTAAATAATTATATTATGTCTTAATAAAAGTCAAAGATGATGACGTAAAAAATACATAATATTTATGTAGCTTATTAAAATAAAATTTACAACGGGGTCGCACGAACTTGTTCTTATTGTAAAAGACTGAGAATTTAAAAAATTAATGTTACTAAAGAAAAACTGTTCAGAAGCATAAGATTCACTTTTTCATTAATTCACTTTTTGCATGCATCAAATGAATGGATTCAAGCATTTAAAGCAATTTTTCTTAAAATGTCCGTTACTCATGCATTGAAAAATATGTTGCATGTAACAAATGAAAAGTTACATACATTTTAAGTAATCTTTCATACAGCTTCATATTAAATTTTGTATGAATTGTTCATATTTCAAATGTAAAGTTTCCTGCTTGGAATTCGCAACAAAAAAAAAAATATTTAGGAATGTGGTTTCATGCATTTCATGATATTTTGCATGTAAAAAATGTATGGTTTCAAGAATTTAAAGTAATTTTTCATAAAATTTCTGTTGCTCTTGTTGATGAATGTGGTTTCATATAATTAGTCACTTTGTTCCTACAATAAAAGAACAGTTTCAAGCATTTTAAGAAATTTTTCATAAAACTTTACAATAAAATTTGTATGAACTGGTCATACTTCAAATGTAAAAAATCATAATCTGATTTTCCAACAACAATTCTATTGCTTTGGATTTTATGAATGGTTTTTCATGAAAATCATGATTTGGTCATAAAACAAAAATTAATTTTTATGAATTCGTGCATTATTCATATGAATATTTCTTAAAAATTAATGATTTTGGCTGAATGATCGCCATTCATAAAAAGAATGTACAAAAATTTTTTCAGTGTATATTGACAAAATTTTTGTCAGCTCAACCTACATTGTTATCATATATACCTAGATTTTATTTTCAGTGATAGCTAACGGTTGAAAAAAATTTCCGAAAAATGGTTATTTATGGTACCTTCCATGGAACCATAATTTTGTTTTGTTTTTGATTTTCCCAAATAGGTTCAACCGATTTTGATCATTTTTTTATGTTAAAGCTTCCCAATACAATTACAATACCTACTATTCAAATTTTCCACAACACTTTTTTTCTGGGATTTTTGTTAAAACTCAATATTTCGAAAACCTCATGCTCGATTTTTTTAAAAGTTAATAAGTAAAAGTTTTTTATTACAATCTACAAGATTTGAGAAAAAAAAACTATTTTATCCCAACCCACCATACAAGTGCTAAAAATTGGTTTTCGAAATGTTCATACAATTTTGTTTCTTTCGAATAATTCTTACAATCTATAATTTAATTTAAAAAAAATTAAAATTAAGATATTGCTCACTAAACTTACACCATACAACCATTTTGTCAAATTTTGAATTTCTCATTATAGGCAAAACGGATTCTAATGGATTTTTTTTAAAGAAAAGCCTCTTTTTTTAAGAAACCACTTTTTTGAAATTCTTGGTCTTTTACATAAAAGCAAGTACGTGCGACCCAGTCGTGAATTTTATTTTATTATTTTTGTACGTAATAAAAGATTACAACATGAAAATACTCTAAAACTCTAAAGCTTTTAAAAGATCTATTGTACTTGCTCACTAATCACTGCTTTACGTGAGACATACATTTTTTGTTAAATAAGAGGTTTGGGGCTATCGTTTACAAGACCTGGTC
The DNA here is from genome assembly GCA_963931855.1 of Philhelius festivus. Classification (NCBI taxonomy): domain Eukaryota; kingdom Metazoa; phylum Arthropoda; class Insecta; order Diptera; family Syrphidae; genus Philhelius; species Philhelius festivus. Next base: position 10,997,734 of record OZ007557.1, on the reverse strand, counting down.
ACTCATTTGAGAAAATGGGAAAACTACATACCTTTGTCCACCTAGTGTTCTACTCAAGACCAGGTCAAAAAAAGACTTGTACAATTTAACTAAACATAAGTAAATTCCATATTGTCATCTGCGACGATACCAGTTACAAGAGAGCTTCTCTGAAGGTGCCCCAAATATTAACATTTCTGATAGTCAAAATAGTCAAAACAATATGATCCATGAATGATTCCATTTACTCATGTTTTCTATGTTATTTATTGAATGTACAGTATAGACCCCATTTCTATATAAAATTATTAAAATATCTCCTAGAACTGGCTTAACGCTATATCCAACTCCCTTGATGGAATTCTCATCTATCCCTTAAAATGATAACCGATGCTGGCTATCACTTCGATCCAATTTGGCAGATTTTGTCGATCACTTCTGGAAATTATTTTATAATGTGGGTATGGGTAGGTAAGGTAAGCGAAGGTTCTTTGTACTATTTTTATTTCATTAAAAGGTTTCGTCATGAAGGTAGACCTACTCCAAACACAATTATTATTATTGTAAGCCTATGCCAAACAATGGCCAGCCTTCCGTTTGAAATCAATACCGATTAACGACGTTGACCCTTAGGAAATTATACTTTTAATGGATTTCCATTCACAGAAATAGAGAAAGAGAGAAAGAAACTTCACGAGGATTTGCGGGGGTGAATGGTTCTTTTAGAATGCCCATCATTCACTATACAAAGAATTTTAATCTCTCCGAAAGGAAGCTCAATATAAGGCGTTTTTCTTTTTTAGTTCAGTATAGAGCTCTGAACAGAGTCCGAGCATGTCGAGCATGTTCCGAACATTCTCTGAACCAAGCGTGCTCTGAGCGCTCTGAGTATATTTTGAAACAGACCTGAACACTTATGTAGCTGTCGCCATTTTTTTTTAATTTCCATCTGTCAAATGCTTGTGTTAAGCATTTTACTCTGTCTGCTCAGTTATTTTATTCTGAGCTCATAGAGCGCACTCTGAACACGCTCAGAACATGCTCAGAACGAAAAAAGAAACACATTTTCGAAACTCTGAACACTCTGAACTAAAAAAGAAACACAATTTATTTTTTGACAACTCAGGTTCTGTTCTGAACTAAAAAAGAAAAACGCCTATAGAACCCATGTTGTTATTCATGTCATATCATTAATCGTAAGAGGAATTGCAAACGCACACTAAAATACCTAGACATACCTTTCTACAAAGGAAAGTGACATTATTTGGCGGAACTCAAAGTCGCCATTAACTGTTTGAAATAAACCATTCAATCTATTCGTCTACAGAGGGTTGTTTGTGTTTTGACAAAGTTGTAAAATTTATAACGAATTAACAGCGCGTATCGAGTGTTCAATTGTTTGCTTTGACATAGGTACACACGATACGTGGGGGTGGATTTTGATATCTCATTATAAAACCCAATTGAAATCAAAACAAAACGCACACCAGCCTTTGACTTTGACAAAGACAGTTATAGCCTCTAATTAAATTACGGAGCCATGTCATAAATTGCTGGATGTCATTCCATATAGGTACGAAAACATCCCTACCAAAATTTATCAATTATTTTATTGAAGATCCTTCGTGTGTGTGTCTAGAAATCCAACCGGTGTGTTATAGTCCTTTCGTCTATCCATTCGACTTTGCTGGAGTTAGCATATGTCCGGAGGAAGAAGACACCCAAGACTGAAACCACATCCACACATGGCACACAGCTCGAGGACGAGGACCCTTTTTTCGGATGTTTCTTAACATTGTTCTCAGAGGTCAAACATGCATCTTTGACAACACAGAACATGAGTTTTGTGGTCAGACAGACAGATGGAGATAGGAATGCGCATTATCATTTTAATACACAAATAAATAGGTGCATCACGCAAGCCAATTAGTTACGGAAAAGGGTGTAAAATTTCGTGCTGTTCTCGGTCTGGGCGCGTATATTTATAAGGAAATTTTCGCAGGTATTCCCTATTGACCGACCACCGCACACTCGGTGTGTTAAATGAAATGCATGCAATGTCAGTTCAAATCAAATGAAATGGCAGCAAAAAACTCAAGCAAGTTGAGTGACAGTTAAAGTGATTAAAAATGTATTAAGGTGTGCAAGTACACTAATGACTGACAACATGGCTGCATAGACAATGTGAATGGCGCAATTTTACACACTCACTACCCATCAGTCTAAATCAATTTTAATGAATATATAAATTTTGAGCTTTAATCACTACCTAGAGTTTATAGGCTTGGAGCAGTTACTAAGGCATATGCAATGATTTATTAATAGATATAGTTTCTTGCTATTGAATACAGATACCAAAGTCTATAACACTGGTAGGGAAATATGTGAGTGGAAAGCCCAGAAAAGGGACGTCTTCTCACCTTTCTAACTCAGGAAATATCAATTCTCTTGGATGAAGGTAGATAATTAATTTGGTACATAGAAGATTCTGACTTTCTTTTTTTTCTCTTTTCAGACTTTTGCAGAGGAGCCCAACCGGATAAGTTTTGGCACTTGAGTTAATTTGATCTTGTATTGACCCCAATCTATACCCGAAATTCGCCAAAATTTCGACGTCAGGAGCAGGACTCAGAGATGACCGATTCATTTTGAACTGAAGCACTTACGTCTGCGAAAAAACACCAAAAATTAAATTTGTAATATGGAGTTATTTCATTTATGTTTTACAGATATAAAGGGTGTTCTTTTTAAAAATGCAATAAAGTGAACAAAATTGAATTTTTCCCATGTATTATGGCTTTATTGGTAAGACAAACACCCATTAACTATGGAACTCAACGTCGTTCAAGTAGATGCGTGTCGATGCCACCACTCCACAATCCGCACCAAACTGTCACTCTTTGTGGATGCATTGGCTTCTGGACAATAACGTTCGGGTTTTCCGAGCCCCAGTTGCGGCAATTTTGCTTGTTAACGCAGCAGCCGAGATGAAAATGCGCCTCGGCAGAAAAGTTAATTTTTCACACAATATTGTTGTCCATTCAAGCTTCTCTAAGGCCCAAACGAATAATCCGATATCTTTGTGTAGAATTTTCCTCAGGTTAGTGCGTGATATGTTGAGCTGTGGAGATCGATGGCGAGTTGATGTTCGTGAATTAAGTCTGACACTCTCGTCTGTGCGTGCACCGTACGAAGACGGCGATCATGATTCTTGAGTGCTACGGTTTCCACCAGGATACCAGTCTCACGAAATTTTTGCACAAACTTGCGTACAGCTGTCGCGGTGGAGGTGCTTTATTTCGGCAAAAAAAAAACGCACTGTTTGGGCTACACAGCACTCACTTTGGAAATAAGTTGTCAATATTTCGCAACGTTGGTCAAGCGTAAAGCGAATAATTTCGTTCCGTGGAGGCATGTTTTCCAAAATTTGGGAAATTTTTGACAAGGAATGCGCTAGAAACAGAGCTCTAAAGTTCTTTTAGTTTTGAAATTAATCTATTTTCTTGCAATACATAAAGTGTGTAGCACGAAAAGTAGTATTTTATAAATGTTTTTGTTAAAAGATTTAACCTTTCTTCCATGGCAACGAGTTCTACCGAGAAACATTGAAAATTCTCAGCGAGGCATCAGGCGATCATGCTCCTGAAGTAGGTATACCTTCTACAATATTTCGCATCGAATTCTTCGTCGAGAACTTAAATTGTGATTGGTCACTTTGCTCTTAATATTTTAAGCAAAGTAACGTTACTAGGCGGAGGAGTCGAAAATCGAGAAGAAAAAAAAAACTTCTAATCCTTTAGCCTGCCGAAAATGCTTTCTCTATACTCTGTGCCCGCCTTTCTCTTTCCCACACACTCAAACCCTACTTCTCCCACCTCCTTTGGCAATAAATTGTATCGAGAAACATTGAAAATTCTCAGCGAGGCATCAGGCGATCATGCTCCTGAAGTAGGTATCCTCTCTACAATATTTCGCATCGAATTCTTCGTCGAGAACCTAAATTGTGATTGGTCACTCTGCTCTTAATATTTTAAGCAAAGTAACGTTACTTGGCGGAGGAGCTTAAAACCGAGAAACATTGAAAATTCTCAGCGAGGCATCAGGCGACCATGCTGCTGAAGTAGGTATACCCTCTACAATATTTCGCATCGAATTCTTCGTCGAGAACCTAAATTGTGATTGGTCACTCTGCTCTTAATATTTTAAGCAAAGTAACGTTACTTGGCGGAGGAGCTTAAAACCGAGAGAAACATTGAAAATTCTCAGCGAGGCATCAGGCGACCATACTACTGAAGTAGGTATACCCTCTACAATATTTCGCAACGAATTCTTCGTCGAAAACCTAAATTATGATTGGTCACTCTGCTCTTAATATTTTAAGCAAAGTAACGTTACTTGGCGGAGGAGCTTAAAACCGAGAAACATTGAAAATTCTCAGCGAGGCATCAGGCGATCATGCTGCTGAAGTAAGTATACCCTCACAATATTTTGCATCGAATTCTTCGACGAGAACCTAAATTGTGATTGGTCACAGTGCTCTTAATATTTTAAGCAAAGTAACGTTACTTGGCGGAGGAGCTTAAAACCGAGAAACATTGAAAATTCTCAGCGAGGCATCAGGCGATCATGCTCCTGAAGTAGGTATACCCTCTACAATATTTTGCATCGAATTCTTCGTCGAGAACCTAAGTTGTGATTGGTCACTCTGCTCTTAATATTTTAAGCAAAGTAACGTTACTTGGCGGAGGAGCTTAAAACCGAGAAACATTGAAAATTCTCAGCGAGGCATCAGGCGATCATGCTCCTGAAGTAGGTATTTTCTCTACAATATTTTGAATCGAATTCTTCGTCGAGAACCTAAGTTGTGATTGGTCACTCTGCTCTTAATATTTTAAGCAAAGTAACGTTACTTGGCGGAGGAGCTTAAAACCGAGAAACATTGAAAATTCTCAGCGAGGCATCAGGCGATCATGCTCCTGAAGTAGGTATTTTCTCTACAATATTTTGCATCGAATTCTTCGTCGAGAACCTAAGTTGTGATTGGTCACTCTGCTCTTAATATTTTAAGCAAAGTAACGTTACTAGGCGGAGGAGCTTAAAACCGAGAAACATTGAAAATTCTCAGCGAGGCATCAGGCGATCATGCTGCTGAAGTAGGTATACCCTCTACAATATTTCGCATCGAATTCTTCGTCGAGAACCTAAATTCTTATTGGTCACACTGCTCTTAAGATTTTAAGAAAAGTAACGTTAATAGGCGGAGGTGTCGAATCTCCAGAAGAAAAAAACTTTTAATCCTTTGCTATGTTGTGAGATAAATGGTAATATTTTTGATAAGAACGCGCCTAGGGGTGAAAGGTAGACATTTCACAAATAATTAAATATGCCAGGTCAAGTGATTTGCATGGAATGTTGCCATTTGTATTATTTACAAAATGTGTGTCGACCTTATCCTTTGTAAACAGAATTAAATATTTATTTCAAAGGAAAGTTAATTTTGTCGGACTTTACTATTAAATGAGAGCTAGTGAGATAGCAATTAATAAATAAATAAAGTTACTTATCTTATTTCATTTTAAGCTTCGTTTTAATGGTGGTTTGAAAGTGAACCTCTTTCGGCAATTTAAAGACGCGACAAATTGACATTTTCGTTTTTTACCTTTTTTTTAAGGTATATATTTTCTTAATTATCAATTGTTGAACAAAGTTGCCAGAATCTTTTTTGTAGAAAATTCCATGATCTACAAGTTTTGTTAGAAAAACTTTTCCCTGTCATTTATCGTTCAGAAGCTACATGCGACATACCGATATTTTTGACATTTGACATTTGAAAAAAATTTGATTGCTCAACAGATTTCGTAAAGAATTTTTTTGAAAGTTTTTTGTTTGTCTTGTGTCAAAATGAAGATAACTGTGTTGAAAAAATCTGACTTCGGAATATTTTGGAAGATTGTCCTTAATTTTCTTCATTTTTCCTGGCCTGCAAGCCTAAGCCACAATTTAAGTTCAATTTTTAAAGGCGACTTTCAATTTGATGCAAAGCTATAGTGAATAAATTAGACCTACATGAACTAGATCTAATTAAAAACAAAACTTCACAAGCAAGCCCCATGTTGAAACCTACAATGTATCGTCTTGGACTTTTCACAAGAATGCTGTCTCAATGTGAGAATACGCATGTGCTGTAACACACCAAAGATGGGCGATAATGGCCGTTTGTTATAAGTGCTCTGATACAATCTATCAAATGAATGATGGTGAAAGAATGTTGCACCCAGCATTATGGCCGTACAGGGACACTTCCAATGCATTCGCAAGTAGCATAGCCGATTCATAGAAACAACATCACTGCCAAATTCCAGACTTCTGCTGTATCCAAAAAAAAAAAGCTGCTACACAAGACGTATACCTATCTATACCTACACCTATACTGATTGCAATCAGTTTGTTTTTCAAACAAGTGCTAAGACAACTCTGGCTGAAAATTCCTTCTCTCCTAATGCTATAAAATATCTTAGCTCAAATTAAAAAAAAGGTAGGAGCTGTACTATAAAAAAAGTTCAGAGTTATGTTGTTGCCAAAACACTTATTTTGCCTCCCTCAAGCTCTGATGCTGCGGTGCATTATCGGCGCACTAAATCTCTGTGCTGATTTAAAAACATATCTGCCAGAGCAAGCTCTATGGGTGAGGAACACTAGTAATTGCTGTAGCGATGGAAATATAGTACCCAGCTAGGTATACACCCAGCACTGAGGAACAACAACAAGAAAAAAGGTGATCTCCGATGTGCAGCAAAACATCTTTGGGGGTACGAAAAGCATGACTTTTCCAACACAAGAGGCGATTTTCCATCGATAAAGTCGTGACATTGGCATGGGCTGAAGCCCGAAGCCTAAAGCTGCAGCCATCAGGCTCTGTGTTACTTGAACACATCTATGAACCACTGTTTTGGTGCCCAGCAGTAGGAGTTCTCGCGCAGTGGGTGACTTGCCTGCAGAGACCAAGACTTCTGCACTTTTTTGTTGCCTCCCCCCACAATACGAAAGGACAACAATCCACGACGAAAGAAAGAGATAAGCATCTTGAAATCAAAACTGCACCAACTTGGCTCTGATTTGAACGACCGACCGAGACCGACCTGTCAGAGTGCATTACCCGAAGCGCAGGCACTCTATATAATAACAGCCTTCAGAGACCAAAAGGAGAACACAACATATTTCTTGCACAAAGGCTCACACCTTCGCGGAATCAATTAATGCGGTCAGGTCGTTGCTGCAGGAGTGCAGGGGGGTTCGAATGCAACATGACCGACCGCGTCGGCAGTGTCCTGCAGCCAATTGCAAGCGCGTCCAAAAGGGTACAAGAAAATGGGCGGCGCATGGAAAACCTTTATTTTTTTCCCCGGCTTTATGCTAATGCGTTGTCCCGTCCGCCGATACCACGATATACTACTATATGAAGTCGCACAAGAAGTGGGGGTGCACTTCAAGAGCCGCATGGAGCCCATGGAGGAGTCATGGTTGGTGCATGCAACACAGAACGCGACAAAGCGCTTCGGTTTCTTCCATTGTTGTTTCTCACACATTAACGTGGTGGTGGTTATATTTTGGTTTGTTATTTTATTTTAGCGGACACTGGACTTGAACAGGCCACACTAACTATTTCATTTTAACCCCCACTATGTCCATCGCCCTGCGTCGGTCGTGCCATCACACCGTTTCGTTCATGGTAATGATTGGGAAAATTATGTACATGACTAGAATCCATGGTGGCTTAAAAGTGAAACTTAATGAGGATGGAAATAAAAATGGTTATGATGGACAACATAATTCCCAACGGAATTACGCATGGATTATAAGCAAAAAAAAAATGTTTAAAAAATCGTTTGGAAAAGAATCGGCTTCTCAAACGAACTCCGGGGTTAGGAAACCTTAAAAAAGATGGAAGACACAAAAGATTAACTCACTTTCATTCTGATGGCTGGGAGTCGTCAGTGATGAATTGCATATGAACCTGGTCGTTTTCTACGAAGCTTGTTAGATTATTCCGGCAGTTTGGTGTTCCTTGTTCCCGAAAAGCCAGAGACAGGGCCCGGGGACTTTTCTGCTTGCTGGAACATTGCTGTAGACTCGCTCGATGCATTCGAGCCAATGAAGTTGACGTGTTTTGACATTTTGTACTGCATCCAATATACAGCTTATTTGCTTTGCACTTGCTTACTTTTCCAGCTCTGAACCAATGAGTAGCTGGATCTACATCCAGTAAGATACGACCCCTAATGTCAACCACAAATGCTATTGTTCTCTATGGATGTGAAATTTAGGCAGACACACTTTTACAAGAGAAAAACAAGAAGCAGATGGCTGTGGTATAGAGACGCCGAACTCCACTCTTAGCAAGTTCCTACCAAACGATGTCGGAGCCAGCTGTCCTTTTAGTCGCAGGAGTGACTCTTACTGATCTCCTGGCGGTAGAAAGGAAGTACCTACTACATCTTCGAGGCAAAGCAGCTTATCAAACAGAAGTGCCAAAAATCTCGTTGCTCGGAAAGCAGGGAACGCTGGACTGCAAAACCGATCAAGAATTTGGCTGAGTGGAGTGACCGAAAACACGGTGAGGATAACTACTACATCACTCGAGTTACTCACCGGACAAGGTTATTTTAATGCCTTCCTCTACAAGATCGACAAAACAAACTGTCAAGCCGGGCAGTGCAGGGACTCAACAGAAGATGATATTGGACATTTGCCTACAGCAAAAAGGAATACCTCGGTAAGGACTTACAAAGAAGCACTGTCTCCATCATGCCAGAGAACATAATCCAGAATATGTTACTTAGCTACCAAAACTGGCAGAAAATCTGAATCCTCATAGAAAATATTATCAGAAGGAAACAGTTGACCCCACAAGAGAAATATGACACTCCTTCCCAGCCTGAAGTAATGGAAAGAGAGATCGCTGAGTGAGGGTGACTCGGACCACAGAAAGGGTTTAGAGAAGTTTTAGTCGCGTATGTTCTTTGGAAGCCAGTCTGAAACATGCGGATGTCCAACGAGTCCAAGACTTCCGTATTGTGCATAGAGCATTTAGCCAAGCATTTCCCATGAAGGAAAACAAAAAAAAAGGTTCACTACTTGAGATACGATACACTTCCAATCTTTACGGTCTGGATCTTGAAACACGATGCTCCCATTAGTCGCCCAGACCAAGCTCTCTGGGATGTCTTATGGCTCATAGTCCTCGTTCCGGAGGTTTGCATTAGTAAATCAGAAGTCTGGGAATCGACAGACTGCCCTGATGGCTGAAACTGGGGCATTGTTGTCAATTCGCTTGATATCGCAATGTAATTGATCTGTTTTTAAATTTTGAACTATACTCACATCTTGATACGAGGCATATACAGGGTGTCCTTAATTCGTGCATAATATTTTAGGGCATGATTCTTGGATATATTCTAAGAAAAAAATCGTTTCATAGTTAAGGCTTATCTCCAATTTTTATGTCATATGTCGGGGATTTAAGAAAAGGCTTACTTTGGTGTACCCTGACCCATGTTTATTCATTAAATTATCCTGCTCCAGATCCATGAATGATCGCTGCCTTACTCACGGCGGCTGCTCTCAATTTCCTACAATCCGCAGCAAAGTCCTTTTTTGGTCGTTTTCACGTCTACTTCAAGACTAACAATTTTCACCATCAAATGCAGTCAATGGCTCTATTACGGAACGTTGGTTAATGATGATTTAGGCATCGTCCACATACCCTGTTCGTCAGATTCATTGAGAATAGTTGACTACAGCCCTGTGAATGTTTGAAATAGTTTGGAGGAGTATAAGATTCTTATATCAAGCAACATATAACTTAATCCGTTTCCCGGAATTCGTCATCGTCATGTAAAGGTCCTGGCATAGAGGCTTTGAATTCCATGAAAAGGTGGTAAATATCGACTTGAAATTTTTGATCTCCAAAATTTTTCCGCAGAGCAAAAATTCGATGTATGGTCGACTTACCGGGGTGGAAGCCACATTTGTACCCCATTATTATTGTTGCAGAACGGTTTCAGACGATCACAGAGATCCGTATATTTGTAGGCCCTCTGCATCACTGGGTAACACGCACCACACATAGGCATGGTTGGGAGTTGTAAGTCACTATAGGTCTTGCTTCTCTACGAACTGTTGCACCCCTAAATGGTGATATGAGTTGATAGTGCTTGCCGGGCAAAATGAGACATATGATTTTGATAGCCCAATTATCAAGCATGCTTCCAACTATCCTACGTGGATGAGATGCGTACGTCGTACATCCTATATCAAAACATCCACTTCCATATTTGACGAACTCTGTTGGTTAACCATCAGATCCTTCACCCTTGTTGTTCTTAAGTTTTTTTCATAAATAAGCCTAGCACTTCTTTACTGGGTGCCGGAACTGGTTTTTCATTCAATGGTCGTGGTTTATCCTCTTGCCCTATTACTCGCTCTACATGATGCTCATTAAGCTTCTGATGAGGGAAATGCTGTTTGAATACATCTACTATTCCCTGCTGTTCGGTGACTATGTTACCTGTCGCTGTTTCAAAAAGAGCCTGTGGTTTGGTCTGAAAACCAGATGATAATAATTTTTTATATAACAAATTTCTTTAAAATTTTTCGAGGACAAAATTTGGGATGCCAAAAAATAATCGTTCAGACGTTTAAAAGATATTGATTTTTCGAAAAAAAAAACTTGGAACTTTTTTTTTTCAAAAAAGACATCCTTAAGTACCGAGTTTGAAGAAAATAGCTCCAGTGGCTTAGGCTGTAGATCGAGGTACAGACTTGCAGACATACAGACGGAATTGTCGAACCCATTTTATTCGTGTTCGCTATCATCGTAATGTCAACTTTGATCAAAATCTTGAGTTCGATTTTTTTTCCAATCCAGAACTTGCCTTATAATACCTAACCTATAAGTCACAAGTAAAAATTGTCAGGAGTCACATCAGTAAGCGTCAAAATGTATACGTTGATAAGCACATCACGGTCAATTTCATAACATGTAGAGTGCCAGGATAGTAATCTGATACTTAGCGTTGGTTGTCGCCGGTTTCACTAGCTGCTGCATCGGAGATTAGTTGGAAGCCACTATCTGTTGTCGTTGCATAGATGCTTTGCCGAACAACTAATCTCCCGAAGATGTCAGTGTTCGGATTAGTTTATTCAAGTTCAAGTCCTTATCATATTTCTTTAGGAATTTGAAAGCTTTATGAATATAATGCTCTGCAGAGGTTATCTTCTGCGTGCAAGCCTTTTAGTGCTTTTGGTTTTTGAAGGAAAACTATACTTTTTGTAGGCAGATAGAAATAGGGACCATTTGGAAGTCTAGCCCTGTGGCCAAATTTGCGCTGAAGTGGGCCATTTCAATACATCAACTTGTGTGAACTTGTGGATGGAATTGATATAGGGAATTGTGGATGTTCTCACGGAGCCATCCAGTTTTGATTGAGTTCAAAAAGAAGAAAAGATCTCTCCTGGTTTGATGTCTTGCTTTTGAACAATCATCCTGAATTTGGATCACTCACTCAACACTCACCCACACCATTAACACACTGTGCCCCCACCCACGCACCTTTAACTACCGTCAAAGCCCTTCTGGGCTAGCTCGAGATCTATGAAATCAAACGGAGAATATGGCACAGAAGTAACCGAAGTTCATCCTATAGCAAATTCGTCGCGTTGAGAAAAGAGATCAAGTATTTGATCTTCATTTCCGAATGTTCGTCAATGTCATCAAAAAGCGCCCTTCCTAATGATTGTGCTTTAAATCTTACAAGAGCAGGGCATTTGCAGAGGAAATGGGTAACTGTTGCCTTTTCCCATTGGTCCCCACTGCCACGACAGTGAGTGTTGTAAGGAATGCCTAGCTTTGCTACATGTCCTGGAGAGCAGGTTCTGACTATCAGCCCTATATAGTCTGCTATTCACGGGAATCGTATATTCGATTTATCCATTCAATTCCCTTGCACAATCAATCGCTCCACCTAAACGGAAGTAGTTTTATCATTTTTTTCATCTTCGTATAATTAAATTTGAAAATGACGTTATTGGACCTTTTTTTTCCAACTGTGAGCAGAGCATTAAGAGATCCTTGAACAGAGAGCTTTGTTAGAAATGTTAGAAAATAAAAAAAAATATTTTGGAACCGTCGGTTTACCAAAAACCTTCGGCAAAATAAAAGCATTTCAGTATGTATTGGATATTGTTGAACCAAATCTTCAGTTTAAACAGATATATAATTCAATTTAATTCAAGTTTATTGGTACAGCACACTAAGACATAGTCTTTTAAAGTATCTTACAGGTGGGTTATAAAGGTATAAGCAGAGGCGTATTTAAGGATTTGGCGCCCCGGGCTGATAAATTTTGCCGCCCTTTAGAACAATGAAAATAATAATAAGAAAACACAAAATGCGTAATATTTGATGTTTTCGATTTTTTTTTGTTTGTATATTCATTACAAAATTCATTATCAATAGATTCATTATCTAAATTTTTTGTCAGTTCAGCTTCTATATTTAATAAAGCTAAACTATTAAGGCGCTAATGCGAGACCTTAAATAGGTTTTTACTCGTTTCAATACGGAAAACGATCTTTCTGCACTACAATTCGTCACTGCAGTAAAGCTGTGTCAATCAGGATCGATTCGATTTTTTCTATCCGATCATCGAAAAGTATTGATGATCGAAATCACAAATTTTCATTTTAATCGATCCCAATCTCAATCATTTCAATGAGTCTCGATCTTTAATATCAGTTAACTCGATTAACCATGATTTACTCGATTCGATTTGGTGTTATTTGAGGTATCAGGAGTGGAATCGCGTAAGGTGATAGTTGATTGTCAATTTTTTGATTGTCATTTTAAATATAGCTGTCTCTATATCATATCAATAAAGAAATATAGAGAGAGCGATTGTAAAAACGACAATCAATTAATCACTTTACTCTTACGCGATACGGGCCCAGGATCTGGTATCGTTACTGTGGGAATTGAACTAGTAATGAGACTTATCGAATATGAAATAACTTTCGACTTACAAATGCGATAGTATCCAAAAGTTAATTTATTCGATAGTACCAAGTCATTCAGTAACTATTAGTCCTAAAATTGATCTTTTAAGGAGCAACAAACAAAATCTTTTCAATCAATGAACATAGTGGCCATCATTCGATGTCATTTGGCAATTTATGGCTTACAATATAGAGTAATTTGTGAAAGCCTCAACTCAATCTTACAACGAAATCGAAATGAAAATCGAATCGGAACAGTATTGAACCATTTGAGTGAAATGAAAATGATCAAATGATGGAATCATTTTCGTTATCGATTGTTGAACGATTTGATCATTTGAAATGAACGATTTACACAGCTCTACACTGCAGTGCACAAGTATATTCTTAAAGCAACCTCAGCATATAAAAATGCTTCCTTCAATGTTTTTCTCTTATATGAAGGTTAAGCTGCCTTAAACTCATATTTTCAGAGTTGTTTTGCTCCAGAAAATGTTTAAGTAAGATACACTCTTCTTGACAATCTTCACCAAGATCAACCGGGTATAATTTCTGAAGAGTGGTTGCGTTTTTTCGAATTGCTTCTTCACTCATGTGATCAAGCTTAGATAAAAAAATAAAACCATTTGTTATTGCTTCATAGAAGGAATTTCTTCTCTTCAGCGCACTCAATAATTGATCGCAAATATGGAGAAATATATTTATTTTGAAATTTTCACGACCACAAAAAAGAACCTCCCCTTCGCGACACTCATCATCTCGTTTTTTCTTTTTGACGATTCTTTTTTGATCCATTTGGTAATTTTCAGATTTTTTGCCTTTTCCCATATCTTCAAAAACATCAAAGCATTCTCGTTTTTCTCTCACAAACGATATGAGTGCCTCGTAGAGCCTGGACATAGTTTCAACGTCTGTATCAACACCTTGAATTTTTTTGATACAATATTGAATTGCTTGAGTATAGAACCCCAAAATTAAGACAATATTTCTGTCTCAAGGGACTTCAATTGGGAAAAGTGAGCACGATACTAAAAAGATAAAATAGGTATTCGATGATTTTAACTTTAGTAAAATGTTATAGATAGCATGATGCTAAATTGGATTAAAATTTTGCGCCAATAGTTTTTAAAATAATACCTATCCTTTTATTTATTTATCATTATAAGCTATTGTACATAAAACAATCATTATATTGTTTCTTAAGTCGTTCAAAACTATTGACGAAGGGAAGGATATTTGTATATATGGACACGAGTCAGCCAAAAATAAAAAAAATTGAGGCATGATTTGCTAGGTATATAAAGATTAAAAAATTGTGTGTGACCTTATGTCTAGAATCCGGCTTGATGGATTTTTATACATTTTTTTTTAATAAAAAGGGACTTTTTGTAGATGGCTTAGAAAAAAAATTAAGATCCGTTCTAGCCCATTTTTGTAGAGCTACATAGCAACAAGTGTTTTTTTTTTAGATAATGTTTTCGTTTCATTGGAATTTGTTCCAAAGAATAGGTACATGTCTGCAAATATTTTTTCTATGAATTTTCATTATAAAAAATCGTTTATAAAGAATAAGAATAAGAATAAGAATAGTCAATGGTGAAAAAAGTGAGTGACATATTACAGTGAACTCTCTCACAGCCGGACACTCACGGCACTGAAAAAATTGTCATGCTTAAAAAACTCAAAAAATCGTTTTTTTTAAATCTTTGTATTTTTTGTTTATCCTTAAAAAATATTGTAAATTAGACAATTGTTATGGGCGACATGCGCCCTTTTGCTTGTATGTTTTGAAAGTTCAATCGCTTCAAGAAATATTATAAATTGGTCAATTGCTAGGGGCGGCTTGCGCCCTTTTGCTTGTATGTTTTGAAAGTTCAATCGCTTCAAAAAAAAATATTATAAATTGGCCAAGCGCAAGCCGCCCCTAGCAGGCTTGCCGCCCCGGGCTGTAGCCCTTTTAGCCCTAGGGTAAATACGCCCCTGGGTATAAGACATTTTTTGCGGAAGTTAATTTGCAATTTGCAAATGGGCAGGATTTTGACGTGATGGGCTTCGCTCAGTCCACATTTAGCAAAGTCTTGTAGGAGTTATTAGACGTACTAAAGCCCGCTTATGCCCCAAATGGATTACCCTACAAGTGACGGCAGAAGATAAACTAGAAGCGAAACTCTGGTTTTACCAAAACCAAAATTCTTGTGTGCCTGGAGTAGTGGAGTTGTATATACGCCTTGACAGTACCCACATTCCTTTAATTACCTCCTATCAAAAACTTCGTCTCTTTTACAACTGAAAAGGCTACCACAGCCTGAATACAATTCGGCTCAACTTTCCAAAACGTAAGCACGAATTTTCACACGCAGTTTTTTTTATTCGATAGGTAATCACTGAAAAACACTATTTATCGCAATCTTAGAGTGAGGAAACATTTATAACTATTTTTAATTAATTTTTAAAGTTCCATACAAAATGCACTTCTTTTTGTTTATTTTGACATTTCTCTTTGTGTAAGTACTACCAGAATTGGGTTATTTTTGGGATATTATTGGGAATTTTTCGAATTATTTGTTGATTAAAAGGAAGTTTCTGAACCCACAGTACTTTAAAGTTAAGACGCTGTTGACATCGGCCCCTGCCTGGCGACTTTACATACCCTAAGCGGAGCAACGGAGTTGCGTGAGCGGGTGTGGCCCCCCGAAAAGGGAGTTAAAATCCGGAGAATCCGCGAACCGGGCCACCCGCAGTATTGTTAAGCTAAAAAACTGTTGATATATCAAAATTTGGCCACTTTCAGTACTTTAAGACAAGAAAACACTTAAAAAAAAAAACAAAAGTGAGTTTAAAACTGAAAAATTAAATATTTATTTTTTATGATTTATAAGTGTTTCCTCACTTTAATATTTTAAATCTGTTCTATTGAGACCCATCATACCTAACTGTTAAAAAAAAAATCAAAACTCAACTCCTGCTTACGTTTTGGAAAGTCGCCCCTACAATTCTGGTATGTTCAATGAAATGTGTTTCAATTTTTTATTTAGAAATATAAAATTTCATTTTCAGATACTAATTCAATCATATAAGATCATAAGCAATGGATTACCTACGTTGACGTTAGCCCGGATGTAGTCAGGACTCTTTAGTATGGAATGGAGAAAGAAATCTTAGACTTTTAGGTAAATTCTGCGTCCAGTTTTAAATTTTAGCTTCTCATTAATTTTTTAACATTTATTTTTCAGGTGATGGAGGATATGGTTTATTTCCGTGGTTAGCTTAACTTATCCAGACATCTATCTTTTGCCACTCAGTCGCCTCTTACATTGGTGATCCCAGGAGGTTGAGCGTTTTTTTGCCTTTTGGAATTATTTTTCGCAATATCTGGATTTAATTTCATTGCAGTAAACTGATCTTTATTTGTCGTTCTACCCCTAAAAATGTTAATAATCTTTTATTAACAATTAAAAATCCTTAATTATAACCGATAAATTAGTTTTTACTTACATTTTACTAAACACCAACCAGACAGACGATAATTTTGTAGTAGCGATGCGAATATGGTATATTTCGACATTCGACCTAAGCGCCTTGGCCAGCAGTGGATATGAAAATTCATCGACATAAACTGTTTCTTCGAACACAGTTCGTCTTTTGTTCGAATTATATAAGCAGGTCACTAGGTCTCACGGCTCAAATCATTTTCGAATAAATACTGAATTCTTGAACACCGACCCTATTTTAATATTTAATAGATACCCAAATGCTCTCACAACCCTTTGCACGGATATTTACTCAAAAAGATAGAACAAACATTTTTATTGTTTTGCAGGTATTTGTTCAACCTCATCTAACTGTCCAGTTTAAATATTTACGATATATGCATCCTCTCTAGAAAAGTGTACCATATACCTACCTACGACAGGACACAATTAAATGTCGTGGCAATTTATATTTCAACTTGGTTCGTTTGGTCTAGCTTCTTATCCTTCACCCATTTCAAGTAGCTTTCTTATCCCAGTTGTTGTGTTGTTGTGTGTTGTCCCCACTTGGGGCATATTTCCGGACAAATATTCAAATCCCGAATGGACAAGCAAACAAACAATTTCTGAAGTGTTGCGTTGTCAAAGAAATTGCTTCTTCCTGCCGGCATGTCACCTAATATGTCCTCCTTTGCTTCTCTTACTCGAGTGCTGCTCCTCTGTGCTGGAAAATATTTGCTTTTCATTTTCATACATTGCAAATTTTTATTTCACTTAGTTTGAATGGATTTTCAGCCAGCGTTGGGCTTGGGCTTTTGTAAACCTAGGCAGAGTTTGAGCCTGTGGGAAAAATCCATAAGGACATCTCGTTAGCTCTCTTTTGCTCACTCTTTATATCCCTTGTTGTTGTCGTTGAATTCCTCGAAGAAAAAAAAGAAGTAGGAGTATTTGCTAAGCTTTTCTTTTTAAGTCCTTTGTGTTGCGATACAGTGTCAAGAACCTCTTAAAATGGACACCCTATTAGGAGACCGGAATTCTGTCTCAAGTCACTATACAATGCGCATATTCTTGAAGGAGCCGTTGTCATTGCAATGGAAAACAAAAAAATATTTTAATGGATGCCATTGCAGCCAGGATAGCCTGATTGCTGGTGCTTAGATGGTGTGTGCTTGGATGTATGTATACAGCGTGTACGTAAAGGACTTGTAATGCATATACACCCATTCGGTGCTCGGTGTGAATAATTAACGACATTTAAATGAGTTTGAAAAGGAGCATACTCGTATGATGAGTTGAGCTTCGAAGTGTCCTGATGGACGAAGAAGAACATTTCATCGCACCAGGTTAAGAGTAAAGAACATTTTTTGTATTCAAATTTAAATTGGAAGAATACTTGAGATGCTGAGATTGATTCGGAGCTTGGTAAAGGGTCCTTTCCGAAAAATAGACTCACCTTCATGGCAAGCTCATTAGGTTTTTGACGAATTCGTTCAAGGATGAAGGTGGCATAAGGAAGCTAATATTGGCAGAAGCTTCTCCAAAAGGTACGTCTATGCTATACGTGACGGATTTGTTGCCGAGAAATGTTGGTGAAAAAAATATAATAAGAAGCCGATTGTTTTGAAATGGCTTTATGCGACCTTGATTACTTTATGAAACATACAAATCAGAGGATATCGTGAAATGAAATTAATAAAAGGTTGTTAGCTTTTTTGGAACTGATAACCTCAAAAAATTATAAAAAAAGAACGAAGATCGCAAAAGGCTCAAAATTAATCATGCAATTTTTTTTTAAATTACTTTTTTACTTATTAAAAACAAAATGATTTCGAGTGATTGATTTGGTGATTTAGACCTTTAAAATTTGTTCTGTTAAGTGAAAAAGATGATATCCCGTCTTTAACTTCTTCGCACATTCGAACCCTTCTTCTCTATGACCTTCTATGGCATCAAATTCTACCGAGAAACATTGAAAATTCTCAGCCAGCTAACAGGCGATCATACTGCTGAAGTAGGTATACCTCCACATTATTTTGCATCGAATTCTTTAACGAAAGCCTAAATTGTGATTGGTCACACTGCTCTTAAGATTTAAAGAAAAGTAGCGTTACTAGGCGGAGGAGTCAAAAATCGAGAAGAAAAAAATTCTAATGCTTTATACTCTTTAGTGTCCGTCTTTCACTTCCCCTAATACTCAAACCCACTTCTCACACCTTCTTTGGCAACAAATTGTACCGAGAAACATTAAAAATTCCCAGCGAGGCATCAGGCGATCATGCTGCTGAAGTAGGTATACCCTCACAATATTTCGCATCGAATTCTTCGTCGAGAACCTAAATTGTGATTGGTCACACCGCTTTTAAGATTTAAAGAAAAGTAACGTTACTAGGCGGAGGAGTCAAAAATCGAGAAGAAAAAAATTCTAATGCTCTATACTCTTTAGTGTCCGTCTTTCACTTCCCCTAATACTCAAACCCACTTCTCCCACCTTCTTTGGCAACAAATTGTACCGAGAAACATTAAAAATTCCCAGCGAGGCATCAGGCGATCATGCTACTGAAGTAGGTATACCCTCTACAATATTTCGCATCGAATTCTCCGTCGAGAACCTAAATTGTTATTGGTCACACTGCTCTCAAGATTTTAAGCAAAGTAACGTTACTTGGCGGAGGAGCTTAAAACCGAGAAACATTGAAAATTCTCAGCGAGGCATCAGGCGATCATGCTGCTGAAGTAGGTATACCACCACATTATTTTGCATCGAATTCTTCGACGAAAGCCTAAATTGTGATTGGTCACACTGCTCTTAAGATTTTGAGAAAAATAACGTTACTAGGTGGAGGAGTCAAATCTCGAGACGAAAAAAAATTCTAATCCTTTGCTATGTTCTGTGGTGAATGCTAATATTTTTGCTAAGAACAGTATCTGAAAGTGTGAAAGGCTGAAATTTTTTTGTGTATTGCTTTTGTCAGTCTTCAGTCTTATTTTCTACCAAGATTGATTTGGTATTTTTGTAAACTTCTCCATTTCCAATGGGTAATTTGTAGCCTACATTAAAAAGACATTCTAAAATCCTTATTCAACCATGGAAAGCAGACATTCCAAAAGCCAAAGTGTTCGGTGTTATTCGGTCTTGAAATCATTTTCTCAATTTTATTAAATTCCCTGGAGGTTTCAGCGCAAAAGTAACATTTTTGGTTTGATGTTGTTTCATACAAAGCGTTGCAAATCTTTCCATCAATCATTGTTAAAAATTTAGGAATGATGTACTTCCACCGACTTAATATCCATCAGGAGGACAGTTTTTTATTTGTAGGTTTTGAATCTCATTTTTTCAGTTTAAAAAATATTTGTTCTCTAAAATATTCAATTTTTTAAAGGCCGACATTAATAGTTACTATCTGAATCCTTTCATTGCGACTTCTGTTATCCCTCAAGGAAGTCACCTTGGCTCTTTGATTTTCATTTTAACTATAAATGAAGTAGACTTTATAGTTAAAAATTCTTCAATTTCAATTTACGCCGTTGATTAAAAAAATCTATAAGTCTATTTCATCCCCCTCCGATTCAGTCCTGCTTCAAAATGATTTTAAAAATTTCTCAGTTTGATGTCGAAAAAAAAAAATGTCTTGTGCTAAATTTTAGCAAATGCCAAGCCATAACCTACTCTCGTAAACACCCTCCTCCTTCGGGCCCTAGAATAAACTTTATCAACAAAGAACCATTAACAAAAGTCGATTATCTTTGTGATCTTGGAGTTAAAAGAGCTAACTCAGCTCTTGGTTTGATGAAATAATGGTCTAAGGATTTGTCTAGGCCCTTTGTCACCAAAACTCTATACTTAATATTTGTTAGACCTCTTTTCGAATATTCCAGTCAAGTGACCTTATTACCAAATTCACTCCCTACGCTTCGAAGCGGTTCAGCGCAAATTTATTCGTTTCGTCCTTGTTCTCTTCTCTGGTTTGATAGATTTAACCTATCACCGTATGAAAACCGTCTAATGCTACTCGGCATGCAATCTCTCGAAAAACGTCGTCAAGTTTCCGATATTGTCTTTATTCATTAGCTTTTGGCCGGTAACATTTACTGTCCATCGCTTCTTCAAAAATATTTCTAAACACAAACCGAAGAAGTCTTAGATCGGTCCCACATAGAAGCAATGAGCCTTTGAACCGTATGCTATACGTACATATGTCAAATAGTATGCTCAATAGGGTGTGTCACTTTTTTTATGGCCGCAAAAAAGTACTCTTATTTTTAAATGAAATAGTGCTCAAAAGTTGTATTATGGACTATTCACATGAGAGCGACCAACGAATAAAAAAACAAATGGGATTTAAAACATATCTAAGCCTAAATTCTCCACAAAAACTTTACAAAAGGGTAGGAATCTAGTTTAATTTAATGTTAATTTATTAAAATTTGCGCTGTAATTCCTAAAATCAGAGAAATTTGAGAAAATAAATTGGTCGTCGCGAATTGCAATATGATTGCTACAACCAATCTATTTTCTCAAATTTCTCTCATTTTAGGAATTACAACGCAAATTTTAATAAATAAACATTAAATTAAACTAGATTCCTACCCTTCCGTAAAGTTTTTGCGAAGAATTTAGGCTTATATCTGTTTTAAATCTCATTTGTTTTTTTATTCGTTGGTCGCTCTCATGTGAATAGTCCTTTAGGGTCTGAGGTTTAAGAACATGTAAAAAAAAAAAATAAGATATTGTTCGTCTTTGGCTCGCTCAAATCGGTTGAATTTGAAAAAAAAAATTTAATTTACAGTAAATTTTTTTTGTACGTATCTATATTAAAAAAAAAAAACTCAACAAAATATAGAAAGAATTTTTGTCTTTACAAAAGAAATTTTTTTTAAGAAATTTTTTTTGTAAAAAAAAAAATGATTTTACATAAAAAAATGATTTATCTTCCTTCTTTAATTATTTCATAGCTTCTTTATCAAGTGTTCAATTTAAACAAATATAAGCTTAAAAGTGTTTCCTTGCAATTATCTTTCACTTAAAAGCCTAAAAATATCTTATATATATATATTTTTTGTATCCACACGGCGCAATTTAAAACAACACATATTTCAAAAATCTGGAAAAATCAAAATTTTTTGGATTTCATTATATTCTTGAGCGAGCCAAAGATATTAATTAAAATTAAAATTGTAAACGCAGGATTTAATTTTGATAAGCAATGCAACTTTTAAAAGCTATTACATTTGAAAATACCACAGTTGAGCACTTTGACACACCCCGGGTAGAATTTTCGACTCGATAATGCCAAGGCCCCAGCTAGTTTTTCTTAGTTTCATTCATGGCCCTACCGAGCAGTATCTAGCTTGTCCCTCGCTAATTTGTTAATGCTCTGTATATAATGGGCCTTGCCAGATGTTCCTATATGGGCCCTAGATGGGTCTTCACAAGTAGAACAAGAGCTACGGCAATTCTTAAAAAATTATTAGAAACAATAAAAAATCTTTTTTTTATTTTTTATTATTGTTGATTATTTTCATTTTTTCAATATAACGCCCAGATACAATCCTTATCCAGGCTACACCAAGTAAAAACTATCCAGGTCCCTTGTAGTTTATTTGTTACAATGCCAATAAAGAGGCGATACTATCTACAGCCAAGATATCGCCAAGAAAAAGTTTCATATCTAGGCTAAATCAATTTAAAAATATCTAGGCCCAGTCTAAGATACTCCTTGAAAAGCCAATAAATAGGCAGTTCTAGCCAGGTTCAATATAAAGCCAGGATAAGCATAAATTAGTCAAGATCCGCCAGGCTTGCATCTGTCTAGGCCCAGCATAGGATTTACTATATAATGGCCAATCTAGCTAAGGCCCTTCTACCCGGGACCCTAATGCTCAATTCATTCGACTTCCATTGTATCAAAGATTTCATCAAATCTTCCCTTTTAAATGCCCCTAAGTGTTCCCAGATTTTTACCTTATAGATATGCAAACAATCTTAAACTCTCCATTTTTAGACTTAAGCTTAGGTTTAAGAATTGCATGTTAGTCTTAGGAGAGCTTGAATTAAGCTAATAAAATCAAACTAACTTTGAGGTGGATCTTCCCTCCTCTCTATTTATGATGTTTGTTGCTAAATCAATTTGAAATACATATGTATGTGGAAAATTGACGAGGGTTTTGCCAAATTATTTTTTCACCATTTGCAAGTCTAATAGGGACTAAACAATTATGAAAACAGCTGAATCGTCTGCTTCTGGCCAATGAGAAGCTTCTTTATAGGAACTATGGCCTGAGCTGCCATCGAAACCCTACTTTGGCTTGGTATCAATACCGGTTTTCTTCATCTTCCATTGTTTCTAAGACCCGGTAGCTGTGACTTGCATGTGCTCAGTATTTAGGTAGCAGTTTTTCTTCGCAGCCTGTATAACTTTATAGGACGGAAACTTTTCAAGACCACTCATTGTTATGACATTATAATGGGGCCTTATTGAAAAGTCTGAATTTGCCCAGAAGCTATCAGGCTCATTTGGGTTGCATATTTTAAGCTTAAAAAAAATGTATTGTGAATAAACTGGAGGATCTACTTTTAAAAAGGAAGCATATTTAGAAATCAGTTTTTTTTAATTATTGTCATCTTTTGGGTAGTTTTGCACTTTTGTGCAATCGATGGTTGTTGATTATTACTCCCCGTATCTATTTTCTTCATAATCAACCCCTATCTATTGTTAACTCGATACGTGATCTCGGCATATTATGTGATCAGGAGCTTAACTTCATCTCCCATTATGACGACATAATTCTCAAGGCCAATTCCGCACTTGGTTTCGTCAAACGATGGTCCAAGGAATTCTCCAACCCATATGTGACCCGATCCCTCTATGTTACCTTTGTCCGCCCCCTGCTTGAATACGCCTGTCAGGTGTGGTCCCCCTACCAACAAGTCCACATCGCCAGAATTGAGAGTATCCAACGTCGATTCCTTCGCTTTGCTCTTCGAGGACTCTCCTGGAATAATCCCCTAATCCTACCTCCTTACCTAGATCGCTTTAAACTAATTAACCTAAATTCTCTAGAAGAACGAAGAAAAACTTATGAAATTCTCTTCATTCATAGTCTTCTTACAGGTTCTATTAACTGTTAAACTCTTTATAACTCCATCTTCCTTAATACCAACCCCCGCAACATACGAAATCCCCTTCTCTTTTATATACCCACCCACCGTACGTCTTAAGGCTCTAATGAACCAGTCTCACGTATGCTAAGGAATGTCAACTCAAACCCAATAACCTTCGACTTTAACCTTAGTACCCCTTACCTAAAACTCCGTCTCTTGAATCAATTCCCCCACTAACCAAAATTCGTAGCTATAAGTTTTCTTAGTTTTAAGTTAGATTAAGCTATAGCTTGTATTAAGCCTAATAAATGGGGGTATTGCCCCCACCAAAATTAAAATTAAAATTAAAATTAATCGGATGTCCGGTATAGTTTGACATTGTCAAATCTCAAATGGAAAAGATTCGGATGCTTGAGATGCAGCATCCAAGACACTGCCTTGGTTGGATTGCGCAAAACTCCAGAGTCTTAGTACGGACGATTATATTGATGTAACCGCAAGTTGTAGGCAATGGGGCCAACATGAACAAAATTAATAATGTCTTATTAAAGCTGATTTACACTCATATTGCAAGAGCTAAGTATCTTCTTGGCCAATAGAATTGTTTTTTTGCATGTTACCCTGCAGCACACAAAATAAAAGAAATTTGACCCTGCCGATCTACAACCTGATCGGCAGGGTTGTAGATCAAACGCACCAAAATTTTGAAGTCTTCTTTATCATTGTATAACAGTTTTGATCAAATTCTCCAAAATTAAATGCATATTTTTGCCATTATGAGGTACCCTTGTCTTGAGTATCAAAATACAGCCTATCTTACTATTTCATGTTACCTTTTGCTGTAAAGATATCATTAACGGCTGCATCGGAATTTTGAAAATTCAATATCTTAAAAACGTGTGGAGGTGGTGTAAATTTTTTGAAACTTACTTACTTAAGGTGGCGCTGCAGTCCGGGGTGGACCAGGGCCTCAACTAACAAGCTTCTCCAGCTAGCTTGGTCCCTAACTAGCTGTCTCTAGTTTCGAGAGTCAAGTTGATTGAAATTCCTTTCTCACTTGTGTACGCCACCTGAATAGCGGTCTTCCTCTACTGCGCCGTCCCTTGAGGTTGGATTCGAAGGCCTTCCGGGCCGGAGCATTCGGGTCCATTCGCTCTACATGACCTAGCCATCTCAGTTGTTTGACTTTAATTTGTATGACTAGGTCAGTTTTGCTATATACAGCCCGTATACAGTTCATGGTTATATCTTCTCCCACTCCACTTCCGTCTATGCAGACGGGACCAAAAATCACACGGAGAATTTTCCTAAAGCGCAAATTATTTTTGCAGAAGCTGCATGGATGAAGAAGAAGAGGAGTCAGTTCCTCACCTTCTATGTTCTTGTCCTGCCCTGGCGCAAAGACGTAGACTCCACTTGGGAGACTACTATACTATAACGATCCTAGTGATCTAAATAATTCCGACATTCACTGTCTCAAACGCTTCATTATTAGCTCAAAATGGTTTAGCGAGTAAGGGTGATTTTTGAAATCCTTGTGGTATCACAACGGACCAAATATTGGTCTAAGTGTGTTGACCTTTTCCGGTCAGCAGCCACTTTAACCTAACCTATCCTAAAGCGTTCTCATCCACTTTCAACAAGGTCCATGTCTCTGCACCATACAAAATGACCGGGATGATGAGAGTTTTATAGAGTGTACGAGAGTCCAAAGAAGCAGCGAATGGCTAGAGTTATTCTCCGTATCTGTTTGTCTGGTCTGGAGTCTGGCGTTATTGTCTGAATTAATAGCGGAGGTAGACAAAATACTTAACTACCTCTCAAAATTAAAGCTGTCTATGGTGAAGTTCCGTACAAGACGTCGGTGGTGTGTGTCTTTTTTTGCTGCCAGCATAAACTTGGTCTAGCTCCCATCGATCGCTAAACCCAACTTCTTCGCTTCCGTCTCAATGCTCACAAACGGGCCACTGTCATCACACTTTGTTCTTCCAATTATGTCAATGACGTCGGCGTATCCGAGTTAGGTATTGGACGGACTTTTGAAAGATTGTGCCTCTTGTGTTGACCCGTGAGTTTTGCACTATTCTTCCAAGAATGATGTTGAAGAAGTCTCACGACAGAGCATCGCCTAGCCTTAAACCTTTTTTGAAATTCAATGCATCGATGAGATCTTTTTCGACCTTGATGGAGCAGTGTGCGTTCTCCATCGTCATCCTACACAAACGGACAAGTTTGTCAGGGATGCCAAAATAAGACATTGCTCCATATAGGTCGTTCCAATAGATGCTATCATACGCGGCTTTGAAACCGATGAATAGGTGGTAGGTGTCGATTTGAAGCCCCTGGGTGTATTTCCAAGATCTGCCGTAATGTGGATATTTGATCGATGGTGGACTTGAATGAATTGTATTGGGGATTAATTGCACTGCGACCTGTAGATCTATTGTGCCCCTCTTATAATGATGAGCTGGCTCACCCTACAGTTCCTCCTCCAAACCTATTGCCTTAAGGAATTTTAGTATTTGGGGCACTTTTAGAGAGGGTAGATTGCTCTCTTCCACCTGGTACCGTCCCAGATGGGTTTTTCTTTGGTGCATGATTGGACAACACTTTCCCAGTATGTGTTCCGGAGTTTCCTCATGCCTGTTGCAGAATCTGCAAGTGGCACTGCTCACCACACCAACTAGATTAAAGTGTCTTCTAAGTTTACAATGTCCTGTTAGAATACCTGTTATTATTCTTAGGTTATTCCTACTTAGGTTGATACAGTTTTCGAAACGTTGCCGGTTGTAGTTTCACAGCAGTAGTTTCGCCTATCTCAGCCTTGGGAGTTCATTCCGGTTTTTGATTCTGTTTGCCTCCTCTTCTTGTTGTTTAATTCTGGTTTTGATGACATTTTTACCTATTCACGTTCAGGCCCTGTTAGGGGAGTTGAAGCTCCTAATTTTGCTAGGGAATCTGCCTTTTCGTTTCCAAGAACACCAACGTGACCAGGTACCCAATAAAGTGTGACCCTGTTCTGTTTGCCTAGTTCGTTTAGTGTACTTATGCACTCCCCCACCAGCTTAGAGTTGATGGTGTATGAGCTTAGTGCCTTTAGTGCTGCTTAACTATCTGACATAATGGCAATGTTCTTGTTACGATAATTCTTTTCGTTTACCTCCGCTTGGAAGATGCTGGTGGACTGTCCCATCGGTATGGAAAGTTTGGTTTTTGGCCCAAAAATTCCTGCACCAGTCCCTTCGCTTGTTCTCGATCCATCAGTGGACTTACCTGGTCTAGAGCCGCATTGATATCGACCTATATCAGCTTGTTGACGAAAGGCTTCAGATGTTTTCATAATACGACATAAAGGATCTTGTAGCGCCAAGTTCAGGAGACTTATGTCTCTGTAGTTGGCGCAGTTCAGAGGGTCTCCTTTTTTGAAAAAAAAATGTGCAACTTTCTACCCAGAGTGATGATACAAAGTTAATTAGAGATTTTGTCTGTACCTTACTTCTGTAACTCTCACCCAATTCAAACTAACCTCTTCCCCGTTAAACCAAGTTCCTTGACCTATTCAAAATATGTTTCAAGAATGTTTTAGGTTATATTCTTCCAAAGGTATAAAAACACAGCCTGGTGATTTGTTAAATTATTATTAGTATTCCTTAAACACATCACGAAGAGAAGGAGTTACCCTCATCGACCGCAACGTGATCAATTTACCTGGCGCCATCCGAGCAACAAGGTGATGTAATCAATGGCGGCTGTTCCAGAGTATAGATAGCCCAAATATTTATTTATATCTGGGGGCATCAAAAAGTGAATATACTTAATTGTCGAGATTAAAATCTAATCAAGTTTAAACTGTCACCATGCACATCACACAAGTCAGTCAGATAGCCCATCAAAGTCCAAATACAAATCACCTATACCCACAACACAATAGGTCCTTGATTTCAAAGTGTTTGGATATGGAGCTCATTATGTTCAGCCACACACGGCGGTATGGCGCCGAATGGCAGCTTCAGGTTCAGCAGCATCATGTTAGCTCTATATGATTACCTCTTTCGTCGCCCCAAAAGCAACACAACTCAACTTAATAATTTTTGAAAATGTATTAATTAGACACTGACAGACGCGCACCGTAAATCATGACGGAAATCGACGCTCGGCTATAACCTCCCCAACGGTTCCCGTTCGCCCCGTTCCATCATTTCTAATGCTCAATTGGGGAACCCACAATGATTATGCCAAAGGTATCATCAATAACTTTAATGTTCTTGTTGATTTTTGGTCGACGCCGAAAAAGAATGAAAAGATGAGCGGTCTCGTTCACGTCCCTGAGCGGCGCGCGTGTCCCCTCTCGTCCCTCGTCATTCTTAACCAGCCACCAGCTAAAACATAAAACCATTAAACTTGGTGCCTGGGTGCTGGTGGGTTTCTCAATAAGAGATACGACCAACAAAAAGGAATCTCTCATGGATCTGGTTATGGTGATGGTGAAGAGTCTTGCGATGGGCGAAACCTTCCAGATATGTTGGGCAATTATCTGCGGGAGGTCTCTTGTTAGCAATGTGAGGCGGGAAACAAAACGACACGACTGTGGCTGAACGAACAACCTGCGCGGCGACGACGGCGGCGCGGCGGTTTACGTGTTTGTACAAAACGCTATATGTGTTTCCTTGGCCCGGCTCCAACTCCGACTCCAGCGCCATCGCCATCGCCTTCGCCATCCTCATCGCCAGCCAGCAGCTCCAACATATAGGAGAACCCCCCAAATCGAATTAATTTCGTGTGGAGTTGCAGTATCTTCTTCGCAGCCGCAACTAACATGGTGGCATGCGATAATCAGCGAGAAGTAAATTCTTCCATCGCTCATATAAATGCTGCTTCCTCTCGTTCTCAATCTCATGGAAAATTGGGATGTGACTCGTCGTCGCACTTTGCTTGCGGACGCGCACTCATCACGGTTCAGCCGAATCACTTTTGTTGGCTGCTGGAACACCATTAATGGCAAGTAGGTACTCGCAGTGGATATATTTGCTAGATGTATGAGGTTTTTCTTCTTCCAAGCACATTCCATATCCACAATGATGAAGGTCTTATACGTCTTAATTACTTATTTCAGTTGATGGGTTGGGATTTGGTAAAGGGCGTCTCACTGAAAAAACAAAACAAAATATCGATTAGGCGAATGCGTGGACGGTTCATTGTGCGCAATTATTTATGGAATTAAAATTTGTTTTGTCCAACAGCAACAGCATTCGATCAAAATGTAATTATTGTAATAATATCTCCGGAAAGATACATTTAAAGTAGCAGAATGCGTGTAGATGGGAGAAGTATCAAAGAACAGAACTTATGATGGATTTACAAGACTGACAAGGTGCTGGCACGAAATTTCAGAGAATACGGAGAACTGTCAATAATGTGAAACCACCAATAATTTACATATAGATATCACGGTTGACGTGACAGGACGTCTTGAATCCTAAAAATATCGGTCAAATCGAAATACCTTAAAACTATTTTTGTAACGAGATTTTTAATTGTGAACGAACCTTTCCAGAAATTCATAGTTTTTCAAATAAATGTGTAAAATAAAATTTTATTTTTAAAGTTTATTTTTCAGTAAAAACAATGGCGCAGAATTTTAGTTGAATTAGAACGATGTTAAAACTGTTTTAGTATGAAACTAAGTTAAAACGATGATTTTGCTAATTTTAATCGAATATAGCAACATACCTACTTTCTCTACCTTTTTATTAAAGTTAAAATCATCGAATACCTATTTTATTTTTTTAGTTTCGTGCCATTTGCAAACGCCACAAAAGGTCTGTTTACTTAGTTTATTGCACGAACTGTCATTGTTTTAGGTGTGTTCAGAAGAAATTTATTAAGAAAATTACTTAAGTACGATATTAGTTATAGAAAATGTTTAAAATTAAGAATTAGTTAGTAAACTACTTTAATTTTAGAAAATTGCTAAGTAGTGTCATACTAATACCTTAATAATAGGCTGTTTAAAATTTTGCGCCATTGTCTTTATATTTAAACTGGCAACTGGAAGTTATAGCTTCTTAAAAGCTTTCTTGGAACTTTGTCAAAAAATATTATATCTATGTAATTTGGTTATAAAACCTTTAAAGATGCATAATAGGTCTGCAGTTTCAGTTAAGTGAAATCAGTTCTAAGTTCTGAAAAGTTACAGTTTCTATTAAGTTTCTCAAATGAAGTCGTGTCAAATGGTTTCTATAAGATTAAGGAGGATACACTTTACAGACACAATTATTTTGCATACTTGCAATTTTAAAAATGAAGAACAATAAATCACAAGTTCTATAGAACTTCTAGCATGAAGCCAATCATTTGAGATGATGCTAAGCATTAAGATTTATCGCAGCTATAATTTCCCAATTAACAATATAGCTTCTATAAGATTCAAACAAAGCTGTAACAATTTACGACTTTTAAAAAAGATAATCATGTCGATTATAGATCTCGCAAAAATTTAACTTTCGAGAAATATGGGACTATTCAAATTTCGCATTGGTCTTAAGACAGTTTCGATCCGCAATAGGATAAACAGGGATATGAAATGAAAATATTTTCTTTTTGGAGTGGATGGTGTGCGGGTGCCCAGAATCCTTAACTGCAATTTGGCAAAAGTGAGTCTGAAACCCTCGGCAGAAATTCAGTAATCAGTCGACATCACAGAAACTAGTCACAACTTCCTTTGTGAAACAATAATTTTCAGTACGATATTTGTCTATAGAAAAAGAGAAAACCTAGCGAAACTTTATCGCAGTTAAACTATCCTAAGCTTTACTTACATTTGCTAAAATTTTTCCTTTGAAATAATGTTAACAGGGAACAATGTACAGAGGTAAACGCACATTAGGTCTTGTGAGATTTCAAGTTGTTTGATTCGTAAGGCAGTGCTTTTGTGTTCCACATTTCGACCAAATTATTGCATTTCATTTCATGTTCATATGCAGGACTGGGCACTGTTTCTTCTAAGTCAAACTAAATTCTTTTATACATTTAAGTTCAGCAAATGATGGACATTGTTTAGTCATTGAATAGTTAGTGGAGATGTTTAAACAACACATTTTTCGTTTATTAAATGAATGTATTTATGTAAGAAATATATTTAAAAATTTATTGTTGGCCTATTTAACCCACAAATATAATTCTAGTATTTAAGAAATTGTAATTTCAAATCTGTTGATTAAGAATATATCGTAGATAAATGAATAAATAAATAAATAAATAAAAAAGTTAATTGATTGGTGAAATAATTGCAAAGATTAACGACTATTCATTGACCAAAGGAAGTCAATTATGATCAGAATTTTATTTACGTAACTTTCATAGGTATGGGAAGTCTTACAAAAAAAACTAGCGAAGATATCAATTCCAGTACAATAAGATCGACAGCATTCCAAAAAATTGAAAATCTTCTAGGTATATTGAAATTTCGTAATTACAAACTCTTGTATATACATACCTATCGACATTTCGCAATACCTAGTAGGTAAAAAATTAACTCGCATTGATTATTTATCAATTCGAATTAGCGAATATGCGAAAATCTAACAATGAGTACCTACATTTTTTGTATTTATCATAAACTTGTTTTTGAATTTGAGACATTCAACAATTAAGCAAGCACAAAGAACGTCTGCATCATTCGCATGGTCGCCTTTTAATATGATTTCATTCTCGGTAGTAGACACAAAACTAAAATAAGAAAACAAACTCTCAAAATGGTGTAACTAAGGGCATCTAGTGGTAGACCAGAGAACCTTCGAAATTTCAGTTAAATTTCAAACGAATTTCAAGCAAAATGACGTAATTTAAAAGTGAATCACCAGGCGAGCATGCGTAAGCAGTAGGCTTCAAATGTTGGTACATTTTTGGCTATTAAGCTCCACATTTTCTGACTACATACATAGATAATATCGTTTTTTTTCCTTTCCTTACCTTCCACACTCATTCTTGCGTGCGCAATACAGTGATTGCGCATGCAAAGTGAGTGGCATTGGTGTTAGTGTTTCATTTTTCAGTGATCATGGAGAAACTTTCATTTCTTTTCTACATTCTCATGCTCTACTCTACCATATTGCTTTATTGTTTAGGGGGGAGTGGGGAGTAATACGCTCTTCAGTACGAGAATTAAGCGGGCTGAGTTAAAACTCTTCTACATTCGCATGCTCGCCTGGTAGCTGGATTTCGTTTCTTGGTTTAAGACGACCCTGAAACCAAAATAATAAAAATAAGAAAATTAAAATTTTAAGTCTCAAAATGGTGTAACTAAGGGCATCTAGTGGTAGACCAGAGAACCCTCGAAATTTCAGATAAAATTCAAATTAATTTCAAGCAGAATGACGTAATTTAAAAGTGAATCACCAGGCGAGCATGCAGAAGCAGTAGGTACCTTTTAAGTGTTTGCATATTAATAGTATTGTTATTGTTGTTCTTTTGTCTCATTATTTTCTTCGCTAATGCTTAAAATATACCGTTGCTTGAGGGCGGTTCCTTACTTTCTACAGTGAGAGAACTAATCCGCATTGGGCCGATTTAGAATGGGGAAGTACCTATGCCAAATTGAAAAATTAAAGAAAATAGATAAGAACTCCTCTATCACTACCTTCGCATGCGCGCCTGGTAACTAAAAATTTCACCACCAAGGCAGCATGCGTAAGCAGTACGGATTTTTGATCGTTCTTTCGTTTCATTACTTTCTTTACTCATGACGGCATGCACATGCGCAATACAGTGATTGCGCACGCAAACTGAGTGTGTGTTGACAGTAAACACAAATAGGTTTTTTTTTTGCTTCAGTGGGATGTCTTACTTTCTTCATTGTGTGAAGAAAACCGTATTGGGTTAGAAAGGGGAAATTTGCGATTTTCAACAATTAAGCAACCTCAAAAGATCTCTTCTACATTGGCATGATCGCCTGGTAATCAGGTTTCATTTCTTGATAAGACGACCACAACAAACATTAAAACAAAAAAATTGACAACAAGGAAGGGGCAAAATTACGTAAATAAAAACTATGTCACCAGGCGAGCATGCTTAAGCAATAGGGATTAAATGCTAGTCAAGTTTTGGCTATATATCTTTGGCTATTCTCCTTTAACAACTCTATACTTATATCGTTCTTTCTTTTTCTTACCTTCCTCACTCATCCTAGCATGCGCAAAATCCAATGATTGCGCAAACAAACTGAGTGACATTGGTGTTAGTGTTTCATTTTTCAGTGATCAAGAAGAAACTTTAGAAATGTGAGTGTTTATTGTTCTTTCTTTATATTGCTTGCGGGTTCAAGGGGGAGTCATAAGCTCTTCAGTACGAGAATTAACCAGCATTGGGCTGAGTTAAAACTCTTCTACATTCGCATGCTCGCCTGGTAGCTGGATTTCGTTTCTTGGTTTAAGACGACCCTGAAACCAAAATAATAAAAATAAGAAAATTAAAATTTTAAGTCTCAAAATGGTGTAACTAAGGGCATCTAGTGGTAGACAAGAGAACCCTCGAAATTTCAGTTAAAATTCAAATAAATTTCAAGCAGAATGACGTAATTTAAAATTGAATCACCAGGCGAGCATGCGTAAGCAGTAGGTACCTATTAAGTGTTTGCATATTAATAGTATTGTTATTGTTGTTCTTTTGTCTCATTATTTTCTTTGCTAATACTTAAAATATACCGTTGCTTGAGGGCGGATCCTCACTTTCCTCAGTGTGAGAACTCATCCGCATTGGGCTAACTTAGAATGGGGAAGTTAATTATGAAAACACATCAGAACTCTTCTACATTCGCATGCTCGCCTGGTAATAATATTTCATTCTTTGGAAGGCGAGGAGAAAAATTAAGAAAACAAAAAACTTGGGAAAATTACGTAAACTTCCCCCCATTCTAACTCAGGAGAATGTGGCTGAGGAAAGTAAGACCCCCACGAAGCAATTTTATATTTTAAGCATGTGTGAGAAGTACCTATCATGCATGATGTAGAAAAGCAATACGAAGAAAGGAAATAATAGAACAATAAACACTAACAATTTCTCGAGTTCCACATGATCACTGAAAAATAAAGCCTATTCGTACACAGTCAACACCAACACCAATAACATTCAGTTTGGATTTTGCGCATGCTAGCATGAGTGAGGAAGGTAAAAAAGGAAAGAACGATATAAGTATGGAGTTGTTAAAGGAGGATAGCCAAAGATTTATAGCCAAAACTTTATTAGCATTTAATCCCTATTGCTTAAACATGCTCGCCTGGTGATATGGTTTTTATTTACGTAATTTTGGCCCTTCCTTGTTTGTCAATTTTTTGTTTTAATGTTCGTCGTCTTATCAAGAAATGAAAGAATGAAACCTCATTACCAGGCGAGCATGCGAATGTAGCAGAGATCTAAGGGGGTTGCTTAAATATTGAATTTCCCCTTCCTAACCCAATACGGTTTTCTTCACACAATGAAGAAAGTAAGACATCCCACTGAAGCAAAAAAAAAAAAACCTATTTGCATTTACTGTCAACACACACTCAGTTTGCGTGCTCAATCACTGTATTGCGCATGTGCATGCCGTCATGAGTAAAGAAGGTAATGAAACGAAAGAACGATCAAAAATCCGTACTGCTTACGCATGCTGCCTTGGTGGTGAAATTTTTAGTTACCAGGCGCGCATGCGAAGGTAGTGATAGAGGAGTTCTTATCTATTTTCTTTAATTTTTCAATTTGGCATAGGTACTTCCCCATTCTAAATCGGCCCAATGCGGATTAGTTCTCTCACTGTAGAAAGTAAGGAACCGCCCTCAAGCAACGGTATATTTTAAGCATTAGCGAAGAAAATAATGAGACAAAAGAACAACAATAACAATACTATTAATATGCAAACACTTAAAAGGTACCTACTGCTTCTGCATGCTCGCCTGGTGATTCACTTTTAAATTACGTCATTCTGCTTGAAATTAATTTGAATTTTATCTGAAATTTCGAGGGTTCTCTGGTCTACCACTAGATGCCCTTAGTTACACCATTTTGAGACTTAAAATTTTAATTTTCTTATTTTTATTATTTTGGTTTCAGGGTCGTCTTAAACCAAGAAACGAAATCCAGCTACCAGGCGAGCATGCGAATGTAGAAGAGTTTTAACTCAGCCCAGTGCTGATTAATTCTCGTACTGAAGAGCGTATGACTCCCCTCTCTCCACAAAACCATAAGACAACATGAAGAAAGAACAATAAACACTAACATTTCTAAAGTTTCTCCATGATCACTGAAAAATGAAACACTAACACCAATGCCACTCACTTTGCATGCGCAATCACTGTATTGCGCACGCAAGAATGAGTGTGGAAGGTAAGGAAAGGAAAAAAAACGATATTATCTATGTATGTAGTCAGAAAATGTGGAGCTTAATAGCCAAAAATGTACCAACATTTGAAGCCTACTGCTTACGCATGCTCGCCTGGTGATTCACTTTTAAATTACGTCATTTTGTTTGATTTTTTTTTGAAATTTAACTGAAATTTCGAGGGTTCTCTGGTCTACCACTAGATGCCCTTAGTTACACCATTTTGAGAGTTTGTTTTCTTATTTTAGTTTTGCGTCTACTACCGAGTACCGAGAATGAAATCATATTAAAAGGCGACCATGCGCATGATGCAGACGTTCTTTGTGCTTGCTTAATTGTTGAATGTCTTAAATTCAAAAACAAGTTTATGGATAAATACAAAAAATGTAGGTACTCATTGTTAGATTTTCGCATATTCGCTAATTCGAATTGATAAATAATTAATGCGAGTAAATTTTTTACCTACTATTGCGAAATGTCGGTATACCTACCTATACAAGATTTTGTAATTACGAAATTTCAATATGGTAGATTTTCGATTTTTTCAAATTCTGTTGATCGTACTGAACTGGAAGTGATATCTTCGCAAAATGTTAATAAAATTCTGCCTCATGATGGACTTCCTTTGGTCAATGAATAGTAGTTAGTATTTTTACTAGATAATCAATTATATTTCGATACTTTCATAAATACACTCATTTTATAAATAAGAACAGCTCAACTAACTTATGAACAGCTATTCAATAACCAAACGATGTCCATCATTGGCGGAACTTAAATGTAGATATAAAAGAATTTGGTTTGGCTTAGAAGAAACATCAATACTTCCCAAACTATTCCCAAACTTATTCAAAGACGTCTTACGACAATTGTTTAAACAAATTGCAGAGTAAAAAATTAGTTATAAGAGATAGTTTTGGTATCGTAGTGCTATAGGTTTTATGAAAAAATGCTATTTTATGGACTTAGTGCTAACTTGACAGTTAGCATTACCAGGAGTTATTTTTTAAAAAATTAATTAACGTTCGTAGCCGCGGGCGTACCGCTACAAAATGTTTGGTCTTACAGCATATTTACGACAAATTTATGACAATTATTAGTATTTTTATTTCTTTTTTCGATTTCCATTTACCCTATTTCAAAGGGTGGTAGTGCTAACTTGACTGTCAAGTTAGCATTACCAGATATCCATATGCCCGAGCCATACAATAAAAATCTTCAAAAATATTGTTTATTAAAATTTAAAAAGAGAGCACATTTCCTGGACTCTTAAAAAATAATCGAAATAACTTTTTTGAATTTTTATATTTCCAAAGCGGGTTTGATGATTTGTTTTCAAAATTTCATTTTTATCTTCAAATTGATAAATACTTAAAATTGGCGATCCAAATTTTTCTTTGTTCAAACATTTTTCAGTTCAAAATCTTAAAAATAAAAAATATCTTAAAAAAAACCGCTTTAATGATTTTTAAATATTTGTATGAATTTTCTTTCCCTCACATAATATCCATTTCTTAAATATAACATCAGTTTTGTGCGACCTATCAGTTCTGTATTTTATTTGGCCTGGTTTTCAATACGAACACATCTCTTTTTTCTCAGACCGTTTTCCATATTGAAAAGGATCTACTCGTACACACAGGGATAACTTACTATGGTAAATATAAAAGGTATATGATCCTATTAAGGAAGAAAAAAAATCTGTCTTCCCTTTTCTCATTCTTTTAAAATAAAAGCCAACCGGGCACTTAAAAACGTTGACAATCTAATTAAGATCACAAGTGCCGCTTGTACCTTTATTGCTTTTGTTTAATTATATTGTATATTCATTAACATATACCTAATCAGCTTCGGCGTGCTGTGTTTATACTGTCAAAACTGCCATAGCCCCATGCATGTTATTTTTGTATGTGCGGAAATGCAGGATCTGCGCTTTTGTCATGTTTACTTGAAAGATATACCTACCTAGCCTATACCTACCTATATAGAACAAGCAGTATATACTTGAAGTGCATGGTCAAGACTCAAGACATCGACTGATACGATGGTCTACTAATTCTTTTAATTGCTTTTGTTCTTAAGATGTCGGCAATAATTGTTTAAGAGGGAAATGCCAGATAAACATCAAAATGTGAACGCTCAGGATAAATGCGATTAAGCAAAATAACTGACGACGATATATGATGGACGGACGGACGGACGGCTCTGCTGGCGCAACCGGTGAAATTAAAAGCACTTCAAGCTGGAATTGAGAATTGTTCATTATGATATTGTTCTTAAGTATGTACTGTATATAGGTATACTCGTTCGTACATAAACAAGAAAACATGGTATTGCTGGGACTTATTTAATTCGCAGGAGTAAAAACCTATTTGATGTAATATTTTTATTTGTTTTTCCAAACTGTACAACTAAACTTGAGAGAAGTTTTAAGTAAACGTGTGCAACTTAATATACACGATGACAAAGCCAATTCAAAGATTGAAATTGTTTGATCGAATATATTTGCTCGAAGAGTCTATGATGCTGCATAACTTTTACTTTGAAGATATAAAAAAAAAAGTCCGGATTAGAAACCTCCAAGAAACCAGAGTGTGGTCCAAATTAAAGGTTCCATACCAATCCTTCAACGGACAGCAGCGTCTGAAATCTGAATGTGCATTTATCCAGCTCTCGATCCATGAAGGATCACTCCATGAGACATGGCAGCTTTCCATCAGCTGAGATCTCCAAGACGCTGCTCCCAGTTATCTAGGCCAAGCGCTCTGGGCTACCCGATTTCTTTTTTATTACAGTGCAGAGCGATTAAGAAAGTTTGAGAGGACTCAAAAGAAGATACCGATGCCGACGGTTCTCAGTGCCTGATTATCATAATGGGAGGGAAATATTGAGTCGGGTAAAGCATTCCACATTCGTGTAGTGCGGCTAAAGAAAAACTCTCTAAATTTAACAGCACGTCCGAAGTTGGGCTCAAGATTAACTATAATGAGCACTCGCTGAAGCAAAGCAATTGCCTATTTTACTAAAACACTGTTTATAAAATAATGGTAAAATAATGAAAGACCGCAGATTCTAAACTTCTATCACCTATCATTTTTAAAGCTCCTTTTTGGATTCTATTGAAAAGACTCAAGTCGGTTATTGAAGCACCTACCTAAATATAGGAATTGTACTCGAGCTTTGGACGAATATGGGTTTTATAGATTACAGGCAGATCAGAAGTGGTGAAAAATGTCTTGCTTCAATGAAGGAAACCTAAGAAATGGCATCTTTTTGGAGACGTCGAATATGGGATTATTCCACACAAGGTGTTCTGTGATGTACATATCGGGAACTGAGAGTTGTTCGGTTTCCTCAATGCAAGTGTTGCTCAATGATGACGATGACGGCGGTGAGTTCTGCTTCAACAACAGAACTAAGAATTGAGTTTTTGAAGCATTAAAATCTACGCGGTTTATGGATAGATATCCAATGATATGAATATCAGAATTTAATGAGCTTATCATACGCTGCTGTTCTCTGTTCTAAATGAACATCCGAAAGACAAGGACTTGAATCTGGAAATGAATACGGGAAGCTGAGAGAACTTTCGTCTGCAAAATAATTTAATGGATTAGAAGTTTCCAGTCAAAAGATCATTGATGAATATCAGAAAGAGAGTCGGAGACAACCTGTAGCCCTGTGACACACCAGCATTTATTTTAATCAATTACAGGCTTGAAACCATCCAATACAACTTGTTTAGAGCTATTCGAAGGGTGATTTCTAATATTATGATGCCAAACTCTATCAAATGCAATAATCTTACTTTCTCCAAAGTGATGTAAAGATTTGTGCCACTGTTCTGTGAGATGAAATATCAGCTCACCAGCGAACCAATGGCTTAGAAAGCCATACTGACGGTCATTTAGAAGATATATCTTGATAGCTCGATCTTTAAACCGGAGGTTCGATCGATCTTCTTTGTGTCCTCGAATCTGGGGACTGAGATTCGAAAATGCTTTTGACTAGACCATTCTTATCCATTCACTCGATTTGGCCTAG
The DNA here is from genome assembly GCA_963931855.1 of Philhelius festivus. Taxonomy (NCBI): domain Eukaryota; kingdom Metazoa; phylum Arthropoda; class Insecta; order Diptera; family Syrphidae; genus Philhelius; species Philhelius festivus. The sequence goes on along the minus strand of OZ007557.1, from coordinate 10,958,733 downwards.
CCATTTTGTCGTCAACGTGTTTTAAATTTCTGGACTACATCCACATCTTGGTAGAGCTCAAATAGTACGCGATTGGATCTTCTCGTCCATCAACCCTCCTCGCACACAGGTACAAATCTCAGTTGAAGAATTTTTTCTTTTAAAAGAGTCCAGTATCAGATCTTCTTTTCTGCTTCTCGTCCAACTCTCGGTGCCGTGAAGCAGAACTGGCAGTAGAAGCGTTTTATGGAGCGCCCATTTTGTTTTACTATTTATTTCGACAATCCTAAGTTGCAGCGGTTTTCAAGAATAATCTTTCATCGGATGTCCATTAGATCTTGGAATAAATATTAACTGCGCGGTAGGCGAACTTCTTAACTTTTTCGAAGCGGCTGGTATCAATAGTGACGGTTTGTCTATTTGTTAATTTTTTATTGTTTATTTATTTCTTGATAGCATGTATTAGGACTTTTTCTCGTTTACTTTAAGACCAACAAGTTTTGCCTCATCTTCAATCGCCATACTATCTAATACGGAGCGTTGGGAACTGTTGATGATGCTGGGATCATCGGCATACAGAAATAGTTTACGACAGATTTGTTGAAAATAACGCCTTCGGAGTCCTGCGCACCATCTGCTTCAGAGCGAGATTGAAAAGAAGCCACATGATAACGCCGCAACTCATTGCCATTCGGTGGAGTTATTCGTATATTGCTGAATTGGTTTTCGGGAATGCCGAGTTCGTCCATGTTTTTTTAAGTCTTTGGGTATTGTCTTGGTCGAGAGATCATGTAGGCTATTGTTTATTGTTGAATTATTTTTCCGGAGATCCAGAGTCTTTGGTTATTGTTTTGATCGAACGACTCCTTCCTTGAGCTGGAATACCGCGTACCACCACTTCCTTTTACGGAATATATTCTTCAATAATCATTTCACTGCCGTAAATTCGCATATATGCATCTTGTGTTGTTATTTCAGCTGAACCTATTTATTATGGCACCAAGGTCTTCTGGTCTGTTCTCACTAGATTCGTGGTCTCGGCTCCATCTTTGATTTTATTGCGAAAATAGGAGCCCTGATTGTTGGCGTCTATGATATTTGAATAAACAGTGAAAAGCTTCGCGCTTAGGTGCTCTCTGTATACACTGATAACTCCTCCAGGTACCTAATGCGAACGTTTTCTTCTGGTAAGTTTTCCATTCCTTTTTATTCAAGAGTCTCTCAGCTCTGAATTTCGCTACAACTAGGAAATGGTCAGAGTCAAATTTCGCTCCTCAAAATGTGAGCAGGTCAAAAATTTCCAATACGTGCATTGGGGCGATTGGCTTATAGATTGACTTGGTTTGTCTGCAGAGTGCTGTTTTGGTACCTAGATCCAAGGCCTTGGAGAAGTAGTGCTACTTATCCCCGTATATCAAGCTGGTGCAAAGTCTGTTGTCATTTCGTGGAGCCTATGTTTATCAATTTTATCCTAAACTCAACATTAAAGTTCACAAGGGCATCTTTTATATCCTGCTCTTGACAGACTGCGTCTAAAAGGTCATAAAACTCCTCTTTGATAGGTTCTTCAGCTTGATCTGTAGCGGAGTGTGCGCAAACCACTTGCGTGTCGGAAATCGTTCTTGCGCTTCGAGTCCAACTTCGGACTTACTGTTAAGCTAAGAGATTCTATCCATAGCCACACTGCATGAATGTGGAATGCTTTATTTATATTTTCCTTCCTTAACGATATTCAAACATTCAAAACCGATGTTCATTGGAATCAACTTTGAAATTCTCTCCAACTTTCCTAAGCGCTGGAACTGTGGTCAGACATTTTGAGGGTAGTCAAAACCTCTTAAGTATACGCTTAAAATTATAAAAAATAAAATGCACGACTTGGTCGCACGAACTTGCTCCTATGTAATAGACTAGGATTTTTAAAAACGAATGTTATTAGAGAAAACTGTTCATTAGGATAAAATGAATTTTTTAAATTCTTTTAGTAGTAAGAGATAAAAACAGAATGCTATGCAAATATAAATTTATGCAGGAACAAAAATTATAAGTCGTTGTAGTGGTTCCTTAAAAAATAAGGTTTTATATGTAAAAATTTTTAAAACAATTTTAAGAAAAAAATTTGGTACGCCAACCTTAAGTTTTTATTATTGTACGAATAAAAGTCTAATTTTCAAAAAAAATACTAAGCCGTTCTTGAGATATCGAATTTTTCAAAAAAAAAACGACTTTTTTTTCTAAAAATTGAACAAATATTTTTTCTTAAGTTTTTAAATGCAATGTTTTTTAAACTTTTTAGGAGCTTTTTTATAAAAAAAATTCATTAAAATCCGTTATGTCGATAATGAGAAATTCAAAATTCGAAAAAATCGTGCTATGGTAGGTACAGTCAGTAATATTTAGATTAAAATTTTTTTTTATTAAATTATAGATCGTAGAGATTAATCAAAAAAAAAAAAATTTTAGCAAAATTCTCGGAACCGTTTTCAAGAAAAATGCGATTTTCGAAAACAATTTTTTAAAATTTGTATGGAAGGTACCGTTAGTTTTAGATAAAACAAATTGTTTTTTCTCAAATCTTGTAGATTATGTTAAGAAACTTTTATTTGCCAAGTTTGAACAAAATTGAGCATGGGGTTTTCGAAATATTGAGTTTCCAAAAAAAAATTTTGATTTTTTTTTTTAAATCCAAAAAATTAGAAATTGAAAATTTGAATATGTAATAATATTCAAACTTTGGAGGAGCTTTGGCATAAAAAAATTACTTAAATCGGCTGTACCGTTTTCGATAAAATCAAAAAAAAAAAAAATGGACCCAGGGGGCTACCAAAAATAACAATTTTTTGTAATTTTTTTTCGACCATTAGCTAGTTTTAACCAAATGAAATTTTTCAAATTTTTTTTTAAAAATTCTGTAGGACAGTTTTTGAAAAAAAAATATTTATAAAATTTCGAAAAAAACAATCGTATGGCAGGTACCGTTATTTTTGGTCTTAAAAAAAAAAAACAGAAAAAAACGTCCGGGGGGATAAAATTAAAACCGATATCTACCAAGTTTGAAGAAAATCGGCCCAGCCGTTTAGGCTGTAGTCGAACAGACAGACAGAATTGCGAGACCCACTTTTTTGGTCTTCGCTATCATCGTAATGTCAACTTTGATCAAAATCTCGGGTTCGATTTTTTTTCCGAATGCATAACTTGCCTTATAGTACCTATAAGTCGCAAGTAAAAAAATGTGTGATAAGGACTTTCATTTCTTTTCAAACAAATCCTACTTCAACACATATGTATATCTGTTTTTGAGTATGTCAGGCAGGTTTGGCCTGTTTATCTTGCCACACACTTACTTACTTTGAATTGAAGCTGTGCAAAGAAAGTTCCTCCACTTCGGTTTACGTAATCTACATTTTTCTGATCCCCATAACTTACTCCCTATGAGGATTGTTAGTAATTAATCGACCTACATACCCTTGCTTAATGTCTTGTTGTCTCTTTGTCGACTTATTAATCGCTGGTGCCAGGGGCGAACGCAGGTAGGGGTTTTAGGGGTTCAAACCCCCCCCGAAACCACCAAAAAAATAAAAGTTCAATTTGTTAAAAAAAAAAGTGTTATTTTCGTGCATAAATCTTCTGATAGTGTTGCTTTTTCTTACGATTTATAGGTACTATAATGCAAGTAATGCATTCGTAAAAAAAATCGAATTCAAGATTTGTATCAAAGTTGATATTACTATGATAGCGAAGACGAAAAATGTGGGTCCCAAAATTCTGTCTGTCTGTCTGTTCGAATACGGCCTAAAAGGCTGGGCCGATTTTCGTTAAACTTGGTAGATATCGTTTTGAATTTTTTTCCCCCACAAGTTTTTTTTTCCTTTTCTTTTTAAGACCAAAAAATAACTATACAATTTTTTTCGAAATCTTATAAATATTTTTTTCTCAAAAACAGTCCCACAGAATTTTGAAAAAAAAGAATCATAAAATTTGTTTGATAAGTGGGAAAGCTTTTTTGGCATGATAGTTTTTTTTTGTAGGGAGGTGAGGTTTGGCAGAGGGGTAAGATCCCCCCCTACATCCGGCAAGCTAAGCCGTGCGTCGCCAGCATGCCACCGCCCGTTTTTGTCAAACATTCGTACCCGGTACCCGTCCTATCCTTTCCTAGTCCAAATTAATGTCTCTTCCTGTTCCTATCCATTTCCTGTTTCCTGATCTGATTCTTTTTCCTTCCAACTATCCTTATCCTATCCACGGGTCCTCATCCTTTTACCCCGTTATAAATATGCGTACCAAATTTTTTCTTAAATATATTTTAAAAATTTCTTATACAAAAGCTAATTTTTTTAAGAAACCACTAAAACGAATTACAATTTTGTTCTTTCATAAACTAATATTTGCTCAAAACACATATCATCCTGTGTTTAGTTGCAATTACTAAAGGAGTTTTAGTCATTTAAAAAATGAATTTTATGCTTTTTCTCTAATAAGATTAATTTTTTAAATTCTTAGTCTTTTACATAAGAGCAAGTTTGTGCGACCCAGTCATGCATTTTATTTCATGTGTCTTCGTATTTTAACGCAATTGTCTTAATTTGAATTGATGATTAAAAAATAGAGACGAATCGAACAGCAATTGCGTTTTTGATACTCGTATAATTAAAATTATGTATAGGGCAGAAAACGAACGGAGCAAATATACCGATACAGATATCCGTGTTAAACTTAAGGGCCGATTTATGACTAATTAATGATTTCGATTTTTATAAGTTTGAGTTATTGATGGCTCCAAGGTCGTAGTGTGTTGAATTACAGCAATAGAAAAAACTCACTCATTTCGTTTGTGTGAAAGTTACAGTTACAAATGAGTAGCACATAGTAACCTTTGATAGCGTTTTGATAATTATGTAGTACTATAGTTAACTTAGGCACCAATTGAGTGTTGCTGGTGTCCTTATCTTTTCGTATAACTCTTTTTCCTATGATCGCAAAAGTACAACAAGTTATAACTTCACGTACAAATATATGCCGGATTTAGTTTTGCAGATTTGGACCACTAGGCGAACCTAGAACTTATTATAACTCTATTGTTAGGTACACTTATGGAATCACTTGCACTCTTTTTCTTTTTGTTGCATTAATGATATTTAACGAACCAAATAATGGCCTCCATCACAGGGCCCGTAGTAAAAGTCTATGTCTAACAATTAATTCCGGAATAAAAATGCCCAAATGGGAAGCACCAAAAACGCCCTCGTAGTGAATATTTTCCAACTTTTGGTAACATTATTCAAATTTGCCAAATACGAGTAGGTATCCGTTGCACCATCTTTATGATGTTTTGTTTTTGTGATTAGCTGGGCCCGTATTACGATTACGTTTTACGATACTCGTTTTTTTAAAACGATAATCGTTTTTACTTACGACTGCTTTTGGCACTCGTATTTCTTTGTTTTGACCATGTACTATTTTTGACAGAAATATTGAAAGAATGAAGTTGGATGCGCTTAAAAAAATAGATTTTTTTTATTTTATCAGGCAATATTTTGATGCATCCAGTATCGTAAACCATAATCGGTCCATGTGTTGACTATCGTTTTCTAGGGTATCGTTTTTTTGCCTTTCGTTTCGTAATCTGTAATACGGACCCTGTATGAAATTGTTCCGATATGTCCTATCCCTAAGAGCAAATATCATTTAGTTATAACATATTTATGTTAATTACAATAAAGAATATGTAATTAACAGGTACCTACAATATAGTAATAAAAAAATATATTTATGAATATCTCATATTTTTTTGAAAACCCCCCCCGAAATTATTTTCTGCGTTCGCCCCTGGCTGGTGCCTTTGAATCACCGACGAAAACTTATCAACGTTACAATTGACCTATTTTTGCAAAATATCCTTCAAAACAGTGAGAATCAACAAGAACGAACATTTGTATTTTGTTTGGTTTGATATTATTGGGAATTAATCAATTTTAACAGTTTTAAATTCAGAGAGTATGGATGATGGGATTCATATATGATGACCATACCTTTCAGAATACCTAACTTTCCATAGAGTGGAAGACTTTTCATCCCGTTTTCGTCATAGGAATTTATATTGAAGGTTTGACTGAAAGAGTGAAAGTATTATCTTCAGGCATTTTTCGAAGTTTTGTCTTACTGATGCTTTGAAACGATGGGTTTTTTTGTGTACCCTTTGTACCCTTTTAACATATCTCCCTGAAAAGTTAAGAAAAAACATTTAACTGTAACCAAAGGTAAAGGTATTCCAGCCAAATCGTAAAAAAGCTTCACAATATCTCTTTTACGTTCCCGTTTTACTATAATCTGTTTATGTCTCACACTCTGCAGGTTTATTCAAATTTGAAAATTAAATTAAATCCAAGCAGAAACCAACAAAAAAAAAGAGATCTGCTCTGAACACTGAATATAAAATAAACTCTTCTCCCGGGCCAACACCGGTATCGGCACTGGCAAACCTTAGCGAGAGCGAGGAAAAGACATTGACTTACGGGTTACACCCTTATCATGTTGAAAATTTGTTTAACTGCGTCGGAGTCGAGTCATTTATGCAAATAAGCCCGCAATGTCATCATCAGCGCCCATATATATTTATATGTGTGTATACATCCGCTATCTCGGAGCCTTTAGCTTATCGTGGTGGTGGCGGTGAAAGGTAAATTGAAACTTCAAATTAACGAATTTGCGCGTTCAGAGGCGGAGACCATGTTTGTTTTTTATTCGAATTCGTTTGTCGTTGGAAAAGTCATAAACAAACCCCGGAGCGAGAGTTTTATCACCCGAAAATCTAGAATTGAGTTTTAAATTTGAATCAGAAGTGGAAATCTCAATCGGCGGGCGAACAGCATCCCGGTGCTGAATGAGGGGGATTGTTGTAGAAACTTCTGCCCGAATTACATCCAAGTGGTTAGAGCAATATATCGTTTTATCGTTAGACAATATCTCCAATAATTTTGGCCACGTGGACCAGATTCAAGGGCAGCCACCCCTGGACAGTCATAAAATCAAAAAGAATTCGAATAAAGTATGAAATAGATCCCAGTTAAGATTTGGCATGCTTCAGAATCCGCATCCAATTCGAAAATTCCGTTCGACAAAAGCTTCATGTTGTACAGATACACCCTTAGGAATTGAGTTAGTGCTATTTTGGGGGAGGATTATCCATATCTACCGCGCAACACCACCGAGAATAATGAACCGTTTTAAATTCTATTCGCAACGCTTGGTGCAAATTAAATATTTGTAAGGACACCAATGACATTTGTCATGGTTTGACAATTTACTTTTGATTTGACATTTCTGTGGGGAAGATGTCATTTTTTATCTGTTTTTTTTTTTTGACATAAATTGAGAATTAATAACCCCATAAAATAACGGAATCACTATACTGTCCAAAATATGGAAAGGTATAGGAAAGCGGCGACAATTTAAAATGTAAATGAAAATCCATAAATAAATAAAAGTGTGAACTCTACTTTACTCGTGCTGTCTCTGTCGCTTATTTTTTGGTGTGAAGTACAATCATGACACAAAAGTTGGACGGTCGGTTGACTTTGGATCGGGATTCGGTATTTTAGCTTTCCGCTCAGGCTGGTTGGTTCGAATACCACCTACATATGTATATAAAAGTAAACGCGAAAAAAAATCCAACTCCAGTGTATTAAATAAATAAAATCGCCGCGAAAAGCAAACGACAAATAGTTCAGGAGGGGTGAAAATGAATTAAATTAAACGATCCAAAGCCACCACCCAAATGTAGCCACAAAAGTTTTTCCTTTCTGTCGTCCTTCACAGTTAGCGCACGGTGGTGGTGTACCAGCGAACGAGCAGGAGCAGCGACTCGCATTCCGAATACCTACTATGACAGTCTGATTCTACTGATTAATGTGGCCATGGTGTAGGTATCGGCGAGGTGGAGCAGCGGCGCGGCGACGACGGACGACCGACGACCGACAACGCAGGCAGCGTTAAGCGTGTGGATGCGGGTATTTAAATGACAACAGTTTTTCTTTTTTTGTCTGTGTGGTTTAAAATGTGTTTAAAGAATTAAAAGCTGCAGTGGGTGTGGATGGGAGGGTGATTTATACGAACAATGGGGGTGGTTTTTGTTTTGACTTATTTATTGGTTTTAGAGTAAAATAATGTTTTACAAAATTATTTTTGTCATCTTCTTTGCCAGGGGCAAATATTTACATTTACATGGTGTAAATATAAGATTAGCAGCTTTCAATTGTCATAGAGATATGATTGTATAGAGGGTTGATGGGCATATGAATGGAAAATTAGAGTATCAAATAAAAGTTAGATCACAGATCAGATGGCAGGGGCCAAGAAGCACTTATGTGAGATTAGTTTTAGCATTACAATAAGAATGTCAATATTGCGCGAGTAAATTTCGTGCAAAGAATTACTTTTGTGAATTAATTTTAAATTTATTTCTACCCCCGTCGGAATCGGAATTGAAAATCAATTTGTTGCTCTGGAATTTTCACTTCATCGATTCGCAATGCTTTGAATTGTTTTCATTTTGAATATCAGTTCAAGTGCCTTCACCATATAGATTTTCACGCAGATTTTCAGAGGAAATGTCGCTCGCGAGAGTATTCAAAATTTCTACTACCTGTGAATTTCATCCAAGTAGATACTGTGAATATGCGTTCGCTTTTTCAAAGTGTAAGTATTTGAGCGAATTTCATCCCAATCTTCAAAATATTTGCTTTCAAAAGAATGAGTCAGGGAACAGATCTTATGACAACCGAGTATTCACTTCACAGGAAAATTGCAATGCATTAAGTTGCCGCAAAGTAAGAATAGAGAGCATAATATTAATTTCTAACAAAACCTAGAATTTCCTAAACCTATGTACCTCTACCGTCCTACTAATTTTTAGTGCAGTGAGTTTACATTTTGAAGGTAGTACAGAGCACAACTTTTGTTTTTATAATGAAAAAACTAGAAGTCATTCACAAAATTTGCGAATTAAGTTTTTTTAGCAAGTAAAAATCAAAAAAATAAAATTAAAAATTGTTCCTTCGCAAAATTTGCGAATTTATTTTAAACATTTGCTGTGCAAGGTAAGCATATGGCAGCCAAATTTTATGTATCTTGGAAATATTGGGTCTAACTTAATGTTTCGCAAAATTTATTTTGGACCGTAAAAGAAGTAGCAAATGAGCGTATTTCTTGTACGTGTTTAGCGCGTGACAACAGAGTTTTTCATTTAAGTATTAGATACTAAATAAATATTTTGCAAATTTATTTGTTATTTCCCAACTTGGTATTTTTAGAAAAATTATAAATGGTAGATCCAACTTTATGCTTTGCAAAATTTCAAATATTCAAATATGCGAATTTCTTTTTAATATTTTAAGCAAAAACTAAGTAAAAAAACTCCACTTATATTTTAAGGAAATTCTAGTAAAAAAAGGTGTGTTCGCAAAATTTGCGAATTTATTTTTAATATTTGCGGCACAAGACAGGCAAACTTGCCTTTTTTTTGGAAAATTGAAAATGTTTTGCAAACATGCGTGGTTTTTTGTATGTTTTCAGCGCATTCAAAAGAACTTTTCAATTATATATTAGTAATATTGAAAAAAAGTAAAATTGTTTCATTCGCAAAATTTTCAAATTTGCGCAACTTGACATTTTTAAAAAATTGAAAATAGTGAATCTAGCAACAGAAGTTTTCATTAAATTACTTGTAATATCGCCAGAAACTAAATTGGTATGTTCGCAAAATTTGCAAATTTTCGAATTTATTTATTATGGCATAACTTGACATTTTTAGAAAGTTAAAAATAGCGAAACTAACCTCTAACTTCTTCACAAAATTTATTTTCTTTTAATTGCACATGTGTGTAATTTTTAGCGTATGCAACAAGATTTCTTAATTTAAACACTCGTAATATCTCGAAAAAAAGTAAAAATTAGTTAATTCGCAAAATTTGCAAATTTACGAATCTATTTACACGACTTGCCATTTTTTGAAAATAGTAGACCCAACTTTAGGCTTCGCAAAATTTATTTCTGAACGCAAAAGTTGTTAATGCGCGAATTTCATTTTTATATTTTGAGCGCTTAAAAGCACACATCACTGAGTAAAAATCAACCCCACTTTGGTTTAAAGGAAATTCCAAAAAATAAAAATTGGTGTGTTCGCAAAATTTGCGAATTTATTTTAAATATTTGCAGCAAGACAAGGTTAACACATAACAGGCAAACCTGCCTTTTTTGAAAAATCAAAAAGGCTTTGCAAAATTTATCTTCGACAGTAAAATTTGTAAACATGCGAATTATTGATATCTTGTTAGGTATCTTTTTGGAACATGTTACCAGAATTTTAGCATATTAGGCTATTTTTTTAGAAAATTAAAAATGATAGTGCTAATATCTATGTATCATGCTTTGCAAAATTTATTTTCGAGCATAGAAATTGCAAATACAATGCAAATTGTGTATACCTAACTTTTCGAAACATGTTATCAGAAGTTTAGCACATTTCTTCTTAGAAAGTCAAAATGGCTTCATTCTTGGCGTAATTCGTTTTCGAGTTTTAGTTGCAAATATGCGTATTTGTTGTGTGTTTTCAGCTCACGCAACATGACTGTTCATTGAAGTACTCGTTATATCGATAAACAAAATTAAATTAGTTCGTTCGCAAAATTTGCGAATTTATTTACTATCGCACATCTTTGCATTTTTAGAAAATTGAAATGTAACAATTTTTATTTTTTATTTTTGGTCGTAAATGTTGCAAGAACTATGTAAATTTTTCATCTCCTGGGCACATGTTAGTGAGAATCCTGTTGATCACTTGTTTTTTCTTACAAAACTGGTACTAATTTCACTCTAAAAATATGGCTACCTGTAGAAATCAGGCCTTTCCCATTATCTTTTTCCCAAATCTTTGTAAAAAGTATATAAGACAAAAATACATTATGTAACTCATATTCATATTATTCAAAATCATTAATTAATATTACCTCTGACATTGAAAAAATCAATAAGCTATGAAGCTGGATTTTTTTTTTTTAATTTTGCAAAGCAGTTCAAATAATAAAAATATATGTAATGTAAAATTAAAATTGTAACCAAATCGCAATGATCTTTCATATCCACAGTTTGGGGGAATAAATTTAAATTTGGTTGGTCACTTACATGAAATTAAACCTAATTACTAGGCGAGCATGCGTAGGTAAGAGGGTTCTTATATTGTGATATGTTTAGTTTCGCAAACCCAAACTCCTCAATACAAACTCAGTCTAATCGGCTCAATTCTCGCACTTAACCAAGTAAAGATCCTCTCTCAAGCAACGTTATTTTTTAAGCATGTATGAAAAAATAGATAAGGCAATGCAAGATATGAAGGAGAAGGAAAAAAAAAACAAAATACTAACATTTCTCCATGATCTATGGAAAAACAAAACCTGCTTATGCAGTTATTTAAGGGTGGAGCTTTTAGGTATGAATGTTTTGCAATTTGCAAACATTTAATGCCTACTGCTTTCGCATGCTCGCTTGGTGATGCGTCGTTATTTTGCTTAAAATGTGGTGTAATTCGCCGAAGGGTTCAGTTGTCAACCACTAGATGTCCCATTTTTTTGTTTAATTTTAATTTTGTTTATTTTATCGTCTTCTACCAAAAAATTTAAACTAATTAGCAGTTGAAAATGCGAGGGTAGAGAGTTATTATTGATTTGCCTTAATTTTTATTGAATAATTTGTATACCTATGCAAATTATTGATTTTAACTACAAAAGTTGATCCGAATGAAAATGTAAGCCAGAATCAATATTTCTATAACCAAGGGTCGCCTGAAATGCAATCCAGAGCTTGATTTCCTTAGACTTACTCTTGCTATAATTGTTTGTGTAATTGGAATGCAAAACGGCCCGGAGCTATTTACACTATTCAATTTTTCATATTTTGGTTTAAAAAGAGATTTATTTATTTTGACTAAATAAATTTTTTTGATAAAAAACATAGCTTAATTTAAAATATAGAAAAATAATATAAAAATATCTATGTATACAGACATTTCCATTGATATACGAGTATGTCTCGAAAGGCTTGGGTAAGGTTGAAAAAACGATTACTTTTGTAGTCAAGAGGTTAGTCCATGATTTCTTCTAAAATTAGTGGACCTACTTCGGAAGCGAATATTTCGAGAACCAGACCTCGCAGAAGCTTTTGTTTTTCAAGGGTGGATAAGTCTTTCAAAGGTTACTACTAAAATCTGGTTTAAGACCCGAAGCCAAAGTATCAGGGGAAATAAAACATCTCCGTGTTGCGTACCACGTCCTAACTTTAAGCTTTCTGTCACCCATTTCTGCATTAACAAATCAGTTTGACAGCGTAGGACGGATGCTGATTGAGTCTAGGGCTTGTCATATCGTCCCTTCTATGTCCAGGAATGCTCCTAAGGCAAATTCTTTAAGGTGGATTGATTTCTCAATCGCGCTGACCACTTCATGAAGTACCTACCATATCAACAGGTTTGAGCCTGCGAGAGAACACTATAATTTAGTTTGAAGCTAATGTAAATTATATGTATGTGCAACCAAGGAATTATGCCCCCAAAAATCATGAAAACAGATCTTTAAATTGCCGAAAGAAGTTCACTTTTGAACCACCGGTAAAACGAAGCTTAAAATGAAAAAAGAGAAGTAACTTGATTGATTTATTAATTGCTAGCTCTCATTTAATAGTAAAGTTCCACAAAATTAATTTACCTCTGAAATATCTAAATATTTAATTCTGTTTCCAAAGGATAAGGTCGACCACAAATTTTGTCCGAACATTCTTTAATCATTTAGCCAAAAACTACTAAATAATAAAAAAGTTAAATAATACAATAATTGCTGATATTCCATGCAAATCAATTGACCTGGCATATTTAATTATTCGTGAAATATCTACCTTTCACCCCTTGATTTGTTCTTAGCAAAAATACCACCATTTACCACAAAAAATAGCAGATGATTATAATTTTTTTTCTTATCGATTTTTGACTCCTCCTCCTAGTAACGTTACTTTTCTCAAAATCTTATGAGTAGTGCGACCAATCACTATTTAGGTTCTCCACGGATAATTCGATGCGAAATATTGTAGAGGGTATACCTACTTCAGCATCATGATCGCCTGATGCCTCGCTGAAAATTTTCAATGTTTCTCGGTACAATTTGTTGCCAAAGGAGGTTGGTGAAGTAGGTTTGAATGTGCGGGAAAGAGAAAGGCTGGCACAGAGTATAGAGAAAGCATTTGCGGCAGGCTAAAGGATTAGAAGCTTTTTTTTCTTATCGATTTTTGACTCCTCCGCCTAGTAACGTTACTTTTCTCAAAATCTTAAGAGCAATGTGACCAATCACAATTTAGGTTCTCGACGAAGAATTCGATGCAAAATATTGTAGAAGGGTATACCTACTTCAGCAGCATGATCGCCTGATGCCTCGCTGGGAATTTGGAATGTTTCTCGGTACAATTTGTTGCCAAAAAGGTTGGTGAAGTGGGTTTGAGTGTTAGGGGAAGTGAAAGACGGACACTAAAGAGTAGGTATAAAGCATTAGAATTTTTTTCTTCTCGATTTTTGGCTCCTCCGCCAAGTAACGTTACTTTTCTTTAAATCTTAAGAGCAGTGTGACCAATCACAATTTAGGTTCTCGACGGAGAATTCGATGCGAAATATTGTAGAGGGTATACCTTCTCCAGCAGTATGATCGCCTGATGCCTCGCTGAGAATTTTCAATGTTTCTCGGTTTTAAGCTCCTCCGCCAAGTAACGTTACTTTGCTTAAAATCTTGAGAGCAGTGTGACCAATCACAATTTAGGTTCTCTTCGAAGAATTCGATGTGAAATATTGTAGAGGGTATACCTACTTCAGGAGCATGATCGCCTGATGCCTCGCTGAGAATTTTCAATGTTTCTCGGTTTTAAGCTCCTCCGCCAAGTAACGTTACTTTGCTTAAAATCTTGAGAGCAGTGTGACCAATCACAATTTAGGTTCTCTTCGAAGAATTCGATGCGAAATATTGTAGAGGGTATACCTACTTCATTAGCATGGTCGCCTGATGCCTCGCTGAGAATTTTCAATGTTTCTCGGTTTTAAGCTCCTCCGCCTAGTAACGTTACCTTTCTTAAAATCTTGAAAGTAGTGTGACCAATCACAATTTAGGTTCTCGACGGAGAATTCGATGCGAAATATTGTAGAGGGTATACCTACTTCATTAGCATGATCGCCTGATGTCTCGCTGGGAATTTTCAATGTTTCTCGGTAGAACTCGGTACCGAAGGAGGCGGAAAAAAGGTTAAATCTTTTAACAAAAACATTTGTAAAATGCTACTTTTCATCCACACTTATGTTATGCAAGAAAATGGGAGTGTTTGCTCTCTTACCAATAAAGTCAAATACATAAGAAAATTTTAATTTTGTATTTTATTGCATTTTTAAAAATAACACTCTTTATATCTGTAAAACATATGTATTTCATTTATATCACCATATTACAAATTTAATTTTTGGTGTTTTTTTTCGCAGACGTAAGTGCTTCAGTTCAAAATGAATCGGTCCCTGAGTCCTGACGTCGACGTTTTGCCGAATTTCGGGTTCAGTAAAGATTGGGGTCAATACAAGATCAAATTAAATCAACTGCTAGAATTTATCCAGTTGAGCTCCTCTGCAAAAGTCTGAAAAGAAAAAAAAAGTCAGAATCTTCTATGTGTTGCTGTTATAATCTTTGCAATAAATGAGGAAAATATGGAAGAAGACGGACATTAAAAATGCAGCGTAGGATTTTAAGGGATGCTTTCAATACATTGGATTAATTGGACTATTGAATTATTATTGGCCTTGCATAATATTTGCATTCACTTCAACGTCGAGTATGATTTTAAGTGAAATCGAAGCCGGAAATTTAGACGAACTTGAAGAAAATGACGAACTCCCTCATTCGAATCTCCATGGTGTGGCATCCCAAACAAGGGACAGTATTATGAGGAGCTTAATTTAAGGCTGAAAGTGTTTTTCATTGCGACCTACCTAAGCCAAGACTTTTGTGACTAATATCACTCTACGTTTTTTTTCTACTCTTCTGTAAATTCGGCGCAAGCTGCTTGAAATTCTATCAGAAGCAATGATCCATTTCTTCGGGGTTCGATTTGCGAATCTATTACGACGGGGCCTGTGATAAGGTTGATTATATTTGGACTCATAAGTTGATCTTTGATGAGGACTTTGTTAATTCGCAATTTTGTGTTATGTTTGATTCATCTTACATAAAACAATTTGGTAACAAAATAACCGTTCTAGATGAACCCAAGTTTGACTCACTTCACAAGAGGGTCAAGTGTCCCCCACGCATTCAACTTAAACTTGTGTCAAACTGAGTTACCCAATATTCTATATCTTCATGATTATTCGATGTAAAAGAATGTGCTTTGTGACTCATTAGCTACTTCAAGAAATATAGAACTTGATTTCTGTTTATAAGACTGGAACTTGAATACCCCATTCAATTTCCTCTAAGTTGTCTCCTTGAGGCTGCCAATATTGATATAAGCTATAATATTCGCTGACAGTTAAGTGTGTTAGCTTATATGGATGGCACATTAAGAATCCACACCGACCGACCATGTTATCTCTGGTCTTGGCACAAAAGTGTCTCCCCAGATTGCAATGCACACTTTTCGTGAGCCTCTATGAGGACCATTAAGAATTCACATGGCTCTGATCTGGCTGCTGGTGCCCCTCTAGGTTTAATTAGCCACATTTCTTACCGCACATTGTGTGTCCAAGTTAAAACCGTATTCCTCCCGACCCTGATGCATTTATCTACAAAGTCATCCTGACTTATGTAGATGCGGTGAGTATTTAAAAGAAAACAAAACAAGGACAACCTTAAGAAACTGAAAATAAAACAAACGAAAACAAAACTTTATAAATCGCGCCCCCTGAACCTTAAGCGGCCAAAGCCTCACAATGTCGGAACAGAAACCTGTTGGTCGCTGAAACATCTCTTCTACATCTTCCGTTTGTATATGTACAATGTATGTAGATGTGTCCATGTGTCTGTGCAACGTGTTCTCAACTATTGTTCTCCGGCTGGCGCCATGCCATCAATGCAGCCGCCAGGTTTGGGGCTCTACGGTGCCCAGCCGAACAGACAAAATTAAGGAAATCGACAATGATGCTGGCTTTGGAATGAATCCCAATCCCAATACCATTCCAGCCGCACCATCATCCCAGCAACAACACCATCCAAAAGCCAGCGAAAACCAACATAAAGGAAGGTTCGCGCGCGCACGATGAAATGCCATCCAATATCATCGTGTATCTGGAGAGGATTGACGATGTCATGCCAAAGCGAAAGCCGGCCAAAAGTCGGACATGTTCGTTTATACCCTCAATCAATGACGGGTGCCTGGACGGCGTCGCTGCTGCTTCACGAATGGGCGACAATAATCCCAGTTAAAAGGCAGAAATCTCTGAGTCTCGACAAAGATCTTTCATTGGGACAAAACAAATTTGGATCCGTCGGATTGCCAAAACAAGTTAACATAAACGTTTAAAATATTATCGGACCCGTCCATCGCGGCGGTTGCGAAACCATTTTTGGGGGGGACTTTGCCGACGACGACGACGACGACAACGACGACGCAGCAGAGATGTCTCTTGATAAAGTTGCTATCGGTATCAGTGGGCCAAACAGAACAGAACACACACAAAAAAACGAGGAACAAGCAAAATTGGATTCTACCGAAGTAAAAGGACATTTAAGGTTCCAAGTCGATTGCACTCAGATTGACACTAATTGAAGAGACACACACAGGTGGAGGAAGTTATTTGGTGGTGAGCTTTAGGCTTTTGTTTTTTTGATATTCTGAGAATGACTTTATCGGGAGAGGCGAATCGTTAAGAGTTTTCAAAAGATTAAGATGCGATAGAATAAAGGTCAGAGTTAAAGGTGCAGAGATGCGGCAAAAAACAAAACGTCATGTCAGCATAAATATCTAAGTATAAGAATTTTTTTGTTGTTGGACAAAAAGAGATCTACTGAGCGTCGTCTTCTTGTTGGATCAACATGTCTTGGGGATGTAGAACATATGTGGTTGGTATGTTGTGAGTCCTTGCTCCCAAGCATAACGAACGATTCTAGCTGATTTTTTCCTTAACTTCCGTGATGGGTTTTAATGATATTTCGCAGCATATATCAGTTTGAAAAAAACGCGACCTGGATGAGTTGAACGATATGACAGGGGGTCTTGGAAGTTTTTCGAAACCCTTAAAAAAAACCCTGAAAAGGACGGTAGAACGTAGCAGGAGTGGGAGTGTCACCTAGACAGACGTGAAAACCAATACCAATATCGACGGACGGAAATTGAAAAGTACCAGTTGTTCGCTTTATCCAAGGCACTTCTGCGAATATCCCGACCACAATCACAACAAGGAAAACTGTGAGCAAGTTCGATTTCGAATGGCTGCTATTGGAAGAAGGCGTTAGGCCCTTTTCAGTTTGATTCTCTATGTCCCTAGGATCAAGAATTGACAACCAAGTGGCAACATTACCAAGAGATGTGGCCTCTGACATACTGGGTCTTACGCAACCACCGCAACGAATAACCTGCCTTGATGACAAGTACTGAAAAGCTCATGCATCTGCATGAGAGACATACATACATATAGGTAAAGCTGCTGTGTATAAAGGACCAGATCTTCTAGCGTGATCGTGGAGCTGAAGAAAGCAATACTGGCTTCTCCAGCATGAGAAGAACTCGGTAAAGGAAATAGGGAAATGTCGCAGAAAGATTGAATCGCGGAAGTTTTTCGAAAAAGTTAGGAAAACCTTAGGTTAGATTAGGTTATTGGGCTGACAGTTGATGTCACTATCCTCACACTTAGATCAATGTAGATCCATTGTGTTACCCGTGAGTGTAATCACTCTTTTCTGATAAAAACCTATGTGTTCTGTTAATCAGTCAAGCCATTTTGAGGCATTGACGATGTTCAATATGTGAATTCCGGAAATATTAGAAAGATCTTCTAGATTGTCAAAGCCATTATTGCCTTCTCTGGTAGCATAGTGAAGTACAATGACAGAGAAAGTGTGATGTGTCTTCATGTACCTCTTCATCACCACATCCTCTACATAGGTCATCTGTACTTAGTTTCATTTTAAATTTATGATATTTCAATAAATTGTGTCCGGTAATTCTGCTCGTAAGAGAGCGAAGAGACTTCTTACTAAGTTGCATAAATTTGTCAGTCTTCTGCTTGTTAAAGAAAGCCATACTTTCCTATACTCTGTCCAACAAAAATTGTCAGTACATGTCTTATGGGAGAGCTTTTTCTAAAGCAGTGGCGCCTGATGCACCCTCACTACAATGCGTTAGGAAAAATGCCACTAAAAAAAGAGCAAGCCACTGACTTTTTTTAAGGAATTGTTGTTGTAATTCTTTGCAAAAAGTTGTACACCCCAACACGAACGTCGTATACCACTGCTGATGAGATACTGTCAAGAATCAAGATCAAGACAAGAGTGTCAAGTGTCACTCAATACGATCGTGCGCTCTTTATCTACATCAAAACAGAGTTACCATTATCATTCTCAATTGCAAGCAAGGAGCTTTTTCAGTGATTTTTATTAAGGAGCTTTTGGGATTTGAAGCTTTTGAGAACACATTTTAAGAAGATGAGTATGTTGAGTGTTGTCGTATTGCTTTTCAACTTAAAAAGAAAACGCGCCTATTATCTTACCGCTTGGCATTGTGGGAAAAAGTAAATTGAATATTGTTTTCAGTCGTTTTGAATCGGCAGACGGTAGCCCTACGCGTTTTTTACTCTCATTTGCGGCGATTTATAATTTAAACTACGGAATCCCTGTGAGAGCTTTAAAAGGCGACACACTTATGCATGGCAATGCAACCAGAATGAGACAAACGTCCTATCTTCCCTGTACTGACAATTTTTGTTGGACAGAGTATAGTAGTATCACAGGTGTCAAGTAGACTCCACCTTTCATTGGATTTCTTTAGGATTAAATCTTAAATTTTCTGTTAAACGTGGCAGAGTGGGATACTTACCATCTCTGACTGATCCTCATCGGCATTTTCATTATCTGGTATGCCGCTGTGTCCCGGTACCCAGCAGAGTCTAATATTGTGCTGGGTGCCAAGAACCTTAAGCTCTTCGCAGCAGCAAGAGACAAGCTTCGATTTTATCACAGTGGCAGAAATCGCTTTTATTGCCGCTTGGCTGTCAATGTAAAGGAAAACCTTAGAATGTGCCTAATCACGTAGCTTCGGTAGCCAAAGATTTCTAAGGACACTCGGTCTACAGACAATGCTCTGATTTACATTTAAAATGAATATAGAAGACTATGCATCAACCATCAAATAAGTCTGATGATCGACTTGGAAGCCATGAAATGGCTTTAACTCCAGTCTATCCGCTTGTTGGAATTATATTCAAACCTTTGATGGCAAAAAGTAGCCCTCAAGGTTGCAGAGCCTGAACGCTGAACCGTTCTAGAATCGCTAGCTATATGCTGAAAATATGTTGAAATAATTTCTGCAACTTGTTTGGAAGCGATGTCGAATATAAGTCTCTTAAAGGGGTGAGCACTATTCAACCTTGATGACATAGTTTTACAATTTCATCCACAGGATGTCAAAAATGTGAAGTTAGCTATATCTTAACTAGAGTCCAATATATGTAGCTGCATGGGCTGACGATCTTGCTATCGAACTATCGAGCTATTCAAATTGACCAGTTGGCTTAGCGAAACTGGAAACAGATAATAAGTAACAGAGCTGGCTGGAGATGCTTGTTGGTCCATTTCGGACTATAGCGCCATCTTCATTACGTATGCAGGAATTCAAAAAAATAAACAAATAACTGGTAAATCTATTTATACGAGTACCTACATATGTATATAAAAACTTTAAAAATGAAGAAAAGCGATTTCCTGTCATTGCGATTAAAGAAATTTGTCGCAACACTGTGTAATTTCTTCATTTTGTGACTGATTTATAGTGCGACTGAAATCGCAAGTGCGTTCCTGCCCTTAAACCCAGTCAAATAGAATTAAATGAGTCTTTATGCGATTTCAATACGTTTTAAGTATTTACTTGCGATAACCGCACGACAAATAAAAAATATCAAGTTCAATTCTAGCCTACAATAAGTAACTTGTTTCATTTTCCAATCACTGCGATTTTTTAGTTGCAATCTTGCAACATTTCATTGACATTTTTACGGCGAAGCAATCGTTCGAAAGAAAAACACAAGTGCGTGGATGGTTATTTCCTATAGCGTTGTAATTTAAGTCGTAAGCATGAGTAAAAATAGGAAGCCATAAAGACTCGTATAGATCCTAAGCCTAGCGACTTACAACTCACAACCATTCCTATGTTCGTGTTACCAGGAATGTAGGGGACCTATATAACATAATAAGGGATACTCTTAGAAGATTCGCCAACACCTCCCAAGAGGTACTACATCCCTGAAAAACTTTTTTGCAGCGCCTGAGAATCTTGCCCAAGACCTTCTGCATGAAAGTCCAATGCACTAACCATTATGCCAAGGGGTACTACCTAAAGTATGAGTAATGAGGGTTAAAGAGTTGAGCTAGAACAGCACTTGCGATTTTCGGAAATTGAGCGTACAATTCGTAGCAACTTTTGATTATGAACGCACTTGTGGTTTTCTATCGCGCGATTATCAAAATTATTGATTAATAAAATGTAATTTTCTAGGAAGTCTAGTCCAGGTCGTTGCTTAAAAAAAAAGTCGCAATCAAAACAAAATATGGTCATCCGCTCTGTCGCGCGATTATTCAATAGAATCCAAAAATATCGCAGGTGCATAAGTTCATTTAGTTCAATTTAAACTATTTAATTTTGCGACTAAAGAAGACTAGAACTAGAAATGGTTTAATTTGTTAAATCGCTGCGTTGCAATTTTGAAGTCGCATGTGTCAATTGACATTTAAAACCGTGTGCCTCATTTCTTGCGGCTAAATAATAATCCAATTGCAATCCAAGAGTGTATGCATGTTTCTAGTTGTGGCTGCGAATTTTCGGTCTCAGTAATTTAAATGCCAAGTTTGAGGATAAATCTGTTAACTTCATTGATAAATTAAAAGCTTGCGAAAATCGCAGCGATAAAAAAAATTAAACTACATAATTGCAGCCTTTTTGCAAGAGTCGCGATTTATGGGTAATATATGTGCGTTCATTCACAGTGTAACTCATGTGTTCGCACTGTCGCGACTGAATAGTGAATAGTTCCGCGATATAAATCGCCTATCTCTACCTTAAAGCTTAAACCATTTTGATCGTTGTGTGTGGCAAGCGGCGAATCTATGCATTCCAGTTAACTAAAAAAGTTTTTCAAAACAATTTCTAGTACAAACTTTGTCAGAATTGCAACTAATTGAAAATCAAAAAGACTTCAAAAGACCCACTCGACTCCATCTCAACCCATTAATTGGTACAAAATTTAGCAAATGAAAGTGAATCGGTAACCTGACAAACTAAGTATGTAGAAACCTATAATATATCTTTTCTGAAAGACAAAAGAACGTTCTCTGCAATTTCCACTAGAAAATAGTCTACTATCGTCGTATATAATGTTAAAAAGTTACTCCGCAAGGGTAATAAAATAACAAAGTTCTCAAAGGCACAGGTGACCATTAATTAGACATCCGCAACATTAGACAGACACGATAATATGTTGTGCGCGCGCTCAACACACGAAGTATGTGTATGCGCGACTTAACCTAGGCTATAGGCAGTAACACGAGAAAATCGTGAGATCGTGTGTGGCTTGAGCCACCTCTCTCGATTCATATTCGTTGCATGTGTGCCATGGTGCCATCTATTGGCGCTGTAGGAAACACAAGGATAAATTGCCAAAGACATACAACTTGGCATGTTTACTAAATGTCAATTAATTTTTGAGTAGTTACCTGGGAGTTTGGTCACTGTGCAGTGTATGTATATATAGCCGAACCGCCTGCCCTAGGTTCTTCGTCATTCGACGCCATTTCATCTTCTTATATGGGATGGGGAGTGAAAGTGTATCACTCTGCAAAATAAATTGACAAGAATAGCAAATAATAGCCGGAGGAAAATGTGTCATTATTATTTTTCAATATTGACAGTTGGGATGGGAGTTAGGCTGTAAGGCACCCGTTCGTGCGTGGAAGAAACCTTAAAATCAATGTGGAAATTATCAATTAGACGTTGGAACTATATAAATAGTCGGGACATAAAAATGGTGAAAGAAAATTGACTTAGTTTCACAGAGCCTATTGATTTATTTCATCCCGGTGGCACTGCAAAGATGTACGGGCTGGAAAGATGTCGTTCGTCAACACGTCAGCGCATAAAGAGGTGTAAGGAAAGGGTATACTTTGGCACATAATATCCATTGTGTTATTTCCCAAGATATCACCAATGAAAGTTCTGATTCGACACATACATTTTGGCGCAGAGTCATAATTCCAAAGGTCCACAAGAGTGAGTTATGAATCCAATAAGTTGGTAAAAAAAAGGTGGAAAGTCTAATGTTTACGTATATTGGAGACTTCCTTGGATTATCGTTTGAAGAAGCGAAGAACTGAACTGGATAAAGAATTATATCATCATATTAAATGTGAGGAAGTTGAGCTCCAAGTCACATAATATGCCAAGATCTTGAAGCACATCTACGATGGATCTGACTTGATTATGGAGACTTAGAAAAGCTGGAATAAATTTGATGGTGCAACATCTAGAAGAGGACCATGTCCTAGTGACTTACAACTCTCAACCATTCATGTGTGTTACCATGGAGGGAGCCTACAATTTTCTGCCGATTCCAAACGGCTAAGTTGAGCAGCTCTTTTCATGACAAGAGATACTCTTAGAGGATTTGTCAATTCCTCGCAAGATGCAGCGGCTGAGAATCGAATACAAGACCTTTTGTATGATGGTAAAGATCCAGTTTAATAAGATAAGAGCCACGTTTCCAAGAAATGGTCTTACAAAACTTGTGCGGGTAACAGTCAGATATGTATATGAAAGAAGCAATATTTGGTAACGATTTTATTATCGTTGGAAATGAAAAGAAGTGGACCTAAGTGGCTACCTTGGGGGACACCGGATGAAGTTGTGAAATACCAAAACAAAGTCAAAGTTAGTAGTTGTGTGCCAATTTTCACATATTTAAGACATCAATGTTTTCTAAGAAAAATGAGGGATGAAAATATTACAAAACTTCATATGACACTTTAAAAATGGAGTAAGGCCCATATAAGCTTGGATAAAAATCAATCAAGGATTCAGTTGAATAAGATAAGACCCATCGAAGAAATGGTCTTACAATACTTGTTTCCATCGGCGAACAGTCGGATATGTATATGAAAGAAGCAATATTTACTGACCATTTCAATATTGTTTGGAATGAAAAGAAGTGGACCTAAATGGCTACCTTGCGGGATACCAGATGAAGCTGCCAAATTACAAATAAGGCATATCTGAAACGAACACTGTTGTAGCGGTAAGCATAAATCCTTCCAATAATATTGGTTCAAATCCGTTGGTGGATAGTTTGGAGAGTACCTATTACTTTATGAGAAATTTTGTAGAAGGCTTTATAATAAAATCGGTTAAACTAACATCGACTTCCTTCCTATTCTCGGTTGTAATGAGAATTAAGGACACAAAGTCAAAGTTTGTAGTTGTAAGCCAATGTTCACATATTTGAGACAGCAATGTTGCCTAGGGACAGTGAGAGATCTCCAGTGAAAAAGTTACAAAACTTCAGCTGACACTTCAAAAATGAAGTAAGGCTCGTATAGACTTTGAAACTTTCAAGAATCCAGTCCAGCTGTTGCGGGGTTTGATTCAAAAATTAGTGAAAACACTTCTAGAGACAGATTGGCAGATAGAAAGACGGATTTGCAAGACCAACTACCTACTATATTTTCGGCTTATCTATCATCGAAATGTCACATTTAATTAAAGTCTCGAATTCGAGTTGAAAGTACAAAATTTAAAAGCACAGTATTCCTCATTCTTCAACAAAGTGTAGCTATATTTTTCAAACAATTTATTCAATCATCTCTGATGCGAGATGTATACAAATAGATATACAGATACAGACACAGATACAAACCTTCATAATTATATAGAATTTTATATGTGTGTCTGTTTATAGCTTTTATCAAGGAGAGAAGATGTCTGTCTCAATATAAGATGATGATGCTGATGCGATGATAAAGATAATAAGCAGTCTCCTTAGACCGTTTATCTGATATTTATAGGTGACCGGTAGGCGTATACAAACAAAATAGCAAATAAATAAACGTCTTTAGATCTTTTGGATTTCCTCTATTTAATAGACTATGAATAACGTCAGCAAACAGCCAGCGCCAACGCTATTGCGATGTGTGAATCTGAACGAACATGTGAATGCGTGCAGTCTCAAAGGATGACGCCAGAAAATATATATACTATATTGGGTGTGAGCCTTATGAGTACTTTGGGGCTTTGGCGCGCGATTGGAAATTATGTCTATGGCCAATGTGGGTTTTTCATTAAATTTTAATAAAAATGGAAAATTTATTTGCTTAATCAACTTTTGATTAAAATTGAGCCCATATCCGTGTGGATAGTGGGTATACGGAGGAAATGCATATACGGGATGGTGAGAAAGGATACTTTTGGCTGGATGAAGAGATGTTTCATAGTTGACAGGTAAAATTTACTAGTCTTA
Source organism: Philhelius festivus (assembly GCA_963931855.1). Lineage (NCBI taxonomy): Eukaryota > Metazoa > Arthropoda > Insecta > Diptera > Syrphidae > Philhelius > Philhelius festivus. The sequence goes on along the minus strand of OZ007557.1, from coordinate 10,933,979 downwards.
AAGTTGAGAAGTGCCTTGTGCTGTTGATAATAATTTAAGCCAGACAACCATATAACTAGACCATTTTGTGTGTTAAAAATCGATTCATATGAAGGTGGGCTTATAAATTAAAGGCTTTTGTACACAAAATACTTAGAACCTTCAAAGGATGGCAGTATATTGTTTCTTTTGGTTCTAAAAAATTGTCAAAAATATTTCTATAAATATTGATTTAATCATCCATAAATAGGTACAAGCAAGTCAAAGATTGTGGTCTTCAAAAAAGGTATGGGCGTATCGCTAGAAATGAGAAATGGGTCTATCAAAACGATCACCTGTAGACGGTAAAGACTTATACCTACTAATACACTTGGGCATATTTTTAAAACACATATTAAAATCAAGACAGCTGAGACATAATCTGCAATTAGCAATACCTTTAAAAATTTATAAAATCGTCGAGATGCTTAGCATACTACAAAATTTGAGGGCTTTCAACCTGTGGTGATATAAATTATTTACTACGCTGCTCAGGCTTCGGGATATAAGGCATACGACGAAGTGGAGTAACTTACGCATGGATTTAAATTTCGTAAAAAACACCCTTATTTCGCAAGGACATGAATTGGCAAAAATATTGATGAACAGAAGATTTTTCAAGGATTTGGAAAGTTTATCACAGTGATTTTTTAACAACCTTTTAAGGCGGTTCAAATTAATCGAACTTGCTTGGAATTGCATTGATATTGAGGACGAAAATATTGCTTGAAGGTTAACAAATAAGGTTCTTATATGAACTTAATAGTTTAAGGTTTGGAATTTTAGAGCTACCTCAACTCCATTTTGTTTTCCCATACTGTATGGAAAAAAACGCAAAAAAATCTATAGAATTCTTTTAACCCCTGAGCTTTGAACTTGGAATGAATTCGTTGAAATTTAGGAATAGAATGTTGTAGAGTAATAAAAAAAAGAGATACAAATTTTACTGTCTTGGTCAAAATTCTAGAGCATTTAGGATGAAGGTAGTATCTGCAGTCTTTAAGGGGAGAGGCGAAGGAAAATAACAATTTCCTCTTATCTACATATATGCAATACAAAAATAAAAAGAATTTATTTTAGCAGTAACACCCGAAAGGGTGCGTGAAAAATATTTTCACCTTGCATTCTCCATCCATGTTGAGAGTTTTCGTAAGATCATAATTTTTGTTTCTTGTCTACAATAAATTGAAAATTGAATTGAGTTAAATATGGATTATAAGGATAAATTTTTTTCACAGCTATTTCAAGTGAAAAGTGAAAGAAACTAACAGTTTGGCCTAGCTATATGAACGCAAATATTTGTATGCAGAACGTGTGAGTGATGGCTTATTCATGAAACAGGACAATAATGAGTCTCACTTTTACCGTCAGATTTTGAAATCAAGGAATTTCTATTCACAACTTCCCCATCATACAAAAAGAAGTATTTAAAAGTATTAATATCTTGTTGACTTTACTCAAATTTACCCTACACTTTGAATTGTACAATTTTGAATTCTTTTTTGCCTAAAAATTAATTAACTAAATTAAGTTCCTCATTTAACTATTACCTATCAAACGCATCATTCCGAACTTATTCGGAACATTCCCAAGTCACTCCGACTACATAACTCGTTTGTTGGTTTTCGATAAAAATTTTGAAGTCACCATTCCCTCAAGGTCAACTTGGGAGGAGGGGGCTTTGATAGAAAATGAATCAGTCCGTTTTTATACAGATGGATCGAAAATGAAGACGGAGTAGGGTGGTGGAGTGTACCGCCTATCAAACCATTGTAGTGTATTCCAAGTGGAAATTCTGGCGATAAAGGAAGTATTGTCTTGGCTTAAATAAAACGTGATATATAGTTCGGATATCCGCATCTTCTCAGATGGTCAGGCTGTTTTAAAATCCCTCAAACTCCATTACAGCCCAAGACTGACGATCGTCTCTGATGGACATGGCCAAACAGTTTAATATTCACCAATTCTGAGTGCCGGGACACAGGAATATTCCGGGGAATTGTAAAGCCAACGAACTCGCCAGAATTGGAACGGAAATGCCTATCTTGCCCGATAGGGTAAAAATGGGTATGCCTATAGCTACTAGTAAACTTATGCTGAAGCGAATTGCTACGGAACAGTCAAATACAAGATGACTTAACACTACCACTTGTTTGGTAACCAGACGAATCTGGCCCAAACTAGGTTTGAAACGGTCAAATTGTTTGTTGATCTCAGATCAGATCGCGATACTGTCTTATAGGTAGACACGCTGCAGGAATTGCTTGGACGAGGAGGAAGAGGAAACAATCCCACAGCTTCTTTGATGTACATGCCCTGCTCTCTCTTACAGACACAAACTTCATCTAGGAGACTATTTCTATAATGCACCAAGCGATCTCACAAACAGACACTAAAAGTCTCCTTCGCTTCATCAGAAGCTCCAAATGGTTTTAACTAGTAGGGAACCTTTTGTTCCCTATTAGATCGTGGTATAATAATGGATCTTTACTGGTCAAGTGTGTTAGAGGCTTTAAATGCCACTTTAACACCTAACCTTTAAAGTTGTCCAATTCGTAAAAATAAAAACTACCCTATGTTAACCCTCAGATTCCGATGATTCCCTTTAAGGCGTTTTGTTATAGTCTAAAACTTTGCAGTACAATGTTTTACCATTTTTGAGTTCTGTATACTGTAAGTATGTACATAATTTGAAAAAATATCTAGTCCTATAAAGGTCATTCTGCGAGTACCGCCGCCGCAATGTTTCATGTTTTTTTTTTTTATAATCTATCGCTATATGTATGAAAAAGTCAGTGGCATTCCTTCCCGAAAATAATTCAACCATAATACTCGCACGTCAGGGAATGCTCATCAGTTGACCTTTGAGCCCAATATTGTACGTATAAAGTTAAGTTCAGAGATTCTTCCTTTAGCCACACTACACGAATGTGAAATGCTTAATCCTCGTCAATATAACATTTCCATTGCGATATTCAAACATCCAAAATAAAAAAGGATCAATTTTTTTTGAAGAGTAGTCATAACCCCTTTAGTGGACCAAGAATTTACAAATAAAATGGTTAAACCATATATTTGCCCCTGAGAAAACATCAGAATTAAAATAAAAAAAAAACTCTTTCAATTTAGTTAAGATCCATTTTAGATTTAGCAAGATGCATGCCACACCTACTTATACTAGAGGATGTTACAATTTCCTCATGAATCTAATTAAAGTAATAAGACTTTCAATCTAACTCTTCCCACACGTCTGCTTTTAAAGATCTCAATACTAACCAACTACCACGCGCTTTTCACATTGCATGGAGGTGCCTCCTACAAAAAAAGCAGCCAATTTGCAAGATGTCAAACCTACTGCGCCACCATATATCTCACACTCAATAAAATCCAATGAGACAATTTATTCCGAACCAAGCTCATGAGTAATCATTACTTTTAATTACCCCCAATTAAGTGATGAGATCCAAAGATTAATTGCCATAAAAATAAAAACAAAGGAATGAACTAAGCCCAGAACCACCACCACCACTACCACTACCATCACCATCACATCAGGACTGGGAGCTGGGAGCTCTGCTTCAGCGGAAAAAGTATGACGAATGTGCGGTGCGCCTTGCTGAGCGCGTAAGTCCGCTTCCCGGCTACATCGATTGGGGACGAGTCGAGCCGTTTGACCACAAATACGTGCTGACAGATTAAATCGACTCCGGCGGGCGACTTGTTTTATTGATTGAATTCACTTTAAATGATTTTCAAAGGAAACCCGTGAATTAGGACAAATTCGAGATAAATATTCAAAACATTGCGCCACGGGGGATTGGTGCTTCTTTGTTGTCGATGTTGGTTGGTTGGGCCGCTTGGATGGCTATACGGGAACATATAAAGATACGTTCCGATGAAAATCAAAATAAATAGTTGTTTATGAGTGCGTTAGGTTTCCAGGAAGGAAGGAAGGAAGCTTCGATGCGAAATTTGATCACGTGCCGGAAGACTTCAAGCTCCAAACTTGTGTCATTCTCGAGACACCCTCTCTCTGCTGCGATATGGGAATTATTCGGTGGGTGACAATTATAAAAATGACATCAATTGTCCCGTTGGTTATGGTTTATTTAGCGGCTAGATAGTGCAGAGATAGTCATCACATACAATACACCCCATACACACAACTCACAACCCCTGATTTCTCAATTGTTGTGACTTAGCAGAGCATCCCTTCTGTGAAGCGACATCGACATAACGAATTAATTGCACTATGCCATCTCGACCGAGAGTATCTTTGTATCTAGAATAGAGATAGTTTTTGTTGGAATGGACAATTTTAGGGAGAAAAGTTGGCTCCGAACCAAGAGCTAGAGCTAACATCTTCTATTCACACTGTAGCATTTGTGCATTCAAGTAGATGTGCCCATTTGGCGTTGTCGATTTGTTTTTATATTTCAAGGGTCCTTTTGAGTAGCCAGAGCAACAAATCACTTTGAATACAGTTTGGACTGGGACAAGATGTGTCCACTGCTTAGAGTCTTGTGTCGGCCAATGGTGCTATCCATTAAGCATTTGACTGGACTTTATGCTGGTATGTGTGTGTTTTTGTGTTTCCGTATCTGATTCTGACGAGGGGCAATAAATGAGAGGCATGGAAGAGAAAGACATGCCAATGGACTATAAATTTTGGAAAGTGCAATTAACTGACAGACACTTGGCGTTGCCGCATCCATCCTTGAGGCGTAGGTGTTGTATAAAAATTATCATGTATGTGTTCGTCTCATTTGAAATACCGTGTGATGTACTTTTTGCCGCATTCTCAAGAACTGTCCTGAAGAAAAAAAAAATTAAATTGAAAAAATCATGCGAGGAAACTATCATGCTCCAAAAATATCATGCGAGAAAATTGTCATGCGAGAAAACTGTCATGTGAGACATATATCATGTGGGAAAACTATACTTCGAGAATTATATCATGCGAAAAATTATCACACGAGATAGCTTTCTTGCGGAAAAGCTGTTATTTTTCTTTATTTCTTTTCAACCCTTAAAATGTTTGAGCACAATCCGATCGTTTTGGGAAATTTCGAGAGGATTTAAAAGGATATATCGATGTCCATTGGTTTTGAGTGGTTGAATCATAATGGGAGGGAAATATTGAGTCTGGTAAAGCATTTCACATTCGTGTAGTACGGCTTAAAAAGGAATCTCTAAATTTATCAGTACGCCCGGAGTTGGGCTCAAGGGTAAACTGAAGGGCATTCCCGCAGCGCGAGTATTATGATTAAATTGTTTAAGGGGAAGTATGCAACTGACTATTTCATTAGAACACTATCTGTTCTTAAAAATAAGGGTAATATAATGAAAGACGAGAAACATTGTATAGCGATGCTCAAGAGATTCAAATGTGTCTGCTATACTTACATCACCTATCATTTTCAAAGCTCTATTTTGGATTTTATCTCAGAGACTCAAGTGAGTTATCGGAGGATCTACCCAAATATGGGATTTGTACTTGATTTTTGGACGAATAGAGTCCTTATATAGATTACAGCCGAATCAGTAGGCGCAAAAAACTTCTTGCAACACCGAAGGAAACCTAAACACTTTGTAGCGTTATTGGCGACGTCTAATATATGGTCAGATACCTAGAGCTTAGTTCTGTTCCATTTCGATTTGACGACAACGGCGCTGTGAGTTCCCCTCCTCGAGACTGTTCTGTGATGCACATATCGGGAACTGAGAGTTGTTCGGTTGATTCAATGCAAGTTCCGCTCATAGTTGGTGATATGTGCGGTGGGTTTGGCTTCAACGACAGGACTCAGTATTAAGTTTTTGAAGTATTAAACTTCACGCGGTTTATGGTTCCACATTTGACAATGCTATAGAGATCAGAATTCACTGAGCCTATCATACGCTCTCGTTCTAAATCCACATCCGAAGGACAAGGACCTGAATCTGGAAACGAATATTAGAAGCTGAGAATACTGTCTTCAGCAAAACAATTTAATTGATTAGAACTTTCATACAAAAGATCATTGATGAATACGAGAGAGTGGGAGACAAATCGGAGCCCTGTGGTACACCAGCTTTTACTTTATGAATTTTAGACTTCAAACCGTCTAACACAATTTGTATTGAGCAGTTGGAAAGGTTCTTCCTAATCCAACGACGAAGAGATTGATCAAGATCAAATGTTGTAAAAGAGGGCTTGATGCCAAACTCTATCAAATGCTTTTAAAATATCAAGTGCAATGATCCTACGATGTAAAGATTTGTTGCACTGTTCGGTGAGATGAACCCTCAGGTTACCAGCAGACCTATTGCTACGAAAGCGATACCGACGGTCATTCGGAAACCTTCGTTCTTCAAAATATTTCTTGAGATGATGATTTATCAGCTATCAGCGTTTTCATGACCTTGTAAAGGAGGAACCTATGTAAGTCCAATTGGACGATAGTGAAAAGGGGAAGAAGATTCGCCTCTATTAGAGTCAGGCTAGACAAATTCCGTTTTCCATCCACTCGGAAGGAGACCAGTGGAGTAGGACAGATGGAATGGTTTTACAAGCCTTAAAGACCACCTCTCTGGAACAATATATGGGCGATACAATCTAGGCGAGTGGATTTGTGTATATCGAAATGTTTTAGTAGTCTTGCAACTGAACAAGTGCTAAAGAAGAATTGTCTCATAAAATCCTTTACAGGAGGAATCATCACACTATCTGACAGCTTCGAATTGACAGCTAACTCTTCTGCAAGCAAATTCGCTTTTTCGTATGAGCTGAGCTATAAGAAGTGTCATTGAAGACATGCGTTGGAACCGAAAACGAAAAAGTATCAAAGCATCATCAGGAAACTATCATACGAGAAATATAACATAGAAACGGAGGAGACCTAGAATTTTCTCCCGAATCCGAACGACTAGAACAGAATGCACTTTTTCATGACAGCAGATGCTCCGGGAAGATTTGTCACTTCCTCGCAAGAGGCAAAAGACTTAGAAAACCATTTTTAATTTCAGATGGAAATAGGATGGGATTCGAACCCGATTCCTCTAGCGTGAAGTGGACACCAAGGCGTACTTCTTTAAGTTGTTATTTCTGAAACAATAGACATTTTCCAACTGAAAAAGTGTACATATTTTCCTCCTTTTTTATATCTTTCTATTATATCTACTCGTATATATTTTTCGAAGTACGTTCTCGTTATTTTTTTAAAAGACAGGACCTAAAGCATATAAGAACTTCTTGCGATGGAATAATGTCACAAAGATAAGCGTTTTTCCAAATCCTCTACCTTCTAATAATTTCATAAATAGATTACTTTAAATCGATGATTCAAAAAAAAAAAAAAAAAAAAAACTGCCACTTAAGCTGGGAAATATCTTACATAAACCGCTTTTGCTCCTTCAAAATATTAATTGATTAGCACACTCAATGGCTTCCTACATACACGCAAAATTTCCAAGATGAAAGGAAACCAACCTTTTCAATCACTTCTTTCTTCTGTGCCCTTATAGCCAGGGAGTATACATACTTCCCTTTTATGGAGGTATAAAGAAAGCCAAATCATTTCACTTTTGTGTCGGCATTTTATGCTTACCTCACTTGTTCACCTGACAAAGCAAGGTTTTCTGTTTGTATAGAAGAGTTGAAAAAAGCTTAGATATGTGAATTTATAATCAACTGGTGACGACCGACGACGACGATGGCTGAAGACCTGAAAGACAAGCGCATGTCTAAGGACCGCGAGCCCTCCTGTTAAATCCCTTATAATTAATAAAACATGCACCACTTTTTCATTCGCACCCATCGCATTACCCACCAAATTCAACCCGCAAATACCCACTTGGAAAATAAGCGAGGACACATAACAAAAAAAAGAAAAAAGAAAATTCAAAGATTCAACGCGCTCACTTGGATCAAAGGACGCCCGGGCTTAAGGATGGAATGCCTCCCTGTCCCTACGCGCTCGGCACTTATTCTCGTGGAAAATAGAGAGAGAGGAAAAAAAAAAGACTTCTCTCTGGCTTTATATCTTTTCCGCTGACTTATCAAAGGATATTTGTATACGGCGCATACGGGCGATGACGAAGACAACGATATAGTAGAAGGATAGAAAAATGGTGGGCAATTATCTATAGCTGGGTTAACCCTCCTATTTGCTTCTTAAGCCAAGTTTCCACTGTTCTTATTTTGTGTCACCAAAGCAACTTTTCAATTGGGTCTCTTTTCTTATATCCTTTCTATAGGATGGATTTACCTAGCTCACTTGTGTTGTTAATTTTTTTTTTTTTCGTTGAAACCGTATTTTTGTGGGTAGCATGCGTATAATAATTGAAAATAATGGAATTATACGGTGAGAAGGTTTTCGAGGTATTAAAGTCCATCTTGTGGAAGCTTTATTGATGTTGACTGAAAAAGTTTAAGAGTTAAAGTGAGTTTTTCAGCCTTTGAATGCAAGGAAGACATTTAACTGTGTGAAATTTTAGAAACTGCGAGACTCAAGAAATCTAGTAGAAATAAACAAAAGCAATGACTATCCATCAACTGGTCTCAAGCATAGAAGAATCTTAAACGGGATTTTTTCGATGGAAAGTTGCCAAAACCTTTAGACAAATATTTGCTTATCTATTAATGAACGACGAACAACAGCGCATTAGGGGCTACTTATACATCTGTTAACTTGTAATTCTTATAATCGAAGGCAAATTTCTGAGAGGAAGTGGAAAATCCTCTAGGAGTATCTCTTGTCATGAAAAGTGCTGCTCAACTTAGCCGTTCAGACTTGACGGAAAATTGTAGGTCCCCTTCATTCTTGGTACACGCACACAGGAATGGTTGTAAAAGAGGTGTAATTCCCTAGGTCCGCCAATGCCAACTTGGTGTATCTCATGAAGAATAGGCATTGCTCTAGTTCAAGAACCCTGGATTGCAGGTGGCAGAACTAAGGGCTTATTCTCCAAAGAACTGCCGCTGTATAAGACTACATGTAGGTATTAAGAGTAGATTTGGAAAACAGTTTAATCTTTCTTCTGTCCATATATGTATAGTTGTTTAGACCAAACGACACACGGTCAAACTTGAACGAGCCAGGACCACAGCACTATAGTCATAGCATCATGTTATATGCCGAGTGACGGGATAGAAGGACCACCGACTGAGATGACAAAAAAGTTTATACACATACAACGTGCCACACTAGAGAAATCAGATGCTGCTGTGATGTGATGCCAACACCCTCAATTTGAGGTGGTAAAGAGGTATGTACTTCGAAATTTTAAAAACATTTTTAAAAATAAATTTGTGTACCCCAACCTAAAGTTTTTATTATTTTTCGAAAAAAAATTTAATTTACAAACAAAATATTGAGCAGTTTCTGAGATGTCGAATTTTCCAAAAAAAAAAATAATTTTTTTTTTCAAAAATTCAAAAAATAATTTTTTTTTAAGTTTTGAAATGCAATGTTTTTTAAACTTTTTAGAAGCTTCTCTGTAAAAAATTTCATTAAAATCCGTTATGGCGATAATGAGAAATTCTAAATTTGAAAAAAATGGTTCTATGGTAGTTACAGTCAGTAATATATCTTGATTTGAATTTTTTTTATTAAATTATAGATCGTAAAAATTAATCTAAAGAAAAAAATGTAAGCGAAATTCTCGGAACCGTTTTCAAGAAAAATACGATTTTTCGGAAACCATTTTTTAGCATTTGTATGGAGAGTAGATACCTTTTTTTAGGTAAAATAATTTTTTTTCTTACATCTTGTAATTTATAGATATTAAGAAACATTTATTTATTAAGTTTTAAAAAAAACCGAGAATGAGAGTTTTGAAATATAGAGCTTTGAAAAAAAAAATTGAAATTTTTTTTTAAATTAAAAAAAATTTTTGGGAAAATTTTAAAACGTAGATATTTAATAATAGGTATTCAAACTGTTGTGGAGCTTTAGCATAAGAAAAATGATTTAAATCGGTTGTACCGTTTTTGAGAAAATCAAAAACCAAAAAACCATGGGGGATACCAAAAAAAAAAAAAAACATTTTTTTGTAAAATTTTTTTCAACCATTTCCTAGCTTTAACTAAATGAAGTTTTTTATTTTTACTTGCGACTTATAGGTAGGTACTATAAGGCAAGTTATGCATTCGTAAAAAAAAATCGAACTCGAGATTTTGATCAAAGTTGACATTACGATGATAGCGAAGACTAAAAAAGTGGGTCTGGCAATTTTGTCTGTCTGTCGCTTCGACTACAGCCTAAACGGCTCGGCCGATTTTCTTTAAACTTGGTAGATATGGGTTCTGATTTTTTACCCCCACACGGTTTTTTCTTTTTTTTTTTAAGACCAAAAATAACGGTACCTGCCATACGAATTTTTTTCGAAATTTTATAAATATTTTTTTTTTTAAACTGTTCGACAGATTTAAAAAATAAAAACACAAAAAAATTTCATTTAGTTAAAGCTAGGTAATGCTTGAAAAAAATTTTCCGAAAAATGGTTATTGAGGGTACCCCCCATGGAACCATTTTTTTTTGTTTTTGATTTTCTCAAAAACGGTACCACCTATTCGCGAAGGCTCTTCAAAAATTTAAATAGAATTGTGTACTCAAATTTTCAAAAAAAAATTTTTTGGATTTTTAAAAAAAAACTTCAAATTTTTTTTTTTCAAAACTCAATATTTCGAAAACCGCATGCTATATTTTTCTTAAACTTGATAAATTAAAGTTTCTTAATATAATCTACAAGATGTGAGAAAAAAATTTTCATTTTACCTTAAAATAAAGGTACCCACCATACAAATGTTAAAAAATTTTAAAAAATGGTTTTCAAAAATCGTATTTTTCTCGAAAACAGCACCTAGAATTTTGATAAAATTTTTTTTCTTTCAATTAATTTTTACGATCTTTAATTTAATAAAAAAAATTTGAAATTAAGATATTACAGCTTGTACCTACCATAGAACCATTTTTTCGAATTTTGAATTTCTCATTATCCACATAACGGTTCTTAATGAAATTTTTTATAGAGAAGCTTCTAAAAAGTCTAAAACACATTGCATTTTAAAATAAATATTTTTTGGATTTTTGAAAAAAAAATCTATTTTTTTCTTTTTTTGAAAATTCGATATCTCAAAAACGGCTCAATATTTTTTTTAAAATTTAATTTTTATTCCAACAATAATAAAAACTTTAAATCCGCGTACCAAAATTTTTTCTTAAAAATATTTTAAAAATTTTGTATATAAAAGCTTTTTTTGAGAAACCACTAAAACGACTTATGATTTTTGTTCTTGCATAAATTCATATTTGCATAGCATTCTGTTTTCGTCTCTTACTATTAAAAGAATTTAAAAAATTAATTTGATCCTTATGAATAGTTTTCTCTAATAACATTCGTTTTTAAAATTCCTAGTCTATTACATAGGAGCAAGTTCGTGCGACCCAGTCGTGCATTTTATTTTTTTTAAATCTGTGGGACAGTTTTTGAGAAAAAAGAAATTTATAAAATTTCGAAAAAAAATCGTATGGCAGGTACCATTATTTTCGGTCTTAAAAAAAGGAAAAAAACCTGTGGGGGGGAAAAATAAAAAATACTATCTACCAAGTTTATGGAAAATCGACCGAGTTAAGGCTGTAGTCGAAAAGACAGACAGACAAGCAGAATTGCGAGACCCACTTTTTCCGTCTCCGCTATCATCGTAATGTCATCTTTTATCAAAATCTTGATGTCTATTTTTTCACGAATGCATAACTTGCCATATAGAGTTCTTATAAGTCGCAAGTAAAAAGTCTAGCGAGATCAAATCGCATGTCGTTGGTCGCCAATTCAGATTACCTCTGCGAGAGATAACACATGTCTTTAGAGTTCAATCTGGGCCATAAGAAATTGGTTATCATATTTCTGTAGCTCGCCATTGACGGTGACCGCCTCACCAACATCGTTTTCGAAAAAGTACGGACCAATGACTCCACCGACCTTGCGTTCCTTTGACATACGAATTTTGGCTGATTGATTACCAGTCTTCTGAAATTTCGCCACCAAACGTTGAAGAGTCGACTGTGAAGGGCCACCACGTCTACCGTAAAATGGGTGCAACCTTTGCACTAATGAACACTCATTTTGATAATAAAGTTTCATCATTTGGACGTGCTGTTCAATTGTGTTAATCGCCATGGTAATTTGGCATCCAGTAACTGAATAATAAACAAAAGATTTGACAGATGTCACCACAGTAACATGGCCACCACAGGCCACCGAAATCTAACCGATCCAATTGAAAAACCATTTATATAACAATTACATGGTTGGCCCTAGGACACATGCCTAGGGTACACCGATGTCAAGTTTCTTTAGTTCTGAGTAATTTTGGTCGTACCGTACTCTTAAGAGTCAGTTCGCAATGTAGGATTTTTGTACTTCGTACTACTGCCTTGGGAGGTCTCTATATAGGTCTCTATAAAATTATTTATATGAATGGTTCGCATTAATAAGAGTCATGCCAATTCTATAGACTAGAATGACAACCTTTTGCATGAAAATTTTGTTGAATTACTTGATCGAAGGCTTTTGAGAAATCGTGACAAATGACAAATAGATGTAATTTTAGGCACCACAAACCCTGTTTATAAGGGAACACATTCTATTTTTGTACCAAAAAGCCATTTTCGAATTAGCTAATTTCACCTCAATGTTTCCAAGGATTGCATCTCTCTGATTTATTTTGGATACCTGTCAGTGTTTCTGAGTCAATTCACACTGAATTCGGTTTTGTTACAATTTGCTAAGAGTCAGCCCACTCTAACCCACCTTGGTATACCTCAATTCCCTTTTGAAAATCCCTCCTCAAATGATGTTATATTTTCTGCTTTCTACACGGTGCATTTGACATTCCAAACTACAGTTTTGTTGTGAAGGCTTCTATATTCTTCTCTGGTTAATTTTTATTAAAGGCTTAATTTCAAATCTAACGCACCGCCATTTAAACAATAGAGACCATTCTGAGTGAAACTCTTCTAGGAAAACCTCATTCCAGCTATAGGCACATGTGTGTCAGGTTTAATGTTTTTTTTATTTTTTTTTTTTATTATTTCCTTGCTCAAAGGCGTGCAATATTTTTTCGCAGAAATCTGTCATCGGCTGAAAGCGTCCGTGGAAAACAAAAAGTAAAATTCCTTTTTTTTTCTCTCCAAAGATCACCGTGTATGTATGTACAAAACAAGGCACAACAGCCACGTTATTATATCGAATATTTTGTCGCCACCGCCGACGCCACTGCCATGCCGGCAGAATCGTCATATCAAATTTGAAAATCAACGTTTGTCGGTTATCATCTAAGTAAAATTTTTAGCAGCTCAGAAGTAAAAAAAACCCCAACGAATAAAGGGAAGCGCCATCCAGCCCCATTACCCAGCATAACGAGAGCAACGCAGTCACACACAGTACCGCGCTGCCGATCCCTTTTAGCGACAACGCATCATTTAGGAACTTCAAGAGTTTTTTTTTTTATTTTTCTTCTTCATAACAACGAAGATGCTGGATTTCTCGAGAGCTTAAGTGTGTGCCTATAAGATGTGCACAGGAATCATCTGAGAGATTTATATTCATAATTTGTGAAGCCTGGCGCTTTTCGGGCCGGTTTATTTCACATGCGTTTTGTGTGCGTTTTTTTTTCTCAACTGCTCTCAAGTAAAACAAAAAAAAAAAAAAACTAAGCAAACCAAACGGACCTGCAGAAGTACATTAGGTATACCTTCATCTGACCAAAACACTCAAGCCATTTCAAAATTAAGAAGTTGTATAGTTGCTGGCTGGCCGAAAACCTGAGGTCGTTTAGATTGTTTTATTTATGACAGGACAGATGATTGTGCGTCGTTTATTGTGATGTTAAAGAGGTACCTTCACTATTGGGCTGATGTTATGTTGGTGGTCTAAAAGGGTATTCAAGTCCTTAAAATCTCCTAAATTGGATCATAAATATTTTGGGAGTCAAAATAAAATCATTTTTTGTCATGTCAAATTCAGTGATGTGCATATTTCGTCTCTTGAATTGTTTAACTTTCAGAAAAAAAATAAATTTAGACTTTTTACTTGGAGTATAAGACGAATAAAGGACAAGTCTTAGATTCCTTTACAAACATTTTTTTTGAAGTTTTAATCAAATTTTACACACCAATGATGAAAAGTCCAAAGTTCCGTGCCTTGTCTGTGTCCGTGCGTTTCTGCGTCTGTGCGTCTAGGTATAAGAACATCGAGCTAGAGCTTAGAGTAATGGACGGATTGGCTTCAAGGGAGTAGAGAGTATTTATTTTATGCAATTCGCGGGGAATTTTTTGTGGAGCTCATAAATCTGAATTTTGCTGAAGCTCAACGAATTTTTTTTCTTCAAATGGTAGACAGATGTACCCAAGAGGACACAAGCCTCCATAAGTTTTTCTTAAAACCCCCTTTCTTGTCTATCAACTCCGACTCTCAATTTTTCGCGTTGAACATCGGGTATCTAGTTCTTCAACTGAAGATTGGGTCTCAACACCAGTGGAAGGTTGCTTGGGGCAGCAATCGAGAAAGGGGCGAGGTGATATGTTCCCACAAAAACATCGCTCGTTGCATCCAGGCTGCAGTGGACGAAATCCTCAGATGGAATCATCGGCTTTGTCTGTATTTCGAGGTAGGCTTAGCTACTTAGTGAATACCTTACGGAACTAATACTAAATATTTCGGAGCTCAGACCAGCAAGGTTCGGTTTATCCGGCTCCACGTCCTTGCAGTTAAACTTAAGGATCTGGTCCTCCAGGTTGGGTGTTGTGCTGTTGGGGCACATAAAACAATTAGGTTGCAAAGCAAAACAATTCATGAATACTGACAGATGTATTGATTACGAACCATGCAAAAGAAATAAGAAAAAATGTTAGCCGAAGCCCTAAGCTGCCGCAACGCAGTCTAATAAATACAGATCGTTTAAATCTCTACCTTGTAACGTCGATTACACGACCCCTCATCCAAAATTTAATAAAAACTTTCAAGTGTCCATCCCTTCCAGGTCTACCTGGGAAAATGGTTCACTTTTGGTAGAAGAACCGATTCATTTCTACACAGATGGATCTAAAACCGATGACGGGTTCGTGATATTGACTACTGATATACGATATTCTCAGACAGGCAGGCTGCCATAAAGTCATTGGACTCTTTCTCCATTAACTCACTAACAGCCCAAAATTGTCGATCATCTCTGGTGGAGATGTCAAAACAGTTTAACATTCACCTTATATGGGTGCCGGGGCATAGAGACATTCCAGGTAATTGTAAAGCCGACGAACTTACAAAAAATGGAACAATCTTACCTTTGATGCATAGCAAGTCTAACATCGGTATACCCCTAGCATACTTGTAAGCTTAAGCATGATACTATAAAAAAAGCTAACCATAGATGGACCAGCACCCCAACTTGCCAGTCTACAAAACTAATTTGACCATTGCTTGATGCTAAACGCTCAAAACAACTAATTTCTATTGGTAGATTGAATATTAGCTCCGTTATAAGTGTCCTTACTGGACACTGCCTAATAGGAAGACATGCTTTCCGTCTGGGAGTTCCTGCAAATGATTTTTGCAGAAGCTGCATGGATGAAGAAGAAGAGGAGTCAGTTTCTCACCTTCTATATTCCTGTCCTGCCCTAGCACAAAGACGTAGACTCCACTTGGGAGACTTCTATACTATAACGATCCTAGTGATCTAAGTAATTTCGATATTCTCTGTCTCAAACGCTTCATTGTTAGCTCCAAATGGTTTAAAGAGTAAGGGTGATTTTTGAATCCTGTGGTATCACAACGGACCAAATATTGGTCTAAGTGTGTTTTGGCTCTTCCGGCGAGCAGCCATCTAAACCCAATATAACCTAACCATGATCAAACTCACGAACATACTCGTAATCCCTATTGGCGCACATGCCCCCAAAGAGGAAAAGACTTAGGCATCAAAGACGTATTCTACAAGCTTCTGGATAAAAAATAGAAGCAGTTCCCTAGCTATGACATTAAAATTGACCTAGGAGATTTCCTCACCTTATCATAATCACAGGCTACGATCGTTGTGTAACAAGAGGAATAAAGATCTCCAAGTCGGTATTTATCTTCAATTTACTAAACTTTACAACTCCCTCTATCAGATCTATTTAATCTAAGCTCAAAGCAATCTTATTAAAGACACTAAATCCTTCTTCTTTAAATGAAAATCCGATGGTTACCCTACCTCTCTCTCTCTTTCAATAATTAGGCTTCAAATGAAATCCGAACAGTCGCCGACTATTTTGCTAGTTTTTGTAAGCAATCTTTTACCAACGACTCCTTTATATCCGACTGTAACTTTTTTCAATTATTTACCCAATTTCGTCCTCGAAAATAAGGTTAATCAACTGAATAATGAGTATATTTCCGGTCCAGATGGAATCCTCGCCACATTTCTCTAAAAGTGCTCTTTATCTCTCTTTCTCTTCCTCTCGCAAAAATCTTCGGTTTATCACTACCTCAAGGAAAATTCCCTCAATTATAGAAGAGCTCTATCATAACCATAATACATAAAATGGGCCCAAAGTGTGAAGTTACAAACTATCGTCCAATTGCTAAACTTTCACATATTTTACAAATCTTTGAAAGCATTTCGTACGAAAGTTTAAGTTTTCTTTGCAAGTCTCTCATTTCCCCTAGGCAACACGGCCTTTTCAAAGGTACTCGTAGGTTCACAACGACTAACCTCGTTGAATTCGTATCCTTTAGCCTTTCAGTCTTATAACGGAAAGGAAGTCGACGTTGTATCAACCGATTTCAGTAAGGTTTCATATAAGCTTATTCTATTCAAACTGTCCACCATTGGGCTTGAACCTATCTTCTTAAAATGGATTTCTTTTTACCTGAAAATCCGTGACTACAAAGTTTGATTCAGATCAATCTTCTCTGATGATTTCTTAGAAACCTCTGGGGTTCCACAAGGCAGCCACTTAGGGCCTCTCCTTTCTTACTATTACCGATATTGAAATGGTCATCAAATATTCCCATATCTCACTCTACGCCACCGACGGCGATACCAAGTTTTTCAAGACCATTTTTTCCATACGTGATTCGACTTTTATATAACTTGATCTCGACAGTTTCTCTGCCTGGTGCCTGAAAAATTGCTGAGAGCTAAATATTTCAATCAGTTTTTTTCGGGAAAATGCATCCAATCTACTCCCCGTCGATACCTTCTGCATCATCAACCCATAGTAAATGCGCGACTTTGGGGTCTGTCTTGGAATTCTATCTCCCTTTTATTCTACCTCCGTGTCGTGAACGACTTCTATTAGGTAATTACCTTGAATAAGCTGGAAGAACGAAGAGCAGTAAGTGACATTGTCTTCATTCATCGGCTACTTTCAGGATCTGTTAATTGGCAAAACTCTCCACAATTACATCTCTTTCAACACTAATTCCCGTAATCTAAGAAATCCTCGTTTCTTCTATCTGCCCACCCACTGTACCGCTTATGGCTCAATCGAACCTATTATTTGTATGCTTCGTTGGATTAATTGGGACATTAACTGTTTCGACTTCAACCCCAGTTCACCTAGCCTGAAACTCTGGCTTAATTATCCTTCTAATTCACTCCAATCCTAGATTTATTAATAAGAGCTATATTTAGATTAGGAATAAATTTGTAGTAAGCCTTATTAATGCCCGCAGAGAGGAGAAAGACGAAGACACCAAAGACATATTCTACAAGCTCCTGGACGAAACATAGGTATGAGCAGGTCCTTAGCTATGACATTAAAATTTTCTAGGAGATTTTAAGGCCAAGCTAGGAAGAGAAGACAACTTGGGTGGCACGGTTGAAAGATACAGCCTGCACGGCACCACCGATAACCGATTCGAGATGATCCACTTGGCTGTGCTGTGGTGCGAGGCAGTTCAAACACCACACTTGGCGCGTTTACTCGAGTTTAACTCCGAATTTCGGATGAGCTCGTACTGAAAAACCGAAATTTTATCCGTGCAGTTCTACGAGTATACAGCATTCCGAGGTTTTTGATTGTGAAGCCAGACCAAGAATAACCTACAAAGTAAAAGTAATATCTCAATATCTACTTTTATCTGTCCTTATACCTGTGCGCCAATTATGCTTCAAAGTGAAGATGTTTACCTACCTTTTTCACGAATAACGCATCACTTCTTCCGATATTCTTTCTCATACTTTTTGAACACGCTTGAAAAATCTTCCTTTCATTTGCCCTTAACAAACCAATATCGATTACATGTGCCAATAGCAATATTGAACTGAACACAAAACACCGGATTAAGGTTAACAATCCTAGAATATGGCGCCGCAACCTTCGATTTTATTTCTTCTCAATTTTAGGACAAACAAACATCCTTAAAGTGATAGTGATACTTTTGAATTGCAGCACCTGGAGAAAATCTCAAATCATATTCCACTTGCAGGTACGAGGGAATAACTTCGAGGAAGAGGATTAAATTCCTCATATCCATCCTCGAAGGGACTTATTGGTAAATGAAGATTTTTAATTGTCTGGTTCCTGTCAGGAGTACTTTTGCCCAAGATTTGTCAGATAAAGTTCTTTAATTCCGCCTTTGCTCATCGCCCTCCCCCGAGATTCGAACAATTAATGTTTAATCCAATCGTTATCGTGAAAAGGGACGTTAATTTATTGCATTTGTGTGTGTGTGTGGTACAAGAGAAATTATTTTTAGACCATAAATTTTATTGCAGTAGGATGTTGTATTGATCAATCACTTAAAATAGAACCAAATGCCGGCTGAGGGAGAAGGGGACGCAGGGCTTAGAATATTTATACATTAACGAGTATGTGACAAATGCAACTCTAAATGGAAAAAGGACACATCATGCAAGAGGCGATGGGGTGGGATGAGTGTTTGTAAGTGTTGTTTAGTCACCCTCGCAATAACGTGGCGATTGCCACTTGAAATTTTGTTCTCGATGTATCAATAAATTTTGCCAAACGGGAATGGGTAATAACTCTACAACAATAATTGCCTCCTCGAATGGGGGGTGCAATTATGGTGAATGCGATAATATTTTGACATTTTGAATAAAATTTAAAATTTATTATAAATTAAATATCGTTGTATGGCTAGAGTGTTTACTTTGGTGAAGGTGTTGTAAATGTGGATCATAATGAAGCTTACTCAACACTATTTTCATCGGGGCAGGGGCGGAATTCCCTAGAAGGAATTTAAGGTCCAGTTCACATCAGGCTGCTCTGCTTAAAACCACTCTAAGAGTATTTGGCCCGGTAAGATATCGGTTTACCCGGTTTCTCGGAAAGATTATTAAGGAGCATGAAAAGTTGTTAAATTTTATGAAAAGGTAAAATGATAAATTCAACTAAGGCCAGCAAGAGAACATCCTAGTAGAATCTCATTCAATGCTATGGATATAGCTTATATCATTTCTGCAAATTAATCCGCTCGTAAGTGTTAGCAGTTTTCAATACTGAAAAGAGAATTAACAGATCTGCCAATCGCGTACACATTTGCAAGGTTAAGTTCTCAAAATATGTCTCTATACAATAAATCCACCCAAAATAAAATATTTGCTTCCAAAGTCAGAAGGAAATGATTTTATTGATTTCGACCCCAAAATACCTAACAATGTTTTTGGGTGTCGATATTTTTGAAACCGGATCTTGTAAAGGCTTGTGGTCTTCAAGGTGCCTAGTTAACTTTGAAAGAGCTATGCACAGTTGAAAACCAGAAGCTTCTGCGAGGTTTGGTTCTCGAAACATTGGTATCCAAAGCGATTTTACTGATTTTTTGAAAAAATCATGGACTAACCACTTGTCTATAAAACTCATAATTTTTTCACCACTAGATCTGTTCTTAGCAAAAATATTAGCATTTACCTCAGAACATAGCAAGGGATTAGAACTTTTTTCTTCTCGATTTTTGACTCCTCCGCCTAGAACGGTAATTTTCTTAAAATCTTAAAAGTAGTGTGACCAATCACAATTTAGGTTTTCGTCCAAGAAATCGATGCGAAATATTGTAAAGGGTATACCTACTTCAGGAGCATGATCGCCTGATGCCTCGCCGGAAATTTTCAATGTTTCTCGGTCCAATTTGTTGCCAAAGAAGGTGGGCGAAGTAGGTTTGAGTGTCCGGGGAAGTGAAAGACAGA
This sequence comes from Philhelius festivus, assembly GCA_963931855.1. Taxonomy (NCBI): domain Eukaryota; kingdom Metazoa; phylum Arthropoda; class Insecta; order Diptera; family Syrphidae; genus Philhelius; species Philhelius festivus. The sequence goes on along the minus strand of OZ007557.1, from coordinate 10,913,791 downwards.
AACAGAGTATTGAGAAAGCATTTGCTGCAGGGTAAAGGATTGGAAGTTTTTTTTCGTCTCGATTTTTGGCTCCTCCGCTTAGAAACGTTACTTTTCTTAAAATCTTAAGAGCAGTGTGACCAATCAAAATTTAGGTTCTCGACGAAGAATTCGATGCGAAATATTGTAGAGGGTATACCTACTTCAGAAGCATGATCGCCTGATGCCTCGCTGGGAATTTTCAATGTTTCTCGGTTTTAAGCTCCTCCGCCAAGTAACGTTACTTTGCTTAAGATCTTAAGAGCAGTGTGACCAATCACAATTTAGGTTCTCGACGAAGAATTCGATGCGAAATATTGTAGAGGGTATACCTTCTCAGTAGCATGATCGCCTGATGCCTCGCTGAGAATTTTCAATGCTTCTCGGTACAATTTGATGCCAAAGGAGGTGGGTGAAGTAGGTTTAGGTGTGCGGAAAGTGAAAGACGGACACAAAATATTTAGGGCAGGTTTAAGGATTGTAGAATTGTGGATAGTTCTTGGACACCCGAAGACACTTTTAGGTAGTTTGGGGTCAAAAATCAGTAAAATCACTTCCTTATCATTTTGGAAACAAATATCTCGAGGATTAAACCTCGCACAAAATTTCTGCTTGAACAGATTTATAGCAATTAAATAGACCTTTTCACTGATGTATGTCTCGATCAGTTTGGGCAAGGTCGAAAACATCATGAATTTTATGGACAAGTGGTTAGTCCATGATTTTTTCAAAAAATCAGTAAAATCGCTTTGGATACTAATATTTCGAGAATAAAACCTCGCAGAAGCTTCTGGTTTTCAAATGTGGATAGCACTTTAAAAGCTAACCAGGTACCCTGAAGACCATAACCTCTTACAAGTTCTGATTTCGGATATATCTACATCCAAAGACGTTAGGTAGTTTAGAGTCGAATATTTGAAAATTTGTTACTCCATTTCATCATCTACCTTTTATTTAAAGCCCTTTATACCTATTAATTCGATAATTTATCTAGCTCATATTATTTTTTACCTCCGAGGATGTACCGAATCGGGCTACACATACTTAGATACAAGCGAACGCATTTATGTTCATACACACAAATCTTTATCCACTTTCCATCAATATAAAAGAAATTTCCAAAATAAAGGATGCGCACTCAACAAAATCAAAATTGGATTATCCTTCGTTGGCAAATCCTTTCCATTTCCGAACACAAAAAAAAAAAAAAAAAAAACAGAGGCATATAATTCTCATCCGACTCCGACCAACTGACCTAGCTAATTGGTTAAGTAGGCAAGAAAAGAGTACTACCTATTTATATGAAGAACCTATAGAGCAGACAAAAAAAAAAAAAAAAAAAAACTATTTTTTCGCAAACATTCCACCTTTGTCGGTCGGTCCTAGCTGGCTTAGAGATAAAAGATATAAATTCAGGTAAATCAGGTACCTCGCCATACAAACAAACAATCTCAAATCTTAATTGATCCTTTTTTGTTTAGCTTGTTTAGCTTGTCTGATGCTGCTGCTGCTTCTTCTTCGTCTTCGTCTTCTTTAGACCACAAACATATGTTTTAAGAATGCTGAACGGTGTGGTGCCCCTTCTGCTTCTGTGTTTTGTGTCATCTTGAATGCGTAATTGCCCGTATCACGCATAGATCGCTAGAAAGATGTGACAATCGAGCGGCCGGGCACAGCATCACGCATGGATTAATGACAATTATCCTTTTGTTGTTGTGCTAGATATAGCTCTCTCTCCTTGGATATCCATACATCAGGAACGGATACCTATTCGAGAGTAAGTTGTCGTCGTCGTCGTCGTCATTGCCGGCGGCGGAGGTAAATTTAATTGAATGGAAACAACAACTGACAATAGACTTTAGAGGCCTCATCAGAGGAAAGGAATACCCTTAGTTCTCACAACCAGGCACACACACGCACACTAATAAACATCGCATATCTAAAGTGTGTCACTGAGCACAATAAGGGCAATTTAAGATACAAATCGTACATGTGTGCGCTAAAGAAAAAGATAAACACTTTATCCTGCAATCAAAACTATACGATAATGAATCTACCCCAACAGTCGGAGATGCGGAGATAGTTCAAAACCATTTTTGTAAACTTTCTTCTTCGCCTCGGAAGGAAAAGTGTTTCTGGTTCCTTTGTTCTTGTTTTTTTTTGTTTCTTCAAAATATCTGTCAACTTTTTGTGGTCCTGTGGACTGATGGGAGAAATCAGTTCCCACTGAGCGAGAGGCAGCATCATTTTGCTGCACCGACGAACATGGCATCAGCAGCATTTCTCTGGGACTAAAGGAAAAAGTGCAATTATTTTCCCAGTTGAATCTCTCCGGGTGTGGACTTTTTTATTTTTATGGTTCTGTCAACTCGACAAGCTTCTGATAAAACTATTTCATTAAAACAAAAAGTAAAAACATCCAATCAATCTGTTTTTGTTTTTCATTCGTGCCAAACAACGGGTGGTTTTCTTATTAAACTTTGTGACAGAGTGCTTCACAATTCAGAACACTAAAAGTAGGGCAGTTATAGCAAGAGATTAGATAGGAATGGAAAAGTTATTTGAAACCCATTTAAAGACATGCCAAAGATAAACATTCGAACCATAACCTCAGCTTCGTGAAATAGGGAACTAAGGAATGTTTTAACAGATGAAAAAAGTTAGACGATTCAATAGAATTTAAATCTGAGTCTTGAAGCCTGAACTAACGCATCATTGTAATGTAACGTTTTCATGTCGAAATTGTAGCACCAGACGAACTTTATGTGAAGACGCCAGATCCTCTGTGAATGGTGCGAGTTTTATGCGTGCTCAAGGACTCAACGAAAGTATCATTTAAATAATTTTGTATCATTGAATCACTTTAACGAAAAATACTTTGAAAGCTTTAAGATAAATTCCAATTTTTAGAAGCTAGCTAAATAAATAGGAACGCCAAATTTCGTCAAATTACATCAGTGCTAAGCCTGCATAGTACCCATTCTAGCTAGACCATCTGATATAATCGATCGACGACAAAAGTTTTTATACCCAAGCTTTTCTTCACATCGCTATAGCAATAGATTTAAGTTCACAAAGCGGTATTCGGAACTAAATGCGTCTAAAAAAAGGTCCTTTGTTCTGATTTTATCAAAATATTCCCAAAAGAACTAGAGTTTGTCAAAGAAATTCGTCCCACGACCGTCTTTTTGGGTGCGTGAAATTTTAGTTTCTTCAAACAGCATCTCCAACAGCTGCTAAATGGGCAGCATATAGACCGATTTACAGGGCAAGCAGACAACCCGCTTCCAATCGATTAAAAACAAGTGCAACCACCCTTTGTAGAAGTGGTGGTCTTAGTTATACAAACGCTTAAGAACGACAAGACCGCAGGGTCTGATCGGTTATCTGCAGAGCTCTTCAAATACGGAGTTCATGTTTTGGTGAGGAGTATGCATCAAATTAATCAAGTATGGGTGGACGGAAGCATGACCGATGACAGTTCCATATGCCACATCTACAAAAAGGCGAATCTTTGTCCTGTCGAGGCATATCGCTTCTAAGCCTCAAAAATAATATCCTATACAATGTGCTATTACTGTGTGAGCATCTTATGACGTTCTGCAAAACTATAGTTGGGAAGTAACAGTTTTGGCTTTTGTCCAGTATCTATGTATGTACACCCAGCCCCGGATCTAAGGGGGGGGGGCAAACCGGGGCACTTGCCCCGGGCGGCAGTTTCAGGGGGCGACAAATCCTTGAAACAAGAATTCGAAATATCGAACAAATGAAGCCTCTTTTCCTACAATCTCATAGGTTTGAAAGACAAACTTTTCTATTTCCATAGTTAGTTAGTTTCACAAGTAGCACAGAATTACTTAACGAAGTCTTTAAGAATTCTAAATCGGTATCTGACATCTTCTATAAGACGGATTTAAGTTCCTATTAAGTAGAGAAAAGGCGCAAGTGGGCGGTCCGATAGAAGGAAATAAGAAGATAAATTGAGTCTTAAAATGGTCTTAAATCGGGATATCATTCTTCTTAAATTTTTCATTACTCCTTCTTAAATAGTTCCTTACATCTTCTTAAATACTTCTTAACTCCTTCTTAAAGAGCTACGGCAATTCTTAAAAAAATTATTAGAAACAATAAAAATAATTTTTTTTTATTATCTGTTTGTTTTTTATTATTGTTGATTATATTCTATCGTTATGTGAATTTTTGCTGGAATGAAAGAATTTTAAAAGTTAGTTTTTTTAATTTACCTTTGTGCTTCCACTGAGATTCGAACCCGAGTCCTCTCGCTTGCCGTGCTTGTGCTCTACCTATTGTGCCACAGTGACACTTAAAATATCTTGTCTCAAAGTGCTACTCAAATAACTCTCTCGTGTTTTTAATATTATACTCTTTAAGAAGACTTAAATACGTATTAAAGAATTTGAAAAATACCGATTTAATACCAAAATAAAAAAGGAATGTTTTTAGAAGGATTAAAGAAGGAATTAAGTAACAAAAAAAACCGATTTAAGAAATGCCCATTTAAGAAGTATTTAAGAATGCTTTAAGTAGAAGTGAACACACCAAGTTAAGTTCTTTAAAACAATACCTAATAAAGATCATATTAAGATGGAATTAAGTAGGCATAAATTTACATACCTAATAAAGAAGGAATAAAGTATGAATTAAGAAATGTGATACCGAAATTATACCATTTTGTGCTACTTGTGTTTTGAACACATATTAAGTGATTTATGAACGCATCTTAACAGATCAAGTAAACTTTTGAACGCGTGCGTACTGTTCGTGATCTTTTTGCCAGGGGAATCCCAGTCACATCTATACGAACCGAGCCGAATATAGGTATACATCAAAATAACAGAAACTGGTTATGAAATAAAGGAAAGTTTTATTGATTTTATTGAAGTTGTCGGAAAGACTGGAGAATTTATCACACAGCACATTCTAGAAAACCTAGAAGCTGATGGTTTGGATATGCAAAAATGCAACGGATCCAATATGGCCTTGGTAAGATCTTTCAAGAAATAAGAGAAAAAACGTTAGAACATTGGGCCAGAGAAGCTACACCTGTATCAGAAAAGTTGGAAATTGAGCCGGTTCTTAAAAACAAACGAATTTTCAAAAAGAAAAAGCAACACGACGAAATCTGTGAAGACGAAACAAAAATGCTAGATCCGACTAGGCTATTTTCCAAAGATATAAAAGTAGTGTTTGACAAAATTTTAGCAGAAATTGAGATAATAGTAGAGAGTGCAAAGAGTCTACATGAAAAATTCGCCTTCCTCAGTGGCCATATGTCAACAGAAGATCTGCAAAAAAATGGAGCCGATCTAGCTTTGAATAGCTTTGAAGTATTCAAAAGACTTGAATGCAGTTGGTTTTTGCCAGGAACTTGCCGTATTTAAAGAGCTAGTACATGAAATTCATGAAAAATTAAGTGCCTTCGACCTGTTACAACATCTGTACAAACATGACTTGCAAGAAGCGTTTCCCAGTGGCGTAGCGTAGGGGGGGCGTTAACGTTAACGTCTTCGGCGGCATCCAGCAGCAGCGGAAGTGATTCCAATGTAAGTAAGATTCCTCCATCTACAATCGTGAGTGGCCTAGAATTGTCCTGCGGCCAATATTCATGGGAATGCATAACTTATTTTACAGGCAGAAGAAGAAGACGTGCAGACGAAGACGAAGTCGACTCACCAGAAGTACCTCAAGCATCTAGTCACAAGCCTGCAGAAGAAGTGAACCTCGTGAAGCTGTAAGGACGCTTAAAAATAAGTTTGTGGAAGTTCTCGAGGCACTGGTAGAATTGACGGATCAGTAGTCAGTCTTCTTCTGACAGTCATGCAGTCATTAAACTTCCTCACTTTTCTTGGCTTTTGAGCTGCAGAGCTACCTGAAGAAGATGACGCACAGATTTACCTGCAGCAACGTGGACTGAGTGTGGATAAGTGTGCTCAGAAACTCTGCGTTTTAAAAGCTCTCCTAGTGGAGAGAAGAGACCGTTTCGTCCAAGCTGCAATCGACTTTTCTAAGACTCTTTGGAAAAAACTCGGAATCGAACTCAAAACGAGAAGAATTCGCAGGAAAAAACGCATGCATGGCGATGAATCCGCAGATGCAGATTTGTCTCACGAGCCTCATTCGTAAGGCCCGTAGAATCCGTTTATGGAACCGCTGATCCTATTTTACTTTCAATAAAAGATACTTCATTGCCTGTGAAATGATGTCCCGAAATTTAATTTTTATTTAGTATTGAATAAGGGCGGCAAAATGGGTTTCCCGCCCCGGGCGCCGAGATGGTACGCTACGCCACTGGCGTTTCCCAATATAAGTATAGCCTTAAGAATTTATTGCACATTACCAACAACATCTGCAAGCTGTGAGTGAAGCTTCAGCAAACTGAAAATAATTAAAGCTTATCTACGTTCTACAATGCGTCAGGATCCCGATCCTAGCCATTAAAAACAAAACTGCCTATGCGACGGACTTTGAGGATCTAATAGATTCTTTCGCAGAAAAAAAAGCACGCCGTGTAAAGTTGTAGTCTTTCCTGTTTATATATTTTTTTCTGTGTTTCTGTTTTATGTCACAAATGAAAGTTATTAGTTATTAGATAATTAAAAGTTTTAATTTATTTAAGGATTATTATTTTAACAAATGGTCACGAAAATGCTACTCATTGGCAGTTTTAACAGTTTTTCTCAAACACTGATTCGAAAAAATCGTAGATCCGGGGCTGTGTGCACCAAATCTTCACATCAGGGCGAATTCTGGAGAAGGCCAAGGAATTAAAAATCGAGACTGACAATCATTCATCGACTTCAAAATAGCATACGCTAGCATTTATCGTCAGGAGCTCTTTATAGCGATGGCAAAACTCTTGGGTCTTGGAAAACTAACTCGATGGTGCATTGAGGAACTAGGAAAGGATATGTGGACTGTCATGCCAGTTCTTGAACCTTGTTCTGGAACAGATGGCGCGTTTTAACCGAGGAGACTATATTTAACAAATCTGTCTAAGCATTGGGGTATACGGAAGATATCGACATCATTGGCCGTCCCTAACAGTATGTTATAGAATCCTATATCCGACGATTGAAGATCAGGTGAAACTTGTTGAACTTGAAGTGAGCGAGCACAAGACCAACTACGCATGCTATCAATAAACAAACAAACATCTGTCAACTGATAAAAAAAAAGTAGTTAGTATTGAAACCAACTACTTCGGAGTAGTAAAGGAGTTCACTAACCTCGGAGTTTATATTAACTCCACGAACAACACTTTAGTGGAGATCCAACGAAGAATTACCCTACAAATTGTTGCTATGTACACTTCGGTTTGGGAAAACAAATGGGTCCGAAACGCTTCACAAAACTTATACCTTATACTACCAGCCCTGCTTTACAAAGTGGTTGACCGATAAAGAGAAAAGAAGAACTGATACCGTGCTCTTTCGAAAGAAAAATTCTTCGAGTGATATTTGGACCAGTGTGTGAGGATAGCGAATTCAGGGGAAGATACAATCCACGCACTCTCTAAGTTTTACAAAGATGAAGCATGTAGTCCAGTGGGCCAAAATACTTCGACTACATTAACTCATCCTCGCAAAGGGTTCAATTGTGTGATGGTCGAAAGCATAATACATCAAGAAGATTAGAAGAACTTCTGGCGTGGTCCAAAAGAGTCTCTAAGAACTTGCAATACTGATGTCTTATTTTTTTGCCTGCACCTTTAACCACTAAATTTAAGCCTGGATAGCCAGAGGATAGAGCCAACGTTCCGCTAGAAATTATGAAGGACATTTTCAATTTCAATTTTTCTTAAGGTATCAAACCGCGCGCCGCATAGTGGTTTCTTCCATAGGCCAAAAGTCAAAATTGCAAGCTTAAGCAAACTAATTTTTTCTTATGCAATAATTATCTATGATAATGGGACAATAAAATGGCACTAAGGATTTTCCTCTATAATTACTTGTTGGAAGTCAGTCGCGTCACGAAGTTGAGAGTTTATTAAAAACGTTAATCTGAAAATACGACATTGTGGTTTCACCATTTTTGGTCTGTTGTTTAAAGGTGATGTGATTAATAAAATAATATATAACGATAGCTTTGAAAAAAATATAAATATTTTTTATTTTGACCTCTATTGAAAATGGTGCATAAAATGTGCTTTTTTCATATTTCGTGCTTTTCTGTATAGAGCCGAAACATCAAATTCCCATAAAATCCCAGGATAATTTATATAGAATAATTTAGAGTCATTTCCCCCCTTAAGAATATAATATGATTTTATTTCCACAAACTTGTGCAAAACGTACAATTTTGACCCGAAGTAAAACACTGTATTGCACTTTTTTTTAGATTCTAGCAATATGATCAAGCGCATTGACATTTTTAATATTTGGCATACGGCGAAGAAAGGTCGCAGTCTGAGACATGAGTAATGAGACATGGACAATTTTTAAAGAGACTTACCAAGTTGAAAGTTTAGACGCAAGGAAAAAGTTAAATACGCTATGTAAGTCATTTCATAGAAGGTGGGAGATTTGTTCACAAAAAAAGTATTTTTATCTACAAATTTGTACAAATAGTGTTTGGCTTGATTTTATCAAAGACTTCAGTTCTGCACAGGCCCAAACAAAAGAAAATAAAATGCACGACTGGATCGCACGAACTTGCTCTTATGTAAAAGTACTTTGGAATTTAAGATACATTTTATAAATATAAAACATGGATTTAATGAGATAATAATGTTCAAATGCATAATATGCCGTCTGGTTTCCGGAAAAGTATGAATTTATGCAAATAAACTTTAAAAAATCATTTTATTATTAAATAAATTTTTTATATAAGAAATTTCTCTAAAATTTTTCAAGAAAAAAATGTGGGATGCGAATTTTAAGTATTTAATAATATTGGTTTAAGGAAATAATTTCAAAAAATAATCGTTCATAGGTTTTGAAGATATTGATTTAAATTTTTTTTTTAACCCAATAAATATTTTTTAGAATATTTTAATATACAATATTATTTTAAACTTAAGGGGACTCCTGCTAAAAATTTTGGGTTAAAATCCTTAGAGCTGTTAATGAGAAAGTCGAAAATCAGATACCCCTAATAACATTTTGCCCCAAAATTTTTGTTGACCATAATGTAGTCCATGTCCATAATATCACACCTAATTTTTGTTATCAAAATCGTTAGAGCCGTTTTCGAGATAAATAAGATTTTGCATTACGGGTGTATGGGGGGTACCCTAAGTTTTGGAGCTAAAAAAAAAATTTCAATTTTTCCTCTAGGGAATCACCGACGACCCTTAACTACCGAGTTTGAAGAAAATACCTCCGGTAGTTTAGGCTGTAGTTCGAGACATACAGACATACAGACATACAGACATACAGACATACAGACAGACAGACGGAATTGTCGGACCCACTTTTTTCGTCTTCGCTATCATCGTAATGTCAACTTTGATCAAAATCTCGAGTTCGATTTTTTTTTCCAAATGCAGAACTTGCCCTATAGTACCTATATCGCAAGTAAAAAGTCGCCAAATAATCAAGGTAGACCAAAAAAGCCATTTTTAGAAAATTTGTCTCGAACTAAGAGGAGACGAATTGCTAAAATCGTTGAAGTCGATGAAGATATTGCTTGTGTTTTGAAGCACTGCCGTTCAACAGACAATCTCCAAGTAAAACAGCTTGATTCAAATGATGCTTTCAAATTTTTGGTTGAGGCAAAATTATCAAAACATCACTACCGCTTATCAGAAACTTGTTAAACCAAAAGACTGAAGTTAATATGTATGTATAAAACTAATCTCAATCTGTGTGCCAAATTGTATCAAAATTCGTTCAATAATTCAGATTTCATAAAAAAAATTCAAATATCAAAATCTAGAAAATTTATAAAACTGTCAATAACTTTTTTTATCATGTTTTCTTGAAAAAAATTTCACCAAAGATGTATGTAAAAAGCCAATTTTAACATGTCTACCAAATTTCATTCAAATCCGTTCAATAGTTCAGATCTTGTAGGGTTTTGACCATCTATCCCATACAAACGGAACCAGCACTGTGCGCCGCCTGCGGAACAGTTTAATGAACTTCATTACATCTAGGAAGATTTCTTTAATAAACCCCATACTCGATCCAAACCGGACGCCTCGGTAAGGATATGTTCGGCATTTCAATTGCGATTTAAAGGATCAAAATGGCGCACTTCATTAACTCGGCTACATCGAAGCAAATGGACAACATTGCTCCAGCCAAGAGAGTCTTCGAATCCAAGCCCCTAGATTCGATACGACAGCGACATTGAACCTCGGGTTTGAAGGCCAATAAGCCGTTGCGAATGCCAGATGGCTTGATCTAGACGACTGAAAATAGCGTATTCGGCATCACAGAGGATGGAAAGCTGTCTCAAGCCGTATCTCAGGAAGACCCCTTTCCTGGATCGCGAGCTGGTGCATAAAAACCACTTTTCAATCATCGAGTTTTTACTTGCTCTAAATCGACTTGTGGAGAGTAAAAATCAATCGATGGAAAGCCTCATAAGTATCACTCATCAAGATTCGTAAAAAAAAAAATCTCACGCCCTCCATCACGCCATTAATGAACACATTTAAAAATGTGTTGCAATCATAGATATTCAAACATCGCCTGTTCCACTGCGACTGTCAAGCCGTTGCAATAGGTGATAAGTTGTCAATTTTTACTATCGCTCCTCACACAGTTCCGGTTGCTTATATTTACTTTTCCCGCCACCGCCACATCCAGCTCCGCCGCGCGCCGGGGGAATCGCGTGATTATTGAATCTTGTCCGTCTCGTCCGGCACCTCGCAATGTTCCATCATAATCGACAATTAGTCAAAAATCTTGGCAAAAGATACAAAGTTGGAGTAATGACGTACATACACACACTCACCACTTGGTATGGCAGAGATGCATTAATTGCATACGAGCGCACATTATCGAAACGCGGATCGTACGAGTTCTGCATGAGCTGGTTTCTAATTACTCGTCGCTCCAAATGATGAATTTTTTTTTCTGTTTGCTTCTCTCGGGGCTCGGGCTATCGACAGTCTTGACAGAAGATCAGTGCTTTTTTGTATAGTTTTCACTCTCAGAAGGGCTTTGTTTGGTTGCATCACTGTGTGCTGAATGTTTTGTCGCGCATCATTGTTTTTGTGTCGCAGACGCGCATCATCATCCAGCTACTGGCTGTTGGCTCCGGCCAGAGGCCACACGAGATAACATCAACGCTATTAAAATCACTGAATGTGACATTTTGTACGCTAACATGCGGCGCACGGTGCTTCGCATCGCGTCCGTATCTTCTGCTTCATAATTTCCGCAACTTTTTCGTTTTTTTTTTCAAACTTATAAATATCACATTTTTGAAATTATTCAGTCGCAGTATAAGAAGCTACTGACTGCTGGCTATGGCTGCCGTGTGTGCGATCCGTGCAATCATCCTTATTGAATGTATTCATAGACATTGACGTTTTCCTTGCCACAAGGAAAAAAATGAAAATACAGAAAGATTCAATCACGACCTATGTGAAGACGAAGGCTACGACAATGATGACGGTCGCGCGGTGGAGCTTAATTCAGGCAAATCCCCGAGCTCATCCAAGCAAGGAGCAATGCCAATTGTTGCGCAGTGACAGGATACCTATCTACCGCTGCCTTCTTCACGAATTAAGAATAAAAATGGCTTAATATAAATCTCTCAGATTCAGATACTTTTAGCGCGATTTTTTTCTGTTGTTGCACTGTAGGTACCTTCCCTACCTTGGTTGATTTAGCACGAAAAACGAGGCGCACATTTTACCAGAAATAGCTTACCTTTCTCGCGTCGCGTCGTCTTTTAGTCGGTTCTCGGTTGTTGGGATATTTGTTTTGGGCCCATATAACAGCTTGCACCAGATACTCTACACAACACACGCATGCAGTGGGCATATAAGGTATAGGATAGGGGCAAGGAAATGTATTTTTGCGGTCCAAGCGCCGGCGCCAGACGCCACCGCTCTTCTCAATCGATTGGTTGCCTGGCGAATTCCTTTGGTTTGCGCGCACAAATTTCTTTCTTTTACCGATTTGCTGCTGTTGGAGAGCGCACTTTATTACCTATTGCTGGCGGCATTCGGCCCAATTATGTTTTTGGGACTTGTGGGTCTTTGGGGGATTTTTCTTCGAACACAAGAAAAACTCAAATATTTTATTTTTTTTCTCCTTTTTTACTCGGTACGGCGCGGCGCAGCGGCGCGATGGAGGTACTTAATTGAAAACCGAAAGAAGTTTTAAGTCTAAGACTCAAAAGACTTAAGTTATTAATTGGGTATGTACCTACTATAAAATGGACCTCTTCCAGTATTTGAGTTGAAGTTGGTAGAGAGGTGCTATAATCACAGTTCATAGTGACATGCCATGACTACTCGGGAAATCCCTGCATGATATAAATGATTGATGGCCAGAATTGTCAATAACTGGGCAAGACCAATATTTAAGGTGAGTACCATAGAATACGCCATACCACTTCCACCCAAAAATTGGAGCATGAAGAACATTAAAATGGACACAGTCATAGACTTGGCTGTTTTAGCACCGGAACTCCAAAATCAGCTCAAGACCATTTAGAGGAGATAACAACTAAGACTCTAAGGCCAGGCGCGCACATTCAATTTTTAGTTTAGCAACTGTTTAGTTGCTAAAATGAAACATATGGGCTTATATGAGACACCGCGCACTTAGAGCAACTCGATCCAAGCAACTAAAAAGTTTGTGTTTTGACACAAACTAAACGATTGCCTAAAATTAATTCGCAAAAGTTAAGCTGTTTTCTATAAGCGCAAGAGAGAAAAGAGTGTGAGCGTGAGTAACGAGTTGCCAGTGCGCGGTACTGTATCAACTGGTGATTAAACTATTTGATTTCGATCACCAGTTGCCAGTGCGCGGCTAGCCTAAGGAATCCCTTAAGAAAAAAAAATGGTCTTGCAACAGCTCGAAGAGAACCAGGACCTAGTAACATACAACTCTCAATGGTCTTTCTGTGTGTGTTACCAGGAATGTAGTGGAACTACAATTTTCTCCCGATTCCGAACGGCTTATGAGCTGCACTTTTCATGACTTTAGAGGATTTGTCAATTCCTCGCAAAAACCAGTATACCCGTGAAAACTTTTTCAAGCGGCTGGGAATCGAACCCAAGAACATCTGCATGACAGTCCAACGCGCTAACCATAACGCCAAATGTACTACAAAGAATCCACTTACTAGAACTAAATACATCAAACTGCAACTACCAGACAGAATGGTGTGAAATTCACTCGCAGAGTGACTTTTCCGGACTTTCATCTAACACCACATCAAGAGCCTATTTCAAAAGAGATTGCAGTCAATTAAACCTGAACCTATCGTCATAATTTCATTAGATAATAGAATTTTTTGGCCAAAAATCACTAATTCCGAAATCTAGAGTCACCAACAATGTAGAAGCGACATCAATGCAGGACCAAGTTAAACCACTCTCTATCAATTTCGACAGAAAGTCCCCCCCCAGCTCATCTACTGTTCAAGTCTAGTTTCTGGAGGCATCAATCCAAGAAATAAATCCGCTACCTAACTTGGATAGAAAAATATTCAAAGACATCAATACTGCGAGTGATACAAACGACAGCCCACACTTAGTACCGGAGAAGAAAGCAAAGTTTATAAGCAACTCCAAGCCAAAAAAGCCAGTTGAACCAAGTGAGGTATTTAGCTTCTTTATAGACCTCTACAAACAATCGAATATTCTTATCCAAAATTCTCAAAAACTGCATTAACAATAGCAAGATTCCCAAAACATCGAAAACAACAAAAGTCGTGCTGACCCCCAAAGAAAATTGCTAAGAAAATAGTAATTTACAAGACGCTGATATTAATTTTCCAGAATCTAAGTAAGCTTATAGTCAGGAAGCTCTAAAAAATTCTGCAGCCAAAACCACATCTTTCCAGAAATGCAGTTCTGTTTTCGAGAAACCCATTTCATACACATTTCACATCTGATCGTCGTTTGATCATGATTTATTACCTCCAAATAGTAATCAACTTGTCGTCGGATGCCCCCTAGATATCGATGAAGCATTTAATAGTAAATCGATTGAGGTCCTTATCATTTATAACTTTCCTTCAATACTAATCAAAATTATGTTTTCTTTCTTTGAGAGACTTTCTTGTCCAACTAGAGAAATATGATTCAAATGTGAAGAGCTGGATCAATATGGAATTACCCAAGGTTCGAAAAATTGACAACTTTTTGAAAAAAGAAAGAACCAAATTGCTAGTCAAACACAATGGCCAGTAAGGACCAGGACTTCGCTTCAATCGTTTACCATGTAAGCAGTTTAAGAGCGAGGGAGTGAAGGTTGTGCACCTAGAAAAGTTCCTCATGTCATCTGGAAAGAATCCTCGTTGGGATCAGCTCAAATCTCTCTAATCAGCTAATGAGAGACAAAGAACGACGACATCCCAAGCCAAGGTATGTAGCTCATAGACCAGCAAATTTTGGGAGTAGATGTATAACCAAAATATGACTAAGAACGTTTATAGGTGCATGGGTCATGATATCGAATACAAAAGTTTGGCAGGTTTTTTTCTTAGCTTTTGGTGGTGGTGAGTGCGCAAAAATTGCGATTGTCTATTTCTTATGTTAGAAGTATAACGACTTCAGTTCCTTATTAAAATCAAGATATAATGTTCTGTCGTTTTTTTTCACTTTAATCTTGACGATCGAGCTTTTTGAGTGAGACTTTTTTTTTGAGACTTTTTTTTTGTTGATTTTAGCTTTTGATAAAATCTGCAAAAAAAACCGATATGGATCGCTTGAAAACCTAATATCTTGAGTTCTATTCATTAGATCATCAAGATTAAGATGTTTGGGCTTATAAAAATATAAACCCGAATGCCAATATTTTGGTTATACGAGTATATCCTTAAATTTGCTAGACTATCGGGCTAATAAATACCCTGAACGATTATACTGTCCCCAAAATCAACGACGAAGTAGTAAACTTTTACACTGAGTCAGTCCACTAGCCAACCCTATTCCAAACCTACGACACCCAACAAAATCAACTGATTATTAAACTAATTTTATACGCGTATAGTATCTAAAGGGTTATTCTATTGGACGGGTAGATATGGCGGCCTGTTCGGGCAATGTTGTTTTGGTGACATCTGTCAAATATGTTGTTTATTAATCAGTTACTGATGTCAAATCACCATGGCAAATGAAGCAAGTGTTCGTTAGTCCATTTGACAGTAGACGTGGTGGCCCTTCAAAGTAACTCTTCAACGTTTGTTGGTCAAATTTGAGACGTCTGGTTCTTTAATCAAACAACTAACATTCGGACGTCAAAGGAACATAGGTTTGGCCGAGATAATCGCCGTGGTTCGTGAAAGTGTACAGCAGTTCCGAAAGCAATCACTAGAACTCGACCTTTCGTAGACTTTAACTTGGTTAATTTTGCTTCGGGACTGGGAGCTATACCCGTACAAGAATCCACTGGCCCAAGAGATTTAAGTTCATGTTCATAGACAACGCCTTTTATTCGCTGGCTGGGCTTCTGAGAACTTGGAAGAGGACCCCAATTTTGGACGAAAAATAATCTTTAGCAAAGAGCCGAATTTTTTGATGAATAGATGTATTAACAAGTTAAATTTCCATTTATAAGATGTTTGATCCGTCCTTTTTCGAAAACCCCGTTGGCGAGGGGGTAACCTTCAATGGCGAGCGCTACAGAACGATGATAACCAATTTCTGTCCCAAATTTTGCCATATGGACCTAAAAGGCTTTCGGTTCCACCAAGACGCCCGCTACGTGTCACACAGCGGTCACCACGATTGACATTCTGCATGAACTATTTGAGGATCAGGTTATCTCTCTTAGAGGTGAAGTGAATTGGCCACCAAAGTCATGCGATTTGACACCGCTAGACTTTTTCTTGTGGGGTTTTCTGAAGTTGTAGGTCTATTCCAATGAACCATCAATCGATCGACCGAAGACCTTAACAAAGGCCATCGGCCAAATTCAGTCAGATCTGTGCAGAGGAGTCATTGAAAATTGGACCATTTGGATATCTGCCACCGTAAGAGGCCGAGGTGTGCATTTGAATGATTTCATATTCCATACATACTGGCATACAGAGGGGTCTCAAATAAAAAAAGAATTTTGTTATTACCCCACACACAGCTTGTCTTATTCCATTTCAATATCTACCCGCCCTAATTGTAGAATCTTTTACGTTGATTTTATGTTTTTTTTTTTAGATGTTTTGCTTGTGAGATTTTAAGTCTAAGCAAAAGGGGACTAATGTATTGAATCGAAAATTTTTTCTAATAACTTTCGTGAGTTTTTACAAACAGTTCTTAAAATTGAAAGGCTCTTGTGCTTGCCATCAAGCATTCTATTTTTATAGGATTTATGATACTTTCAGAAGAAGGCTTGTCGGATTTGCTGAAATTGTGACTATAGGATATTATTAAAGACGCCAGTGAATATAAAGCTAAATAAATTTGTAATGCTGGGGAAACTGAACTTTGTTGGAAGCGAATACCTAGCCGAAGTTATATTTTCATGGAAGATAAATGCTTTTCAAGGCGACTAAAGATTGGTTCTTCTGAATTGTAAAATAAAAAAAATTCTATACATTCACAACTATTTATTGACTGGTTTGCTAAATGCTTCGAAGTTGAAGTCCCTACTCTGCTATAGAACTAAGACTAAGTGCTACTTTTTCCCGACTGTGTGCCAAGTCATCCTCAGGTCCTTTACAATTCCTTACCAAATGTAATGTAATGTAAATGGTGTGATATAAATTATTTCATGATAAACGCAGAGTGGAGACTACGAGTATTATGGCTTGACCAGAGTGTGCTCAAGATGATCTGGGGGATGCCTTGGGTTTGCAAGGTGAAAAACTTTCTGTTCCTGAACCATCTGACCATCAGCAATGTATAGAGAAATTATTGATGAAAGAAGATGAGTCTGTTCAAATTATAGAAATCCACTTATTCAAAGATGAGAAGGTGTTGAACTTGTTCAACAGCAGTACTGCTTAGTTTGGATTGCTCCATATAACATCTCACTTTTCTTGAAGTATTTTTTTTAACCTATCGATGAGATGGGAAATGAAACTCCGTGCAATTTTATTATTGTGAATTATTTTTTGTTTATGTTCATCCATTCCTTGTAACATCCACACAGGAGAGTTGTAAGTCACTAGGTGCTGATTCTTTCGAGCTGTTGCACCACCAAATTTATTTTTTTATAATTTATCTTTTAGGTAGATATGTGACGGAATTCTTGTACTCAGTTCATAAATAGGTACACTTATTCAGCGCATACATTTTTGTACAAATAATTTATCTATCTGTAATCTGTACTGACAACATAATTTTACTAACAATAATGTAGCCAGCAAATAATTCTGTGGCATCATTAAATAGATGTTTGTCGCTTATCGGTGATGGATACATGATTATTAAGTGTCAATGTACTTGCTACATATTTATGTAATGAATCCATATCTTTATGTATTTTCTACATATTTATTATAGTCACCTTTATCTTAACTTCGCAACTTCACTGCTACGAAGATTGAATTCGCTTCGTCCAGGCTCTGAGTTTCCTCCGGGCCAACTCGCACCAAAAAATATTGGTGCTAAAAATCAATAAGCTGAAAGTTAAAGTTTTCATGCTGTGGCCAAAACAGACTGTTTAAGCGAAACATGTACTCAGTACATATTTGAGTAAGTGCTACATAACTTATTAAGATGAATACAATTTTCTATTTGAATTAATGAAGATGTTTTGTACATTTCACTGCTATAGGTACTGTGAATCTTATGTATTGAAATAAGTTCTCCATACGTAAATTGAAATGTAACCAGTACATGTTTACTTTTTCCACTATAAAGACACTTCGTAGGAATTCCATGAAAACTTCAGTGCAATTACATAAAATTCATTGTGAGGAGTAAATAACTAACTGCTCTAGTGAACGTGTCCAAATCAATTATACGGCAGTTATATCTGTCAAAAAATTTGGAACTCCAATTGTGACACTATGGAGTGAATTCTATTGAAATCAATGTGCGGCACTATGGTGGTGTGACGCCATCTTGATTTCGATAGTGAAAGGGAGATTTTCGTAGTTTTTTTTTCACTGAGATAAGTTTAATCTTCCTCTGATAAAAACTGCTCCTATTTGCAGGGCTAACAACACCTCTGTAATCCTGGCCCTAAAAATGAAGGATATTCCAACTTTTCTTATTTTTTATAGAAAAAAAAAACATATCGACATTAAATTTGAATTAAATTCTCAAAACATAAACAGGGTTCCCCATCATAACCCCATCGCAAAACCTAGTCCCAGTATACACTCGAAACTATTTCTAGGCATCAGAATAGGTACTAAAGGTGAGGTGTACCTATACACTACAGTTATATCTACACATCGTATGCAAATGTAACCCACTCATATAAGTCCTTGTTTTCTTTCGCTGCCTTTTACTAAACAAAGCTCTAAGGATAAAAGTGTGTGATCGTTCGCCAGCTAATTAAGGCACTTAAACAAAACACAAATACAATACGTGTGCAACATTTTAGATTCGTCCTCTGCCACACAGAGAGTTGATGGTTTGGTTGCCTTGCCTCGTCGTCGTCGAGCTTATAGCTGGAGCTGAGCTAAGTTGAGTTGAGAGTTAATACACCGTGTGCTTGCCTATATTTGCTGTGTGTCGCGCTGGCTGTGAGTTTCCTGCGACAACACTCGCGTCCCGACTCCTCCACTCATGGTTCATGGAGAGTCCCAGAATTAGGCTTATTACTCCATACACTCGTGTAGGTAGGTAGGTATATGATGATGGCAAGTTTTTTATTTTAATGGAGGTGTACCATTGAACAAGCGAGTGCTTGGTCGCACATAAACACGCACTGCGCCTTAATGCACATACACACAGTGCCAATATATGTATGATGGTGAACAACGAGGACTACGAGCTTTGCAAACCTAATTAAAGGGTTTACTAGCGACGCGGTATGGCGACAAGCGACAATAAGGGAAGGGGCACTCTCTAGTAGGTATAGGTAGGTTTCACATATTTTTTTTTTGTGGCGCGTTGTTAAATTGTGGGCCTTGAAAAACACATTATCCTAACAAATACCATTGCAGTGCAGGAAATCACAGTTCAAGAGTCCTGTCGCAGCTTAACACACTCCGCAACGGAGAGGGATGATGTGCCTGCATTAACCATAAATATACATCGCCGCTTATGACGTTTTTCGTTTTCATGATTACGATTACGGCAGGCAACTGGGGTTGGGGGTTGGTTTTTTACTTTTTTACTTTTTTTACTTTTTGCTCAAAACTCAAGTTGAAAAAATGAACATGGCTGGTGTGACTATACAGAGATTTTTAACGGCTGGAAAACAACAGTCACTTTGAGTAATGGCGGCGGCAACAGTATACCTAACTGTGATTGTGACGAAGACGGTAAAGGGAAGCTGTTTTCCTAGGTTATTCTATAAGAAAAAATGATGCTGAAAAGGAAAAGAAAAAAATTAGGAAGGAAGTAACTACCCAGCCTTGCACTTAGGACGAGAGCGAGAGCTGTAAGGTAAATGCTTCGAAGCTGATTAGCAACTCTCGGAAGCACTCACCGCCGCGCCGCACCGAATATACGGCATACACAGAGATGAATGTGTCATGGATAAGGCTAATGAACGACACAAAAATCCATTAAAGTTCTTGAAAGGAGATTCTTGAGAAAAGAAATTCCATTTTTTTCGTTGTTCCTGTTGTTCATTATTGTGGTACGCGTCAAGCCCTCAGAATCCATGTTATTCATGTCCCATCACTCAAAGATTGAGAGCTTTTTTTGGAAAACGGCACCAACCAAACCAACCGGAAGGGTAAATTGATCCAAAATCCTCTTGTTTGAGGACATCGCCGAGGAGACGCGCGGGAGAGAGGCATTCTCTTGACAAACACTTCCTAGCTAATTATAGCAGCCGCTGAGAGTAATCAGGAGGAGCTAATTCAATGTCGTCCTTGCTCAGGTGTCCGTCTCGGAGATTTGAATAAAGTTTTTGTTACCTACCTTCAAAACCCATCACCGGCTGATGAATGGAATCTTCAAAGAAGCTAACTAGACTCAAGGGTATTTTATTTCATGCCGCCGATGCGATGTCGTCGTCGTCGTCGTCGTCACTAACTTGAAAAGAAACTACAAGATGACTGAAAAGATAACAATCGAATCCGTATAGCGAGGATCAGAAGTTTGAATAGAGACTTAAAAGACTTAACGAGAGCGAGAGATATCTTTTGCCGCAAATTGATTTTGGAAGCGCTGTCAGACGCGATCACGGCAAGAGATCTATAATTTGCATCTTTTGCCCATTTAGGTGTGTACATAATATGCCGCCGCCGTCGAATGGCTCTGGGGGTAACCATCACCGGGAGGGATAGACCTATATTTTGTTTAAGGACTTTGAAGTACAACTAATCTCCGACAATGAACTTTTATCGAATGTGATGCTGATGCTCCTCTATATACAATGTACGAGAATAGGTCGATGTACATATATAGGAGAGATAAAATCAGATCATGATTCTGATGATGCCAACCGCACAGCACAATTTACAGGCGGGTGTAACGGTGAGGAGTAATTTGATACCCTTGCGCGCAAGAGGGAAGGATATTTTTGTTTTCGTTCTTCTCTAGCAATCATAGAGAACAAAAGTGATGAATGAATTGGTAACCGGAACTGGTGGTTCGTATAAGCGATACGCCCGCGGTTAAATACATTTTGATGTGATGAAAATCTAGCAGTAGTTGTATCTAGATAAAAAGTAGGCCCAAATGAATAAATCCATAAAATACACAAAATACAGGGAATTTTTCCTATTGGAAGGTATAAGGTACCGACTCAAGTCGTTCGTTTGAAAAAAAGGAAGGAACGAACAAAAAATCGAGTATTTTAATTGAAGCGAGTATCAAATTTTGATAAAATGTAATTCGGGCTACAGCGAAATTTTTCCAAGAGACAAATTCCCAAAAATTAAAATCTTTAAACCCAAAATTAATCAAATTGTATAGGTATAAGCCCCTGAAGTGAAAACTTATATGTTAATTTGAATTCGAGACATTCTGGTCACACCTGATCAAAAGGACCGCCAAACAAAATGTTATTTTCCTCGAGAGCATCCTCGGTTAGGTATCTCAGTTAGGTTAGGTTAGGTTTAGGTGGCTGCTGGCCGGAAAAGCCAACATCACACTTAGACCAATATTTGGTCCGTTGTGATACCACAGGATTCCAAAGATCACCCTTACTCGTTAAACCATTTGAAGCTAGCAATGAAGCGTTTGAGACAGTGAATGTTGGAATTTCTTAGATCAGGTATCTCAGTATAATTTTATTCACTTGATTAACTGTCAAATGCTTTGCTTCTAAGTCTAAACAAATGTTTAAAGGCACCTACGAGTATATGAAACGTTTAGCAGAAGTTGCGGAAGGATATTCTTCTCAAAAACTTAAGCGAAATATACCTATATACGACTCCAGTTCATGCAAAGATTCGCCAGATTTCAGAACCTTTATATAGGTATATGTATATCTAACCTCTGGAACTTTGAATGGACTCGAAAAATCACATAACCTCAAAGTGGCATTTGTTGCGTGAAGGGGCTTAATTAATCCTCTATAAGAGATGGAGCGTTTTGAGCGTTCTTAGACATATTTTTGTTAAATTTTTCTGCTTCATAAGGAGAACTTAACATTTTAAGTTATGAAGTTTTCACTTTTGGAGCTTTCCAAAGTGAGTTATTGGATACGTTCCCTTCTGTCAAGTTTTCCAAATTTTTTCAACTTCATACAGTTCTGGGAGAGATTTTGGACCAGAGGAAAAATGGTTTACCTTAAATTTTGAACATTTTTGTCATAGACCAAAACTCTCTCCATCTTTAGTAAGTGTCCAAAACATATACCTAGAAGCCAACAAAGTTAACAAAATCGTAACTCGCGAAAATGGTGCTTAAACCCATTAGGGACCGTCAAAGTGAAATTTGGTTTTCATCAAAAAATAAACGATAAATTTCTGGATGAAATTTCCTGAATTTGTTCGAACTAGCGTGCAAAAAGATTTAAGAAGTTTTAGTTAGTAAAATCCGCCTACTACCACACCCACTTTTCTTATAACTTGAAATTGAAATTATGTGTGAAAGTACTGTTGAAATAACTTACAAAGTAGATAACATACAGAAAATGATTGA
Organism: Philhelius festivus; assembly: GCA_963931855.1. Lineage (NCBI taxonomy): Eukaryota > Metazoa > Arthropoda > Insecta > Diptera > Syrphidae > Philhelius > Philhelius festivus. The sequence continues at coordinate 10,891,458 of OZ007557.1, read as the reverse complement.
CTTTCAAAAAAGGGTTACGTGAAACCTAACCCTTATTCATCAAGTTTTATATTAAGGGCGCGTAGATGTTGAAATGGAATAAGACAAGCTATGTGGGAGGCTGTGATGTATTAACAAAATTATTTTTTTTTATTTTAAAGGCTCATGCGTACCTATTGCATATGTATATGAAATATGACATCGTTCAAATGACTGCCTCGTCTTCTTAAGGTGGAACGGATCCGAGTATTCCAAATTTCTATAACTCTTCCGCATAGATCCGGCTGAATTTGAGCGATGATGATGGTGTGTTATGTTGGCCGTAAGGGCATCGGTCGACTGTGGCTTATTGGCATAGACCTGCAACTTCAGGAAGCCCCACGAGAAAAGTCTAGGGATGTCAAATCGCATGATTTTGGTGGCCAATTAATGTCACCTCTGCAAGAGATAACCTTATCCTCAAATCATTCATGAAAAATGCCGATTGTGGAGACCGCTGTATAAAACGAAGCTGGAACCACATGTCATCTAGATCTATGTGGTTCAATTTGCACCATTCAAAATTGGTTATCAATGTTCTGTATCTAGTGCTCGCCATTGGTGCTGATCACCTCACACACGTCGTTTTCGAAAAAAAATAAACCTCGAATCGCTTGTCTAAAAACATAAAATTGACTTATTTTACTTGTATAAAGAAGGTTCGTTAAACATCCCCCCTACACAACAAAAAAAAAATTTTATTTTTATTAAAATTGTCGGTTCTTCGTTTTCATGAAATGTTCATTTTAGAAAATATGTAGGTATGTATTTACTTGTAATTGCACGTGGTTTAATAAAAAGAAGCATTAGTAAATAATTGAGACTTGATTTATCCGGATTTCGATTTCCATATATGGACCAAAACTTAGGAAGGTTAGGTGGTAAGTACTTGGAATTTTATTTATTATAGGTAAATAAAATATTATTGTAAAAAATTAAAACCAAACAATGCAAAGCTTGATTGCAGAAATATTCAATTTATAATATTTTCAAATAGGTAGGTAGGTATGTTTCCCATTCAATTCGGAAAAAAATGAGTAGACAAAAATTGTACACGAACATTGATAAATCTTTAGGTTAAAAACTTCATACTGAGTAAGAAGAAAGTTAAATAGATAATAACCATTTTAAACCTTTAACTTGACCGAGACTTAATATATTACAAAATGTCTTCCGTTCACCCCCTAGGTCGGTTTTTAACAAAAAGAAGTAAAGTACTTACCTTGTAAAACGAGCAAGAAATGTTGTAGTTTTTTGTTCCTTTGCTTATTTCTTTGCTTGGATTTTGTACATCAGGGTTTATTCTCTGTTGTTTCTTCTCGGTTTTTAACTCCCCGTCCCCTTTCATGCAACGCTCTTTTTTTCTTCTGAAAGCAGAAAAAAGAGTGATCTCAATTCCTTTGTTTATGTAAAAACAAAATTACACACACCAGAACTTTCTAACTACGTCTTCCCCATGCAGATGGAGCAATAAATAATGAGAAATGAGAGAAAGTAAGGAAATGAAAGAACAACAAGAGTGCTTACCATTTATCGAAGCTTTTCCATCCTGACTCATTAAGAAAAAAAACCTGTCCTTGCCGTTATTTAAAGGAGGAGTTTTTGCAATTTGCAAAACACTAAGTAGGTATCTATGCAAAGAGTTATCCCTACTGCTTACGCATGCTCGCCTGGTGATGTAGTTTTTAATTACGTAATTTTGCTTGTCAATTTTTGTTTTGTGCACATTGTTCGTCGTCGTCGTCCTCTTACCAAGCAGGCGAGCATGCGAATGTAGCAGAGATCTTAGGAATTTGCTGAATTTCCCCTTTCTAACCCAATACGGCTTTCTTCACACAATGAAGAAAGTAAGACATCCCACTGAAGCAAAAAAAACCTATTTGTAAATACTTACTGTCAACACACACTCAGTTTGCGTGCGCAATCACTGTCACTGTATTGCGCATGCGGTCAGACTGAAGAAGGTAATGAAACGAAAACGAAAGAACGATCGTATTGCTTACGCATGCTTGCCTGGTGCTGAAGTTTTTAGCTACCAGGCGAGCATGCATGCGAAAGTAGAGAGTTCTTATCTGTTTTCTTTAAGTTTTGAGTTTCGCAAACTTCCCCATTCAAAGTCAGTCCAATACGGATGAGTTCTCACACTGTGGAAAGTGAGGATCCGCCCTTAAGCAACGGTATATTTTCATCTTAGCAAAGAAAATAATGAGACGGAAGAACAACAACACTAACAATATGCAAACACTTAATCCTTACTGCTTCTGCATGCTCGCCTGGTGATTCACTTTTAAATTACGTCATTCTGCTTGAAATTTATTTGAATTTTAACTGAAATTTCGAGGGTTCCCTTGTCTACCACTAGATGCCCCTAGTTACACCATTTTGAGACTTAAAATTTTAATTTTTCTTATTTTTATTACTTTGGTCAGGATCGTCTTAAACCAAGAAACGAAATCCAGCTACCAGGCGAGCATGCGAATGTACAAGAGTTTTAACTCAGCCCAATGCTGGTTAATTCTCGTACTGATGAACGTATGACTCCCCTCTTTCCCCCAAATCATAAGGCATCATAAAGAAAGAACAATAAACACTCACATTTCTAAAGTTCCCTCCATTGTCCATTGTCACTGAAAAATGAAACACTAGCACCAATGCCACTAAGTTTGTTTGCGCAATCATTGGATTTTGCGCATGCTAGGATGAGTGAGGAAGGTAAGAAAAAGAAAGAACGATATAAGTATGGAGTTGTTAAAGGAGAATAGCCAAAGATATAGGTATAGCCAAAACTTGACTAGCATTTAATCCCTATTGCTTAAGCATGCTCGCCTGGTGAAATAGTTTTTATTTACGTAATTTTGCCCCCTCCTTGTTGTCAATTTTTTTGTTTTAATGTTTGTCGTGGTCGTCTTATCAAGAAATGAAACCTGATTACCAGGCGATCATGCCAATGTAGAAGAGATCTTAGGAGGTTGCTTAATTGTTGAAAATCGCAAATTTCCCCTTTCTAACCCAATACGGCTTTCTTCACACAATGAAGAAAGTAAGACATCCCACTGAAGCAAAAAAAAACCTATTTAGATTTACTGTCAACACACGCAATCACTGTATTGCGCATGTGCATACCGTCGTGAATAAAGAAAGTAATGAAACGAAAAAACGATCAAAAATTCGTATTGGTTACGCATGCTTGCTTGCCTGGTGGTGAAGTTTTTAGTTACCAGGCGAGCATGCGAGATAGAGAGGTTCTTATCTGTTTTCTTTAATTTTTCAATTTCGCATACTTCCCAATTCTAAATCGGCCCAATGCGGATTAGTTATCACACTGTGGAAAGTAAGGATCCGCCCTCAAGCAACGGTATATTTTAAGCAATAGCAAAGAAAATAATGAGACAAAAGAACAACAATAACAACACTAACAAATTTCAAACACTTAATCCCTACTGCTTCTGCATGCTCGCCTGGTGATTCACTTTTAAATTACGTCATTCTGCTTGAAATTTATTTGAATTTTAACTGAAATTTCGAGGGTTCCCTTGTCTACCACTAGATGCCCCTAGTTACACCATTTTGAGACTTAAAATTTTAATTTTTCTTATTTTTATTACTTTGGTCAGGATCGTCTTAAACCAAGAAACGAAATCCAGCTACCAGGCTAGCATGCGAATGTAGAAGAGTTTTAAACTCAGCCCAATGCTGGTCAATTCTCGTACTGAAGAGCTTATGACTCCCCCTTGAACCCGCAAGCAACATAAAGAAAGAACAATAAACACTCACATTTCTAAAGTTTCTTCATGATCACTGAAAAATAAAACACTAACACCAATGTCACTCAGTTTGCATGCGCAATCATTGTATTTTGCGCATGCAAGCATGAGTGGGGAAGGTAAGGAAAGGAAAAAAACGAAATTGGGTAGGTATGTAGTTAAAAAGGTGGAGCTTAATAGCCAAAAATATAACAACATTTGGAGCCTACTGCTTCCGCATGCTCGCCTGGTGAGCCACTTTTAAATTACGTCATTTTGCTTGAGATTTGGTTCAATCCAGATTCTCTTCCCTCCTCACAATTTTGAGAGTTTTATAGTTTTCTTAAAATTGTTAATTTTCTTAAAATGAGAAATAAATTTCATAAAGTTTAAGGGAAGGTATCTATAATAACGAGTTATTTAATTTATTTTATTTATAATATTTTATTGGCACTACAAATTTTGCAAACTCTTGCTTGACATAGTAGAAAACTCATTTCCAAAGCTGTATAGTTTAAATGCTCGACGAAATAGATTTTTTATTGATTTTCGGGTTGCTCCTTCAATATCCTTAATTTGTTTTAGATGAAAAGTAGATAGGTAGGTACTATCAACTCTTGGGGCAAATGTCAAGCACCTTTTTTGGGGTATTTTATTGTTACGGCATTCCTTAAGCTTGTCTTACTTTCAGACCTGTTTGAATTTTTCCTCAATAATCAACACATTTTTTTCAGTTTATAAACTTTAAACCTAATTTAAATGTCTCCATCTAGGGGCGAATTTTTTTTTAAACTTTTCTCGGTTCTATTCTGATTTTATTTTTAACACTTTTCAAATAAGCGATTCGCGGCTTTGAATCAACTTTGATCGGCTGTCTAGCCTGCAAAAAATAGTATGCATCATAAAGCATTGCGTTTAGAGTTAAAGTGTATCAATTTGAATACTTTCGATTGTTTTAAAAATGAAGTTGCTTACAAATATGGTTTTAATGTTTTCAAGAAATTGAAGGTAATTATATAAGATTTGTTTAAGCATAAAATACAAAGCCTTCTCTTCCTCTGTCCATATGAATCGAATGAAGAAAAAATACTAAGCCTATTTGCTTCACGAAATGTTTGTTAAGATTAAAAAATGCAATGATTAAAATGCAAAAACTTAGCGAGGTCAATTCGGTTTTTCGAAGCGAATTCTATCGTTTAAGTCGTGGATACGATTTTTTGAAAATTTTGTTTACATATAAACAGCATCTTTGGTCGGTGGAATCAAATATCAAATCAAATTCTTATTGTTTTTGGGAGTATTTAAATTCCAAAAGAAAATCTATGAGTATTCCTACTTATATGACCTATACATATATATAATAATGGCTTAGGTACCAGCCATCTAAATGAGGTATGTAACTTATTTGCATCATTTTTTCGGTCTAACTTTATACAAAATTCAGTTTACTCTGAAATTAATTATGACATACCTGCTATAACTGCCATCATGGGTAATATATCTCTTTCAGGAGAAGAAGAAGTTTTATCTGCGCTCGGTAATTTGGACAATAGTCTGGGTCTTGCCCCGATAATATTCCCGAAATTTTCATACAACATTGAAAGTCGAACTTATATAAGCTGCTCCAAACAATTTTCAATCTTTCTCTCAGAAATTGTGTTTTTCTTGATACTTAGAAAAGTTCATATATGTATTACTCCAATTTTTAAGCAATCAATTGAGAACTATAAAGCATTTGCAAAACGTCAATTTATTCCCAAAAATTTTGAATCCTTGAGTGACGCTGTTAAACAGCCAACTTGTCAGTGGAAAATCCACAGCAACAAACCTCACATTATTTAATAACTATTGTATCAATGCGATTGAGAAAAGAAGCCAAGTAGACGTAACGTCTGACTTCTGAAAGGCTTTCGATATAGAGTGAACCATAAACTACTATTGTTTAAGCTTAAATATTTAGTTTTTGAGGCTCAAATGATAAATTGGATTGAGAGCTATCTAGAAAATAGAGAAGAAACAGTGACAATTGGTCAAATGAAATCGGAACTAATATTTAATTACTCGGGCGTTCCCCAAAGTAGTCATCAGGACCCTCTCTTATTTTTACTTTTTACCAATGATTTACCGATACCTACATCGTCATGATTTTAAGATATATCGTGCAGTCAATTCGCTTCCTAATTGTATTGAACTTCAAAAAGACTTAAACTGCTTATCCAAATGGCGTTTGTTTAATGACCTTGACTTAAATATCAAAATTGTCAATGTCATAACATTGACAGATTTTAATGTCCGATTTCTTTTGACTACTGTATTTCCGAGAACGTTCTTCAAAAAGTCTTTAGTCATAAGGATTTGGGAGTTTTATTTGATTCCAAACTGGATTTCAGAATTTATATTGTGCTCACATCGAATCAAAGGTATTTGGGTGTTCAGCTAAGGGCTATTTTTTCACTCAATTTGAGGCAAAATCTCGAGTTGACCAACTTGAGAGTTGGCTTCAACTCGAGAGCTGAAACGCAAGTTGAAATTTTTTTTTTCACTAATTGTTTTCTCAACTCCCGCGTTGAAAATCTAAAGTTGTTCAACTTGTGATTTGAAAAATATCCCTGGGATATTTGTTAAAATAAAATACAAACTGTCATTTTCAAAATAAATTAAATTTGAATTTATTCGGTCAATAAAATTCGGTTTTTGTGTGATTATTGTAATGATCTACCGATCTACCGTGGGTGAAAATAAGTTGTTAAAAATCGGGAACGTTTTGTAACTGTATGGAATTGTTGATGATATTTCTGGATAAATTGTATTTGAATAGCCTGAGTCCCCAAGTGAGTAAATTCATCTATTTCAAGTCTACTTTTCAATCGTGATAAGTTAAAAATGTTTTGGTCATGTGCTGAGCTCAATGTAATAAACATATTAATGCACTTGCTAAAACTTAACGTTTTAAATTCCGAAGGCACATTTAGAGAAAACCATCCCTTGCGATTTCTTAAGGTTTCTGCATCACTTTCGCCTGGTGATTGTATTCGGACATGTGTACAATCAATTGCACTAATTGTCCTACGAAACTTGGCTTTAGTGAAAAGCCTCGTGATGCTTCAAGCTTTCCCTCATGCGTTTCCGGCATTCGAATTAACCGTGGTGCTAGATTGAAAATTGCTTTCGACACTCGTTTCAGAACGTGATGCCCACTGGAAATGCTTACTCTACTGACTAAAAGTCAATTGCATTGATTCGAGCGCATAAAATCGTAGTGCTTCCAATAACTTTGTGATTGTCCACAATTCACAAGATATATTTAAAAGGGAACTTAAGTTTTAAGGTCACAGGTAGTTTAAGACCGTCTCTTGTCGGAAGGAAGTGAATCCTTAATCAAGTCTAGCAACATCATTGCTGTCTGACATGAGCGACAACATCTTGTATTGTCTTCTTTCAAAGAACAGTGACTCAGTTACATTATCTTCACTTTTACTGCTTGACGAAGTTTATGGACACTTTTCCCAAAAATAATTGCTGCGGAATGTTTCTTTGATTTTTGTCGTGAAAATTGAAGCAAACAAACTTTCGAAACAAAATGCATGTACATATTTTATTTAAAAAAAAAAACAATGTTTCATGTCAATTCTCTAGAGAAAATCTAAAGTTGATCAACTCTAGAGTTGAAAATCGAGAGTTGAAAACGTCAACTTTGAGTGAAAAAAAAGTCACGAGTTGAAAATAAAAATCCTCAAGTTATGTTCAACTCCGAGTGAAAAAAACCGGCCTAAGTCTATTTTATTCCAAGTATCTGAGATCCGATGTGAAGATTATTTGTTACCAAGCATTAGTTCATCAAATTCTGACTTATGCGAGTCCAGTATGGTGGATCATTAACCTATTATATATGGAAAAAACTTGGAGTTTTCGAGCGCGATTGTCTAAGACCTTGTATGCAGATTTATTGAAGTGAACATTCTGACTTTCGGCATTACGTTTCTAATAAAAAATTATTGGATGCCTCCGGATTGTCTAGAAGTATTCGTAACAATGTCATACCTCGGGAGGAATCACTGCGCACAATCGGCGAGTGTGGTGGAAAACGAACTTATTTCCGGTTTATTCTACCCGAATACTGGGCATTTCAGAAATGCCTTAGAGCAACGGTCAGCAACAGACGGACCGCGGTCCACTTGCGGACCTCGGAAGGTCGAACCTTGGGCCGCTAATTTTTTAAGATATATGTACCTCCAAAACTATTCATTTATTTCGATGATGAACATCTGTCTCTTTTCGTAAGATTTTTTGACATTGAAAGTGTTCAGGGAAGAACTGCTTGCAATATTGCCGTTGAAAAGTAAAACTCGTGGAGAAGATTTATTCAATGCTTTTGATGAATTCATAACAAAATCCAATAATGGACAGCTTGGTCAGGTTAATTAATTTTATGAGATCTCGACTTCTGATCTTCAGCACCGATAGTTTAAGGAGTTTCTTTCTGAATGTGATTCCGCGTATTCTGATCTACTACAACACAACAATGTTCGTTGGCTAAGTAAAGATCAAGTTAATTAACTTTTTTGGCTAATAAAGGAATAAGTAATAACGTTCTTGCAAAACTTGGATACGAAGGAAGCAAGGAACCAATTAGAGTTCATAACAAACGATAGAAATGTGCTAGCTGTGGCTTTTCTCAAAGATATTTTGAAATATTTGAATGAGCTTAACATCGAGTTATAGGGAAATGGAAAATTAATGTTATATCATACAAAGCGTGTCTGCCTTTCGTCACAAGCTGAAAAAGACCTTGCATTGTTTTTAATGTTTTTATTCGATCTTAGGAACGAATTTGCTGCAAGATTCCAAAACTTTGCAGAGATGCTTACGCTGTCTCAATTCCTTAAATTGCCTTATGAAGTTGACGCAGCGGCAGATTGGACTAGCGTATGGCTGCGAAATAATGAAGTTTTTCAAAGCCTTTGCTGCAAATCGAAATATTTGAGTTGCAAGAAGATATTTCCCTGCAAATGTTTAAAACTGCATCCACTGAAGAATTTTGGGGTAAACATGTTTCAGAAAAGTATGAAAATTGCAAAAAAAAAAACTAGCTATCAACCTAGTTTCTATGTTTGGCTCGAAATATATATGCGAATCATGTTTCTCAAAAATGAACTTCTTCAAAAACAAATATCGTTAGAGACTATCGGACACACACCTGGACGATACTCTTTGCATTTGCTGTTCCACGAGTGAACTAAACTATTAAAAACTGGTTAAAGACCGTCGTTGTAATTTTTCACATTAATTTTATCTATTGTGTTTTGTAAAATTACTTAAATGAAGTCATCTAAAAATAAGTAAGTATTATTAGTTTTTTTTCTGGACCTCGACAAAATTTTGCTACTAATCCTGGACCCTTCAAAAACTTACTTGCCGACCCATGCCTTAGAGACTGGATACATTCCCCCAGAGGCATTCTTGCTTCTAGATGAACATGGCTATCTATCTGACTCAATGAATGTACTACTAATATATTTTGCTGCAAGGAGAGCAACAGATAAGAGAATATTCTATTGAGCCTTTTGAGTAGGAGGATGGGAATATGTACTTATCTAAGCATATACTTGAAAGAGATAAAAATAAGAATAATCGGTTAAATCGAGAAAAACACTGACGGCTAGACTGGGTTGAAGCTGAGACTTAGGTTAAGTAAAAGTAGGCCCTGCCATGTGATCTATGATCTGACGATAGGTTAGGTGGTAGGAGTAGACTTATGTCTACTTCTCTCTGCTAGTCTGTGGCGGACCAGCGGTCACATGACAGGGCCAGGTCCTAGATTAAGTTAGTTTGTAAGTTTTAGTTTTTAGTCAAAATACAAAAAAAAAATCTTTACGGCTATGTCTAGGAAAGTAGACTTAATTAATTAATAAATAAAGTCCCGACGAAAAATTCATCAAGTTGAAGTCTGCGGAAGGCCGAGTTCTTGTGCACGGCGAGGAATCGACAGTCTCGGATTCTGCTGAACACTTTCACAGACTGCAGCGATGTTCTCGGCCGATTTAGCGTTTATTTGACAAACGAATTTCGGCTGATTGAATGCCAAAACCGGTCGTCTCAAATTTTCCACCAAACGTTGAAGAATCGACTGTCAAAAGCCACACGCCTACCGTCTAACGAACATTCATTTTGATAATAAAGTTTTATCATTTGGACGTGCTGTTCAGTCGTGTAACTTGCCATGGCGATTTGGAGATCAGTAACTAAATAGAAGCCTTGGCACAATGGTTAATACGTTTGACTGTCCTGCAGAGGGTCTTTGGTTCGATTCTCTGCCGCTGCAAAACAGTTTTTCAGGAGTTTACTACCTCTTGCGAGGAATTGACAAATCCTCCAAAAATATCTCTTGTCATGAAAAGAGCTGCTCATTAGCCGTTCGGAATCGTCAGAAAATTGTAGGTCGCCTCCATTTATCCAAACCCAAAAACACACAGAAATGGTTGAGAGTTGGAAGTCACTAGACTAAGGCTCTCTGCGTGAGCCGATATGGCCTATAATTTTAAATGAAAAATAAACAACAGATTTGACAGATGTCACCAAAACAACATGGCCGCCACAAGACGCCAAAATTTACCCGCATCAGTTTAAAAATCCTTTTAGATAGAAATTTCATCCAATATTCAGATGAAGTTCAACACAAAAGTTTTCTGATTTTCAAAAGTCCCATTTTTGAATTTTCGAATTTTGGAAATAAACCATGAACATATTTAGAACCTCTTATGTAGAAAATATTATCTAGAAGTCTGAAATTCAAACTTATATGACCATATTCTAGTCTATTACATACTTATGTCGCTCAATTAAACCCTTTCTAAGCCGCCAGCAAGAGAAAGAAAAAATTTAATAAATCTTAGGCTGACCATAATCCCAGCCCTGTTCTGATTCTCAGAGTATTTCAAGCCTCTAACGTGCCTTAAACAATAAATCACCTACGCCATTCCAATTCCAATAAAAAAAAAAAATAGAAAGACATAACTTCCTACTTTCTTTGCCGAAATGCTCTCCCAAGACCTTATGTGGCGGTCTGGTGGTTTCGAAATGTAAATTTGATCGTTGGTCGTCAGAATCACATTATAAATTATCCAATATTATAGCTTGTTGGCCACCACCATCGTCAACCACCATAATCATCAGCGGTGGGCCACTCCATCTGTATCTTGAGGCTGCTAGTTGTTTTTGATTTTTTTATTTTTTTTTTCAATTAAACCAAATAAATGAATTTTTTTTTTCGAGTTGAAATTCTTCGTAGCGCCCATCATGCCAATGAGCATTGACGTCGAGATCACTTAGAAGCTGTGCGCTGTGTCTTGTTTTACAAGCGCTTTACGAACGATATTGTTCACAAGTATAAGCACACACAAACGTCTAAATCTAATTGGAGACCACCATCACGCTACTGCCTGCTCGGCCGTATGCTGTTGGGATTGAGAAAGATTATGTGAAACCCCAAAAGACTGTGGAAAGTGGTTCGGTCGCTGATGGTGGGCTGGTGGCGCGGCGGTGCGGTCATACACGTCCGTTGATCTCTATCTCTGTCTTTCACTCGCTTATCACAGTAGGTATAAAGAGTTCTTGAAGTCCGTCGTTGGTTCGTTTCGAGGACTGCAATAACGACGCCGACCGACAACAACGTCGCGGTCGCGTCGCCAGCGAAACCTAATATCGTGGGTGAGCTCGCTGTCTCTCTCGTTGGCTGCTTAAAAACGTCAATCACTCAATTAAAGCCAATTATTATGATGGAACGTGATTTCCCAGGCCGAAAAGCAGCGCGAGCAAAAAAACTATCCTCCAGAGAGGGATAATATTGCAGCCGAACCCCTCGCCTTGTCCGAGTGACCATTACACCATAATCTGTGCATATGACGAGCGAGGGAGCTAAGAGCAAAATGTGCAATTAGAAATTAAAAAAAAAAAAAACAGAAAAAATTGAAAAATTTCGAAAATTGAGCCGCAAACGAGATCACTTGGTGCTGGAGTGATGGTGGGTTGCATTTGCATTGTCTTCCTTGTTGGTGATGTGAAAACCCCGTCGTCATCGTCGTCGTCGGTGGGTCGGTATGGTTTGGTCATTCCCTATGCAATTTGATTGCACATCATTACCATCATCATGAACGTCATTGTCGTTCGGCTTTCTCTAAGGAAGACCCTCCTCCCATCAAGCCTGGCTCTACTACTCGTATATTGTCTCCTTTCGTGTGACATAGCTTCTCGTCCGGCCCATCGCGTTCGTTAGCAGTCAAACATAGTCATTTGCATGCACTCTTTCCGTGTCCGTCCGTGTGTCTCTGTTGCAATCATTTACGCTTTTTCCACGCAACAGCCACATACAACATAGATACCTTCAACAAGAAACAATGGCCGGAGTGGCAGCGATCGAAGCATCTCTTGCGATGCGTGCAAAAGACATCGATGCTCAGTTGACTTGAAAGTGATCATTAATTTAATGACATAGTTGGGTGATCTATCATAGACAGCCGGAGCCGCATAGTCCCACAGTAAGGTAAGGGAAGCATTGCTTCAAAAAGGCAAAAAGGGGCGTTGAATAAGGGAAATCATGCAACGCTACGTATACGCGTAGACTAACAAAAAAGAGTTTCACCACTTTCAACTACGACGGTTTGGTTAGAAGTCACCTTTTGCAACAAGTCGTACCTGTTTTAAATAATTCTATTTGGATCTTGTCTAAAGTACCCAAATTGGTAATTTGACTTTTTTTTAAAGCTTTAACAAATAAGTGGCCAAAGGGCAAAGAAGGAAGGACATTAACAAGGAACCACTTAGCTATCGAAACCAGCCACAACAAATCTGATCTATTTTGACGAATCTGTGGAAATCAACTTAAACTGTTAGAGTTTTCAGACCTTTAAGAACAATAACTTAGGGGAGCAATAGCCGGAACTGGAAAGTACGGGAGATTAAGGAACAATTGGGTTCAAGGGATACTTTATATTAGGTATTTATCACCTATGTTTGCCCCACAAACTGCAGATTATAAACAAAAGTTTTGATAAGCTTATGTACCTATTTGAGTACAAGGTAACTCTCCAAAGACAAGGCCTTATTGGGGTCGTATCCGGGTATGGTAATCATGGAAATAAATCCAGGCAGTATCAAATCGTTCTCTTCCTTGGAATTGATTCAAAGACAAAAGATAGAAATCAAGTGAGGAATGACATTCATACTTGTGTGAGATATCGGTTTAGGTTCCGGGTTCGGTCCCGCTGTTCACGGAAAAAGTATTTCAATTGAAATGACGAAGCTATACATGTAAGGGATTCTGATCCCATACACAAATTCATTCAAGGGATTCTGATACCCATTGACATAATGGTTAGTTAGTTAGTTGGACTGAGTTCGACGGACAAGCTGGCCAGTCAAGGATCAGCCCTTCGTAACTTACTTGAGCAAAGATTCAACATTCCGTTTGGAGTTATGAAGGGCAAAATTCTTTCAATTTTTCTTGGCAAAGTTTAACTAAGTGCATTATATCTAGAAAGATTTTGCCCAGCTATAATGAATCCCGAAAACTTGATCTGATATGCAGACCTAGGCAAGACATTGCCAGGATCGTGGCTTCACCTGTAGCGGACACTGGTCAATAGGAGAGCATGCAGTGAAGCTAGGTATTCATCACAACACTCACTATCATAGCTGTGGATACCAGCGGGAGAAGGAAACAGCCCTTCACTTCCTCTGAAAATGCCCAGCTCTGGCCAAATTTAGAGCACAATCATTAGGAAGGGCATTTTGTTGCGACATTGACGAACTATCGCAAACGAAGGCCAAAAACTTGATCTCTTTTCTCAAAGCGACGAAATGGCTCTAGGACGGAATTCTGTTATTTCTGTGACGTGCCCTTCGTTTGATTCCTTAGATCCCAACGTAGCGGAATGAGGTCTTTGACAGAAGCTTACGCTGCGGGAGCTGGATAATCACCCAATGGGATTGGCTACTTTTTCATTACCAGTCAACAAGCTGCCTAGCTTGGCACAGTGTAGATGGTGTCGGATGAGAGTGGTGGCCCGGCTGAGTGAGGGATGCAATTTTCGGATGATTGTGCAAATCACACACACAATAAGCGACATCAAAACCTACTAGATCCATACTTTTTAACTTAATCCAATCTGGATGACTCCGTGAGAATGTCCACAATTTCCCATATCAATTCCATTCACAGTTTCATGGCGCACTTTAGCGCTAATTGGGCCACATTGGTAGACTGCTGGTGGTCGCCATTTCAACCTACCTGAGAATTGTATGTAAGTCACTCAGATTCTCTATAAGCCGCTGGTGTCCCTTATTTTTTTTTAAGTGGTCTTCGTGAAATATTTATAACTACAAGCTTCAAGCTTATGGTGGTACTTGGTAGCGATTTCTTCAGGAACTTTAACTGGGCACTATTCCTCCTCGATAGTAACGTGGACTCCAGTACAGTGATTAAAGACTGAATTCATTTCACAAAGAAAAACTTTATCCAGAATAACGAAAAATCTAAGAATTCTTGGTTTGATTCGAGCTGTTAAGAGGGTCAAAGAAGCTTCCAAAGTTATAAAGCAGTTCCTTTTTAAAACTTTTAATAAGCCGACCGATCAGTGAAAACACGCATATAGGGGCGTGAAGATCAACAGAGGCCGCCCTATTCGAACTAATAGATCAGATACAAAAAGCCTTAGATATAAAGTAAACAGAATTAGCTCAGTTCTTAGACATAGAGGAACCCTTCGACAACACATCCCACGAGGCTGTATGCAACGCTCTTGTTTAGGAAATGCGTACCCATCTCCATGAGCAGATGGAAATGTTAGGCACTAGAAATGCAGAGACGCAAGCAGGACAAAATGTAAAAAATTAATCACAATAAGAGGCTGTCCTCAGGGTGGTGTATTATCACCCTTGTTGTGGAGTCTTGTAGTGGATGAATTGATAGAAAATCTTACCTCCCAAGGTATATTGGTTTTGCCGATAATATCGCTATCAATGCAGTTGGTAAGACGGAAGAAACAATTACAAGGAAACGGTGTCTATTTGTAGGACTATCAAAAACACAATAGATCCCTAATAGAAATTCATTCATTCATAGCAATTAAATAGATCTTTCTATTGATGTATGTATATCTCGATCAGTTGGGGCAAGGTTGAAAAAATGATGAATTTTATAGACAAGTGATTAGTCTATGATTCTTTCAAAAATTGAGTAAGATCGCTTTGGATACCAATACCTATTTCGAGAACCAAACCTCACAGAAGCTTCTGGTTTTTAACTGTGGAAACGTCTTTCAAAGTTAACTACTAAAATCTTGTTTACCACCCGAAACCAAAGCATCAGGGGACTTAAAACACCTTCCTGTGGCATACCACGTCTTAGCCTTAAGCTTGCTGTCACCCATTTCTGCATTAACAATTCTAGTTTAAGGCATGCAGTCAATCCAGTTTTACAGCATCGGGTGGATGCTGACAGAGTCTAAGGCTTGTCGTATCGTCCCTTCTATGTCCAGGAATGCTCCTAAGGCAAATTCTTTAAAGTGGATTGATTTCTCAATCGTGCTTATGGCTTGAGGCGCATGTAAATGTTATAGGCAACCAAGAAAATATGCCCCAAAAATCATGAAAATAGGTCTTTAAATTGGTAAAAGAGGTTCACTTTCGGACCACCATTAAAACCAAGCTTAAAATGAAATAAGAGAAGTAACTTGATTGATTTATTAATTGCTATCTTGCTAGCTCTCGTTTAATAGTAAAGTTCGACAAAATAAATTTACTTTTGAAATATCTAAATATTTAATTCTGTTTCCAAATGATAAGGTCAAAACACATTTTGTCCGAACATTCTTTAATCATTTTGTCAAAAAGTATTCAATAATAAAATGATAAATAATACAAATGGTAACATATTCCATACAGATCACTTGACCTGGCATATTTAATTATTTGTGAAATGTCTAACTTTCACCCCTAGATCTGTTCTTAGCAAAAATATTAGCATTCAGCTCAGAACATAGGAAAGGATTAAAAGTTTTTTTTTCTCGGTTTTCGACTCCTCCGCCTAGTAACGGTACTTTTCTTAAAATCTTAAGAGCAGTGTGACCAATCACAATTTAGGTTCTCGACGAAGAGTTCGATGCGAAATATTATCGGTACAATTTATTGCGAAAGAAGATAGGAGAAGTTGGTTTGAGTATGCGGGGAAGTGAGGGACGGGTACAGAGCATAGAGAGAGCATTTGCTGCAGCCTGCAGGGTAGGATTAGAAGTTTTTTTTCTCGACTTTTGACTCCTCCGCCTAGTAACGTTAATTTTCTTAAAATCTAAAAAGTAGTGTGACCAATCAGAAGTTTTGTTTTCGTGGAGAATTCGATGCAAAAATTGTTGGGGGTATGCCTACTTCAGCAACATGATCGCCTGATACCTCGCTGAGAATTTTCAATGTTTCTCGGTACAATTTGATGCCAAAGGAGGTGGGAGAAGTAGGTTTGAATGTGCGGGGAGGTGAAAGACGGGCACAGAGTATAGAGAAAGCATTTCCTGCAGGGTAGAGGATCAGAATTTTTTTTTTCTTCTCGATTTTTGGCTCCTCCACCTAATAACGTTAATTTTGTTAAAATCTAAAGAGTAGTGTGACCAATCACAATTTAGGCTTTCGTCAAAGAATTCAATGCAAAATATTGTGAGGGTATACCTACTTCAGTAGTATGATCGCCTGATGCCTCGCTGAGAATTTTCAATGTTTCTCGGTACAATTTATTGCGAAAGAAGGTGGGCGAAGTAGGTTTGAGTGTCCGGGGGAGCGAAAGACGGGCACAGAGTATTGAGAAAGCATTTGCTGCAGGGGAAAGGATTAGAAGTTTTTTTTTCTTCTCGATTTTTGGCTCCTCCGCCTAGTAACGTTGCTTTCAGTTCGTTTGTTCTGGGTAGGGTCCTTATTTATTAAAGATATTGAAAAATGTTTCAACTGAAAAGATGAGAATAATGAAGATTTTTCAAAGTTACTAGAATTTCTTACTTGACTTTAAGTTTTTCAAGTCCTAGATCTAATTGTAGGCAATATTATGGCCAATGCCAAAAAAAAAATAATAATTTCCAAACTGACTTTAAACTAACAGCGATTTATATGTACATACATACATATTATGTCATTTTCATAGATCTGTTTACTTATTATGTGTGTTGCTGTTAAACTGATTGAAGGACAGAGGGATAATTAAATTCTTTGTAAGTTTAACAAGTGTTTAACAAAGGACTTGGTAATCCAATTGTCTGCCTCAAAAACTGAAATCATAAATTTTGTACCCAATTTTATGAGAAACAGTGGAATAGATACATATGAATTTGAAATTTCGTAAATTGTGATATTTCGAAGATCATTGCGTAAAATTATATTTACAAATTTCGTTAAGTGAGAACATAATTATGATCATATCGATACCTTCCCGCAAGAATGTATTAAGCGACATTTTTAAATTTGTTTCGTCCAATAAATACACAAAAAAATATGTAACTAAATGGACGTTTTTTTCGTTTCCTGAACAATTTTAAAAATGTCGCTTAATACATTCTTGCGGGAAGGTATCGACATGATCTCTATGACTTGATGGCTTTTACCTACACACCGTAAGTTCCTCTTTCCATTTTTTTTTTAAATTAAATACCTAAATAATCATGGGTTTACACAATCATTGATGTGATATCCTCCATCCGTCAATGCAATTCTATCAATTTTTCGGTTGAACTCAATTTCAAACTGTGTTCCAGGCGATCGCCTATAAAGCAAATTACTCACTTTTTACCACTGCATGCAACACATTCAGTTTAAATTTTGACACGGAAAACGTTCACAGTTAAAACGACTGTACCTATTGTGTTCGAGCCTGACGAATATGTGTCCGTTTGTGATGTAAATGAACCTAATTGCGTGCCTTCAATATTGAGAGCGGCGGCAACAGTCGGTAGATAGTAGGCCCTCTGTTAGTCAAGCGAGAAATTTCCGTGTGTAATGTGTCACCGCATCTTATTTCAATAACGAAACTAATAACAGGATGAATAGGTTCACAAAGTGAAATGAAAAATAAAATGCAAAAAATAGAAGAGGTTCTTCTTGGAATACATGCTATTGCATGACCACACCGTAGGTAAAGGTACTATCATTCAAATGTCGCAACCTTTCACAACTCCACTAGACCAAAAATTGCCTCAAAGATAATTACTTGTATAGCAAAAGGTTTCACCACCACAATATGCATGGTTTGGTCTTCTTTGTAGGTACACAAAAAAATCGTCAAACAAAAAACCTCTAAAATCTGTGATCAGGTTTATATTTTTGAAAGTCGAACTTTAGACTATGAAATTTTGCAATTTGAATATAAATGTGTATGTTAGAGTTATACCTACCAAGACATAGGTTAGGTTAGGTTAGTTTAGAAGCATCAGTGATGGCGATGACACGCAAGCCCCATCACAACACTATAAGATCTCAAATAGATTCATTATTTAGCTGAGGTAGTTTAAGTAGAGTGAAGTGGAAAATTAGATAAGGCCGAATATTTCCGAGCCGTCCTGAATTCTGAATAAATTTTAGGATGTTCTTTAGTGCCTTTAACGTGATGTCGACGTTAGTCGGCCATTTCATCGAAAAAGTATAGTTTTATAGGTTTCTTATTCTAGTCTGGCCTAAAAAAGTTATATTACTTAACTAATCATTTCATTTTGCTAATTTGGGTTCCCATTTGGATGATATTCCCTTCAGGATTCCAAACAAGAGAGTTGCGGACTCAAGCTTAGCTTGAGTAAAGTAAACCTTAAAAAGGTCCATTCCTAGATTAACGAAAACCTGGTAAAATTCTCTAAGTATACACCTAGACAATGGATTTGGACATGGAAGGTGGAATTATATTTTTGATATACGAATATGAAACAAGTGAATTTTTTTGGGATGCTTTTTTTATTTTTTTTTTTGTTTAAAAATTTGGACAGATTAGATTTCTGAAAATATCGAAATCCTTTACTGAGATGCGAAATGCGCTTTAAGTTTTTTGAAATGACACGTACTTTCATCCACATATTGCAGGACTTCAGAAATCCAGGTCCATTTTAAATTTTTCGAGTGAATATAAATGCTTCAACCAAGAAAAGTTTTTTTTTTTATAATTACTGGGCGCTAAAGGGATTCTGACTACCTACTTGAAATGTTTGAGCACTGAGTGAGCGTTAAAGAAAGGCGATACCGATGCACATTGGTTTGGAATGTCTTAATATAGGTATCGTAACTGGTGGGAAGGGGTGAAAAATGTCTTGCATAGTCGAAAGAAACCTATGATCTTACCAGCGTTTTTGGCGACGTCGAGTATGTCACTATTCCACACAAGGGGTCCTGTGAAGTACATACCGAGAACTGAAAGCTGTTTGTGTTTCATCAATTCAAGTGCCGTTCATGGATAGTGGCATTAAGGGTTGGTTCCACATTAACGAAAGAACAGCATTGAAGCATTCTAGATCCACAGGACAAATAGGTATGTGCATCAGGAAACTAATATGAGAAACTGAGAGTACTGTCGTCAGCAAAACACTTTAAGGGAATTAAATTTTCAGAAAAAAGATCATTGCTGAATATGAGAAAGAGAGTTGGAGACAAAACGGACCCTTGTGGCACACCAGCATTTATTTTATGAACATTATAGACTTCGACTAGTCTAATGCAACTTATATAGAGCGGTTCTATTCCAATGAAGAAGAGAACTCTGTCAAATGCCTTTGCAATATCAACTGCAATAATCTTACTTTCTTCAAAACTATCTAAAGATTTATGCTACTGTTCGGTGAGATATGTCATCCGATTGCCAGTGGATCTAATGCTCTTGCCAGTCATAGAGAAGCTTTCGTTCTTCAAGATAACTCATGTGCTACTAATTTATCAGCGATTTTATGACCTTGGAAAGAAGGGACGTAAGTGCAATTGGACGATAGGTAAAGGGGGAAAAGATTCACCATTTTTATTGTGAGAAATACCTTTATATGGAATTATCGTAAATTTGTTTTAGGCGAAAACGTATTCAAATTCACTTCAAATTTAGCTTGTTTTTCTTAGGTCTTTTAAAGCAGCGACAAAGCGATGTCAAACGGATTTGGCTCACACCAATTTCGTTAAGGCTTTCAGTAGAGTTAATCATGTGGTATCATAATGGACCAACTAATGGTCTAAGGGTGTTGACAGCCATGCAAACCTAACCTAACCTAGTATTAATCTAATGTTAAATTTAAAAAAATTTGTTGATTGGTAAGAAACAAGCTACACATGTCAGGTCACTCGCTTGTTCATTTTTTTATGAATTTTAACAGAAAGATAATTTTAAAAAAAGTGAAAATCTTTCAAAAAGTAGCATATATACCTAATTCGGCACCTTTTATAGGTAGATACCCAAGTGCCTTTTTCGATTGCGATTTTCAGAAAACAAAAACTTTTACTAGATTGGAAGATACATACATTTTTCAGACGCATTTTGTTCCCATCACCTAGGCATATATTTTTTAGAATTCGTTTTTCCCCACCTACCTAAAATTTAAAACAATCACTTTCTTCCATACCTATGCATGACCAGAACAATGACATACCAAAAAACTAATTATCTAAGACCACACAATTCATTCCTTATTATTCCATCATTGGCTTCATTTCACTGCTCAACACACATCACTGTCAACATTTGATTTTACAACCAGTTTTGATTTGACATTTCCTCATAATCACAGAACAAAAATATGATTTATCCAAAATAGCATTTTGAGAATCGCCCGCCACACAAATAGGTACCCTTCCATTCAACCATTCATTCATTCGAGAACGAACGAACCATTGCTCAAAATCATTTTCTCAAAATGACTGACATTTCAACAAAAAAGCAGAAGAGTATTCCCATTCCCATACCTATAAACCTACCTACCTTCCTACATACATTCACCGAATTGTTGGGGGAGGAGGGATATCGTGTCCAAGCATATAATTCATTTAAATTTCCAAACCAATCACATATGGGGGCCACTGTATCACCCAAAAGAAAGAAACACCTCGCGGACCTGTCAAAGCAAAAGAGCAAAACGTCAACGCCGAACAAAATTATATTCACAGATTGTTTTTTGCTGCGATGGTGGGGAGTTAAAGAGAACCAAAAATATCCCCATCCCCACAAAACTGCCATCCTGACTCCTCCTTGAAATACGATCACACTTTGCAGTCGTCCATCACGAAAATTTCATTTTCTTTTATTATTCCCTTTTGCTGGGTTTTTCTTAAAGTTTTATTTCATTCTCCCTCTTTCGATGCAAACACACACAAACGCATTCATATAAACTACAGTAACATGGTGGGTTTCGTTTTTTGGCATTTATTTCCGATTTTCGGACTAAGAATCGCCGACTCCGAAAATAATTTCAAAGGGGTACGATGTGTTGTGGTGAGTTTAAGGTGGATTTGCGTTATAGTTTTTTTTCTTTCGAAGGAGAAATCGAATGAAAAAAAAACAGGAGGCGGTACCTAGACAATCTTGTGCAGATTTTTTTCCCCAAATGTGTTAAAATTGGTGTTAATTAACGCTTTAAGAATAGCTTATAGCTTACCTGTGTCCAAGTAGGTAGGTATGTGTACATGGAGAGATGATAATAATAAGAAAATGTTGCTCACTTTTTCAGAGTAAGATGGCTAAAAGGGGATTTATATTCATTTTTGTGGTGAGATTTTAAAGTATGTCTACCTAGCTATTACTTTTGTTTAGGAAGAATTGACTTCAAATACGAATTGAACTCAAAATAAAGTACAGCGACAGTTGTAGCTTGTTTTCGTGTAGAAGGAATTACTTAGGTACGAAGGTATAGGTTGAGTCTCCTTTATTTTTGGATTCTGTGTTCTAACAAAAATTACCTCTGATAAAAATTGAGATGCAATGGTTATTGAATCTGTAAAAGAATATAATGAAAATTCGAGCCTGAGGGTGATCTCGACAGTTTCAGACAAGAGATTATTTATGAAAATCGAGATGAAGAAGAGTCGCAGACAAAATGGAGTCTTGGGGAATACTTACTAGTATGTAGGTAGGTATTTATTTTTTGAATATCAAGCTAAAAATCCTCAAGAGAAATTCGAATTGAGTGGTCAGGAAGGCAATTTCTAGTCCCCCGAAGGAGAGATTTATCGAATGCACTCATTTTCGGTAAAAATACGTTCCCACCAAACCAAAATCTGAGATTTCAGCTAAAAAGTATTGAGATTCCAAATTAATGTAAAGATTTTGTTGAAATCTGGAGTTTTTATTGAGATTTTAAATATATAAAGTTTTCAGCCGAAATCTCGTAATATTTCGTTTTGATGGGAGCATAGCATAAGCGAGCTTTGCGCCAAAATCAATCGAGTCCTTTGTTTCTCCAAAATGATATGAAAGGATTGATTCAATACTTTTCGGTGAAATATGCCATCATATCGCCAGAAGACCACTGCGAAAAACTTACTTCTGGTCTTTAAAGGGCTGTCGTTCTTCAAGATATTTATTAACCTGTTCATTCATCGGTGTTGCAACGTCCTTGGAAAGAAGGGGCATTAGTGCAATTGGTCGATAATTAGGTAAAAGTAGAAAATGCCCTTATCTCCTCGAAAAGAGTTAGAACAGATGGAAGAGTTACAGTAGTGATGGAAAAACATTTTTTCAGAATTAAAAAAAAAATGCAATATGAACCAGAGGATTTGAATATTTCAAGATTTTTAAGGACTGTTGTGAAGGGAGATTTGTGTAAACCTGCCGACAGAAGTATCATTGTGAATGAGTTTAAATAGAAAAGGAATAGGTCCCTGTTAAAGTTAATTTGATATTTACACAAGAAGATAAATCTCTATATGTGTCAGCATTATCCCTCTAACTTTAAGACAGCAGTTAGATTGTGCTTTTTTTATTTAAGTCAATAATAACATTGATCATACGGTAGGTACTAATAAAAACTTAAAGAAATCTTAGCATCTAACTATCGGAAATAGACAAGTCTTATACCTATCCAAAAGGTCAAACAATGTTCACTAAGTAATTTGCCAAATTTTGTATTTTTTGTTAATGTTTAAGTGTAATTTGATTATTCTTCTATTTAAAAAAAAAAGTTTGAAAATTATTTTGAAAAAAAAAAATCGTTTTAGAGGCAGAAAACGCCGGCCCGCACCTTCCTCCAGAGATTCAATGGATTTAATGGAGTCCTCTTCCACTCTGCAAATTATATAAATAATTACATAAATTTTAGGGCATTTAGGTACCCAAAGTACGTAAAGAGAGTGGGCAAGTGCGTTTGAGTGCTTAGATTAAAAAAATAAGTTGAATTGAGAAACAGAAAAATAGAAGTATTTTTTTCACTAAAATTCCTTTTTTAAATGCTTTGTTAATAGAAACTCAACTAAACATTACTTTTCGTTGCTTTTTAAATTCAAACTTAATAATATTTATGAATAGATATTATTTATGTTGAAAATAAAGAAAATCCAATCAAAAAGTATAGAAGGGAACAGTTGAAATTCAATGAGTACCCTATGGTTCTCGGAAACACATCTTTTTTGAGCTAATGTTGCCAATTTGATGATTCTTGCATCATTCATGCCTATTCAAGGATATGAAAAAAAGAGTAAAATAAAAGTGTTCTTTTTTTCTAAATCATTTCAAATAAAATTTGTGGGTGTTTAAGTTAATATAAAGGCCCAACTTTACTTCTTTTATTTTAGCCGCACTGCACGAATGTGGAATGGTTTAACCAGCCCATTATTGCCGTCCCATTGCTATATTCAAACATTCGAAACCAAATTGTGTTGATATCTCCTTTTAAATCATCTCCAAATTTTCTAAACGCTCGAGCTGTGCTCAGAAATTTAAAGTGCACACGCGAAAGTACAACAAAAAATTACAAAAGCTAACGGCACGAAAAATACTAGGATCAATTACAAAATGTAGTTGTCAATTTATATGATTTAAAAACCTAACTTATTTTTAAAAAAATCAATGATGCGCATTTTTATCGATTTTGTAGTTTAATATCAAATATACTCCTAAATTATTTATTATCTATGAATTATTTATCAAACAATATTTACAAAACTTTTGTAGAAAAAAAAAACAAGAAAAATAGTCTAAAATAACATAAAAACTACCAAATAATGGACTTCCATTTTTCTAAAAATCACATTCATTATTTTGTGTATGTATCTACTTTGTACCAGGGTTGCCAAAGCTTAAGTCACTTTTTAGCTTAAGCTCGGCTTTAATTCACAAGCTAGTGGGTGACTTATGAATTAAAAAAAATTTAAGTCATGAGCAAGTAAGTGACTTAAGAATTAAAAAAAAATTCATTCAAAAGTTACCTAGTGACTTATGAATAAGAAAAAATTTAATTCATAAGCTAATGGATTAAAAAATTATTATTTCGAAAATTTATAAGCTAGCATGATAATTTTATGACACACAAACGCTTGAAATCTACCTTCGTTAATAATTAAATAATTATGTAGTCAAAACAAGCTTAAATATTTACAATTTACCAACTTGCTCATGACTTAAATTTTTTTTAATTCATAAGTCACTTATAGGTAGTGAATTAATTTTTTTTTTTAATTCATAAGTCACTTAGTAATTTATGAATTAATTTTTTTTAAATCACAAATCATTTATGGCTAATGATTTTTTTAATTCAAAAATTCGCAACCCTGCTTTGTACAAATACAAGATGGGCCATCTAGTGGTTTCTTTTTAAATCAAAGGTTATTTTGACACTGACAAACTTATTTCCAAAGTGAGTGCTGTGTAGCCCAAACAGTGCGTTTTTTGAAAAGAAGTTTTGGCGAAAATGAAGCACCCGTTGAAGAACAAAGTTGTATTCCATAATTAATGGGAATCTATGCTCCTACTAATAAATCCATAATATATGGACAAAATTTAATTTTCATTTTATTGCATTTTTAAAAAGAAACTTGTATTTGGTCTACACAAATAAACTAAGTTTGTAACTACTGTATCTGCAAGAAGTATTCATTAATTTATTTGGATTTATGGTCAAACCGGAAGAGCCAAAAGAAGATTACTTATAATCCGGAGTGTGAGACTCGAAAAGGCGAGTAGAATTAAAAGAGAAATTAGATTATACATACAGCATTTACATATTTTATTTGCAAGTAATCAATATGTACACATATGGATGTATGTTATGTATTGATTGCGGAGAACTCACCCACTTAAATCAAAACTTTCCTCGTTGTGATAAATAGCCTCCATTAGTTTTCTTAAAAAAAAACAAATCGTTCGAGATCTTAATCAAACTTAACATAGGTACTTCGGCGGTAACTGTAAAGTCCAAGAAATTTTATTTTCGTCATATCGAAAAATTGTTGCAGAACACTTTTATGTTTTGAAGCTATAGCTACCAAAGAATGAATTTGTATTATTTTTCAAATTTTATCGTTAACAGCTAGGTATTACGATTTTGACTAAACGCTTGATATCTTAAGCCCTTGCATATAAAAGGTATGGTCTTAGGAGTTTTGGCGAAGAATTTGCCTTTATCCTTCGAGGTTGCAAGACATTTTTCACCCCTTCTGATTTGGCTATGATCTATAGGGCCTATATATATTACATTCCTCTTAAGCTCGAGTACAATTCTAATATTTAGGCAGGTGCTTCGATAGCCCTCTTGAGTCTCTGATAAATTCTTCTTTAAATTCTCTCTTTAGCCTCACTTTGCCCGACTCAATATTTCAGACATTTTAAACCAATACTAGTCGACCCAGCTCTCGAAATTCGAGTGCCAATTTATTTATTATTTATTATTTACTATTTATATTATTGGCAGTGTTTTCAAGCAAATTTGTTAAATTAAATTTTATTTTATGTCTATCATACTTGTAATAAATAATCAGAAATTCGCTAATAATTTAAAAACTTACAAGTGAATGGAAAAATAATTATAAGTCTTATAGTTTTATGAAATAGGCCTTAGAATCCTGGATCCAGGATTTTTAAAATTTATCATTAGCGAGGAATTCGGGTTCACGACTTATCCTGCTAGGAAACCGAACTGAATTCCACGAAATTTTTTTAAGTGCACTTAATTGGAATAAGTTTAGGATTTATGTATATTGCAAAGTTCATGAGGCAAACGTTTATATGAACCAACTTCTAACAGAACGTATTTCTAATTAGAAATATAATGCAGGACTTGCTCTTATTTTGCTAAGCACTGAATATGTAAAATTTGACTTTTAAATAAAAAATTGTTGTTCAACTTTAGAATACAACATTAGAAGGTAAAGCTGTTTGAAAATTTATAAAAAAACGATTGATTTTTAAGAATTTATCAAGAAAACCATAAACCAAAGCATAAAGGACGGCCTATTCGATATCTTGCAAGATTATGTGCAAAGGTGACTTGCACTTAGCATTTCCAAACAAAGGTATACACCTAGCTTTCAGGATATATGTACATACTTACTGCATTTTATGAGCGACAATGAGTCAGGAACTTCAAAATCAGAGGAAATGAATCTGTTTAAGGGATGAACTTTGATAAAGGAATAGATTCTTTTGCGGAAGGCAAAGCTCCTTGTTGTTGTAGTCAATAAAGGAATTTTATCAATCATTTCATAAACTTAGACTACAATATCGGTTCAATACTTTTGAGTGATAAATTTGAAAGTTCAAACAGGGAAAGCACGACAGGAGAAATTATAGCAATATTGCAGATTTCTGAGTGGGTTAATTTTGGTCTATACCTAATCGTTGCTTTCTTTTGTTTGTTTAATTGTTTAAGTCGCACACGTAAGGTGAACATCGTAATCAAAGAGGTTTAATTCTCCTGTTTTTTTAAGCCTTTTATCTTAGATTCTAAAAAAGGTAGGGGCGCATTTGTCAAGTTTTTTTCTGGTTCAGTAAAAATGGTAGTTCCGGGACAGCCTTTGTTTAAAGTAGGTATGTCCATCTAAAGGTTTAGATTTTGGCAGCCTGCGGGGGCCATGTTGATGGTTTTGTGACTTCTGTCAATTCTATTGTTTATTATTCAAGTTACTGATGCCAATTCAACATGGCTATTAAAAAGATTGAACAGAACGTCCAAACGATTAAACTTTGCTGGAAAAGCTTTGTGCAAGTCACCTTTGCACATAATCTTGCAAGATATGGAATAGGCCGTAGCCCTGAGTGGCTGCATCAACAGTTCTTTATGCTTTGAGTGTTCGTTAGTGCAAACATTGCGTTCGTTGCGTGCATTTTACGGTTAGACCTGGTGGCCCTTCACAGTCGACTTGGTACTCAAATGGTGCCGAATTGACCAGTTCGGTCAATTTCGGCCAAAATTCGTTCGTCAAAAGAACGGCTGAGAATACCGCCGTGGTTATTCGTGAAAGTATACAGCAAGACCCGATGCAGTCAATTGCTCGCTCTGAACAAGAACTCGGCCTTTCGCAGACTTCAACTTGGCGAATTTTGAATCGGGACATGGGCTCATTCAAGATCTAATTGACCCAAGGGTTCATGACCATAGACAAACCCGTGTATCCGCTGACTGGGTCTCGGAGCGATTAGAAGCACCCCCCCCCCCCCCCCGATTTTAGCAGAAAAATTTATCTTTAGCGACAAGGCGTATTTTTGGATGAATGGCTGTGTTAACAATCAAAATTGCAATCTATGGGAAGACACCAACCTAAACCAGGTAACTATGTATCCTCAAAAAGTTACCGTTTGGTGTGGATTTTGAGCCAGTCCGTACTTTTTCGAAAATCACGTTGGTGAGGCGGTCATCTTCAATGGCGGGCGCTACAGAACGATTATGACCAATTTCTGCCTCAAATTTAAGCATATGACCTAAACGACATTCGGTTACACCAGGCCACGATTCTGCATGAAAGGTTTGAGCGTAAGGTTATCTCTCACAAAGGTTACTTGAATTGGCCACAAAGGTCATGCGATTTGACCCCGCTAGACTTTTTCTTCTGAGGTTTCCTGAAGTCACATGTCTATGCGAATAAACCAGAATCGTTTTAATCGTTTTTAAAAATTAGACTCTGAAGCTGGTATCTGATGTTTATAGATTTCTTGAGAATTAAACTTCTTGAAGTTAAAGGATTTACTAAGTTTAATGCATACCACAGTTAACATCGATTTTGTAATAGTGGCAACGGGGAAGAAACAGAAACAAATTGAAAGACAAATTTGAAACGATCTCAACTAATTGACTAGTAAACGAAAAGTTATTCATTTGATCACCAAAAAGACTTCTGCTAACTTGAAATTTATAAAGCCTTAAAAAGTTGTAGTGCCGTGTTTTGTTTAAAAATACCAAGTCACGGAAAAGCTGGAGTTCTTCGATCGATTCTTACTAAGTACCTACATCTTGTGGGGAAATGACAAATTCTCCAAGAGTAGCAATTTCTTGTCCTGCAAAGTCCTTCCCATCTTAGTTCTTTTTTGACTCGGTACGCCTCGTTAGTTCTTGCTTACAACACACAGCTAAAAATAGTTGAAAGTTTTAGGTCACTAGGAACTAGGCCCCTTGGGTCTCAACGAGCTGTTGCAGCTCAAATTTTACTTGTATTTTGCTTCGAAAGATTTTGAGAACGTTTTTTTTCGAGAGAGTGCCAGCATAAGTTAAGAGTGGTTTAGTAAGTCTAATCAGACTTTTTTTTTTTAATTTAAAATGTTTGAGCACCAGTGCGAGTATTTTAAGAAAGTGAGAGGGGATTTAAAAGGAGATACCGATGTATACATTGGTTTTGAATTTCTAAATAGGTATCATAATGGGAGGGAAATATTGAGTCGGACAAAGCCTTTCCACATTCGTGTAGTGCGCCTAAAGAAGGAATCTCAGAATTTAGCAGCACGCCCGAATTTGGAATCAGGGATAAACTGATGGACACTCCCCGAAGCGCAAATACTACCGTTAAATTGTTTTAGGAGAGGAGTTCAACTGGCTATTTCACTAGAACATTGCTTATTAAAATATTGAAAGACGAGAAACATGGCAGGCGTGCTCGAGAGATTCAAATGTTTCTACTTCTATCAGCTTTTTTGGATTCTACCTATCTAAACTTTGAACTTTAATATACAAGCCTGATATTTACTTCTCTTACTTCCTGTTTAGATTATGCCACTATGCCAGTATGACATGGCAATGGATTTATGGGTTAATACGAAACGGTCAAAGGAAAAGAGCTTCTTAAGGATTTTATTTACAAAATTTATCGTCCTTGAACCCGACGGCGTAGTGAAACATCATTTTAATTTTGTTATCGATAGTTTGTATGTATGTAGATGTGGAAATACCTTTGGGTCCAACGATTGCCCCTATAGATACGTGGATCCACCACTGGTTACTACGAATAGGACACTTTTTAAAAAATCAATTGTATTGAATGGTCTAAGGATAGGTAAATAGACATTCTCAAGTATCTAGAGGTAGGTATCTACCTACCTACTTATCAATTCCCGTTGTTGTTTGCCCACTGAATTCAAGTTTAGATACCTACCTATTAAATAATTTTGAATCGTCACATATGTATGTAGGTAGGTAGGGTTGTACACGAGATCCCATCAAGAGCTACATAGGTATAACTATGCTCCTAAATTTATAATGAACATGAACCAACCAACCACATATCTATCTTTTGCCAAGGTTCACCTAATCTTTGCAGGACCTCAAAAATAATCTAATTTTTTATGACAAATTTAATCTATCAAGCTCTTGGCATTGCAACACAACCCATGCAGATAACCCAAAACAACTTCTTCCATGCACATTGCACATACACACACTCACATACCTTAGGGACTCAACCACCATTTGCATTTCTTATACCTACCTACCTAACCTAACCTAACCTAACCTACCTATTTACCTGCTGCTCAGCCATTTCCGTTCTTTTCACCAACAAGCATCTTCTTCCGTCAAAATTGAGTGAGATCCCATCACATTTCTAAACATAATGACTCTGCTAAAACTTCCCAAAGTGTAGATTACCATTTATTGGATTATGGACATTATTCCGCATTTAACCACACCTCATCGGTGATAAATATAATCAAAATCAACCCTCAATCTGACACCCGTCGCCGTCGAACAAGTCTATCGACTTAACTCACCACAAGCCGTTTACTGCGCATTCCCACCTTGAAATTTGTTTCGGTGTTACGCAAAAAAAAAAAAAAAGAAAATCGGCAGAGGGGCAAACCCCGAGGTGAGGAATTGTCGTATGAAAATCTCACCAACGAGTAACGATTGCAGCATACTCACCACACATGTGTACAGACTATGGAATATGAAAATGGAAGAATTTTGTGGCGGGCATGGATGGAATGGAATTGCTGTACGTAGCTACATATACATAGGCACACCACGTAAGGCCGCCGCTGCTGATGAGTTGCTCCAGCTACAGCTACAGCTCCAACTAACGCGCGAGTGAGAATTTAACTTGTGGGCGCCGCCGTACGTTGCGATTACGAGACGCGAACGTGCCACTGTCCCTCTGCACTCACTTTACGTGTCCGTATATTTTTGGCGAGATACTTTTATCGCTATCGCAGTCGCAGCTCGCAGGGCGAGTTAAATCTCAAATAGAAATACCTAGAGCGTACTGGTGGTGTTGGTTGCTGGTTTGCCGCGTCATCGTCATTCTCTTCCTCCGCCACCACACGATCTGCCAACAACTACAGACCTACCTACCACCATCCACGTCGTTTTCATTTTGTGGTGTCAGTGGTGCTGTTGCGACGAGGACGAGTCCAGATTTTCCACTGAACTGACAGATCATTATCCACGTCGGCTCACAGACTCAGACCGAACCGAGTGAGAGTGCTGGTGATGGTGATGGTGCTGGTGCTCTGGAGTGTTGGGGATTTCATCTTTTATTTCGCTGTTTTTTGTTTGTCTTGTAGTTGTTGTTGTTGCTCTTTAGCTCTTTAGCTGTTTAGCTGTTTTGAATGAAGCAGCGCATCTCATCGTGTCGGTCGTCGGAGTCGCCTGCCTTCATTATCAACAAACGCGCCAGTGTTTTACATAAGCGAATTTGGTTTCATGCGACAAAGTTTGTTTCCATTGACGGGTTATGTGTGCGATTTTTCTTTTTTTATTTATAATTCGCTCCTTCTAACTGTGG
Source organism: Philhelius festivus (assembly GCA_963931855.1). Classification (NCBI taxonomy): domain Eukaryota; kingdom Metazoa; phylum Arthropoda; class Insecta; order Diptera; family Syrphidae; genus Philhelius; species Philhelius festivus. The sequence goes on along the minus strand of OZ007557.1, from coordinate 10,860,517 downwards.
TGCGTGTTTTTGGCGACGGCCTTTATATTCACATTCCCGTTTCCGTCAACCGTAAGATCCAGTTTAAGGATATTTAGGTACTAGATTACTGAAAATACAAATTTTATTAACATAACGGTCGCGTTTTGGAATCTCTCCAAATGCCTATTGTGCTTGTGAATTAAGTGAACAAATTTTTTTTTTCAAGTAGAAAGTGTGCATTTGTGCGAACCAAAATGTGGAATATCTTTCCGAGTGAGAACTCAATGTGTATTCGTGTATATCTATGGAATATAGATTGTTCCATTCACTTGCCTAGATAGGTATACAGGGTGATTGGCATAAGGTGTGACAAAAAGCTAGGGCGTGTAGGTTGGACTTAGACAAGAAAAAAATCGTATGGGAGGGGGGGGTCTATTTCCCCCCGTTTAGGCGGGAGGGGCAATTTAAGAAAAAAATCACTTAAAACAGAAAAAAAAATATTAAAAAATAACGGTGATACCTACAGAGTAATGCTATAGCATTTTGAAAAGCCAGAAATACATTCTTTAATTTTGTTTTTAAATAAAGTTGTTCGAGTGAATAGTTTTTGAAAAATTAATTTTCAAAATCAAAATTTTGAAAAAAAAAATGAAAAAATTTTTTTTAAACAATTTTTTTTCAAAATTTTACGTAATTAAGTATTATTTTTGTATTCAATATTCAATGCTCTTTTTAATTTTTGATCAAACACAAAAAACCGGATGTCAAAATGTTTTGTAGTTTTTGAGAAAATCAAAAATAACAAAAACTACTTTTGTTCTAAGAAAAGCCTTTTATTTTAGTTTTTACGTTTTTGGATTCTTATGTAGGTGAATTTACGATTGAAAGGATTAACTTTCTTTTTACTATTCTTTTAATTATCGTCTTATAAGCATACAATAATGTGACAAAGTACTGGATTAACCATATTTCACACATTTTTTCATTGAGAACACCTGCGTGAGAGCATTGATGGTTTAAAATTGACCTGCCACTTTTTTATTATGATGGGGTCGGCTTGGCGTAGGTGGATTTACGAAAAAAAGGCTTAACTTTTTTTGTAAAATTTTTTTATTATCAGTCTTATAAGCATACAATAAAGTGACAAAGTACTGGATTAACACATTTTTCATTGAGAACACCTGCGTGAGAGCATTGGATTAATATTAACCTGCGAATGTTTTTTAAATAATTTTTTGTAATAAGCTTTAGTTAAAAAATAGTTAAAAATTTAAATAAACAGTAATTATGTATTTTATCTAAATATGCATGTATTTCTTATTTTAATTGATTTCAAGATTCAGGAACATTCTTGTTCTTATTTCGCAATTGCACTTTTCTGTCACTAGTTAGGGCGTGTAACGTTGCATTATTTAAACAACATTCGCAGGTCAATATTAATCCAATGCTCTCACGCAGGTGTTCTCAATGAAAAAATGTGTGAAATATGGTTAATCCAGTACTTTGTCACATTATTGTATGTTTATAAGACGATAATTAAAAAAAATAGTAAAAAGAAAGTTAATCCTTTCAATCGTAAATTCACGTAAGAATCCAAAGACGTATAAAAACTAAAATAAAAGGCTTTTCTTAGAACAAAAGTAGTTTTTCTTATTTTTGATTTTCGCAAAAACTACAAAACATTTTGACATCCGGTTTTTTGTGTTTGATCAAAAATTAATGAGAGCATTGAATATTGAATACAAAAATAATACTTAATTACGTAAAATTTTGAAAAAAAATTGTTTAAAAAAAATTTTTTCATTTTTTTTTTCAAAATTTTGATTTTGAAAATTAATTTTTCAAAAACTATTCACTCGAACAACTTTATTTAAAAACAAAATTAAAGAATGTATTTCTGGCTTTTCAAAATGCTATAGCATTACTCTGTAGGTATCACCGTTATTTTTTAATAATTTTTTGTCTGTTTTAAGTGATTTTTTTCTTAAATTGCCCCTCCCGCCTAAACGGGGGGAAATAGACCCCCCCCTCCCATACGATTTTTTTCTTGTCTAAGACCAACCTACACGCCCTAGCTTTTTGTCACACCTTATGCCAATCACCCTGTATAACTTGATAAATACCTACCTACACCTACTCGCATATATAAACAAAAGTGTGAAAAAGGTAAATTCGCCGGAATTTTAAGCTTTTACCGACAAAATACTCACATCATTGGGATTTATTGGCGTTTAATTGGAGTTTCGTTGTTGGAATTAGTATCTTTGGTGCTGATGTAGGTATAAAAGTCGTTTTAATGGTGTAGATCTGACAGATGGATAAATAAATCAATGATACTTATGTCTACCTACCTACCTAATTTTACTTGAAGTTCATGTCTAGCCAGTTTGTGGTGTTATTAGAGCAAATATCTATGTATAAAGTATCTATTTTATTTATAGATAGATACCTACCTATTTTAATGAAGTGGAAATTTCATTTCGGGGATATAATTTATTATAAAAATTGAAGTCCATTTTCTGCGTCGTTAATAAATGAAATGTAAGTAGATATACAATTGTGCATTGAAAACAGGGCTTATAAGTTATAACAGTTCGATGAAAAAGTCCCGGGACTAACCCACAGCATACCTACTCTAATAGTAAAAAGGTTACCTGTATCTGGAATTCTCAGTTAAATCCAATCTTTAAAAGATATGTGCCAAAATTGTCTGAACTTTTGCTGTCGACATATTGAAAACCTTATTTTATCATTGCCGCTCTGAGGCAGCTTTTTGAGACTCAGGGTATTGTTGATAAATGAATAAGGCTGAAACTTGGATTTTTGCCCAGAAAAGGTTGAATTTTGCGTGGATAAAATTAAGCTTAACGCTAGCTATGCAAACGATATTTTAAAAATAGCTAACACTAGTTTCATGTAGCTTTAGCTTATTTTTCCAGCTTAAGCTTCAACTTGTGTGATTTAAAATAGCTTACACTAGAATATTATAGCAAAAGCTATAGAAATATCAAGGTTCTAACAACCCTGTCTAGAATATTGTTTGACTAGTTCTTCTTTTTGGAATTCTCTTAACCTAGTTGTAGTGTTACCATGACTGAGTAGGTATAAGCGGTAAACATTTTAATTGACAGTTGAGCCATACCTATCTATATATACTTGAAAGTGGAGGAAGTGGGTTTTGAATTTTGTATTTTCTTATTTTTGTATTTGCAAGGTCCTTGAAAACAATTAATTTTAATAGCTAGGGGCTAGACTGAAGGACTGCAGTATGTTGAAAAGCAAATGAAATGAGAAAAAGGACAGCGTAACTATACTTTTTAGGGTTTTTCATTCACTGGAAGAAAAGGCGGCATCAATCATACAGATAATAGTTTTCTTAAATGCTTAGATTTCCTGAAGCAAAATATTGCCTTTTGATATATCTTAAGGATATGCATCACATTTTCCAAAATAATTTTGACGATTCAATTGGAATTTTTTGTCGATGTCACCTTTATGCGTTCAGCATCATTTGTAACTTTATGCATTCAGCGTCATTGGTGTTCATAATGCCGCGTTTGAACTCAGTAAAATATTGACCAATTGTTGTTTTCGACTAAGACAATGTTTTGTCATATTTTTCAACCTTTTGTTTAATCTCAATGCTATTGTTTGCCATCAAGAAACAATGTCTAAATCAGAACAAGGAATTCGACTTTTCCATTTCATTTTGTATTCATATGACACAAAGATTGCTATTTTAGCTGAGAATGGCATACGCTTTTTTATTATTGGCGCCATCTCTGGGTAAGACGCTGTGTACATTTGGCGTATATTTTATAAATCAGGAGATGAATATGAGCTTAAGCTAAATAACACTAACTCAGTCACACGCAGAAAAACAAGTTCTAACTGAGACCAATTTAAAAAAAAAAAACTCTAAAAACAACGTAGACTCAGTTAAAAACAACTTACTGTATGTCTGCTAAAAGTAACTTTTTTAATATAAATATTTACTGTAAAATTAAACTTATGGTTATGTTATTTTAATAAGATGAGTATTTAATTTAAAACAATTAACCAGATTTATGTAATCTCACCAAGAAATTTAAATTTGGTGGTGCAACAGCTCGGAGTGAACCAAAAATTGCTAAGTACTTGCTAGAGACAAAAATCTCTGGTAAAAGATTCTTTTATTCATCGAGGAAAGTTGCAGTCGAAATTATAAAATTTGTTAACGAAGGTGTAGAAAATTACTTTTGTGTAAGTGGAGGGATTGGATTTAGTTCAATTGAAACTTTAAATGAGCTCAACTCCAAAGGGCGCTTCGCCTAACGTTCAACAGTGAGTTCATCAATTACATGTTGTCGTATCCTTCTAAGAAGCAAATATTGATCGATGTTTACCGACTCTTAATAAATTCACAGCATTGATATATCTACATTACTGTGAATTTTATATTTTAAAGGAAATTCGAGTAATGCCCGTGGTCAGACTTTTATTCAAGGAACATGAAGAAACTTAGAAATCATTCGGTTTATAAGAGTCCGTAAACATCGACCAATAATTGCGCACAATGTGTCTTAGCGAAACTCACTTTAGAGTTGAAATCACTTGAAATTTCAATTCTTTCGATTTTTTTGAATCAAAGAGAATTTACAAAAACGTTATTATAGTCCCCCAAATATGCCAAACTGAGGCGGAACACCTTCTGAGCCTGTGGGGCTCCATAAAAAGAACATGTGTAAACCAAACGAAACCTGCATTTCTTGAGTCATTTCCACAAAAACAAATCCATTCGATATTTTCTACAATGAATAAACAATAATTGAATTATTTGTAGTACCCCTTGCCGTAATGGTTAGTGCGTTGGATTGTCATGGGGAAGGTCTCGAGTTCGATTCTCAGCCGCTGCTTCTTGCGAGGAATTGACAAATCCTATAAGAGTAGGTGTATCTCCTGTCATGGAAAGTGCTGCTTTTTAGCCGTTCGGAATCGGCAGAAAATTGTAGGTCCCCCCCGTTCCTGTAACACACACACAGGAATAGTTGAGAGTTATAAGACTAGGTCCTGGTTTACTTCGAGCTGTTGCACCACAAAATCTATTTATTTATTTATAGAATTATTTATTTGGAATACTCCGGTGACGTTGATTGAGCACAAAATGCAGAGGTATTCCGAATATTTTGAACAATCGCCGAATGACTCTCTTTGCTTTATTTTAAACAGAAATACATTGATTCGTATAAGCCAAAGCACAATCCAAAAACAGGTTGAAGCTAAACACATGTTTTCAGACGTTATATTGCCTTAATCCTAGTACGCTCCTGATGCGAAATATAAAATCTCATCACAATTTAACAAACAATTTTTTTTTGTTTTTGCTTGTGCAAAACAGTTACCGACAAGCTTAGTTCATAATTCCATCAAAATATTTTTAGAAGTCTTTTAATTCAAGGAGATTTAAATCGGAAAAAGGACATTTGAATTTATTCGTGTTTGTTTTTTATGTTTATTTTATTACAACAAGCCTTTCTGTATTTTTGTTACGTAAAGTAACAGCAAGTCAAACTCAAATATACACATTTTCACCGAGTTTTCGTGCCATTTCATTAAATATTAGATATTATCTCACACAGAAATAGAGTTATAGTATAGAGATACTGCCACCTATAGTGGAAACAAATATTATCACTTTTTCAATCACTTTTCTTATACATCTTCTTATTTCTTCTTACTCAAAATCGGTTATTCGAACTACTGATGGTGGATGGACTGGTATCGTATGTACATATGTGCGTACACACTCATTTCACGCGAATGATTCACACGAATTTGAACAAACTTGAACATATTATTGCGTCCCAAGATTCAAGAGTGATTCTTTGATTGCCTCTCCGTGAGATATCTATGAAACTATAGCATCTTTGCTATTATGTCTCCAAGCAGATAACAAAATGCTTACCAAAATACAGCGGACAAAAATATTTCAACAATTGCGACACAAAAAAAAATCAAATATTTACTAACGGGAAAACCGCATGGCATGACTAAAAACAAAAACATACGCGAATAAAACTTTTGTTATTATCTCCCCAGTAATTGTCCAAGAAATTATAATTATTTTCTAATATGGTGGTGGAGAGATCTCCAAATATTATTTTATAATTATCAATTTCGCTCGTCAAACAGATTTAGTTTTGTCATTTTACAGCTTCTGCGAAATCAACACAAAGCATTCAGAAAGACAACGAAACTTTCGTTAAAAGTTCACAAAACATGGAGATTAAAGAGTGTACAATCACTGATGCGGTGAATAGATGTATCAAAAATAATTCATTCCACATTCTCTGCGAATGTTTCGCACAGATTTATCATGAGAATTTATGTTTAATTTATCATTGCACATCTGCCACAATCCTACTTAGGCGAAAGGTAGAAATATTTTTTTTAAGGCTGCGAGAAAACGATTTCCGATAGTCACAAATATTTGCGAATATACTGCCGACTTTTTGCGTTCCAAATTTCCACCCGAAGTCAAAATTGACAGTAATCATGAAAATTTGTATGCAAAATAAGTTTAAGTTTGATAACGAAAGCAATCAGTTAAATTTTGTAGAGGAGATAGCTTGAAAAAATACGCATTTCCGTTGCTATGTTTTCGCATGGTCAGTCGAAAATGATAAGAAGGCTCAAAATATCCCCAAGTTTTAACAACTGGTTAGAAAATCATCTGAAAATGGTTTCCGAGCATTTGCGAACACATCCCAAAGAGTTGTTCAACAAATTCGCTCGACCAAGGATTGCAAGTAGGTACCTATAATATGAGGTAAAAATGACGCCAATCATTTGCGATATTTGCAAACTTTGTAAGTTTTTTATATTAGTAATTAAATTAAATTTCAGGGGCTTCCAGAGAAAATACTTTATTGTTTTTTAAACTTCTATACTCCTAAACTAATTTATATTACAAAATGCACAGATTTAAAAAAAAATTATAACGTGCAAATGGACTTTATTGATTTAGAAAAATGTATGTTTGAAACAGCAAATATGCATATATATAGATATATTTTCAAAATGGCTAAAGAACTTTTCGATAGCTTAAACTCGAAAGCCGAAAGCAGAAACGGAGAAGAAAACACTAAATAAAATGATTAGATCAAGTTTTCGACCTGATTTTGTTGTTTCTAGCTTTCTATTCAAGCGGAAGTCAAGATTTAATAACTCGTAGGTAGGCACTTAAACATATTTTTAACACTCAATAGCCTTGTGACCTTTTCGTTATTTTAAGCTCAAGCTAAACATATACCTTTTATGGATGAGAAAGAATCAAAATAACATAAAATCTACTTACAAAATCCTAAATGTTTTCTTTAATGATTTCACATACTCGGGTGCTACAATCATTAGATGAGACATAAGTCCCAATTGAAAGCAAACCATCTCGACAAGATTCACCGTCTCTTCATTGAGAAATTTCCGACGGTATTACGAATAAGGTGATGGTCTCTATTGATAAAAAGTAGATATTAATATTGTGAATTAGGCCTTGCCAGGCAAGGAGAATCTCTTTGCGTGAAAAATTTTGAGAAACTAAAAGTTTTTCTTAAATCGCGGAAAAATCACATGCGGTGTAAGATTTTTTTGCTAATAGGTTGTTCTAACCGAAATAAGTTAAACAATCATTTTGAAACCAATTTCCAAGATCAATTTAAATTTGTATTCAAAGTTGCTCCTTTCTGTCCCAAGGCAATAATAAGGCTAATAGAAAATTAGTTCAAGACAGTTTGAAATATTGTTTCCATCCATTTCCACTCAACTATTTCATTGCTGATGTTTCTATATCACTATTTATCAAAAGACCCAAATAAAGAACAAAACCATATTGACACTATGTATTTACCGCTTCTTGGTTAAAAACCTTCCGACGGTATCTCGAATAACGTGGCCCCTATAGTCCTATTGTAAGTATTCATATTGTGAATTAAGTTCGCAAGGACAGGAGGACCTTTTTGCGTGAGAAAATTTAAGCCAATCGCAAATCGCGCAAATAAATTCATAATCATTATCGTCTTTCAATTATTTGCCACAAATAAAATTTTTCCAACAAAATCTAGCTTTAAATCAAAAATTTCGCAACTATTACATTTTGTATTATAATATATTTCTTGACACCATAAACTGTCCTATAAACCTCTAATTCTAAATCTAATTCCAAGTATTTGGCTATCGATTCGAGATCTAATTTTCGACTATCTTCGATTTCTGTCAATCATCGAACTGACAAATTCGATAATTCTCCCAATATTATATTTCCAGTGAGGTTAAATCAAACCAAACGCAATTTTATTCATCAAAAATGCATCATCAACTTAAACTTTAAGTCAATACCGCTATTAAATACGATTACCGAATTATATATGAACCTTTACGACTCGTTTCGAATTCGATAATCAGTTCTTTTTATGACATTAACATGGTGCGACGCAAAGTGACAAGAGACAAAAACAAAACAAAAACTCATTATCAACTTTACGATTTTTACATATACAAATAGGTTAACATGGCGAATAGAGATCCCTTATCGCCAATTAAATCCTACAATCCACCACTTTTACAGTCAGCAGTTATCATTCATGCATATATCAACGAACGTGTCGTTTGTCGAAAGTGGTGGCAACCATCCATCCATCCACACAAAAGCATTCCCCAAACCGTTAAATACAGTGCAACTGATTTATTAATTGTTCTTTGCTCAAGTCACATGTCGCATTGCACTTAAGCGTGAAATTCATTTTACTCCATATAAATGTAGATAGATATGTATGTACATATGTATATAAAATCAAAAAAAAAAATACAAACACAAATCCTTTATATATATCGACGATATCCTTATCACACAAACCCTTATTGGTAAATTTCAATTTAAATCGAAAATTCCTTCATTACACCCCCAACAAACGGAATCAGTTTTGGTTGTTCTGTTCTGCGTTCGCCACCTCTCCATTTGATGGTGGCGCTGGCGTCAAGAGTAAGTAATTGATTCTCGTGGATTCCTCAACCTCAAGTATCTTCAAAAAAATTTCTCGGAATGGGATTAAAACACGTCCATCACCCACCATTATTTGAGTTGAGAACATGGGATGAGAAGGGGAGGGAGGAGAAACGAAAACAAAAACAATAAAAGATAAAACTGCTTTATGTGTTTGCGTATAAAAATACTGTGTGTGCGTTCGATAGATAGATAGTGGGTGATGTGTGTGAGAGGGCATTTAATAAGGACGAACACCCACTCACAGGGCTGTACTAATCAGATTATCAGATTGTGTGCAGGGCCAAGGCCAAAAGCTAACGGAAGCTAGTGTCATAAATTAACGAAAAGTAGTTTTTGCTAAATACAGATGCGAAAAGGAGCATTTCTCTATTTTTTTTTTTTTGTATATACCGACTTCAGTTCGAGGGTGCGTTCTTTGCTTACCAAAACAAAAGTGAACGACAACTGGACGAAACCCAAGTATCCGCAATTATGAACGTATCATTGTTTTTCCTTGTATTCTTTGATTTCGTACGAAATTGTCTATTTTGTATTCCGATGTGAGTGCGAGAGGACGCTAATGAAAGCAAAAGTAAACGAGCACTGAACGAAACATCTAAAATTATGAATGTTTAATTGATATTTTTTAGTATTCCCTGGTATGCACGAAATTCCCAATTTTTTTTTAATTCCGACGTACATTCGAGGGTGCTCTTTGCTTACGAATCAAAAATGAACGAAAATTGGACGAAACAAAATAAAGTTTACCTTTTTTACTATGCCAGCTAATAAGAAAATTTCTTCGTACAAAATTAGTAACTGAGTTAATGCATAGAATTTCAATTTCTCAATTAAATTTGATCCCCACTAAGTTTCGTTAAGTTTCCTATGCTTTGCGATTGCTTACGAACAAACAAAATAATTATCATTTTCTGACTGCGGACTGCGAATACATAGAATTTCTATTTCTGTTCTTAATTTGATCTTAGTTTCGTTAAATTTCATATGCATGGTGTTAACTAACGAACAAAATATCGTACTCATTTTCTGACTGCTGATTTCTGAAGTGGGTATTAATATGTGATTTACCAGAAAGGGCTATTTCTTATTTTAGGGGGTCTCACCTTAACAGTTGCATTTAATTTTATTAAAAAAATTATGATATTTGTTTAACTTACACATCGGAATGAGTTGTCTAAAGCTTTAATACAGTGTCATTTTGTATTGATGGCAGTCTTCTAACTTTTAAGCATTATTAAGTAGGTACCTGTCTTAGCAGAAAACCATTTATGGAAATCTAATCAATAAGACTTTAAAAGTTTTGTTGTAAAATGTCATTAGGTTTACTATTTTTTGGCATACATTGACATCTTAAAAAAAAGACGATAAATGTTTTCTTCAGGGGTTCTACCTCTTCCGAAGAAATAACAAATCCTCCAAGACTATCTGTTTATGAAAAGTGCTGCCGACAACAAGCATACAGGAATGGTTGAGAGTTGAAAGTCACAAGTCAGGCTCAGTGCTCTACGAGATGTTTACATCTAATTTACTTATTTTGTTTACGTCTACTCTAATAACTAAGCCATGGGAGTCTTAAGGGCACAAAACTAGGTAAATGCTTATAAAACCAAAGGTATTTTGAATGGAACCTGGATTGTCCGATACTTGCTAGAAGAAGAAGATGAAATTGAAATGACTTTTTAAGGCCACAGTAGATTAAGAATAAAGTGCTTATACTCTCTGATACGAACAAACTTGCTGCCTTTTACATGGAATTCAAAGCTTTACCTACCTTCACATGGATCAGGAATTCAATTGACAAATACTTAATGTCTAAAACAGTATTTGAAGCATTTGAAGAGGTTCTAACAATTTCATGAAAAATTCATTTATCAAGCTATAGATGCGGAGGAGTACCCAGAAGCTACATCGAAGCTTCTTCTAACAATAACCCTCTTAGAAACTATTGGAAGAATTTGGGAGTGAAGATAATCAAGAATCACTAACGACAAAGACTAATGTACCTACCGATCTTCATTCATCTTCCATTTGAAGTGAATATACAATTCTTGATAATTCGACACAACCATCTTTACTGATGGCTCAAAGATGAACGGCCATGTCAGTTCAGGAATTTTTGTCAGAGTCTTTAAATGTCTCTAACCGAATTACTGGCAATAAGAGAAGAATGTAAAATACTTAAACTTACTTAAACTTAAAATCAGAACCGGAATACGGTCATTTTTTTAGACAACCAGGAGGCTATTAAAATCATTGATTCGGCTTCTTCATCCTCAAAACTGGTACAGGAAAATTGGGATGAGATTGCGAGCCTTAACATTAAGCCCAGTGCCATACTTTTATCTGGATTGCGGATCAATGTACTCGTATAACAGAGGGAAATGAACAGGAAATGAACAAGGTGCCCAGCTTACTTGCAGAAAGAGTTAACATTCCTTTTATTGTTATGAAGGGTATAACATTTTCTCAATTTTTGTTAAGAATCCAATCGTAGATCCAACTGCCTTATATCTAGAAAGATGTGACCCAGCTATAATAAATCCCGAACAAATGACCTTTTATGCCTAGCCAAGCGAGAAATAACGAGGGTAGTTGCAACTTCTACTGGACACTGGCCAATAGGGCAACTCTGAGAGGAACCTCGATGACTTCTGTAACGAGTATACTCCTAGATGTTAAACTACAAGCTAGCAAACTTCAGGAAGATTGGATCTCATCAATCGTTCATCATATCCCATTAAAGCCACAGGCCAAACGAGTTTATAATATCAAAACGGCACATTCCAGCGCCAAATCACAATCACTGATCAAGACTGTTCGAGGTCTCCATTTCTACTTAACTATCTACCTATCATCAAATTCACTTCCAATTTTATCTACATAGCTTTATAGAGCAAAGTTTGAGTTTCGTGTAATAAAATTGGGAGGTTTTACACAAGCTTGACACTACGATAGTTTTTGTCCGTTGGAATTTGCGTCGGTTTGTTTGTGAGTCTTTACGTTCACCATTCATGCAGCTATAGTGCCTTACTAAGGGACCGATTTAATTCAACTCTGGTATGAAGTATTTTCATATGATTCTGCAGAGAAAAAAAAATCTAATTTTCTTCTAGTTTCGAAAAAACATTTTTGTTTTTAATTTCTCGAATACTCACGAATGCGTAATAATTTTCCTCATAACACACATTCCTTGCGGAATCAACGAACACATCCGCTTCCACTAACAAAATACACAAACGCATGTAGAGTTTACTAACAGGCGGCTTATATTCCCTTATTTTTATTTCTATAAACCGAGATTTAATTTAATCTACCAAACTATATCAGAGTGAACGAATTCATTTGAGAATCAAAACCACAAAGTCATCATTTTTTGACAGTTCAAATAAAATTCTGTCAAATTAATTTGTTCAGCTAACTTTGTGCTACCTAAAGGAACTTCATTCTTCGAAAAAAAAACTAATAAAATACAACTAGACCGAGATTAGCTGAATTCTTATCTAGTTTATCTACTTAATCCAAAATTAATTGTTTGTTAATCTTCATACAACAAATATTCTCATCATTCGAACTAACCTTATCGCACTGAATGCAGTCATTCGAGAATAAAAAGACCATTTTTGACATTTGACATCAAAAAAATATATATATTCTGATTCTGTCCAAAAAACTCTCCATCTCATTCATCTGCACGGATTTAGACAACTTGAAACTAAATTTTCATTTTGACACATGCTATGTCAAAGTTACCACTTAGCATAATGGTTAGTGCGGTGAACTGTCATCTCAGCCGCTGCAAAAGAGTTTTTCAGGGATATACTGCCTCTTACGTGGAATTGAGAAATCCTTTAGGAGTTTCTCTTGTCATGAAAAGTTCTGTCTAATAGAAGTTAGGAATCGGCAGAAAATTGTGGGTTACCACCATTCCTGGCAACACGCACACAGTGTCCGCGGCACTAGGCCCAGGTTGTCTTTGAGCTGTTGCACCAACAAATTTTGTTTTATTTTTTGTCAAAGTAAATTTTCTTCTGAATTTTTAACCCGCTATGATGTTAGCACTACACAGATTTATTTAATCTTCTTTTTCATGAAAATAATTTTTTTCTACAACACAGTATCAACCTATCTCCCATATTTGACTCAAATCATAAAATCCGCTCCTGTTTGGTTTAAATTCACTTCCATCCAATATCTTTGAATGTAAGTAAAAGTTGACTTTTTAAATTGATACGCAAGCGATATGGTTCGACCCAAGTCTTGAATTTAGGGCGTTATAAGGAGGAAGGAAGCACTAGTCGTTTCTCGACGCTGAACGCATTCGATTTTGCGTGTACAATGTACGGATACGGCAAGGCTGTGACTCTGTGCTATTTCATTTTATAGCCGGCAGTCGGTAGTCAGTCGCCCCCTTCATGCTTCTCGCGTGCTATGTGTTACGCAATCTGTGTCTGAGGCTGTGGGTGGATATTGGACTGGGCTGGGTACCAAACCCATCAGGATAAAAAGGACTTTACTCCAAATCTCATTTCATTTATATCTTTTTTAGTCCCAGTCCCAGGTCCCATCAGGGTAGTTTTTTTTTTTGAGGATTTTTCTTCGTCACTTTTGCTGTTGTTGCTTTGTGGCCTTGTGGGTGTATTTTTTTTTTGTTTCTTCTTCTTCATTTCTCATTCAAAGCAATTACCAAGAGAGGACTCCTTCAGCTCCTTTATACGGCGTAGATGTATCTAAGGAGAGATATACCCGTAGGTATATATATATTTTTTTTTTCGATTTTCATTTTCTTCGTTGGTCTATGGTTATGGAGCCAAAAGTCACCCCAAAAGTGTCCAAACGGAGTATAGGAAAAGACACAAATCCGCCTAACGTGACTCTTTGAATTCGCACACAAAGCACAAGGATTCGAGTGAGTTAGAGAGGGAGTGGGGGATGGTTGCGGGACAATGTCCTGATGTGGGTGTTCTGGACAATTTCTTTTTCTTTTCTTAAGTTTTTTTCTTTTGCCCAAATCGATTTATCTCTCCTACCACTGCCTTTTTTTTTGTATGTCACCCTGCTGCCCAAGATGCGAGATGGTTCACTATCTTTGCCGACCTTTTGTGCCGCTCTTGTCTGTTTTCAACCCCCCTCCCGCGCACACCGGTGTCATTTGGATGGAATAACAAATTCTTTCTTTCATATACTAACTTATAATTTTTTTGTCTTTTTATTGGAATTGGGCTACCAGGAGATAGTATTATAGTTTTGCGTAGTCTTTTTTTTTTTGTTCTGGCATTTTCTTATATTTGATAGTGTTCGCCATCTTTTTTGCCCGTTCGGCCGTCCGTCGTCATCTCGAAGAGAAGAAAATCGATTTTATTACTTTTTTTTTGTGTTGTTGTTGCTGATGAAAACAGAGGCCAAGGAATGGAAGCTGAATCCAGGATGAAGGAATGGGGAAAAATTGGCAATCGTAGAAGAGTTCTTTTATTTACATAAATGCATACATACATGTGTATCTACATACATATCTACATACGGGCTTAGTTTTTATTTAGCGTTTTTGATACATAGTATAGGTAGGTATACTTCTGGATAAGAAGAGTGCAAGGAAAATGTATTTGTTCATTACTCTTATTTGTCAAACCTTTTTGTGTCCTTAAGCAAAGGATACAGGATGCAAAGATAAGAAACTCTCAAACGTCCACTCTGATGGGTCGTTGATCAAACAAAATTTTGTGATTGGTCGTCTGAAATTCGCATATCTAGGTAGAAAAAGTCGAAGTCTAACGACAAAGGATAATTATCTTTTGTTTTGAATGGTTGATCAAGTATTTTTGAAGGAAGATATCTATCTATTGATTATGAGAAGCACCAGACACAACAACAATTTATTCAATTTTCGTTCGAACCTTAGAAGGCTCCCACATTGGCAATTGCATCGCAAATTTGCTAAATATTCAATGTTGATGTTTTTAATATTCACACAAATGTGGGTTGAAAAAAAAAACTTAAAATTAGTATTGGTCGTTTTGAGAACTGTAGGGGAGACCGGGGCAATAGCGGCAAAGATATTAAGAAAAACCACGTTGTTACAACTAACCCCATCTATGTCTAAGATGTCTATTGGTAAATTGTACCAAAGGACATAGTAATTAATTGTATTGTAATTAATTGTCCTATTTACAAAAACGATAACTTTATTAAGAGATAAAGACAAAAATATACAACGCATAGGGTAAGTGTGGGTAAAACCACGCACAGGGGCAAGAAATTTCTATGACAAAAGATTAAGCGGAAAATGTCATTAACTGAGAGCTTCAAAAAGAAGCGAGCCATAAATACATCTTTTTCGATCTTCATTTGCGACTTAAACGTGGTAAATAGGATTCGAATACTTTTGACTGAAGCATTGTTGACCATTAGTTCGATATGGGTTAGACATTGTAGCCGGGTGGATGCTGACAGAGTCTATATAGGGCTTGTCATATCGTCCCTTCTATGCCAAGGAATGCTCCTAAGGCAAATTCTTCAAAGTGGATTGATTTCTCCATCGTGCTGACCACTTCATAAAGTGCCGTCTCTACAGATTTGAGCCTTCGAAAGATCGCTTTCATTTAGCTTCAGGCCCATGTAAATTATAGATATGTGCAACCAAGGAAATATGCCAAAAAAATCATGAAAATAGGTCTTTAAATTGCTAAAAGAGGTTCACTTTCGGACCACTATTAAAGCCAAGCCTAAAATGAAATAAGAGAAGTAACTTTATTGATTTATTAATTGCTGCTTCACTAGCTCTTATTTAATAGTAAAGTTCGACAAAATTAATTTGCTTTGAAATATCTTAATATTTAATTCTGTTTCCAAAGGATAAGGTCGACACACATTTGGTCCGAACATTCTTTAATCATTTAGTCAAAAACTAAATAATAAAAAAAGATAAATAATACTGTAACATTCCCATGCAAATCACTTGATCTGGCATATTTAATTATTTCTGAAATGTCTACCTTCCACCCCTAGATCTGTGCATAGCAAAGGCTTAGGAGCTTTTTTTCGTCTCGATTTTTGGCTCCTCCGCCTAGTAACGTTACTTTTCTTAAAATCTAAAAAGTAGTGTGACCAATCAGAAGTTTTCTTTTCGTGGAAGAATTCGATGCAAAATATTGTAGAAGGTATACCTACTTCAGGAGCATGATCGCCTGATGCCTCGCTGGGAATTTTCAATGTTTCTCGGTACAATTTGTTGCCAAAGGAGGTGGGCGAAGTAGGTTTGAGTGTGCGGGGAAGTGAAAGACGGGCACAGAGTACTGAGAAAGCATTTGCTGCAGGGTAGAGGATTAGAAGTTTTTTTTCGTCTCGATTTTTGGCTCCTCCGCTTAGAAACGTTACTTTTCTTAAAATCTTAAAACAGTGTGACCAATCACAATTTAAGTTTTCGTCGAAGAATTCGGCGCGAAATATTGTAGAGGGTATACCTACTTGAGGAGCATGATCGCCTGATGCCTCGCTGGAAATTTTCAATGTTTCTCGGTACAATTTGATGCCAAAGGAGGTGGGTGAAGTAGGTTTGAGTGTGCGGGGAAGTGAAAGACGGACACAGAGTATAGAGAAAACATTTGTTGCAGGGTAAAGGATTATAAGTTCTTTTTTCTTGTCGGTTTTTGGCTCCTCCTAAGTGGAAAAGGTGATTTCAACTGATAGCTACAACATGTGTGCCATAAAGAAATTTTCCTTGAAATCGTCTAAAAGTCAAAGGAATACTTAAATTTTATTATTAGAAAGTATAATGTGATGTTAATAATATATACAAAAGGCCATAACGGCTCGTAGAAATTTTATTTAAATGTTTATGGAGTGGAGAGAATGCTTTTGCTGAAAGACTTGCTGTTTCCTCTGGTTACAAAGGATTTAGGTGAAAGCGCATTTCAATTTGGCCTTAAATAGCTATTCATGAGGCAAAAAGGATTTTGCAAAAAATTGGTAAAATTCAGTAGCGAGTTCCTGGGCGTACAAAATTGTTTTTAAGTGATACATTTTTTTTCAAGTTATTTGTGATTTATTATTTCTCCCAAACATCTAAATGAAATAGCATGACTTTGAGTATATAAATCTCTTTCAATAGCTTTTAAATTTGAAAAATACCTATTACTTATTCGGGTTAAACCCACTTCCACTACCACAGAATTGCAAATGAAAAAAAAATATTAATAAATTACAAAAAAAGTTCTTAGAAAAACACAACTACATATATAGTTTATGGAAAAAAAAGGATTAAGTTAAATTTGATCATGAAGACTTCTTTATTTAAATCATCCATCAATAAAAAATTGAGGCGCAACAGATCATTGAGAACAACCGGTCTTAAAACTCTCAACTTTTATGCTTTATTTGGGTGTTATCGGATAGAATGGATTGGACCTACAATTTTCTGTTCGATACGAACGGCTAAGATGAGAAGCATTTTTCAAGAAAACTTGTATTTTTGAGGTCCAATTTACAACTTAAGAAGACAAGCCGTTAACTTTGCAATGAGATGAATATTCTTATCTTTCTCGAGATTCGTCATTTTCGGGGAAACCCTTTTGTTTTCAGTTGAGACTTTCTACCCTGTCAATTCTAGCCTCGGAATCACCTAGATACCTATTTAAGTTTTCGTTTTCTAATTTCTTTTTGGCATGTTTAATAAGGTGTGCTTCTGTGTTGAGATTTGATTTTTTGTATGCGTAGATATATGCATATGCAGGGTGACCCATCGTGTGGTTCCTTTTTAAATCATAGGTTATTTTAACACTGACAGCTGTTTCCCACTCTAAATCTTGACAGAAAGTCGGTATCATACCTCCAAGTTGGGAAATATTGAAAACTTATTTCCAAAGTGAGTGATGCTGTGCTGTATAGCCCAAACAGTGTAGTTTTTTGAAAAGAAATTTTGGCTGAAATGAAGCACCCACCGCGCCTGCTGTACGCAAGTTTGTGCAAAAAGTTCGTAAGACTGGTATACTTGTGGACAACACTCATGGTCGCTTTGGAATGTCGGTGCTGTAGCCGAGAGTGTGGGATCTCCTCAACAGCTCAACATTTCACGCACTAGCCTGAGGAGAATTCTGTACAAAGATCTCGGATTATTCGCTTGGACTGACGGACTGCGCTACTTCGAAGCTAGCCAAAGCAGCAACTTGAACTACGTTGTGCTCCATAATTAATGGGAATATAATGCTCTTACTCGTAAATTCATAAAACATGGAAAAAAGTTGATTTTGTTCATTTTATTGCATTTTAAAAAAAAACTTGTACTTGGCCCTTTATAAAGGTATCTTCTAACACATTAAATCTCAGCCCATTCCCCACAAGGAAATATAAGTTTTGAGCTAAAATACTCAATCTGATTTTTGAGCGTTAGAGATTTTTGCCAAACAGATTTATTAAGAACAAGCGACATCTTGTGAACATAGAGTGCTCATCACTTAAGTGGGGTGTTAATTTTATGACCCAATCTAAGATCTTAAGCACCTTATAGAAGAAAATCAGTATTTTATTTTATGCTAAGGAACATGTCGCATTCATCAAATTTTAGAATTGATTCATATCTTCTGTCAAATATTTTAGAAGTTGCTTAGAAATCGCTTAGAGAAATCAGTTGATCCCTAGATAATGGTTTCTTTATCGCTTTACCTAAAAGGTCTATGAACTGCGTTTCTTGTATATTTGTTTATTAATATCTCGGGGTTCCTAAAAAACTTGGTTTAGCTTATTAGATTTTCATAAGAATTGTTTTTGCAGATAGAACCTTACGCAGAACGTGCTAAATTATAGCAACCGTATTTCTCTCCAATCTTCTGCTCAAATCCTAGCTTAATTTTGACATAAGATATTTGTGGTGAATATATCACAAAAATAGGTGTTCTCTCAAAAAAAATTTCAAAGAAAATTTTAATTTAAAACGTGAATTTATTCAAATAAAATTGATCGTTCCAATTGGCTATAATGAATTGTTTGTTCTTAAATATGTTTCATTTTAACCAAATAACCTTTACAAAACGTTACGGAATAAAATAATCAGTCAAAACTTAGCTGGAGAATAATATTATTTCAAGCGCATAAGTTCTGTAAATAAAAAAAGTTCTGGAAATAAAAAATTATTTTTTGGAGCTGGTACTGTGAACCTATCAATATCCTTGGCTTAATTTTGAACAGAAATTTCTATGGTAGCTTCAATATTTCTTTTTTCAATATTTCCTTACTTAAAATAAAACCAAAGTTATCCTGTTGCTTTAGTACTACATTATTTTTTTTTACAAAACCTAACTATAGAACACGCTTTTTTAAAACCTCATTTTTACATTTTACTATGTAAGCCTTTGATAAGCCGGCAAAGGCCGTTAATAGCCGTTTATAGCCGGTGCAAACCGTTGATAACTGGCGAAAGCCGTAGATAGCCAATGAAAGCCGTGGATAGTTGGCATGAAACGTGATAGCTCATGCAAGCCTACAATTTTGAAGAAACAGTTGCTGATCTTCAACTTGAAACCCGCATTCAGTATACCTGTTTTAAGTAATAAATCTACTACAAAACTCAAGCCAACAGGAACAAATTCCTGAATTATGAAAAAGATCCTAAAATTTAAAAACAATAAGCAATAAATGTTAAAAATGTTGAAAGTTTGGATTAAGAAATAAAGATAACCTTTGAACTTAAGCCACACATCTTTCCTATCCTCCTTTCTCTTCATTAACTTCACGCCCGCGCTGTGTTGAAACATTTAAAGGGTAATCATAATCCCTTGAGCGCGGGTAGATTATAAAAAAAAAAAAAAAAAAACCCTGGACACCGGCGAGCGGAACCTCAGCCTTTGATAATAAAGCACATCAAAAATATGTAGTACTCGTACCTTTAAATATAAAACTTATAGTACCTACTATAAAGAAGACGAAAGATTGTGGCGACATCTTAAGTACAGTACTTGCTAGATTTGTCTGCTAAATTTAATAATGCAATATTCTACTTGTTTCGTATCTTATCCTACTCTCCACTGTAAAATCTAGCGCTAATTTCAGCGCCACCGCCAGGCTAGAGTTCGCAATTAAAAAACACTCTCCATGATAATAGTATATGTTATATATTCAAAGGTCACTTAAGGGCAAGTTTTACATTTGAAAAAAAAAAAATGTCTAACTCTAAATTTTGATCAAAATTAATAAACTGATAAACTTTTGAGATCAAGTTGTAGAAGAGTGGCATCATGTGTGGAAGAAATGTTCTTGAAACACTTTGTATTGTCGGCGTAGACAGAAATATGAAAATGTTTATTAATATTGTTAATAGCAAGAATAAATAAGAGAGGCCCTAATTGGCTGCCTTGTGGGACCCCGGAGCTAACTAAGAAATAATAAGAGATGGAAGATCTGAATCAAACTTTTGTAGTAACTGGTTTTCATGTATAAGACGAAACCCATCTTAAGAACATAAGTTCAAGCCCAAGGGTGGACAGTTTGAATAGAATAAGCTTATGTATGTGACATATGTCTTACTGAAATCTGTTGAGACAACGTCAACTTCATTTCCGTTTTCTAAGGCTGAGAGGATAAAGAATACGAATTCAACTAGGTTAGTCATTGTAGACCTATACCCTTGACAAAGCCGTGTTGCTTAAGGGAAAATGAGAGGCTTACAACGGAAACTTTAAATATCATACAAATACAAAATGCTTTAAAAGGTTTTGGGAATATGTGAAAGATTAGCAATTGGACGATAGTTTGTAACTTCATACTTTGGGCCCTTTTTTTGTATTGGGGTAATTGAAGAGGTTTTCCATAATTGAGTGAAGATTTTTGAGAAGAGAAGAGAAAATGTTGAAGAACATTTTTTGAGAAATATGGCGGGTATATCATCTGGGCTGAGAATATACTAATTAGTGTGTTGATTCAGTTTATTTTCGATGAGAAATTGGTCAATGGTATGAGGTAGAAATGGGCTGTGGGTACCTGCAATACAATCGTTATGGAAAATGTTATTTATGTATCTCGAACACGTCTCTAACGATTTTGATCAGAAAATTTAGGGAAGGACTACATTTTGGTCAAACAAAATTTTAAGGAATCCCAACTATTTTTTAAAGATAAATTTTAAATAAATTTCTAGTATCTACTTATACAAAATTAATAAAAATAAAACGATTTTTAAACTTTGTTTGCATAAATTTATACTTTTCTAGAAAACAGAAGGCAATTTTATGCATTTGAACCTTTTTCTCTAATTAAATTCATGTTTTTATATATATAAATAATTTTTAAATTACAAAGAACTTTAACACGAAAGGAAGTACGTGCTGTCCAATCGTGCATTTTATTTTGTTTTAAACATGTTCAGAGTGCGCTTTATGAGCTCCGAATAAAATACTAGAACAGAAGGAGTGAAATGTTGAACACGTCACTTTTGACGCTCGTGAAATCAGAGGGTAGTCGCGCTGATGAAGAAGGTAAAATATTTTTAGAAATAGAAAAAAAACTAAAATTAATATAACAGTTCGTGCTCAAGTGTATATTATGTATGTATTAAATCAGAAAGCTCTGAACATACTCTGCTCAGAGGTTTCAATACAAAAATCTGGGTATATTTCAAAAAAAGGAAGAATTAAGTATATCACTACGAATAATCAACTACATTGTAAATTTTAGTAAGTACTCACCCCTATTGAAATTAAATGGGATATGGGAATACGTTCCACAATCTGTCTCTGAAAATGAAAAAAAAATATAAAAAATTGATTAATTATTTTTAAAAAAAATGAGCTACAGTAGATACCTACAGAAAATATAGATTTTTTTATGCAATATAGAAAAACTGATTTCTTTCATACCTGAAAGAGGGCTTTCAAAAAAACATCAGAAACACAGAGAGTTATACCTACATAAATTGCCAAGTAACTCTTAGGCTAGCCGCGCACTAGCAATTTTTAGTTGCAAAACTGTTTGGTTACTTATAGAAAACAGATGAACTGTTTGGTTGAATGTCGGTGAATTTGCAGATAATTATATGTTCAATAAAATGGCGAACTTATTTTAGGCAATCGTTTAGTTTGTGTCAAAACACAAACTTTTTAGTTGCTCGAACCAAGCAGTTTCGCAACTAAAAATTGCTAGTGCGCGGCTAGCCTTAGAGAGCTTCAAAATGCTTGGTTGCAACATGACCATCAATGTTCATTTTCTACATAGCCATCTTGCTGAGTTCCTGAAAAATGAACATAGGGAGCAATTCTACCAAGATCTTAAGATTATGGAGGCACGGTACCAAGGTAGATGGGATGATGGCTGACTATTTATTGGATCATCCTGCGAAATTGAACACTCTAAAAAAGCTATAAACGAAAATATTTTCCTTGATATATAGGTATGTTTAAAGAAGTTTACTTCTTTTATATTCTTTAAACATTTTGTTTTTGTTAAATTAGTTTTTTATTATATTTATTCACATTTTGTAGGTTGCTTAAAAGAAAAGATGATATATGTATATTCTGTAGCTTAAAGAAGGTGATGTGATGGACAAAAACTGTGATCATTTTGACATTGAGACGCCAAAAATAAATCAAAGACAAGTGTCAGGTGTGTTCTCGAGTGTTATACCTACAATTTTCTCCATATTCAACGTGTCGTTGGAAAAATGAAATTTTTTAAATTAAGTTTTCTAAAACATGGGTGCGGGGCAAAGAAGGGGTCCACTTTTTATGAAAATAGAAGCAATTTGTTTTGCGAAATGGGGAAAAACCTGATTAAGAACAAAATCAAACCAAAAATAGGGTCAAAAGCTAAAAAATCTGAAATAAACTCCCAAAGATGAGACTTATCAGGCCATATTATTGCATGGGAATTAAAACCAAGGATCGGTGCAAATCTCTTCGTAGAAATCATAAGTAGAAACAAACTCAGAAAAATAGAACAGATTTCCAAAATTAGCAGAAGCAGTACGAAACTATTCAAAAATTCATATCTAACAAAATTAGGTACTTACTGAATTTTGATAAAATTTTGAAAGAGTCTTGCTTTTTTGATTCAAATGTCTAAAATCCGTTTTCAAAACTAAGTTTTTAAAAATTTCAAAATGTATGCAACTAAAAGTAAGCTTTTTCACAAGTTAACTTCTTGAATGTTTTTTCTTTTGTTTGGCCTTAAAATTAAAAAGATTCTTATTAATAAAACA
The DNA here is from genome assembly GCA_963931855.1 of Philhelius festivus. Taxonomy (NCBI): domain Eukaryota; kingdom Metazoa; phylum Arthropoda; class Insecta; order Diptera; family Syrphidae; genus Philhelius; species Philhelius festivus. The sequence continues at coordinate 10,837,340 of OZ007557.1, read as the reverse complement.
ACAGCATATTTCTAAACCTATTTTTTTTTTTTTTAATATAGGTAGATATGTACCTATTTGTTTTAATTTTTCTTTTACAAAATACGACTTATTTGTCATTTGACGGTATTAAAGTGTTTCATTGAAATAAGACCATATTTTTTATAGGTATGTATAACCTTTCCAAGTTCATTGTAAGGTTAGTGTATCGCTACAAACTAGAATTGCCAAATAATGGTTCGATTTTCGTAGCGCAATATCGTCTTAAATGACAACGCTCTTTAAGAAAAAAATCCCATTTATCTGGTAAGAATGACAAATACCTTCAAATATTATAGGTAAGTAAGTACATTCTTTTAGTAGGTGGTTATAGATTAATCAATTATGCTTAGATATGGCTAGGTTATTAGTAGTGCCCCTTTCATCAACACTGGTGTTCCCTACATTTTATTTTAAAAACTCTCATTTATCTAAGAAGGCAAACATGGCTTACCTAGGTAGCTTCTTCTAAAAGAGTGAAAAAAATAATTTCCTGTAGAAATGTTGTGTTGTCGTCGAACTTTAACATTTATGAATTCGACCCTAATCTGGAAGTGTGCTGTTTCATGTCGCTTTTAAATGAGATGCAAGGAGTAGAAATTATAGAACTTTTTTGTGACCATAAAGATGCTTATGTTAGATGTAGCTACATATGTTCATAAAGGCCCTATATACGTAGGTTTACCTACCTTCACTTATTTCTTCATCTAAAATTCATTGAATGATTTTGTTGTTCCGAAGGAAGTTTACACATGCCTTTATCTGTATCCTTGATAAGTTGCCAGCTATACGCATCAGAGGTAAATTTTAAAGAAAACTATGTGCATGTTCATATATACCTACCTACTTGTGTTACCTAGGTACCTATCTATCTACCCAAATGTATCTACCTGTTACCCAACGTAACTGCCTATACCTACTCAGTTAGTCCAACACAAGGTCTAGCAAAGCTCATTTTAACTAGGTACCTACATAGGTAGGTACTTAGATTCTTAGGTAATATCAGTATGTATATACAGTAGGAAGCGAGGTACTTTACCCAAATTTAAATCCTTAAATGAGATATTGACCCCACACTCAATATACCTTCTAGGTGATAGATGGACTGACTGACCGACAGTCAACGATCACTCAAGTTTTGTTTTTTTTTTTTATCGAATTACATTTCCAGAAAATAGGTAGGTATACCTACCAACCTAAAATAAAAATTCTTACCTAGGTTGTACCTTTGCCTACTACCTACCTACTTACTTAGTCACCGAGTTCCTGTCGATTCTCTATCGGCATTTCTATACCTACACCATTATTTCCCGTTTCCCTACAAAACACGCCATCTACAAAAGAATTTACAAACAATTAAACACACAGGGACCCAAAAGCAGAAACGAATAAGAACAAGAAGAAAAAAAAGTATTAAAAAGAGAAAAATCACAGTCTCAGGTCCCACAGCGCGTTACAAGAGCAGCTTCAAAAAAGCTCAGAATTCCTCCTCCTCACACATGTGTGAAGACAATGAACAAATACCTATCAAAAAAAAAATGGAAAAAGGATGACCAACAAAAACAACCAAGAAGACGACGAACGGACACACAGAGAAGAATAGGAAAAAAAAAAAAACAGAAAAAACACAGCACTCGCACAGCATACAGCAACACCATTTATTTCACCCAACACCATTCCGAAGGCACAACAAAGAAGCGAAGAAAATAAAAAAGGAACGCCAGATATTTACTCAAGTGATTGGCTGAGGGTTGCCAATCGGTCGCTTCGCTAACCGTACCCGTGCTCCGTATACACAAAAACGAAGGAGTGGCTTAAAGTACACACAATTCACACCACTTCAGACCAGTCAATCGTCATCATCGTCGTTGTCGTCGCCGCTGCCGTTGCCGTCGTCGTCGCCGTCATAGTCCTCCTTGAAGTTGTCGTCCTCTTCATTGTCGGCCGTTGCCGTCGTCGCCATCGCCACCATGCTCTCTTGGTGTCGCTGTCGTCGCCTGGTGTTGTTTAGAGACGACTTGGCTAGATTTTCACTTGTCCTTTTGTCAATGTGTGTAGTTTAATACACCTTCTTGTTGGTAGTCTAGAAAGAGAGATATCCACAAGGACCTATGGACACAGCACTGGCATCTCGCCTTAGATATAGCTAGCTATAGCCGGAGCCAGAGCCTAAACCGGAGCCGGAGTCATCACACAAATAAAAAAAGGTCTTCCACCCACCGAAAATGACAAAAACTTTATATGACACCTCTGGTGTGTGTGAGCAGCATCAGCAAACACACATCTTCTTACAAATTCTCACACGATGACAGTTGTTGTTTGAATATGGGATTGAGGACTTCAGGATATAGCTAGATAAATGGGAACATAGATAGGTAGTTGGGTAGGGATTTTCAAAATTTCAATGACCCCCTTCCCGCCGTCATTACTTATCTTTCCGATTTCATGTGCAAAAGATGACACCGATTAAGGGAGGAATTTTTACACAAACAAAACGCTTGCCCAACACACACACACCGCTGCCGACGCTACTTTGACAGATCTACCCATCATCCACGCCACGCCACCCATCTGCCTTTGCTTTTCCCCGAAAACACCAACACTCATTTCAACACCAAAGAATGGATGAATGATAACAAATTCTATTACTCTACTACTACCACTACCACTACCATCGTAATCAATGGGAAGAATGAACTCGAAATCACAGTCGAAGTGTATAAGTGCATAAACTACTCTCGTCGTCCGTCGACGACTATGACTATGAGGTTGATGGTGTGCTGGTGAACAGTTGGTGGTTTGAACTGGGGGTAGGGTAGTCGCTAAAAGAATATGGGGCGGAATAGGCGCTAGTCAAACACCAGATCAACACCGTAGGTGCGATGGTAAACACGACACTTCCAAAAGTACACCAACGAGAGAGAAAAAAAGAGCTCAATTCACTGAATACACAAAAGAGATTGTAGTGTGTATCTATCTATATACGTATGAACCCACTCACCAAAGGTGGGTTGGGAAGCGGGGCGAATCAGGGGTGGAAACCTGTACCTACTGTGAATTCAACAAAAAAAAAGCCAATGCAAAGAGATAAATAATTTAGGCGAGGATGCTCAAATGAAGTGGCTCTTGATGAGTTTTAATTGAATTTCCTTCGAACTCACCACGAAATGAGGTGAAATTCCAAGTTGATTGCGAATATTGTGTGATGACATTTTAACACAAAAACCAAAGACACAAAATATAACTCAAAATGCGACACAGCATTATCCCACCCCATTAACGCGCCGGTGACAAAGTTCCAGCCCAGCACCTCTATCTAGGGTCACACAGCTACACAAACCACACACACACACACCCACCCAACTGAGGAATACGTCAAAGTTAGCCATATTTGCGCCGTGCCAAACGATGAGATGACACCAACAACCAACAACGAACAACGGCGACGGTGGTAGCACAATAGTACAAGAATACGACGGCGACAACGACACAATCTTCATTCCGACTCTATTGCCATCTCGTACATTTCTTCTGGCAGCGATTTCATGTGACATTCATGGTGTACATGTTTGATTCTTTGGAGAGGGAGGGGTGTAAAACTAAACCCGGTTGGTCACCATTTTTGTATCTATTCTTAGGATTTCTCGTGTTGCTTCTCTTTTTTTCCCGTATTTTCGATCTCTGTCGACCGGTTGGTTGGGTTTTGCCTGCACGGTTTGTGTGAGAGTGTGTGTGTGTGGATCTGTGGTTAAACTTGTCGCCTCGCACACATAGCCACCCACCTCTATGGCACAAGAGCAACATACTCGCGTACAAACTGGTCAGAGGCAGAAGTGGTTTTTCTGGTTTGTGTCATTATCTTGCTCGGTCATACCTTTGCCGAAGAGGAGGGCAGCTAGATTTATTCCAATAAACAAACGATGCTTGACACCATCAAGGTGAGAATGTGTTAGTGAGGATAATCCGTGGCGGCTTGGTGTCAAGTCTTATTAGAATTCTCTTGAGTGGTTTCTTGTTCGAATTCGTTGGTGTTTTTTTTTGTTTTGTTTGGTTCATCGTTCATGTGACAATTGTGTGTCGCGCAATCTTTTTCACCTCTCTCCAGCACATGGCGAGGAAGAGAGATGGCGTTATGGGCTTTGTAGCTCCATCTATCGGAGTATAATTGCTTAAACTGCTTTTTGTTTGCCTGTGCGCGCTGCAAGTCGACGGTCACGGTGTTAGTCTGTTAGGCTTCTTATTGGGAATATTTTCTGGTTTGGGTTTATTTTTCTTGAGAGGTGGGTAATGCGGCTGTGTGCGAACTGTCATTGTGTGGGTGATTTTTTGGTGAAAACACGGGGGTTGCTTTGTATTGGAGATTGTATGTATTAACCAGTTCGTAAGCGACCGGCGTTAAGTTCGTATCGTGTGTGTTTACCTTTTTTCTCTCTCAGCGACGGCGACGTTTGTTTTTTCCTTTCTTCACCCCTTAACCCCCACCATACTGCACTGTCTATACAAATGCTGTTAATCCGCGAAGGGGGCTTTTTTGTGTGTACGTTCTTTATTGGGGGCAGGAAGAAAAGTTCGCATAATTGTTTTTTGAAAGCTTTTCACACCTTCGCTTGTTAAATGTGTGGTATTCGAGTCGTCGAGTAAAAGGTAAACGTTTTGTTGTGAGTATTTTGTCGGTTTGCTAGCTAAACACACAAAAATCAAAGAAAATTATATATCTACCTTCCTTCCCTATATTTATCCACAGAAGCAAAAAGTGTTGAATATAAGAAAAAAATTAAATTGACAAACGTCATTAAAAGTGCAATCAAACCTCTCCTAGTTGTCATCATCGTGTATACAAAATACACCTTCCTATAATTAAGTGTGTAACTTTTGTTAAACAAATCAAATATTTCGTGAAAATAAAGTCAACAAAATAAAGTGAAAAAAAAACAAGCTAAAATAAGAAAAAAAAAATATATTGTGTTTCCGACTTTGGTGTCTTAAATTGTAATGTAATGAGATACGACGTTCAAGAATTCATTCAGCAATCTGAAGATCAAATCAGTAGGTTTGCAAATGGGATGGCATATCATCCATTCCTGCAGCTTTCCCGACCCACTGACTTCAGCGTGTCATCGCTGTTGACGGCGGGTAATCAACAGCAATCAGCGACGGCCGCTGGGGCAACAATCTCACCAACATCGCCACTACTACACCAGCAGCAGCAGCAGCATCAACAAACGTCTCTAACGCCTGCAATAGCCGCCGCTCAGCAGCAGTTACAGTGCGGCGGACAGTCCTCACCTGTCGGTGGGCAACAGCCCCAGCTGTCACCTAACGTTGCCAGCACCAATAATAACACAACTAGTAATAATAATAACAACAACAACAGTAGTAATAGTAGCTCCACCAATAATAGCAATAGTAACAATAACAACAACTCCGCAGCAACGCATCAAGCGCTGGCCGCTGCTGCGGCCGCCTCTAGCCTAGGACACCATCCGCACCACTCGCATCACTCAGCGGTACCGGGCCATCCGGCGTTGGGACATTTGCCACAGCAACCGTATTTTCCCGCCGCTGCCCTTGCTGCGCTCGCCGGCAGTCCGGCAGGACCTCATCCTAGTCTTTATCCGGGCGGTTTGTTGCACAAGTTTCCACCGCACCACCCGCACGCGCATCATCCATTGGGGACACCTTATACGACGGCGGAAGACGTAGTGCTCGCGTCAGTGGCAGCACATCAATTGCATCCAGGCATGAGACCATTACGAGCTTTACAACCGGAAGACGACGGAGTTGTCGACGATCCAAAAGTCACGTTAGAGGGCAAGGATTTGTGGGAGAAATTTCACAAACTTGGAACGGAGATGGTGATAACAAAGAGTGGAAGGTGAGTTTTGTTTTTCATTAATTAAAAAAAAAATGGTTTAATTTTATTTTCATTTGCCGTCGGTAAAATGACAGTTAGATTTTTTAAGATTTTTCCATTTAAAACCGTTAAATTGATATATGGTGGATATGTAGGTTTGTTCGCGTCCTTAAAATCATTAGTGTAAAATTTTGTCCGCTACGTATGTTCCTGAAAAGTGATCGCGTTCTATAAGAGGTGAATTCAAGACAAAAAAGGTTTCGTTAATTTTCTTGAGGGATCTTAACCGGTATCGAGATAGTGTACCTAATTAATTTTCAAGAACATTCAGAAGCTCAACAAAACGCTTCATACATGTTCTAACACAAAAATCATTCGCGTACCTAAACACATTAACCTTCTACTGTGTCGAAAAGGATTTTTCTACGATTAGGCCAGTTTATGTTAACGAAATCTCACAAACCAAAAGCACTCTGCATCTACATATTTTAATATGTCATTTGCGATTATAGGAACCAATGGTAAAAATAATCGTATTGTGTGAATCCAGCACTAAAAATCAGTGAAATTTATGTCTTCTCACAATTTATGTTAAGAATCATCCAGAAACAAAACGTAACGCAATGAAATTGACGGTTAGAATTTAAAACAGAATTATTCAACGAAAAATGTCAAACATTTCTCCGCCATTTTAAATTTTCCCTGAGAATAAAAAAAAAATAAAAAAATAGATTGACAAATACTTTGGGAACGAATTATGATTTAAATTCAAACTAAGTTGGTAGTGAATATGATTTCTCTTAATATCTGCACATGATCATTCAAAAACATAAGTTGCACTGAAAATTTTCGCCTTGAAATTTTATCCAAGTTAAAGTCATATGCCGGCTTTTCACCAGTCGATTTTTGCTGGACGGCTTATCCTGTCCTGTCCATGACATAGTGATGCGACTTCAAAGCACTTACTCTGTGACTAAGTTCACATCTGATTAAGGCTAAAGGAAAACGGACTTGTGATTTTTTGTCTTTGGGGAAAAAAAGTATTCGCAACTCTTTTTTTTTTACACTATCAGAATTGGTCGAAGAAAGCTTATAGCAAGCTCCGTCTTTGCCAACACAGAGAACTGTGTTATACCACCGGCTCATGTTAACTCAATGTTAATATTATAAATCATTTATGCGCGATAATTCATATTGACGAATTCCCGTCGCGACATGGCAAAAGTCGGCTTTAGATGTGAGTCTAGTTTAATGAGCTTGCGATCACTGAATTTACATTTTCGCTAGTCGATTTAAGGCTCTCCAATACGAATACGAAACATTCGCAACGTCAAAGATAATTCCGCCTGTCAAAATGTATTTACATGGCGATAAAAAGAAGCACTCTCGCTAACGTCAAGCTATCGATAGTGACGTCGATAGCCTTTAGCCCGACAACCAACAATAAAAACGTTATCAATTGTGAAAGCTTCATTGTCGTTCGGAATTTTTCGCGTTGGTTAGGAAGAGTCTTTACCCGGCATTTCCAAGTCGCACATGACAATAATTGACTGGTGAACATCCGGCATAAGCCACATTCCGAGTAGGAAGAGCAAAGTACCTGCAAAACTGTATGAACGTCTTGAACAGATGTGACATAAATATCTTCTCACGTATAAATTCCTTTTTCATTCCAAAGAAACTTAACCTAACAGCCATCTACGGAATGATTGAGTAAATCGTATTTATTTACGCTGTGCGAATTGAATGTCGTTTTCAATTGGATTTTCAGCCATTTTCATTCATATTTGAATGAAATGGAATATTTGCTACGCAAATTTACAAATACGTAACTTTCTATTACTGAATGTCGCCATTTAACAAAATGGATTCTTCAACCAGTTTGACAAGTAATCAGATAAGACAAATTTATATGATTTATATGTATGTGTAGGATGGTTTGGCATTTCAAAATGTCAAAATTGTACAATTTAAAACAGATTTAAAAAGAAAACAGATCTCAGAATTATATTCCGAAAATCTTGCCGATGCGCGTGGAAAATTGTATAAAATATCTAAGTGAAAACTTAATATCGCTTTCAGTTACATATAATCTCCCTTAAACAAAAAATATTCGAAAGGCCAACCCTAATTTTAATAAAATGAAGTTTATGTTGAAAAAATCGCAAACAATGTCATATTTAACTTTAGGCAATTAAATTTTGTATTGGATTGATTTGAAAGACAAATTCTACTTTACCGGTAATTCATTCTATGTTTAAGATTTCTTACGAACACCTATCATTTCTCTGGATTTGTGTGATGTCATTAACGTCTATTCCGCCGGTTCAAGCTTGATTTTATTTTGACACCGCCAACAACACAGAAATGTCAGAAATCAGCGCAAAACACCAGCCCACGCATCCAAGTCCTCATTTGTATAATTAATATCTAACTAGTTGAAACCTATTAAACTAATGAAATTTGTCAAAATAAGCGAGAAAATCTAGCAAGAAAATCAGCGAAAACATTTAGCCACGGCCACGGTGTGTAAAACGTCAAAATCAATTAAATCCAATTTTGATTGTACTAGTTGCATTTGTATGCCTTTACTTTACCAGTAACTAGGTATTCGGATTTTAATTTAAATATATATTTTATATAAATGTCTGATTTAATATTATGGCGGAGTTAATGGGTTTTACACATTTTAGATGAATTTTGTTTATTATTTCGATAGGAGGTAAACATAAATGTTGCTTCCAATCGCAGTCATTAAATTCAAAAGTGCAATATTTTGTGAATTTTAAACCGGTTTGAAATCAGTTTCAAAATTTAACTAGGCTCTAAATATTATTTGATTTGAGAAGCGTGAAGAGTCAGTCAGAGAGTCAAACTTTAACAACAGAAACATTCTTCTTTATCTTTTTTAAGTGTAGATACCTATACCTATTATCGTACGTCATTTTCAATTGGATTTTCTTCAGACCAATCTATTCCAATTTGATTCCAATGGAATATGAACATTTCCTTCGCAAATTTCTAAACACTTAACTGCCTATATTCCTGAATGTCGCCATTTAACAAAATGGATTCCTTAAGAATATATGACTTTGACAAGTAATCAGGTAAACAAAATTTATGTGTACTCATATGTAAGTCCTGGAAAGTTGGTTGGGAATTTTCCAAATGTCAAAATTGTCAAATTTTCAACAGATTTGAATAAGACTAGATCTCAAAGTGATGATGTTTTCAACATCTTGGGGTTGTTTTCTACATTTGGAACACAAATCTGCATTTGAATTTCTTTCCTATAAGAAATTTTACACTTAAACATATTAGCGGTTCAGAAAGATCGGTTCGGATTGAGTTCACAACGCCATTTTGTGCATACACATACAGATCAATTCCTCCGCTGGGAAAGCACAAGGCTCTCTGTTAACTGTCTACGCAGCTTAGGTTTTTTTTTTATTAAATTCAAACTTTTATTTCATTTGCTGTTGAAAAATATACATAATTTGTATTTCGTCCTTTGTGAGAGGAGGGTGAATGAATGTAGGAGAAGATACAACGTTAAACTCTATATGAGATATACCAAGATGTGGATGTTGTCAAAAATTTCAAAACACGTTGATTATAAATTGACTCATGTCAGAAATGAATTTGTCTAAATTTCTGATTTTTTTTTTAGATTTTGCAATTTCATAGCACACCCCTGTCATCCATGTAATTTGTACAGTCATTTTGGATCGGCCATTTTGAAAAAGATTTATGTTTATCAGTTTTTCGGACAGATTTGTAACTAAAATTTACTTCTAGGGCAACTGTAGGGCAGTATGACACCATCAGCCTCTAATAGAGAAATCTATAGACAAAACTACAGCCAAAGCGTTGTTATAAGACTAGTCAGATATTTAAGCTTTGAATTTAAACTTTTTTTTTATGAATCTTTCAGGGATTTAAATAAACTTCCTTTTATCGAACAATCACAGACCCTGCACATCTATGTCTATGTGTACCTACATCTTATAAATGTCACCTTTTTTTTAGACAAGTTTAGATTTACTGGATCTAACAAATTTTTTCGTCGAAAATTGAAATTTTTGTATCTCCAATTTCTGACAGCAAAACTTGGAAATTTGTTGTTGAAAAAGATCTTGTGCATATTGCTGAGATAAGGCATCTTCCGAATAAACGTCAAAGGTGACAGCTATTACTTTGTTGAGACTGACAAATATGCATAACTGCAAACCGAAAATAAAATCCGGTTTTTCATGGCTAAGGTTCCATTTTTATTTCAAAATTTTGACTCGAATTCTAGTTCTATCGAGTTTCTAACTTTTACTCCATCATCGTCAGTTTGACTGATCATCAGGAGAAACTTATGCCAGAAGTCAAAAACAAACAAATTTCCTACAAATTGATCACTTGCGATAAAATGACAGAAAAAAGATAACGGTCTTAGTTTCTTGGCAACAAAAATGACGAATTCCGTTCAGATTTTTCAGACTGGAGAAGCCTACGCTGGAAGTCAAAAGCACTCTCTCTAAATTTCCTATAAATTGATCAAATGTGAGAAAAAATAATAATAAAAAACAGACAGTCTAAGCTTTGACAGCAAAAGTGACAAATTTTACCGAAAAATAGCGATCATATTATTTGGAGACTGCTAAGATCTCGCAGAATAAATAGGGTAGAGTAGCCTAATTGCGGCCCCCTCCAGTAGCCGGCCACCTATGATAAAAGTCGATGTAAATAGTGAATTCGTATAGCTATTTCTAAGTTTTTGGTTTTAAATTGTTCTCTTAAGCTTCTCTCTTTTAATCTGTCAAAATTCTCGTTCCGTGTGCTCAGTCGCTTTCGAGAAATTAACATATTTGCGTCCGGTGGTAGGGTCGGGAAGATTTTTTGTAAATTAACCGTCAAAATCGTTAGTGAAACATACTGTTGGAATTAGTGTTTAGAGTGCAAATTTTGTGGATAAGCGTTTTCTAATGTTGGTTTTCTTATAAAATATATGATTTTTCATTAAAATAAGCTTTTAAATGTAAAAAACTTTTGTATTTATTCTTCATTTTAAGGGGGCCGAAGATAGGACACAAAAAAACTAGCGGTTGCCTATTGTCGGCCACCCCCGGCCGGAGATACGCAACTCGTTTTTTTTTTATTTTTTTTTAACTGAGTACACAAAATGATAAATAAACCTGCTCTCTTCACCTTGCAGCAGAAAAATTCGTTAAAATTCAAAGGTTTCCAGTGCTCGGCCGCCTCTTTACCAAAAGAAATAATGGTGGCCGGCTAAAGGACACTCGTGTCCTAACTCCGGCCCCTTCTTTTATCTTAGGTTTAAAGCGAATCTTTATAAGGTTCCAACTTTTTGATACCAATTAGATACCTTTATTTAAATTCTTGTCTTCAGCAACTTAAATATGACCCGGACAAATGTGTCATTCCATATAAAGACACACATTTGGAACAATCCTTATTTGAAATCCGTTAAAATAAACTGCTAATCAGAGCAGCAGCAAGAAGGTTTAAAATTCCAAACACGACTCTTCAGAACCGAGTTCACAACAGAACCGCAGAAAACCTTGGTAAGTTTGGTCCCTGCTTTCCCTGTGCTTTCTGCAGAAGAAGAAAATAAGCTTAAAAACTGGCTTATAAATCCAGTAAAATTTGGATTTTCACAAACCTCTGAAAAACTTTTGAAAACGGTGCAAGCTATTCTCCAAGAAGAAGGCCGCAAAATCCCTTTCAAAGACATCAAACCAAGTAAGAAATGGTATTACGGTCTTATGCGACGCCATCCAGATTTAAGCCTTCGAACTGTTCAAACTGTCTCTAAAAGCCGGACTCAAATAACGGAGGAAGGAATAAGAAAATCGTTTTATGAGCTTAAAGAATAGTTATCACAAGAAAATGCTTAAGACGTTCTTGAGGATTCTTCTAGAATCTTTAACGCTGCTGAAACGGGATTTAGTATGGCTCCAAAAACTGGAAATGTCATTCGAAAGGAATAAAAAATCTTTATGAAATCAAAGCAGCAAATGAAAGAGAAAATTTAACTGTGCTGATTACTTTTTCAGAAGATGGAAGAACACTTCCTCCTATGGTCGTTTTGCCATAAAAAAGATCGCCCAACTGTCTTGAAGAGGTCCAAAATAAGTAGCCTGACTGGATTTTTGGAAAGACGAAAAGTGGATGGATGCGGGGAGAGACTTTGTTTCAATACGTGAAAGAAGGTCTTAACGTGTGGATTTCCAACAATGATGTTAGACGTCCAGTTCTATTAGCTTTTCACTATTAGGCACTAGGAACTTGTGTTTTTAATATTTTATTTTTTAAGATACCACGAAGCTGCAACAACTTGTATACTTTAGTTGTAAGGTCTTAAACGAATTTAAATTATTATTCGAAACACTTTACTGAACCGCATTCTTCAAAAAGCCCATCGGTTTTTAAAAATATCTAAAATAACCGAAGCCAATACGAAATTCCGTGCGACGATTTTTTAGTAATCCCAAACCACCTATGTCAATATCTATCATCGCAAGCCTGGAAAACTTTTCATCAAAGTAAAGAAGACCAAAAGTTAAAGCTGCCGGATTAGAAAAAGGAAGCTTGATCGCCAAACAAGAGAAGCCAAGAAAAAAATCAATAAAACGGAAAAAAATGGTGCCAAGATGTCCTTCATGCAATGAAGATATCCTCACGGATGTAGAAGAAGAAGGGCTCAAAAATGTTGGATGTGATAAATGTGAAAACTGATTTCATCTCAAATGTACCAATTTTTCAACCATGTCGTTTTTAGATGCTAAGCTCGAAGTATTTATCTGTCCAAAATGTGATATTTTGTTACCCAAAATGAGATAAGAAAACCTCTAGTGATTTGTTTCGAGTAAGCATTTGTTATTTATGCATCCTTGAAACTGTATTAAAAAATAGTATGTGCCTATTATTTTATTTTATAATCCTATTAGCTTTAAAAGAAAATGTTCCTAACTGAATTAAATTAAAAGATTTTTTTTTATTGTTTAAGCCTGAAAAATGGAAAAACTAATTTATTTTTTTAATTGTATTTATATTTTATTTATTTTCGTTTAAATAAATAATTTTTTCTTAACTTTTCAATAATAGAACACTTAAATAAAAATTATTAAAACATGAAAGCCCTTAATTTACTGGGTGGCCGAAGATAGGATACCAGATGGCCGGAAAAAGGAACCAAGGGGCCGGCTACTGGAAAAAATGACTTTTTTTACAAAAACTTAAATAAAAAATTATATGGTAAGATTAATTAACTTTTTTTTTATTTTACCGACGGAGAAATCAATAAACAATAATTTATTTCAAGAATTATTTGAATATATTAATATTTGTTGTAACTGTGGTATATCTTATGAGGAAAAATCCTTAGGGGGCCGGTAACTGGCAACTCTACCCTACCCTGTTATTTTTTTTTTTTTTATAATTTACTCACGCTCAAGGGAATATTAATACCCTTTACATGTTTCAACACAGCGAGGGCGTGAAGTTACGGAAGAGAAAGAAGGATAGGAAAGATGTGAAACAATTATATTCATCAACAAAAAATCATTACATCATCAAATTGTAAGTGTCAACAAAGTGAGACATTTGACGTCTGTGAATAAAAGAGATAGCCCTCACTCCTCACCGTCTACATGGCAGTGATATTGCTAATAGGCGTTTTTTTTTCTTCAATTCTGAGCAGAGCACTAAACACAGTCTGAACGAAAAGAGTAAGCTCTAAGCAAATTTTATTCAGGGCTCTCTGATTTAATTCTGAAAAACGCTTGAGCACGAACTTTGTCTAATGTCTACCCTCGGCCGCCATTTAAACTTTTTTGGGTTTTCTTCTATTTTTCAAGTGTCCTTCCATCTGCTCTGTTATTTTTCATGGAACTAACAGAGTGATCTTTGAACAAGTTCAGAACGAAAAAAGAAACACAAATTCGAAGTTCAAAACCTTCTGAGCTAAATAAAAAGATCACAAACTTATTTTTGGACAACTAAGGTTCTGCTCTCAACCAAAAATGAAAAACGCCTAGTGTAAACTGGCTTATGCAAACAGGCGTATATTTTAAATTTTAATTTTTTATTTTAAGCGAAAAAAATTATTTTCGAATTCATTGCATTTTTTTTTACTAATCTTTTCATCTTTCTAAATTTGAGAGTCTTCAACTAAAATTTCCTAAGTTCGTATACGGTTCTCAGAAAATTACAAAAAAAATATTTGGTACATTTCAACTCCATTTAGTAAAAGAAGAATTCGTTATTTTACGAAAAATTGCAAAACACATTTCTTCCATCTTCTAATGGGAATACGAGTATCTTAAACGAAAATGAAAAACGCATTTGAGTTGAGCACTAAGTAAAAACTTCCTTGCAAACGAATTTTATGAGATCGTTTAAGTCGTGTATTCTATGTCCTAAATGCTTAGTGACATTAAAGCCTTGAACCAACCATAAGAGGAAGAGCAAGTTGGTGCTATTAATTCGTACATTTTATTTATATATTTTTAAAAACCTTAGACAGAAAACGAAATGCAAATTGCTCAACTCGGGTTATTTTTTTTCTTCACTTGCACATTGAAATCAATTTACAATTAAAATAAAAAGAAAAACGTAAATAAAACAGTCAGGGGGTACACGCAAAATTAATATCCTTGAAGACCACAAACTTTGTCGGCTTGATATGCATAGGTACCTACATACATATATCTATAGTTACCTCTAGCTTAGCTGACTTGTAACATCATAAAATTTTTATTTATTAAAGTTTTTATCAATAAAATCAATAAATTGAAAAGCCCATATGATTCAATAAATTTAAGGCAGCCATTTTGTTTTAGTTGAACCATAAGCCGCCTTTTGACTTCTTTTTTTTTTTTTTTTTACAGCGACACATAAAACATTTCTATCTAATACGCGCACGCTTTTAAGAAAATAATTACAGAATTGATCTCGATTCCATGTTTAATTTAATTCAATCGGCAAATGATGCTTTGATTAATTCGCTTTGATCAGTTTGTGCCGACAAAATAATTTTTATTCATAACACGGGCGGCGGCGCGCGTAGCAGGCGTTAGAGGCGGGATTTGCATCACTTAACTTTCTTCAAATATTAGCCGCACTAAAATTAAATGTTTAAGGTTATTGGACGAATTTTTATTGTGATTAAATCATAATGAATATAACAGTTTTATATATATTGCCATTAGTATATATTTGTAGATGTATTTAGTTGGGAAATTTGAATAAAATACACGACTGGAATGCTCGAACTTACTTTTGTCGTTTAAAGTTGTTAATGAGATAGATAGATACCTATTAAAGGTGTAATTTAAGTGGTTGAGTTTTGTGGAGATATTGGTAACGAGAAAGTGATCAAAAAATTTCAAAATATGGTCCTAGGAAAAATGATTTTGGATTTTTTATTTATGAATAAATTAATTGTAAAATTTTTAAGGCCAATATTCTTTTCGCTGTTAATGAGAACCGGAATGCAAAATATTCACAAAATCGGCTAAGTCATCGAAGAAATAAACACGAATAAAAATCCACGTGTAACCAAATTTTTTACAAAAAATGTCAAAACCCTATTTCCGTGGTGTGATTTTTTTTTTTTTTTTGAACAACACTGAAATGCAGTGTTATTTAAATTGCTTTCAACATAAAATGTTTGAAGTTTAATCAAAATCTGTAAAGCTGTTTTTGAGTAAATCTAAAAAACTGAATAATAAAAAAAAAAACAATCACTGCAATTGGTATTACAAAGTTGATTATTGAATTATCTGCAACAATAACAGGGTGTCTTTTAGCAGTAAACCTGAACAGACCAGTGCAAAGACGAGGTGATTATTTATGCATGACTCAAATAAAAAGCGTTTAAAGGGTGGATTTTACAAGAATTCAAAAACTTATTTTAAATTTTACAAAACTTACACAGTTTTGATCTGAATAGTAAGCGGCATTGAATGAAAAAATGGGTTTAAGGTGTAACAAGTCGGCGGATAAATTCAAGATTAAACTGAAAAACTTGGGTTTAAGGTTTTTGAAATTTAAAAGAATTCTAATTTTCGAGTTCTCGAGGGTAAAAAAAAAATTCAATGCAAGTTGATGCATTTTTTTGAATGATCTAGATTCTAGATAATGAAAAAACGTATATTTTTCTTGATATGAATACGAATTTAAGTTTAATTCTAAGCTCTTATATAGGGTTTTTCAATAAGCGGTCACATAGAGTTTTTCAATAAAGGCGGATGGATGTTCAATTGAAATAAAATAAGCTGTGTGTGATGTATTAGCAAATGTCCACCTCGGCTTCTTACGGTGGCACGGATCCGAGTGGTCCAATTTTCAATGACTCTTTGGCATAGATCCGGCTGAATTTGAGCGATGGCCTGTGTTATGTTCTTCTTAAGGGCATCGGTCATCGCATAGACTTGAAACTTCAAGAAGCTCCAGAAGAAAAAGTCTAGCAGGGTCAAATCACATGCCTTTGGTGGCCAATTCACGTCTCTACTGCGAGAGATAACTTTACTCTCAAATCCGTCAAGCAGAATGTCAATCGTGGCATTCACTGTGTGGCACGTAGCGCCGTCTTGCTGGAACCACATGTTGACTAGATCCATATGGTTCAATTTGCGCCATAAGAAATTGGTTATAATCGTTCTGCAACAGCTGCCATTTACGGTGACCGCCTCACCAACGTGGTTTTCGAAAAAGTTCGGACCAATGACGCCACCAGCCCAAAATCCAGACGACAGTAACTTTTTTGAAGATGTTTTGTCACGTGGTGAACGTATTGTGAGTTGGTGTCGTCCTTCTTAACACATCAGGCCATTCATCCAAAATCGTCGCTAAAGATGATTGAAGTCCTCTTTCAAATGCTCCGAAGACCAACCAGCGAACAAACGGCGCTGTCTAAGATCATAAACTTTGAGCTACTGATGAGTTGATTCCATCCAGCCATTATGTCTTGCCATATTGGCTGCAGTTAAAAGATTCAAGTTCTTAGATCCATTTTCCTTCGACGCCATTTTGATTTTTTTTTCTCAATTAGGAAAATATCTACACTACTTGTCCACTGCAAGGGACTGGTTGTTCATTTTTGCTTTTAACTTTGGATACTTTTTTAAAGCCATTTGCTTTTAATCAGGGAAAAAATACTAATCATGATATTGTAAGAAGAATTTTGAAATCGAGCTTTGAAATGTAAGTTTGGACTTCATAAATTGTTCCACATTTTTGTGTGAAGAAACTTTTTTTCAAAGAATTTCTTCATTCAATCCGAAAATATGGAAAAAATAACGATATCAATGAAAGATGAAATAGTGCCATTTCAAGCTTACAAGAGACCTAGTAGAAGATTTGGATCTTAAGTAACATTTAAAAAAATGCAAAGAAAGTGTTATCAAGGCAATAACACTAAAGGAACTATACTAGGCATAAGAACTGCTATCAACTTAAGGCCTTCCATATGAAAAATCAAGTCATAAATTGAGGTTAAAGCCCTTCACTTATTTTTCATAGAAAAGAATAAAAATGAAACCTCACACTAAATGCAACATTATAACCTTTTTTTTTGTGATTCTTCCGACGGCAATATCTCGTCCAAGACCTATAAACATTTATTTTTTTAAATTTTACTCCAAGTAATTGAATTTTTAATTATTTTCTTAAGATGGGGTTACATGATACAAAATGGCCGCCTCTTCAACGAATACGATCTCTTTTTAACCCCCCTCCAGTTTTGCACTTCGCTTGCTTATTGTGTGCGGGGTATAAACTATGTTCCCATAAAAGATAGTTTTGCCGAAATAAAACCCACCGTATTCTCTGTGAGGAACCAGTTACACGTGTGTGAAGTTTGCGCTGCCATTTTGAATTTTATAAAAACAAAAGTGAACAAGTGCTGAAAATAAAAATGATTCCTTCCTTAAAAATTTGCAAAACTTATTTAAGCCTAATTTGAGAGAATACTGTAGTACCTTCATGAATCGTAACAACTTGTCGGAAAAAATTACCTCGCATTTTTTAAAAATTTTGAAAATCCAGGGTTTAACTTCCGAACCTCGAAAGCGAGTTCTACAGAAATCACAAAAACTAAATTTAATTAATAAAATTATTTAGTTACCAATTTTTCCAATCGACCAAGAAATATTGTAAATCTTACAAGTTTGATAAGACTTTTGGGATAATTTTGAATAAATAAAAAGCAAGTTACGTGGAGTCTTACGCTTTAACTTTCAATATAATTATAGGTTATAGTTTTACAAAGAAGACCGGACTATAATTTCGTCTGATGATTCAGTGCATATCTTGATTACCAAATAAACGTTATGCAGAACAAAATATTATGTTCACGCAGTTTGCAAACTTTTTTATATCTTTTCTCCAATTTGCATACCAACTAAAATTCCACGCTTTGATGGTTGTTTGGATACATACATAATTGCTACGTTATGATTTACACAATGAAAATTATTACAAAACTAGAAATGGCTATTAGCCGTATGAAATAAAATATATATATCTTTTAACAACGTTTTATGAGAGTTTCACATCTTCGTGTGAGATTGAATTGTTTAAGAAAATTTTATCAAATCAGCATGCAGCTAAAGATAGTCACAGTGATTTTTATTCAAAGGATAATTAGCATCCTTTCTGAATTGGTCAAAGACAATTCGCACGCTGAGAACAACAATGGCTTTAAACAAAAATGTTCACTTTTGAGTTAGAGCGATATCTAGGTTCCGATATATACAACTTTTTTTTTCCGAAAATCTCCGTAAATCACTCAATCGTGATTTTATGTTCAGTGAAATTAATCAACAGGCACATTTGGTTTAAAGTCGGCTTTATTAGAAAATATGTAAAAGTAATAAAAACAAAACTGGCACTATACCGAACTTTTAAAAAAAAACCCTTTATTTCTTAAATATCCATTATTTTTTTTGTAATCCTAAAATGCCAATTTATTAAAAGAAATTGAAACTATATTTTGGCAAAGTAACATAAGATTTAAATCTTTTTTCAAAGAGTTATCGACCATTGAAGTAAGTCCAAAACTTTAACCGGCTGTATTTAAAAACAAGGTTTTTTGTTTAACGCCATTGTTGATCTAAGCGTGCAAATTGTCCAATATTATTGTCTGAACGACCTCGTTTAGATGACTTAAAATGTTTCTCTACGTCTCAACGATATCCACAAGAAGACATCGAAATCAATCGATAACTTACGAGTATAAGGTCACATCTTGTATGAGTTTGAATTTGCAAGGTAGAAAAAGTAATATGAAATATGGGTCTTATTTTCTTTTTTTAAATATTTCTAATGCGGGTTTGAACAACGCAGAATTTAGGACTTCTAAAAATTTACAAAATCTTGTTGAAACGTTCACATTGCACATCATAAACTTGATGTTTTTCGGACATTTTAAAAGAATTTTCAGTGTTGATAAAAACTTTCAAAAAAAAAAAAAAAAAAAAAAAAAAAAAAAAAACAGATAAGATCAGGTTAATTTCGAAAAAATAGTTCCACAACTTATACTTTCTTCTTTCTTTTTATTAAAAATCCATTCAATGCAGTGTAAGTTAGGTTTCAAGACCTCAATACATGAAACTCCTCATAAACATGCTTTACTCTATTTCCTGTCGTCTTTCTTACATATATTGACTAAACTGTTATACTGAACGAGAAATATGAGTAATAAATGTGTTTGTTTTCGCCATAAAACACTCATCAAATCATCAAAGGAGGAATTGTTGGCTTATAAACAGAGTTCGGAGAAATAGAAAGAAACCGAATTTACAACAACAAACTTGAATGATACTAATAAAAAAACGCTAGTCCTCAAGTGATAATTGATAAACGATAAAACCT
Source organism: Philhelius festivus (assembly GCA_963931855.1). Classification (NCBI taxonomy): domain Eukaryota; kingdom Metazoa; phylum Arthropoda; class Insecta; order Diptera; family Syrphidae; genus Philhelius; species Philhelius festivus. Next base: position 10,817,581 of record OZ007557.1, on the reverse strand, counting down.
AAATTGGGATGGACCTGATCATGTGGTCTCGGTAGCGTGATGCGTAGGGCATTGGCTTCTGACGACGCTAGGTCTGGGTTCAAATCTCAGTCAAGGCAAAAAGTTTTTCGATTAAACTTGATAGTATAAAGGCTAAGCACCACTAATAAAGGAGTCTGATGATCGGCTTGGCAACCGTGAAATAGCTATAACTCCAGCCAAATAAGAACCCCCTCGGTGGTAGTTCATTCAAGTTGTTGTTGTAATATTCAAAAATTCATCATCAAAGGAGACTTGAAAAAGATTTAATCAAAATCCACTATGTAGATTACGAAACATGAAAATGTTTGAAACATCTCGTCGATATTGATGAGAATTTAAAATTTTTGGTCAAAATACCTAAATACTCGTAGATATTTGAATTCGGTATTAAAACTCTGTAATAGTTTTTTCACTTCGAATAAAATTTTAATATTTTTCAATTTTAGAGTGGCAGATTATAAAAAAATATTCTTAAATTTTTTTCAAACACAAACACACTTAATTATGTTTATAGACACTTTTCATTTCGTTATAACAGTTTAGTTATCAGAAGAGAGAAGCTAAAGAGAGTACATTATATTTAGAGTTAAGTCGATTTGCTGGTAGATCAGATCTTGAAGTTTTCATTGCCTTTTGTGGAATTTTTTACAAAAAAAAAAGATAAAGTATAAAGTATGTGAAATTGACACTTGGGACTTGATCTGAATGCAATTAACCTTGTTTTTGAAGAGTTCCTGTGAAGACTGAAATTCTTTGAAAATACCTAAAAATATGAAGTTTATGATGATTAATGTGAATGATTTAACTATATTTTTCAGTTTTGTTGCAGAAATTTTGCAGCCTTCATTTAAGAATAATTTAGATTTTTTAAGAAATTAAAATTCTGTGTGAAAAGCGGATAAGTTTGATGTGAATTTTCTTTAACTCTTACAGTCGGGTTTTTTTTAAATATATTAATTTGATTTTTGCCTCTGGCAATGCTGAACAAAATAATTGATTATAGAATACAAAAATTAAATTTGGATTTTTTTAAAATGAAAATATGTAATTGGTGGTTAGCATTTGTAACCACCATGACTGTAGGAATAAAAATAGATGAAAAATATCAATCTTTTTTAAAACCATTAAACAAATGTTTATTTTAAACAAACTAAAACTAAAAGTCTAGATAAGTATAATTTTATGAAAATCAATAACCTTGGAAATAAGATTTTTAACTCGTCACTAAAGATGATTTTTCAGCCAAAATTCCGAAGCTCAGATACTGAATAAACGGCGTTATCTATGATCAGTTGATTCCGTCAAGCTATTATGCCTTGCTATATTGGTTGCAGTTAAAAGACCCTAGCTCTTAGAGCCATTTTCCTTGGACTCCAAGACAGGAGCGTCTTTCCTTGATTACCATAAGGTAAACTAAAGACTAGGATGCACATTGAGTGTTGGTTTCTACCCCGGCCGACTTCTTGGTGTGTATCCTAAGGGTTGATAGGCCCAGGGTTTTACAGAAGCCCATCTGGAAGTGGCCTTGGTCGACCTCGGTTGACATTGGTTGCGAAGCTCCACCGGAAGCTATATTCTGGTACCATGGGAGATAGTGCCCATTCAGGCCCTAGGCTTGAACCCTATCTACGTGGTAGGCCCCCTAGTGGTAGCATCATGGTGGCTTGATTTACTCCAAATGCAGAAACACATGGTTTTCAAGATTCTTTTCTTGAATTCAAGAGGTGTGCATATGCTGCAAGATATCACAACTTTGCGACCGAGATAGCTTGCTATGTCGGGGTTAATGGTCAGGACTAAATCTGACTCTGATGGTGGTAGGCCATCCGTGGGGTAGAGCCGTAATAGGCAGGTATCCACGTAAAACCCAAAGACGATCTTTCCTTGGACTCCATTTTGAGTTTTTAGCAATTGAAACGGCGAAAAGTTGCTACCTTTTATTTCTTGAAAAAATATCCACACTACTCCACTGCAACGGACTTAACTTATGCCTGGACAATAAGCAGATTGTCAAGTGTTCATTTCATTAAAAAAAAAATAAAAGAATTGCAGCACTTTGAAATGCCTCCTCAATTTATTATTTATTTATTGATGTTGACATAGAAGCTTGAATTCAAAAAGAGCTATTGATTTATCTAAGTCCAACACTTAACTAATTTTTATTTACTCCAAGAAGTTATTGCTAAAGCTTGTTGGCATAGGTGTGCGAGTTACTATAGTTAATTGTGCATCATGCTGCTATAATTTTTTTTAATGGTAAAGTTTAGGTGTAAAGCAATGAGTTAGGTCCCCATAAATCAATCAAGGCATACAAATTTTACCACTCTAAATAAAAACTACTATTTTAACGGTGGTTGCTACAAGTAACCACCAAGTACATACATTTTATAATATCTTTGAAAAATTTCAAAATATCTTCGAAAAAAACCTTCCAACGTGTTCATGTCCAAACAGAAGAATAAGTCTGCTAAAATAGTAAAATAAAAATAGAACTGAACTTGTTCGTGAAGCAAACCTTTTAAGATATCAGCAAGATCTAAAATTTAAAATCTCTTCGACAACCGGCTGAGATGTTCTATGACTCTGAACAACGCTTATTCACATAACATATTTATTTAGGTGTGAAATCAAATCAATTGATGGATGAGGGTGCACTACACAAAATTACCAAAAGGTGGTTAGCATAACTAACCACCTAGCCTGAATGAATTACTATTCACTATTATCTAAGCCTAGTCCGCTGTTGATTCGAAATGAAAATTTTATGTGGTCTCAAAAAAAAAAACGGAGAAATGCTACTAAAAAACGCAGCGGATAGATACCTTTTCAGGCAAAGATTTACCATTAGGAAAAATATAAACTAAAAAGAAATGCAAAAATTCGAAAAAAAAACAATTCAATTTCTTGTCCGGCCAGTTAATTCTGTGCGAAATAAATGTAGAGACTTCACCAACTGCCACAAGTCTCCATTTCGACCATCGAACAGTCTATTGCATGACGAAAAGAAGTACCAAGTTTTAAGTTTATATATACCTTTGATTTCGTTTTGTCAGTTTTGGGTGAGATTTTTCGTTTTACGTAAGCAGTGAAAATCAAAAATTTTGACGATTGTTTTATAACGAAAATCGAATTAATCGATTTAGTTGAATATCGAAGTCAAAAAGCAACTATCAACTTTTTGTGTTCAAAGGTATTTGGAAAAATTTATTTCGGCTGAACTTATGTATGTTTTTGGTTTCTTGCGAATATATCTCGGCTGGCGAAAAATCGCAAATTAAAAAAATTAAAAATTCCCCCATTCCATATCATGAAAGTTATTTTTGGTTACTCAAGTAAATAAATAATATTTGTTCTCAAATCGCTTCGAGTTGCAAGTAAAGGCAGCAAAAACTGGCAACAAACCTCCAAGTAAGGCTGCGCGTACAGTGGTGCGACAAAGCGATGCGATACGAGAAGCGATGCGACAAGCGATTCGAGATGCGAGAATTATGTAGATGCGAGATAGTGCGCACAGTAGAAGCGATATTTTCTGCAGTTATGTTGTTAATCCCATTATAATTAATGCCACCAAAATTGTAAAAAGTTGCACCACACAACACAAGCACTGAAATAACAAAATGTTACTCTTTTGATTTTTTTTGAAACCTCAAAACAAACAATATGAGCCTTCTCGCACGAACTCGCTTGAAAAAGTGGTCAGAACAGTTTGTGCCCGAGATGCTTGCGATAGGCATGCGACTAACTCGCAACAGTCGCATCAAATATCGCTTCACTGTGTGCACGTATATGTATAAGACTAAATGTAAATATTTTTCTCGCACGCAAACGCTTCTCGCATCGCATCGCTTTGTCGCACTACTGTACGCGTAGCCTAAGAGTCTAACTAATTTTCCAATAATCTTTGAAGCTTTTAGCGCAAACCTGTTCATGACGATAAAGATCAATAAATCAATAAACAAATTTATATTATTTCTAATGATGCATCAAATCCCTTACCTAATAATAAATGCTTTTATTATAAATAAAAAAAAAATGTTAAGTAACAATTAACCAATTACATCTCTTATCAGAGCAATTAATTATAGACTGCATAAAAATAATAAAATGAAATCATTCCACTGGCATATTTTCAACAATATTAGTATCCAAAGTGAAAACTTGTGAATTCATTTTCATTCAGTAAATTATATAGATAGAGATACTCACTCGTACAATGTGCAAAAAAATAAAAACAAACTAGCAGGTAAAGGTATGTAATTATTATGCCGTGACATTATACTTTATGAATGAAAACTACACAGTTTGGCGGATTGTTGTGTATTTATAAAACTTAAATTATTGGACCTATATAGTGTTTGTGTTATCTTCTATTAATTATCACCATCGGCGTTGATCTCCGCATGAAAGGCAAAGGGTATAAGAGGTAGACAAATAGCTATCACTATAGTAGATACAAATGCAGTACCTATACCTAAACTACCTTTTTCTACTATTAAAAAAGCCTAAGCAAAACAGAAAAAAATGAAGATAATTACCTTTGTTGGTAAAATGTAAAACATACATCTGGATAGAGAATCTTTCAAATTAATTAAAAGTCTGGCCGGTCAAGTTGCATTTTAGTTTTTTTTTTTTTTTTTAATTTTTTTAATTTCACAATCAGTCAAAGAAAATTGACACACATCTAGTATAGACACCATGAAGTGAATACTATAGTATTCTCAATACCATGTTACTTGACACACTACAGCAAAACAACAATTTTCAATCTTTCAAATGAAGATATTTAAGAATTCTGATAGACCTTTTCAGGTTAAACCGTCGATATTTTCCATCCAAGTATTTAAAATCTTGATGATATGGTCGCTACCTAGAACTTTTCGTTTTGTTAAATTCGTTGCCATTTTGAAATCACAAATTTAAAAATATTAAAAAATCATAAAGAAACATCAATATGGCAATGGTGTCTATACTAGATGTGTGTCACGGGTATAATACTTCGTTGTCAAAAAGCCTAGGTACAGGCAATTTTCACGTCCACGTCCTAATACATTTACACATTTTTTGCTCATAATTTTAAATTTCTTACTTACTTTCTAAAGCTGTGCTTTTGATAGACCCCTGTTAGCCTCACACTTGTCTTAAAGAAGTTTTATTAATATCCGTTAAAGTTTTACTTCGTCTCTCGCATCGACTTCCATCGACAATTTTGGGACATTGTTTCAAAAAAGAAATTTCAACATTGCTGAAAACGAATAAATGAGAATCAACAAGAACGAACCAAATAATTGCAGAAATCATACCTTTCCACCTAACCATTTAGACTATTAGTCGTATTGCGTGTATAGAACAATGCGCGAATGCATGTTCCCAATCAAAATGGAGTCATTGGTAAGGTGAATAAAAAAAAAAACAAGTTTTATTATAATTAAAAAAAAAGCAAAAAAGGAAGAACAAGTTGAAAGTAATGATAAAAATTGTTATCGACCAAACTGAAGAAAAAAAAGAAAATATATTTAATTTGTATAGTTAGGTAACCTCGCGTGGCAATACGTTTAAATTCATTGAATTTAAAATTATGACTTTTATGGGAGATATCAAATCAAATTAGATCTTCTATTTTATTACCCACTTCCATATTTATTTCAGTTTCATTTCGCACCTAAATTGGACAAAGTAAAAAAGGAATGATGATTACCCTGATTTATGTAGTGACTTTTTATAAATAATTTTTTATATTTTTTTTTTTAGAATAGTTGATCTTATAGTACGTTTACTTATTAGGTATACCCAACAACAGGCTTCACCGGTATTATGTTGCTCGTGTATAATAGCTAAACAAAAGAGCAACAATTATTTGAAATATTTCTTAAGGAACCTACAAGTTCCGTGTTATCTATGCTGCAGTTAAAAGACCTTAGTTCACACTAAAAAAAATAGTAAAGTTCGAAAAAATTAATTAAACTTTGAAATAAATATTTAATTCTGTTTCGAAAGGATAAGGTCGACACACATTTTGTCCGAACATTCTTTAATCATTTAGTCAAAAACTATTCAATAATAAAAAAGCTAAATAATACAAATGGTAACATTCCATGCAAATCACTTGACCTGGGCATATTTAATTATTTCTGAAATGTCTACCTTTCAACCCTAGATCTGTTCATAGCAAAGGATTATTATTTTTTTTCGTCTGGATTTTTGGCTCCTCCGCCAAGTAACGTTACTTTTCTCAAAATCCTAAAACATTGTGACCAATCACAATTTAAGTTTTCGTCAAAGAACTCGATGCAAAATATTCTGAGTATACCTACTTCAGGAGCATGATCGCCTGATGCCTCGCTGGAAATTTTCAATGTTTCTCGGTCCAATTTGTTGCCAAAGAAGGTTGGCGAAGTAGGTTTGAGTGTCCGGGGGAGAGAAAGAAGGACACAGAGTATTGAGAAAGCATTTGCTGCAGGGGAAAGGATTAGAAGTTTTTTTTTTCTTCTCGATTTTTGACTCCGCCGCCTAGAAACGTTACTTTTCTTAAAATCTTAAAAGTAGTGTGACCAATCAAAATTTAAGTTGTCGTCGAAGAATTCCATGCAAAATATTGAAGAGGGTATACCTACTTCAGGAGCATGATCGCCTGATGCCTCGCTGGAAATTTCCAAAATTTGATGCCAAAGAGGTGGGAGAAGTAAGTTTGAGTGTGCGGGGAAGTGAAAGACGGGCACAGAGTATTGAGAAAGCATTTGCTGCAGGGGAAAGGATTGGAAGTTTTTTTTTCTTCTCGATTTTTGACTCCTCCGCCTAGTAACGTTACTTTTCTTAAAACCTTAAAAGTAGTGTGACCAATCAAAATTTAAGTTCTCCTCGAAGAATTCCATGCAAAATATTGAAGAGGGTATACCTATTTCAGGAGTATGATCGCCTGATGCCTCGCTGGAAATTTCCAAAATTTGATGCCAAAGAGGTGGGAGAAGTAAGTTTGAGTGTGCGGGGAAGTGAAAGACGGGCACAGAGGACAGAGTATTGAGAAAGCATTTGCTGCAGGGGAAAGGATTAGAAGTTTTTTTTTCTTCTCGATTTTTGACTCCGCCGCCTAGAAACGTTACTTTTCTCAAAATCTTAAAAGTAGTGTGACCAATCAAAATTTAAGTTCTCGTCGAAGAATTCCATGCAAAATATTGAAGAGGGTATACCTACTTCAGGAGCATGATCGCCTGATAGCTGGCTGAGAATTTATTGCGAAAAAAGGTAGGAGAATTAGGTTTCAGTGTGCGGGAAAGTGAAAGACGGACACAGAACACTTACTACATGGTTTGTATAATTGTGAATAGCTTTTTTAAAGTTACCTAGGTGTCTTGAAGACTGTAACCTCGTACAAGGTCTGGTTTCAGAAATATCGACACCCAAAGACATTCTTAGGTACATAGTTTGGGGTCGAAAATCAGTAAAATCAATTAGGTACTTCACTTTGGAAGCAAACATCTTAATTTGGAAAGAAAATATTTGCTATAGGACTTCACATCATGGCCCCGATACTAATCGGGCACTATACGGACGACAACACAGCAAATCTGATTCCAATTTTCTGCTATATGCATTTTATTATGTCACATTGCGTTCTGACACATTCATTGAGTGCAAGCACTGAGACACCACTTCTCTTCTCTATAATGCCTTGCATGTCACATGAATTCGCCACTCTCAACTCTGCTGACAGACTTTTCCGCCTGCATCATCATGTTAAGTCCATTTGATGTGGTGTGGTGTGGTGGTTACCTCACGCTGCGATGGTAGCGCAAAATTTCGCGCCGCATAATACTGTACATGTGTTGCGAATTTCATCCCCAACCACTACACCACCACCCCATGCAATCTTGATGAGCACACACATCACCACCATTCGAAAGCGATGTGATGGCAATTCACAGCCAGAACGGACGTAACTCGTTAAATTCATGTCGGATTAATCAACTTAAATGGATAATCCGTTCACCTATTCAAAGGCACAACAACTCAACTATAACCATGCCTGACAAATGTCTGTTTTTGCCTCTTTTTTATTTTTAATAATACTTAAATATGGCACAGACAAAATTCATGCATTTTTTTTTAATTTCAAAAAGGAAGAGGAGGAGGACAAAAGACTTTTCCACAACATATTGTCAATTATGCATAAGCAGAACTCACTTAAAGTGGAGACATTTGTTAAGACAGATACGCACACCCTCTGGTGGGAAAACAACCGTCAAAAGTTGACAGATTAACAACGGGCTGGTATAGTGTACTGCTTCCATGCAATTGTCACTCTGACAGGTTCTCAGGTTTCCCAACCGAAAACAACCGGTCGAATTATACACCCAACGCGGAATTTTATTGAAACCAATAATTATTGTTTAATAAACCAGAGGGAGCTGTTGCTGCCCTCCCTTATGATGGGGGTCATGAGCACGAGGTCCCCCAATTGGTAGACAATTTGTATCTGTATTTTGAGTCGTGGCTACTTCCAATGACAGACGCTCTCTTTCTGTCTGTCTCTGTCACTGTCAGTGTGATGACAGATGTTCATTCCTCCAGAGCCAGTTACATGCAATAGATGTGGGAGAAAGTCCAGATTTTGAACAACTAAACACAGGGCTCCCCGTCCGTTCGTATAGCAATTAAAGTGGGCGAAGGTTCAGATGACGGAGCGGAGGGACTGCGGCCAGCTAATGGGTGAACTGTTATTATTGGCGGCCGACGACTTGGTGCACAGTCGAGAACGGAATGTGATGAAATTCATTTAAAATTGTTATCATTAGACAGAGCCTGATGGGGTGGCAGTAATATGGCACATTGCGAAGACGAATTTTATAACAGTCCAACGAATGTTTTATATAAAAAGTGCTGGCCAATAATTGAAGCAATGTTTCGACGCATGAATCACCGAATAAATAATGCAAATTGCCGAGATACGCATTTATTCTTTAAATACCGACAGGGCGGGTCTCAGAGATTATAATAACAAATGAAGAGCTCGCTATACCTAGGTATCTACTGTGAGTGGCCGGCCGCTGATAATGGGGTACGGGCCATTAAGTGCAGAGGCAGTGATTAGAGTGTGTCTATAGGTATACCAGCAGTAAAGTGCTGAACTGAGAAATTCCAGCGAACCAAGTGACGTTGAAAATGCATAATTCTGCATATGAAAATAGTTCCATCATCAGGGAAAAATTATTAAATAATTTATATTAAAGTTGTTTTGTCGGAAAGGTCTGTGGTATAAATTTTAAATTTACCTAACTAACTTTTAAATGAATGTGGAGCTTGAATGGAGGGCTTTTTAAGTAAACTGTTTTATTAAAATTAAATTATTGTTATTAGCTAGTTGTAAAAAACTATGTAGGTATCTACTTGGAGCTTGGAGGAGTGTTGGAAAAAAATTGTATTCATGTCAGAGAAGTTATTAGCCAGGAACTATATGAATCGCTTATCAGCCAAGATCCGATTAAATAAAAAAAAAAACTAATGCACGATAGGTAGAGGCACTTGCGAGGCTTATAAAGTTATAGCCAATAGTTCCCGTTCCCGTGTTTTATTGGTAAGTTTATAGCCAGCAACTGCAAAATGTGACACAAAAACCAACTAGTGAAGACGAATAATTTGGCTTTAACAGAAAACAAAAAGATTCTTAAATATTTGAATGTAAAGATGGCACTGAATTCAGTTGATATTCATATTTTTAAGGCTCTCCTAAGCCAATGCGAAAAATTCGCAACGACAACGAAAATTTTACTTATCAAAAATTACTTAAAGTGAGAGTAACAAGTACTTACACTGACGCGACAAACTAGACAGACCGACGACAGAATATTAGAAAGTTGTCATCTGCAAGACTTTCTTTGTCGTTGCGAATGTTTCGCATTGATTTGAAAGAACCTTTAAGGTCCGTAAAACAATCAACTGATTTGCACTGGGAGAGGGGTGTAGGCATTCTTACTGTGCGTTAAGCTAACACCACAACTTTCAATTTTCGTATAAAAATTAAATTGTGCTGTTATGTTCCAAATTTTTGTTGTCATGTATCGTAATTTAATATATTCGCAAATTTGCAAAATTAACCTTTTTTATTCGTTTCTATTTTTGTATAACAGAAATTGTACGGTATTGTATTCAACTTTTACTGCCTTATAGTTACAAAAAATCGTATACATGAGACTTTCAAGGCTGAACGAAAAATTTGCGAAGCTTGAAATTAGCACCCGAAGAGTTGCAATTACATATGAGTTATTTCTCTATCTACTCGGTACATTACAGTAAAAAATTAGAACGAAACAGTAAAATTTTTGTTTTCCAGAATATTTAAAAGAATATTTAAATGCGGTCATTTGTTCGCAAAATTTTGCGAATAAACCATATTTATTTGCTTTGATTTTTTTTTGTAAAATTATTGTTTTCAGTTTAGGATAGATGAACTAAAGAATGCCGCAGAGTTGCAGAAACTTCTCATATATGTATGTCACTTTAACAGCCGAAGAAAACTTTTGCGAAGCTAGAAGTTAGTACCACCACTTAAGTTACAAATATGCGATTTTTTTCTTGTATCTCCTCCGCATATAACCGAAAACCGTGGAACACAATAGAAGACAGTTTTTGTTTTTAAGAAAATCAAAAAGAAAAAAATGCTTCGTTCGTTCGCAAAATTTGCAAATTTGCAAACTTTTTTAATATCTGCGGCAGGAAGGTAGCGCCAGTGGAGTATACAAGCAACTTGTGTCTTTAAGAAAATCGTAAGCAAGTGCTAACTTGAAGCTTCGAAAAATTTATTTTCACCCGTAAAAGTTGCAAATATGCAAAATTTTTGCGAAATATTGAAGCATAAAAGCGGAACTTGATTTGTTCTGAAAATCGAAAATGGTGGTATTTAATTCATGCACAAAAAGTACAAATCCATGACACTATACTCTGTTCAACAAAAATTGTCAGTACAGAGAAGATAGGACGTTTGCCTCTCACTCTTGTTTCAATGGCTTGCATAAGTGTGTCGCCTTTTAAAGCTATCACAGGGTTTCCGTAGTTTACAATATAAATCCCCAACACTCAACATACTGAACTTTATAAAATTTTATCTCAAAAGCTTTAAATTCCTAAAGCTCCTTAATAAAATCCACTGAGTAAGCTCCTTGCTTGTAATTTAGAATGATAATGGTAACTCTGTTTTGATGTATGTATGTACATATATAGCAAGCGCACGATCGTATCGACTTGACAGTGACATTATCCCTTCAGCAGTGGTATACAACGGTAGCGTTGGGGTGTACAACTTTTTGCAAAGAATTACAACAACAATTCTTTAAGGAAAGTCAGTGGCTTGCTTTTTTTATGTGGCATTTTTCCCAACGTAGTGTAGGGAGGGTGCTTCAGGCGCCGCTGCTTTGGAAAAAGCTCTCCCATAAGGCCTGTACTGACAATTTTTGTTGAACAGAGTTTAGGATAAACGTTTTTCATTTAAAATAATCTTTTTTTTTTTTGAAAATCACACCACCCTCTTCAACAGAGAAGGGGTATTAGGTACTCTTTTCCTAAATTTAAAAATGCAGTTTTTATCACAGATTTTGTATTATGTTTATATCTTTTTAACAATTTCTTCGAACGACTAAGAAAAATCGAGAAGTTAAATAAACACTGAAATCCGAAATGACTGATTTGTTAGAGGAGCTAGGTCTAATTGGAATACGAAAAATATTACCCTTAATAATTCGACCAAAGAACAAATACTCAAATAATTTACTCAGAGAAAAGTAACAGATATAAATTCAACAACTGGTCTTGTTAAATTAACAAGCCGCACTTTCCCATTTAAAGTTGCAAGAAACTCAAAAAACTTGGAAAATTTCAATATTCATAATAAAATTAATATGTCTATATTTAATGATAACATTGTATTGAATTAATTAAGATGCCTTTTTATTTTAACTTAAATACTTTTAAATACTTAAAAAAAATTGGCAAGATTTTGACATGTTCACAGTGTAAATTCTTATCAGATTTGTGCTAGTTTAATATGGTTTTTTGTTAATTTTAATTTGACAGCCTGTTCTCTTAACAATTTATGTAGTTATTTTAACAATTCTTTACCTGATGAACTTAACCTGGTCTTGAATTAAATAAACACTGTGTCTGTTTATTTGAACAGATCATCGTGTAAATGCATCTGAGTGTATGAAATCAAACTTAATATAAGCTGTTGATTTAATACAAGTTCTTAAGCATACAAATCTTGTTTCTTTTTAAATATTCAAGGAGATCAATCATGTTGAAAAATCACAACATGATAATTGTTTAATTTGACATGATATTTTTTCTGAGTGTTTAATTAGGTGTATATCTTTCTTTATTAACGTGGATTTGCTATTTTGAGATATCTATTTTTTCTATTGGCATTTTTAAATCATCATTTTGTTGAAATTAAGGTCAAAATATTTAAGTTACACTCCCGAAAACCTCTCTAATTTATCTTGTTTTATAATACATCTCTTATAAACTTGGTTGATAGTTTAATTTATAGCAAATTGTTGCCCTCGAACCATCTATGATGATAGAGTCTGCGCTATAGGAAATCGCACTACAAAACCAACACATCATCATCATAACCAGGTTTTTCGTCTTATTCATATGTAGAAACCTACTATCATACAAGTTATAAGATTTAAAGAGCTCAATTAGAGGATTATGGAAATAAAAAATTAAGAAAAAAAAAAAACTTTATAGCACTCCAGGCTGTATCAAATTAAATACCGAAAAATCAACAAATATTTTAAACTCATTAAACGCACCAGCAGCAGCGTCAGCGGCAGACGTAGCATGGCCTTTGCCTTTCTCGTCTCGCACAGACACAATATGTTTTTCCCACGAAGATTCCCAATCATTATCTCTAGATAATGACACAAATTCGTTGAAGAACAAAAATGCGAGTATAATATTTAAGTTCATTTATAGTCACGCATGAAAAAAAAAATAAAATAAAAAAAACTGAAAATAGTAGTCGTTATCGGAGGATGATCTCCTTGGATTCTTCCTGAGGCTTGTACGATGTTGTTGGTAATATATTAACCATCAAGACACATCACCACATATACCCATGAAGGTGTATGTATACGCTTATACAGACGAGATGAATCTACTCTCGGTATGAAGTGTCTGGCTCTGAACACGTTGAACGCCTGAACAAAATGATTCACTTAAGTAATCCTAAGACAGCTACTTAAGCACGTGCTTCTTTCTTTATACCTTTCCAATGTAATGTGTTTGGCCCGAATCTCCTGGTTTTTTTTTTTTACAGAAAAGGAAACCAAAAACTGATGATGAGCTTGTGGAGTTAGCTCTATAGAAAAAAAAAAAAAAAAACAGCTACACCACCTTAGGGTATGAGCTGTGCAGAGTCTTTAAGCCCAAAACGCGATTGCTATTAAATTCTATGAAAAGCCTGTGGGTGGATGTTGCTGAAAATGTATATTTCACATAGAAACAAATTACTTTAATAATCAAAGTTTGTACTCCCCCCATAAAATGTATTGAAAGTTTCTATTTTAAAGGTATAGTGATAGACTTGCGAGAGGAAGGTTAACAAAAAAGAGTTTAAGACTTAGAAAGGTCCCAAAATGTATTTAATATGAGTTTGTTTAAAGGAATGATTTGGAAAGGTTAACTTTTGAGATTACTCGGAAAAACACCCTGTTCTCTGTTTGACACAATTCGTCAGCCATGAGGGAACTTATGAGAAAGCTTTTTTCAAAACATTTCTGCCAGTGTACACTGTCAGAACCAAACTACTAACTTGTCTGGGATAATTGTTCTTGAAAAATCTTCCACACCGAAGAAGGCAGAATGATCGTGGTTACCATCCGAATTGAAAGCAAATCATGGGAGCTTTTTGAGTGGTTTTTGTCAAAAAGCTTTTTGAAACCCAATTTTATGAATTTGCAAAAGATAGAGGTTGATCAAAACTACGAAAATCCTATGATAGCTTAAAAGAGGACCAGGTTTATAGAAGCCAACTTTAGCAGACTGAGAGACAAACGCTCCATCTTTTCTGTACCGACAAGAACACAGCCATAGCTATAAGTCATTTTATATCTAGATGATATCGCGGAGAATTAATCGAAATTATTTCAGGTTTTTCAGGACATTTTCATCTTCTAACACAATAGGAGTAATTTTTTGTTGCTAGAAAGCATTGTTTTTTTAAGTTAGCCAAAAATTGATCTTCTATTTTCTAAATTTAAATTTGCAGATTTTTGGATAAATTGAAGGCTTTCTCAATAATATTTAAAAGGGGTTTATATTCGTATAATCTTATGGAGAGTATTAGTCTGGAAAGCTGCTCTTGAAAGCAATAGAATCGCAGATATTTCAATTGATATGGCATGTGGAGGAAAAAACGATTGCTTTTCAACCGAGGGACACATTAATACTTCCCAATTTGATCAAAGCTTTGTCAACTATGAAAAGATTTAAAATTAGATAAATATACCTACATACTTGACTTCAGCTTTTCAAGATTACACACCATGACTATCCTAACATACAGTCACTTTTCCAAACGAAAAAACAGGGTTTGATGTTTTTCTAGACGGACATGGAGAGGGCTTCACCGTCCACTGTTTTGCTTTTATTTTTGTGTCTGATTTAGTCATGTTTCATCTTCAGTTATTATTCGGCTTCTAAACTCTGAATTGTTGCGCCTAGACTGCTTTGGAAATGTTCAAACACGGCACCTAACGCCCGATCAGCTTTCTGAAACCTAAATCTCAATTCATTATATGACAAAAGCACTCACTCGTTGGACATTTTTATAGCCTCTACCATCTCTCTCTCCTACTTCAGCTAGATTCTTCTATAGATGTCCGTCAAGCTAGCATTTGCACTGCAAAATTGTAAAGATATAATAAATTTGTCATGAAACAAAATGATTTTTCGCACTTGACAGTCAAGTTAGCAATACCCTGGTAGTATTCAAAGCAAAAACAAGGCTACTAAATTTTACGACATATTTACGACAATTATTGATACTGTCCTTTTTCTTTTACGAGTTTATTTCATCCTATTTAGAGGGGTGGTAGTTCTAACTTCTTTATCAAGTTAACATTGCCAGGTTTTATTATTAAAAAGCAAGGACGACGAAATTTTAAATTTTACGACATATTTACGACAAACTTACAACAGTTACTTACTTACTTTTTTATCAAGTTAGCATTGCCAGGTTTTATTACTAAAAAACAAGGACGACGAAATGTTTACTTTTACGACATATTTACGACTAACTTAAGACAGTTATTTACACTGTGTATTTTCTATTTCCAGTTCATTTTACTCTATTTTGAGAGGAGGTGCTTGATTTTCAAGTAAGCATTACCAGAGGTTATTTAAAAAACAAACAGATGTTTTTTTTTTTGTTTTACGACAAATTTACGACAACTAATTCAATTTTTACATCTTTTTAATTTTGAAGTTGTAATGCTTACTTGACGGACATGTACTTGGGTATAACCATTTGGTGAATTTGAGCGAAGTAATCGTCAGTTGTTTCAGTTTTCTGACGTCCCAGAACCAATCCTGGTAAGTCTAAAATGTTAATTTTCTTGAGCAGTTTTTTCTGTACTTAATTAGGAGCCATCAGCTTCAAGAAAGTTAAGTGGATGAAACTGAAAACAGAAAACGACACTTTGAACGACAAAAAAGCTATGACAAACTTTCTATCTTATTTCTAATTTAGTATATGATATAAAAGACAGAGAGTGCTGGAAAGCCATTTTACGCCAGAAACATGACGTAAAGCCTAGACCGAGGTACCTCCTTGAGTGTTAAAGCCTTCGAATTGGAATATTTAAAGACAAAAAAAAAGAAGAAAAACTCTGGAAAATGTTTGTAGAATCGATGATGGTAAATTGTTTTCTTTTCATCCTACTTCATGCGTATTTCTGTGAAAACTACCTACGTACCACTTGCTCTGTAACGCCATAGATCCTTGGGGACCTGAAATGGAATGATGTATTTTACGGCATCAACTTAAACTATTAAACTTTTTCTTATTCAGGTTTCGCCTACCAAAACCGCTCTCGAAAATGCGGGCTTAGATATAGGAGTCCTAAACAAAAAGAACATTCTTGCCAGTATTCTCCAGAGATGTGAATTGTATGCAATTGTGAGGTAGAAACGCATATGCATTACTTTAATTACACTTTTTTTACCGTCCATCCTATACGTGCTTCCCATCATGTTGATGGTGCAGTAAATGCAATAACTAAAAAATAAAAAGTGTTACTGCAGCCTGTACACAGTTTCGTTTGTATATTTTTTTTAATTGAATCGAGTTGAACTTAAATTTGTTTGGAAACTGAAAAAAAAGCAACTTCTTCAATGACAGAAGGTAGGAATCATTGAAATTGAACAAATTTTCATTTCAAAAATGGTAACTGGGCGTAATAAATGTTCTTTTATCTAAGTGAAAGTAGACCGGTTGATACTTCTCTATAGAATAACGTAGATATACATTCCTTAATTAAGTTCGTATTTTTACTCTGTATAGGCATATACATCAGCTTTAAGGCCTTGTTAGGGATTCCTTAAAATAATTTCGATTTACTGATTTAAAATGATGCGCGTTTTATTGGGAAATGTATAGCTATAGCTTCCTTTGAGAAATAATGTAAAAAACCTTTCGACACTCTCTTGGGTTTCCTGTTGTTTACCGAGGGAAATGTATCTTCCCTAGCTTTGATACTTTCCAATAAAACACGACTATAGCATTCAAAATAGTCACTATTACATGTCTACTTATATCCTCAGAATTATCATGTCCACTGTGTTTCCTTAAAAGCACAAAGGGCCTCCACTCCTCTTACGCGCCATGGAGTACCTACTTTTTCTCGAGATGAATTTTAGCTATCTCTCACTCTTCTCCAATTGAGCTGATTCTTCTTCCACAGTTTTACGCCATTCAATTCTGTTGTTCCCACATCTCGTTTAGTTCCGCTAGCAATTGAAAAGATACTCCCAAGGTATTTAAAGCTCACTACTCCTATCTCAACAAGTTCTCCAGAAATTTACAATTGATTAGTGGAGGAAGTTTCAAGATTAATCCTCTTTCCTTTTGCTGATTGGTTTGCAGTCCCATATGCATTCAGGTTCCTTTCTATAACCTCGTAGGCATTAATGAGAAAAGGTAACATCATCAGCGTAATCTAACGCTAAGTTCGCACGAAACGCTGATTTAATTTGTTATTTCTACAACACCAAAAATTGACATATACTAGATTTTTTCGTATGAGCCCAAAATTCACTGCCGCTGGGTGTATGCAGTTAAATGTCTTGTACTGTATACGAGAAGGATATCTCCGTCTGAACCAAGTCAAAGATTTTGAGTTATGTTTCCACAGTCTACTGAATTCGAGTTGTCAAAGTTTCATGAACCACAACATTTATTGCAAATTAAAAAAAAAAAAAGTATTGGTGACAATATACAGCCCTGACTAACTCCATTTTATATATGAAATCCCTTTGACAGCCTTCTTCCTGTGAAAGTAAGCCTGATAAAAAAGTCTCTTTTGACTCTGCCAAAGCCCTTTTCGAAATCTATAAACAGCATTTAAAGAGTCGATCAATATTTAAAACACTGTTCTATGGAGATCCGTAAGGTGTTGATATGATAAACGTAATCTAGTGTGGAATCTAACTTGATATGAAATGAAAAGCTGCGTTAAATTGTCAACTTTACATTCCACGATTTCAATTTTTGAAAAAAATCAATTCACAACTTTTTAACTTTTCAAGACTACCTACAACATTTTCCGCATGCGATAAGAATTTTAAAATCTAAAAATGTGTTGTGGAACGCATTCGTTTTTTTATTTCAAATTAATGAAAAGCGAAAAGTTGAACCACAAGAAAGTTCCCATTTTTAGATATTCTCGTTTATATGTCATTCCGAGTTAAAGCAAAGTGACATTTTTGTGGAACTTATTTTTTTATGATTAAATCTAAGTATTCAGCTCCTGTGAAATGAAAAATTAACGCGTTCCACAATCTTCAAATGCCCATATTTAAAATTTTTAAGAATTGTTAAACAAGAGTAATTAGCTTATGAGAGGTAAGATAGATTTTCATTTGACAATTAGAATAAGTTTTCGCTGTGGAATGTAAATTTACAAATTTCACGATGACGAATTTCGAATTTCTAAAGAAATTTCACTTTCTGAACAAGTTCATGCGATGCAATGATGCATTTAATTTTCCCTTGGACCTAGACACATTTTTATCGAAACAACAAGTGTGCTTTTTACTTTGCTAAAACTGTTTTATTCTCCATGGACTGCGAAAAAAGTCAGTAGGTGGAATACAAGTCCCTTCGATGATGATGATGGTGTGTATGAGAGGACTAGAGCAGGAGAAAGCTCTCTGTTTTCAACTATAAATATACGTCCTCTCTACAATCTGCACTAACTATACCTATATGCACTTATTCGGATTGAGTTCAACGTGTGCGCGCTCCCGAATGATGAAATTAAGTGCAAAATATAGGTATAGCTAAGCTATATATATAGATATAGAACTTGTAAAAAAATAGATACGAGTTTTTGAGAAACTTTCGAAACACTTTTACCCGCACATTTTGATTAGTGTAAGTTAAAGGGAAAAGGGATGATTAAATACACTGCGTTCCACTTGTTTATGGATAGAAAGGTATTTATAAAATTCTAAAGCCAATTTTTACACTTTCGCAAATGAAAATTTAACACGTTCCACAATATTTTTCACGATCTACTGTGAATTCCACAAAACTCTGAAGCACCTTTGTTTTGAGGAAATGATTAATTTCACTTGGTTTGTGAGTTCACGCTTCCCGTGAAACAAATGATGAATACATTCCACAATAGTTCCCACGTCATATTTCTATTTTTCCTAAAGTTTCTTTGGTTATTTCTTTTTCACCCCCACTGTTAGTCCCCAAAGCTAGAATGGAACTTCTAACACTCTCTCAAGGAAGCCGTTTTCTGTTTGACCTTGATTATAAATAAAAAAAATATAAAGATATCCTTAAACAAGTCAAACGGAGTGTACACGACACAGGCAGGCCTATAGGCAGCAGTCCTTGCCATAGTAAATCTGCTTCTATTTGAATATTTTTGAGTGCGCACACCGCATTACACCCTGTAATAACTGGCAATAAAATCAGCATAGCAGGGTGATTTGTTTGCTCTAACCGAGCCAGGATTCGTGTAGCTAGCTTATACTTTATTTGTGGTATCCGTATCCGAATTGGGATTGTAATAATCCACAGGATGTGGTGGGCGACTACACTTCATCGGCAAAAGGTGTGAATAGGTGCTAGGCGAGTTGAAGGTGTTTGCGTGATGTCTTGTTTTTTTTGTAGGGCATATTGTTTTTTTTTTTTATTTTTTTTAGAAAAAGAATTGAATTGTTTTGCAATAAGACATGTGTAAAGTGTGTTGTTTACGGTGCCGCAATTTCAGGATTTGTGTATTTATATGATGTGTGGTGGATGTAGTAAATGGGAACAATATGGGTGTTCTATTTTGTTTGTAAACATATATTGCGTATGAAATAGGTGAACAATACAAATGATTTGTAGTCACGTCAAAGATCATTTAGCAAAACACTTATGAGAAGTTATTGCGCCCGCAATGTAACATGGTTAACACGACGACGACTAAGTACATCGACGGATATTATATTGTTCCCTAAGTATTGCGGAATACATTCACATAGGCTATAGCTACCAACATAAATTGTTAGAAAAAGTGCGTGTCCACTTCATTTAAAAAGAAAAAAAAATCTATTTGTGCGTTTCCTATAGCACAAAAGGGTTTTCCTATATAAATTACGGTCCATAAAGCTTCATAAGTACGGACTAAACAACCTATTTAGAAGTTTTCATTTTTCGAACAAACGTAGAACATGAACTTGAACACGCTTTCAATAAGAACTTGATTTTCACACTTATTGCGGTTATCGATTTACCAATTGCTAGATAGTTGATGAATATTGAAAATTCGTTTTGAAAATGTGTTGATTGATAGAGCATGATAGAGACTGTTCCGAATCACAAGTAAAACGAGTTAAATTTCAGTATTTATCAATTGATAATTGACAATCGTAAAGTGGGGCGTTTGTCAATTGGTAGTCGTGTCAATAAAATAACAAAATTTAAAAATTTTACCAACACTTGCAAAACCATGACAGCTGATACGGACGGATGCATATATTCTGGCGAATTATTGCCCTGACATACACATGTCACAATCGAGTCGAGTTCGTCAGAACAGATTCTTCTTTCAGGTGAATTTCATTTTGTTCAAAAGTTCGTCAGAACTGATGGTGGAAAATGATAAACGAATAGAATGATTATTTGAAAACAAAAATGCTTATGGAAATTATATCACTTTCATTGATACTCGTATCATCCGTTTCTCACGAGGAATTCTGACGAAATCGTTGTTGAATGTTTTCGAATCGGGAGATATGAATGTGTTGATGATATGGGACCAGACTTGGCAAGCACATTCAAGAAGAGGGCGGACAAATGTTATTAACAGGAATCCAATTATGAAAGCCGAAAGCGTCGGAGAATCCTTTGGAACACCAACAGTTTCCCAAAGCTAAGTTCTAAGTTTGGTTTAAAAATAATCACCTCAATACCTATGTGTGAAAAAGTTAAGCTCTCTATCACATAAAACACCAAAGTTGGAAAGCGATTTAGCTGTGGATATGGGATTATATTGGAGAAGGTACACCTAGGGAGGAGATTTGATGAGTTTGCGTCAAAAAGTGATTGATTGGCATTTGGGAAGATTTAGCTCCAACGACGTTTTGAAGCACTAGACAGAGAAACTGTTAAGACAAAGTTAAAGAAAAGAAGAATCATTAGTCGAAGAAATGGTATTGCAAGAACTTCGTATCGTCAGCATTGAGTGAGAAATGGAAATCTTTCATTTCAATATCGTTAATAGAAAGAATAAAAAGTAGAGGAACTAAGTGACTGCCTTGTGGAACTCCGAATGTAACTAAGAAATGATTTTAGATGGTAAATTTGAAAGGAATGATTTTTTAAGTAAGAAGAAATCCATCTCAATACGAAGGTGGACAATTTGAAAAGAAAAAGCATGGGGGAAAGTTTCTCAAAGGCATTCCTTAAATCGGTTCAACTAATACCGACTTAATTTTTGTTCTCTAAGACGGATTTGGTAATGATACGATTTCAGTAAGACTATAGCCGTAGTGGAACTTCCTTTGAGACTGTCGTGTTGTACAGAGCAAATGAGTCACTTATAAAGAAAACTTAAAATTTCGTGCAAAATGCTTTCAAAATGGAATAAGAGCTTGTAATATCAAACCTTGGACTCTTTGGATTGGGAAAGAGGTCTTTCTTATTTGGAGGAATTTATCTTAAGATATGGTTAAACTGAATGTAAAGAAAGTTAATTTATCGACTTGAGCTTAAAGTTTGTATACCTTTAAGCAGTGAGTTCTATCTAAAAAAAATTTCAATTGAAGTTTGACAAAAACGAATTCTCTAAAAAAATAAATTGACTCTTTTTTCCTATGAGCTTCATAAATTTCGAAAAAAAACAATGATGAAAATATGGATTTTTTTTATTTTAGATATTTTAGTTTATGTCACCTTCTGTAAGAGAAATAGTTTTTGAGAAAGATATTTACACCATAAGTCCTTTGCATTGGAAGATATTGTGACTTTAAAAATGGTCAAATTTCGAAGTTATGGTTTTTTCACTTACACAACTCTTAACCCTAGTTTCACAATGGAAAAATTTAAATCCCAATTTTGGTTTAAAATTCAGTTCAAAAATAAATTTGGTTTCACAGTGTCATTTAAACCTTGAACAGAGTTTATTATGGATTTTAATTTAAACGACGATATTCTGCCATTAATTTTATTTTTTTTTCCTGTCACAGGTGACAAATGAAATAAAGCAAACTTTCCTTCATTGTTTTTTCTTTGATTAAGATAGAAAGAGAAAACAATTTACTTAAACTACATTCAAACTGAAGTTTAGATTAAACTGTGAAACCGGACGAGTTAAACTTCAAATTTAAACTCCAATTCAGGTTTAGCTGAACTTAAGTTTAAACTTCCACTATGAAACTAGGGGTTAAACGGTTAATTTTATTGAACGGATCGATATATGTAAATAGTTTATAGATTAACTAAGTATATTACCCTGTTTACAAACAATTATCGACCTGTTAAGACGTTAGAACATAATATTCTTCTGTCGGAGTTACTAAGGTTTGATTCCCAAGCGCATCCACCTAAAATGATTTTTTTTTCAGGGGTACTGCCTTTTGCAAGATCTTCACAAATCCTCCGAGAGTATCTCTTGTCTTTAAAAGTTTTTCTTATCTTAGGTGTTTGAAAGCAGCACAAAATTCTAGGTCACTTCCATTCACGATAACACGCACATAGGTATGGTTGTTCTTGATTGTGGTCTTGATTTTGATCTTGATCTTTGGTTTTGATCTTGCTCTTCTTCTGTGCTCTTGATCTACGCCTTGTTCATGTTCATAGTCCCGGGCTTGTAATTCGTCTTCATATTGGTCTTTATCTTGGCATTGGTCTTGATTTTGATCTTGATCTTTATCTTGATCTTGATCTTGATCTTGATCTTGATCTTGATCTTTATCTTGATCTTCTTCTTGGTCTTGAAATATGTCTTTTATAAGATCATACTTGTTATTGGTCTTGGCATTGATCTTGGTCTTGAATTTGATCTTGTTCTTCTTAGTCTTTGTTTTGATCTTGATCTTCCTTTGTTCTTGAAATAGAACTTGTTATTACTGGTCTTCATCTTGTTCTTCGTATTGGTCTTGACATTCGTCTTGGTGTTGATCTTGTTCTTGGTTTTGATCTTGATCTTCTTCTAGGTCTTGAAATAGGCCTTGTTCATGGCCATAGTCTCGGGCTTGTTATTGGTCTTCATTTTGTTCTTGATCTTGGTCATGAAATTGGTGTTGATTTTTGTATTGGTCCGGTTTTTGGTCTTAGTCTTGGTCTTCGTCGCAGTTGTGGTCTTGGAATCATTGTTGGTTTAACAGGACAATCCAAGTCTTAAAAATTTTATAGAAGATATTAATTTCTCATGCAAAAGTTTGTTTCTTTTTCACCAAAGTTGTGAACTCTGCTTAAAGTAGAATACAATTTCCATTGACAAAATATTTTTTGAAAATTAACGATGATTTGTTAAAAAATAAGTTCAATCCGCTCGAAATTTATATACATACATGCATTGCTTGATCTTCAAATGGTTAATTATTTTAAAAAATGGTTAATCATTTACGATTGTCAATTATTATGTAATTCATAAAATTCATAAAAATTTAAATTTTATATCTATAAGCGCGACTGACAAAAGTTTTGAACATTTTGAATGATGTGAATTACAAGACATTTGGTGGCTATCGGATAAATAATTGCTCAGTTTTTTAATAAATATAGATTTTTAACATATCAAATTTTAATATTTATCATTTGAGGATTTTTCATTTAGAATAAAAGTTGTGAAATGCAAAGTAACAGGAAAATTCAAGCGATTGTTGTTTTATGAATTTTTTAATTGCGTACCTACTAGCCTTAACTGATTTCGTCGTGTGAATATATTTGACATTTCACATGGTTACTGATTTCACTTCAAAATCATATAATTGACAGGTTTAAAATATTTGATATGTTTTTTTGTGAAAACAATATTTCAAAGCATGAGACACAAGGAATCAAGGAATGCTGGTGAATTTTGACATTTCATTCACATGATATGACAGCTATGAACTGTCATAAAATACAAATAGGTTAAAACATTGTATCTGTTAAAAAATATAAATTTTGTAACCACCGGTTTGTGAAATGATGTTTTCGAGCTGTGGATTTAGATTTTGACAGAGTTTGACAGCTCGCGGAAGATATGCGTTTGGTCCCATGAAAATAATGAAATGATACAAATTTGTAATTCCAACAAGTTTTACGCCAATTTTTGGGCGGAATCATTTTAATTCACGTCTAGAATTTTAAACAAAAACTAATTGACATTTGCTCTGGAAATTGCTTAAAAAGACCCTATTCGCATTCGTTGGCCGCAGCTCATGTGCAAGACGCTTTAATTTTCTATTACCTACAATATTTTATAGGTAACTGTAGTAGGTACATACATCATATAATTATGAATTGTTATTACTTTGTATTCAAGCCATTTGTATCGCTTTGAACAAACCATCAAGTCACGTCTTCGCCGTCTTCATATAATAGACATAAAATATCATACCTTCCATATAATATTTCCAAAAGCTATAAAGAGCTGTTTGTCTTTTTGTGTCCAATTGACACTCATAATCCGAATGTATTATTATCCGCCACCAAGTTCAACACGTTCCAAAGCATTTTTTTTGGGCCGTAAAAAGTCACTCCCATACCATAATACTATGATCAAAGTCAAAGCGCCTGCCCCAGCTTTAGGCAAGGGGTACCTACTTATACTTATTGTGCCAAAACGACTTATATTCAAATTTGTTTTTTTTTTTTTTTGTATATGCAAATCAGTCAGTAGTGGCCAAAAATTATGGCAACAATGAACCCATAAACCAAAAGCAACAAAAAAAAAAACAAAACGTTTTTTTTTTTTTTTTGAGTGCGTCTAACCCAAAGCTGAAGTAAAATAGGAAAAATAATAAAAGTCACATTACAAAGGTTAAGTAGCCTAATTTGAAATATTCAATTAGTTTTAAGGCTGTCCCACAAGAGAGTGCGAACCCTTTGAGCAAAGCCAATTAATGAACTAAGCCGTGACCACTGTCAGTGTAGAGTGTAGGCATATTAAGCTGTAGTCTAAGTATCCGGAAACGCATGTAGTTCCTGCCCCAAGAATGTTTTTATTTGTTTTTCCTTTATTCAAAGGCACCTCGCTCATCAGATGCAACAGGGACACACAGAGGCGGCCATTGAAGTTAATTAGAAAAATGTATAGAGAGTGCTGGGTGCGTTGGCGAGTCTATTTCGGGATGCGCACCGTAAAGCAATTAAAAGCGATAAATCAACGTCTAGATGGGCCTCTAATTAGGACCCCGCAAACGGGTATTTTGCATATGGTATCGGTTTGTATAAATTTGTTCCGCTCAAGTGTAAATTAGCGATTGCGACAGTTTCATGTGAAAACTGACGAGCACTGTCCTTCGTCGATTAATTATAATCCTTTTAGAGTTCGACGACATGCGGGCAGCAAACTAGTGGCAGCGGGAAAGGATTAGCCGAAACTCGTGCTATACGGCAACCTTTCGTCTAACGGAAAGTATACTCGTGTATATGTATGTATGTAGGTAAAGCCAAAAAGGGACCGAAATCAATACCTTTCAGGCGATTTCTAAGCAATCGGAGCAGCAGCGGCGGCGGCAGCGACTGCGGCCAAACATTAAGATTGACATTTAACAAAGCGTCGGCAATCGATTGAATCAGTCAGTGGTTCAATTAAATTCGGGGGAAAGCGTCTTCGGACTTCAGTCTTTGAGCTTCTTGGTCTTGGTTTTCTACTTCACATCACCACCAGCTGACAAATGGAGGCTGCTCTCTTGATCGCTGATCAATCTTAAATGCCAGCCAGCACACAGCGCGCTAAATTCTTCTTGCTCTCTCACATCACCATGATGCGATGGCAACTTATTCGAACTTTGAACACGCAGTAGGTAAGCCAAGTTGCCTGAAGGAAGATGTCTGCCTGCCTGCCCTGACGAATATACGTATTCGTATTATCTCTGTCCAGAGTGAGAGAGCACAAGCAGCAAATGCGCGAACGGATAAATTGTAGAAGACTGCGCTTAGCGCTTCCTTTGATCTGTCGGTGGTAATCTAGGAAATGTTTGTCAAAATCGTCCGACCGTTTTCATTGTTTTTGACATTTTCTCTTGTGTTAATGTTGTTGCTGATGGTCTTGTTGTTGTTGGGACTTTTTGGTCTTATTTTTTTGCTTTCTCCTTTTTCTTCTTTATTTTGCATTTCGTGAATGCCATTCTTTTGCTGTGTGTTACACCAAGGGTAACATTGTAGAACCTTCCAAACACAAAAACGGGTATAAGCCCCGAAGGACGACTGTGATGTGTTGTAGCTGTAGGTAAACGTAGGTAGGTAGGTATTTATGTTGGTAAAGTTATAAAGGGGAGAGAATCAAAAAGAAAACGGTAGACAATCAAAAAAATACTTGATATTTGTGGCGCCAAATAGGCGGGTCAAGTTGAGATTTCGATGTTGTTTTGCAAGAAGTTCTCTTATTTTTTTTTTTTAAATATTCTTTTATGATAAAGGCAAAAATTGTTGATGGATAAAAAGGGATTGTAAATTAAACATTCATGTTTGCTGTCAATTGGTGTATATGATTTGCAATTCAATAGTATTGACATAAAGAAATATTGAAAATATATATGGATTAGGTAGGAGCTTCACAAAAGTTTAAAAAAAAAACTATAGGTATTAAGTCTTGAACAATAAAATTAAGGATAATCCTTAGATCGATAGACAATTTTGGGTAAATAACAGCTCTAATTCTGACAGATTTTGATTTTCTCCAATATTTCCAAAAATGGTCATCTTATATATTTAGAAAACTGTCAGTAGCAAACTTTTGAAATAACCCTCGCAGTTCAATGTAATACCTCTGTTAACCATGCACGGTTATGCTTCTTAAACGGAACTGCACTGAAACGGTTTTGAGTGTGAAGGAAGAGAGTAGCTGTATTTCACAGAATACTTCGAGTAATATGTCAAACATTGACCATTGTGCAGTCAGTTATTGCTAGGTTTTTTGCTGCATAGTTCAAGTTCACGCTGAAAGTTTCAAGCTGAAAAAACGCTTACAGTTTCTGTAACTTAAACCTTGCAGTTGATGGGAAAAAATAAATGCGTTACTGCACTTCGAAAGAGAAAACCGCACATATTTAGCTGATTACACAAAATACAACATAACCAAAATCAGCATCTTTTCCGCAAAACTCATTAGGTCTTTGAAACACCCGCCTTACTTTTTTTTAAGGTTCAATTTAAAACTTCAGATGGCAATGTATAGTTTGGAGAAGACGAAAATTTTGGCTCTTCCACGTGAGATTTTTAACTTGCTGGGAATCGTTTTATTTTTAGTTGTTACAACTTACCCCAGTAAATTGTAGTCCATCAGGTTAAGCCCTTATTATTCGACACTTCCAAGAGGTATTCCAGGCGTCTTATCCCTTCTATACAGAAGGAAACAAGATTACTTAAGATTGTTTGGCGTTACTTTTAATTTTTTCTAAGACCTTTTAAGATCCTGGTAAAACGCACACAGGAATGGTTTTAAAGATCTTTTATACCATCTACATGACGAAACAAGCTTTAAGGGGCTCTTGATTGAACGCACACTTCGTGAAAAGCCTAAAAAGATTGACAAACAAATTTTTTCAAAATCATTGAGCGATAAGATTTCATGCAATTCCCTAACTTCGGACCTTTTCTAAAAAGTCAAAGTTGCCGAAATGAAACTATGTCGTTTTTCATTGATCGTTCCGGTCCAGAAGTCTTCTAGTTTCGATTGATTCTGAAATGAATTCTTATTTTCAGAAGTAGAACTCTCATTTTCGAGGAGGGGTGGTGGGCTTCAAAAGACTTCTAAATGACAAAAGGAAAATGTCAAAATTTACCTCGCTTGAAAGAGGTCTAAACAAGAATATCTCTATTTGAAGCCTTTTTAGAATGCAATATAAACATATTTCTGTACAGAGTTTGTTCTCCTTTTCACTTAAATTATTTTATATTTGTTAATTGTAAATTATTTGACAGTTTAGAAAGTGAAACTAAATGTTTCGTTCAGTTTGACAAATTGATTTGGCAGTTGAAACCAAATGTTTTCTTTAGTTTGACAGTTTTGAAGTTGAAACGAAACAAATGTTTCTTTTAATTTGACAGTTTTCAAGTTTAAACAAAATGTTTCGTTCAGTTTTCTAATTTTGAAATTGAAACAAAATGTCTTCCTAAGTATTTATAATGGGTTGAGTTTACTTTTGCTTATTATAAATTATGGAAGATCTATTGCTTTTATAAGCTGTTATACCTATAAGAAATAAAGCGGGTAGTTTTTGACAGATCGGAAGAACACTTTTCGTTCAGTTTATAAAAGATCGGTTCGTGTTTGCGAGAGAATTGTAATAGAATAAGGATGGAATTGCCGTTTTATCTTTATTTTTCCTTTATAATATGTGCAGATCGCCTTCTCAATCTTAGATCACTCGTTAAAGTCAAGTTGACAGCTGATTGGAATTGGCGAAAAATATATCAAAAAACAGATAGCTGATTTCTTCGAATTTCTATGGCATTTTCGAAAGACATTTCTTCTTTTGAAAAGAACAGAAAATCTTTTTGTTTATAATTTTCAAATTTTAAATTTATTTATTATAAAGTAATTACTTAAAAATAGCGCAGAATCAAAATACATTTTAATAAATTGATATTTCAGTTGTGCAAAAATATGTTGAATTATTTTTATATGAAAATTAGAGAATGTATACAATGAATGTGAATATTACAATAAATTGTTTTGCAATTTCAGAAGGAGATTTAAAAAAGAAAAATTTAAAATTTTAGAATTGAAGACAGAAGCATTCATGTTTGTCGAAGAGTTCTTCCGGATTACCAATCGAAAACGATATTATGGGCATTTCTATGTCTGACTTTAGCATTTGACATAGAGGAAAAATGCTTTTCTTACATTTTGCGTTCAATTTTTGTTTTTAAATGATGCGAACTAAATGAGTTGTGAAAGAATAATTTTTGGGGTATAAATGCACTGCGACCTTAAGATCTAGTGTGCCCACTCAGTGAGTTTTGACTACTCTTAGCGACGAAGTAAAGTTACTTCGACTTTACAACGACTCTATAATCCTGAAAAGCTTATTTATAATAAAAACACACGAGGAATAGAGGTGGAATAGGCTAAAACTGGTTCATAGGAGGTTTAAAGCCGGCTCGTTTTAATTATTCCGAGGTTGAACCGAGTACAAGTGAAAACTCATAAATGAGGCTGTTAATGTTTTAACACAGTGTGAGTGTTTAGGAAGAGGATGGAATAAATATTATCGCTCTAAAACACAGAAAGGAAAATGAACAAAAAAGATCAATTTTTAAACTTTGGAAACAATATTACGTCCCAGTTTTATGAAACTCATTCGGATCGATAAATGTATCTATGGTCCTTTTTGCGAGTGTCGTTTGTTAATCGATCGACGACTTTTGTCGAAAATCGATCATCGAAAAATTAAGATATCTGAAATTATTCTTGTATAAGATACCATAAGCTGTGTTTTTATACGTGGTTACAACAACATTAAGCTATTTAAATAGCTTTAGATACAAATTATAACGCATCAAACGTTTTGGCACTATCGACGTTTATCGAATCGAACGTTAACAACACTCACAATATGGCCCTATATAATATGGGCTGTTGCGAAAATGTGACTACAAACGTGAGAATTTTTGTATGTACGAATCAACCGGGTAAAAGGGTGCCTAAACCAAGGAACTTATAGCTCTTCATAATTTCTATAAGCGTATTGTCAGGAATGGAGGCAATATATACAATTGTCAGCCGAAGCCTAACGGTCAAAATGAGAAACCATTTTCTCGGAGTATTTGTCACTTCATTCCAAGAGGCAATACATACCTGTAAAACTTTGCAAATTGAACCCAGACCTCCAGCTTAATAGACGACCAAGGGGTACCAAAATATCGATCTTATTTTGGTATCTAAAGTTCTACCTCCACATGAATATCTAGATTCTACAAATTGGGATGAAGCTATTCGTTTAGTGTTGAAAGTTCGTTAAGTTTTCTGTTGTCTATCAGGCACCTAGATATACAGTTTCACCTTTTTCTTCTTATTGATCAAAAAATCTTACTCAAAGAAAATTATGAGTGCAATATGCCTTCAAACAAAACATTAATAAAAAACCATTTCCCATCATCACCAACGCAATAACATTTGTCTCCTCGAAAAAAAAAAAAAATTCCACTCGCTGCTCAACGAAATCCATTTAAACGACAATAACATGTATCTGTCACTTCAAAAGTATCACTTCGAAGTATTTAACATACACTCATCCAACATCGGGGGTGTCGCGAATAAATAAATCCAACAGCGGCTTAAGGAACATGATTTCCTCGTGTTGTTATTGTTGTTGTTGTTGCTGTTAGTGTGGATTAATTTTTCTTTTTCGCTTTGCTCACGCTCTCTAATAGGATTGTTGTTTTCCCGCAACACCCACTGCCGCCACCGCCAACCACATCAGAAAAAAAAAACTGTCAAAGAAGAAGTTCGTCATCGCAAAACCGCGCCGCAACAAAAAAGGGTGTCAAACGGATACTCACCAAAGTGCGCTTAAGTATCTGCGAGAGGGTTCCCCGAGCCCGTATAAATATAGGAATCCTATATGCATTACCCAGTACCCACCCATCACCCCTCATGCAGTCCTCTCGCACCTTCTATAATCAGTTAAAAAGTTGAAGCACATTTTCTTCGTCGTCTTTTGAGTCGTATAAACTCTTGAGAAAGGTTTTATACTTTTTTTTTCCTCTCTCTCTCCATTCCATTCATATATGTATGTTCCTAATGTTCTCCTCATAGAAAAACTTCGGTTCTTTTATACCAATGGTCTGTGGCGCTGGTGGTGGTAGTTATGGAAAAGAACTGAAAAAGAACTTAATAAATAAAATATAAAAAAAAAATGCGATTCTTTTTCATACAATGTTGCCGACACAACGACGAAGACGACGATGATGGGTTCGATTTGCCGAAAAGGGATTTTGAGAAATTCAATACGCAAATATGTACCGCACTGTTTGAATACTGTCGAGAGTGAAGTTTGGTCTTTTCTATTCTCATATTCCACATAGAAGACGAATGTGTTAAGCACAGAACCAACAACAAAAATATAAAAGAAGACACCCCTAGTCATTTTTAGGCAATTTTGACGGCCAATTGTGCTTTTTATTTTTTTTTTTGACGAAATCAGGATATGAACAGTCAAAACCTCGTAGATATAATTTTTCCAAGTTTTTAAACTACAATTCTTGTTTGAAGAACAAATCGTTTTTATTAGCACGGAATCGAACATTTGACTGGTAGACATATGGCTACGGTGACCAGCCGACATTTATTTTACCAAGAATACATACTACGAAGACGAACCTTGGATCAGAAGGCTTTTAGCTCACAGATGCTAAAGGTGCATTCAAATCATTGCAGAAAAGTTTTTTTTTTTTTTTAATCTTTCTCAATAAGGTAACATCAATCTATTGTGACACTTGCCAGAAACCTTTGGTTGTCAAAATATTCTCAAATTTTAGGTTAAAATATCACATCTAATTTTTATACCTGCCTGTACGTCATTTTGGCAACTATTCTACCACATTTTCTAAGCCATTGAACATATTCCAATTGTTTAGGTTTTAAAATGTCTATTTGCCGTTTGGACTGTAGGTGTCTCACAACTGTCAAATTAGTTGATGATGTCAGCCATTAAAACATTTAAGAACAAAGATTTATTTAGAACATTGTGGTATCTCTGCATCTTTGGCACCCATTATCTCGCAACAGAGTCCTGACTCAAGGCTCGTTGTATTCATTTGGTTTTACCTATCATAAGTCTGAAATTATTTTCGCTTCACAATTTGTGATCCTAGATCGAAAATCGTGTACAAATATCTTAAGAACATCAAATCAATCAAAAGATCGCAAATCAGTTGCAGACGACTTACAAGGCATAAATTGCAGATTACTTTGCGACTTCTTCGCAAATTGTCTGCGAATACCTATGGACATTTTTTGTGATAGTTTGCGAGTATTTTCAAACGTCCAAATCATTTTCTAGAACAGGAAAACATAAAATTGCAAACCAATTATCAAGTAATTTCTTATTAATAGAAGAGGTTGGTTATAAGTCGCAGTCAGTGTGGTTTCTTGAATTTTGATTGTTCTTTTTATTATCGTGCGAATAATTCGCGATTCAAAAATCAATTTGTCAAAATATCAATTTCATATTCGCATATAAGTCTACAAGTTTGAGAAAATCTAGTTATATATTTCGCAAACGATTTCGTAAGCAACTCGAAATATACATAGACTGGAATATTTGATGTCATCTGCGATCGTATCATTTGCGAACACTGCTTACTAGTGCAATTTTATTTTGCAGTTTTGGCAGAAATACTCAACCAACTGAAATACATAGATGGTTTTGTCGTTTGCATGTACTACCAAATGTATTTGTACAATTTAAACTACATTTGCGAGTTTCATCAGTTCTCGGAAATTGTTGCGAAGTTTGCAAGACATAAAGTATTAATTATTTTTATTGTCGCTAAAATACTTTTAAATTGAATAGAACTTGTGAAGATAGTGAAGAATGTGTAAGTACAAAAATTTATCAAGATTCATATTTATACCCATGGCAAGCAAACTTAAGCTCTGTCAACAAATTAAGCTAAGAACACAAAATACAAAATTCTGTGAGTGATATTATTTTGATTTCTGGAGGCTTGGTCTTTTGCCAACAGCCCTTGACCTACTGTGAAATTCTAAGCTGATTTGGACAATAAGTACCTGTGGTTGCTAAAAGTTCCACTGTTTCCCAAACGCCAATGGTAAAAGTCCACCATTTATTTGTAAAATTTACAGATTCAATATTATTTAGATCATTAAGAGGAATAAAATTTGTATATAATTACACGAGTGCTTATAAAAAAGTATGCGGAAACTCTTGAATAGTGCCAGTAATCCAGCCATATCCAACCAAAATTGCATAGCAACATAGGACGCTGAACACAACGAACTATGTACAGTTCTTAAAAATTCTCAGGGCCTACAACATTGAGGGTTATATGAAGGAGAAAATGAAGTGATTTATAAGTTGAAACTTTTAGTTCTGTTTTATTTTGAGAGCGTTTTTGTTATCAACAAACAATTTGGTCCTTCGAGCCGGATGTGAACCAGCGATCTATGAATTTTAGAATAACACAACCTCCATTCCATTTAATCAAAATCTTTAAAACCGTTTCGAAGAAAATTTAAAACCCCCAACATTTCCACCTATCGGTTCGAGATGATAATTTTTCCTCTAATGAACCATATCCGAATTTGAAACAAAAAAGTTTACTTAGGCTCAATATACCACACGAAAAGACGCAAAGACAGAAGGACACACAGACACAATAGAGCAACGGGCGTAATTGCGTATCCCACTTCTCCACAATCGAAATGTTATTTGATTAAGTCCTCGATTTTTTTTGTAATGGATCATTAAGTTCCGCTTGGAATAATACACATTACCTCTAATATGAACCCCAAAGGACAATTTTCTCAGTGTCGAAGTTAACTCTGAGTTAAAGAGTAATAAAATGAGTTAATTCTGAAAATAATATAAGGCCATGGGAACACATTTAACGAAGTGGTTTTCGGAACAAGATTAGCTTCAACTTTTAGTTGTCAAAAAAACTGTTGAAAACTAAGTGCAGTGCTATGGAAATCGCTCTTTTACTAACGAAATCGAGATGGCGCTACTGTGGAAATCTCCCTTCCAGTAGATCATTCTTCGATTTCAATATATTTTTGAAGGCACTTCTCTATCAAAAATATCTATGTATCCATTATTTAGTAAGTCTAAAGTTTCATAAAATGTATTAGCTTGAGTAAGAACAATCTATGAACAGTAAAGGGATTTCCCAGAGTAAACTTAGAAGTCACGTGAGTATTTTTGGCCTAGAAAACAGCGCTACACGCAGATTCTGCAGTACTTATGACGAAACGCCGGATTACACACTGGGCGGATGCCAAACACTAATGCATCAAAGAAATCAGGTAGAAGACCGTGATTTATCCTCTCTGAAGGTACTCCAAATAATCAAGCTCATCAAAGGCATAGACTTGGAGGAAGAGCCGAATGGTTAGCAATTGAGGACCTTGCATCAAAAGGGATGCAAGTCCACATTTAACTTTTTGTGAGAAATCAAAAAAAAACTCTGAAAAATAAATTATTTAACGAATGTTAAAAAATGATATGGTGTTAAAAAATTTGCTTATTTTCACATTTTTTTAATCAAGTTTTAGGTTATATAAACAATACTAGTAATTACTGCGATTTTTTAAATTTTTGTTCTGCCCCTCATTTGCACCAAAATGTGGACCTGCCCCCCTTTTGATGCAAGGTCCTAAATTCGTCTTTCTCTGGATGGGGGCACAATAGATCTTTAGGTCGCACTGCAAGCGCCCTCTCAATATTTATTCATTCAAGTCGAAATAACTCACCGAATTTTGTGAGTTAGCTATTGACTGAAAAAACATTTTTCACCTGAGTTTAACAACGAAACTGGGATAATCTCGGACTCAAAAACTTGACCTTAATCGACAGAAAACTGTAGATCCTCTGCATTCATGGTAAGACGCAGGCAGGAATGTTTGATAGTTGTATGTCGCTAGATCCTGGTTCTCTTCGAGTTATTGCATCACCAAATTTATTTATTTTACTTTCAAGTATTTAAAGTTTGAACCACCTTTCTTGATGGCTAATCCCAGAGCAGAATAAAATATTCAAAAATTGCAGATATGAGGTTTTGATTGTTCTGGAAAATGATTTTCAATATGTGGGATACCAAAAATATCTACTAGGTGGATATGTGCGCTCTGGAGCTATCTTTTTTAAGCTTAATTTTTTTCTTCATTTTTATGGAACAAAAAGAAATTGAAGAAGCTTCACCTTCTCTACTTGCTTTGTAAGGAATTATTCTTTTGAAATGTAAATTTTTCAATTTTCTCTTAAGGAGTCCTTTTGGCTACCTATAACCTTAACTTATGTGTGAATTTTCTCACGTTATCGTGTTGGCAAATTGAATATTTCTCTATTCAGAAAGGAAGTGCCTAAGTGAATGATTGAGGTTATTTTTTTTTTAAAGAGAATTTCTAAGGAAACTAGCAATTTTGTACTTCGTTTTTTTTTTCTATAGTGATGGAAAGCAGGGGTGTATTGTACTTAAATGATTTAAAACTTAATTTTCAAAAATCCATAAGTCAGTTTTTTGCTCTTGCAGTTTCTATAAATAAATATATTTTTGTTTTTGGAAAATATAAAGTTATGTGTCATCAAAAAAACGCATTTGGAATACTTAATCAGAGTACCTATAACGCCGCCAAATCAAATATGAATTGTTTCATAGTTTTTGTCACATTTTATACGTTGATTTTCGTGGTGGCTTTTTGGGTTGAAGCAAAAACAAAAAATAAATAAAAACACACAGACACAAAAGTTTTGTAAAAAAAATAAACACAAAAAAAAACGTGATATGCCTCATAAAAGGTGAGGACGATGTTTGATGTGATCATAGTTTAAAAATGCACTCATGAGGTGTCTCCGTCATTTTTTCATATCGGACACACAAATGTAGATATGTATTTATTTTTTTAATTTTTATTTGTTTTACTTTTGATGAAATAAATAAATGATACAAAATTAAGAATACCTACAAAAAAAAAAAAATTAAAATACATTTTGTATTCCGTGTGCAAACGTTCCTCGAGTGGGTATTAAATGCCTGCACTCGCTAGCTATGGCTTGATGCATCCTTTTTGTGTATACTGACGGCTGGATGGGCCGGCCGGCCGGTAGGTATAATATTTTTGGAACTATTCTGGGAATATTCCTGTATACACACAAACGAAAGTATATAAATATGGGATACGCGTGTAGGAGGTGCATATTTCGATGGCAGACAGATACCCCATTGGGATTTTTGTTTTGTATTTTTTTTATTTAAAAGTTCGATGGAACTCAAACGAAAGTGATGGATTATATTTGATTTATTATTATTTGTGAAAACACATGAGTTTGGTATGTCCCTTTTTTCGCTTTGATAGTTTAATTAAAATAAATCTGACTTATGATGCAGATTGAATAGAACAGGAATGCATTTTTATATTTTTCGAAAGATCTTCTTATAGATTTTGTATGATTTAAAAATTAGTGAAATAAATGCATATAGAGTAACAACCATTCATTAACCCAAGGAAGCCCATCCATTTCGTAGTTACAAAATCTTGCATTACCGTCATTTCGCAATATTGCATTGGTAACTAAGTTCGCCGAAAAAATAATTTGGCATTATACTTAACAATTTATCAATTCGTGTTAGCGAATATGCGAAAATCTGATAATCAGTATTTTTTTTTATATTTATACATTCATATGTTTGCATACCTATGCGAAATTTTTATTTTTTGAATTTGCGACATTCAACAATTAAGTAGGTAAGCACTAAGAACTCTGCTTCATTCGCATGCTCACTTGTTAATATGATTTCATTTCTCGGTAGAAGACTCTTAAAACTAAAATAAGAAACTCTCAAAATGGTGTAACTAAGGGCATCTAGTGGTAGACTCAAGAGAAACCCTCGAAATTTCAGTTAAATTTCAAACAAAATGACGTAATTTAAAAGTGAATCACCAGGCGAGCATGCGTAAGCAGTAGGCTTCAAATAATGTTGTTATATTTTTGGCTATTATGCTCCACCTTTTCTGACTACATAGGTACATAATATCGTTTTTTTTCCTTTCTTTACCTTCCCCGCTCATGCTTTCGTTCGCAAAATGATTGAGCAAGCAAACTGAGTGTTATTGGTACCTATGTAAAACGAGCAAGAAATTTTAGTAGTTTTTTGTTCGTTTGTTTATTTCTTTGCTTGGACTTCTACATCGGCATTTACCTACATAATATGTTGTTTCTTCTCGATTTTAAACTCCTCTTTCATGCAACGCTCTTTTTTCTGAAAGCATCAGAGAGAAGAGAGTGATCTCATTTCTTTTGTTTATGTGAAAACAAAATTACACACACCAGAACTTTCTAGCAACGTCTTCCCCAAGGAGATGGAGCAGCAATGAATAATCGCAAATGAGAGAAAGCAAGGAAATGAAAGAATAACAAACAAGCTAACATATATTGAAGCTTCTCCATCCCTGACTCGTTTTAAAATAAAACCTGTCTTTGCCGTTATTTAAAGGCGGAGCTTAACAACGAAAGTTTTGGAATTTACAAAACCAAAAGTAGACAACTATTGCTTCCGCATGCTCGCCTGGTGACATAGTTTTAAATTACATACGTAACTTTGCCTCCTTAGTTCTCTCCTCTTCAAAAATTGAAATATTATTACCAGGCATCAGGCAAGCATGCGAATGGAGAAGAGTTCTAATTTTAGAATTTCGCAAACTTCCCCATTCTAACTGAGGAGAATGCAGCTGAGGAAATTAAGACTCTCCACGTAGCAATTTTATATTTTAAGCATGTGTGAGAAGTAGAAAAGCAACACAAAGCAGGGAAATAATAGGACAATAAGCACTAACAATTTCTCGTGTTCCCCATGATCACTGAAAAATAAAACTTACACCAACACCAATAACACTCAGTTTGCTTGCGCAATCACTGTATTTTGCGCATGCAAGCATGAGTGGGGAAGGTAAGAAAAAGAAAGAACGATATATTTATGTAGTTGACAAAGGAGGATAGCTAAAGATACATAGCCAAAACTTTATTAACATTTAATCCCTATTGCTTACGCATGCTCGCCTGGTGATATAGTTTTTAATTTTGTTTTGTGCTTGTTTCGTCGTCGTCGAATTACTAAGAAATGAAACCTCACCAGGCGAGCATGCGAGTGTAGTAGAGATCTGAGGAATTTGCTGAATTTCCCCTTTCTAACCCAATACGGCTTTCTTCACACAATGAAGAAAGTAAGACATCCCACTGAAGCAAAAAAAACCTATTTGGATAGGTATATGGTCAGGTCAACACACACTTAGTTTGCGGGCGCAATTGATTGATGATCAAGAATCGCTATTGCTTACGCATGCTCGCCTGGTGCTGAAGTTTTTAGTTAACAGGCGAGCATGCGAATGTAGAAGAGAACTCAGCCCAATGCTGCCTGATTCTCGTACTGAGCAACGTATGACTCCCCCCAAAACCCTTAAGCAACATGATGCAGCATGAGAATGTAGAAAAGAAATGAAAAAACAATAAACACTAACATTTCTAAAGTTCCTTCCATTATCACTGAAAAATGAGACACTAACACCAATGCTACTCAGTTTGCATGCGCAATCACTATTTTGCGCATGCAAGAATGAGTGGGGAAAGTAGGGAAAGGAAAAAGAAAAGGAGGAGCTTAACAGCCAAAAATATACCAAACATTTGAAGCCTACTGCTTCTGCATGCTCGCCTGGTGTTTCACTTTTAAATTACGTCATTTCGGTTGAAATTTATTTGAAATTTAACTGAAATTTCGAAGATTCTCTGGTCTACCACTAGATGCCTCTAGTTACACCATTTTGAGACTTTAAATTTTAGATTTTCTTATTTTCATTATTTTGGTTTCAAGTCGCCTTGAACCAAGAAACGAAATCTAGCTACCAGGCGAGCATGCGAATGTAGCAGGCCAATGCTGTTTAAAATTTAAATCTCCTACTGAAGAACGTATTACTTCCCCCCTTAACCCTAAAGAAACATGATAGAGCATGAGAATGTAGAAAAGAAATGAAAGAACAATAAACACTCACATTTTTTTTTTTTTTTTTTTTTTTTTTTTTTTTATTTTCATTATTCTTATTATAATAATACATTTATAAAGTAACAAAGGATAACTATACAAGCTTTAAAAGAAATATTATAAAAAAGAATAGTTATAGTGACATTTTTTATTTAACAATTTAAATAGTGATAAATGGCACTCAGTATAATTAAATGACTTATGTGGGGTGAACAATATTAAGGAAAGATTAACATAACGAGAATACAAAAATTAAATACAAGAATAAAAAAAAAAGAAAGAATAAAACATTATATTTGTTATAAAAGACAAATAATTAAGTTTAAAACTAATTGATTTTCTAAAGTTCCTCCCATTATCACTGAAAAATGAGACACTAACACCAATGCTACTCAGTTTGCATGCGCAATCACTATTTTGCGCATGCAAGAATGAGTGGAGAAAGTAGGGAAAGGAAAAAGAAAAGGTGGAGCTTAACAGCCAAAAATATACCAAACAGTTAAAGCCTACTGCTTACGCATGCTCGCCTGGTGATATAGTTTTTAATTACGTAATCTTGCTTGTCTTCTGTTTTGTGCGTTCGTCGTCGTCGGCTTACTAAGAAATGAAACCTCATTACCAGGCGAGCATGCGAGTGTAGCAGAGATTTTATGAATTTGCGGAATTTCCCCTTTCTAACCCAATTTGACTTTCTTCACACAATCACACACTCAGTTTGTGTACGCAACACTGATTGATGATCAAGAATCGCTATTGCTTACGCATGCTCGCCTGGTGGTGAAGTTTTTAGTTACCAGGCGAGCATGCGAATGGAGAAGATTTTACTCAGCCCAATGCTGCCTGATTCTCGTACTGAACAAGGTATGAATCCTTCCCCCCCCCCTCTAATACCAATAAGCAAAATGAGGAAGCATGAGAATGTAGAAAAGAAATGAAAGAACAATAAACACTCACATTTCTAAAGTTCCTCCCATGATCACTGAAAAATGAGACACTAACACCAATGCTACTCAGTTTGCTTGCGCAATCACTATTTTGCGAATGCAAGAATGAGAGGGGAAGGTAAGGAAAGGAAAAAGAAAAGGTGGAGCTTAACAGCCAAAAATATACCAAACATTTGAAGCCTACTGCTTCTGCATGCTCGCCTGGTGATTCACTTTTAAATGACGTCATTTCGGTTGAAATTTATTTGAAATTTAACTGAAATTTCGAAGGTTCTCTGGTCTACCACTAGATGCCTCTAGTTACACCATTTTGAGACTTAAAATTTTTAATTTTCTTATTTTCATTATCTTGGTTTCAAGTCGCCTTGAACCAAGAAACGAAATCTAGCTACCAGGCGAGCATGCGAATGTAGCAAGCCCAATGCTGCTTAATTCTCCTACTGAATAACGTATGACTCCCCCCTAAACCCTAAAGCAACATGAGAATGTAGAAAAGAAATGAAAAAACAATAAACACTAACATTTCTAAAGTTTCTCCATGATCACTGAAAAATAAAACACTAACACCAATGCCATTCAGTTTGCATTCGCAATCACTATTTTGCGCATGCAAGAATGAGTGGGGAAAGTAAGGAAAGGAAAAAGAAAAGGTGGAGCTTAATAGCCAAAAATATACCAAACAATTAAAGCCTACTGCTTACGCATGCTCGCCTGGTGATATAGTTTTTAATTACGTAATCTTGCTTGTCTTCTGTTTTGTGCGTTCGTGGGCGGCGGCTTACTAAGAAATGAACATTACCAGGTGAGCATGCGAGTGTAGCAGATATTTTAGGAATTTGCGAAATTTCCCCTTTCTAACCCAATTTGGCTTTCTTCGCACAATGAAGAAATTAAGACATCCCACTGAAGCAAAAAAAAAAAAAACCTATTTGTAAATACAGTCAGGTCAACACACACTCAGTTTGTGTGCGCAATCACTGATTGATGATCAAGAATCGCTATTATTTACTCATGCTCGCCTGTTGGTGAAGTTTTTAGTTACCAGGCGAGCATGCGAATGGTGAAGATTTTACTCAGCCCAATGCTGCCTGATTCTCGTACTGAACAAGGTATGAATCCCCCCCTCTCTAATACCATTAAGCA
The DNA here is from genome assembly GCA_963931855.1 of Philhelius festivus. Classification (NCBI taxonomy): domain Eukaryota; kingdom Metazoa; phylum Arthropoda; class Insecta; order Diptera; family Syrphidae; genus Philhelius; species Philhelius festivus. The sequence continues at coordinate 10,776,826 of OZ007557.1, read as the reverse complement.
AAATGATGCAGCATGAGAATGTAGAAAAGAAATGAAAGAACAATAAACACTCACATTTCTAAAGTTCCTCCCATGATCACTGAAAAATGAGACACTAACACCAATGCTACTCAGTTTGCATGCGCAATCACTATTTTGCGCATGCAAGAATGAGTGGAGAAAGTAGGGAAAGGAAAAAGAAAAGGAGGAGCTTAACAGCCAAAAATATACCAAACATTTGAAGCCTACTGCTTCTGCATGCTCGCCTGGTGATTCACTTTTAAATGACGTCATTTCGGTTAAAATTTATTTGAAATTTAACTGAAATTTCGAAGGTTCTCTGGTCTACCACTAGATGCCTCTAGTTACACCATTTTGAGACTTAAAATTTTTAATTTTCTTATTTTCATTATCTTGGTTTCAAGTCGTCTTGAACCAAGAAATGAAATCTAGCTACCAGGCGAGCATGCGAATGTAGCAAGCCCAATGCTGCATAATTCTCCTACTGAACAACGTATGACTCCCCCCTAAACCCTAAAGCAACATGAGAATGTAGAAAAGAAATGAAAAAACAATAAACACTAACATTTCTAAAGTTTCTCCATGATCACTGAAAAATAAAACACTAACACCAATGCCATTCAGTTTGCATGCGCAATCACTATTTTGCGCATGCAAGAATGAGTGGGGAAAGTAAGAAAAGGAAAAAGAAAAGGTGGAGCTTAACAGTCAAAAATAAACTAAACAATTAAAGCCTACTGCTTACGCATGCTCGCCTGGTAAGCCATTTTTAAATTACGTCACTTTGCCTTTTTTTTTTGAGATTTGAGATTTTTATTATTTTGGTTTTGTCTTCTACCGAGAAATGAAATCATATTACCTGCTAGTACTTATGTACTTGTTTTTGTTTTTTTTTTTATTTTGTAATATTATGTCTCGGTCAAGTTGAAGGTTTAAAATGGGCATTTTCTATTTAACTTTCTCTTTACTGAATTACCTAAATTTTTGAAAATATGTCAACAAAAAAGATATATTTGACGGTTACCAAGCTAGCGTGAACAATAATAGTTCTTCGAGTCACCATCCAGAGACGATAGCGACTTTGAGAACTTTTCAATGAACACCTGTCAACAATACACAAAAATTACCTAATATATGTAGGTACCTAATAAACTTTTCAACTTTTAAGTAACGAAATACTTTTGAATAAATTTAAAAAAAAAATAACTCAACGAATATTTTGAATATTGAATAGTGAATATTTTCATATCCTCAATGTATTCAATAATAACTTAGGATTGCAGTTAAATTTACCTTTTTGCCCTGTATAGCCCGTTCAAAGAAAGTCTCTTTAAATCAGCGACTAAAGTTAACATCGTATCAATCTCTCTCCACAAACAAATCTTAACTTCAACTTTTCAAGATACATAGTTACAAATTTGTTCATAAAGCTACTCTTCTATATATGAAACCCTCGTTTAGATGCTACCTATTACCATCAAATCTTTGACCTTCTTTATCTTGATGCCATTTGAGCTCTCAGCAAACAAAACTCCCGATTTATCCAACACCGCATAAGTTATAATCAAAGTAGACATTGACACCAGACAACCCCGGCATCGGCAGCGCGTTATTGATACCGATTTGATCGAAATTGTAGCCTGGAGGTGTTTTATTTAATTTCTTAGATAAATCTAATTTAGCACACTTCACTTGCAGCTGAAAGCTGTTGCATCGTCGTCGGTCGCTCGTTCCTGCGAATTGTGTTCAGCTCTAACACGCACTTCTCGGTCGACGTGTGAAAATTTAAAAACATATCTACATACGAGTATTTGTACACACGATACCTTTGCTAAAACAAAAGCGAAAATTCTTGAAAAAAAAATTAATGCACGCATCGTGAACTGCAGTGCGTATCTCACACCCGTATAAATGAGAATAGGTACAAGGTAATATATTCAGTGTGATATTTTCGCAAAGACACAGACAATATTATTCAACATACTCGTACACATTCCCTAAGAAAAAAGGCATTTTATTTGCTACAAAAAAAATATGCACGCAAAGATATCTTTTACAGAATGCAAATACTTTTACGCGTTCTCTTTCTCTGCTATTACATTTTTTTTTGGAAAACCCGATTTTGAAATATGCTTACATAAAGCTTGCGGAAACTAATATGCACGTGATTTTTTAAAAAATTCTAATACTTCTGTTGGTCGCAAGCTAAAATGATCCTTTAGGTTTAACTAGGCAAACTTCCACTGTTTTCAAAATTATGCATTTCACGTTCGATGAATAGCAATATTTCTTTTGTGAAATGAATTTGATCGAAATAATAAATTGCGAAATACTTAAAAAGCAGAATGAAAATTTGTGCAAAAAGAAAAATGTCAATTGTGAAATGAAATTTATAAAAAAACTAGAATCAAGAATTTGAATTAAGCAATTAAACAACCGAAAATCTAAATAAGGCAGTTACAAAATCAGAATGCGAAAACAAAGGCGATCTATCACTGCTAATAGAATGAAAAGTTTTTTTTTTTTTTTTTTTTTTTTTCCCGTGGGTAGGTGTTGAAATCTTCAAAAGATTCTATGAGGACCGAAAAACGCGCGCTCATAGATATGTGGGACTCTCCCGACCAACAACTCTGCCCCCATAAAGCCTTACGGAAGGTAAGACTCTATGCAAGCAGACCGTTAATCAGGCCGACCGCACTAAAACCACCTCCTCCTCCCGATTGCAACTAAGTTCATATGGAACTTATCTAGCAATTTATCTTTCTCGAAGTTAAGTAACGTGTTGTAGGCAACTTTCCGGTGAAAGTTCCTACTGGTTTAATTATAAGCTAGTTGAATAGCTTCTTTCTATTTTAAGCGATGATTTAAATATACATAATACAGTACAATAATTTCACCGTACTAGATCGGAAGGTTTGGTCCTTCTCAAACGTCGTACTAAATTTGTTTCGTCAAGAATTTCTAAGATTGTTCTATATTGGTATGTTCAACTAAACGCTTTCTATGCCTTTGCGAAAAAGTTTTTATTTCTTCGCGAACCGTGGGGATTCCAAGATCCCTGTGAAGATCTTCGTTTCTAATATACCACGGCGCATTTACAAAGGACCTTAATAATTTGTTTTCAAAAGTTTGTAGACTATTTAGATTTGTATCGTGGGTACAACCCCAGAGTTGAATACCATATGTCCAGACAGGCTTAAGTACCTGTTTGTAAACTAATAATTTGTTTTCGATACTAAGTTTAGAATGTCGTCCGAGTAACCAGTACATTTCCCTTAGTTTAATATTTAATTGATCACATTTATTTTTGACATGTGACTTCCATTTTAATTTCGCGTCAAGAGTCATCCCGAGATATTTTGCCTCATTTGCAAATGGAACTTGAGTTGTATTAATAAAGACTGGTAATCTATTAATTTTCTTATAAGTAAAGTCCACGTGGACTGACTTAAATTCGTTAAGCGCTATTCGCCATTTGTTTGTCCATTCATTGACATTGTTAAGAGCATTTTGCAATTTACATGTCGATTCGTTAGCCGTTTTGCCTACTGCAAGTATTGCGGTATCGTCTGCAAAAGTAGCTACAATTGTATTGTCTGTTTGGGGTATGTCGCGTGTAAATAAAAGGTATAAAATGGGACCTAGAACACTACCTTGTGGTACCCCAGCCACTATTTCTTTAAAATCTGAATAATCATTTCCGTGCCTAACGCGGAAAATTCTTTTCTCTAGATATTCTCTAAGAATGTTGTATAGTCCTTCAGATAGGACTTGTCTCAATTTGTATTTGAGGCCTTCGTGCCACACTTTGTCAAAAGCTTGAGACACATCTAAAAAGACCGCTGAACAAATTTTATTTTCTTCAAAGGCTTTCTCGATGACATCGGTGATTCTATGCACTTGATCAATCGTCGAGTGCTTACTTCTAAAACCGAACTGGTGTTCAGGTATAAGACCCTTTTCTTCTATTATGGGCTGAAGACGCTGAAGAAATATTCTCTCAAAGACCTTCGACACTACAGGAAGAAGTGAAATGGGCCTGTACGATTTCTTTTCATGTGATGGTTTGCCAGGTTTTAAGACCATTATTACTTCTGCGACTTTCCATTGATTTGGAACATATTCTAACCTTAGAGTGGCGTTCATTATGTAAAGGAGGTTTACTAAACCTTTCCGTGGGAGCATTTTAAGAATTTCCGCAGTAATTAAGTCGTATCCTGGTGCTTTTTTTGACTTCAGTTTCTTAATTTCTTTGCTTAATTCGGCAAGCGTAACATTTCTTGTGATGGAGCTTTCATTTGAATTTATATTCACACTTATATCATCATTCAATGCTTGCCCATTGAACGGCTTAAATGTTTCCTCTAGGTAATCAGCGAAAACGTTTGCTTTCTCTTTATCGCTTCTTGCCCATTCATTTTGGTCTTTCATAATCGGGGGTGCTGGAAGCTTTGGTTTTTTCGTAGCTTTTATCGCTTTCCATAGAGAATAATTAGATTCTTTACCTGCCGTCAAGTTTTCAAGGTAATTTCCAGCTTCGCGGTTTTTAAAATCTGATATCATCTTTTTAAGCAAATTACTGAGGTGATTTAAATTAGCTTTGTGTTGGGGAGCACGAGTTTGTTGCCATTTTTTGCGCGCTTTTCGCTTGTCTTTAAGTACCTCTTTTATCTCTTGGGGATATTTAGCTTCTCTATAGCCTGACATTTGTCTTTGGTAAGGAGTATTGTTCCATGCGGCTTTTTGAACAATATGCACAAATTTATCTACCGCTTCTTCAAGCTCAAGAGGTGTTTGTAGTGATACCCTTAATTCAACATTATCTTCAATATCTTTCTTAAAACCTTCCCAGTTAGTTTTACCGTTTGTTAACCTAGGTGGTGTTTCAATTTTAACAATACTTTCGCTCATAGTGAGAATAACGGGAGAGTGGTCAGAGAAAAGATCAAAGCATTCCGTTATTTTTATTCGATTTGACGGTATTCCCCTGACTATAAAGAAATCAATCAGGTCAGGTATTTTCGAGGTATCTGTCGGCCAATAAGTTGGTTTCCCACTAGAATGAAAATCACAACAATGCATGAATATATCGCCATATATATGTCTCATTGTTAATATTCCGGGGGTTCTGATCAAACCCCCAGCCCATGCCTGAATTAAACGCTACGGGTAGCGCCAGCCCAGCATATTAATCTTGAACCCGTAATCGCAACGGGAAATCTGCTCTGAAGGACCAACAGAATGAAAAGTAAACACGTTTCTCGCTACTAAAATCTATTTTTAATGTGTTTCCAATCATTGTGCTAACATAAGTTTTGCAAAACGATTACTATGCGAACTAAACCAAATGCGGAATATTAATTTGAGAAATAATAGTTGCGAGATAAGCAAGCAAAATGTATATTAATGATTGCGAAATGAAATTGCGAAGCTAATTTCACTGAAAATTTTATGGAAAATTGTATAAAAACATGAGACTTGCGAAATAAAAGTGATATTCTTGCATATTAATACGAGATTTAACTGAAATATTATCAGTATAAACTTTACCCATGAGACAGTGATAAAAATAACAAAATCTGGCAAAATATTGTCACGTATTCACCTGAATCTTTTTGCATACCATTTACCATGCATTTCAATCATTTCGCTATTTAATAAGTTTCCATATATATTAGTAACAGATAAATTTCCATTCCAATCGTTTTGCAAAACGTACTACTTTCTCAAAATAAGTTTCAACAGATCGACTATCGAATTTTCTTTTAGTCTTTGAATTAAGCTGCAAGACGATGATCATTTCGTAAAAGATCACAAAAGATTTTTTAAACCGCGTATTTTTAAGTGTATTTTTTTTTTATTTTGCAAAATTTTATTTTTTACATATTGTTAAATTTCCGTTTTTTTTTTGTTATTCCAAAATCACCCGGGAAATGCTAAAATGTACTACATATGTAAAATGCGAATTAGTAATACGAAAAATTGATATATTGCGAAATAATGAAATGTGAAGTAATAATGAGCGAGTTTAGATAAGTTACATATGCAAAAAAGTGAAACGCGAAACGATTTTGAAAACAATAATATAGCGAAATAAAAACTTGACCAATAGACAAATTGCAAAAGAAATTAATGCGAAATTGCGAAATGAGAAACAGTCAAACTGAAGTGAAATTATTATGATGACACCAATAGTAAATTGAGACTGTTTAGGCATGATTTTTTTTTTGGAAAATAACGAGTGCGAAGCGAAAAAGAATTGGCACCTGGTGAGTCCTGTTTAGACGGGAGATTCGATTTGCTTCGAATTTGTTACACAACATTTTTCTATGATTCCCTGGAGAATTTTGTGGCTTAGCTCATCTAAAGCGATTTTTGCTTAATCAAATTTTATACAAAAAAAAAACTGCTTTTACGGTTTTGATAAAACTGTTCCTCTGCAAGTGATTGTGTGTTTGTGATTTTTGCATTTTTACTTGCGATATGTACTTAGGTAGTGTAGGGCAAGTTCTGCATTTGGAAAAAAATCGAACTCGAGATTTTGATCAAAGTTGACATTACGATGATAACGAAGACGAAAAAAGTGGGTCCGACAATTCCGTCTGTCTGTCTGTATGTCCGTATCTGTATGTCTGTACCTCGAACTACAGCCTAAACTATCGGAGGTATTTTCTTCAAACTCGGTAGTTAAGGGTCTTCGGTGATTCCCTAGAGGAGAAATTGAAATTTTTTTTTAGCTCCAAAACTAACGGTACCCCCCATACACCCGTAATGCAAAATCTTATTTATCTTGAAAACGGCTGTAACGATTTTGATAAAAAAAATTAGGTGTGATATTATGAATATAGGCTACATTTTGGTCAAAACAAATTTTGGGGCAAAATGTTATTATAGGGGACCTGTCATAGACCCGTTTTTTTTTATGTTCGACTTTTCATTAACGGCTCTAAGGATTTTAACCGAAAATTTTTAGCAGGAGTCCCATTAAGTTTAAAATAATATTGCATATAAAAATATTTGTTGGGTTTTTTTGCATTTTTTTTTTAAATCAATATCTTCAAAACCTATGAACGATTATTTTTTGAAATTATTTCCTAAAATCAATATTATTTAATACCTACTTAAAATTCGCATCCCACATTTTTTTCTTGAAAAAATTTATTTAATAATAAAACGATTTTTAAAATTTATTTGCATAAATTCATACTTTCCCGGAAACCAGACGGCAATTTAATGCATTTGAACATTATTATCTCATTAAATCCATGTTTTATACATATTTATAAAATGTATCTTAAATTCCAAAGTACTTTTACATAAGAGCAAGTTCGTGCGATCCAGTCGTGCATTTTATTTTTTTTGGAAATTTGTGCAATTTTCGGATTACTTGCGCAACATACTATATCGTTAAAGATTCGGGCGATTTAAGTTTCAATTTTGAGCAAAGAAACTTCTAAACAAACAAATAAAATTGTGTCCAAAAATTTTGCAAAAAAGTAAAAAAAAAAAAACACATTTTTATAAAGAAAAAACGAGAGAAGGAATTAATTCTTTTTAGTACTTTTCACTTTTTTCATAATTTTTCAACTTTTTTTATACTTTTTGGTAACAATGCGATAACAAATAGTAAAAACCTAATTAACGACTTATATCTTGAATGGTTGGTCAATGCTTATACCTCTAAACCACAAGAGCATGTTCGTGCGATCAAGAAGTTCACTTTTGTTTTCCGCAACGGATGCTCATCATAGGTGAAAACTTCAACTTTTCGAAGACTTTCCTTGCCATGCGTTGTCGAAATACTTTGTTGCCTAGAGGTTGCTAGAAACAAGTTGCTTTTAAACACTCATTTCAAAATATCTACGATTAGGTGCAACCTTAAAGATATTTTACTTTGCCGGAATGAACTCAATTTTCTTTTTTTTTGTATCAAACCTTAATTTGGCATATACATAAATGTTGACAGAAAAATTGGCCGGCAACAAAATACACATTGGACACTGATATGTTGCTTTCATAAGGGAACAACTGAAGCAGTGGCGTAGATAGGGGGGGGATCAGGGGGATATATCCCCCCCATTGAGATCGATAATTGTTCAACATAACCAGTCATGAACCAAATAAGTTAAAGAAACGCACTCTGAAATTTTGTTTACGCTTCTCACCAATTAATAATAGGTAAACGTGCAAGAAAAAGAGCTTCCATCAAGCTATATATATTTTTATTAAAGATATTAGCTACACTGCCGGTTTCTACGTCAACTCCCGAAAGAACTTTCTCCAGTCAGTAAAGAGAATAAAAACAATACAAAGAAGCATGACCAACGAAGTGAGATTATTGAAAATATGTCTATTTTAATAACAGTGTGACAAGCTTTGGATGTTTACTTATTTGCAGGATCGTTTGAATGGTTTGGCTGCTCTAGCTATTCATCGCGAAATACCTATAATAGCAGACGTGGTTATTAGTGTTTTATCTAAAAAGAACAGAAAACTGGATTTGATTTTGTGATTTATTTTTTAAATGAATATTATTTTACTTAATACAGTGCCTTGCATAAGTATAACCGCACCTGTAAAAATGCCTTTTGTAGAAAATTAAAATGGGAATGACACCCTACTATTTTTTATTGAATGGCATCACTAATCAAGTAAATTGAGAAGAAAAAAAAGTTTCGTTAGTTTCTCTTCTGGTGGTTAAAAATTAAAACAGATTTTTTTTGTATTGCAAAAGTATAACCGCTTTTTTATTTTTATCTGTTTTTTTTTTTTGTATTTTAAGTAAATTTTTTCGGCTAAATTAGTAAAGGACATTGCTGCCCCTATTTTTGACCAATCTAAAAATCGTTTTTGACATACTGTTGACAAGGTTATTTAATATGGAATCGTCTATACAGTTTCATTCTTCCACAATCGCCTCTCGCTGCTCAGCAACACTGTATAATTGCCTTTTATGAGCATAAATTTTGCGGGTCAAAATTTCCCAAAGATTTTCAATAGGGTCACAATCTGAAGAACGTGCCGGGAACACCATAAAATTTATGTTATTCGATTCGTACCATCCCAAACTTTGACGACTAACGTGAATTGGGGCATTATCATGCTGGAAGACATGCCGAACTCGACGAAATCATCTTAATTAGGGTACCACCTGACCCATCAAGATTAAACTTTATTTCGCCACTGAAAATAATCTAAGATAATCTAAGAAAAAAACATTCATTAGATTATGCCATTTGGAATAACAAGAGTTAAGTGTAAATTAATGGAATGTTACTTATGGTTTTCCAATTCCGTTTCATGTTTTGCTGGGCAAATTCTTACTTTTTTTTGTAGACTGTTGTTTTTTTCTTGTCAAATTTGGAGCAGGCATCATTTTGCACCAAACAATCACTTTACTGCTTTTTAAGGCACGAAAAATCGTTGAAACGGAAATTCCTAAGCCTAATTCGTCACGAACGTCCGGTAAAGAATGCGCCGAATTGGATGCAGTTTATTAAACGCCTCTTATCTCGACGTGTCAGCTTCTGCAGATCCCCGGGTCTTATTTTCGTCTCATAAGATTCTGGATCTTGTAAGAAATTTCGGACACGATCGGATCTTTAAATTTTCCTACCAATAACCCTTAAGCTTAGGCCAGTTAACCGAAAAGCTTGAATTTTGACTTTTTCCGTATCGCTTAAATGTTTACCACGCGGCATTGTTGCTTGTCATTTCGAAGCACATAACTGAATGAAGCTTGAGAGAGGTTTGCATTGTGCGATTATACTTTTGCAATATATAAAAAATTGTTTTTAATTTTTAAACACCAGAAGAGAAAATAACGGAACTTTTTTTTCTTCTCAATTTACTTAATTTGTGATGCCATTCAATAAAAAAAATAGTAAAGTTTCATTCCCATTTTAATTTTCTACAAAACGCATTTTTACAGGTGCGGTTATACATATACATATAAGGCACTGTATATCAATATTTATTCTAGTTCATAATCAAATTAATGCGTATAATATATTATCTTTAAAAAATATAATTTTTTAATGGCATACATAATGAATTCAATGAAGTCTTGTTATTTGTTATTTTTTTTTTTTTTTTTAATTATTAAAACTTAAAAAAAAATGAGCGAACTAGATCCATCCCCCCCCATAGCGACAAGCTATCTACGCCACTGAACTGAAGCAAAAGATTTCTGCCGAAAAAAGGTTTGGTCACATACTGTATAATGTTTCTAATCAAATCGATATCAGAAGCATCAAAAAGGATTTGTAAACATGTTGCCAAGTAGTATTTTTTTCAACAATTCAAGTGCTGGACGTTGTGATGTTGTTGAATTCTCAAATAATTTAATACTGAACCTGGTTTCTGCTGAAATTGAGATCAAGAGCACAAAAAAGCGGTAGCAACAGATGCTAGATACCTCAAAAATTTATGTTTTGATGATGTTGAAATTTCAAATAATTTGTTATTGTTCAATGTATGTACTCAAATCAGAATCGATAGCAACAAAAAGCTGTGGAAACATGTTGCCAGGTAGTAATTTTTCCAACAATTCAAGTGCTGGACGTTATGATGGTGTTGAAATCTCGAATAATTTGATATTGAACAATTAACCGTCTCAAATCGGGATCGAAAGCAACGAAAATGGATGGCAACATGTTGCCAGATGCTAGACCCTTCAAGAATTCAAGTGCTTGAAGATGTTGAATGATGCCTGAATCGCAAATAATTTCATATGGAATAATGTATCTACTGAAATCGAGATGAAGAGCAACAAAACACGGTCGCAACATGTTGCCAGATGCTAGATACCTCTGAAATTCAAGTGTTTGATGATTTTGAAATCTCAAATAATTTGTTAGTGTTCAATGTATCTACTCAAATCAGGATCAATAGCAACAAAAAGCGATGACAACATGTTGCCAGTTAGTAGCTTTATCAAAAAATGTTAGTGTCTATGGTGAAATCTCAATTGATTCTAATGATTCACGTTCTCGATTAACTCCCCAAGCCTTCATAGCTAGATTAAGACTCGTAATGCAACCGGACATCGACTTAGACCAATTAGTTTAATTTATTTCAATTTCCTAGAGAACCAGGCACCTGTCAACGTTTGGCCAGAAACACAACAAAATAATGTCAACAAGATAAGTATACACATAATAAGCTGAGAATATGCTACCTTGTGTTCTGTTTTGTCGTCATTATTCACACCCGCAGCCCTCCTCTAATCGGATCCATATAGATATTATTAAGACACTTTTTTTCGTGTAATGCATCCAGTGCAGCCGCTCGTAGTGTAAATGCGTGCGAAAAAAAAAACACCAACAGCCGAGTTTTTAATGTCCGCATTATTCACACTTTCCGTGGGCTTTTGTTTGTTTTGCGCGCCTTCGCAGAACCCGGACTGGGGCTGTGGGGGCACATTGTGTTTAAGAGGAGGGGATGGGGGGAAAACCCCACCATATCGCCACCGCCACCACCATCGGCCATACTACCGCCATTGACAGTGAATTTCCATTGATTTTCTCCTCTTTTTTGTTTCAATGTTTCTGCTGCCGTGTTATTTTATGTCTTTTTTGTTCTTGTTTTTTTTTTTTTTTTAATTATTATTATTATTTTTTGCAGCAGCATTTGTTTTATTGTTGCAGGTGTTAGACGACGAGGTGTTGCTATGATTCTCATCCGTTTAATTAATTATGAATTTGCCTGGCGTTCCACATCACACACACGTGACGGATAAGAGTCGCCAAGTCGTTGTCAGGTCGTCAAGTTGTCGAGTCGCACCTTGTCTTTCGCGCTATACCTCCAGCCGACACCATACGATGATTATGGCTATGGTGCTGTTGGTGTGTCATTTCGCATTGTTTTGTTCTATTTATATGACGTTGTCGTTGTGTATATCTCCGGATAGATAATAACACACGTCGTAATCTTTAAATTGAGCAAATGTGTGATAATTTTCCTCGCAACACCTTCAACCATCCATCCCAACAAAGTTTTCTATAGCATTTTATGGAAAATGCGGAAAATGAAAAAAAAAAAAATACAAAGGACAAAAATGAATTTTGCTGCTGAAAAGCGGGGGTGAGAATTAAAAAAAAAAAAATCATAATATTCTTTTTCATTCATGTGACATGACGTGTAGATAAAAATTGAAAACAACAACCTCTAACACACATTTGCATGTGTAATCGTATAATGTGACGCAAGAAAACGACCATAATGCATGCATGCATATTCGCCTTCACAAATATAAATATGCTGTGTGTTGTGTTGTGGTCCTGTTTTAGGGCAAGTCAGCAGGCAGAGGGGGCGTGTAAGAGGAGCATTTGCTGCTGTGGTGAAGCGAAACATGAAGCGACCGGTGAAGAATAATTTACCAATGACCGACAGTGTTGTCGTGGTGGATGTGATGGTACAAAATGGCATCAACTAAATAGTGAATGGAATTCTAGTAAACCTGCTGGAATCTCATCAAAGTAAACCTTTTCTAAAACCAATGTTTAACTCTGCAAAAACTAGCTTAAAGCCTGGCTTGAAATTTTGAATATAGACAGAGGTAAAATTAGGGTAGAAGCTTTAGAAAATGCTTGGAAATTTCGCGGAAATAATTGCTATTTTCCTGCTTTGAATCAAACTATAGGGTTTTGATTTCATGAATTCGTATCTGACATCAGAATTGATCCATCACGTCTAATTTTTGAGCTATGTTCGAATCAAAAACTTCAAAAAACACCATTTTTCAATTTGTTGAACTAACTATTAGTTCTTTCAGATTCCGTAAGGAGAGAGAATTATTTCGTAATTAAACACAACCCCAACCATATATCTGACAAAAAGTGTGTTTTTGCACTTTAAGACTTGAATATCTCAAAAACCTGAAGTGATTAAAGAATTATTATGAAGAAATTAAGTTTAAGTCATCAAAGCCCTTCTGAAAAAGTATAGTTTGGTTTTAGAACAATGCTACTTGTGCTTACAAGATTTATCGATATAATCGAAATTAGCTGACGCACTACTACCCTCAGACAAACTTATCGAAGTTGATGCTTCTCGCAATAATATGCCTAAAGGATGGGCTTCTATCAAACTTCGATTGACAATCTGTAAATAATCACAGTTTTTTTTCAAAACAAATGTAATAGTTTTTTGTTTGGATTATTCAAGGAAGCCTTACAGAAGCTCTTTGGCAGAGCTGCTTAACAAAAGCTATTACTTGCTTTCGATTTGCTGTGGTACTACTTGGCACGGTTTTTAGGAGTCTTAATCGCAAAATTAGCGAAACTTTGAGGCTTATATTCAGCCCAATCATGAATTCCATCGTAATCGGAAATTTTTACGAATCCCGAAAAAACTATCACCAAATCCGTTCGTAATGACAATTTGTATGAGATTTTCCACTACGATGGATTTTCTGATAGGTTTTTTCGGGATTCGTAACAGGTTTCCGATTACGATGGAATTCGTGATAGGGCTGATTAAGCTTCAAATTCAACCTCTATTAAGTTTAAAAAAACTTGTTAATATGTGCATACAATAGTACGAAAATTTAAATTTGAAAATTTTAAACTTCGGCTTAGAAACTCAATACAAGCTCTATAGAAGTAATGACTTCCAGTAATTAGAAACTAAACGTAGCAAAAGAAAAATTGTAAATTTACATGCAGAAGGCAAGAAACGTCTTACGCTGAAAAACCAACAAAAAGGTCAAAATAAGAAAGGGGTATAAAAGGCCAAATTTTACGAAAATTTTCTTAAAAATCTAGATCCCAGATTTAGACCTGGTGTAACGTCCCAACTACTTGCCACACCAACCAACCCAATATATTTTATTTCAATGATAAGTCTCTTAAATACAAAAAATATCACGCCCGAAAAACATTCCATTTCCATTTCGCTCAAATATTACAGTTTAGTTTATTTTAGGCTTTGTGACCGTTTTTCTGTCTTGAGATTTTAAGTGGTTATTTAGGTTTTTTTTTTTGAGTATTGCCGTTTTTTGATTTGGTCTTAAGATTTTGGCATAAATTTGTCCGTTCTTATTTTTCAAATGTCGACGATTCAAGTAATTCAATTTCACTAACCAGACTGCCAGAGTGACATTGATCTTCCCTTAACTTTCAAATCAAAGTCATAATTGGAATTTTCGAATAACTATTTCATCAAAAGTTTCTTTAAGAACATTCAAACACAATTTAAGTTGATTTTTGTTCAGGAAAGCAAAGTGAGCTAAATGTCAAAATGTCAAAAAACGGGTATTCTCAATTGTAGCTTAAAATGAAAGTGAGACTGCTTCACTGGTGACAATAGCATCAAATAGCAATCACATCCCTCGATCGTTTAAACGTCAAAATCTGCACTTTGTTGAAACTGACATTTTGTTGACATGACTTACTGATGAATAAAAATTGTTTTATGATAAACTATTTCAAATGATTTGATAACACATTTTAGTCATATGTTCGATAAATAGTATTACTGTGCAGATGTGCTGTAAACAATCAAGATGACTTTTAGTAAAGAGCAGTTGTAGAATGATAGCATATTTGACGCTTGGAAAATTATCACAGAACAACGATCAGTTGTCAGTAAAATTGACTGTCACTTTTGAAGCTATGCAAGATTCACACAATATGACGTCTATTGGCAGCTGTGCAAGGTGCAAGTCAAATCAGAAAACGATTTTATAAAATTCGCATAGGTACCTATTTCAAACCTTCTTATGTAAATTAAATGTATAAGGACAAAATATCTTAATTTTAATTTCAAAATAAAAAATCCTGAACTATGAATTTTTACAAAAATTAGAATAGACAAACATTTAATATATTTCTTTCCTACCAAACTCAACAATTTTCTTTGCTTATAAGTGAAAGAAGTTACTCAATCAATACCCCACAATGGTAACTCTTTTTCGCCAAAGATATTATTGCATGATACAACAATCGAATCAACCTCAAACCATTACTAATATACTGTTTACACGGTAGTGTGAACAAATCACACCCAATGTTGAGGTATGCGTGAGCTTTTGTTTTTACTTTTTAATTCTCTTCATATATCTTTAGTACTAAAAATGTATGGTACAACAACATCAACAACAACAAAAATAAAAAAACAAAACAAAAATTCATCTACTACTTTGCAGGGAGTGTAGTGTGTATAATACACATGTATTTACATTTATGTATGGAAGACCAAGAAGGTTACCTTCCATCACATACTCCCTCCTAAGCTTGGACAGAGCCGCATTTTCTATAAGCTTGAATGTTAGGGGCCCATTTCTATTAGTTTAAGGAACTTATTGGTAATTTACTTTTTAATAGCTATTTCGCAGTGTATTTTATTTTTCAACAAAATAGCTCGAATGAGCTCAAATTTGAGCTACTTTTTATGACGTGCATTAGTTGCATTCCTTCTTTAATTCTTGACAGCAGTGAATGTACTTGAAAATGTTAAAAATAATAGGAATGAAATTTGATCAAAATTTTGATTCAATTTATCTATTGCCTGAGAAAATAGCTAAAAATGGCTCAAAATAGCTCAAAATTGAGCTAAAATGATGTTTAATATCAAAGGAAGGGTTTTAGAATTTTAATTAATTTCAAGAAATTACCAAAACGGGATTGACTTCTCTTTTTTATTTGAAGTCATTGTGAAAGGACTAAGGCTTATACATATAACGACCTCAAAGTGTTTTACTTTGCCTTAAAGCTTCTTTTCGTAGATTAATTAGAGTAGAAGACAAGGCCTAAAGCTAAAGCGCGCCGGCATGAGATTCACTTTGTTTTAGGGCTTCTTTTCAAAATTAAGTCTTAGTCTAAAGCTTCTTAAAGTGTCGGAAGATGATTTAATGTGAATTAGAGGTTAGTGGGAGTGGAAGGCCTAACGTGCCAGAAGATGATGAAAGGCCTAAAACTTCTAAATGCGCCTAAGGATGGTTTACTTTCCCTTTCAGGCTCTCGTCACAGCTTAGTCTGATTGGAAGGCCTAAATCTTCTAAAAATGCCCTTTGAGCATCTCTTCACAGCTTAGACTGCGGAAAAGGTCTAAATCTTCTAAAAGCGCTGAAGGATGACTTACTGTCCATTGCAGCCTCTTTTCATAGCTTAGGCTAGCCTTAAACTTTTAAAAGAGCCGAAGGATGGCTTACTTTACTTTAACTGCTTGGAAGACCTAATTTCTTCTAAAAGCGCTGAAGGACGTTTAACTTTTCTTTTATGGCTCACTTCACCGCTTAGTCTGAGTGGAAGGCCTAGAGCTTCTAAAAGCGCTTAAAGGTAATTAACTTTCCTTTTGAGCCTTTCTTCACAGCTTAGGCTAAGTGGAAGGCCTAAATCTTCAAAAAGCGCCGAAACTTTCTTCATAGCTAAGGCTGAGTGGAAATTTTAAAAGCGCCGAAGGATGATTCACTTTCCCTTTGAGCCGCTCTTCACAGCTAAGTGGAAGACCTAAAGCTACTATAAGCGCTAAAAGAAGATTTACTTTGCCTTTAAGCCTCTATCTTCATAGCTTAGTCCGAGTGGAAGGCCTACAACTTCCCGATGACAGATGATTTAATTTTCATTAGGGCCTCTCTCTACAGCTTGGTTCAAGTCAGACCCTGAACCTGACCCATACTAACTGCTAGCTAGCTAGCAGCACCACTGCACCAGCTGAATTGCGGGTTTTAATGGTGTTAAATCTAAAACGTGCTTTTAATTAATTAGAAGAAGCAGGCATAGAAAAAATCAAAAAATAAGAAAAAGGGCTCTGATGGTTCATGCATGTAGTAGATACGACTTACACTGTTACTTGGAAGTGTAGTGTTGTGTAAGGTATTGGTGAAAAAAAAGCTAAGGCAGAGGTGTATCATCTATACAAAAAGGCGAACGTCTCACATTTAACCCGGTTTGTCAGGAGGGTGGATGTGGATGACGGAATAGAAAGAAGCGCGGGAAGGTAGCAGAAAGCGAAAATCAAAATCTAGAACTGTGCGCTCCCGCGTTGAGAGGGTGACTTCTGAATTTTGATGGTGACTCTGATTCTCTGACTATGAATGAATGAATAACAAGGAGCTGTGGCGCTATTCAACAACCCATTGCAAGATCCCTCATTCAGATTTAATTCAAGGTGCTGAGTGCTTTGTGTGATGGAATTTTTGTAAAAGCCTAGGTAAAGGTGAGAGGTTTAGGTCGCGTATATATGAGCTACCTGCCTCTTCCACCTTCGCTCTCCCCCGCCGGGCCACACCACCTACTTCAAGACTGCCCTAGGTGCGAATTATTCGCTAGCGCCAGTGGAACATGGCAAAACACGAGTTAGGAGAGTGTCGAACATGACGAAGAAGACGCGCGGCAATTGCGGGACGCAGCGGAACCACGGATACAGCAAAGGCTCAACTTGGTTCGCGTTTGGTTTCGTTCGGTTATAGCCGGGCTCTATGTATTATTTTATATTATTACCTCTGTAATATAATAATCTGTTGTTTCGTGGTTACCATACCTGGTTATGATGATGTTCACGATGCGATGTGGTGAAATGGTGAGATGGTGAGATGAGGTCGAGGTGGTGGTGTGGTGTTGTTGTTGAATAACGTGCTAATGACTGTTTTGTTCAGTGCGCGCTGGCACTGTCTGGCTGGTTGCACTCGGCATGTGTACATCTGGTTGATATGGTAGGTATGTACGTACATTTATATGTAGGTAGATATCTGGTTTGGGCTTGTGAAATGAATTGGAACAGCTTGAAGCCGAGAGATGCAAGCACATCTGTGTGAAATGCAATTAATCATGTGCATGATGTTCAGTGTAGCATCAGCTTACTGTGCTGACTCTGAGCGTTTGCTATGTATGCACTTAGAAAATGCGGGCGATGCAGGAAGGTACCGATACATGAAAAAAAAATAATAAAAATACTAAAAGAGCACTTGGAACACGCATTTGAACATGATGACGACGAAGACGTCGCTCTTCGTCGTCGTCGTCGACGATAATAAAGACTTGACCAGCAAATTAATTGCTCCAACAATTAAACGTGGGGAACACAAATTTTTATGCATACAAACATATGTGTGGAAGTTTCCTGTCGAGATTGTGATTTAGCTTGAATGAGTTTTTCTTCTATGGGTACAGTGAGTCAAAGCATTTGTTTGATAGATGTTATAGCAGTAACACTGTTCAGAAGGGAGATAAAGCTACTGTTTTAGGGCAGAGTCAAACGTAGGTAAGATGGACTCTTTTGCTTTAACTGGTTTTTCCAAAGATCAGAAAAGAAGAAATAAAAAATCATCAGCGTGAAATTCTTAAACTTTACATTCCACAGCTTCTATTTTAGATCAAGACTTTATGATTGTCAAAATTAAAACTCTTTCAAGTGGCTTCTCCCTTGCAATTCTGTACTCAGAAATAAATTAAATTACCATTAGAAGATTGTAGAATTTATTTAAATACAAGGCGTGACAAAACTGTGGAACGTAATTTTTTTTTATTTCGCAGAAAGTAAGTTATGGGATCTATTCCCAAATCAGTGAGTACGTACCTTTAAATGTAACTCACATTGCCTTGACAAGACATATGTTTTTTAACAGTTAAAAATTGGATGAAATATGATATTGTATTATTTAACACCTATTACCCTGCCGCTTCTTTTGAATTCCCAAAATTCTCTTGCGTTATAAGAAGTATTCTATAACCTATTCCACTAGATAATCGGCTTTCCTACCAAATTTCATTGAAATCCGTTCAGCCGTTCAAGAGTTTTTGAAGGAGAAACGTCGAAACAAATTTGGCTATTATCTTAAACATAGTGTTTACTGATTTTTCGTGCCATCCAAAATGACTGCTTGCCAAAATTTTTTACAAGTCATATTAGAAAATGTATGAGCATGGGATTGGAAGGGAAAAATCCTTATTTAGTGAAGAAAAGTGCAAAATGTACAAATGAACTCATTTTATTTTGAAGTAGAAGATGTGGAATGTAATTGTGGACGAGTTTCTTGAATATTATTTCATTTATTTCATACGGATCTCAAACTCAAACCGTGTATACCAAGATATATAGATTTTAAAGGAAAAAAAGTTATAAAATTTAGATCCAGTTTATTTGCAAGATCACCCTTGCTCTTGATTAAACATGAGTTAACTCCTGAAACATGTTTTTCAGTCAATTTAGACCGCAGGTTAACTCCACAAATTAAGTGAGTTAAATATGAACAGAAAATTCCAATAAATTTGGATCAAAAATGTATCGAAATTGAGATGCAAGACTTTAGAAAATAGGATTTGCATAGTGGCGCCATCTCGATTTCTATAGTGAAAAGGTGATTTCCATAGTTTTGCTCTTCGATTTCCATTGAATTTTGATTACTGGAAGAAAAAGTTAAGTCAAATCTTCACAATGAAAAAATTGTCATATGTTAAACTCGGGTTTAGTTTAACTAAATCTGATTTAAGTTCAAGTTATCTCAGTGCTTAAAAGATGGCTCTAAGTCTACCAGATCTAACAGCTCACATATCCATGTGTCAATTATTCATATTCTGTATTCAATCTGGGAAGCTGATGAGAGCAGAATTGTCTTATTAATCCTTAATTTTCCAGTACCGAGTTAACTCTGAGTTAAGCCAAAGATAGCAAATCCTGCTTCTAAAGCTAATTATAAGCTCCTGGTGAAGAATTTCTGACAATAATATTCATAAATGTAGTTGTGTTAGCTCGAGATTTAAATGAACGGAAAATCATTTTAACTTGAGTTTAAACCTGAATGAAATCGCAGTGAAAAAATTGTACCCACATTGTTAAAACATCAGGAGAGTCTCATAAGACATTTTTGACTCACAGTACTCACATAACTTACAATATACATACAGAGTGTCACCCAGATCACACAATAACTCATCATGGCTCTTCACTCGTCCAGACGGGACTGACTTGCCTGACGCCTCTAACTAATGATAAATCTGACATATTAATTTAATTGCATTTACGCCAACCGCTCGCTCGCACATAGAGTCCGTGCTATGCGTTAGCAATTTTTCAAACTTTTAATATTCTATAACATTAGATTTGCGTGACTGCGCTGAGCGCCAGCCGCAACATTCATTTAAACACTATATATGATGGACCGGTTCTATGCATCTTCAATTAAAGTGTTGGAACTAATGCCTTAGCGTTTGTTTGCTCAAGTCGCTCTCAAGTAGCGCAGTAGCCAACAACAGTCAAGTCACTATAACAACACATTATCTATCTACACAAAGCGGTTTTTAAGTTATTTCATATTTTTCTATCTACATACATACATACAAATGTATGTGGAATTGTGTGTGCGGATTCAGTGATTAAATTGAGTCAAATATACCTACAGACGACACGGCGAGTTTCTAGCCAACGAACTCGGACTGAGATATATCGGCGGTTATTATCCAATGTCGTTATTGGCACTATTAATTAAACGATTTACACGTACACACACTCTTATTGCACTCACACTGAATCACCATCATTATAATATTATCGTCTTCGTCGAACATATCGAACAAGATCAACACCTTATTAGCAGGGGATATCCTCGTTAAGAGAGTGATCGATTAGAGTGTGTTTATTTTGCTGATGATTATATAGGAATGGACGACGCCATCCATCGATGGAGAGATATTTGAGTCGAAAGATTCTCACGAAGGCCGAAATGGTGGTTTTATAAGACGGAAATAATCATCGTCGTTGTCAGGTTCCCCGGGGGGATATGTTTCGCATAGCATCTGCTTTTTTTCGAAGTTCCAATCGATCTCGGAGGAAATTGTTGGTTTTTCGTTTAGCAAACGTATTTTTTTTAATCTGCAGTAAAACAAAGGGTTTATTCTTAACTTTTTATGTGAGTTAATGGGGATGAGAAGGATCTACACGAGGATAATTATAATTTTTGTATACCAAGTGTTAACTTTTTTAAATAAAAATTATCGTAAAGGTTATTATAATTCAAAATGGAAACAAAATTATGAAATTTTTTAATCGATTTAACTTGATCAACAACGACTTTTTGGCTGCAGAGTCGCATGACTTTCCATGATATAGAAGGATTCTTAATTGCATATTTGGAAAGGTGGTAAATGCCCTTAAGATAGGTCTTATTACCGTTCAACGTTGGATACGATGAAAGTCTATCGTGTCAAAAAGTTGAGCGCAATAAAATTTATCCGAATACAGCTTTACGTTGTTCAAGTCCCTTGGGAAAACTCAGCTGATGACATCGGATGCAACAGAACTTTTAGACAAAATTGACAAAAATCGTTTATCGATTTATTAATTATATTTCCAATAAAGTCGATAGACAAGTTCGTACATCGAAATACAATTAGGACTGATATTGTTCATATCTGAAAGAGTTAAGTAAAATGTTAGATTTTTGGGGTGCCCCATAGCCTAGAAGAAAACAATAGCAATATTGGAAGTCGAAAGTTGATTTAAATCTCCAAAACTATTGGATTAAGTGTCAAATTTATTTAGAAGTTGAACTCTTCCGGTATCTCAAGAAACCTGGGACAGAATCACACATAGAACAGTGAAAGCCAGAATTATTACCGAAAATGTTGCTCAACGGAAAGGTTTTCCGTTGAACGAGTACAGATCAACTCATAAAATAGTGGAACCCTGTGTTGGACGTCATAAAGGTGCAAAAATGCTGAACATTCTACCGGGAGAGAGGACGCATGTGAGGCTTATAGGATAACTAAGGATATTGTCGAGAAACGCACCAGCACAAACAGTCCATGTTGGATATAAAAGACATTCTTTTGGTGAAGATGAATCGAGCACTTTTGCAAACCATCCAACTACGACCAGAATGCGAACGAAGAACCGGAGCCGAGGTCTTTAAGAGCCATTGACACCAGTCCATCAACTAGTGCAGATGTTAAATTTCTCCTTAAGCCTCAAAACAAGACAGCATAACCTGATTTCATACCTGCCGAGTGTCTACAGTTGGATCGTGAAACAACGGCTTCTTTTTTGCTTCGAATAGTTAAGGATGTTTGGGAGAACATTATGACAAGATACCAAAGAAAGGCGATCTTAAAAATTGCAATAATTGACGTGGAATAGCTGTCCTGTCTGCACTGTATTCCCAAAATCAATGGCAACTGTCGTTTTCGTGCGAATTAGACAAAGGAAAGATGCATCGTTCAGGAGACACCAAGCTATATTTCGCGACGGTCGATCCTATGTCGATCATATAAACATCGTGCGAATAATTCTTGAACAATCAGCTCAGTACCAGTCGTCTCTATAGCTCATGCTCATACAACAGGGTAAATGACGAATGCATCTGGTGATACCAAGAGATATAACGAGAGATATCAAGGAATCCTATAACAACAGAAGGCGTTTAGTCTTACATAATGGGCAGGTTTCGTATATTTTTTCGAGGTGCTTTGGGGAGAAGGAGATGTGCTTTGACTTACTTTTTTTTTTTTTTGCAATTAAACTGACTGATACGGTTTGCTTGCAATGGCGACACGGAATCTAATAGGATCCTGTCGCAAATGCTAAGTAATTCGGAATACTCGGATGATATCTGTTTCATGGCAAATAATAGTGTGATTGGCTTGAAGAAAATGTGACAATTGCCACTAGCGAACAGAGTGCTGACTTAAGGATTTAGTTCAAAAAGACAAAAATGCTGCAGACCGGTTAGAATACACAGCAGCAGATTATTCTGAGAATGGAGACTATTTAGAAGGTAGCACAGTTCGTATCAGTATATGGTGGAACGGACTGGGACGTTCAAAGCTCGTGGAAAGCTACGCAACAAGTTGAAACCCTTTGAATACAACGTTAAGTTTTTCTTCGTTATATTCTCAAGAGTCATTGGCCACAACTCATATTAAATATCGTACTGTGAAGTAGGACTGATCAGAGCAGAGTGGATCTTGATATCAAACAATAGAAATGGCGCTGGATTGGTCATACATACAATGAGGAAACCAAAGGGAACCATAATAAAGCTGTCATTGGTATTGAATCTTCAGGGTTTAAGGTGATATCGAAGGCCAAGAACAAAATGAAGGGACACCTATTGTACTTAGTAAAGTTTGTTCCCTAAACACTCAAACTTTAACAGAGCTAAAGAAAAATGCTGCGGCATTGATGAAAATTAAGATGAATTCAAAGGATATTTTAAAATACTGTCAAAGTGAAATATACTGGTTTTTCGGACTTTATTCTTACGGTTAAATAGAGGAAATAAAATTTATAGGTACTCAGGTACGTTGTAGATGATAAAATTCTCTACAAAAAATGAGTGATATTGATATATAGGTACTTCAAAAAAAAAAAAAAAACTCGAAAATATAGGGTTTACCTAGGACTATTTTCAATGATTGATATCATATCGAAAGAAAATTCATACAAAATCCGTAGGTTATCAGACTTTTAAGCTAAAAGTTTTCATTTTTTTTGAGTATTTCAATCATTTTAAAAAATTATCATTTCAAATAAATAATCGAAGTTGAAAAATACTGGTTTTTTGCTCTTAAATTATGAAGTATTCGATTTATCTGTAGATACTTCGAAGCTTATGATATTTGTAAACAAAAATAGATAAAAAACAACCTTTAAATACTGTCAATAATCATAACCCATAGAAGCTTCAGAAGACACCTCGAAGGCGGAATGGAAAGAAAACAACTTAACACCAAACTTTTAACGGCCATGTTTCTCGAGAACATTTAATTCTAACTACAATCTTTTTTCTGTAGCTTTTTGAACAAACAACTAATTCACTTTACCTTTGTCATGTTTTACAGATTCTAAATTATCATAAAATGTAAAATAATTTTAAGCGCTACCGAGTTGTATGTTAAAACCCTATATTTTCCAAACTTTACCATTTTTGAAATCCCAATATCTTGCAACTGTACGATCGTGCGGAAAAAAATTCAATATAGTTTTTCTATAAAGTATTATGAGCTAAATGTGAGCAAAAATTATTTTAACGACAATTTTTGGCCTACGATTAAAAGGCTAAAAACCGGTATTTTTTTGACCAATTGAAATGATACTCGTATAATTTAAATGATCGCTCTTAGAAAACTTGTAAATTGTACACATTTTTCACGAAATCATCTTCACTAACTTCCTACGTTCAGGATTTCTAAACAATAAAGAAAAAATTTTCTTCATTAACTGATATCTTTCAAATGACTGGTCTTGGGAAGAACGACTCATATGCATACATACATATGTATCGAAAATTGGGTGATTTACAAGTTTTGTATGAAGTGCTTTTTTATAGAATTTCTTCTTGAAAAGTTATAAGCGAAAAATCGATATTATCGATCCCTGTCATTAAGGGACTGCTTCAGCTGCCATTTTGAAAAAAGTGTTAAACAAATATCTCGAGAACGGCTCAACGTGCAGAAAAGTTGTTCAGATCATTTTTATAGGAAATTGAATTATCTTTCATTTTTGTAACGACCGTTTTCTTATAGATTTTGTACTTTTCGAATTAAGTTGGCGAAAAGTTTTATTTTTGTCAGATTTTATCACTTAAATCGGCGCCAGTAGAGAATTCTGTGGTAAACTGAACGAGACCCTTCTAACTTTTAAAACATAAGTTCTATAAAAAATATTGTATGTAAATAACAAAGTCAGTTAAATTGTCTGTTCAAATTATTCAAACAGTTTTATCGCACATTCAGCCGTTCTCGAGATACTTGTTAAAACGCATTTTTCAAAATGGCGACTTAAGAGCAGTACACAGATTTGATCAGTATATTTTTTCAAGAAAAAAAAAACCACCTACAGCTTTTAATGTCAAAATTTAAATGAAATTTAAAATAAAAAGAAATAACACGCTCTGTGATTTAGGGTAAGTCGATTGCCAAATGGCCTTAATTTTGAAAATGTCAAGCCTCATTTCCAAAAGGAATCAATCAGAGGGCCATGACTAAACATTTGCTCCTACATTCTTGCTAAATAAAGCTTTTCGCAAGTGAGTTTCTGTTTTTTTTTTTTTTAGAAACAAAAACCAGGTCCAATTTTGACGCCCTTTTCCCTATACGCCTAAAACACATATACTCAGCCGACAGGTGTAGAACATTAAAACCAGACCATTATCATCAGCCAACGGGCCAAATAATAATAACCAACAGAACCTTAACCTTCTTCTTTTTTCGTTTTTTTTTTTTTACTCTTCCGAGCTTGGAGGTTCATCGTTCGTTTTTCGGCTTCCTCTCCTTATTGACTCGCTTTTAATTCCATTTTGTGGTTTCCTCTTGGCCCTTCGGCCTTCAGCGTTCGACGGCAGCGGCGGCGGGCTATGCTAACTAGCCCCACAGAACCCAACCGCACACAGGTATGTAGGCAGGCATGTGGAGTGGATGTTGGATGATGAGTGCCAGGGTACAGCACGAAACAGCAACAAAATACGCGTTTGCTTGTGTTTGTTTAAATGATCGTCAATAATGGAGCCGTATGTTTGTTTTTGTGTTGTCCGTTCAGCGCCAGCATCGCAGGTTAATCCTTTGGGGCATGTATTCTTATGGTTATAATTATTTGATGCCTCTTGTCCGATGATGATGGCTGATGATGGTATGGAAGTGTGTAGATATGTTTTTTTTTTTTTTTTTTATTTCCTCAACACACTTACTGGGCTAATAATATCGCTGACCCATTCTCCGGATAGCAAAGCGCTTTGTCTGATGGTCCTGCACTGGAGAAGAGGAGTAGAGTTTTAAGCGCGATACAAAAGCTCAGACAAAAGAGGGGCATAAGAATTACAATTGGCAATGATTGTCATGTTGCGAGGCTAAAGATTTGCTGTGACGGGATGTGTACTAGGTTATAGCGAGCCCGCAATGATGTTGATGATGATGATGCGCGTCGATGACAGTTGAGAGTGGAAGTACTGTGTATGGAAGGACAACACTGCGCGGACAACCGGCCGATAGATTGACCAAGACAATACGATGTTTTGTTTGTCGTCTGATTGAAAATTATAATAAAATCAAAAAAATAAATGTGCAAAAAGAAATGAACCTTCTAAATGCTTTTTGGACTTGAATTGAATGATGATGTTGGAGTTTGGTTGGTTAGACGGATGGATGGTGGACACACGGACGAGGAAATGTTTTGTCATTTGATTTTGTTTTTCGGCATCTTTTTGTGCTGCGTGTCTTTAGTCTAGGGTTTCTTTTTTTTTTTTAATTTTATTCTAAAGAGGATGTGTCGTTTGTGAATATTTTATTGTCTTATTAAGATCGACGTCGGCGAAGTTTTTTAGGCCTCTAGACTTCCGATTTAATTTTTTTTTGAAGAACAAACCTTTGAACTCAAACTGATGGCCGAATTTAATTTTCTTTTTTATTTTTTAGTCTTTTTTTTTTTGTTTCCAACAATGCTGTCATCAGTTGGAAAAAAAACGAGAGTTATCCAACTGGAGAGTCTTAATTTAAAGATCAAGCTGAAATTCTGCATTAACTTATAAATATGTATATCCACGCCATTTTGAAATGCAGTTTGACACGACTCAAAGGCTTGAATTGAATACAAAAAAAGATTTCTGCCAAGAATTTCAGAAAAATGGCTATGTTGAGTTCGGAAAGAGAGTCTTAAAACATCATAAAATGAATACATAGGGTACCGTATGAGCTTTCGGCAAATCCGCTTTGTCGATGTTGTGTGTCAAAAATATTCATAAGCCAAATAATCTTCGACAGAATCATTGGCATTGAATTGACTGGCATTTGTTAGCCCATACAAAAGTATATTGTGGCTGTAGTTCTAATACCTCTTTACCAACCTAGAAAAGCAAATTTTTCAAGAGACACCAAAACGTATTGAAACGATAATTAAGCCCAAGGAATTAGCCAAATTTTAGCTGAAGCTTCCTTAATTGATGTTCCTCGCAATTTACTGCTATTAAAAGTGCAATTTTAAAAACATGAAATGATGTAGGTTACGAAGAATTAGACTGATGTCCTTGTTTAGATATGATGGCATAAGAGGTATTGTAATTTATGGGCTTACGAGGTATTAATTTTTGGTTATGTCTCATATTTTTTGGTTGCGAAAAAATTCCTTGACATGTTTCACTGAGTTATCTATAGAATATTTCACATAAAAAGTTTATCTCGATAAGGACTGATTAAAGAGGTATTGTAATATATCGGCTTGCTAGGTATTATTTTTAATTACCCGGTATATTTCATGGTTATACGAGTATACTATATTTTCTCAACATATGTATTTCAGAAATATTTCAGATAAGAAAAGTTCATCTTGATAGGAAATGATTAAAGAGGTATTGTAATTTATCGGAGGTTTAATTTTTGGTTTCCCGGTATATTTCTTGGTTTCAAAGTATTTTCTTGACATGATTAACTGAGTTTAAAAATATTTCAGATACAAACGTTTATCTTGATAAGTAATTATTTAAGAGGTATTGTAATTTATCGGCTTGCGAGGTATTATTTTTGGTTACCCGGCATATTTTATGGTAACGAAGTATTTTATCAACATATTTCAGAAATATTTCCGAAAAAAAATTCATCTCGATACTTAACGATTTAAGAGGTATTTTAATTCATCGACTTCCGGGGTATTTTTTTGGCATAATTTATATTGGTAAGAAAAAGAAGACTAAGGGAGATATTTTAGAACAAAAAAGGTTATCTACATAAGTAATGATTAAAGAGGTATTGTAATTTATCGGCTTTCGAGGTATTTTCAAGGAATAATTTTTATTTGCAAGAAGAAGAAGACCCAGGCAGATATTTCAGCAAAAAAATTTGGTCTTGGAATATGAGGTATTACATTTTCGGGGCTTACGAGACTCTGTGCATCATCTTTCAAAAAGGAGGAGAAGAGAGGGGAGTGCGGTAGGTTATTAAACTGAAAAATAGAGTAAACACTTTTAGGCTGGATCTTATAATGATACGAATTTAAGTTGCAGTTTTGGTCCCATCAGGTCCAGGAAATTTGACCATTTAACCTCCCATAAAGCTTCCTTTTTCCCTGAAGTCAGTTTTCAAGCCAACAATTCAAACATAAAAAAAAGCAATTACAGTTTCCGTGAATCCGAACGTTTTTCGGTTCGAAATTTAGGTCAGGCATCCGAATTTTTCTGTCGCAACTTGTATGACATATTAATAATATATTTTGAGACTTTCTCGGGACCTTTCGAAAGTATTTGTTCAAAAATACAAAATTTAACTACATAGAATGCCAGCAGCCTTGCATACAATTCTAATATTTGAGTATACTCGTAGGTGCTTCTATAACACACTCGAGTCTCTTGGATATGATCCAAAAACGAGCCTTAAATTTCATTCCCTTCTTAAAACAATTCAGCCCGTACTATCGGCTTTAAAGAATATCTATCAGTTTACTTTTAAGCCCAACTTTGGACGTACTGCCACGTTCAGAGAAGCTGTCCTCAGCCATACTACACGAATGTGGAACTCATTATGCGGTTCAATATTTCCTTCCAAATGCAATATTCAGACATTTAAAACTAATGAAAATCGAAATTTTCTTTGTAAACCTCTACAACTTTCTTAAACGCTTGCTCTGTGCTCAGAACACCTTTAGTGGGGCAAGATTAGAACAAAAATTTAGATTTGAAAGCTCAATTTATACACACCAGCATCTCATTTCCACCCCCAGGTCGATAAAAACTTGGAATTGAGCTCCACTAAACCTAGCAATCTCTCCAGACATAGATAAGGCAACATTTATAACTCTAGTCGCCTATTCGTCGTTTTTATTTGGTCTAAGACACAGGCAGGTATGGTTTATGGTTTTGTTTAATTATGGCTTCCCTCTACTATAGAAGCCATAATTACCTAACCAACACCCCTTTAGGTTGTAAATTAATGTCATTTGTCGCCCTACAAACACCCACTTTTCACACATACTTAAGCACACACTTATACATCCATATACACACTCAAGTGTTGGTCATCTTTTCTCTCATTCGATATAGGTACCTACGTTTATTGTGATGGCGTGAAACTCAGCCATGCGCACCACCTATGACGAAAATTTAAACTTTTCTTACATGCAAGATAATACTCTAGGTACTACTCACCCTAAAGATACAAATACAAGATATACATACTTTCAGATACTCTTGTAGATAACAAAGCAAAATATAGAAATAGGTATAAGGTAAGGTACATAGAAAAAATATGAAATTTTCAATGTATAGCAGATACAGATACCACCCACACTCTATTTACTGGATAGCTGTTTGTCGATTGGAGCTGGAGCTGTCTTATTGAGGATTCCCCGGAGGGATATTGCTCGAGTGAGATAAATAGATACAAACCGACCGACATCATTTAGAAGAAGACGAACAAAAAACCAAAGAAAAAGAAATCTTGTAAATTTCAACGACTTCTCTGGGTGAACGATTCCTGTTGTTCATAACTCCAAACAAATTCTAAACATTATCGCAATACTTGAAACCCACACACGAGTTGTGTGTTCCACAAGGAAAAAGGAGGAGGAAGGACGTTTCACCCAAAAGGATACAAACCACTGCCACATGTTGCAAGTGCTGCGTCTGCATCTGCATCCGACCGCGCCAAACCCCAAGCGAGCGAGCGAAGACAACAACTTGCTGCAAAAGTCTAATCGATGTAAGTATCTAAAACGGCACAAGATGGACACGGAGGTGCTGCAGACACCGATGTAGACCTACGTGGAAGAAACATCACCGATACACGATGGCACAGCTAAATACCTACCACAGAGCTGCTCAGCTCAGAGCATGGAACCGAACCGAATGGCCGACAAGGAGGAGTGCGTGTGCTCTGCTTGTACTGGTGCGCGGTGCGGCATGGATAGCATAGATGGCGGTCCGCAGGATTTATCGCGAACATGCGGATGCATTATGTTCGGTGTTCCTTTAGACTCTTAAGAGAGAGAGGATGGATGTGGATGCTATGATGTGGTATTATGTTGTTGAAATATTCATGTAATATGCGAGGGCAATTGGCGATCGAAGCTCCGAACTCAACTCAACTCAACAGAAATGAAATGAAGAAGAAACAACATTTAATCGTATAAGATGGCCGCAAGATTGTATGTTCGCCATAATAGTGGTGTTGTGTAGGTATATGGGTGAAGGCGGAATATGGGATGGGGGTCTCTGATTTCAATTCATAGATATTGTTGCATCGAAGGGAGCTTCATACATATATTGTGCGAAATATATTTTTTTTATTGTTAATTCAGGATAAGATATTTCAAGACCGCACATACATTGTTGCGAGAAGAGGGAGATTTTAGGAAGGACTCTTCAACAGATAAGTGGGTATCTATACGAATTTACACAGCCTATTTAGCTCGGGTTAGATTATAGGGCCTCGGCTGTACTATTAAACTTGAGTTTTTCCTCGAAATAGAGGTCTCGGGTGGGACCAGGTTTCATTTAGAACCTTTTTCTGTGAGAACAAAACTACTTCGAAAACTCGCGTTAAGATGCCAACAAAGCTTACGTTTTACAAGCTTTAAAAGACTTCTTGGGAATATCTTAATTTAGTATCAAACAAATATCAAGGCCATCAAACTTCCGCCAGTTTGTTTTGCAATCCTTTCCGAGTTGGGATATGGCACTGAATGGGACCACTTCCACTTGGAAATTTTTGCTAAAAAGTCTTTTCTTTTAAAAAGAGTTTTTGTCTATTTTTATCAACTTTTTCTAATAAAAAAACCACGAAAACTTGCGTGCTTCAAGCTTCGCCGATGTACCGAGTTACAACTTAGTCAAAAAAGGGCGCTCTATAAAGATCCCGGTCAAACAAATGTACAAGACATTTTCCCGTCAAACTTAATTTTCATTTTTCTATGTATACCCTTCTTCACAGCGATACTTCCATCTCTTTGACCTGCCCAAATAATATTCGTGATGAATGGTCACCTTATTTGATGAAAATTTATATCTTCCGAGCGTTACTTTCATATTAGGGAACAAAATACATATAGTCCCTTAGAGCTGGGTCTTGTGACTGAGGAAGGTACTCAAGCAGTTCAAACTGTGATTCGTCGACTTTAGTCATGATCACGGTTAATGTGTGAGACAGCTCATTGCCTTGGTGAAAGGAAATCTGTAAATTCAAATACTTAATGTGATTCCGAATGGCTTCAGCATGAGACAACGTAGCGTTCCACCAGCTGCGATACGAAAAACACTGCTTCCCATTCATCCAAACTAAGTGCTCTGGAATTCCGGATGGTTTTGTCTTTAAACCGAAGTTTTAATAATCCTTGTCACTCCGCACCTATAGCGATTCCTAGACTTCTGGAACATTGTTGTCCTTCGATGGTTTGGACGAGCCAAATATTAATTGACGAGTTTTTACTGCTTGGACCACGTCAACATCTTGGAACAGCTCATACAGTTCGCGGTTTAATTCTTCCCTTCATTCGACCGAATTTTCTAGAACGAAACCTTTCTGCTTTTCTTCCAAGAGCTGGCGCCATAAAGAAGGATCCAGCATCAATTTTTTTTAGAACATGCACTACGTCAATCGATTATGAAGTTTCTAAGCCATTTTGTTCGCCAAACCCAAGTATAGCTGTGGTCTTCTGAGATCGCTGAATCTCCCGTTAGGTTTTATGCATCGAGTTGCAATTTACTCATGGGTATTATTGCCCTAATCTGTGTTAGGGCCAGACGTTTCCTCAAACATATCGAACGACTTTGTAACACCACGTGCGTTGGGAGCGGCCAAGATGCCTATATCCTCAAAATACCCTAGTTCGATAGATCTGTCAGTGAAAAATGAAAATGATAGCGTATCTCTTTGAAGAAACCTTGTGCATGTTTTACACATAGGGGAGATCTTAGTTCTAGACATTCTTAAATCAGTTCTCCGGGGAGCTCAAGCTCGTAGCTAAAGAAGAGATTAGCTTTTTTTAAGTTGAAGACTTGGCTTGAATTTTTTGGGCGCATTAAAGGGTCTTTAACTACCCTCAAAATTTTAAACGAAAATAAGGAAGGATTTAAGAGTAGATACCACCAGACATTGGTTTCCGAGTTGTCATGGACAAAAAGGTGGGAGGGAAACCTAGAGTTAGTTTAAGCGTTCCACATTCATGTAGTGCGTCTTAAGAAAGAATCTCTAAATTTAATACTTCGTCCGAAATAGGCGTCAAGTGTCAACTGATGAGCATTCTTAGAAGCGCGAGTAGCTATTTTGTTGAATAATTGCTTCAAAGACCTTTCAATTCCACACAAATACCGTCATATCGATCTTTTTTGGACTCATCGTAAGTTGATAAGTGAAAGTACCAACTTTTGTGGCCTTCATAAGCTATCTTGAATAAACGATTTGGTCTATGGTCGATCTGCCCAAATCTTTCCTATGCCAATGTTTTAGCCTTCAACCATTTGTTTTCAAAGTTTCGAAGTCTGGTCTGATGCGATTCAAACCCTAATTGCCTTCATAAACAAAAAACTATAAACAAATGCTTCCACCAGCACAAGATTCTTTCTCTATTCTTCATCACTTATTATTGGGTAATTATAAGAGGCGGTCTCAGCTGTCGAGCATTGTTAATAAATCTATTTTCCTGCGCGTATAACCTTAATCGAATTTTAATAACTTTATATTCAACCTCTTTTCGCTTACATTGTATATTTGATATAGAAAAGCCATTAAAGCCAATTTACGCCGTGTATTTGGAATTCGTTATTTGCTTTGGGATGATGGCCACCCTGGATGCACCGACAAATATACACATTTTGTTGTGTTTTCCTCATAGATACTTATAAAGGCATACACACGTCCTGAGAGATTAAGATCTCTAATGGCAGGAAGAAGACAAACGTCGAGCAAAACGTCTGCACTAACTGCCAACGCCAACAGAAAGGCGTGTTCACCTATGTCTGGCTGTCGATAAAATTTATTATTTATTGAAGGATATATCATTATATTCGCCTCGCAGGTAAAAGGCCCTAGCTAGATATCCCTGAGAGAGTATATACACAAATGTCACACTACTGTTTGTTTAGTTAACGTTCATAAACATTTTTTTTTTTACATTGTAGGTAGGTATGTCTTCTTTGTCTTATCTATTCGCATCATCATCATCATCGTGATCTTTCTAACAGACATTCACCGGCTGCTTTAAGAATTCGATCGAACAGGATGGACGGCACAAGGCGCTACATTCCTTCCCAATACACCTGTCGAGTTAATTAACGACGCCACACATAAAAAAAAAAATATGTAGAACCAACAACATAGCTATACCAACCGTTTATAAAATTTGTATAAAAATCAAATCCAATTAAAATGCCAGCCGAAGAAAAAAAAAAAAAAGATGCAAAGATGAGATAGATTGAAATCTAAATGTATCCATCAGATACATCCACCGACCCCATTTATTATTTGTCAAATAAATTTTGTGCATTTCATTGTTGATCGCACATTTTGCAATTCAATTTCGAGACGAACAACCTCTGCACCTGTCCCTGGGCGATTATTTTCATATAAAACTTATGCCAATTTCACAATCAAATTCTTATCAAAAGAAAATTGTGATCGAATCAACATAACCAAAAATAAAAACATGCTAATCAAATGGACCCCCTATTCGCCAAAAAAAAAAAATGCAAGTCAACCGACCCCTCTTCTTCGGTGATGATCGGTGCATCGTGATAAATGTGTCATTGGGTAGCAGTGGAGTCAATTCTTGTTCAGTGTAAACAGTGACGGACAAGGTGGTCACTCTTGAGGAACTTCATGTTCTTACCAAAAAAAAAAAAAAAAAACAATCCAAGAGGGATGGCAATCTTATCAAATCGCTTTTAAAGTTGTGAAGTGCCGTGTCAAATTGGACGAAGATGAATTTTGATGCATACAGGGGATACCCATCAGTTTTACTTTTGGATCGAATTGAAAACAAAAACTACAAAAATGTGCTGGCAAAAACTGTTTTTGAATTAATTTAGAATAAAGAAAAAGTTCGAACGTCACTTTCGGGTAGGTTTTGCGAATTCAGGCAAACACTTGGTTTGGCTTTTTGGCTGTGGCTGTGGCAGGTGATCAAACAAAAGGAAATGCATTTTTTTATTTGGAAGAATAACCATGGAAATTACTCAGAATAAATGTATAAGTTTAGCAAAAGAGATGCAAGAATTTTAAACAAAATTTCTCAATTTAAAGATTATTCCTAAAAGAACATCAACAAACATCCATGAGGCATAGCCCAGAGTGAAATTGGCACTTCATAAAATTTTGTATCGAAACTTCGCATTTGTTATAGAAAAACTTGAATTTTTCGCAACTGTTAAGAAATTTTTCAGAAGGTCAATAATTTTACACACGACATGGTCATTTAGCAATATTTATGTAGTCTGTGTAACGTTTTTAGAAACATCTTAACTTTTAATTACAAAATGGTCATTTCGCAATAGTTTCTTCGAAATTATTCATTTCGCATTTATCAAAATAAAAATTGAATTTTTCGCAACTTCTCAAAAACGCTTTGATTTAACTCTCAATTTATTTTAAAAGTGGTCATTTTGTAATGGTTTCTTCTGAATTTTTCATTTCGCATTTGTGAAAATAAAAATTGCATTTTTCGCAACTTTTTAAAAACTCTTTGATTTTACTCGCAATGCGATCATTTAAAAATAATTTTTCTTGCTAGTTTCATGTTGCTTTTAGAACAATAAAATTGACTTTTTTACAAACTTTTGCTTACAGAGTGATTATTTAGCAAAATTTCACATTTCGCATTGAACAAATTATAATTCTTCCTCTTCGCAACTTTTCACAAAGATTTTGATTTCGATTAGAGTGTGCCCATTTTGCAATAGTGTCTTCGTTTTCATTACACAGATTAAATTTATCAAAACAACATCGGTATTTTTGCAGCTTTTCAAAAGATTTTTGCGTTTTTAAAAATGTGTTCATTTGGAAATAGTTTCTTAGTGACATTTCATGCCGAAAAATTAATTTTTCTCTCGTAGAATTTTGCAAATAATTCCCGATTTTTTCCGCAGCTAAAATATTACACAACGAAATTTGTTTTTTTTTTCAGCTCAAAATGATTTCTATGATTTTGCACAAAACAGCATAATTTCGCAATGGTTTTTTCGTGAGATTTCATTTAGTGTTTTTTTTGCTCACATAGTGGTCGTTTTGCAAGTTTTTTTTTCTTTAAAATAATTTGTTCTATTTCGCAAATAATTTGCTAATTTTTTAAAAGGCTTATGATTTTGCTAACAGTGTGAAGATTGTTCATTAGATTTCGTATGAGTTTTCATTTCACATTTCGTATTTCTCTATAGAAAATCTGTACCTTTCGCAACACTTCAAAAGTTCTTGTATTTGTATAGTATTTGCCCAAAAAATAATTTGTTCTATTTCGCAATTTAGCATTTATCAAAATAAAATGTTTATTATTTGCTTAATTATTACAAGGTTAATGATTTTGCTTACAGTGTTATGATTTTCAATAGCTTTTAGCGACTTTTGGAATTTTTGTTTTGTTTCACATTTCGCATTTTTTCAAAATAAAATTGTTGCATCTGCGAAATTTTTGCAAGGCATTTGCATTTCGCATTTATCTTAGTAAATTTGTTTTTTTTTCTATAAGTCCTCACAAGGTTTTGATTTAGCTCACAAGGTGAGTAATAAATTCTTCGCGAATTTGCATTTCACTTATTGTCTTAGCGTAACTATTGTTTTTACTTAGCAAAAGACACACTTGACAATCATGTTTTTCGGAAACATGAATTCTTTGGAAATTAAAACATTTATATACATTTCACACATAATCGATTGCAGCTTAAAATACAAGTTGCGAAAATAAACTTTGCGAAGCAAATGCGAAATGACCAATCGCACAAAATTTTTTCCACTTATATCGCAAAATCAAAAAAAAAAATCGAAAATAAAATAAAAAAAATAAACGCCAGTCAAAAAATCACGAAATAATCCAAAGAAAGAAGTTTGCATTAAGGTTTAGGAGAAAAGAAAAATAATTTTTTGGAATGGTGCTAGTGTATAGCCACAGGTTCAGTTGTGCAAATCCTCATCAGCCAATCAACCGCAGTTTAAACTCGATCTGGAGTGAGAAAGAATGTACAAAAGGATCAAAATTAACATGAACAAATGAATAATCACACAGTTGAACCCAGGTTGAGCCCCAGTTAGTCCACTAAAATGGGTGAGTTAGCATCTTGAATCGAGTATAAAGCACATTTGTACAACTGGCCTTCAAAGTCATTTAAGACCATTTAAATGCATCGTTATAGATGGGCGCACTCCCATTAGACAATTTGTTTAAAACACCGTTGTTGCTATTGAAAGTTGCCGGAAACTAGTTTGCAACAGTTTTACCAAGAATTTCAACTACTTAGAGATTACTTTAAGGTAGCCAAAGTTACGTCGAGCATCTCAAGGCAAACAAATTGAATAGTGGATGCAAGTTTCCACTGTGAACTCGCAAGGGTCATTCATTCGAATTCCCTCAAAATATTGGTATGGATCAAACAACTATACAAATAAATAATATATGTAATAAAAAGAACAATTTTCCAAGGACAATATACATATTTTATGGCTTCCAACGACCTTCCCGTATGTGTGCATCATAAAAGCCCATGCGCACTTATTCCCACCCTGCATCTCATTTGCAATTCCATATGCATCACGTTGTCACGTCTTCAAATCGCCATTATTTCATTACCAGAATATATGCTCCTTGCCTATACCTAATTGTTATCGCACATTCGCACTAATATAATATAATCATTGATTGCGAATTATAATCACGTTTCGAATAAAGAAAACGAACTATCAATGTAACCACCAGTAATAGCTCCTCCACCATGCACAAACACTGGCCACACAAACGGGGTTGCCATGTTAATTTTTCGCATTTTTGCAAATGTTTTAACGTTTACAAAGAGATATTCAACCTGAGAAATAGTGTTGTATTCTCGCAAGTTGGCTTTAATTGTGAAATATATAAAATATGACAGATGACAAATATGATGTGTGCACCAACCGCAACTACAAGGTCATAAAAATCGACGTTTTGAGTTTGCGAAATTTCGTTACTCAAAAATTCAACAAATCCGAAAATTCTTTTTAAATTTTATGCAAAATAAATCTTTTTTGAAAGGAGGTTTATCGCAAAACTTTGACCACTATCAATGCTCAAACCTTCAATGGCCCTCAATGGCAACCCTAATTAGTCTTCACAAATGTTTTCCTATTCGAAAACCAAACCAACGCAGAAGAAATGATTGGTAGCTTCGGACGAGTGGAAAAAAAAATAGAAAAATAACACGATATAAATGGTGAAGAGTTTGCGTGCATTATGGTTGACATATACTCATACTCCCCACCCCCATCCCCACCCGCGATAACACGCACGCACACGTTTACACGCGCGATTTTTCAAAATGCCAATACTACGGATAATAATTGTTGAAATGCAATTAAATTGCCTTAACCTCCGACGGTGGTCGAGGTGATTTGACAGTTGATGATGGGAAAAAGGTTGAAACTGGTATTGGGATTGAAATAGTTGGGAACTTTAATAACTCCTTGGGATGTGTGTTGTGTTGTGTGTGGAACAGTGCGTCGGGTGGTCTATTCTCTCGTAGCACATAAAGCTGTCACTTTCGATGTAGAAATTATATTTTTATTTTTTGAATTTTTAGTCCTCTTGTTTTTTTTTTTTTATTTTTCTGTTTCATTATGAGTTCGGAATAAAATATCAGCTTTATTAAAAGGTTTATGGTTGTATTACCTTTGTTAATTTCTGTGAAGGTTGCAATTTGAATTTTTCGTCTCTTGTGTGGAATTGTATGTTTTTTTCTACTTTCCTAGAATGTTGAAATCTTTTGAGTAAAAAATTTCCAATCTGGGTGGCAATCGATAAACCTGTGAGAATACAATTTGTTGAAAGCTGAGAGGGCTTCGAAATGTGAATTTTAATAATGATGGTTATGGAATAAATTGCCAGAGCATTGGGGAAACTAAAAAAAAGTTCTTGGGGATGGGCGGATTTAGTTCTTTGAGTAATCAGATTAAAAGTACAAATTGAAAAGCGAACTTTTTTTTAGATACTATTGATTTAAGGAATTCTTTCTTTTTCTTGTGTGGGGGGATGGATATGCTAAGTTCAGAAAAGATATAGTTCTGAAAGTTTTCTGGAGCTCTCTGCATGTCTGCCTCATCTGTTCTGCTTCCAAGTCAAAGTCGTTTTTTTTGTTTTTTTTTTTTATAATCGGTGCACACTCAAGGGGTTTGTATACCCTTAATATGCCAGAGACACAGTGTGAGCATTAAGAAAAAAGGAAAGGGTTAGAAAGGAGATGTCGGTGTACATTGGTTTTGAATCCTTGAACATTGCAATGACGGCTGAAGAACGAATCTCTGTACTTCACAGTACGGCCGAAGTTGGGCTCAAGGGTAAACTGATGGGCATTCCTAAAAGTGCGAGTATCACGGCTAAATTGTTTAAGGGGAGGAATGCAGCTGGCTATTTCACTAGAGCATAATCCGTTAAAATAACGGTAAAAAAGGGTGAGGCAAGAAACATTACCTGTCTGTGTAAGTAATTTTCACAGCATTGTCGCGGATGCAAGTTGTCTTTTCGAATGTCATCCTTCACTATTTCGTATCAGTCGTGGGAAATTATATTACCATCAAAAATTCATACCGGAGAACAGCTGTTGCTACTTCAAGAATTCTGGAAGATGTAAATCCATTTTTGATGCAGCATGTCTTTAGGTCCAAGGGCCTATAGAGAGCCTCTGATCTAGAATCTTCCCGCTGAGCATTTACCACCTACCATACAAAAACCAACAATAAGTGGTCCCAGTTTTGAGACAGGTTCTTCAGAGGTTTCATATAGAGCGGTTGAAGGGAATGCATTTCCAATCGATAATAAACCAGTTCCAACAACAAGTAAAGGAGCGGCTTATCTGTTGAAAGCCTAAGATTAATATGTCCGCCGTCGGTTTAAATGGCTTACCATCGGAAGAGATGTGTTAATACGTTTCAAGTATCAAATCCACCAAGCAGGAAGAATGCTTGACGTCGCTGTTTCGAATAAAAGGTCCATAAAGGACTCTATCCAGCGTGCTGGATGGGCGTCTTAAGACGTTCTACAACAAGTTAATCCGCAAATACTAGCATGGCTTCTGGTTCGGAAGATCGACTACAGATCACATGTTTCTAGAAAAATATCAACCACTTTTAAGTCGACTTCAGAGCCACATATGATACCAATGGTAATGGGCGAACTCGGGGAAACTTCCGGCTTGAATGGAGCAGCAACCTTCTATAAAGGTATTAAAAATTGGCTACCATCTCTACCGTGTTCCAATGGTTTGGAGTATTGATCTTCAGCCTCCCGTTTCTTCGGCTTCTATTTGTTGTCATTTGATGGAAAGTTTTGTATCTGTAGAATAATAGCCAAGGTATTGATGTGCCCGACGTAAAAAGACCCAGTTCATCACGTGTGTCTTCAGGTGGTATTTTATTTGCACCACATCGACCTTCATACAGGCATTAGATAAATATTCTTCCAGTTTTCGCATGCTTTTTCATGCTTCTAATGGGAAGTTCTTGGGATCCCAAGCTCTCTCTTTAAATAAAAGAAGCTGTTCGATATTGGCGGTAATCGTGCAAAAGAACTGCAGGAAATCTTACCTAAAGAAGTCTCAAATAATAGATTAGAAAACGTAAAAGAATTATAACACTTTCTTGGTGTTTCACTCTAGACTTTTCGAATGATCAAAAGCTCTTATAAGCCGAAGAGTTACCTATGGTTATTTCTCGAGCTAAAAAATTGGGATAGTTCCTGGAGAACTAGGGCTAGAATGAAGCGAACCTAGAATATTCTGCCGAGTCCGAACGACTCATATTCAAGCAGTAACCCGGAAAAAATATTTATGTCAGAACTTCAGTGCGACATTCGGGGTCACTAACTAGTTCTGGTTCTGGTTCTATTTCTGAAATGCTCTTCCAACATTTTTCAAAGTTCTATGCAACCTTCTTAAAGACTTGAGATGTTTTTCCACAGGTAAAAAACAACGACTTCATCATCAAAAATGTCTGTCCTCTCTCCCTCTTCGTATAAGTTTTTCATCAAAATGATAAGGGATTTAAATAAGCATATAGGAAACTTCATATATGTAAGTTTTAGACACACTGGATTCCAATTTCTTGTATGGATGAATCCTGAGTCTCCAATCCTAACTTCATGGTCTCTCAAGCCTTATGTTATAGATATCGACCCTCGAAACATTCCTTAAACTATTTTTGTGTTTCATTGTCAAAAATATTTTTGTTGCCAATGCCGCTCTGTTTGATCCCAAAGAAACCCACCAAAAACAACAACAAAAAAAGAAAAGGTCAAAAGAAAATGTTAAAATCGCCAATAGATTGTTGTTATCACACTAATTATAATCTTCCGACACACACAATGATCCTATGTTCTTCAAAATATAGAAAAAAAAACAAACACTACCCTCACATGTCAGTCTTGTCGTCTATGATCTGTTTGTTTACTTTACTCTCCACTTGAAGAGACCAATTCATTAAAATTGTCACTATCCCGTCTAAAAATGGATTATTTATGGCCTCTAATCAACCGAAATTTCATCACCATCAGTCTTTGTGTTTTGTCAAGATCATAAATCACAAAAGAGATCGCCATTCAATTCAGATAAGTGCCTGTCGTTCAACGAGAAAAAAAAATAAACTCATAATGGTAAAGCATGGATGGGATACTTGGGTGCCTCTCATATGACGAAGATGACCCTTGGTTTCCTTTATTTTAAATTTGACCTGAGCGCCCATCGCCACCGCAACCGCTGGTTTTGTTGAAAAGATTTGTGTAATTATCAGAAGACTTGTTTGGGAATATGCCATCATTTGAGGTTGATAAACTTGGTTTGTAAAATAATCAACTTGGATCGAAGTATAAACTTTACTTAAAAGCTCTCAGAACCATCAAATAGAAAGAAGCCTAATGGGCCTTTCCTTAGCTTATAACGGAATCAATTTCTGTAGGAAATCTATAGACAGCATGAGTATGTTTTTCCAGTTGGAGATAACAAATCCAAAAGTTCGGAAGAAATGTTAATCATCAGCAAAAAAACCTGCCAATACTTTTGTGGTAACAGCCGGAAACTGTGTTACTTCCAGAATTCCGCAAGAAGACATTCTATCTTTTGGACCTTTTGGCACAACTGAATTTACTAGAGTCTACAGAGAACAATTGACTAAAAAAAATTCCAGATCCGATGGAAATTCACCTACTTCATAGATGATACCATTATTTCGACAGGATCTTGGAAAGAGCGATGGTAAGATATGTTGAAAAAGTTTTCAAGGAGTTGCAAAAAAAAATCTGTCAATATTTTTGTCACAGCAGCTTAAAAACTTGGGATCAGGGAGATCTTGTTACTTTTAGAACTTCAGAAAACAAAGGAGCATTGTGGAGATCCTTCGGTTGGACAAGAAAAGAATCAACTACCATTCAACGAAAATT
The DNA here is from genome assembly GCA_963931855.1 of Philhelius festivus. Classification (NCBI taxonomy): domain Eukaryota; kingdom Metazoa; phylum Arthropoda; class Insecta; order Diptera; family Syrphidae; genus Philhelius; species Philhelius festivus. Next base: position 10,735,315 of record OZ007557.1, on the reverse strand, counting down.
TAGTTCCTCCACCCATTAAAGTAACGCTAGATATACAAAAACCACTTCAAGTTCTTATGGCTTACCAGCAGAGCTCTTAAAATACCGAGAGGATGTGTTCATAGGGTGCATTCATCAAGAATTGGTGGACAAAGTATACCTACTAAAAAATTATTAGCTCTGTTTTCTCTGTCTAAAAAAACTTGATTCTATGTGGAGCAAGGCCCATCGAGATGGTCCGTGCTGAATTCCGAATATCCAAGGTATTGAGTGACTATTTTAAGCCGCTCTCGAACAATTTGAGAGACAAATAATAGGTGGCTCGTTAGAACGACCAATCTTACTATTGACTTGAAGTAATGCATAGAATCTATCAACGTCTAGAAGCTCTATCAAGATGTCCGAACTCGGGATTCCGAAAAAAACTGATTCAATTGATAGAAAGTGTAACTAGGAAATATGTAGGTCTTTCGAACAATCCTAAACATATTGAAGGTTTTCGTAAGAAATTCGGCATCATGTGCCTTCTTTAACCTCTTTCTGGAACAGATAGTGTATGTTTATTTAAGGCTTAAACTCGTTCCGGTCTTCTTGAAATAAAAGTAGATAAGACCAAGTACACCAACGCCTATAGGACAAAATGTCTCTATTGATAGCAGCATCTTCGAAACAGCTAAGGAACTGACCTATCTAGGAGTAAAGGCGTAGAAATATAATTCCCAGAGACATAATCCCAAATTTGTATTTTTTGGGCTTATGTTCCAATCAAGTGGAGTTCCGCTTTGAGCTCAGAAAGTGTATGTTCGGTCATTATAGGGAAGCAACAATATCAAAGGGTTTTCTTGGAGGACGGCAGCTTGGGGGACCGCTATGCGGGTTCTCAGGATGTAAACAACTTTTTGCGTCTTCTTTACATCAGCGTACACCCAGTTCCATTGCTCCGCTTAGGTTATGTTGGTCAGACAGGCGCCTGAGTCAACAAGCCGAAAACAACATCCAAAGTATTTTTGTCTTAGAAAATTACAAAATATACCTAAAGCGGAGCAACGGAGCTACGTGATCGTTATAGAGAATCCAAATAGGAGGTTAAAATCCTGGGAACCCGCCAAAGCTATCCAGACAGATACAATTGATCAAGAAAACTGTTGGCATTGGTGCCTGCCCACCACATTAACTTCACGAATGATGTCAAAAGAGAATCCCACAAAGACTAATCCTAGAAAGCCCCTGCTATTTCTATTCTACGAAAAATATAAGGCTCTTGATTAAGGCTGAGACCTTAATCTTTTGAGCAAACGCAAGTGCACGATGGAGTCCTACAAAACGCTTTCTATGTCAGTCTTACCCCTCATCGTCGTTTTGGAAGATGATTTATTAGAAAAGAAAAGCTGAGGCCATAATCTTTTGATCCTAAGTGTGAGAAAGGCAAATCAAAAATAAGGTTCAACGGCGAACTCAACGAACTTTACCAAGATATGAATATAGTCCGAAAAATCAAAACTCGTCGACTACATTGGCTGATCCTCATCGAGCTTACGGGGAACAATGGTCCAGCCAAAGAAGATCTGCGAATCCTCTCCCTCAGGCTCAAGTCGATAAAAAAAATTGAACCTCCGGCTTAACAGCAAGTATCGGTTGGTGCCACACCGCTTGGTCCAGATGGCTGTACGCAATGGGCTCATTATCGTAGATGATTCATTTTTCAGGCAGAGATTTGACGAGTTGAGTGAGAGCTCGGAAAATAAGGAGAATTCTCGTTGCTTGTAATGCGAACCCTGCTTGATTCCTCGGGTTTTAAAGAAGAAGTTCGCAGTAAACCATTTTGTTTTAACTTTGAGAAAGGTCTTTTCATATTCGGGGTTTGACACAATTAGGTGCTGAGTACTATTTGAAACTTTTATAAGTACTCTCAGAGTTCTTCTTTTTCGTTTAGGTTACAATCTGAGGAACTGAGCCATAATCAACGTGTGACCTAAGATACTATTGGTTTTGGGTTATTTGATTCCAATTTTGTAGGCCATGTGTCGATTCAAGTTCCTCTTTTTCTGTTAAGTGTGGTATTTCCCTCAAAGATGTTCCCCAAAAGGCTTTGAAGTTTGTACCGGCTTAGTCGTCTATGGCTGTGATGCTGAAAGCGAATTTTACTTGGGCAATTAGCTATCTTCTTCTTCACAAAGCCTTTTACCTCCACCCCAATGAGGGCAACTACTTGTAGAGAGCTTCAACAAAAAGACTCATAATTTAAACCATTCCTGCGTGCGTGTTGGCAGAGATTCGATGAGCTCGGATGAGAAGAATTTTTCATGACAAGAGATAGACTTGGAGGTTTTGATACTTCATGGCAAGAGGGTGCTCTTGGTTGTCAATATTTCAGCTTAGAAATTATCAGTTAAGTTCTGTCAGATTGATGGATATTCAATGCTTTTCTAGACCAATTTTTCTTGCTGCGAAAGAAACGGCCATAGAAGTTCAATTTTTTTGCTGAACGTTTAGTTAACAGGAGGTTCAATCAAACCATAACTTCAAGGTTTTGAACATTCTTTAAAACCTTCAGCACTATTTTTATTGGTTAGAAACTAATTCCAATTTAAAACATATTAATTTATATTCTGGGGAAACGCAAGACCTTCTGTTATGCACATTTTGATCTTCGCTGTTCTCATTCAAGGCTATAAGAAAGTAAAATCTTCGACTCCAACTGTGAAAAGTGTCAACAACAACTCTCATTTCCATCTATCTTCTTCCAAATAAAAAAAAAAACAATATCCAAATCAAATTCTCATGACGACGACGACACGGCGAGCTTGAGAAGGACCTTTTCAATCATTAAAATCCCACAAAACTGCTGTCGTCCACAATCGAATAACCAGCAAAAACCAAACAGCTTTTAACTCTCCACAGGAAATATTTGCGATTTCTTAGCAGCACAACCAATAATTAATGAATAAACGTCCGCATTATACCACATCATCGAATTATCAACTTCTACGCTCGTAAAGTTTGTGTTTTTTTTTTTTTGTGTCCGATATTCTTCCTCCCTGGCGCATTTCTCATGTAGGAATACGAATATTCCTAGACAATGTTTCCAGCGCTGTCGCCACATTGATGGCTGGCAAGTTGAACCACCAGACCAGACCCATCATCAGTTCTCATCATCATCATCATCATTGTCGTGATCGACAGAGATATTTTGCTGGACAAATAAAAAGAACAAGAAATGAAAACACGAAGAAATCCTCACTCTACACTCATTCCTCAATGTAAGACAAGACATTTCGAAAAATGATTATCTGTTGCGGCGCGCCTGGACGCAGCGCAGCGCTGCGCAGCAAACAGCAAACAGCAACAGCATCAGGAGCAGCACATTCCTCTTTGATGGAATTGGTAACAAGCCGGTAGAGTAGTCTTACTCTCGATAAGAATGAAGTTTGAAACTTTCTTGTTGGCCAAAATTTTGAACAAAAATCGTCACAAATAAAAACTCTGGTCCAAGTGCAGTGAGTATCTCGGGGCATAGAGTGTTAAAAAGATACCTTCATCATCAGAACTGGTAAAGAGCCGCTCGCGCGACGTGTTAAAGGTGGGTTACCCTCTTTTCGATTTACTAAACGAACAGAACTCGATTCGATTCGATTCGAGCGAGCTGTGGTGTCTGGCGTCTCGGTGGAAATGAGGCCACTGACGAAGTTGTTGCAACAGCAAAAAGAAGCGCGTGTGGCTGCGCCAACTATTTCCAGCAGCAGAAGCATCATCATGACTTCACGGGATCCTTCTTCGGTGAGAGTGAAAGAGAGAGATATGGTAATGGGCAGTTAGGTAACTTCCTCTTTGAATCCCAGTTCCAATGGTTTTCCGTTTGCCTTCCTATACCCGTTCCCATTCCCATTCCCGGCGACGACGACGACGCGACGTCAAAAAATCTCTCGCGGCTCTATACTGGAGGAGTTTATACGTTGGACAATGAAATGGGGAGCTAACTGGCGCCAAGTCTTCAATAATATCGAAGTAAAGAATTTTTCATAATGGTAGAGTATCAGAGAAGTGCCTTCATCTGATCCCAAGATTTCGACCAGGTGAGCGATGAGAGGGGGAGGGGGCAGGAGGTGGAGGTGAGGTGCTGGGGAGTAAGTCTCACTTTTCACTTTGCGCGCCCTGAACTCATCGTGTTCTGATTTTTTCTCGTAATTCTCTTTTTTTGTCTGCTCGTTTCGATTCTTCCGTTTAGACGGCCGGACAGACAGACGAATGGACCGTAGACGACGTCCGTTCGTTAAATTTGATTCATGACCTGGACATTGCTGCCGCTTCGGCCGTCGCGCCGCCATCCACCACCGCGAGATCATGTTGTACGCGTTGTTGGTTTAAGATTGAGTGATTGTAGGCCCAAAGATATAATTTTCATATTTGCTGGTTTTCGTCGGAGAATGGAGATGATGCAATTGGAGCGCTTTTCTCTGCACCAGCAACAAATTGGACAAATGAAATCTGTGCGGTGGCGGCGCGGCTGGCGGCTGGCGGCGCTTGGTTCGGACGAGATGGGGGCCAATATTATGATAATTATATGGGTGGGAAATGCCCGCAACCGCCCATGGAAAACAATCAATTGAGACAACGACAACGATGTGTGGATGACGACCACGGACGAGTTGAATAATGATGAAGTTTGGGTATTTGTTTAGGATGTATCTTTTGTGTCTATAATATCTTTCACGTTATTTGTTCTTTTTCGAAAGATAATTAAAAAATTTACCCATTTACTTACTTACAAAAAAAAATTATAATAATTTCTTTTTTCTTTTTAATTTCAGACAAATGTTTCCGCAAATGAAATTTCGGGTGTCGGGACTGGATGCAAAGGCGAAATATATTCTGCTTTTGGATATTGTTGCGGCTGACGATTATCGATACAAGTTTCACAATAGGTAACTGATTTATTGTTCACAACAGAATTTAAATCAAATAAGTTAAGGCTTTCAGGACTGTCAGTATACTTCTGTCATATTAAGCTGGAATCATACTTGTCTCGTGTGGGGTGTCGCAATCGCTCAAATCTATTTCATATATTTGTTGTGTTGCGAAGTATTGTGATGTGTCGAAATCCTTATTGCTGCAATAAGGGCGTACCAACCTGTGTCTCAGGCATTTTCTTCTGTGCCTGGGAAAGAGGAGCGGATTGCCCGTGGAAAAAGGAATAACCTTTTGAAAGCAAATAACGACACTTTGCAATCAAGCACGCTTGATAAGTAAAGACAATTGATGACACGACACACAACTATACCACATAAGAAAGGTCATAAGTGTGCTTCCGGCTTTACGTATTCCCAAAGTTTAGGGTTTCATTCAAAAAGTAAAAAATTATCACTAGCTGAATCGAACGAAGTTGTATATGGGTATGTTCGATCTTGATTCATTCCGAGCGCTGAATGGAAAAATCGTTTAAATTGGAAGGAACACGTCTTCTTCAACTCTTAATCTCATACGACTATAGCAAGAGAGAAAAATCGGTCACAGGAAAATTGGGTATTTGTTATCCAGGCCTACAAACCTTTGATAAGTGTAAACAACAACTGCTATTGGGAGTCAGAGATCTCGAAGGACCACAATTCCTTATGCCAAATTAAGGTCCAACTCTATTTTTTCATTTTTTAAGGGTGGTCCGCACTAGACCGTGTTTGTTTCGACCCTTCTATTTCGAGACCGTTTGCACTAATTCCAAGAAAATATATTTTGAAAAATCATCAACACTCTTTTGAACCAGCTTTTATTTGCTTCTATAATTTCACATCTGTCAATCAGACGTTTGAAGTGCTTGCATTTTGCACATATCAATCACTTGACCTAGCATATTTAATTATTTCTGAAATGTCTACCTTCCACCCCTAGATCTGTTCATAGCAAAGGATTAGAAGTTTTTTTTTCTCGATTTTTGGCTCCTCCGCCTAGTAACGTTACTTTTCTTAAAATCTTAAAAGTAGTGTGACCAATCACAATTTAAGTTCTCCTCGAAGAATTCCATGCAAAATATTGAAGAGGGTATACCTATCTCAGGAGTATGATCGCCTGATGCCTCGCTGGAAATTTTCAATGTTTCTAGGTACAATTTGTTGCCAAGGGAGGTGGGGGAAGTAGGTTTGAATGTGCGGGGAAGTGAAAGACGGGCACAAAGTATAGAGAAAGTATTTGCTGCGGGGTAAAGGATTAGAAGTTTTTTTTTCTTCTCGATTTTTGACTCCTCCGCCTAGTAACGTTACCTTTCTTAAAATCTTAAAAGTAGTGTGACCAATCAGAAGTTTTGTATTCGTGAAAGAATTCGATGCAAAATATTATGAGGGTATACCTACTTCGGTAGTATGATCGCCTGATGCCTCGCAGGAAATTTTCAATGTTTCTAGGTACAATTTGCTGCCAAGGGAGGTGGGGGAAGTAGGTTTGAATGTGCGGGGAAGTGAAAGACGGGCACAGAGTATAGAGAAAGTATTTGCTGCGGGGTAAAGGATTAGAAGTTTTTTTTTCTTCTCGATTTTTGACTCCTCCGCCTAGTAACGTTACCTTTCTTAAAATCTTAAAAGTAGTGTGACCAATCAGAAGTTTTGTATTCGTGAAAGAATTCGATGCAAAATAATGTGATGGTATACCTACTTCGGTAGTATGATCGCCTGATGCCTCGCTGGAAATTTTCAATGTTTCTAGGTACAATTTGTTGCCAAGGGAGGTGGGGGAAGTAGGTTTGAATGTGCGGGGAAGTGAAAGACGGGCACAGAGTATAGAGAAAGTATTTGCTGCAGGGTAAAGGATTAGAAGTTTTTTTTTCTTCTCGATTTTTGACTCCTCCGCCTAGTAACGTTACTTTTCTTAAAATCTTAAAAGTAGTGTGACCAATCAGAAGTTTTGTATTCGTGAAAGAATTCGATGCAAAATAATGTGATGGTATACCTACTTCGGTAGTATGATCGCCTGATGCCTCGCTGGAAATTTTCAATGTTTCTAGGTACAATTTGTTGCCAAGGGAGGTGGGGGAAGTAGGTTTGAATGTGCGGGGAAGTGAAAGACGGGCACAGAGTATAGAGAAAGTAATTGCTGCGGGGTAAAGGATTAGAAGTTTTTTTTCTTCTCGATTTTTGACTCCTCCGCCTAGTAACGTTACCTTTCTTAAAATCTTAAAAGTAGTGTGACCAATCAGAAGTTTTGTATTCGTGAAAGAATTCGATGCAAAATAATGTGATGGTATACCTACTTCGGTAGCATGATCGCCTGATGCCTCGCTGGAAATTTTCAATGTTTCTCGGTACAATTTGATGCCAAAGAAGGTGAGAGAAGTAGGTTTGAATGTGCTGGAAAGAGAAAGACGGACACAGAGTATTGTGAAAGCATTTGCTGCAGGGTAGAGGACTGAAAGTTTTTTTTCTTCTCGATTTTTGACTCCTCCGCCTAGTAACGTTACTTTTCTTAAAATCTAAAAATTAAAGTGACCAATAAGAAGTTCTGTAATTTTGGTCCAGAAATCCTAGGATGATCCTGCGAGCCCAAACATTAACTTCACTTTTATTTGGGTTCCGGTTCACAGTGGAATTGAGAGAAATGAACGTTCTTACGAGCTAGCTAAGTAATGACCAGTCCTTCATATCACACTTGTGGAAAGAATTTACATTCCTCTTGAAGAGGAAAATTTTCTCACAACATCCAACCGTAAGCTTAGCAGCTCAACCAACTGCATTCTAGAAAGATATGGCCCACATAAAAACAAAAAGTTAAAAACAAATGACCTAATATGCAGAACCAGGCGAGAAATAGCCAGGGTAGTTGCAACATGCACTAGACTCTGGCCAATAGGGGAACATACAGCGAAGATGGCAATACTCCCTTGCAAAGCTGTGGGAACCAGCAAATTCAAAGCTCTATTATTCAGAAAGGCCGTTTTCGGAAACGTCAAAAATGCAATGGCAAAATGATCTTAAACGCAAACTCCAAAAGTCAACTGTTCAAAAACCCAAAACAAAAATTAAATGCAAAGGTATTATTTTCGACAACACAGTTTTCAGAAGTCATTTGTTCGATATCATCATTAGCAGCCCAACTCTGGAGAACAAAAATCAAGTTGACGACAAATCGATTGATAAGCCAGAGAGCGTGTCCAAAAAGTCAAATCCGTTTGCAAGAAAATTGACTGAAGTTGATGGAACAGATTTTGGGGAAGCAGCAAGATTACATATTGAATGATATGTCAATATCCATGCCAAAAACTAACGATTATTTGAGGATCATTTGACTATCAAATTTACGTTGATTTGACGTTTTCGAAAACACTAAACTTAGTCTTTAATGACCTAAACGAACTATTTGAATTGAAAATCATTCACTTTATCCATTTTCTCAACGGGACGAAATGGCTCTGAGATGGAATATGATGAATTCTAGAACGGATTTTTCTCGATCTTAAGCCCTTGAGGTAACGAGCTAAGGGTAAACCATTAGTCAAAAATTATGAAAATATCATGGCGTTTATGGCCAGTTCAGAAGGGACCTACATAAATCGTTGATTACTTATTAATATAAAAATTTAAGTTTCCGCCGAAAAAAATACTTCTGTAACATTTACATTTTAAATATGAATTAAAAATAACTGTAAGACTCACAAATTCTGTTAAATAACTTGCAAACCTGTAAAATTTACAATTTATACTAAAATGTAATATTTTTTTTTTTTTTTTGAATTTTCAGTCGCTGGATGGTAGCTGGTAAAGCTGATCCAGAAATGCCAAAACGAATGTACATCCATCCGGACTCACCAACAACCGGTGAGCAATGGATGCAAAAAGTCGTCTCATTTCATAAGTTGAAACTAACAAATAATATTAGTGATAAACATGGATTTGTAAGTACTGTACGTTTTATCTGTTAATTGAAAATTTTAAAACATTTTCATTTTTGAAAAACAGAAAAAGCCAAAATTATATAAGAAATTTTTTCAAATTTTAATTTTAATCCAAATGAACTTGATAACCATCAGAAGATTTTTTCATACTTAAACTAAAAGTTTAAACATTTTTATTTAATTTATATTTTTTGTGATAAAATTCGATTTGAGAAAATTTTTTATCGGCTCGAATTTTTTTTATTGTAGCATAATTAGTATTTAAAAAAATATAAATAAATTAATTTAAGGGGAATTTTTAATATTTGCTTCCAATGTCAATTTGTGTCTGAACTTAGTTCTTAAATCCAGTTTTAAATATCTAGATTGCTTAGAACTGTCATTTTCACTGCAAAACGATATTTTTTTTTCAACATCATTGTTATTCATATAACAATTTTAATTCGTCGAAACAAAATGAATAATTAATTGAGTTTTGAATATTTTGAGCAAAATTATTCAAATTTAAATTCAAGAGATAATTATGTCAGTGCCAATAATATTAGTTTAAGAGGTTTAAAATTCAAATTTTGTTAATTAATTAAAATCTTTGGGAATGGATAGATTTTTGTTTTAAATGTTATTAAGTCTTCACATCTCTCATAAATAAATCAAAAAATATTTCTTGAATAAAGTTGTATGCGAGTACCATCAGAGTACCTATACATCTTAATTTAAACAATAACTGTTAGCAGTAAAATTTGTACAAAACGACTTGGGAAAATGTTACGAGTAATCTTAGACTAAGAGGCAACGGTTATGGCAAAGGTAAGGTCAGGAAAGGTGTTTTGTCTTTGTGGATTGGAGTTCTTCATCGCCGGTAGCAAGATGCTAGCTTAAATGTAGATTAATTGGTTCGAATATTTAATTTTTTGAAAGAATAGTTAAAGATATTTCACTCGAGCTTAGGTCGGTAAAGATTAAGTCGTCAAATAGTTCAATGAATGGCTAACGTTTAACTGGTGTGACACCTGTGTGTTGAATTTTTGTAAAGTGTCCTCTCAGGTAAACATTGATTTAACCATCTTCTTTAAGTCGACGTATTATAGTTTTTCGCAAATTTAATTTTTTGATACAAAGTATGTAGAAATCAAATAGGATTCTCTTGGCACCTCGCATAAAAAAGTAACTCGGACATTTAAGCTTTATTTAAAGACCTTTATCTTGAAGATCCGTTGATAAAAACTTTGTTAAAAAAATTTGAAATCAGCCATGTATTGGTCCAAAATTATTGTTTCAATGAATGAATAGTATTCTGCCACTACTGTGGATGTTATATAAAGGGGTTACGACTGCCCTTAAAATGTTTGAGCATAATTAGAGCGTTTAGAAGACTTGGAAGAGATTTAAAAGAAGATCCCGATGAACATTATTTTTGAATGTTTGAATATCGCAATTATAGTGAAATAGAGGCGAGTTAAGCATTCTACATTCGTGTAGTACTGCAAACAAACTAACCTCTGAACCTGAAAGTACTTCCAAGGTTGTGATGCTTGTATAACGCCGTATAGTGGCAAATGAGGTATCAAAATAAACGTGGTTTCATTGACTTTTTTAAATAAAGGAAAACCCATTGATACATCGATACAGACAAAGAGCAATTTTTAGTTGATATAATTAAAGGCACCGTAAACAAAAAGTTAGAAGTTAAAATTTTTCACCAAAAATTTCGAGCAATCATTGGCATCATACATCAAAGACTTGAAGATTTTCAATTCACGTCTTTAAAAGATAAAAATCCATCCCTACAAAAATTCAAATGATCAATGCAGAATTTTCAAACTTTAAGAATGTTGTTCGACTAGGGCTGTGTCAATCCACGATTGATTCGGTCTTTGTGAATCGTTCACCAAAAATATTGATCGCAATAGATGAAATCAATCAATCCTAATGTCAATCTATTGCCACTGAAAGCGATGAACATAAAGTGAACGGAACGAACGAAAAGAAGTTATGTTAAGTTCATTCAATTTATTCTCAGTCATTTCACAATACCAAATAGGAATGAAAATGTAAATACATACATCATTTAATATTTAATGGAAGATGCGTGAACGAAGTCGAAAAGAAGTAGATAGAGCCAAACTTTCGTTCATTTTCACAGTTTTTCGGTTTCGGTCAGACCTAACGATTAGAAAAAAAAATATTTTAGTCGAATGAACGATTGAATACATTTCGTATCGCTGGTCTTGGTCTCGTTCGGAACGAAATGGCTGGGTAAAAATGATTTTGATTGAATGAACGATTGGTTGAAAAGATCGAATTCTTGAACCAATCAATTGATTGATTCGATCTTTCAATATGAACGGTTGGCACAGCAAAGAGTGTGTTACGGAAATCGAAATGACTACCTACAAAAATGTTTCACATCAAAATTTAGCAGTCATTTTGTTTATCAAAAATTGTCAGAGTCTTGTATAAAATCTTTGACAAAAAAAACTCATGGAAATATTACTGTTAATACTTTCTCATAACCGAAATAAGTTTTTAAGAAAATCTTCAAATAAAATCTTTTTATTTTACGAAGGGTTTTCATGGCTTTTATTAGAATCAGATCTTAAAAATTTTCCATCAGAAGAGGTTTAGGTTAGATAAGATTACCTATGTTAGATTAATGGTCTAACAGTATTAGAAACGCTCTTATGAATATACTATACAGACATGGAACGTCATTCTAGTTGGGAAGCAGTCAAAACAAATCTGTATAGCTGTATTAAACTTCGGTAGGCCTGAAACAAGGAAGCAATCTTAGTCCATACGTCTTTTCATTATTTATAGAAGATATGCTGAAAATTATGCCATGTAATGGACTCTCATTAGATGGTCTTCAAATTAACGTTCTTTTGTACAGGGATGATTTGGTGCTATTGGCAGAGTCTCCTGAGTATCTTCAACTAATGATCCACAAATTCCGTAGCTATTGTTTTCAGTGGAACTTGACTGTCAACCTAGGCAAGTCAAAAACTATGGTCTTCCGGAAAGGTACAGGAAGATTAGCAGCAAACGAAAAGTGGTATTCTGGAGAACGCAGTACCAGTAGGTGGGTAAACCACAGGTTAGCTTAATGGGCAGACAGTTGATCTTGTTACCGTCACACTTAGGTAAATGTATAGATCCGTTGTGATATCCTAGGGATTGTGAATCTCATGTACTGAAACCTTTGATAATCCTATGTAATTCAAGTCCTTTAAGCTTGCTGATGAGTTTCAGCAAGCTATAGCCTGAAATGTCGGAGGTTACTTCTAAGTCATTGAAAAAATATTTTTCGTCACATAAAGGGTTTTTCAACAGGGACGCTACAAAAATAGAGCGACAGGGACAGCAAACGACGCCATATTTCTTGCCGCTCTTTTGACATTTCTCTTCAGTAAGGTTTGCCATTTCATGATGGAAAGATATACGAGCCAACAACGAGTCGAAATTATTAAAATTTACTACCGAAATTCGGAGTCAGTGGCCTCAACGTTAAGAGCGCTACGTCCAATTTATGGTCGTCATAATCGTCCTAGCAGATCAACAATTGAGCGTCTAGTGGAAAAATTTGAATCCACAGGCACAGTACAAAATGTTCCCGTGCCAGTGGGACAAAGAAGTGCCCGTAGTGTCGAGAATATTGCTGCCACTGAGGCTTCAGTTGCAGAAAGCCCAAATGTGTCTCTCACACGTCGTTCTCAAGCGTTGGGCATCTCTGTGACGTCGTTGTGGCGAATTTTGCGAAAAGATCTTGGACTACATCCTTACAAGATTAAATTGATGCAAGAACTGAAGCCGCTTGACCACCAGAAGCGTCGTATGTTCGTGTATTGGGCTGAGCAACAACTTGAAAATGATTCGGATTTTCATCGAAAAATCATCTTCAGCGATGAGGCTCATTTCTAGCTGAATGGCTTCGTCAATAAACAAAATATGCGGTATTGGTCAGGCAGCAATCCACACGTACTCCATGAGTCATCATTGCATCCCGAAAAAATTACGGTTTGGTGTGGTTTATGAGCCGGCGGCTTCATTGGGCCGTACTTCTTCCGTGATGATCAAGACCGGCACGTTACTGTGAATGGGGATCGCTACCGTTCAATGATAACCGACCGAATATTTTTGGCCCCAATTGGATGATATGGACTTGGAGGACATGTGGTTCCAACAGGACGGCGCCACAAGCGAATGTCACAATCAATTTATTGGAAACCAAGTTTGGAGAACGTGTTATCTCACGAAATGGTCCAGTCGCTTGGCCGCCTCGGTCGTGCGATTTGACGCCGTTAGACTATTTCCTGTGGGGCTACGTCAAGTCTATGGTCTATGCCAACAAGCCAGCGGCGATTGATGAACTTCGTACGAATATCGAACTTGAAATTGCAGCAGTATCGGCCGATTTATGCTTGAAAACCGTCGAAAATTGGGTTCAGCGTCTGGACTTCTGCAAGCGTGCCCGTGGTGGCCATGCAAAAGAAATCGAGTTCCATACATAATGGCATCGAACGTACTTTCACATGAATAAAGAATTTCATTGCTATCTAAAACCGTTTTTGTTTTATTTAAAAAAAAAACTTTTGTAGCGCTCTTATTGAAAAAACCCGATACATATGTAATCACTTGGTTGAGGAGGGGTGGACGATGAGGTTTTATTCTAAATTGACCTTAAAATGTAAAAATAATTTTTTTTTCGATGTGGTTAAAACGAAATATTTTGTTATCCTGCAGATTCTAAAAATTCTAATATTCATTAAAATACGGTCAGATCCGAATTCATGCCAACGAAAGTCTTCTCCAATTCTTAAACAACAGCTCATTGTCCTTAACTTATAACAGGCGTTTCTAAGGGCACAAATAAGGAATGGAGCAAATTAATATAATCCACGAATAGAATAAGCTTTACACAAATATTAGGCTTCTTACACATTTGTGTCTAGCTGAATCGTAATACAAAACCTCTTGCATTTGTAAAATTTTACAATGGTAAGTTAAATTTACTGTTACTGTGGCATCGATGTAGAAAGAAACAGCAGCGATTTATAATGTTTGCCCTTAAAAAAATCATAAATTGGTGATGAGTGATGACTGTCAAAAAATCATTCCGGCAAATGGCCCGTAGTCAATTAAGTTGTATTTCCTTTGCTTATTATTTTATCCTACAATTTTTAGGAATTTTTATAGATTTTTACTTATAAATTAATTTAAGGACCTAGAGCTTGAAAACCCCCTTAGTATTATTCAATTCGCATTCATCTGAATGGAAATATAAGGTGTGTATAACGTTCCTTCACCGCTTATTAAATGTTCTTAATAGAATTTTAGAGGGGGCCTTTGGCAATAATTTTGTAGAATATTGTTTTTCAAAATTTTGATATTTTGTCAATTTTTGAATTTTTAATACCGAAGAACAAATTGATAAAAGTATTGAAATTATTTGATACCGGGAAATAATTTGTTAGCCAAAATGTAGCCTTATATTTTCCCTTGATTTCAGTACCTTATTCTTTAGGATACGATTATTAGAACGGAAGTTATACGGAACGAAATGGAGCTATATCGACTTTAAAGAGTTTGCATAAAACAACTGGCTCTGTCCACTGAATTATTCCTTGGCATGATGTGTTGCACTGTCATACCAGAGAATTGGGTTCCTGGGAATCTGCTGCCATCTAAAAACAAAACAAAACATATTTTTCCAGGGCTACAGTCTCCTTTAAGAATATCTCTTGTCATGAATAGAGCTTGTTATCTTAGCCTTTCAGACTTCATCTCAGAGCTTCCGTTAAGAAGCTTCACTTTAAAAATTCGATTTTATATGTATCTACATATAATATCTACATATTATGTAGTAGAAGATCTGAGTTTTTTTGTTTAACTTTTCATCGAACAAAATGTCTCCAATATGTAATTTCCCACTTTTGACAAATGCTGGTGGGACAAGCTCCCGGTCCTGCAAAATAGCTTAGGAATTATATCAGCGGAATCAGAAAAAGTCATTAGGCAAAATCTTTGACTTAAATTATGACCAATATTTCTGTCCAAAAATCAGTTTTTTTAATGATTCGTTTGTGCCGTGTTAAGCTTTTTTTATACAAGAACGTCTTATTCTTCAAAAAATTATTTCAAAACATCTCAAAACCCGTGAAGTCCTTCTCAACTTTACACACTCCCCTTGCTGTAGAAAAGAATTTTTTTTTTAATTTCAAAGTTTTCTGCCTGTTTTCGTAAATCTATCAAACTATCGAAAAGGGGCTTGATATATTTTGACATTTTCAGTCTTTCAAGTTTTTAAACAAAAAATTACTATTTTTCTCGTGTTAATGTGTGCAATTTGAACTGCAAAGTCTACAACATCGATAAATTATGAAAAACATAGTCGATAGTGGTTTTGCCTTGCCAGATTTTGTATTTTCAAAGACCTTCTATGCCTTCATACCTTTAGCCATCATACTCGTACAGACAAAAAATAAACCCTTCTTCCATTGAGAGAGAAAAAAATTGAATTTCCTTACCTATACGTGTGTCAGGTGCGAGAACTCTCATGCCTTGGGCAAAATGACAAAAAAAAAAAAAAAAAAAACTGAAAATTACATTCATTACCGATGGGTGCAGATACTTGAGTTGGGAAAGCAGACCCTTCACCTTTTATATACTCGTACATAGATTTTGCCTCCACGACACACTGACTGACACTTTATATGTCGCACCACTCTGTGCATTGCGGTCAAAGTTTCCTTGTGTTTGACGACTCATGTCAAACGCAGGCTATGAAATGCATATAATTTGGAAAATTCTTATGCCATCGGGAGCGCTAATATAGGCGGAGTCACCAACCAATATAGCCCGACACTTGAAGTGGCAGTCTTTGCCTCAATCCATTTTCAAAGTTGCATATTGGTACTACCTAGGTATGTATATGTACAATGCAAACTGTCAGTATACCTTTTGGTGGCGAGTTAAGCGGCTAGAACACACACGTAGCACGCCAGCGCCGTCGTAAATAAATCGATAGATTACTGCCGCGCCGATATCAAACAAGTGGTTAGCTTTATATAGCTGCCCACTCACATGTCGGGGCACCGGAATTCCCACAAAGTCGGCTGCCTTCAAAAGGTTCCGCTCAGCACAAATATCCATAAGTAGATATAGAGAGGGTGAACAGTGCGAATGGCACCTTCGAGCGCCGATCAACATATTTAACCGATTCACCCACCCCCCGCTGGTGGTAGCGTGCGCGCGCGCAGATTCGAACGCGCAATCAGCCAAAGCCGCTCCAATAAAAACGCAAAAAGATACATTGGCCAACTTATAGATGTAGATATGCGAATGCCTACCTACCGCGCTGCTGCCGCCACTCGCCGCTCGCCATCGATATATTAGCCAATTCCAGCATCAGCATCAGCAACAGCACAGCCGGCCGGATAGTGCAATCGCCGCCAACCGATGATCATCAATAAATAAATTTGTAAGTAAGTACATTACTTTCATCTTACTTCATTTTTATCGTCGTGCGCGGTCCGCTTTACTCATATTTGGCGGCCTTTTAAATGCACAGCGGCTAAGCGACCGACGGACGCGGACGGCTTGGAGATGGTGATGCTGCTGCGCTGCCGTGAGCCGTGACTGAGTGGCGATCGGTTAAGCCGCACAGATACTTCTCTGCAGTGAAGGCGGCTTAAGATCAAACGCAGAATTAGCTTTATGGAAATATGGGAAACACACTGGGAGTCTCTGAGACGCTATACCTCTAGCCATATAACCATGGGACGCGGGTTGCAGCAAATTAAAACAAAAATATTTAGTTTAAAGGAACACACATTGCCATCACCATAGCTCGCCATCATCATCAGGAGAAGATTATTAAGTGAATTTTTTTTTCTTCTAAAACCTCATAGATATGCGTTTGCGCTTCGCATCCGCAATAAGACACGATGCGTCAGCTTCCATAGACGAAGAAATCTTTCATGTATCTATGTACATTCTTAGTTGAAGTTGCAAATTGCTGTATGATGCAAGTATGAGTTAACATCGTCTAACATCATCGTGTGTAAGTATATGCACCTTAGCCAAGCATCTTTGGAATATTGTCAAGGCTTCGATTAGGAAGCAAATTTTTGTGTTTGTTTGCTGGGTGTTATGTCAGGAATAGGTATGTGATGCCGGGAGGGAAGGCAGGGTACAAAAAATGGCTTATCGCGTCGCGCATGATGGTTGAGAAGTTTCGATGAAGGCTGACTTTGCATAAATAAGTTCTTTGCTGATGTTTATGTAACGTTTTCATTTTTTGTTCAAATGCTACACAAATTAGTTGATCGGGATAGGATCTATAGAGTTGCCAGAAACACTCAAATTAGATATGGGTACATAAAGTGAAAGTGAGTGCCAAGAAAAACGACCTGATAACTCTAAAAATGTGAACACTAAAATGGAGCTTGATTTTAAGGCCTTAATCTTAAGGATTCAAACGTAAGAATGCAAGTTTTAAACTTCCAACTAGAACACTATTAAATTCTTTAGAAATTCTTAAATGGGTTTTTAATAAAAATCGTAAATTTTTGTTGGGGCAAAATTGTGCCAAGAAAGCTGTTGAAAATTGCTGTTTTTAATTCTGAAAATTTTCATCAATTAAAAATAATTTTCACCCACACTAAACCCTCCCCTCTCCACATACCCCAACATAAAAATTTGACACTAAAATGTAGCGTGATACTTGTCGTTAATTTTAGGACCTTAGCATTGAATTTTCGGCCCACCCAATTCAAGTTGTAGGCTTCTAGGAGATTTTATGTTGAAGCTTTTGAAAGAAAAAGATCTCACGTATTTCTTGAAATCTCTCACTGAAAATTTAGACTCGTACAAAAATTTTCGACTTGGATTGATTTTCCTCAACTTTAAAATTTAATGGCTTTTAAGTTTGTAAAGCTTGTATTACAACTTAAGGCCAACAAGCTAAATATGAAAAATCACCGCAAAATTGAGCCGAATAAATCAACTAGGCAATTCAAAAATTTAACTTGCTCTTGCATTGTAAGGCTTTAAAGTAAACAAGAGCCAAGTACACAAGGCATAAGGTATTAACTATCGCATTGTCACGGGGAAGTGTGAGAAAGTCAAAAGTCAGTTTTTTTATACTTTACAGGAACAAAGTTTTATCAACGTCGTCATCAGAGCCGCTTTTGAAAACAAAATTCAAAACATTTAAAAACTCCAAAATTAACGAAATTTTCTAAAAAAAAAGGAGGATAATTTGTGTTATTAGTATTTCGGAAGAAACCCAAAACAATAATTTAAGACATCACAGCTACCTACGAAGTTTGATCGAAATCGTTAGAGTCAGTCTAGAGAAATGTTGAAAAGAAACAAAATTGTCAAATGGCAGCTTTACGTTCACGACGAGCTAGAACGAAAATTCGAATTTCTTCTCTAGGAAATCACTAAAAATGCTTTGCACAATATTTGAAGACGCGTTTCGGTTCTAGCTCAATGTATAGTGCACATGCACATGCAAAGACGCACATCAATGGGACATAACAGAGAAGTGACTAAGGGACGGTAAGACAAAATCCACTTTTTCGAACTTTTCCCTCATCGCAAAGTTAAGCTTGGTTAAACGAAAAAAAATCAAAATTTTGTTTTTGCACCAAACCAACACTTACCTACCCCAGGAGCAGATAAACACAATTTAGTCGTAATAGTCCGTGATTCGATCCTGAACTTCCGGCGTGACTGTCCCACGTTCTAGCCATTGCCATTGCCCCAAAGAGAAATCTAAGTGAAGATATCTACATAAACTGAAGATTTACTACTGAAATAAATCAGCCATGTGAAGGATTTATACCACTCCCTAGTCAACTAATGAGTAAAAGGGAGATCGTCGGGACGAAACGCCAATTTTTGTGGACTAAAGACCACAAAAACCTATTTCGAATCAAACGTGAATCTATTGATTGCAAATCAAACTAAAATCAATTCCTGACGGTTTTTCGTCTAGAAAATAGTTGATCGAACCTTACTCACATTCACCCTCTTTTTCCCTATTTGAAATTGACATTTCAATAAAAAACCGTCTTTGTCCGTGACGTGATTAAATATGTACATGCCAATTAATAATATAACTGTTTATATAGGCACTGTAATATGCAGCTGCCGCCGGTAAGCATGCTTCAGGAACTCATATAAAATCTTTTCAGAATTGAGTACAAGTATTTAAAAGAAATAAACTGTTATAACTGTTATACCTAAGTTTACATGCTTCTAATCTCAACATTTAGTTGTACAACTTATACCCTATAAGGTCGGTAATGATAGGTTTCACGAGATGTATAACAGTTACACCACTTATGTTTCATTTTCACGATTGGTAAAAGATCTATTAACCTATTAAGCCATTTTCTACCGATTGTCTATCATCAACCATAACCCTGGAAACTAGGATAAAAATGTGACAAAAGTGATAAAAATGTTTTATTCGTATAAATGAAGCATTAAGACGGTATAATAGTTATGTTTAAGCTCATAAATGGGACTTGTTATCGCAGCTAGTGAAATTCATTACGACTAACTGGTATAAACAAACAACTGAGTTTCTACAAGCTTCGAAGCTAGGATCGAGAAGAAAATACCCTTTTCCAAATACTGTACTATTGCGTCCAAACGTCAAACAGAGCTCAAGAAGACAAAATCATTATTCACTATTTTTATTTATTAATTTAATGATTGGTATAAACTGGTCTAACGATAGAAAAGAAATAGCAACTACTGGAAATGTATCAAAGAAAATCGAATTTTAGAAAAATGTGTTCTATATTTTTTTGATTGAATAATATTTTTGTTTTGTATAGTGTCACCCTGTTGGTGTGAAACCACACACTCATATGGCGCACTTATTAGTGCGTAAACGTATATCTATCTATCTATCTACAGCCAACAAAAAACAGAGAGACAATTCAAAAGCAACAACCATTAATAAAAACGAAAGTCAGCCATATTTTTTTTTTTTTAACCTTACCTACCCATCTTCCCTTGTCCCTCGTGCATTATAATAACAAAACACAACCACACATCCATTTTGTAAGGACTTTAGAACATATGTATGCTAAATATTCTAAGGGATTTATATTCGTGTTCTACATTTTCGTATTTATTTTATTTCTCGCACCCCTTTTCGAAAAAAAAATTTTAAAAAAAGAAGTGTTGTGTTGAAGTTTAATTTGAAGAGAAGAGAATAAAAAAACACACACACGAAAGACCAACCCATGTGCGTTGAACTTTCCTTCGCATTGTACAACACGTTCGTCCCGTGTGCACCATTCGGTTGCACCACAAAAACTCTCCCCTAAGAAAAAACCCTCTACATATAGATATAAATCCATGATGATAATGTGTGAAAAGAAAAATCATCTAAGCAAAGCATCTCAAAATTATCCTTAAGTGCAAGGGATGATGATCTTTAAAAAGGGCTTTTCTGCAATAGATATGCGTACCTATCTATCTATCTCACTATACCTACTTACATATGTCAGTCAAACAAAAAAAAAACATATGTATGTACGTTTGCGTTAATAAGATCTGAGTTATGGTTTTGTTCTGTTTTCTAATTTATCCAGTTTTGCTTCTGTGTGTTCAATTCTCAATTGGATAATCCAAAAGAAAAACAAAAAAAAAAAAAAAAAAAAAAAATAGAACAGATATTGGAAGAAATGGATTGCAATTACATTACTATTTTGAAGGTTGCACCCTTAGAAGATTTAACTTCAGTGATTTAACAGTGATGTGCAAAAAGTAAGGAAAACAGTTTTTTTTGTTAATTTATTGCATGATTATTGTTTTATTTCCCTTACTGGCGCGGCAACTTAAGATGTAACGATAGCTCACTGACCACAAAAGTGTTTGGAAATAGCAGTTAATTTGAATAAGTTGGAAGATATCACACATCAAAGTTCGACAACTACGTTTTTGTGAAATGTAATTACATAGAGGTAAAAAACAAATATTTTTCAGGGATACTCCCTTATGCAACGAAGTGTCAAATCCTCGAAGAGTATATCTTCTCATCTCAGCCGTTCGGAGTCGGCAAAAATTGAAGGTCCATCCTCTCCGCCCGGCAACACGCACACAGTAACAATTGAGACTTGAAAGCCACTAAGCTTGGGCTCTCTACGAACCGTAGGCTTCTAATAAATTTATTTCTTCAGCATGCTGCGGGTCAAAGGTTCATTACTTCAATAATTAGTGCAGTCCAAGTTAACTTTAAAGAGTGGCACAGATCTAAGATTTATATGGCAAAGGTGCAATGAATTTGGATGACAGTTGAAGAATAAATATCGGCCATTTTGTGACGTTTGTCAAGCAGTTTCATATTGATAAACTTGAGGCTGTCTACATAAGGAATGAGAGGTTAAACCTAGACCTTAGACCAATTGTAAATCGGAGGTAACCGGCTTGGATTTAATGGGATTGAGGAGTGAAAAATGGTGACTATAGCACATTGGTAGGTAACTGACCTTACAAATGTAAAGCATAGAGGTTTTGTGATACAGGGTCGGAAAATTCTTTTGACCATCGCTTAAGGAAACCGAGTGCAGACTTCTCTATCAATAAAATTGGTAATAAGAAATTAAAAGTTAATTCATTTTCTTAGCGAACGCAAGGATTTAACTTTAAAAACAGGCTCATTATTGATAAAGTTTACCCAATGGAAACTCTCTTTAAAATAAATCTTAATCGGGATCTAAACTAACTAATTTCAAGGTCCGTTTTGAATTCGTTAAGTTCTCATTTTGGTAGGGACAAAATCCCAAATTATTCTTCTAATTTCAAGCTTATTCTTAATCTATCTTCAAACTAAGAAACTAGTAGCTAAGGTTGGGGTTGGGGAGGTCGATTCAGAAAACTGAGTTTTAAGCAAGGAGGTTGAAATAAAAACAGTTTAGGTGCGATTTTGCAGTTCCCAGCATACGAGAAATAAAATCGTTTGATCCATAAGAGGAAGGATTGGGAGTTGGTAGATAAAATATAAGAAGATTTTGTATTATAAAGAGAGTAAGTGTTCAAAAACACAGAGATGCAAAGAGAAGTGCAGAAAATAATTGATGAATGTCGGATATTTTCCTTACAGGGAAGTTGATAAGTTCAAAGTGTTTTAAAACGATTGTTCCAAGACAGACCACGAAACGCGAAATTCGAACTTAGATGCTCTTAATTCTAGAAATTTGAATATATTGGAAAGGGATCAATACCTCTTTAACGTATTCAAAGAGGCAGCCTAATATTTATAATCACCCCTATCACAGAATTCGGCGAATGAGCTAAAGTGACAGTTTCAATTCATTTCCAAACTTTTGCTATTACTGAATCCGACGAATGAAAGTTGAACGAATGTCGGTAACAATCCCTGCACTACTGACATTTTGTTCAATTTATATGGTATTACAGAATTTGCACCCCATACAATTTCTATCATTTTACATTCGCACCAATTTCGAGACGAATCTGAAGTGAATTTTTAATGAAACGAAAATAAACAAAATGTAAGTCAAAAGCTTATCATACTGAATGCTAAAGTGTTTGTTTAACAAATTTTAATAGAAAACGCACAAATAGCAACGCAACCAGAGAGTCAGAAATCTAAAAAAAAAAAAAAAAAGAGCACACGGCTGGTTTTGAACCGTCCCACATCTTCGTACTAACAACTCTCAACGAAGCTTGATTTCGTTGATCGAAAGCGATACTATTATCACAGCCTAGGCCAGTTGAATAAATGTTTGTAGCTGACAGTGTCGATACGAAAGTTCATAAATGATAAGGTAATTTTAAGAATCGACAATGTAGTTCATCCGACGAATTTCATAATTGAGTTTTACAGCGGATGCGAATCAAGTCAACTCACCGGGAGTAAAATTCTGCGAATTCTGTAATAGACATGGAGCCATTGTTTCAGGAAGCCAAGTCCTGCTTTAAAAACAATGTCGTAAACTTTATGTTAAAAGAAGTTAAGCTCTTGGCCAAATAATATAACAAGATCCAGAATCGACTTAACGGTAGATATCAGTTGATTTTGAATAATGCAAGTAGGGGACGAAAATTCGAGGTATTTTCATGCCAAATTCATTGGTACTTCGTAATGCTAATCTTCCAGCCGTTTTAAAAGCACTTGGTATCGTCGGGGTACAGTGGAATGCATTATGAATGATTGATGTACAATTCTTTATCGTTAACAGTACCTAAGAATGAAGAAAAGTGGGCCTATGTGGCTGCCTTGAGGAATACCAGAAAAAGCTAGGAAATGACTAGAGAAGGCTGATCTAAAAAAAAAAACACTCCAATAACTGTTCTCTAGAAAAAAAAAAGAAAGAAATCCATCTTAACAAATCGGTTCAAAGCCGAGCGTGAACAATTTCAGAAAGTATTAGTGTATGGGAAATTTTTTCGAAAAATTTACCTACTAAAATTTGGTTGAGCTAACATTGAGTTTGTAGCCTTTCACTGAGAAGCTGAGAGGGCTTAATTCCTTAAGTGAATTCAATTTGTTGAAAACTGTGTGTCACCTAAATTTATTCAAGTTTGTCCCTAAATCTTGGTGGGATGTCGGTAAACCTTTGAAAATACTATAGTCTACATTTTTATTCACTGTTGCTAGTCCAATACGAGCTACTGGGACAATTCGTAATACGAAAGGAGCTATAGAAAATTATTATGTACCTTTTAAATTTGTTCAGCAAAAACTAATTTTGAAATTAAATAAAGCATAGCTTCAACACTCAAGTTTAGTTCCACAGGAGCTTCAACATAAAATTCAATTGTTGTTTTTGAAAAACCTCATAAGACTATGAATAGAATCGAGGTTTCCACACCAAACTATTAAAAAAGTTTCAACATTTGACATACAAAACTTCAAAACTTTTTTACAAAAAAAATTTCAAAGTTTAATGATAGAAAATTCCAAAATAAACGCTCAGTTCAAATTGAATCTTTGCAAGAAAACTATAAACTGAACCTAAGAAAAATTTCTTTCATAAGAGATCCTCACCAATAAACTGATTAGTCTGAGTGAGATCTCTTCCACGGGCCGGGAAGGCGCTTATTAAATTTTCCAAAAAAATTTCAAATAACTTAAAAATTTGTGTTTGTTTTTTTCTTATGTTTTGGGCGATTAGAAATAGTAAACGACCCGATATATGGTAGGAAAGAAGACAGTGCTGATTGACGCTGATTCTTCAAAAAAATTTACTGAACTTTCGAGAACTTTATAATTTTTACAGAAAATTTCTATTTTACAATCAAAATCGCCGCTCAAAAAAATTAAGCAACTGTTGTTTCAAGATAATTTCCGCAGCACTATATTAGTCTTTTCCTGATTCAAAGCTGTAAGGGCTCAACTACACAATGAACGATAAGCGGCAGAGCGACAAAATATGAGCGACAAAAACAAATTTGAACAAAGAGGTTTCAACTTCTCTTAAAGTAATTAAACACAGTGCAAACGTAGTGAAAATAGTGGAGGATCCAAGAGGAGATACCGATGCAAATTGGTTTTGAAGTTCTGAACATCAAAATAGAACATTTTAAAGCTATTTCTCATTCGAGTATAGTGAGATCAAGAAAAGAATCTTTTTACAAACTTGACTTTGGGAACGTATAGTCGCGACTGAGCGAAAAATATTGCATCATGAACTTTTTTAACGACTGTGAAATTTTCAAAATTCTTTATAGTTTTTTTAATGAATAAATCAACAGACCGACTTTTTAAGACACCAAATATACCATCTGAAAGGCCACAAAGTCTCATAAAAGGTCAAGTTGTTTAATTCATGTTTTTTTTTTTGTGATTTTTCAAAGTGTTTTTCAGTGGAGAACTTTAAATTGCAACGAAATTTGGACAAGACTTTTCGCTCAATAAATGTTCAGTTTTCGCTCGATCTTGTAGCTCACTGTGCTGTCGACATATCTTGTATACCTATTTTAGACTTTCAATTGTTATAATTTTTTAATTTTTCTATAACACTCTCCCTGTGGATATTCATCTTAAGGGAATGTCAAACCCACTTTAAAAAATGTTTTTCCCAATGAAGATGTGTGTTGGGCCTCATGGAAGAAAATCAGATGGCGCAACCGAAGAGATGATGTACACATCTCCTTTTGATATTCAAACAATTCACTATTTTATTTTTATATACACACTTTACAGAGTTATGCCGGATTTTCTAAGAATCCAAACTAAATTTAGAACAAATTCCTTTCAAGACGTCAACGTGTGGCATGAAGTGTACCACTCAATCAAAAAAAGGACATCCTTACAAGAAATATCGATTGCTAACTAACAACTCTGGCCAATTATGCTATATATGACATGAGCATCAGCTTTTTTGATCTCGACCAGGCATGTAATTCGATGGATTCAAGTACGTCATATTGTTAATTTTGGTCCGCCACTCAGCAAAGTAAGTCCTTTTTGCACTAGAAAGCCTCATAAAGCTATATATGTATACGAGTATATGATGTTCGTTTATTCACTCTTGTAAGCTTCTTCATGCGCAAAGAACAACGTCAAGGACTTCACCTCCTTATATTTGGTTAAATTTAATTCATGTCCTTTCGCCCTGGCTTGTGTCAGGACATATTTTGGTCCTCCTCAGTTCAGTTCAGTTCAACCCGCATACTCTATAACCAAAAGCTATCATCTGCATCGACGGGAATACAAGATGACACAATTAAAATGGAAATACGCTTGGATGAGCTAAACATATGTGGTATAAAGGTTTCTTTCTACACAAGTACCACCGACGATATACACATATGTGAGTACGTGAGACGTGTGTCCCAAAAAAGGACATTCACCATGCTGCTGTATACACCTTGAAGGAACACACAAGAGTCTATTACACATTTGAGAAACCAATTCAAATAGAAAATCAAAGAACTACTCGTTCAGCACTTGGGACGTGTAATGTAAGGTACAAGGTATAAGGTTTAAGGTACATGTGTACATATTATATTTTTGGGGTTGTGTCCATTTCTTAATGTATACGGTATGGTATAGGACAAGCTTTCTGGGACAATCCCCCAGGACGACCAAGTAGAAGAAATATTATAAGTGAAGATGGCAGTTAGGGTAATTTATTTCAACTCCTTCTCTCTTCTTTTATGTGTAGTGTCTTTGAATTATTAAAACTTTGTTATATTGTTCAAGAACATTGTGTTTCAACCACACATTTACCATAGACACACACAACAACTAAAAAAGGAAAAAAAAATATGTTAACATCAAAGCGACACGCAAGTGGCTTTTTCCACCCGAAAATTTAAGAATTTAAATTCTAAACTGAACTCGGTTAGATATTTCTAAAATTTTGTTTAATGTCGGTTGTGAAAGACAAATTTGAAAGACAGATCCCTCTTACTTCAGGTTCACCTTAAAACAAGTGCAAGTCGAAGGACTGTCTGGCCATATTTCATAAGCGGTCAAAAATAATGATTTTCGAAGTTCAATTGTATCCTTTCCAATGAAAAAGTTTTGAAAATCTTCAAACCTAAATAAGCCAGATGGAGAACCTCATTGTTTCCTTCTGCTTTTGAGGCCTTCCGCGTCTTGAGTTGTAAAAAAAATAAAATAAATTTGGTGGTGCAACAGCTCGTAGTGAACCAGGACCAACCTAGTGACTTACAGTTCTCAACCATTCCTGTGTGCGTGTTACCAGGAACGGAGGGGACCTACAATTTTCTGCCGATTCCGAAGAATTTGTCAATTCCTCGCAAGAGGTAGTACACCCCTGGAAAAAACTTTCTTGCAGCGGCTGAGAATCGAACTCGAGACCTTCCGCATCGAAGTATTTGGAGTATCCCTTAAAATACTTCGATTCCTAAAAGGAACAAATGTAATGAGGAGCAGGGGGAAGAACTGTAATGATTAGCCAACCTTATCCAGTTCTAGATGGGGGACACAATAGATCTTTAGGTCGCAGTGTTTTATACCCCAATTTATTCATTCATTCATTCATTCCGCATGACAGTCCAACGCACTAACCATTATGCCAAGGTGTACTACAAATAAAAATAAATAAGCGTCTTGAGTTGACAGTTTTTAAACGCAAGATTCAAGCGGTTGAAGATGAAACTACTTTGAAACCAATTTGCAACTGTTTACGTGATTTTTGTTCATACATTACGAACATAACGAATTTCTAGCCAGCCAAAGGTACGATCGACGGTATTTTGAGCTTTCCTTCGGAGCACACTGTAAACAGTAAATATTTAGTTTCCAAAAATATCCTCCCATAACACCAAACGATAAAAGTCCAAAAAAGACGGGACATAAATTCACAATCTGGTTGTGAATTTATGGCTCAAGCAACTGGGATAAAAAAATAAAATAAATACTTCCAACTTTCAAGCATGCGTGCATGATGTCGAAGGTAATGGAGGAGACCAACAATTTTCTGTTGAGTATGAACGGCTATTTCGTTAACCACTTTTCACGACACAAGATACTCTTAGAAGACTTGTCACTTCGTCACAAGAGGCAGTACCCTCGCAAAAAAAGAAACATTTCTTGTCTCTAAATGGCAGCGGCTGGGAATCGATTCCAGACAATCTACGTGACAGTCTAAGGCACTAACTACTAAGACAAGGGGTACTACAAGTGGGACACAAGCTATGGAACTATGCCCTTACTAGGATGATTTATTTTCAGAGGATTCCTGTACTTTAAGCATTTTCTGGTAATTATTTAAAATTGAGGCTCCAGACAAAAATCACTCCAAAAATGTTTTCATGCATTTGGGGTCATTTCTGAGGGTAAAAATAGTAAATTTAAGGCGGGGGAGACGTATTATTCCCATTTTGTCAGACATTACATGGTACAACTTACATATGATAAATCAATGAATTTCTTTAAAATTACGCATTACGGCGTATAAACAGTGAGATATGTATGGGGGGCATGCTGTCCCCTGCTTGGGCACACTATAGGATTTGGGGAAGGTGCGAAGTTGGGTGTATGCACGATTTCTCTTGCATTTACAGAATCTGGATTTAAAGAAACTTTGAATTTACGCTAAGGCCTATATCCAATGTCAACTTAAAAAGGTTTTTTTTTCGATGAAACCCCATAAAACATGTCCCCCCACCTTTAATTATCTTATTCTACCTAATAAAATAGTTTCCAGATAGTGAAAAATTTTTTGGAGCGATTTTTGTCTGGAGCCCCATTTCTAAATAATTACCCATTTTCTTCAGATGTGCTACAGGTCGCTCTTATTTTGTAAAAAAAAATTTTTTTTAAATTAAACACAACTGCTTTTCAAAATTTTGGTTTTTCGAAACTTTTTTTTGATTTTTTTTTTCTTTTTAAATTAAGTTTTTGAAAATTCTTGAAAAAAACGAAAGCTTTTTATTGACCGGAAGTACGGCTTTCCTAGCAATGGATCCACTGGTGATCTGATGGTATATCTCACCGAGCACTGGAAACAGTCTTTCGATCGTTTTAAGATGTATGATTTGTATGGTTGATATTTCAAAAGCACTCTATACCCCTTTCCAAAAATCGTCGAATTTGGTATTGATGAATCTCTTCTTCGTTAAATTAGAAATTACCTTTCAGAACTCTTAATACAAGTTGATTGGATGATCTCAAATCAGAAATTCAAATAATAAATGTTGGTGTACCACAGGGCTCCGTTTTCTCTCCGATTCTCTTCCTCATATTTTTATCAAGGATCTCCTGTCTGAAACTTACAATTCCAATGCATTAAATTGTTCTGCTGATGATAGTTACCTCAGCTTCTCATATTCGTTTCCAGATGTACGCCCTTGTACTTCGGATGTGCATTTGGAATGGCAGCTTATGATAAGCTCATAACTCCCCAACGGCCAGAGATGTGAAAGAATGCAGTCAATTGAATTGAAAGACTTTTTTTTGTCTTTTGATTTAACCTGAGTACTGTGACTTTGAAACTAAAGACCCAGTCAATTTTGCAGTCTTATTTAAAAATCATGTGAAGCAGTCAAATGAATTCAAATCAAAAGAATGCATTCTTTTTGGACTGCTTCCAGTCTTTGAAGTCTTTCAAAAGTCTTTTACATTCTTCGCATTCTTAAAGTCTTTTCAATGCATTCAATGTATTGAAGTCTTTTTACAGCTTTGAAGTCTTTTTATTGATTGAATCCTTTTTACTGCCGAAAGCTTTTCAACTGCTTTCAAGTCGGTTAAAAGTAGCACACTTCAGCAATTATTTTAAAACTCCACTTAAAATTAAAATTTTGCCAAAATAGAAGTCATTATACGAGTTAAACGGTTTAAAATAATTGTTGAAATCTATAACTTTCAACCGCGGCTTCACAGTAGTCGAAAGGCTTTCATAAAGCAGTGAAAAGTCTTCAATTAGTAATAAGACTTCAAAGCAGTAAAAAGACTTCAATACATTGAATGCATTGAAAAGTCTTTAAGAATGCGAAGAATGTAAAAGACTTTTCAAAGACTTCAAAGACTGCAAGCAGTAAAAAAAGAATGCATTCTTTTTATTTAAAGTCTTTTGACTGCTTTTGATGATTGCATTATTTAAGACTTCAAAATAGAATGGGAATAGATTCCTGAAGTTAAAAGAATGAGATGATAAATTCTATTGCATTCCCGAAGAATCAGTTGAATGAGTGGGACTTTTCGGAATGCAATACCATAATATTGCATTCTTTTACAACTCTGCCAAAGGCTATACAGCCTATACAGAAAATGTCAGAAAAAGTGTACTTTTTAGCTATTTAACTCTGAAAGTTTAAGTCCTTTACAAAAATGTTGTAGCCAAGAAAAAAAGATAAATTAATTCCCTACGATAGAAAGTTTTGGAAATATTGATTTAAAAAACGCATTTTTCCAAAATGGCTGCTGTACCACAAGACTTACAGAAGCGCCATTTTCACTCAACCCAATAATCGTAAAATTCTACCGACATACATATTTTATAAATGTGGAACTTATGAAGCCAACAATATGTGCCTGCCGCCTGCTCTAGACTGTGAAACCCGGTTTCATATAGCTACTTAGGGATGGGTTTTTCTATGGTTACCTACATCGGCAACCAGTTTCAAACTAAAATTTCAGGAAATGGACTTATGTGCAGAAGCCAATTTTCTTCTTAAGGTTAACATCTTTAAATTAAGGGTAAATATTTCAACCCTCAGAAATAAGAAAAGACTCAAATAAAATTGTAGAAATTCAAATCAAAACCTCTTCTTCAGATGAAAAAAAAAATTAACTATAAAACCTGAATTACAAGAAGTCTTATTGCAACTCAGTTAAGTGGAAACTTCAGCTTAATCTTATAAGTCATAGTTAAAGAAAAAAAATCAAACAAAAGGAACATACAACACACCATCAGAAACATTGGCGGCGGTGGCGGCGCCAGCTTCATTCCAATATTTGATTACGATGCAATTTTCTCAAAAGACTCCAAAGTAAGCCCATCTTTTCAAAGTCGGGACTTACACGGTTGTTGAAAATTCATGCAAGTGTGTTGACATCTCTCAAATGGTATTTATCTTAACTTCTTAGAGCTCCCACTTGTTTATCAAATCAACCAAAGCCGAGACTACAACTATATTCGGTGAATATCACAGAAATACGAGTATGCCGGGCTACAATGGAGTGGTTTTTTTTCTTCAATTTTTATTTGTCAAGTGGTTATAAATATATACAGCTGATGATGATGGTGATGCGGAGTGCTAAGGCAGTAGCCACATTAAAGGTGTTTTGTTGGCACCTATAAACCTACTCATATACCTACGTTATTACCTACTGTCTTCAAAGACTCAAAAGAGATTTAATATACTCGTAACAACAACAACAATATTTACTGTCAAAAATGAATTTGATACGATTTGGGGATGAAGTAGCTGGCTGAGATGTTTGCTAAGGTAAATGTTATACTTCCGCTTTCATAAGACTTATAATCTTGGAACAATGTCCCCATTTAGTGATGATTTTCAAAAACACATAGGTACGAGTATGTGTACGTCACAAAATACGACTGACTATCTGTTTGTGATTTTTATGTTCTGTGGATAAATTCAAATATTTACAAATGCTTTGTTGGCCGATGTTTGTCACTTAAAATAGTAGGTACATAAACCATTCAAGATTCAAGGTTTGTTTGCTCACAGATTTTTCGGTGAGAGGTAGTGATTTTGAATGAAATTTAAGAATTTTTATTTTTGGCTTTGTGAAGAGTTTTTTTTATAGAAAAATATTAATCCTATATTAGGTGAGAAGTATCGCAATTTTTGACTTTGACTTTTAAGGGCAAGGCTCGGATTCGTATTAAATTTTTTTTTTCGAGATTTCAATTAAACGATAGTAGAGAAGTCAAACGAAGTGGTTTCCGTCATATCACCCGTCGGTATTTCGATTCGTACGTCTGTTCGATTATGTGCGTCTATGAGTCCACTTTAGATCGAGCTAAAACCTTGACCTTACCGACCGAACCACTTTAAATATGACGCAGAGTATTTATATGAGATTTCCTAGAGGAGAAATTCGAATATCTATTTTAAAACAAGTTCTCTCAAATTTTCTCAAAACTGACTGTTAAGATTTTGATTAAACTTTGTAGAAGTGGTGATTTCCTTAGTGATTGTAATAACACTGCGTTTTTAGTTCTTGGCGAAAAATGCACATAATGGAAACAGGAAATTGACGTTTTTTGGAGAAAAATGTCTTATTATTTTATAATAATGGGTGATTTTTTTGCTATTTACTTTTTGGCAACACTGTGGTTTTAACAGTTCACACACGTTTCTTGTTTTGTGTCACTGTCAAACATCTTCAGTTTGGTCTATAATTTAACCATGAATCGTCTTACAAACGAACAAACCTTGCAAATTATTGAATTTTATTATCAAAAAGCGTGCTCTGTTAAGAAAGTTCATCGCGCGTTTCTTCCATTTTATGGGCAGTTTAATCGACCTACTGAGGCGCCTATTCGGGGTATTGTGACTAAATTTCGCACCAAATTTACATTGTTGGACTTTAAACCACCAACACGCTTACGTAGAGTGCGAACTGAGGAAAATATCGCAGCTGTATCGGCAAGCGTTAGTGATGCCCGTGAATTGTATAGTTTCGGCTCCGTTCGCAACAATTGGGCCTCTGTTACTCTACTACGTGGAAAATTTTTCGGAAGACTTTAGGTGTGAAGCCTTTCAAAATACAACTGGTGCAAGAATTGAAGCTCAACGACCTACCACAACGCCGAATTTTTGGTGAATGAGCTCTTGAAAAGTTGGCCGAAAATTCACTTTTTTTTATCGAAAAATTGTGTTAAGCGACGAAGCTCATTTCTGGTTGAATGGATACGCGAACAAGCAAAACTGCTGTATTCCGAGGGAAGAGCAGCCGAAAGCATTGCAAGAACTACCACTGCATCCAGAAAAAGTCACTGTTTGGTGCGGATTATAGGCGGGCGGAATCATTGGGCCGTTTTTCTTCAAAGATGATGACTGTGAATGGTAAGCGCTACCGTGCGATGATAACAAACTTTTTTTTTGCGCAAAATGGAAGAGCTTGACTTTCATGCCATGTAGTTTCAATAAGACGGTGCCACATGTCACACAGCACGCATAACAATGGACAAATTGAGAGGCGAGTTCGGTGAACAGATTATTTCACGTTTGGGGCCGGTCAATTGGCCGCCTAGATCGTGCCCTTTAACGCCTCTAGACTATTTTTTGTGGGGCTATGTTAAGGCTCGTGTCTATAGCGACAAACCCGCTTTGATTGACGCACTGGAAGCTAACATTGAAGCATTTATTCGTGAGATACCGGCCGAAAAGTTAGAAATAGAATGCCAAAATTGGACTAAGCGGACGGACCATTTAAGACGCAGGCGCGGCCAACATTTGCATGAAATAATCTTCAAACATAAAATTGTATCGACCGTACTATCGATTCAAATAAAGATTTCATGCATTTTTCTGAATTTTATGTTTTTTTTTAATTTTCGATAGCTTTTAAAAAATCACTCGTTTGTTAGTGCGTTTGACTATCTATCATTCAGAGAGTCTTGGGTTCGATTCTCAGCCGCTGGAAAAATGTATTTCATGAGTCTACTGCCTCTTGCGAGGAAGTGACAAATCTTTCAAGAGTATCTCTTGTTATGAAAAGTAGTGCCCATATTTGCCGTTCTGACTCGGCAGAAAATTGCAGATCATTTGTGGTAACATGCACAAATTATTGGTTAAGAGTTGTAAGACAATAGATTTTGATCGTCTACGAGCGGTTACACAACCATTTTAGCCCAAATATTTGGTTTATAACTGAGCGAATTTCTGTAAAATTTAAAGAAACAGGTACTTTTTAGCAAAAAGTTTTTCCAAAATTCTTTCTAATAAAGAAGAACTCATGGAAGAAATGCGCAAGTACCTATACTACCCTTATAACATATTGAATTCAACACAGAGCTAGCTTTAAGGTCAAGTGGAGACAATTCAATAGAAGATGGCGATGTAGTGAAAAGAAAGCATCGAGGAAGCAAAAGTAAAACACATTCGAGTAGTGCGGTAAAACAACATTCTCCATATTTCAGAGAACTTTCAAAGTAAGGTTCATAGGTAAACTGATGAGAAGTCAAAGCTAGATGAGTATTATGGCGGAATTGTATTTTTTTACAATTAAAACGCACTCAAGGGATTATGAATACCCATTAAATGTTGGCTTAACACAATGCGAGCACTTAGGAAAGAATGGGAAGATTAAATAGGAAAAACCAATGTACATTCGTCTTAAATGTCTGCACATTGAAATGATGAGGAAAAATAGAGTAAATAGAGTCGGTTAAGAAATTCCACATTCGTGTCGTATGGCAAAAGAAAGAATATCTGTACTTAACTGCACGTCCGAAGTTAGGCTCAAGGGTTTATTCAGTCGACGTACAGACCCACATTAAAATAAGCAATTTCAAAATTTATTGTACGATCTCAAGCAATCACCTTCCTTCCAGTCATCTGAACCAACGGCTCTATTAACGGCAGTGGCTTGTTCTTTAAGTAAAGTTCGACAAAGGATAAGGTCCACACACATTTTGTCCGAACATTCTTTAACCATTTAGTAAAAACTATTCAACAATAAAAAAAGCTGAATAATACAAATGGTAACATTGCATATGCACATCACTTGACCTAGCGTATTTAATTATTTCTGAAATGTCTACCTTCCACCCCTAGATCTGTTCATAGCAAAGGATTAGGAGTTTTTTTCGTCCCGATCTTTGGCTCCACCGCCTAGTAAAGTTACTTTTCTTAAAATCAAAAAGTAGTGTGACCAATCAGAAGTTTTGTATTCGTGAAAGAATTCGATGCAAAATAATGTGATGGTATACCTACTTCGGTAGTATGATCGCCTGATGCCTCGCTGGAAATTTTAATGTTTCTAGGTACAATTTGTTGCCAAGGGAGGTGGGGGAAGTAGGTTTGATTGTGCGGGGAAGTAGGTTTGAATGTGCGGGGAACTGAAAGACGGGCACAGAGTATAGAGAAAGTATTTGCTGCAGGGTAAAGGATTAGAAGTTTTTTTTTTCTTCTCGATTTTTGACTCCTCCGCCTAGTAACGTTACCTTTCTTAAAATCTTAAAAGTAGTGTGACCAATCAGAAGTTTTGTATTCGTGAAAGAATTCGATGCAAAATATTATGAGGGTATACCTACTTCGGTAGTATGATCGCCTGATGCCTCGCTGGAAATTTTCAATGTTTCTAGGTACAATTTGTTGCCAAGGGAGGTGGGAGAAGTAGGTTTGAATGTGCGGGGAAGTGAAAGGCGACACAGACCATAGAGAAAGTATTTGCTGCAGGGGAAAGGATTAGAAGTTTTTTTTCTTCTCGATTTTTGACTCCGCCGCCTAGAAACGTTACTTTTCTTAAAATCTTAAAAGTAGTGTGACCAATCAGAAGTTTTGTATTCGTGAAAGAATTCGATGCAAAATAATGTGATGGTATACCTACTTCGGTAGCATGATCGCCTGATGCCTCGCTGGAAATTTTCTATGTTTCTAGGCACAATTTGTTGCCAAGGGAGGTGGGGGGAAGTAGGTTTGAATGTGCGGGAAAGTGAAAGGCGACACAGACCATAGAGAAAGTATTTGCTGCAGGGGAAAGGATTAGAAGTTTTTTTTCTTCTCGATTTTTGACTCCGCCGCCTAGAAACGTTACTTTTCTTAAAATCTTAAAAGTAGTGTGACCAATCAAAAGTTTTGTATTCGTGAAAGAATTCGATGCAAAATAATGTGATGGTATACCTACTTCGGTAGCATGATCGCCTGATGCCTCGCTGGAAATTTTCAACGTTTCTAGGTACAATTTGTTGCCAAGGGAGGTGGGGGAAGTAGGTTTGAATGTGCGGGGAAGTGAAAGACGGGCACAGAGTATAGAGAAAGTATTTGCTGTGGGGTAAAGGATTTGAAGTTTTTTTTTCTTCTCGATTTTTGACTCCTCCGCCTAGTAACGTTACCTTTCTTAAAATCTTAAAAGTAGTGTGACCAATCAGAAGTTTTGTATTCGTGAAAAAATTCGATGCAAAATATTATGAGGGTATACCTACTTCGGTAGCATGATCGCCTGATGCCTCGCTGGAAATTTTCAATGTTTCTAGGTACAATTTGTTGCCAAGGGAAGTGGGGGAAGTAGGTTTGAATGTGCGGGGAAGTGAAAGACGGGCACAGAGTATAGAGAAAGTATTTGCTGTGGGGTAAAGGATTTGAAGTTTTTTTTTCTTCTCGATTTTTGACTCCTCCGCCTAGTAACGTTACCTTTCTTAAAATCTTAAAAGTAGTGTGACCAATCAGAAGTTTTCTTTTCGTTCAACAAATTGTGCTTTAATTTTTGAACCATCTGTCTTCTTAAGATAAAAAAAAACTTAGGTAATCATAAGATGATCAACATCACCCTTTTCTGTCTACTATTTATAGGTACGATTATAATGAGGTCTTTCTAAAAGATCAAATTTATTTTAATACCCCTATCAATGCACATTCAAGAGTGTATCTATAGGTTCTTATACAACATTTACTTTGTGCGCCTTCTTTTATAGACATAGGTTCTGCCTCCTTGTTTATCTGAAAACATCTTCTAATCTTGACAAAGGGACAAAGGAAGACCCTTCATCACTCGACAGATGAGAAGACAAATTTATTATACCAATCCTCCTCCCTCTGCACATCATAGATCCTTGTTATGGTTTGCACTCATTTCGATCACATTAAGATACTCTCATCATCGCAAAGAGAGTATCTAGTGAAGCCCGTCGAAAGCAGCAGTAGCAGGTACAAGACAAGATATTTTCAATGTCTGTTATAATAATTGAAACAAAGGCAAACAGAAATCCTAGCGCCCTAAGAAACGTCCTGCTGCCTGCTGAGTTAAGGTTGAGCACAAAACGAGGATGAATGATCCTGAACCGCATCACATAGAAATAGACCATCCAGCAGCCACGACAAAGTGGTTTGCAGGCTTCAATGGATAGACAAAAAAGAAGACAAAACAAAAAAATCAGGCTAATCGCAAAATTATCATCCTCTAAGATAAACCGCACCATAAATTGCAATCTTTTGTGTGTTGGATGCCGAAAAGGACAACAAAGCGACGACAAATCATAAATGAAAATTTATCCATCAGAAGGACACAAAAGATAAGAAAAACTATAAGGAATCCCTCAGACTACAGGTAACAAAGACGATAGAAGACGTATCTCGAACAGTAGCGGGTGGTGAGATATGACAGTGACTGTGACTGCAACTGGTAAGGTATAACAAAGGACAATGCGGTTAGGATATTTTCCGCCGAATAGACTTCTTGAGGACTTCTTTACGTCTGATGACGGTATCTTCAAAAACTGCTCTAATCTGGCTCTGGGTAATCATCACATTACACAAGACGCCTGTAACAGGATTGCTAGGGATTTTCTTTTCGGCCATTATTTTATATTCGGGTTGTTTGTGTGTGTTGGTAGGTGAAAACGCGACCACTCCCGTCAGTTGTCGTCGTCGTGACAAAAATCTAATTAACATAATATATTTAGTGCCATATACCTTCCTACCTGCCTGCCTATCCAGTATAACCAGCGCGGCGAAGAAGTTGGTGTGTTAAACATGAATCTAATTATCCTGGTTAAAATGTAATAAAAACCAACTATGGCCCATTAATTTCACTTGGCGCGATGGATTTTGTAGAAGGGGGAAGCTTTCAAGTCAATGACGCCTGGGGGTGTTGAACAATTTTAGCACCGAGATACAAAAGGTTATACGACCAAAAAACGAAAAAAAAAAGAATTAAATAAGGGCCAACGAATTTAATTCTATTTCGTGTTCATTGGCATGTAATTTCAAGTTGAAACCCAAAGGGGAGCACTTTCTGATAAGGAAATTTTCAAATTACTTTCATATATAGAGGTACGATGGAGAAGGGGGAAGATGTCGTTGATAGTCAGTCAATGGGACTGTGGGTCTGTTTGATTCGAAGTTTCATAGGGGGCGTTGTTGTAGATTTTGTTCTTTTCACCTGGAAGTTCATAAAATACATAAAGACTTTGGCAAAAGTGCTCTATTATATTTAGAATTTAAGGAAGAATGTAATATCTTGCATTCCTTTGCGAAATTGGAATGAAACATTCCGGCACCCTTCAAGTTGTATTTTTTTTATTAGAATTCGTCTTGGGTGAATCTGAAGAAAAAAAAAAGACTATATATCTCAGTGTGCCCACCTTTAGAAGATGAGTTTTTTCATGACTTTTTGAGTCTTCAGAAATGTCTTTTAAATACCGCAAGCACACTTGAAGGTGTGTTCTTCTTATTGTTGCCGGATAAAAGCGTGGTAGGCCATAACGATGGCGCTTGAGTATTTTTTATGAAAAGCTTCAATCGACAACACACCTTCCTATTTCCGGCTACTTAGTTTTGAATAAGGTTCTTGGAGCTTAAGGGCGTTTTTGTATTTTTTTTTTATTTCAATTTTCTATCTTAAAAAAATCTTAAATAAAGTTGTAAATTTCTGCCAAAAAATGTATGTATTCAGTACATAAATGTATTTGCTCATCAGATATACATTTATCTGCACACATAATGTATATGGTGATAACATGCTAAAATCTACATAAACTTACTAGATTTGCTATGCAGCCAAAAAAAAAATTTTATATGAATCCATGGCATAAATATGTAATGAGTACATATAGACATACTGTACTCTTGAAAAGGTGTCGTAAACAATTAGATGTAATGGGTACATCTTCCTGAGCTCACAACATTTTCTTGCCAGTCGTCTCTATAATAATATCTCTGCTTAATACGCAGTTGTAATGGATACATTTTCATGTACTCACTACATATTTGTGTTTCGTCTGTATTTTCGAAGAGCTGGTTTTCGCAAACGATTTGCGTTCTTCAAGGAACTGTAAGAGCACGCAATCACTTCACTTCGTTCACTTCTTAATTAATTGAAATTTAAACTTCTTAGAATATTATGTGGGCTTAAGACATTTTGTTCATCAGTATCAGTACAATTGATTAGTACAATTTGATTAACTCAGTACACGGTGCTTGTATTCATTACGTTACTTGTAATAAAAACATTTTTTCTATTTAGATAACGAGTCTTAAATAAGACATATTTCACTGCAGTTGGTCCATAGTTATGTATTGGGTACATTTCGTCTGTATTTACTGCACAATTGAGCAGTGTGTTTGAGTCCACAATGTATGCATTTTTTTTGCTGCGTTTCATTCAGTACATAATTCTTGAAATGTAAACAATATAACGCAACTATGCTTAGTAGATATAGATCTACATAATTGCAAGCACCAGATACAAATATTTCAGGAATTACAAAATATATAACTTCTTCTTCAACTTCTATTGAGAACTCAGTTTTACGTCTTGAAGGCGAAATTAAAATAATTTTGTACACTGTACTCAATAATTTTTTTTTATAAATTAATCTATGAATATTTATTTATACAATAGCTCAATTTTTAACCGTTAATAGTTTATTCTTGTTGAGACTTCTTTTCAATTTCTTGATAAACTTTTATTTCTACTAACGCCTATACAACTTTGCCTAAAGTGTACCCCTCGTGTAACCCAATTCAAATAAGTCATAGATTTTATTCGCCGAATGGTTCATACGAATCAATGGTTGATTGATTACGATGGAAACTAAGAATTCCGAGAACTGCGATTACTAATATTTAAATGACTTTCGGTCAAAAGAACTGATTCATCAGAAAGGTTGGGTAAAACATAACCTTGATATCTTTTTCACGATTTTTCTAGAGAAGTCATGTTTAAAAGATAAATCCGCTTGCTATAGAAGAGAAAGGTGACACGTGAAACGTAAATATCCAGGTTGGGTGGATTCGAAACAATGAATTTTTGCAAATCAATGTAGTGACCATAAATTGTTCGCTGTGTGGATAGACCAAAGTGTTTTACAAAGAATATTTTTACGAAGCTACGCAAACACCTAGGCATAATAATTAGTGCGTTGGATTGTCATGCAGAAGGTCTCGAGTTCGATTCTCAGCCGCTGCAAAAAAGTTTTTCAGGGGTGTACTGCCTCTTGCGAGGAAATGACAAATCCTCTAAGAGTATATCTCTTGTCACTTCGAGCTGTTGCACCACCATTTTTTTTATACGCAAACACTCCTTGCTACAAAACTTAATAAGCACCTCACATGCTTTATTCATCGACATAACGTCATTGATAGAAAATATAAAGAGTAGAGGATCAATTTGACTTCCTTGAGGTACACCAGATTTAGAAGTTAAAAGTAACATCTATTGAGAATTTGGTATGTTCTTCCTTTCAAATACAATTTGAAGAAATATATCAATCTTAAGAAATAATAAGGGTGTCCCACCAGGCAGACTGTGCATGCTTTTGTGAATAAATTCCAATCAACATATTCAGTATTGAATATTCCTGTTCCAGTGAGAGACAACACATCGGCCGAAAAACAGCCAAAATGCTTCAGTTCAATATGAATCGAATCCATCTCCGATATCACAACGTTGATAATCTCCCAGTATTTCAGTCAAAATGATGATTTTTTCGTAAAAATCTTGGCCTATACTCTAACAAGATCAAACTTACTCAAGAAATGAAGCATCTGTATCGTTTGAAGTGCTGTTTATTCTCCAATTACGATCCGCAAAAATTTGGAAAAAATCCTAAATCTCGGCAACACACTCAACAACTCATTGAAACATGAAAGAAATAACTATCTAAAGAGTAAAATATAAGTTCTAAAACCCAAATAAGTCAGGAGAAAAAAAATTCTTTTAAATTAAAGTGAATATCTGTTTAAAATAAAAAGTCACTATTTACAATGACGAATGACAAATTTGTTTAACTCGTTTACTGTGCGTGAATGAAAAAACAAAACCGCTTAAAGATCCTGTTTTAAGGCATGTTCATCTAAATTTTAATGATTTTATCTTCTTTAAGTTTTTACTGTCAAAATATTGCAAGAATTGAATAGATATATTAACATGATTTCACATTGAATGTAATTGTGTGAATTTTTATTTCAAACAGATATTTGCCTAAATCTACATGACTTCTTTTCTCAACTAGTGAGCATTTAGAATTCACGAGATATCGGTTAGTTTTTAACAGATACAATCAGGTTAGTTCAAACAGAAAATTCTTATAACAATGAAATGTAGTTGATTTAAAAGGAATCTATTTATTTTTATTGGAAATCTCGTTATTTTAAACAGACTGCTATTTAATTGAACAAGATCTTGTTTGAAAATAGCTGATTTATCTTCGTGGTCATATTGAACTTCTTCTTTACAACATAGGTAGTAGATGATATATTGCAAAATTTATTAGATAATTTTTACGCCCAACAACTTGTGGAGAACCAGGCCATAGTGACTTACGAGTTTACGACTCTTAACCATTCCTGGTCGGGTATTGTCGGCAAGATTGGAAATCAGTAATAACAATTTTCTGCCGAAACCGAACAGCAAAGTTGAGAAGCACTTTTTCATGACAAGAATTTTTCACTTGGAGAATTCGTCACTTTTTCGAAAGAGGCACTATCCCTGACAAAAACTAAAATATTTGGTCTTATTTTAAGTTGGAAGAGGCTGCGAATTGACGCCGGGTTGATAGTCCAACACACTCTCCATTACGCCAAGGGGTACTACATTAAATTCAATAGCATTCCCAACATCTGTTAAAAAGAAATACGTCTGCTGCTCGTAAATGACATCAAATATCCTTTAAAACATCTTTTATCAATGTATCTTCCTCTAATGTTTGTTCCTTGTTTTCTAATCAACCTCAGGTATCTGCATTCTGCAACTCACTTATGTCTCTAGCTATAGTCCAGTCCATTTCATGTGGGACTCTCAACACAGGGGGTGTTTAAATGATTAACGACCATTTAAATCATTATTTATACCAACAATAATAATTTCACTCCCGATAGATATTATATTCGAGACTACAACCACCAACCCTTGGATTTCTGCGTGCACTTTAACAAGCTAAGGATTTATTATTATTAGTTTGTTGTTTTCGAATTACCAATGTTTGTTTTTCGTGCCTGTTTCCTTGATGGGCTGTTAAATTAGCCAGAGGGTCTCACACATACACATAGTCACAGAGTCACAGGTATACCTACACTGATCATGATCATATGCACATCACCATTATTGCTGCCACACAGGTATCCGTATCTTCGCCCATACCTACATATAGCCTGAAGGGCTTCACAAAGATGGTTTTTATGATGCAATGATTATTATAGGGTCGTTCGAAGGGCTATTTTGTACCTCAGTCATAATTATCCGAAAATATTAATGAATTATTTGGAAACACACAAAAGCAGCTGACGTGCGCACCTCCACAGCAATAATACCTTCTTCTTTTTGGATGGTTTCAGGTATTTTCACATTTTATGTGGCGCCAAGCATTGCTCCTTCTCAAAAGCCAAAAAAAAGAACCGAGACATCTACGCAAATTAGTATGCAATCAGTTGATTGATTCGAAATGAACAAATATGAATTTGTATCTTTTTGAGGTAATAACTATCAGAAACATTGTCATTCACTTTATGATCACGCACTTCTTCAATTCGTTTGATAAGGGATACAAATTTGTAAAGGGGGGACACATTAGATGGCGCTAACTGCGTTCGTCACGACTTTGGCCCTTTACCCACACGTTTCATCGATCTACTATATGAACATTTGTAGGATGTCTCAGTGCAGAGCAACGATCACAATCTCAGCCATTACCCCCGAAATAATAATAATAAAAATTTTCGGGGAAAACTATCCAAAGATAGGTACCCTCACTCATAACAATATTGTGTGCCCGCGATCAATGGGAATTGTGTGACAATAATGGTTAATAAGCCGCTGAGCATCACCAAGCCACAAAAGGTATTTTTTTTTTGTTGTTTAAATTCTCAACATCGTTCTTCTCATCAGAGACAATACTTAAGCTTCGAGATCTAAAGCCCCGCATTCGTAGAGGTACGTTGGGACAGAATAGAGATATACTCCTTGTTCGAGTGTTTGGGCTAGAAAACAACTCTTGCGAATGACAGTAATCCCTCTGGATGTGGCCGCAGGTAAGGTATAGCGAGGGAGCTGCTGCTGCTGCCGCTCTTCAAAGATGATGATCGGATAAAGATCATTTCAACACGACACAGCCGGGTAATGGCCAATAATTTGGGATTTTCGTATTCACTTTGATTTTTCCTAAAGCGATACCGACCGACCTAGTGATGGAGCAAGCAAACGTCGTCGTCGTCGCTAATTCTAGCGAACAAAATCTTTAAACTTGAAATTTGTGTGTGGGATTGTGCTGCTGGGGTCTGAGATGACTAGATGGCTGCATGGTCAGGTGGCAGGATTAGTTGATTATTATGGTAATCGAAATTAATTAAAAAGTTTGTCTTTCTCCTCGGACAATCGATTTGCTTTAAGACTCGATTTATAAATACAAACAGGGTGAGCCACAACCTATACCTTCCATTCTATAACTGAGGAGTTTTGTCATCAAATCAAACAAGTTTCCTAATGCAATTGGGTGGTAAATCTGTTGCCAGAGTTGTGACCAATTAAGCAATTATCTTCACTATGAGATTATAACTTATAGGCGATTCAGGTAGAGTTGGGTGGGCGGGCGACTTGGGCTGGTGATGGCAAAGTTTATCAATTGAATTTTCTCGATGTATCTAGGTATACAAGAGACTTTTCGATCCGAAGAAGAGATTTAATTATACAAAAACTAACTAAGTTTATTGGAAAATCGATTTGTAGAGCTTGAAGGTATCTGATTTCCCTGGCCAACTAAACCAACTATGTTGGTCATCAAATTGGCTATGGATATATAGTAATAGGATCAGGAGTGTTTTCGGTCCTCATGAAGAGTGCAAGACTAAGTTTTTCAGTATTTCCCAGATCACTCAGATCGTTGTAGAAGAAGTCTCCCACATAGAGTCTACGTCTCTGGGATAAAGCAGGATATGTAAATTGAAGGTGATAAATCGTTTTCCCCTCCTCTTCATCCATTTAGCTTCTGCAGAAATCATTTGAGTGGACACCAAGTTGCGTAGGTTGCCTACTTATTAAACAGTGTCTGGTTATTGCACCTATTACGGATCTAATGTGCAATCTGCTTAACGATATCAGATGCTTAGCGTCTGAAATCAATCGTTTATCAGATCTGTTTTCTCGCCAAGCAAGTGGTGATTTGTTGTCCACCTTAGATTGGCAGTGTTTATATCATCTTGATTTAGCATAATTTTACATTTAGCTATGGGTAAACTAACATCTATCCTATCTGAATAGATTATCTTGTTAAACACTCTTAGCAAGCTTATCTATGTTGGGTAAGATTTGATTGAAGCGGCTGCAAGGAAAAAAAACCGGAATACTCAAGGCATTATAGTTATCTAGCGATAATTTAGTTATCAGGCTCATAAACCCAATCAGCAAGCTTTAAAAATGTCAATGCTTATTAGCGATCATAAGTTTTATGGAGTGGACTACTCTTATGTTTTTGTAATTTTTGTTTAAAAGCTTTCGAAATAAAAAATTAATTTAAAACACAAAATATTTGAGTTGTGCGAGACTAAGGCAAAAGTAGCAATAAGTTAAAGTGGCACCTGGCCACGCAGGAATCATGCTTCCGGCTTAACGACTCCGTGGTCATAAGCACACAATCTCATATAATTTGACGCTCATTGCCTGGCCTTAGCTGGATAATTACCACGCTTGGATTATTAAGTTGGTCCATTGCGATACAAAATTACTAAGAATCTAAAGTAAGTCCTTTTGTCAATCGAACGACCTTGATCAAAGGGACAGGCGAACAAAAACTTCCGTGGTTCCCATTTAGACTAATATATATCTCCAATGGACTCTAATATGCCAATGGTCTGAGTTGAGTACAGCTGAGTAGCCTCCAGTGAGTCAATCACCTATAGATTTGGACACTTATAGACGCTTGCTATAATAATAAACGATTAAGAAGTGCAAAAGATTACGGTATCCAATATCTTGGGCGAAGAGTGATGAGCACAGAAGCCGATGGTGGGTTGAGTGAAATTCCTGTGGAAAATGCAAAATTTCTGACAAATTGTGGGCTTATGCCCCTGTTATGGAGGGACGAAATTCAGCAATGGTTTATTTCTTTCATATTTTTTACTCATTTTAGAAATCCAGTTTCAATGAGAACTCCATAGAAAAATACTAATATTTTTAAATAACAGGTATTCTCAGTGGACACTGCAAAGTTATAAGACGCCAAGGTTTACTTGGTGTACTATAGGAAGTGCAATATGTATAAGGAAACACCAGACCACATGCTAGGAGAATGTTGTCCACTCATGAACGAAAGGAAAAACTATCTGGGACGATACCAGTAACAAGAAAGCGACCTATCCTTTGAAGGTTTCCTACCCCATATACTAAAATTTCTGAGAGCAATAAATTTGGAGGACCAATTTTTAGGGGAGCAAGCTCATCGAGATTTAGATAGGAACACAATAGATCTCTAGATTCAGTCATACCAACAAGTTGTTTTAATTAGACAGTTGCGAGTGGCTGCTGTCTAATGGGC
This sequence comes from Philhelius festivus, assembly GCA_963931855.1. NCBI lineage: Eukaryota > Metazoa > Arthropoda > Insecta > Diptera > Syrphidae > Philhelius > Philhelius festivus. The sequence continues at coordinate 10,690,333 of OZ007557.1, read as the reverse complement.
CCCTCTACACTATGGACAATCAATGGCCATAGATGATGGTTGCATGATGGTTGTGTCGCATTTACACGATGGCTGTGGAAGATGGATGAAGACGCTGTCGTTGCTGCTGTAATTAATTGACAATGAGTGGTGGGCCATTTGTGGACGCGTACCGCCATAACTGGAAGACCAACATCAACACCATCCCAGGCCATTGCAGTACACAATAAGTCATCCGATGCCATCAACTCATCTAAACGATGGCTCATAATAGTGGGCAATCGGGATGGCCATGAAGGCTCAAAGAGAAGCCATTACTTGGTATCTGGTACCAGGCTTGAAAATACGAGCAATAATAATCAGTTCATTACGCCGAAAGAGTATAACTTCTAAAGCTCGTGAGTGAGTCCTCAAAATTTGTTTCTTACAACTCACTTTGGTATTTTGAGTAAATAAAAAAAGACTATTTATTGAATAAGATCTGATATGTGATAATTATAGAAATTTGGTTTTTCGGTTGCCAAGTAGAATTCTAACACAAAACTGGTTTAACTTCAAACAAGATCATTCGATTTTCAGAATTAAGCTTGAGCTCAATCCTGAAACATAAATTTCAATCAATTAATACGTATGAAGCAGTGAATACATCGAAACTATCGATACGGGATACGCTCTCGATCATCTCAGTGTAGGGTTAGGTTAGGTTGTCCTCACTGTCAGTAGGATAGCCAAACACACTTGATCATGAGTTGGTCCATTGTGATAGCACATTCAATCTTGAAAACTTTCTCCCAAATCGATAAACTAATTGGAGCTCCGTATGAAGCGATCGAGATTGCCTATATTTGGCATGATTTGCCAGATCACTAGGATCATTCTAGTAGAAATCTCCAAATGGAGTCTAATCTCTAATTCGTTGGGGTAAAACAGGAGATTTAAAGAGAAGGTGAGGAATCGATTCCCTCTCTTCTTTGTCCGTGAAGATTCTGCAGAAATTGTTAGAATAAACACTAAGCCGCGTTGTGTGCTCAGTGTCGTGCTAAAAAACCTAATGCGGAGTTGATGTGCGATCTTCTTAAAGATATTAAACATTTGGAGCGCTTAAATTCCAGGACTGGCCAAATCTGTTTTGTCTCTAAGCAGGCGTTGATATTTTGCCATCTTAAGTGTGTTTTCTGTATATCATATTGTTTAAGCATAAGTTTACACGTAGCGATAGGAATACCTATATCTGCCTTATCTGACAATAAAGGTATCATTGTTTCACATTTTCCGAGTTCGTCAGCTTTAGAATTTCCTGAAACGTCGCTTTGGCCCGGCACCCAGCAGGAGTGATTGTTAAACTGCCACATCATCTCCATCAGAGACGATCGGCAGTTAAGGGCTGCTTGGCTCTCCGAGAAAATGTGATAAGATATCACGTTTTGTTTAAGCCAAGACACCACTTCTGGAACACGACACACTGATTGAGAAGACGAAAAAAAAAGACTTAAAATTAGTCTGCCTCCACCAACCAAAAACAGTACTATTTGATTCATTAATGTAAACATGGATTGAATGATCTTCCAGGAATGTCATGTTCTCCCAGATTTCTCCAGAATTAATGGTTACATGAAATTTTGTATCCCACTGAATTTGAGTGATGGTGTAATCGATGCTACTTGGAAGTGATCTGAATGATGGAGTTGTCAATTTCTATATTGATCAACTTCGAGGATATATCGAGGGGTGTTAGATAGAACAGTTTGTTCAGTACAGCGGAAGGAGTCATCCGAAATGCTTTGCTAATGCACAGACAAGCTGACCGTTGGACCTTGCTTAGTATATCAAAACAAGTGTTTAAATCTGGAATTAACATTAATTTCATCTACCAAATTTGTCAATTTAACTCTGAATTAACTGGAGAAATATTTTCGACCATTTTTTGATATAAATTAATAAAACCAACTTTGGTTTGGCTCAGAGTAAAATATGGGTCATAAATTTGCGAAGGATAACAAGAAAACCCGTCATTTTAAAATCTTGATATATGAAAAGCACTCTGAAGGGCACGTAAAACACTCGGAACAACAACGAAACTTTGGTCTGTTAAATGTTATTTACATGGCAGCTTTTACTCAGAGTTTCCAATCCACATTGATGCGATGCAGAGAATCCTTAAAACATCCGTAGTTGATAATATTTTTATCGTCACTTCAAATGTTCTACGTCAATTTGGGAAAGATTTTTGCCAGTACTTGTCATAAATTTTCTTCTATTTTAGCTTTGCTTAAAAATCTACTTAAGGCATGGGTAAAATGAGTAAAGTAATGTAAGTAAATCCTGCAAATATCTAAATCAAACCAGAATTTCGCAGGAGAAATCTTAATGTCAAGTTATCAAAAATCTATTTTAATCGACGTGCAACACTATGGAAATCACCATTTCTCTATTAGAATTGAGATTCCGGCGTTTCCCAAATATATTAAAGTTTTTTGACAAGCAGATCTCGGAAATATCTATTAATCTACATAGGTAATCCAGGGGTTACTCACCAAATTCTTTGAATAATCTCGGATCTATAAATTGACAGAAAAGCATGTTAACTCGACTCAACACCTCTAAACTATGATGAATTCGCACTGAAAAACTGGACCAAAGAAGCGGTCGGGTTCAGCATCGTGTACTTTACTTAAGTTTGGCTATAAATTTCCTGTTAAGGATCAATATTTCAACTGAACTCGGTTCCTATTCATATTCAACTTAGCTCGAGTTTGACTAAACTTCCGTTTAAGGATCAATACTTCAGTTGAAATCAGTCCTTATTCTTATTCAAATTACCAACTTATTTTGCTTCGTCTTCCAGATAGCTAGAACTTCCCTGGGTACCATTTCCATCGTATTTATTACCCAATTATCTTAGTTTCAACTATTGGCATTTAAACATTAAACTAATGTCAGAGAATTCAATTAAACACACTACTCCCATAGCAAACATTTTAAAAATCACTGTGAATACGCCCCTTACCGTATTAGATTTTATTTCAACAATTTAGGTGTTGTGAATCCTATTAAAACCATTAACTTTGTCAGTTTTGTATTCAAAAAAATCCAATCCCTATTCAATCGACACTGAATGTACTTAACCAAGCCGAAATAAAATCCTCCTTGTCCTTGCGCGTTGCCAAGTTCTTAACGATCGTCTTAATGTGACACTCTCGAATTGATGTCTTTCACAAAATCCCATCCTTAGAACTTCTTGAAGTAAGAAAAAGTATTGGTTGGATAGGTAGGTTAAACGTCAAGTAGGTATAGTGTGTACCTACCCCAATCCCATTTAACCTCAAATACTTGACTTCTGCTTAGCTGGCAGAATGTTCGTTGTTCGTTAACTTCAGCCATATACCTCCTACAACCAACTCTGCGTAATGTTCTTGTCAGCTAGCTCATCATCTTGGCAAAAATACTTGACGCCATGTTTTTTTTTTTTTTTTTCTATCTCCCTATACTGTCATCCAACGCATGATGAAGTGTGTGATATTCAACACATATTTGCAGTTGAGTTTCTTCGTGCCAAATTAAAATGGTGGATAAGGCGAAACCAACAACAACCGCATCGAAAAAAACCGCTTATATGCAAAATATTGTCACACGCAACGAAATCGGATTTGCAAATATAAAATTTCTAAAAAAAAAAAAAAGAAGAAATTGAGCTGAAAAGCAAAACAATGCAGTAACTGCCAGTGTGACAGACATCTTGGAAGAGATGCAGCAAATAATGTACGGTATTTCGCTGCGTGAGTGGGCACAGCTAAGTGCGACAGAAGGAGTGCATTATTGACAAGTAGGTAATGCGAATATATTCATGTGTATGGGGACGTATAGGTAGGTTTACGTTAAGCTGAGTAGAAATACCGGGTAATATGCAAATGGCAACGATTTTCTGCCTGCGTTTGTGTTTTTTTTTTTAATTCTGACAGATTCAGAAACGCTCTTCATACGCAGAGACAGGGCAACAAGGCGAGAGTTGTTTCTCAAGGGTTGTCGTTGTCGCCGTCGCTGGTGTCAAGTTACACTTGATAGTGCAACGGAGGAAGAGAAAAACAGGGCAGGGATAGGTAGCTGACTTGGCAGTGCTTTAAAGCGCCACCACTACCACATCGCGTCGGTCGTGTCGGCACCGAGCGTTCCCAAACGACCATCTTGGCTCTTCTTTTAGAGGAGGCAGTGCCTCCGTCATTGACATCTTCTTACTAGTCGTCGACGACTTTGAATTTATCGTCATATTCGTCGTCGTTGTCGTTTTGCTTCTTCGTCGCCACCGTCATCGTGCAAGAGTCAAGACAAAATGGCTTCTTTCAAAATATCCAGAAGAACAAAAAACCGAACAAAAAAACATACCCAAAAGGCAGAGTGCGATAATTAACACACGAATAAAAATGCAAATACCAACCTAAGAAAAAGGAATAATACAACAACAAAAAAAGAGGGGAGCATCGAGGGCAACAGGGACACCATCCACCACACATACCTCTCTACCTACCTCTGTGTATAAGTCGAGTCGTGAGTGTGCATTGTGCAACAAGGAAAAACAAACATGGATGCTGAACCACACTAGGCCTTTTTCGCGCACTCAATATACCTACCAGACCAGCGAAACACGAGACAAAAGGCAAGGAAAGCAGAAACCTGGAAAAAGGAGCAAACAAGAAAACGCATACTAATTAAGTTCACTAAGCCAGCCACACCCTCTTCAAGCGTATAATCACAATATAGACAGTCTGACAATGCATATTATGGCACTTTTTTTTACCCATCCGTGAACCACTTTAAAGCTTGAATTAAAAATTTAAAAAAAAAGCAGAAAATAGCCACAAGGATTAACTTCCCGCCAAGAGATAAATTCAATCTCATTAGTTGGGGCCTGGGAAAAATATATACCCACCTACCTAGCATAGAATAGAACAAAACAAAGATGAAGACACTTCAAATTGACAGATACAATTGTATCTCGCCAAAATGCAAACAATCTCATTCAGCTGGGGTATAAGTGGGTCTTCTAGGCAGTAGGCAGTAGAACTACCCTCATAAAAGATTCTCACAGCTCTTTGTTGTTGGGTATAATTCTAAAAGCAGTTCTGAATGACTCTAAACTGTTGGATGATGATGGGGAAAATGAACAACAAGGAATGGGAGGCGACAGTTAGCAACAATTCATAAACGTATTCAAAAACTTTATTGTTGTGATAATTGCATGCCTTTGGGGGCTTGAAACATTCTCCTTTCTATATTTTGATATTAACTATACCTTGTTATGAATGGCAATGCAATTGAGCAGCCACCATATACCTACCACCCCATTAGCTTGTGTTGTGTGTAAACGAAAAATAAAATAAAACTTGAATTGAAATAAGAGGCCAAAAATACAGGCTGTCCTCCAAGTTACTATACCTGCCTAAATTAAATTTGTTTCTTTTACTTATAGACAAGCAAGTAGAATGAGGATCTTCTTTTTTAGCAGAAATCCTTTACTGATGAAATTCTATGATATTAATTGGTAGCTAGGTTGCCTTTGAGTATTTAATCAAAGTGGCGTGGCTGTGGAAGTGGTGTGCCATTTCGAAAAATGCGTTTTAACCGATATCTCGAGAACGCTTATCGCATTTAAAGTTTACAAATATCTTTTTTATAGAAAATTAACCAACTTTTCTTTTTCCCGTATGACATTTTCCAATAAGGTTCATATTTCAAAAGTTAGAGATATGAGAAGTTTACCTTCTACAACATTTGCCACTTAACACATGCCTGTCGCTACTAGGGAAGTGGCGAAATCTTAAAAATTAAATAAACAACTTTTGTCGGCTTTAACTCAAAAAGTGTAAATCCTACAAAAAAAAGTTCGAAATAGAAATGAAAGATAGTTAAATTTCTTATAAGAAAAACTTTGCCAACTTTTTGTTCGACGAGCAATTCACGAGATTTTAGTTAAAACGGTTTGTTTTAAGGGACGACTGAAGCAGTACAATTTATGGATTTTCAAATGTAGGACTTTTCCATAATACGCCTTGCAAACGCATGCTCAGATATTGAAAATGTGGCCATAAGAAGATTGTGGAATACATTAATGCCGATCACCTAATCCGCAACATATTGGAGTCCGGGACTTTTATAGATTTACTTGAAAACACTTGCGTACAGTCTACAAATGCTTTGGTACGGGAAATAAATTGAAAATTTTTGAATACGGGCCGAGTGTTATGAAGATGCGCAGATTCTTCAAGCAAATGGCAAATATGAGTCAGACTTTCGCAAAAGAATTGGATAATCGAGGTGATGGATTTCTTATTTCACGAAAGAAGACTGCTAGGCTTAAAACTTAAATAAGAATATACCTAACACAATTCGTGTGAAAATTTAATGTGCGTAAAAGATCCATAGTGTGGAAAAAACAACTTTACATTCACTTGCTAATTTTATTATTGAATATTATAAATTGAATCAAGGATTTATCAAATGTGAAATTTTTTTTCACACTGCATTTTTCACCAGTGGACTTATGGCCAAAAACTTAAATATGACTGCTAAAGATTTAAATATTTCAATACATATTTTCATTAGATATACTTTGATTCCACCAAAACAAAATATCAGATTTCGGCTGAAAAGTTTAGATATTTCAAAAGTTACGAAATCTCAATGAAATTTTGCTTATTTTAAATCTCAAAATTTTTTAGCTGAAATCTCAAAAAACGGTTAAGTGGGAACATAGTATAGAGAGTCTTATACACTTGAGAATTGTCAGTTTATGTCCATTTACTATTGAGTCAAAATCAAAAGCGAATGATGGTCGTTTCACGTGAAAGATAGAATGAATACGTTCCACAATTTGTATCTCAGTGTGGAATTGAACGGAAAAAATTGAAGAAGCATGAAAAATTTTGTTGTTCGCCAACTGATACGTTTTGGGGAGTTTTATGCATCGAATTGAACTAAAATTTTCATCTAAAAAATTACATTTTTCAAAGGGGTTAAAATCTTATAAAATTAATAACAATTTTTTTTGGCGAGAAAGGAAGAATGAATTCGTTTCGAAACGAACCAACCAAACATTCGACCAAATTTATTTGTATATTGTAAACCTTGCCAAACCCAATCTACTGATAATTCACTCCGCAATGATGTTTGAAGCCTAGTACTCAGTTCAAGTGAAAATGAAAATTTCATATAAATGTGGCGGCTGGGTTACTCGCATGAAATCCCCAACGAGAGGTGAATACTAAAATGTGGATTGGAAAAACAATTATGTTCCACAACTTTTTCCACGCCAAATTTTCATTTCTCAATGTACAACCATCAGGAAAAAGTTTAAGGCAGCGTGGAAAACTATGACATTTGTCAGTTAATTTAAATATTTTGTTTCAAAATAAAAAATTGAAAATTTATAAACAGAAATGAAGAATGGATAACGAATTTTTTGATACTGCTCTCGAGAATTTACTTAATGAAAGTATTCAGTATTTCAGGTGAGTATCAAAAATTCACGTGGAAAAGTTTATTCTATTTTCATTTTTATTCTCCGCGTGTAATTTGGAACGTATTTATTTTTCATTTCACGCTAGGTGAGTACTAGGCTTAAATTTAAACTACATAGGTTTAAAACAAATTTTCAAAAAAAAAAATCATTTAGACTTTTCGATTTGTATTCACTTATCATTTTCACTCCAACTGTGTATGGAGACAAAAATATTGAAATAATTTGACTTTCGTTTTGAAAGAAGTGATAAAGCTATTGGATTTCAAGATTTTAAAAATTAAAGATGTGAAGTGAAATTAAAACCCAAGTGGAAAATAATAATATTCAAAATGAACAAATTTTGACAAGCAAAAGTCTCGTTCCAAAAGCGAAATTTTTATGAATCTCAATTTTTTGAACTGGAATTTTTTAAGTTCAGTTTTAAGCTACTCACTTCTTGTGAAATAAAAAATGCATTCCACAAATTTTAAATGGGCTGAGTAGGCATATAAAAAATTTTAAGTTTTGGATTCCAAAGGAAAAAATTAGTTGCAATGTAGAAAAGTTTTTATATTTCACGATCAATAAATGTTTGAATAAGAAAAGAGCTGTGGAATTAAGATCTAAAAATTTCACGCTGACAGATTTATATGAACATTTTATTTTCACACGAACTGTGTTCTAGGATCTACATATATGAAAATTTCACGTTTGATTTTATAAATAAGTCACAAAAATGTTCTATTTGGTATTCCTTGGCGTTGTGGTAAGAGTGGTAGACTGTCACGTCGACGGAGGAATCAAACAAAAAATGTTTTCCTTAGGAGTACGCCCTCTGGCAAGGAAATGACAAATATTCCAAGAGTACCATTTTGTTATCTGCTTCATCTTAGCTGTTTGGAGTCAGCTGAGAATTGTAGGACTCTAGGTACCCTCGATTCCTAAATGTTTTTTTTTTTTGGCTTTCGTTTTAAGTGCGAAAATTCCGATGTAGAGATTTTCGTGGAATTATTTACTCGCGGAACTTAAAATGAGTTAGAAAACAGAAAAACTAGGCTTTGAAATGCTACCTTGTTAAGGATGTGACACAACTTTTTTAGATTATTAATTAAGGGAGGAGGATAAAGGCTTAGTTACATTCAAATTCACTGACATTATGTATGATAAATTATCACAAAAAGTTTCTAACTTCCTTAAGTTGTAATGTTAAAATATTTCGACACATTTTTGTTACGAGTGTGACACCCGTCACTTAATGAATCTACAACGCACATTCTCATTTTTAATGAAGGTTTTATTGAAGAGCTGAATTATGTCAAAATGTGTTCAGGGTTAATAATAGAAAAAAGTAAACAACGTTAAAAAAACGAAATAAAAAGAGAGCCTAAACCCAGTTCCTTACAACTCTAAACCATTCCTGTGTGCGTGTTGGTAGGCACTGCTATTGAGCTGCACTTTTCATGACAAAAGAGATACTCTTTGAGGGCTTTTCACATCTACAGAAGAGGCAGTAAACCTCTGAAGAACTTTTTTGCAGCAGCTGAAAATCGTATCCAAGAACCTCTGCATGACAGTCCAATGTCAATGCCAAGGGTGACTAAAACTTTTGAACCGCATACAATAGTTTTCAGAAACAAAAGTTTTGGAACCTATATGCTTGCAAACAAACATTTTCTGAGGTTGCGTAGTAATTAACAAAGAAAAAAAAATTATTTTCCGATGTGGACTTGGTTTGTTTTTGAAGTCTTTTTAATTATTTATAACTAATTTTTTGAATTTGAAGTAACATTTTGTGTTTTTCTGCTCGAAGACCTCTTTTTTCCGCTACTGTAAGAAAATATTGAAATATTTCTGTCCAAAATTAATTTCAAAGTGCGACTTCTATACTTTGAACAACCAAGAATGTATAATATGCATCTAAAATGTACAACCCTTACCTGTAAGTCACACTGTATTCATCACACCACCGCCTATTACAGTCAGTAAAAACATATGCCTTTCAAAACTGGTTGAAGTTCTTCGAAAAAAAAAACTCATATACACTCGACACGGATAGACTGCATTAAGTTTACCCTCTCATATAAGCTTATTTCCAGGTACCTAAGCTAACCCTTTTCGACTTATAAAATTACTTTCTTTACCAAAACGGATGGACGTCGTCGTCGTCGTCTCGTCATCGTCATCGTCATCGTCGTTGCTTTACCGGTTAAATAATAGATTCATATTTATTCCTATACTCCCGGCATGGTTAAGCTGCTGCAGAGAAGTTTTCAATTCTTCCGGTTCTCTCATCCAAAGACCGACCCCGACCCCATCCCATGGGTAGAATTCCAAAGGACCCTTCTTCCGGGCGCTGTCGACAATTGCATTTAATTGGACATTTATTTCACTTTAAATAATATTAAGGCTTATTGCATATCATATTCTGATTTTCAACAACCATTTTGTGCCAAACACCTTGCAGCGCAACAGCAATACTTTGCCCTCATAAGCTTCAGGTACACCACCACCTAATTCTCATTATCATTAAAACTATGATGATGAGGGCTGGTATTCTGTATAAACTGTACGTCGGGTCGGTTGGTCAGACTCTTTTGAGAACTTTGAAAATTTCAAAAAGTTTTTGCATTTTTAATGGAGAATTCTTTAAGTGACATTTCTTGTCACCGCATTGACGTGTAACTAACACATTCCAGAGCTGTCAGCTTGTTGGGGTTTTGTATTTCGCTGCCAATTACATCACAATTAGATTTGGTGCAACAAGCAAATTCCGTTATAGTTTAAGCATTTTCTGTCAACTCGCTAGCGTTAGAGAATGTGACAGATTGTCTACCTAATATATACGAGTGTATAGATTTTTATTAGGTTTATATATTTTACAACACACAAGTTGTGTCACAATTTTTACTGTTCTCGATAAAACAACATTAGGTAGGTATAGGTAGTGTTGTGCTGGAGCTCGTGTTGACATGATTTTAGCGTGTCAAATTGCTATTCACCGCTGAGAATTAATTGAACATGACAGCCAATGTTGTTATAGGAATATCATCTAAATTCACAAAAAATTCACATATCCATACAAACAAACACACACACACACTCAGAGACAAATTGAAATTGTGACGACCGAAAAAACCATAATGAATGTCATTAATGTGCGTTTTTGTGTGGTTAAATGTAGTTTTTTGTGTCAAAGTTTAGACACAAAGGTGGTAGCCCACTTAAGCTTAATCATGTGTAAATGTCTTCAATAAATATAAATAACAAAGAATTACAGAAGGAAAGGCACAAAATCAGGCGTGGGTGTGGTGATGGTGTGTTGAATATTATAAATCCTCCAAATTCAAACCCACCTTTTTTTTGGACCATTGGGTTTTTGTTTTTTTTTTGTTTAATTTGATATTTAAATGTAAATTAAGAAAATTAAATCGACTTTTTTGGAAGAAGATTTAACTAAATAGTTTGGCGATGGAATAGATGAATTTAAAATGCATGTGATAAGAACGCCATTTAAATAGCAGTTCGATAGTTTAGAAGGTAATTTTATCAATCGATCGTTTGCTTTTTTTAAAATATGGGTATTGGAGTTAAATAGAGATATGGTAATCTGACCAGAGTTATAAATTGTTGTCCTGTTAAGCAAATGTATACACACTGCACAGGGTGTTTCACAGTCACCACAAACATGCCTTTTTCACTCAGTTTTCCACGCATAAAACATTTATTTATAGCCACGAAATTAGCAAATAAACGAACTGTCCTATCTCGAACGTAGGTGGCAGCACAAAGTGAGCAGAAGAAAACAAGTCGTTTCAGAAAATCGAAAATGGCGTTGCGTTTGATACAGGGAAATCATTTATTTTTGGCCATACAATTTGCAAATATGCGAAATTTATTTATTTGTACGGCAGATGGAAGCCTAAACTGAGCACAGACTTGAGTTTTAAGGAAATCTTTAAATAAAAAAAAAACTTCCATAAAATTAACAAACATCCAAATACCAGAGTACCGAGTGCTGCCTTGACGCCCATTTACAATATTGTAGGAAAAAATTTTGTGAACCCTTTATGGTCCACTCTCGCCCTCGGAATACTGCTGTGCCGTGAGAGCAATACATTGGGGTATTTGTATGCCTTAGCACCAAAGCTGCTCATCTTGAACACCAGTTGGAGACCTAACTACTTCATCGTTCTTTGGTGCTTTGCAGCGTTTCAATAGCCGGAGAGGACTTTGTCATACCATATACATGGTGGGCCATCTAGTGGTTTCTTTTTAAATCATAGGTTATTTTATTACTGACAGCTGTTTCCCGCTCGAAATCTTGACTGAAAGTCAGTATAATACCTCCGCGGAACAAAATGAATCACTTAACACCTGAACAATGTTGGGACGTTGGGAAATATTGAAAATATATTTCCAAAGTGAGTGCTGTGTAACTCAAACAGTGCGAAAAGAAGTTTTGGTCGAAATAAAGCACCCAAGCTTGCTGAACTCAAGCTTGTGTAAAAACTTCGTGAAAGCGATATGCTAGTGAACAACACTCATGGTCCCCGTCCTCGTACGGTGCGCACAGATTAAAATGTGTCTGCTGTAGGCGAGAGTGTAAGGTTGCGCGTACAGTAGTGCGACAAAGTGATGCGATACGAGAAGCGATGCGACAAGCGATTCGAGATGCGATAATTAGATGCGAGATAGTGCGCACAGTAGAAGCGATATTTTCTGCGGTTAGGTTGTTAATCCCTTTATAATTATTGCCACCAAAATTGTAAAAAGTTGCACCAAACAACACAAGCACTGAAATAACAAAATTTTACTCTTTTGATTTTTTTTTTGAAACCCCAAAACAAACAATATGAGCCTTCTTGCACGAACTCGCTTGAAAAAGTGGTCAGAACAGTTTGTGTGCGAGATGCTTGCGATAGGCATGCGAGAAACTCGCAACACTCGCATCAAATATTGCTTCACTGTGCGCACGTATATAAGAATCAATGTAAATATTTTTCTCGCACGCAAACGCTTCTCGCATCGCATCGCTTTGTCGCACTACTGTACGCGTAGCCTAAGACTCAATTCATGAACATCAATTTGCCATCGACCTCAACGGTTCAACACTTCACGCACCATTCTGAGGAGAATTCTGCACAAAGATCTCGGATTATGTTCGCTTGGAGAGACAGAATGCGCTATTGTGAAACAGCCTCTTGAACGTCATTGTATTCCATAATTAATGGGAATGTTTGCTCTTACTAATAAAGCCTTAATACATGGACAAAATTTGAGTTTCTTCATTTTATTGCATTTTTAAAAAGAAACTTGTATTTGGCCCAATTTTTATAGTGAAAATGCTGCGAATTATACCGAGGCACGTAACGTGCTGCGGGCACCTTTTGAGATGTTTTAAAATCAATAGTCAAACTCCAAAATCATGAAAACTTGCTTAGATGATGACATCGAGAGGAAGCACAGCCGTGTAACCAGATGAAAATTTATGAAAAATGGCAGCAAAATTAGCTCTTTTTTTAAAACGAACATTCATGTAGAACTCGGTGGTGTAACTTGAACACAAAGCAGAAAATCAAAATGGCGGTGTTAACTTCATGCAAATTTATTTTCTGGGTTTCGAATCAGTTCAAAGTTTTCATGATGTTTGGTTCCGTTTCTTGTTTCGTAAGAAACTTCCGGATTAAGCAGTCAATGATTCTTGTTGATTCGTAGTTTGGCAAATGTACGAGAAGAATCAGTTAAAAGAAACCGGGCTCAAAGTATTAAAAAACCATAAATCGAAAAAAAAAGAAAAGATTTAAAATGATATCAGGAAAAGTCATGGTTTTCGACAGCGACGATTAGTGTGTTACACCCTATATATGGCTCGTTGGGAGTAATAAGGCCACAGATAAAAATAAACACGATCTCTTAGGTCTTAGGAGATCCGAAGAGAGGATGCTAGAATTTTTGTATAGTATGGATTTTTCAGAATAGAGATTCCAGATTTGCCTGATGTCGATTGTGATCTGATCACAGACTTTCAGGTTGCACAAGCTAGACCAATATTTCAGACTATCTGCGAAATTTTCAGAGAAAGTGTTTCCGTGAAGTTTGATTTGAACGGGCTATAAGCAGTTTGGAAAAAAGGTTCAGCAATCTAGAGATGTGAATGTTTTTTTTTTTTATTTGTTAGGAAATGATTTTCAACGTTCACTGGATTTCCGTAAATCGAATATCTATCTCATCAACAACTTCCACAATAAATCTTATTGAAATAGTAAGGGAATAGCTTCTAGGATTGTGTTGGTAAATTCTCAATCGTTTCCATAAATTTATATTTTAATTTTGATATTGCGTTTATTATTTTAGCATATCTGATTTCAAAGGATGGCCTTATAAGGAATGCCCTAAGGGTTATTTTTGTCCCAAAACGAGCAAATTATAGAGTGAATTGGGGTAAAACAAACAGTTTCCCATTTTGAAAAATTATTTAATTATGTTATATCATATAAAAGATTGCATTTAGATGGCCTAAGAATATAGCTAAAGCCTAAATATTTTTGGAAATCTACCATTTTATAGGGTGAAATGGGGTACGAAAAAAAAACACAAAAATGGTACCCGTGTTAAATTATTTTTGCGTTTAATAAAATGCTTTAATTTGAGGATTGGGGATTAATATTTTTGAACGTTTCCTATTTAAAGAGTGAAATGAGCTAAACAAGTCAGAATTCAAGGCAGTTAATACCTACTTACCTACATTTTTAAATATTTATTTTTAAGAACTGCTTTAGTTTTTAATGTTTGCCAAATTAATTGTAAATCTCAATTTTCTAAATAAGCTTAAAAAAGGCGTTTAAGTACACATGAATAAAAAGAAACAGTATTTTTGGTATTAGTTTGGTCAAATTCGATTCAGTCAGGTTCCTCAAGTCAAGTGTAGATATGTATATAGATAAATATTAAACTTAGTTTCCGTGTGTCTTATTGTAAATTTTGAAAAACTACAAAACCTGTCTCTTGCGCTGAAATTTTTCAATATTTTTTCTTATTAGTGACGGGAAGTTTTGTAAATTTGGCTTTTGCTCAAATTCGGCTTTTAACACGCCCACTTTTATTGAATTCGAGTTTTCTCCCGTGAATTTTTAACGAAACTTTATTAAACTTATAGTATGACATGTGTACTTTTCTTGGGAATGCGCCTACCACCACATGCCTACTTTTATTATTTATGAGAATATTCGAAAATTAAGCCCTTTTGAGCCATGGGTTATGTTCGACACATTACTACAAAAGTCTAGGAAGTTGCCTGAGCAAATTTTAAAAGCGTGTCATAGTTAAGAGAAGCGTGGAATAGTTCTTCTGGTATTCCATAAACATCAATGTTTGCCTCTATATCACCTATAGGCTAAAAACTACTTAACTGATTTTGCTGACATTTTTAAAGTTTGATGGTATTAGTGGCGAGAAAAACGTCATTTAAACAAGAATTTTTTAACTCAACTCTCTTAAAAATAATTCATGACGTGGGTTACTTTTCCGCCGCCCAGTGCCACACCTTTTTTTTCTTATATATTTGAATATTTGACTTAGATATTAAGCGTCACTATAGAAGATGTAAAATTTGAATGCCTTTAAAGTACAATATGTATGACAGTTAAGCAAATCATACTACTACCACTTCACGTACATCAAAATTTTCTTCTTATATTTAAGTACCCTAAAAATAAGTTTCTGGATTATAATAGAACACCCAGGGTAAAATGGCAATCCAGGATTAAATGTCACACTAGCTAAATCTATCAAAACCTTTAAAACTGAGTAAAGATGTTTTGAGAATACAGTCCTTTAGTTTGCCTGGAAAAATAGTGTCTAGAAAAAAATTGGCAATCTCAAATTGATTTTTGTTGTTCGATATTGGTTAATATGAACAAAACGGGGTACGTGCTCAAAATTAAGCTAAAACTGGAATTTTTCAGTAATTTAAGTCCCAAACCTTCTACTAAAATTGCAAAAATACTAAATTGTTCAAAACTAAATCAGTTTTCTGCTTTATCCAAACCTTACCTGACTTTTGTTTTAGTATAAACTTTTTCGACCAATTATTTTTGGACTTTCACTGATCATATTGATAGAGACAGTTTACCCAAATCTCTTGTAGCCCATAGAGTCGAATGGTGGGTGTGCTATAGCCAGATGGATATACCTTATACCTAGAAATAGATATCTATACCTTTGCAAATACTAAACGAACTATATGATTGCAATAGCAAATGAAATAAAAACTAATGCGATATTGATAGAGCGGGACTTGCTAATTAGGTATCATTAAAGCGTACATGTCATGGTTTCGTTCGCTGGCTAAACATTGCTGGCTACAATATGTGTGTTGCTAAGACAACACTAACAACAACAACAAGAACGACGATGACGATGGACGGCAGCGATAACACAAAGCATCGGCGTGCGGCAGTGGCAAAGACGAATGAGCAGTAACCAGTATCGTTGTTGTCGTGGTCGTCGGGGTTTAGCTGGGCCGCGAACGGCCGTCCCGAATTCATGTCAAAGACCATTCATGTAATTGGATTGTTGCAAATCTCGCGAAAACAAAATGAGATGTGCTCACGGATAGCAAACATGCGCGCACGCGCACACACACACATATACATACATCCACAAACATTAATCCTTGAACGAAGATACATCGCTTCATCTTTAAGTGGCGCCCAACGTGATTCTCTCTTTGGGCTGCGATTTTGCATTGTTTGTGCTCCTGGGCGATATATCGGATATTAAACCAAATGGTCGCTATACTTACATCGTTTACACAACATGTATTGGTATGTACCACAAATGACCCAGGAACCAGTTCACATCATCCACCAGAGGCACCAGGTACGTCGAGTAGGGATATATGCTTGCATACGAAATATATGAATAAAATAAAAATTTCGCTTGCCGAGTCGTCGTCGTTGTCTGTCTGTCCGAAGAATCCACACACAAACACAGCATCCACCGGCGCGATATCATTCATTTCTCATAAGATTTGTTCTCCTAGAATACCTCAAAGGGAATCCGCTGAAGACCGCAGGCGCCAGTGGTGGTTCGTTCTCCCTCTTTTGCTCTCGCGAGATGGGTCGGAAATTCAAATCTTAACTTTAAATCGCGGCGCGTATTTTCCATCGTCATGGGCTTTGGCCGTCGTCGTCGGTCGTCGGTCGTAGTCTTCGTCGCGTTTACTTATTCAAAAATCCACGGAAAGAAATGCGAAGAAGAAGTCCCTAAAACAAAGAAACAACGCGAACCGATCTTGTGAACATCTTTAGAGCTTCGTCGCCAGCTCATAAGACAATATTACAGTGCAGATAGTTTAGTTTGTTGGTTTTGGATGGTTCCTTCGTCGCGTCGCCATAGCCATCGCCATCGTCGTCTTAAGACTAACAAGGCCACCCTTTGAAATTTCCTTCCAGAATCTCGATACCTACACATCATCATCATCATCAGCATCACAAGTAGCAGCATCGAAAGGTCCCAGAAGCTATAACCGAAAAGTGGAGGCCGCTGGCTTGCATCATCTTCGTCATCATACTATGGTTGATTTGGTGGGTTGTTTGTTAGGTTGAACTCAGCTTCTCCAGTCTCCCCTATACCTCAACTCCGCACGCTCTCATGTCCTGGGCAGGTTTAGTCATACTCCCTTTAGTCGCCCCCCTTCTCGATTTTTCGAATGATTTTCGGAATTTTTCGTTTTATTTTCTTATTTATTGGAAGAGACAACGACCAACAAAAAGAAGAAGAACCCTTTTGGTTCCCCATTGGCAGGATACAAATTGGATTGCCAGATCCTTATCAATAAATAGGAATACAAAATTTTTGTGCATAAAAATAAAAAGGAGGCAAGCATACGAGTATAAGCTACCATCGAATTTGAGTGTTTGACTGTGTGTGTGTGTGTATTTTTGGTACTCGTCGTCGTCGTCGTGTCGGTGTGAATCATCCAGGCGCTACCAATTGCTTGTATTCCAATTTATATAGTTTTTACTTTTAGATCAGAAGGACTTGTCTACGACGGAAACAAGGACTAGCATATGTTTTTGTTTCGGTCCTGATTATGGAAGAGTTCTGGATGGCGGAGGGCGGAGAGGGAACTGGCTTTTTTTTCTATTATTGTGTAACTGCTGACTTTCTCTTTGGCATTGCTTGTCGTCGCAGCAGAATTATTGCACTGCTCGTTCTTTGTATCTATTATAATGTATCTCCCTAGATGGAGTTATTATTTTGCTGTTGTCTGTAAGACACTACCCATCCTCCTTTGAGTTCATTGTGCATTCTTCTGTTCTAACTACCTTATTTTATTTTTCGTTGTTGTTGTGTTGTGGAGGAGGGATTTTGTTTAAAAATTGATTAATCAATTCAATATAGGGAAGCGAGGACGGAAACCCAATCAGAAGGCATTCAATGTGCAGTTTTACATTTTATTTAAGGAATCCGACAGTATAGTATAGGGTGAGCAGTTGCATATTCTATTATAGCTGCATTTTTCACTTCAACTGACCGACCATCATCTGGAAGTCAATTACGATTTGTTTAAAAAAAATAGGTCAAAGTATGAATCGGTGTCACTCAATTTGTAGAGACTCCTTTATGATCATGTATATCAGCTGAAAATGTCTGAAAGAAAGGATTTGATACCTTCTCCAAACGCATCCCACCTTTCCCGATCTTCGATGCAATAACAAATTCCTAAAAGTATGCCTTCTTGCTCAGTTAGTCTACAGAGAAATTCAATATTAAATCCCCTAAAAAATGTCATAAACCGACATTTGAAAAGACATTTCTTTAACTCCCTTTCGACCACTTGTTTTAAAATTACTTCCAAATTGTCTCTAATCCTCCATTAGTCGTCAGTTAATCTCTCGTTATGACCAAAATATAAGAGAATTTAGAATGCTTCAACATAAATATTTTAATACTAAGTCTCAGTTTTTTAATTCAAAATTTAAGTTAAATACGAGTTAACTCACTTAGTGCCAATTGTACAAATCATTTAATCCACCGATTAAGCACAGTTTAAACTCGGTTTAATGTAAGAAACAATGCATGCATAAAAGGAAACAAATTTCCATCAAATGTTCAATAAATTTTCAATTACATATCCGTACTTCAAATTCGGTTAATACGCCTAAATCGACGAGTTCAACTATTGAGCTGAGAATGAACCAAGTTTTAAAAATTGGCTTTTAATCCCAGCTTAGCTCGAGGTATTCCTATTAACTAAAATATGATTTACAGAAAGCAATCTCTGATCGCACCGCCTCTCTGGAGAGTACCAAAATTTTGGAGTGAAATTCAAAATTTGGATGCAATCGAAAACAAGAAAAATAAGATGACATTTGTCAATCTTTTCCAGGCTGCAAAGTTCAAGTGAAAATAAAATAACCATGTTCATAAAATCTGAAGTGAAATTCAAGATTTTAAAGTCTTCCATTGATTTCATGTCATTCTAGCTTGCCTTGATGACATTTCAAATGAATGGGAAGGGAAATTTCGTGACGAACATTTCCATGTGATAAATTTCCCTTCCGAAGAAGGTACATCGAAATAATCATTACAAACTTTGCGATGTGAAATTCACTACTTCGGGCTTGTGAAATAAATAGATTTTGCTGGCAAGTGACAAAGTTTCACATGTTAATTTTCGAGTGAAATTGAAATTTTCTTGGATTGTATTTAAGTAAATTTTTAATAACTTTACTATTAACGGCTTCTTTTATGGTAATGCGCAACTTTCCACGCTTAAAAGTTAATGTGAAAATGAAAAGTGTAGTGAAAATGTAACAACTTATCAGATTGCTTTTTATTTCTTTTAAATTTTCACTTTATAAGGTCAGAGTAAAAATAAAATTTCAACAAAAATGTCAGTCAGAGTCCATGGTTAAAATTTCGAATTAAAATACATTTTCTCATCAATGTCAAACTTTACAAGATCATGTGAAAAATAAAAATTTCAAGAAAAAAGTATCAATGTGAAAATTCGGTCGTTTTAATATTGGAACTCTTATTTTTTACCGAAAATACAAAATTAATATATTTTATTTCATTTCACAAAGTGCAAAGTGGAAATAAAAATTTGCATGAAATTAAAGACTTTATATTTCACAGCAGAAGTTTAAAAAATTTACATTCCACAGGTTTTGTTTTGAATTTAAGCAACTGAATTTTTTCCTTTTTATCAAATTTTTTACGCTCTCGTGAAAAAAAATTGAAAATTATTTTATTTCACAATTTTATTCGCGTGAAATTTTAAACAGCAGAAAAATATATTTCAAAACTTTTATTTTGTATTAAAATAATTAATTTTTTGTTGTATTAGATTTTTTTGTGTAATGACAAATTTTTCACGCTACAAAGTTCATTTGAAAAATTTTAGAATTGTCTCGATGTGAAATTTAACACATCTTTTTATCTTCGAAACAATGAAAATACTTTTAAAAATGTATTTTATCTTCGTAAAATTAGTGTGAAGATAAAAACTTCGCATACAAAATATGGCAGTGTGAAATTTTAGCTTTACATTTCACTTTTCCTTTTTAACACTGCGACATTTTTTTCTTTCAATTTTTCGATGTGAAATTTATAAATAAACATACACATTGCAAGATGAAATAAAATTCGCATGAAATTTCACATGAAGTGTTTTTTTTTTTTTTTAAGAAATTCATCGAGTTGATTCCTGTTTTCGAGTGAAATCGTCTAGATTGTCTATGGAAAAGTGTCGACAAGGTTTTAACAACTTAACAGTTTTTAGCTTCTATTTCGAAATAAGAGAACAAATTGTTTTTCCAAACTCAAACTTACTCACTTAAGGGTTCACGTGACATGACAGAAAAATTAACTGACGTCTGTGAATTTTAAGCGCTGCAAACTTTAAGTGGAAATAAAATATCCAAATTCAAAAGTTGCAGCATGAAGTTCATTAGAATCTATAATTCTATTCAAAAAAAACATATTACCTACAGTGTTAAAATTTTTCACTTCACAAACTTCGAGTGAAAACAAAGTATCCATAGAAAAAAATCAGTATGCTTAATACAAAATTTCATAACTCTTAATTTCGAATGAAAATAAATTATTTCTTAAATGGCAAACTTGTCACGTTACATAAAGTTCATGTGAAAAATAAAATTTCCCAAGTGAAAAATCAATAAGACACTCTTCGCATTTCTTATTTCAAAACCAAGTAATTTTCTTCACATACAAATAGTTTTCATTTCATACTTCACAAGTTGCGAGTGAAAATAAAATTCGTGTGAAATTCAACCTTTAAATTTAGGCAAAGTTTTTTTTTTAACTTCCACCAAGGATTAAAGTTAAAAAAAAACTTTGCCTAAATTTTATTTTTTCAAGTGTCAATTTTTTTCGCTATACCTATATAAATTTCATGTGAAAATATTTCCAAGGAAAAAGATGTGAAATTCATTAAATACTTAAAGTTTCACCAGTTTTTTTTCTATAACAACGCAAATTTCCTTTCCAAACTTTATAATCCATAGTGGAAGTAAAAAAAAAAATGTATGCAAATTTCACTGCTTCTATTTCGAGAAGTGTGAAGTGAGAGTGTCATTTTATTTCGCTATACCTATACAAAGTTCAAGGAAAAATTTAGCAAATATTAATAGTTTCATAGCTCTTCGGAAAAAGTGATTTTTTTTCTACGAATCGAAACAAAATTTCACGTGAAATTAAAAATTTCATTTATGAATGATGAAACAACGATCCATACATTTTCACTCATCGTTAACTTTGTAATCGCAAATAAATTAATTCAAAATAAATACATGGGGTGGTTAATATTGCATAACGCACGAACCTATTCCTATCTCGGTTCATGGGGTATTAGTCTTTAATGTATAAACAAAACATTAAATTAGATGTTTTTACAAAACCCCCTACTACAAAACAGTGAATTGTAATAAAATTTGGAAAATCATGTCACACAAATTTACACCTGGATGCTTTTGGTGTACAAAGTCTCCTTGGCCAAGAATATGAACTTTCCGAAATTTGTGTCCGTCTTTAAGACTTAACTGACCTTGACATACTCCTCCCTTCAGTTATTGTTACTGCTGTATACACTCATTATCAAAAACACTACACCAATAATTTTATAGGCAGATACCTGGCTAAAGTGTCATTGTGTTTTCAAATTTATGAAAAATAAACCCGATTTATTAATGACTGCTTAGTGCATTAATTAAGAAACTTATAATTACAAAAACAAAAAAAAAAAAACAATAACCGAGTAAAATATAACCAAATAAATTTGAATCTTTTTGTTTTACTGTCTCGCGTTGTTTTGTTTTCGTCGTGTCGCCTCAGAGGGGAGCTCCGCACCAACGACCAACGAGCGACGACCGCCACCGCGCCGCCGCCGTTCTGCCGCCAACGACCGGGTCAGATCTTGTCTACCATTCACTATGCATGTTTTTTTTTTTTAAACGCCTCAGGGTGCCCCCTTTTTGGTGGAATGGGGGAACGTTTTAACGGGGATTTCTCGAATTAAACGAAAGAAAGAAATCCAAATCCGAATCTACCTGAGCTCAGTTCGATTCTCACGCTCTAAATCCGAGTGGTTTTTATGACGATTTGGATAAGGTATAGGTATCTCGAACGCCGCCACCGCCGTTGAAGATGATCATGGCGAGACTGTATGTATGACGAATACTGCTTAAAAATCGCAGTGACCACACACGTCTCTCTCTCTCTTAAGCCAAAAACACAAGACGAAAAAAAATGCATATTAGCTTAGCTCTAGCTTTATTGACGCACGTAAGTCAATCAATTAGGCAGCTATTAATGGCCAAAAGATTAAAGATTGATTATGAGGCATATTTTTGTTGGTGCATCCGGTCTTTTGGGTACGGAAATCCGTCGTTGCGTTGGATTTTTTGTGTACATTCCTATAAAGCCCCTGATGTATACCTTCCGTCTTCATTAGGCGAATTAATTTGTCGTTTTCAGTGTTTTATGTTTAATTGGAGTCCAGTTATCAGCTCTCCGAATTCACATGATTAGTATGCGTAGCTGTGAATCATATTGTCATCGTTTTTTGTGTTGTTGGTGTTTTTTTTTACTTTTGATTTTTGGGTGGCACATTGTCTGGCTGGTCGGTCTTCTGGCAAGTCGTAAAAAAAAAACCAACTGATAAGCGACAATCGATAGAGTGACTAATGGGCTTACATTTACCTGACGCACCCGTAAAAGTTTGAGTATGTGTAATTAAAGATACCCTCACTCGTCCTATTTACTGCGGCGGCGATGTCCCTTGATGAGAACAGTCACTAAGGATATTTGTAATGTCCCCAAACAGTTGTCTTTTTTTTAATAGATTTTCAATACCCATCAACCTATAGACCTACCTAATCAGTGGCCATTAGCAAAAGTGTGTTAATATGAAAGTTGATTTGTGCCCAGAGGGTAGGTACATATAGTTAATTATGGGTGTGTTTTGGGGATAAATTGATATGTTGTATAATGTGATTTTCTGATTACACTTGATAAGCATTAAAAAGGTCCTGATTGGTAAGGGACGTTTTACGATTCTTTCCTTTTTTTGACATTAATAGAATTCTTGATTAAGTTTCATTTGGCAAAGACCTAATTTTTCGGAAGCATTTCAATTAGGTTTCTGGTTGTAGATTGGTAACTGTCCTTAAATTTTAAATGTCTGGTGTGAATCTGTTCTTCAACCAGCAAGCTTCTCCAGCCAGCTGGATCTCTAGATGTTTAGAATTGAATTTATAACAATCCAGGTGTGTATTTGAGCCAGAAAAGTTCCCCAGCCAGCTGGTTCCCTAGCTAGATGCTTCCAGTTTCCCACGACAATTTCGTTGACGTTCTGTTCACCTTCATTGATCTGGCTAAGGGGCCAGTTTGGGCACTTTCTAGGGGTCGGACATACAAATTTTCAAGGATGGAGATTGGAAGTCCTTCCGTTCCACATGACCTTTAAGATGTCTTTATAGTCCGGTGTTTTTTTGAGCCACCGAATTTCTCCAGCCAGAGCTTGTATAAGCCTTATAAAGTTTTTTCAGCCAGCTCTGTTTAGATATACCTATATCCGCTTACTATGGTAAGTTGTTTGATGTTCCCTGCCAATGCATTGTGGTCCTTTTTCCCTACTGCATACTCTCACCGAGTCGGAATTAAATATTTTCCAAGCAGGAGGATTGATAAACATCCACGCTAGATAACCCAGCCAGCTCACCTTATAGCGACTTCCAAAAGGTGTTTTTCCCATCCGGTGTGTATTTGAGCCAGCAAAGCTCTCCAACCAGCAGCGACCCTAGTTTCCAGAGTCCCACGCAATTTGGTTAAGGTTCCCTTCTACTTGCTTTCGGTAAGAAACTGCACTTCATATATATAGCTTCTCCAGCTAGCTGGGTTTATACCTAGCAATTTGTCATACATCAAGTTCGGTGAGGTTCCATACCACATGATTGCCCGAGCATAATGGCGATTTTTCCCAACTAAGCTTACGCACTCTCTCGGGGTCGGACTTAAAGATCTGTCAAGCCCGAAGAGTGATATTCATCTGCTTTGCATGACCCAGGCAAATCAGTCCTTGAACTTTTAATCAACTGATTATTTCGAGCAGCTTGCTGAAATATTCACTCCTGGAGTCAATTTGTATGCACTGGACCGAAACAACCTAAAGAGTCCCCATCCATCATTGATAAAGTGCCTGCTTCTGCAACAATACCTGTATGATAACAAGAGTGCAGGAAAATACGTCACATGAAATAACTTTTCGAAGTCGCAGGAAAAGATAGTGATTTTACTTCACAGGAGTTCGTAGAGGGTAACTTAGGAAGTGGCTACTAGGCAAAACATTATACTTTTGGAACATAAGTTAGAGCATTGGGATTCAACATCAATCTAGAAGACTTCTTCTCTGCTTTTTTAAAATAGTTGAAAATTTACCAACTCTTGCGAGGAATTGACAAATTCTCCAAGAGTACCTCTTGTCATGAAAAGTGCTGCTCATAAGCCTTTCGAAATCGGCAGAAAATTGTAGGTCCCCTCCATTCCTGGTAACACGCACACAGGAATGGTTGAGAGTTGTATGTCACTAGGTCCTGGTTCACTCCGAGCTGTTGCACCACCAAGTTTAATTTATTTATTTGAAAATGTACCAAAGCTCTAGAATCCCTGAGATAGAGCCTACTAGAGCAGGACATTTACAGAGAAGGCGAGGAATCGAAAATAGTTTCTGCAAATACATCCCTAAATTTTAGATATTTCCTGGATATGACTCCCATCAGGTAGCTTATCTGGAATCTGCTTAAAGATATCAAACATTAAGACCGCTGCATAACCACCGATGCCGAGATCTGTTTTGTCGGGACACAAGTGGTGATTTAGTTTTACCAAAGGCCTTGTATAGTTCTCTGTACAGTGTCTTGTTTAACAAAACAGCGGGCTTCAGCGCTAATTGGTCCACGGAGGTGGGTATTCACCCTATCTGGTGAAATATGGTTATGAAGTGTTATTCCACTCTTGGAGAGATCGTTAGCTCGACAATTTCCAGAGGAGTTTCCCTAAGGCCCGGTTCTCATCAACAGAGTTGAATGTTAAACTGTAGTGATATCTCCATACGATATTATAGTCAGTTAAGGGCTGAAATAGAGTTTGTAGAGACAAGGTCCTGAGATTAAATAGTGGCTTTGCTGTCTGAGAAGATATTTGAAGTAGATATAAGCCAAGAAAAGACTTCTTTTATCTCTGGAAGACTATACAATAATTAGGAAGACGGATTGAGAGAGAGAGACTTAAGTCTGGCTATACAACTCCAATAAAACCTTCATCCGTCATTGGTACATCGGTAGCTTTGAGACTGGAGTGATTCATCTTCAAAAGTTGCTCTGTGTCCTCCCATCAAGATTTGGAAGAATGGTGTCTTGAAAATTTTAACCGAACTGTTATTGTGGAGTTGTGTAATGAATGTAACTGGAAAGTGATCGGAATGAAATCTCTCTGGAGATTCACAGTAAATAGGAAAACGGAAGCAGAGACTGAGGTCTGGGTATACACCTCCACTAACGTCTTCCAGAAATAACTGGATAAAATGGTGACTTAAAAATTTTAACCGAACTGTTATTGTGGAATTAACTGGGAAATGATCGAAATGAGTTCAGAACGATGGAGAGTTCAATGTCATTATTGTCATTTGTGAAGGAATTTTAAGAGGAATGTCTGTGCTCGAAGCCGTTCTTTTGCTAAATATATCGAGGGGTATTAGATGGGAACAGATTGTACATTGTGAAGCAGAAGAAGTCATACCTATTGCTCCGCTAATGCACAGAGTAGCTCTGCGCTAGCAAGTCCAAGAAGCGAAGTCAAAACACCACCTTGCGACGTACCTCTATTAGATATTGTTCCAGAAAAACCGACCAATATTGATTAATAATTAATTTATCAAACGACCGACTTTAGAAATAACAGTGCAAATGCAATTGGAGATTTATCGAGTTTTTGTTAGTAGCGCCCTCTAAATCTATAGAAAAGCAACAATAATAACATAGCTAATAGAGTTGCAAGACGAAAGATTGTGGCGACATCTTAAGTATAGTCACAGTACTTGCTAGATTTGTCTGTGTTAAATTTAATAATAAAATACATATTTACTTTTTTACTACTTGTTTTGTATCTTATCCTACTCTCCACTGTAAAATCTAGCGCTAGTTTCAACGCCACCACCAGACTAGAGTTCGCAATACAAAATCACGCTCCATGATAATACTATAAGTTATACGAGTATATACAAATCTGGTACCATGCTGAGCGATTCTTTGCTAAAGTTGATCGGTGAACTATTAATTAGCACAGCTAGAGATTACTGGATGAGTAAGATCTCTTTCGATACTTCGCAAGTTTCTTGAATTTTGTCACAAAAGGTCTTCAAGAAAGATCATTTCAATTTTCTCAATTATTTCTAGATTTGAGGAAGTCCTTATAACAGCTACATCCCCAACAAGCATTTTGTTGTTTTGGAGAGTTATCTTCTTTGAAAGTATCCAGCTCTGAATAAAATTTCTGTGGCATTTCTTTACTTCCTACTTGAGTATACGTGGACAGAAAATGGCCAGAGATTTTAATGTAGAAAAGGTTGTATGCAAAAACACATGATTTCTGTAACCTATTTGACCCTTCCTAAACGTCAAGTTATAAACATAAAATCTTAATTGTTGTAGAGGAACTGTCTGTATATGTCAATCAAATAAATTTTTTTGGATATATATCGCCATTTAGTCATTTTAGTCAGTTAAAATGGGACTGACAGAATTCGTATTCACTAATAAGCCTTTTATACGTAATTTTTCTATAGAATGCCTAATAATGGCGCGGTTCCAATGGGAACTCAGATTGAAGCAAATCATCTTTGAAGAGGTTTAAAAAAGCCTAATAATTGCAAAACACCCCGCTTAAGAGATTTTAATAGCTCTTGTCAAAGCCTTATTCGTAGATCTAATCATTAAATAGTGACGAAAGCAATTATAAGTTGTTCATACAAAAAAAAAATAAGGTTCACCTTCAGATCCGCATCCGCGCAATCTTACGAGTATAAGCATTTCAGGCCCTTAGGATTTACTCAGTCATATGTTGATGTGTGTGTTAGTATGACTCATGAGCCTATACCAAGCCATTGTAATCCTGGTTGTAATTATTTTATAATTACTTTAGTATTTCTAAATCGCAAGCGCCCACTTAATGTGTGGAGTAGGTGGAATTTACAATAATTACTGCTAAAGACTCTGTTTTGAAACGGAGACGGAGAGCTGTGTCAGGGCTCGCACTTAATTGTTTTCCGTGGTCTTTTGTATGCGCAATGTGTGTATACCTTAATTGATGGTTGATTGGCAGCAGCAACTTAACAACAACGGTCCATAAGGGTTCTGGAAATGATTTCATATTTATTATAGCCCGCACATCTCCGTTTGGATTTATATAAAATTATAAAAGCACAACTCTCGTTTTGATTCGATTCAATTATAGAAGCTGGTAGCTGATTATGATGAGGATGATGGTATACGGTTGGGTTCCAAGTGGTTCCACTAAATTGGCAATTTGGCAGAGGAAGTGAAGTGAAGTATATTATGTTCAACTGGAATGGGAACATTCTTCTCACTCGAAGTCTATATTATTGCAAATAGAATTTAAATAAAGCCCTCGCTAAGCCTCGTCTCATAGCACATTCAAATATATTTTCAAATAACTTTTTTCTAAACTAAGAAGGTGTCGGTTCTGTAAGATAAGATTTTAAGCCAAAAAGAGAAAAGTTAGTTATATTAAAATAAAAAATATTAAAACTCATTCTCTGGTAGATTTTTCACTTGAACTCTTTCAAGTTTAAACATTTGCGCCTAAGCAAAAGTGTTTTGACAATGTTTTCATGACTACCACACCTTTCATTCACAGAACCGACTTATGCTTGCACTTGAAAGCACTTTTTTCTCGAGGAGGTCCCCTATAGATGATGAGCAGGTAAGATCAAAACTAAACGTATATATCTTATCATTATGTATAAGAAATTTAAATCGCTGATCTTTAGAATTAGAATTAGAAAAAAATTTTAAAAATTATAAAAAGATTTCTGAAATCACTTTTGAACTTCTCATATGAAGCTGAAATTCGTAAAAGATCAATGAACCCTGGTAAGTCAATGGGATTTACTATCTTTGAAGTTATACTTTACAAATCCCTAAAACAGAATTATCGTCTCGAATTGAAGAAAAGAAAAATCGCAAAAAACGCGTAACTGAATGTTTTCCAACGAGTGATGGTGAGCTTCAAATTCATTAAAAATAGTTAATGTTTTTCCCGTCAGGTGGCTTACGATTTATAGTCGCGTCTTGATCGTAAAGGGATTGGTAATGGGTTGGGAGTAGTAGGTGATGTTTTTGCTTCGGTTTCAAACTGATAGTAAAATTTACAAGCGTTTGTAATTTTTGAAAATCCAATTGGATCTTTGTGTTGAATTGGATGTGGAATATAAGTGACAGAAAAATAATGAAGAAGAGTTTACACTGCTCACGGGAACTTCTGGATGAAATGTTATCGAGTATTTTTGCACTAAATCATGCCCTACCCCATTCGAGAATGAAGTCCAACATTTCCCTGAATTTACAGGACAGTTTGTTGCGAATCTCAGGGCATGATTTCATTTGGGCTTTGACAAGTCAGCTTGCTGAATGCTTCACGAATAAATCGAATCCACTATTGATATTGTAAGATCATATAAACAAGTCTGATTTCTCCCAAAACCTAAGTACCCTTATAAAGATCATTACCCTACTGCTTTTGATATCGAAGAGTCTATGGGAAGATGTGTATCTTTCTGTTAGTAAACTTTACAAACGTTTGATATTTTTGTAAAACTATTTGGTAGGCTGAAAAATAACGAAGAGCTTACACTACTGACGGGGACATTTGAATAAAATTTGATCGGGTATTTGCACCAAATCGTAACCTACCGTATTCGGACACTGAAGCCGGACATTAATCCTGAATTTATAGGACAGTTTGTTGCGAATCTCAGGGCATGAATTCACTACGAGCATAGTCAATCGCTTGGGTTTTTCTATGAATCTGAATCATCAACTACATTGTGCATTGGCTAGTCAGATAGTTGAATGCTTCACAATTAAATAGAATCCACTAATGTTATAATATTCTACTGCAAAGATAATATATTTACGTCTGCTAACTTCCAAAAACATAAGAACTGTTGAATCAAAGAGTCGATGGGAAGATGTGTATCTTTCTGGTAGTAAACTCTACATGCGTTTGTAACTTTTGTAAATCTATTCAGAGGGATCTCTTCGACACTAATATGGCAAAATATAATGGCATTTTGTCAGTCTCGAAAACCCAGCTCAAGATGGGTAAATATAAGACGACATTTTCCAGTCGTGTGGATGACTGACACACGTTTACACGAAGTCAAACAATAGCATTCTGAGAGAAGTGGTTTGTTTTATAATTTCCTTAAAAGATTTGTGTACGATATTCACATGAAGTCAGTAGAATTGCACCTTGTCAGTTTTTTGCCCTATTATGACGACAACAAATTGCATCCTTTGCTGGCGCCAAATAATTTCGCAACAACTTTATTCAGTTAATTTTCAACAGCTTCCTGGAATCGTTACGTAGGTAAATTGATTGTTATTAATATGATGATGTCTCATTTAACCAAGGACTCCCTTCAAATTATCATCACTGGCTGATCTTATCGATTTGTCATTACTGAAACGCACTTAATTTCGCTTAATTAAGCAGCGACAATTCTGGGCGATTTCTGTTGTCACCACTTGTTCTGTGTAGGAATTGAAAAAAAACAGAAAGCTATAAATTATATAGCTTAGATCGTCCCGCTGATCTTGGTCTGAATTTTTTTTTTTTGTTTGTTGCTTTTTTATTTTTGAGGTCGAATTTGCTGTGGATTCCCAAAGTCATTTACATCGACTGGGATTTATTTAACTCAATCTTGCAGCGTTCGATAAAAATGTAAATGTCCTCCCAGAATGACGACGAGCGACGCCAGTGCCAGTCTTGTGAAAAAAACCAAAGACAATGGTGATAAAATTGTTCGCCATTGGCATCATTATCGTCAGGGCAGCATTATCATATCATCATCAGCTGGAGTCACGGCCGCTGCTGGTGCTGGTGCTAGTGCTGGTGGTGCATCGGCAGCATTCACCATCAGCGCCACCGAAATAAAAATAAAAATACCAGTCAGTCAATGTCTCTGACGCGTTTTGTAAAAATTTCTTCTTCATCTGTCGCCCATCATAGTCTAAGCGCTAAGGCCAAGACCAAGAGCAAGACTACTAAGACCAAGAGCGGGAGTCTTCAAGTTGTCGTCACCAACGACTGCGACGACGTTGTCGTCGATTTGGCCGTGTGACCCCCAAGTAGATCCACATTTTGTTAAAACAAATGATATCGGTCAGCAAGATCAATCGGATGCTGTGTGTGAACAAACACGTTGTTCATCCAAAGATCGTGGGATCATGTGTATCTGAGTTGAGTGGTGGAATATATACCAAGCCCTTATGCCAAAACCGGAATGAAGCCGGAGCGGTGCAGTGCGGTGCGGTGTGCGACAGAATGCGACGACAGCATAACAAAACGATAGAAATTTATGGTTGTGCTTATAGCGACAAAAACGGTAGGCCAGCTTACAGCAGCGCATTGAAAAGTTGTTGTAACCCATGTTATTCTTTTTCTCATTTTTTTTTTATTCAGGAGTGTGTGTGGGTTCCCATGTTATGGGTGAAAGGAAGCAATAAAGCTATTGACATGTGTCGAATTGTGAACGTCATAGGTGGCCGGAATTACACACGAAATTTACATATCTTAATTATTATTATTAAAAAAAGATTTAATGGGTTCGTTTGTAACGTTTCTTCTTCTGTTTTTTAATTGGATCACCAGAGAAATTCAAAGGTTTAAATATGTAGATATAAGAATTTTGTAAAGGGAGTCGTTTTTAATGAGACTCTTTGTGGACTTCTTAAACACACAAAAGAATCTTCACTATTCTCTTCAGATTCGTCTGCTTTCCTTTGATCAGAGTGTCTGTCTTTAGAACATCTTAGAATAGGATCTGCTGTCAAATTTGGAGGCCATTTTAAAAACTGTCAAAATCACCTGTTGTCATTTTTTATTATTTTTTAATATTTAAATTCAATATAGCCATTTATATTAAATACCTTATGTAGTAGCAGTGTTATTTTTCAATATTCGAATTTTCGAAGTCACATTGTAGAAATACACCCTCTCGTCAAAAGCATTTTTTTTTTTAGAAATAACTCAATGTATTTGCTTTGTAATGAAATTGTAATAAGAGCAATCATCAGAAATAGAATTCCGACTCAAAAGTTTGCAAACAGTAGTAGACTTCTTGTTGAATATTCGAATTTTCGAACTTACTTTTTAAAAGACGCACTATTGTGAGTGACATTTTTCGTCAACTGTTGAATGCTGATATGAAAAATTACTTTTAGCATTACAAGACTCAAAATTTGCCGTCACTTATTTCAAAAACTTCGAATTTTCGAACTCGATTTGGAAAATACGATTTTTTAAAATTTGTCAACACCTTCAATTTACTACGAAAATTTTCTTTGAGCTAATTAGGTACTGCAAGCCAGCAAAAATAGAGTCATGAACCAAGGCATATCTTGTAATAGAAGACAATATTCGAATTTTCGAACTTATTTTCAGTAACTATGTTGAACAATTTGTCAATGCTTTAACTTTAATGCAATAGTATACTTTGAACAATTACAAGCCTCTTTCAAAGAATGAATGAATAATTTTTGGGATACAAGTTCACTGCGACCTTTAGATCTATTGTACACCCGTCTAGAACTGAGAAAGATAAATCGCTCATATTTACTACAGTTCTTCCTCCAGACTTGCTTCCTTGAGAAACTTAAGTATATTGAGTATTTTCAGAGACTTGAGACTTTAGGTCACTCTTTTGTATCTTGTAACATCCCAGATACTTCCCAGATGCACGAAAGAATTACATCCATCTTATAGATGGTCATCTGTTCTTTGAGAGTATTACAGTATCAGCATGTGGCGCAGGTAACGAGGCCAAGAAGAGTGGGTTGTCTTCTCAGTTTGCAGTGACTAGTGAGGAAACCCGTAATTATTCCGAGTTTCTTTCTGCCTGAACCGATAAGCCTCTATCAAACAATTAATCCTGATGAAAGAAATTTCTTATGCAATAGCACCCTTATTGTTCAATATTCTAATTTTCGAACTCATGTTAAAGAATCAAACTTTTATCAATAAGGATTTAAAGCAAATTCTCAATGTCTCGACCTTAAGTTTACTTCGATCAATTGAAAACTCTAAATTTGTTCAATAACAGTAGGCTTATTTTTCACTATTCGAATTTTCGAACTCACTTTTTTGGAAAGAAATACTCCTGTGGATAATATTTTCTGCAGTTGCTCAAGACATCAACTTGAGTCTGAAAGTAATTTAGGAGTAAATGAAAACTTCTATCAGAAATAGAACCATGATTCACAAGTTTTCATGTAAAATCAGATGTCTTGATTTATATTCGAAATTTCGAACTCACTTTGTAGAGAGACACAATTTTATTAATTTTAATTTGGAAAAATTGCTAAATACCTTAACTAAAATGTTTTATGAGTAATAGGATTTTAAAGTCATCATGTCCCACTATCTACTACATAGTTATCTTTCAGTATTCGAATTTTTGAACTTATATTTTGGAAACACTTGCTGCACTCTTTAGCAATGGTGAATCCACCGACTTACGATGATAATGTACTTTGAGCAATTTAAATCTCAAAGTAGCAGAATGCAAACTTCTCAATATTCGAATTTTCGAACTCACTTTATAGAAAGACTCAAATTTTTCTATTTTTATTTGGAGAAATTGCTAAATACCTTTACTTAAATGTATTATGAGTAGCAGGAATTTAAATAGATCAAGCCCCGCAATCTATTTATCGTTCAGTATTCGAATTTTCGAACTTGTATTTTAGAAAAACATTATTGTCGATTTTTAGTAATACTTAATCCACTTCCGATAATAATGTACTTTGAGCAATGTACATCTGAAAATTCATTGTGCAAAGCACCAGAATGGAAATTTCTCAATATTCGAATTTTCGAACTCACTTTGGGGTGAGAAACAGTTTTGTCAATAATAGTTTTTAGCAATTGTTCAAGAGAAAAACTTTGAGCCATTGATAGCTTAATTATCAAAAATAGAATCATGTGTTGGACTATAGGAATTATTCAATATTCGAATTTTCGAACTAACTTTGTATACAACGCGCACATTTGGTGAATTCTATTACTTTGCTCTAAAATGGTCTTTAATTGATTGATACCATTTATCAAGATAAAACACTGCCAAAAGTTGTCATGTAATAGAAGATATACTCGTTTGTTCATTTCCCGAATTTCGAACTCACTTTGTTGAAAGAAATCATTTTGTTGATAAGAATAAATTTTAAATTTATAAGAATATGAAAGAAGTCTGTGAGCAAGTGCAAGCCTCTATCAGAAATATAATCATGAATCATCAAAAGCGTTCACCTTCATATAAAAGCAGATTTCTTCATTAATGTTCGAATTTTCGAACTCACTTTGTTGAAAGAAACACTTTTGAAAATAACAATTGTGAAATCATAATTGTTAAGAGCAATTTTTATTCTCTATTAGCAATAGATTGATGGCTCAAAAGTAATAGCAACTTATGAATTCTTCGGTATTCGAATTTTCGAACTGACTTTGTAGAAAAGACACACTTTTATCAAAACAGATTTTTAGATATTGCAGTGGTTGTATCTTGTTTTGGTAAGAACACCCCATAGCTTCTGTTTTCTTTTGATTCCAAATAGGGCTACATCTGCTTGGCTTAAACACCCAACCCAACTTATTATATATGTATATTAAGGCACCTCTGATCTATCTGATCATTTCATTTCTCAACTAATGACATTCAGATCTACATAATTGATAAATATGATTGAAAACAAACATTTAAGTCGTTCCTAATCAAAACTCGAATTAAAGTAAACGCAGTTTAAGTCGCTGTCGTTTCTCTCTAAATGGACAAAATGTGTTTCTGTTTTTGGTCACATCAACAACTTGGAAGACAGCAGCAACTCTAATGCAGTTTTGGCAAAAGCCAGTTTTCCAACTTAAAAAAAAAAAAACAAAAAACATTAATGAATATATTATTTCCTTTTTGTTGACGCGGACCACTTAACAGTGAGTCACTACACATACTGTTCGCTTAGTGAAGTCAAATAAGGTAGCCGCTTCCCGCACCCAATGCGCATGTTGTCTCACACCAAAAATTAATAAAATAAAAAAAAAAACAAAAATTATAAACAATAATAAGGCAAATTTAAATCTCTGCTAATTAAACAAAATGATGCCGTTGATGTCGCTGCTGATTGTGATGATGTTTGATGATTCGAATGCAAATGTTCAGCTCGTTTATCGATTGCTGGCAAAAACTATAGAATGAGATACAAAGCCTCATACAATATCCTTAAGTATGTATTTGTGGATTTTTCAATTAGTGATTTGCGGCCGAGCAGGATTTAAAGTATCTGTCGGTGTTTTGTGCTCGGGTTTATTATAGTTTGTCTGTCGAAATTTGCATAATGGCTACCGTGTTTTTACACCACACATCACAGGTATCACTTTCTTTTAGTGATGGCGGAAAAAGCCGACACTTAAGTGATTTTTTTGAATTTTGTGAAAAGAATAATTATCAGTGGAGGAATAATTTTGAAGTTGTAGGTTTTTGTTTTTGAGGACATTTCGTTCACAAATTGATTGCGGGTGCTTGTTCGTGTCGGATTTTATCGGTGCTACAAATTTATGACCAAAGAATTCAATGGAATTATCTCCATTTATATCACGGGGATATGGCGATGGTGAGGAGGTAGTTTCTTTGTTTTATTTTTCCGATTGTGTACACTGAAGTAAATCTTTGTGTAAATTAAAATTCAGCCGATAAGGAACTTGGTTGGGTCAGTCCGTAGTCATTCATAAGTGAATAGAGCTGTTCATTATACAAGGCATTGTTCTTTCAGTCAATGAATTTATGTCATCAATTAACTTAAAATTACACGTTTAAGTTAAATAAATTAACTGACTCACTGAAAATTTGTTGCTATGTGAACAACTCGATAATCTATGAAAGAGTATTCATTGTGCTAAAGCAATCTAAGCCATCCTACGTACATGTGTAAGAATTTGATTAAGTTAGATGAGATAAAATTAAAATGGCTGGCAGAGCGAAAAGTGACAGACTTAATATATAAGTTGGAGAATTGTGATACCACATGAACGTGATTTCTTCCCGATTACGTCAGGGTTAGTATTGCGACAAGTTCACGTTTTATAAAAATCAGCCACTGTTTAAATTGAAACCTAAACATATACAAGGAACTAAATTCTAACACGACCAGAAATGAAGGCGAAAAATTCAGCAATGTCCCAAAGGCAGTAAAAATTTCTGACTATTTGTCCAGAACGTAAAAAATTCAACTTCGGTTCCAACGCTCATCTACAAGCCTATATTTAGCTCCTAGCTCTTCAGATAGGGTAAATGTACTCGCAGCTCATTTTGCTGCTAGCTCGACTTTCCCAGACAGCAACATTGCCCTCCTGTTTTTGACAACTTAAATCATTCAATGGTAAAAGTATATTTCCGCCCTCGAACAGATGCAACAGCCTTCCGAGATCTTGATATAAACAATCACTGGTCCTCATAGAATACTCCTATTCTACTGAAGAAGAGTTCTTCATCGCTGGTGAAACTATTGCGTAAGGTTTTTCATCGCTCCTACTATTTTGGAATCTTCTCTAGAAGATGGAAAACAGCTTATGGCCAGCCTGTTCTTGAAAAAGGTGACCCTATCCCCCCTCTACACCTACCGATCAATTTCTTTCCAAGATCATGGAATCGCTGATCATTCATTAGCTGAAGAACAATCTCGAAGATCGGAAGCTCCTTAATGATCGGCAATGCGGCTTCCACTGGCGATCTGGTGGCATATCTCACCGAAAAGTGAAACAGATCTTTACATTGTTTTGGAGAAAGGAAGATTATTGCGCTTGATATCTCTCTTATCGAAAATGCGTCCGTTTGGCATCAATGAAACCCTTATTCTTTGGATTAGAAATTACCTTATGGATCGTTGAATACATGTTGTATTGGATCGTTTCAAATCTGATCTTTACAAAATAAATGCCGGTGTTCCTCAGGGGCCCGTTTTGTCTCCAATTCTCTTCCTAATTTTTATAAATTCTTTTTTATCTGAAACTTCTATCCACTTCATTGCTTTGCCGACGACTCAAACCTCAGCTTTTCATACTCGTCCTCAAATTCACGTCCATCTTCTTCGGAAGTTGAGTTCCAATGGTATCGTATAAAAAGCTCTGTAAGCTCCGATGTTTAAATGGGGTACACAAAATCGTGTAAAGTTTAATGCTTCGAAAACCCAGTGCTGACTATTGTCGTTAAAGCAAAATGTACCCTCTAATGCCATTGTCCTTGAATGGCTATTGCATCGAAGAAGCCGAAGAGCTCACATTACACGGTATGTGTGGACGACGATCTTCGTTGAAGTGACCATATTCTTGAGGCCGCCAAACTGCAAAAACGCCGCTAAAGGCTTAGGTTTTCTATATCGAAACAGTCTTCTAAATATTGCATTATAAGATCGCCCTTGCCACGTTATTTATGTCAACACGTGAAACACTTCTTCGTCAAAAACAAATTGGTCTTTCTATATGTGTGGTTTTCAACGATTAGGAAAGTCCACAAACGAACAAGTAGTCGATCCCTGGCGGAGTTTCTCGAACTAAAAAAAAATATTTTTAATCCACCTACGACGGTATTTATAGAGACGGGATATTCTATGTTTTGGCATTCCTGTGAATCTCGTAGGTCTGTTTTTGTTTGGAATGATAATTGAGAAACCACTTTGATCCCCTGAAATCTCGTAATGACCTCACTGAGACAAAGTGGGACAGATTTCCACAAAAAGTGGAATAAATTCCCATGTGTAGCAGCTTCCCTTGAAAATATTTCTCAGCACTTAATTTCACTATTACGTTTGACAACACCATCACCAGTGTAGTAAACAAGTGAAGTCTAACCATTAAAATTCGCTGTTTGTGATAAATCGTTTGATTTCTGGAGAATTTCAAAGTTGGTGAAAAAATTGTTAAGTCAGAAAACGTCAGCAGGCAGATATTTTCAGCCTTATTCTCTGTCAAAAATAAAATATTTTACTAAAATCGGTTGAGTGGTTCAGATGTCATCAATCTATGACTACCTTTAAACAAAAAAAAAACCTTTTTATGATTTAAGAAAAATATTATCAATAAGGTTTACATAGAACACAACCCGAATTTTATCAATTTCGACAACAATGTAGGATCTTTCCGAAAAGTAGGCGTGGCAGTAGAAAAACATTTTAGTATCCTAAATTCTTATGCTATTCAATATTATACCCGAAAAGTTCATCAAAATCGGTTAATACGTTTGATTCCTATAAAACCTTATCTGTTCTCCTATACAAAGTGTACCACTGTAAGGCACCCCTGATGCCTAGACTATATCGCTAAAATTTTAGGTAAAATTTATAAGGTCGCAATTGCATTGGGAGGGCATCAGGTTGAGCGACGAATTGTACGGGTTGTAAAGCGTGATCGCTATAGTCAATATTCAATAAAAACTCATCGGCAACACTGGGCATCGTCAATATTGATTCAGTATTTCTCATTGTTGGTAGAAAAAATTTATCAAAAAATAGTGTACCTATTCATTTGACACGGACTATATATACGTAACCTGTGCTTAACCTGCTCTTAGGAATATATTATGTACGTATTTTCTTTTTTTTTATATTTTTGCTTTCAAAAATTAAAGGTAACTTTATTTCTGCCTGCTACTGTAGGTACATTCATCTGCAGCTGTTCTGACACTTATAACACTGCGCCGCCGCCGCCGCTAAATATATATGTACATAATTATATAAAAAAAACATAATTAAACCTTCAACCTTCAAAAAATCTTTGGTTAAACTTTTTGAGGACATTGTAACATTATTGCTTGCATGCATAGTTGTCCTTGCCTTTTCGGCCTTTCCGGCGTTCTCTTCCATCTTCAGCTGTTAATACATAAATCGAGCCGAATAAACGTAAAATGTTAACCAGTCAGCGCAATAAATTTGTTGATCCCGAAAATATATAACAAAAAAAAAAAACAGTCTGATGGCCAAGGAATCATTCCCCAGATACCACAACGGAGACTCCTAAGTGATCCTTAGAAATATTTTTCCCAACGGTTTAAAGCTCACCAGGGATGACGTCGCAAAATCAATGGCGCTGTGATTGCGGGTACAACAGCAACAGGTATGCAAAATTATCGGCTGCAATGGAGCACCGTCCGTCGCGTCGGTAGGTCGTCGTCTGTCGAGTTGTAGAGGAAGTGTAGGCGGAAGGAGTAGAAAGGAATAAAGACCCAAATGCAACAGAAAAAAACAATCTCTTAATGGTTCGCCTCCGAACATGAAAAAATACTCAAGGTGTTATCGATTTATGTTCGAGTCCAGCGGCTACCGGGCGCTTTCTGTCGCTTCATCATCATCATCATCATCAAGAGCGGAGCATTTGAGGTGAAGGACGAAGACATCAACGACGGAAGCCTTCGATTACACATCATTACCGCAGCCAAACAGGAGCAACACCAGCAACAGTGGCAGTGCCAGAGCACCGACACCGTCCGCGTCCGCGTCCTCGTCACCATCACCGACCGACAACAGCAGCTAATGTTATCCACTTTAAAAGTGGTGGCGGTCCAGATGACAGGATGACTGCTTGGACTGGTTGCGGTCATGTCGCTCGATCTCAAAAGGTGCTATCGAATCGAATGTGAACACCTTTATCAATGTAACTTACTTATTCTAGGTATATGTGTGGCACCGACTTCAAGGTGGCAAAAGTGGCTGAGATGCAGGAGTGTTTCCAACAACCAGTGGCATGGCGGCAGTGATGATGCATCTCCTTATCAGTGGAAACTCATTCCACGCAGTGACACTCAGGCAGTGTAACGATTAAAAAAGTCATTTTATGTGTGCGCCTTCGACCGGCAGACCTCTTAGTAAAGTCATAAGAGTGATGGCGATGACGATGGCGATGACGATGGCGACAATCTACTGCCGCAGAGGGAGCAGGAACCTCTCTCGACCAGAAACCTCCAGCAAAGACAATCAATTCGTTTTACTAACTTCTCCTGCTTTGTATAATGTACCTACCTATATCTCCGGGTCAGAGACAAAACGCGCGATCTTAAAGAAGGCATTTAGCTTCTGGATGTGACCGTATTTCCATTCCTGACTCAAGAGTGCAGGACTCCGACACACTCAGGTAAAGCTATACCTCCTCTTATCTCACTAAGAATTAGTTACCCTCTTCGGGCTGCGAACGTTGATAATGGCAGTCGTAAGTGATGCGGCTTGGCTTTCAAGTTGTGTCGTCCGTCCACCACGACGACCGCGAAGACGCACGGTAACAAGAAAAAAATGTCAAATTTCGATAAAGAAACGAAATTCACTAAACGAAATTAAATACATAATTGTGAAGTGAGGAGGAGCCGAGACGAGCCGGCAGAGGACGAGGATATCAATGATATAGGTTTTCCTTGACCGGTTTCGAGAAATGAAAGAAGTGAAACGACTTCCGAATTGAAAGATGATTATAACAAGCAAATAGACAAACAAGTTGCCGGGACAAGGGCGAGGTAGTACGAGAAGGGGATATGAAGCTGCAGTAGCTGCCGGCCCGGTGACAATGAAGCAGTTTACAAACAATTGAATATATTAATTTGGGGATGAGTACGAGTATACGAAACAAAGTGACAGATTGGATAGGTTTTATAACAATAACGGGCGGCTCTCTGTTTGAAGTTTGGATTTTCAATAATTTATTTAGTGCCTAAACTATAACAACTGTCTATGTGGGACTTGGTTTTTGTTCCTCGTTTTCTTTGTGGTCGTACATCTATTTGAATTTTATTCTTCAGTGATGGTCTAGTTTTAAGGTCTGAAGTAGAAGTGTGGGACCCCTTGGTATAAGGGTTAGTGAGCTGTTGGACTGGAATGTGGGAGTTCTGGGTACAATCCCCAGTCCCTGCCACCTAGTTTTAAGGTCTGAAGTAGAAGTGTGGGACCCCTTGGTATAAGGGTTAATGAGCTGTTGGACTGGAATGTGGGAGTTCTGGGTACAATCCACAGTCCCTGCCACCTAAAAACCACCTCATGGAGGAAGTGACAAATTTTCCAAGAGAGTATCTCTTGTCATGAAAAAGTGCTTCTTAACTTGAACGTTCGGATTCGGTAGAAAATTCTCTCTCCTTCACTCCTGTCGACAACACACTCGTAGAAATGGATGAGACATGGAAGACACCGGGGTTTGCTTCGCTAAGAACTGTTTCTAACAATAATTTGATAATTTCTAACAATCATTTGAAACTAGTAGACCCGTGCTTGCGTTTCCTTGCCTAATTTTTAAAGTCGAAAGCCTAAACACCTAACAATATGTACAATGGTTTTAGAGTTTTCAAATATTTAGCAACTTCAAAAAATTTTATATCTTTAATAATATAGTTAATATTAGCTTTCTTGAATTCTGTCGTTTTCCCCTAATTCACCCTAAAATTACTACTTTTTTCAATTGAACAGATTAATAATATACAGGGTGCGTATTATGTTCGAAGTTGATTTTATTTGGTTGCTAGTTTTGTATGAATAAAATTTGACAGTTTGTATTTGGCAGTCGTGGAAATCATTATGGAGCATGAAAATGACCATCAATGTCTGGGAGATCGGGGTGCTTGAGTTTTACAGCTCGCTATAGCCGATCGACAACTTAAATCTTAACGAACGACTTAGAACATTTCGACTTGGCTGAATTGGGGCACTAAACACCCTCGCGAGATTTCAAATGTGATGTTTAAATATGCGAAATTGTGTTCCGAATCCGGTGCGATGTCCAAACCAAAGTAAAACTTATAATGACGAAAACTTGCGATTTTTCAAACCTCGAAAAAAATAGAATTTCGCAAATTAGTTAAGCCTGCTTTTCATAATCTCGCAATTGCAAAATCCAAATTCAAACAAATTGCGAAGTTTCGGACGCGACCCACAGCCGAATGCTTCTAAAAATGAGGTTTCAAGTTTTTTGAACTTTTGATAGGTCTTGTGGTAAACGGAATAATTTAATTCCAGTTAAAGTCAGGATGTGAGTGAAGCATGATGCTTGAATAGTGTTTAAAGTCGATGACACAACACTCCAGGCCACACGAGATAGGTGAGGTTCTCGGTAAGTCTTGCCTCAATCTTAACTTTTTAAAGTGAAACTTGAACCAAGACTACCAAATTAGACTCGTCTCAGTGTCGTGGTTAGATCTAACACATTCTGAAGATCCGTTGAAGATGATACCCAAAGTTGAACTGTAAAACTAGACTAGACAGTCATTCCACCACGAAAATGGAGTTGAAACACTGCGCAAACTAAAAGATACGATAGGAGAACAATCATTAAAACAGAATCTTAAAAGAGTACCAATCATGTTGGTTGGAAGGCTACAAAATGGAGGTCAACTGTATTAGTGGAAGCTTGAAAAATAGATGAGTTAGAGGCACATCAGCTTTTTAGAGAACCTGAACAACTCTTAACCGTTCCTCTGTGGCACGCGTTGTCGGTAGGAATGATGGAGACCGGTTGTTTTCTGCCGAGTCCGAACGGCTATGTTATGTTAGATTAGATCAGGTTGACGTGGCTGACAGCAGGAGAGCCGATTCACTTAGACCATGAGTTGGTCCATTTTGAGACCACATTAAATCTTAAAGACTTTCTTCCTAATGGCTAAATCAATTTTAACTCCTCATGAAGCGAGCGAGATTGCCTATATCTATTTCGGAACGCTTAGATTAGAAGAATTGGAAGAAGCTTGGACTCAAAATTTTTGAACGTGGCCGGCCAAAGCTAAATCAACTAACCGTTGATCGGGACACACATATGAATGGAATGAGTGGATGAAGTGATTGGCTTTTTTTATAAAGGTATTGGTTTAAGCTCACCTTTATATTACATTCTTTATTCCTTTCTATAGACTCCCAGTATTACCTGGATATTATCCGCGAGATTTGATGAGATAGAAACTCTTTATTCTCAATTCACTTTGTCAAACAAATTGTTTTCCCATTCTTCCTGTCTTTCTAGCAAGTGTTGTGCAATAAATATTGAATTTCAAGACCTTAGGTCCCACAGGCATGTGCTGTGCATATGGAAGAGTTTTGGTGCTACCCTATTAACCAAATGGAGCCCAAGTGCCCCTTTAAATGACCACAAAATAATATCAAAGCTCAAAAAGCACCTCAAGTCACCACTTTAAGACCAGTATTTCGACAATTTTTTCTGTTTTTTTTTTTAACTATTGTATGTCCAAAAATGTCCTCCAAAATAAGTTGCAGTACCTTAATCATTGTAACCAAAACATCATATTAGTCCATTTATCTAAAATATCTTAAAAAGTAAACCATTTATAATCTGCTGTCCGAAGGCCTCCCTGAAAGTTAAAACAGTCACAAAAATTTCTCACACAAAATGCCCCCGAAAAACAAGAAAAAACCTCATAGCATTATAACATCCCACAGCCTGTATTATTTGTGTTGTGTGATTTATAAATATTCAAATTCCATTGATAATAATTTTAAATTTTCTCCTCCTCCGATATATAAAAACAAAGACATTTCGTTAATTACAAAATTATGCAAAACATCCAGCGCCATAAAGTATAGATACCTATAGAAAAGATTACGGGTCTATAAAGAGGCTGCCGGCCGGGCCGCCGAGAAAACCTCATCAACACCACTGACTTTTTTGTTTCTATTTTTTTATTTCGTTTGTGATAAATTAAAATCATTTGCCACCCAAGTGTCCGGTTTTAGTGTTTTTTTTTTCTTAGTTTAGTGTTTTTTTTTTCTATAAAAAATATATACTTTTCCAATCAATGCATGGGAATAAATTATTTTAAATCAAGTAAAACAAAAAAAAAATCAGGAGCGGCTCTATGATAAGGCAATTTGAAGTCCTCTCAGGGGCCAAAATAGTCAGGGGGCTCCTAAATGCATATTGATGTTTTCTTGTTTTTTTTATGTAATTTCGATATTAATATTTTATAATTTATAAGCGTTTTAGATTCTCAGAAATCTTTTCGATAACCTATTATCATAACAAAACACTTGTTTTTTGACAGTTAATACTGGAGTCTTTTACGTCAAGTTTCGTTTGTCGAATTAAAAGAACAAAAATTAATCTCTCCACAAAAATACTGCTTCATGTCGTCGTCGTCGTGAAATGCGAACTCCCAAAGCCCATGCCTTTTCTTGGTGTTCAAATTGTTTTTAAGGAATATTTCACTGACAAAAGAAAGACAAGTTCAAAGCTTAGAAATAGAAAAATTAGGTATCTCACAACATAGATCTTACTATTTGATCGACTATCAATCTTTTGTTGCTTCGGTTTTTGTTAAAGTTGACTTAGGGAGCTTTTCATGATCGTCGACGCGGTATTCCTAAAAATTTTCTACCCAGTTCGACTTTTCTAAATCCGCCCCTGTAACATCTGCACGGAAGAGCTCTACTCTCAAACCAGTCATTTTAGGAGGCTTTGGGTGATCTGTGTGTGTCTATAATTGCTAATTTGCATTGTGAGACAATTGGAAAATCGAATAAATGAGCCTGGGATTAGATTGTGTACAGTAGCAGCAAAGTTTATATTTTTTTTATCTAATTTAATGGATCACCATTCGGCATTGTTTTTAGTTTAATTTATCGTTTTCTATTGGACCTTTTCTTTTTTAAT
This sequence comes from Philhelius festivus, assembly GCA_963931855.1. NCBI lineage: Eukaryota > Metazoa > Arthropoda > Insecta > Diptera > Syrphidae > Philhelius > Philhelius festivus. Next base: position 10,646,364 of record OZ007557.1, on the reverse strand, counting down.
TTTGATTCGTTTTCAAAGGAAGCCTTTTCTTTCGAGGAGTAAAATATTCATTAGAAGAACCGATCGAAAATACGAAGTGTGTAAGATATATGTTTTGGAATATATAATTGAGTATTAGCGGTTCGATGTAACTTAGGTAAACCTACTATATTGACCGAACCGTGCTGATGTCTTTTATTCATTTAATAGGGACAGAGAGAGGGTCAAGTGGTGGAACTTGTTGCGTGTGGGTAGATATAATGACAATTAAAGCGGAAAGCGCAGATAAAATTCATGCGCATTGAGCGTTTCTTTTTTTCTTTTTTCCGAAACCACCCAGTAATACGAGTATCTGGTGCTACAGTTTTGAAATGCATTCTTTGTGTTGATAAAGATATAAATTTGTTTTTTTTTTTTTTTGAAAATTTAAGAATTAAATTTGTAAGATAATGAACTGCCCTTTATTGTAGATTTATTTATGAATATATTTAAAATAACTTAGTAGGTAATTTAGGTCTCTTGTTATAAAAGCATTCGGTTTAGAAAAAAGATAAAGCTATAAATTTTACTTGAACAACATACATATTTGTTTTAATGAGAAGAAATCGAGGATCAACTTCGGGTTTGTAATTTAAAAATTGAAATTTTCTTTGGCAACCAAGTTTTTACGTAGTTTATTCCGAAAATCGTTTTCAAATCCTTTAAGAGATGATAAATTAGTAACCAAAACTAATTTTATTATTTAAATTCCGGAATCATGCTCACTATAATTTTGGCAATTGATTTAATAAAGAAAGTTCCATCAACTCTCGTCCTTGTGAACACTCGTCCTTGTATACAATTTTAAAAGAACTACACAATTTCCCTCACTCTTAGACTACCTACAAGAAGAAAAAATTATATTTTGTTAAAATTAAAAAAAAAATACCGGTTTTTATTTTTTCACTTAAATTGACAAGTTGTCGGAAAAAAAATTATATTGAATTTATAAATTTTGTAGATCATAATTTTCTCCATCAAAAAGATGATGACATTTTTTTTCCTACGAGCAATCGGTTACAGGATATTGCTACTTCAAAAATATAGGTTTTTTCGTTGCCACTCTTAAATTCAAAATGTTAACTTAAGATTATTGTTACAAAATTTGTACATTATGTGAGGCTTTACAAGTGTTCAATTTCATTCTTTCAGGTATGGAAGAGGTAAAAAATATCATTATTTCAACAAATTGATGAAAACTAAATAATACCGGTTTTATTTTGATTTGACTGTAAAAAGTCGAAGTGTTTGCAAAATAATTGGAATTCTCTTTTTAGATCATAATGTTGCCTAGGAAAAAAAATTGCAACACATTTTTCATACAACATCTAGTCAATTGCAAAAGTGGCAAAATTTTCGAAAATAGAGACTTTTTCCAAGGTTGTTTCTTCATAATAAGAATACGATAACGAAGAAAAAGAGAGGAAGAATAATAATGACCTTTAACTAACAAAATAGTCTCACAAATCTACAAATGCATTAAGGGAACATAAATCCATGTCAAAAAAGCGCCTTGAAATCTAGCTCAATGATGGTGTGGAAACAAATTCGCCCTTACGATCACTGTTTATCGTCCGTATAATTCCAGAAATATTGGAATAACTTTGGGCATCTGATTCATATTACCTTTTTGCCATATTTATACAATCGCAACATTCATAAAACGTTACACTATATTCAACATTTAACAGTTGCATACGAAAAACCTGTATTTTGAACTCTGACCCTTTTTGGAAACCCGAAATATCTTGCAGGTGATCTTTCGTACGGTAAAATGGTGTCATAATATTTTATTTCAAGAATATTATAATTTGTTTTAATAATTTTTCGATATTTTCAAAATTAAAAAGTAAAGGATTAAAAACCAGTATTTTTTATATTTGACCAATTTTTTGAAATAACGATGACTTAAAAATAATTTCTGAACGAAAAAATGTAAGTGTTTTCCTCAAAATGGTCACATAATATTAAAACTTGAAACTTACTTGTTTTGGAGAATATGCAGTGTTTAAGTTGAATGTTATAAGTTATAAGTGGAAACCGGTATTTTTAACATTTGACCAATTTTTCGATATAAATAATTGCTTTTACCACAAAATATTTCTAATATTTTATTGAAGAGGTCACATAATGCTTAACCTAAGGATTTAGTCGTTTTTGAAAAAAAGCCAGTTTAAGGAGTCATTTTAAGTTTTTTTAAGTATCTATATAAACGAGTATCTCCTAAACAATCCGAAGTACGAAAAATTTGTCTTATTCTTTTTTGTGAAAAATCGCATGATCTATGAGTTTTGCCTAAACTAATTTTCGTTACAATTTAGGTACCGTTAAAAAGCTTAATGTAAAAAACCGGTATTTTCGATATTTATTCTGAAATAATTTTTCAATCACACACGATTCGGGCAAGGAAGTATTTTTGGAGCAAAAATAACACATTTTAAATGTTTTAGTGTAATAACATTTTTTAATAACATATTTATTATTATTATTTACAGACGCAATGATGTTGTTTACCTAACGTTGGCATATTGACAACTTTGCATGTTTAAGTCAGGATTTTATACCTGCACAAAGTCATAATATTCAGAAATGAAGGAAATAGTTTTGTGCAAAAAACTTCTTTAGCTGATTTTCGTTAAGACAAATTATGGGCGAGATTAACCTTAAACACTTTTTTTTTAATTTTTAAACTTCGATAGTGATATTTTAACGGAAAAGTTTTCGAAAATGTTTCTTAGTTAAAAATTTATATAATGTTTTTTTTCGTCAACAGTAAATGAACAACCCTTCTCTGCGATCAATAAGAGTCGAAAAAATTGCATTAAAGCTTAAAAACGCTTCTTTTCAAAGTGAGAGATACAGGCAACAATCGCTGAAAGGTACTTTTTACGCTTCAAGTGTTTTTATTCATCATGTATATCAGAACTGGAATGTGGTCTTTGCTACACACAACTACCCAACAGCAGCTGTCTGATATCATCGCGATTGGTATCTTTGTCCAAGTTGACATGGGCACCTAAGCATAGGATTTAGTTATCGACTCAAACTGCTGTTTCCTCATTTAATAGTCACTTGCCAAAAATACTTCGATCTCTCACCAGACCTGTCATATATTATGTACCTAACTATTGTCTACTCGTACACTAAAAGTACAATGGGTAAAACAGGCATTAACTTTAACACAACGGCTTCCGAGAAAAATTATATGCAAGTAAGTCCTAAGATGTCTACTGAGGATCGCTAAACGCATCATAAATCCCATTAGCAACCTTCTTAAGTACCGCACATCTGTAGTGTGTATGAATATATGTACATATACTTAAATGACAGCTCTGATGATGCACAAGTAGCCATGAAACCTGCTCTCTTGTCTCTGAATGTATTGATTGCACTTAAGTTAAACTTATTGACCAATAAACATTAACGATCCCAGTTTGGCATCGTACACAAAGGCGTTCTGATGACGCTCATGATGGCGAACCACAATCAACAAACTCGCACGATGTCTCAGCTTATTTCGATTTCAATTCCTACAAAGCCAATATTTTTAAGTTGATAACGAACGACAACAACCGGTACCATTATCATCATTCATCAGCATGATAATATTATTATGATCCTGTCATAAAAATATCATTGCCCAACATTTCTTGAATGACAATTATTATTAAATACAGTAGGCATTCGATTGTATTGGTCTCAATGGTTGTCAAGATACATCTTCTCGCTTTCAAGTAATTTACCTTTGGACATGAACACACATTAACTTAAAGAAAAAAAAAAAAAACAAAACAACAAACAAACAGATACATGTGAAACATTTGTTCAACATTCCATCAGGTGTTTCGAGAATACCGAGTTTAATTATACGCAGCCCCCTGATCACTTCTACCTACACTCATTGCCAGGTCCTTACACTACATTCAACACCTAACTATAGTACTTTAAGGTGACCATACCAGTTTTACTTTTTTTTCGTTTAAATTGAATTCGCTGAATTTGGGTTCAGGTTTTTAGTCCGAAATCGTCAAGTATTAGATTTTAATTTCGAAGGGTAAACTTTTTACAAATTGACATTTGTAAATTTTTCTTTCTAAAATCATCACACATACAATTGCAATCGAATTGAATAAGACGATGAGTGTGATGGTCGGGCTGAGTGAGTGATCCAATTTCCAGATGATTGTGCTAAATCCAACACACAATGAGAGACATCAAAACCTACTAGATCCATATTCCAAACATTTTAGCAAATTAGCGCATTGTTTCGATTTAAGAAAATACCAAGGATTGTAGGTATTGCTCTAACTAATTCTTGCGAATCAAGGCGAGCCATTCATGTGGTAGAATATTGCAATATTAGTTAAGCAAAATATCTTTTCCGATTTTTTTCTTATACAAAATTCTACAAAATTTTGAGAAAAAATTTTGGATCACAACATAATGTGTATAATTAAAAAGTACCTTGGTGAAAAATCGGACTAAAATCAGTCAACTCATTAACGAGATATACATATGAGAAAACCCCAAAGATAAGGCAAATTTCTTCTCGAAAACACATTTCACTTGAGACCCAAGTTCAATGTTAACTAAACGTACAGACGAACAGATGGACGGAAGGGACGTACAGATGCATAGACGTACTAACTTTTGTATTTAACTCGTTTGTTTAAAGAGTACCTAAGTCATGAAAAAACGTAACATTTCTTAGTGAATTTCACAAGCTTCCATAATAGTGACGTAACACGTGCATGACATCACAGGAACCGAGTTGCTAGTTTTGATTTTCGAGCAAGTAAAAATACTGTTGGGCGCCAGTTAAATAAGAGCTTAGAAGAATTTGAAAAAACCGGATGCAGAACAATTAACCGACAGCCTTAATGAAGATAAAGTATGCGGTAAACCTTGTTGCAGAACTCAAGTCTCCCTAATTTGTCACTTAAGTCCCACTTACTCTGACAAAACTGCCACTTAGCGACATAATTGTACAACATCTAGAAATATTAACCAACAAAATTGAAATTCCAACAAAAATACAGTCTAAGGTTTGTCTTAGGTTCCACCCAGGAAATGTCGTCTTCAGCCCAAAAGAATCTTAATAGAGTTAGTAGTAAAAAGTAGTAAATTGTAATCCCTGGAACGGACCCTTTAGTTTGTTGCAAATTTTCACGTCTGTCACTCACTCACTCACTACACACGCGTTTTACGAGCTCAACAAAACTCTGAAGTACGCAATGTGACGATGAGTAAAAATGACAACAACAAAAAAAAAAAAAAAAAAAAACAGTTGCAAAAGAAATAAAACTTAAGAAATTACAGAAATTGAGGCAGCAGGAGGCAATGCAATACAACAGCCATTTTGCAGATCGAAATAACTTTTGTATTGTACACACTAGCAACGACAACCATTTAAACGCTAAAAGTAAATTGCACGTGAGGACGAAGAGAGCCCTTGCTGTGCTGAAGCCAATGTCAATTGATACATTGCCATCGTTAAAATATTGTCACATAATTTCAACGATTCCTGAATGATGTGCGATTTTTTGTTGTTGTTGATGTTGTGACTCTTTTCAAAAATCAATTGCAAGAAGCGCTAGTGAGTACAATAAGGTGTTGAGTTTTTTTTTTTTTTTTTTTAATATTTCATTGCGTTTTATACTCCAAGTGCGCGCAAATTCAGAAGTTGCAATGCAATACGCTGTCCCGACCGATGGAGATGATGATGGTGAGGCAGACACGTATTTTAATGTCTGATTGCCTCTGGCAAACGATACAATGCAACGTCAAATATCTCATTCTGGTCGATTTATCGTGTGCGTTTTGCTGTTTGCGGTTGAAAAATCATGTCAAAGTGAGAAAAACTAATAAATTAAGCGAATCCAAAGGCGTCAAGAAGTGTGTGCTGTTGTACTCACAGCTCACGGCAGGCAAACACACACACAAACTATTTTGTTTTATCATGCGGTTGAAATAAAAATCTTAGACTTGAAGTTGCTTATTTGAGTGCGAACAGCAAAAATCAAGTTAAACGATACTAGGTGTGTTTTATACACAAGTCGTTTTAAGGTCTTTATTGCCTGAGTAAAATCTAAGTATAACGAAGTAGTTCAAAGTCAATCTCGCTAAGGATTAAAGTATCGAAAATTCGAATCCAAAATATTTCCGCCAACAGTTAAGTCAGTAATATTCTGCATACTCCAATTCCATTTACAAATTTTTCAATTGCATGTAAAGTTGTCTATCAGTAGGGCTCTTACTCCCAATCATCAAATTTTCATAGATTTTTCCTAGTGAGGACTCAAGCGCCTGATAACTGAATTTCCATTAGCAGCAACAATTTAACAACAAAAAAATAAATAAGAGCACAAATATTCGGACCTAGCGTTCGGAATGTTCTAGGCAGAAAATTGTCCGCAACGCATACTTTGTCAGAGGTTTAAATGGCGTTCGAGGTATCGGAAGAATATCTCGAAGCCAAAATCCTCCGAATCAAACAAAATCGGAGAATTTTCCACTATGACCGGATACCTCGTTAGGGTCGATTATTACCACAAAATGTCAGATGATCCTCTTGTGTGGTGATGGATATCTCAACCACAAAGCCGGAGAACGTCCATTTGTCGAAAAGATATGTCCAAAAGCCTATATAGCATTTCCTAAACGAAGAAGTGCCGAAACCAATTTTAGGTCTTTGGGGATTTTTTAAATCTAACAAATAAGCAACAAACATGACACGAACTCGGCAACATCTGTACAATGACAATGATACCACGAAGTGGAAGCAAGCACTCTACGTATGTAGAATTTACTATCAGTATAAAACTGAGACTTAAACTCACAAATAGACATTTATTCCCATCACATTTTCATATTTTTCCTTCCTTAAAGGGGTACCTGTACCTCCCAGGAATTTCCATCAATTAGAGAAACGAAAAATACAAAAAATAAAGCCAACAACTGATAATGGAAAATCTCGGCCTATCCTCTTTCTAGATCAATATGTCAAGTTTTGGTGTGTTTTTGAAAAAATTTTGCAATCAAATCATGTTCAGAGAACCCAATGTTTGACTTCACAATTTGAATTCCATTAAGAACAAGTGAAGAACTCAAAAATAAATAATTTTTAATAGGTGGTTACCATCATTAACCACCTCATAAATTCTCTTATATATCCTAAAAATAACACCATGGTAAACGTGCCTTTTTTTGATCTCACAAAATATATAAAAATAATAAGTCTATGCTCAAACAGAAAGTAGATGTCACAACGTGCAGCAATTATAGAGATTTGTTGAGTACCGCCTACAAGAGCCGATAACCCCATACGCTAAAACCATCATCGGACAATATCAGTCTGGTTTCATTCTAGGCAAATCAACAACTGATCAGATCTTTACCCTTAGGCAGGCGATGTAAATATGTCTAGAATTTAACATCCCAACATACCATCTGTTTATAGACTTTAAGGCCGCCGATGATAACATAGCCAAAGCCATGAGAGAATTCGGCATCCCAAATAAATTGACACGACTATGTAGGTTGACCATGACCAACGTAACAAGCCAAATAAAAATAGCCAGATTGCTATTCCGACCAATCAACATCTTTAATGGACGATTTGGCCTGCCTCCTCTTCAACCTGGCGTTGGAGAAAGCAATCCGTGACTCTGGCGCGGCAACAAGAGGAACCATCGTCAACAGGTCCAGCCAGTTACTGGCTTACCGGTATCATCGGAAGAACCGAACAAGCTGTACACGATTCCTTCATCCAGATCGAGCAGGCGGCACAAAATCTGGGGCTGCACATTAGTGAAGGTAAAACAAAGTACATGGTGGCGTCGAATGCGAGAGGAACAGTTAGTCAAACAATCAAGGTAGCGGAGCACGAATTTGAAGTGGTGCAATCCTTTAAATACGAGTACCTTGGATCAATAGTAGCAACCGATAACAATATAGACGAAGAAATACACGGTCGGCTTTTCAAATCCAACAGAGCCTACTATAGTCTGTCAAAGCTCTTCAAATCCAGAAATCTCACCATAACTTCAAAACTGCTGCTGTACAAGACCATGGTCCTGCCAGTACTCACATATGGATCCGAGACTTGGGTGCTTAGCAAAAGGCACTCCGACCTCTTAGCTGCGTTAGAGAGAAAAGTCTTAAGGAGAATTGTTGGCCCCATATGTGAGGAAGGACGATTCCGGAGACGGTACAATCATGAATTGTACGCAATCTACCTTGAGGCAGATATCGTGACAAAAATTAAGCTCGGTATACTCCGGTGGGCAGGGCACCTAGCTCGCATAAGCGAAGAGGAACCTACTTGGGAAGTTCTTTGTGGTACATTCTATGGTAGACGACAGCGGGTAGACCATGCTTGTGCTGGAGAGATGGCGTAGACCAGGACGCCCGAAGTTTTGGGTTGCGCAACTGGATGGAGTCGGCTAGAGACCGGGATAGGTGGAGAGACTTGTTGAAAGAGGCCAGGACCGGAACCCGGTTGTCGAGTCGATGATGATAATGATGATGATGCTCAAACAGTGTTAAAAGCCTTCAATTTATCTTACGTTATGAGTATGACTGTGTAAAGAGCGCTTACTCAAAACTATACCCACCCAGCGAGATCCTAAATTTAAAATCACATCAAAAATAGCTGAGATTATGTTCAGAGAATCCAATATTTGACCTCGTCCATTTGAATGCCAATAAGAACAAGTGAAGAACTGGAAAAAAATCTTTTTAATAGGTGGTTACTGTCTCTAACCACCTCATAAATTCTCTAATATGACCGGAAAAAGAAAACATGGAAAACGCGGCTTAACTTGGAATATAGAAAATATATACAAAAGAATAAGTCTTAACCTAAACTGTGTTAGAACCCTTCAATTTATCTTATGTTACGACTCTGTAAAGAACGCTTCTTCAAAACTATACCCAGCAAGATCTTAAATTGCAAATCCCATCAGAAATAGCTAAGATATTCCTTTACTAACGCCGCTTTATCACATAGGCTTGACATATATACATTTATTATTTTAAATGACCCGGTTAGACATGAAGAAATGAACAAATCAAAAGGTGGTTAACTTAAGTAACCACCTTCCCCGAAGGAGTTGGGACCATTCTTCCATTACCATTATTGATGCCAAAGTCCTGTCCGTTTATGTTCCTGTTTTTTTTTTTTTTTTTCTTCTTTACAAAGTGACAGCTGTAGAAGACTCTGATATTAGAGCCAAGTCTTGTTGAACACACTTTTGGCATAATCAGTCCAACAAATCAATTACATCGATCCAAGTCCGAATACGAGTAGGTTCATCTCTTCTAAGGACCATTCTGCGGCGAACCTACGACGACGACGCAACGTCGTGTCCATGCATTAGCGCTCCAAAGTGAGATAATCTTATTCCTCATCATCACATTGAACGAACGAAAATCCTTGTGTGCAATTTAAATCTATGTCTATACGAGTATGATGTGTTGCAGATTAAATTTTCGATGCTGAGTCCGCTGTCGCAGAGCGTGTGGGATGACAAAACACTCATAATTTTATGCAGTGTCGACAACGCTGACGCTGTACATGGGGCGGGGTGTGTTGTTGTGTATGTGTGGTAAAAGATTTGCTCACATCTCTTCCAAGAAACAACCCCATGTGGGGCGAAACCAAATTAAAATGAAAGCAATTGAAGTAGATAGCAGTTTGAGATACACTGCAGCTGGCTAAAGGCCCACATACACCTGAGATCCTTCATATTTTGTGTTTGTATATTTTTTCTTATTTCACTGTGTTTTTTTTTTGTTGTTGTTGTAATTTTATTGTTGTTGATAAATAACGTGTGGTTGTCACAATAACATGGGTGGTGGCGAGTTCTCTGCTCTTTGGGTCTTATGTTCGCCAAGTAGTATCTTTTCATCGACACTCTTTGCTGCGATATTCGCGGTTTTCCCGGTATACTATATGTATCTTCGTATTCACCAACGTATGCCAACGCCATAATATGAGAACAACATTTATAATATACATTATCTTGCGTAGATGTATACCTTTAATAGACGCACAATGACATCGGCCCTTATTGCATTTTGATGGCAGATATTGCAGTTTTACCGGGTGCGTGTTGCTTAAGAGTGTTATCTGTTTGACGTATGAATTATGACAGTGGTGGCGGGGCGACGACGCACAGCGACGGGGAGACAAGAGAATAATTCGAGCTAGGGTTACCATTTTGCGTAATGATTAAATTTGAGTTATAAGGTCCATGTTGGATTTTTTTATGTTTTGTAGCCATTCCAGAGAACAAATATTGTTACACAAGTAGCAGTTCAATTGGTTGTGAAAGTCATCAATAAAAAAAACACGCACGACTGAATCCCAAGAACTTGTTTAATCAAAATCTTAAGAGTCGTTTTTGAGATAAATTGAAAAATCCAAAACTAATGTTGGGCAGCTTCCCTCTATGGAATCTCAGAAAGGTTCTGTGTACTTTCACTAGTTAAATATGTCGCTCAATGTAAAGAGAACACAGATATGTCCAGACGCACAAACGCACTGTCGCATGACCGATGGTACGCCGGAAACCACTCTTTTGGACTCGCTCGAAGTAAAGTGAATATAGAGACGTAAAAACGCTCAGTCATACTGACACACATTCCTACCGATGGTAGGCCAAAAATCACTTTGTTGGACTCGCTCGAAGTAATGTGGATACAGAAACGTACAAACGCTCAATCACTCTGACACACATTCCTACGGATGGTACGCCAAAAACCACTGTGTTAGAATCCTAGACCATCGTAATGCTAGGTTTGATTTAATACTCGACATTTTTTCATCCGAAACCACTGCTTGCCCTGTAGAGTAACGAATACAAAACCATCGTTTTTTATCAAGAAGACTGTCATTTGCGACCAAAACATATCGACAATACTTAGAGGGTAGATGAAGTTGATGTCAAAACAAGAAGAGTCATGCATTTAAATGGAATAAAATGGAAATTATTGGCAAAAAGACAACTTGCTCCAGGGGCCAATTTACCCCGGTTTACCCTATATGGAAAAAGTATTGAGCTCAAAGTCAACAAACAAGTATACTCCCAGTTCAATTTAATAGTTCTTGTTTCAAACCGATTATTATTTGCTTCAACACATCTGTGTTTCCAACTGTTGATCAACTTTTGGTCTTATAAAGTATGAATTTATGGAACTTCTATAGAAACCTCTAGAAAATCAATAAATATCTTCAAATGTCTTCCTTTCAATTTCTTAATTTATTTTTTCACCTTTATTCATCATTCTTTACCACCTCGTTAGCCAAATTCCGATTGCCTGACTTTTTTGTATCTCCAATTCCAGACCAATCATTAGAATCCTCCCTGCTGGCGCCAAATACCCAACCCAACCCATCAAAACCCAACTCGCAGACATTACCAAATGAGGAAAAATAAAAATTAAAAAAATATGAAAGAACCCATAAGTCTGTATAGCAATACGCATAAGTGCCATGTGATTTATTAATTCCTTTAGTAATAATTCCCAAAGTAGACTTGCTGAAGTCTGATGCACTGTATAGGTAGGTTCTGCAGTTCTCTTAGTTTAAAAAAGCAGCAGCCTGGGGTAACAACTTTTCTTTTTTTTTTCTAAAGCTGTCTTCTACAAATTAAGACAAATCAACAAGTGATCTCTCTCCTCTCATACCATAAACCGAGTCTAAATGAAAAAGAATAAAAATCCTATATTCGCCTAATAATACGTCCAAAGGAGGAGGTGTGCACACGCAGAAAACAAAGTTAATACATCATCAATCATCGGTGAGTAGCAGCAGCAACCATGGCATTTAGATGAGTGCTGCCACGCCAACACAACAGGTATGGTTATATCGCGGTTCGGTCTTCGGTCCAAGAGTGAAGAAAGCCAATGTGTGTCAGTCCATCAACTGCCTTAACGAATTGTGAAATGCCCGTTTGCCCTCCCCCTTTTCACAATAAATAATCAAGGCTGCTGTCTGTCTATTAAAACTAATTACTCGACAAAATAAATTACACACGCACACACACACAACGACAGCGGAAAAAAAATCTAAGCTGAGATCTTCTGAAATCAAATAAAATTAAATCATTTGATCATCGCACGTCGCGTCAGTCGTCGTCGTTGTGGTGGGTTGGTCATCTGTTTTACACCAGTCAGCCATTTACCTATCTGGAGGAAACGGACTTTTTGTTGCGAGTTAAGTCCGCACTTTGTAATCCTATCCCTAAAAGGGTTACGTTTAGGAATATGCCACACTCGAAAGATATTGTGCCTTCTTCTTGACACGTCGCCTCTGCCTGTTCATATTTTCCGAGCCTATTGTCTATTAATGGTCAGCTAATTAAAATGCTTTATTGTTTTAATAATTCTTGTTTGAGATCGGATATATCAGTGAAGGTCCGGATTAGGTCATGCATGGATGTGGGCTCCTATTCCTACTTTTGATAAAATCTTCTGACGACTTTGCTTCGGATATATCTACGCTTACGTTCTAAGGCTGCATTTCCTTCGTCTCTGAATGTCCCAACTTATAAAAATCAGATCTTTCGTTTTCCGACTTCACCCTTTGAAAGAATTTTAAGCCTCTATAAGCTGACGAAAATTATATAATAATAAATAATTTCTTAAACCGAATAATCGGTTTAGACAAAAAGACTTTCCAATTAGAGGTTCTTGCCTTTTTCAGTTTCTTTTTCTATACAATTTAGATTTCCTGCAAGTTTTACCGAAAACAAAAAATGATTTGAAATTTTTTAAATAAAAAAAAAACAACTGAAGTGTGTTATCAGGAAGTTTGATAGGCTGGAAAACGATTTGAGTATAGTCCTTTGGCTGGCAACAACTTCTATAAAATTATCAATAGAACCTTTATGGAAGTGTTAGCTTCTTTGAAATACATTAAATTCGTTTGTCTATTTTTAGCAAGCACGTAAGCCTTGAACTATTTGAAGCTTATTTTCTTTTCTGAAAACATGAAAAGAATAACCGATGTATGTATCTTCAAAAGAAGCTTTAAGGAAAGTATATAGAAGCCAAAACAATTCACTTAAGTCCCTTTTCGTCTTGACAAAATTACTGAACTATTTGGACATTGATTCCTGGAATTCATTTTCCTTCATTCTTGGATCCGTTTTAAATCTGAATATTGAAGAATTTCTAAACTTAAAATCTTAGAAGATTAGTTTCTATAAAGGCTTTATAAAACTATTACTACTTTCCTTTTGTTTTTCTTCATCTTTTCGTATTAAAGTTTTTGTAAAAATATCGCATAACAACGAACCAAATTGGTTTGGCATATTCTTTAATGGGCTGAATGGCGGCAACTTCTATAATATTTTCAATCGAACTTTTATAGAAGTTTAAGCTTCTTTTGAGATTATATTTTTGTGCAAGATTTCTCAAGTTGTTTTTCGTTTCTGGTGATTTTTGCTTGTGAAACTTCGGGTATCTTATTCAGTGGCCCCATTTAACATTCATATATTATCTATACAGCCTTAATAGAAGTCTTTGCTTCCTTAAAGTTTTTAATTGTGACTTTTCTTTTTCCTCTTTTGGTAGTTTTTACTTGTTAAAGTTGTCGTATAGCAATCGGTGATATCATACAAATGACTGCAAAATTATTTGACTTTGTTATTCTATCTTATTACGGATCGAACCCTTATAGAAGTGTAAGCTTCTTTTAAGTTTATAATTTTTTGCAAGGCTTGTCAATAATTTTTTTTTGTTTTCGGTGATTTTTGCTTGTGAAAGTTGGGATATCTGATTCAGTGGTTCCATTAAAGTGACTTAATAAAATATTATATCGATACAACCTTTGCAGAAGTCTTTATTTCTTTAAAGTTTCTAATTTCCTTCCAGTGGTGTTTCTATACTTTTTTCATTTTTTTAAATTTTAGTTTTTAAAGTGACTTCGTAAAGCGAAACCCAGTATTCCTTCCCTGTTTTCCCTTTTTTTCACAATGGTTATGTTGAGACTACCCCACCGCCACAGTGCCGCCACTATCCGTCCATCATCATCGAATCGTCGAGATATGGCATTTATAGTTTTTTGTTTTTATATTGCCCGGCCCTGTATTTGGTGTTTAAAGGGTCACTATATCAAGTATCTATATTTCGGATCTTGTTCCATCCCAAATTGGTTCTATGTAACATTTTGTATAGGTAGGCATACCGTTCGTGATTTGATTCGTTTTAACGATCTAGCAGACGGGTTTATGTCTATAAATTTTATTTTATGCATAATGCTTTAAGGTACCTGTGTGTATTTATCTGTCGGAGATGAATAGTAATAATCGTAAAATCTCTTCCTATGGTGTGTAACCTTCTCCTTGATGAGTGTGAGAATTTTTTGTTTTAGGGCGCATGGCGAGTTGATTTGATCAGCGCCATCAGCAGAAGAAGTGATGAGAATGCTCCGGCGGCGGCGGCGACGAATGTCTTGAATGAGTTTTTTCAATGGGTTTTAGTTTATTGGCTGACTGCTTTCTGATGCGAAAATTGATTGAAAATATAATTGGCAATAATTTAGCATAAGAGTAAATTGTTAGCTTAGAAAGAACCACTTTGGCTGGTGGAAGTGTTAGAATTCCGATTGTGTCAAAATAAGTTTACAATTATTATTTTCAAACCTATAGTGAGGTTCAAGTCAAAGTAAAGTTTAAATTCTGCCATTTCTAGAAGTTAAAATATTTAGCATGTTGTTTTTGGTCATAACACGTTGGATGATCTATGTCCGCTTTTGTGTTCTTATGAAGTCTCATTATAATTATCAGGATTCACTGTGATTCCAATGTGCACTTATGTCTCATTCCTGGTGTTTAGTTTTACTCCAAAGTAGTTGAGTTCCTAAACGACTTTCAATATTGACGTTTGTACCTATCCTATGGACAGATTTTTGTTTGTTTGTTAATGGTACCCTCGGTGTTAACGTCTACCCTGAGCACTATTTACTCTACAAAGAGGTTGAAGAAATCACATGACCACGCATTTCCGTACCGAAACTCTATGCATGCTCTTAGTAGTTCCCAAGAGCTATTTCCTAGTTGAACACGGTACAGGTGTATCAGGTGTCCCAGGATCCCCAGTTCGATCATTACCATAGAGCCTCCCCATTAAGATTTGAAGTCAATGAAAAGATGAGAGTCTTGATGTGAAATTCATTGGTCTTTTCCAGAATTAAGCTCAGGGCGAAGATTGGGTCACTGGCCGATCTCCCAGGCCGGAAGCCACATTGGTAATTTCAGACTATAGTGTTGAAAAACGGCTTAAAATACTCACACTGCACGTTGGGTAGGATTTTATATAAGAGATTTAGCAGAGATATGCCCCGATAGTTCTTGCAGGATTTGGGTTACTCTTTGTGTAACTGGGAACATGGAGCTGATGGTTCAGCCATCTGGCTTTCTAACCATGCTTGGCTGGTTTGATGTAAGCTCTCTGTCAACACATAGCCTCTGTATCTGTTACGGAAGCTTTGTTCTTTTAAAGCAGGTGAACTTTTCCTCACTGGAGTGGGTAATCTTACTGCCCTTCTTTTCACATGATGCTCATTAACAACTCCTAAAAATGGTGGATAAATAAATCCACACTTCCCTCCGGGGAATATTTTATCTTATTTTATATTCGCTGTTGTGAAGAGCTTGTATTCCGATCTGGAGACCAAGAGAAAATTGGTTGTTTTTTTCTATAAAACCTTAAGTGTTGTTTTGGTCCCGGCACTCTTCGACCTTTATGAGCAGCTGGGAGATTGTACAAGATCTTTTTCTCCCATCTTCAGTATCCATACTTTTGTCACCTGTGGTACACAGCATACGTGTTTTCTAAAATTTGGTAGGTTTCTTCCTTTGGGACTATAGCTTCCGCTGCCTCTTTGATGATATTGGCACGCAACGACCATTGATTTCATACGTCTGTTGCAGGTGATTCTACAGTGAAAAGCTTCTCGCACTCTAAATTCATACTCTGGCAACTCCAGGTGTGCTAAGCAGTCCAAAGTCAAATTTATCAAATAAATTTATTTTTCTCGTCTAAAATTTTGCATACTTGTCTTGGGCGAAAAGTACATGATCGATTTGGTTGGACTGCCTAGATAGTTTGCTGTATGGATCTTTAGTCTGGGAAATCTTGTGCACCTTATAAGCATATTTCAAGCTTCCACAAAGGCAGTTAGACGGCATTCGTTACCTGTTTTCCAATCGTCGAAACTGTGCTTACCAATTGATTCGGCGGAGATTGTTCTTTTTTCCGCCTTAGACATTGAATTCTCCGGGCACAACTTTGTCCTAAACTCCGTCTAGGAAGTTATAAGTCTTCTCCTATAGGATAGAATACATGACACTAAGCAAACCATCGTATCTGTTGAAGGGCATAAAAGGGCTGAAAATTAAGCACTATGAACAAATGAGTTCTTCGTCCATTTCGGCCTCACTGTACACAGGTTATTCGAGCTATACATTTCTAATGGATGGTAGTGTGCCTCTTGAAATGAAACCCGATTTAATTACTGCCCAATCCAAATTCTGTAGATTGAATGGATTCTTACAATAAGTCGTGGCCAATTTCTCCATTTTTTGAGAAAATTTTCTTGCACTTTTCTAATGACACTGTCAGAACTTAATCTGCTAATTAATAATGGGCTTGTCAAAACTGCCATTTTATGTTAGTCTCACAAAAAACCAATTGTCAAAGAATTCCTGCAACATTATGAAATTTCGGAATGATTTGACAATCCGACAATTGAAGCAGGTATCCCGACAATTTAACAAATTTTTTTTTATCTAACATAAAAGTTGACAACAATTATCATGATGTCATATTTGGTATTGTCACCTATCAAAACTTGTGAAACTTCATAAAATAGAACCCGTCCTCCGTTACCAACAGAATCGAACATCATAAAAGCATTCAATAAAAAAAAAGAGAAAAAAAAAACCTTCTCAGAAGAAATAAACCACTTTGACTCACCAATAAAACGACGGCGGCAATGCCATATAAGCACCCAACTAAGCTAAGCCCCACAAGCTCTCATTTTAATTAATCGTTTTGTGATCTTTCTAATTAGGCTATTAGTTCACTGTCGTTGTCTACACATCACGCTTTCGCAGAATTCCCTATAGTGCAAAATCCTACAAGAAATGAAACGCAGCAATTTATTCCCATGACACCAAAAAACACACACATCAGGCATCCAGAGACCTCCCTAATAGCGCCACACCATCATGTTAGCCCACGGACAACTCGCACGCTACATTCTCACTTCTAGATTCTACTTCTACTCGTACAATGTCGCCTTTTCTTATCTGCGCGGAGCTGATGGTCAACAAAATTGATACCAACTAATAATCTGTTTTCCAAAAAAACGCGAATTAATTTCGAACAAAGGTTCAAGATTCTTAAGCATCATGATGGCCTTAGCCTTTAAATTCGTCTTCTCTTCTCCTATTAGCATCCTTTTATACCTACATATATGTAGACTTGATTAGCTTCTCGGGCTTATTTGCGCAGGTCAAAACTTCGAATCAGATCTACACAATTTTTTTGCATTCGTTTTCTTTTACGTGGTACATTTTTATTTGGTTGCTCATTTTCGACTTCGTCGGATCGCCTGGCCTCGTCTCGATCGCTAAAAGTTAATCACATAACCCATACGAGCATATAAGACGGATACTTCTCGCTTCTTAATGAAGGTGATTAACTCATGAAGATAAATATTCAAAAGATCGCTCACATACGCATGGATTAAGTGTAATAAAATTGTTCATTTTCAAAAACAAAGAAGAAGGCGCTTTAATCGAAAAGTGTCGAAGACAAATTATGACCATTCGGCAGGATTTAAAATTGAATGTGTGAGGTCTGGAGCCAGCACAAAAACTTCCTCATATTTTTTTTGTATATAATTGAAATTTAAAAAAAAAGGAAAAACTATTATTTCATCCGTGGCGGGACCGCCTCTTCAGAGGACTTTATCACCAATTAAAAAGATTAAACGAGATATCGGTGTTTAAGTCTGACTTCTTGGACTCGAGACTAGACTAGACACCACGCATAAAACCTCACACACAGGTATTCGGTCTGGATCTAGATACATTTTCTATAAGGGTATAACCAAAGACTTCCACTAATTACCGTAAAACAAGATTAACAAGGTTCTCAAGAACCACCGTCACCCAGAGGGACACTAAAAATAAAATCAAAAAAAAAAAAAAAGAAGATCCAAATGCAACCTCGAAAAAAAGAGGTCCGATTCGTTAATTATTCCCAGCGATAAAATCTCGCATTCTCCCTCTCTCTCTCGTTCGTCTTGGCAGATCCAAAATAAAGGATAATTAAGTGATAAATAACTGGAAATGGGTGTAATTTTGAAACTTATTTATGATGTTAATCACGTTAGCCTCCACCATGAGACAAACAAAAGTATATTTTGTTGAAAAAAAAAAAAACAAAAAAAAAAAAGGACAAATGTGGGTGGTCTCGCGATATCCATGGGGGGTTGGCTGGCTGCTTTTGCAAATGTATTTCGGTTTTTTGGAATTATTTTTGTCTTGTTTAATTCAGGCTTGGATTGCTTCATTATTTGACATTGATAGGCAGGTTATGGAGAGGCGTTATTATTTTTATAATAAAATACCTGCTGGTCCTAAAAATTATGATATTCAATTTTTTTTTATTTCACTTTACTTGCAGACTATACTCAATTCGATGCATAAATATCAGCCGAGATTTCATTTGGTTAGAGCCAATGACATCCTAAAGCTACCATATTCGACATTTAGGACGTATGTGTTCAAGGAGACAGAGTTTATTGCTGTAACTGCATATCAAAATGAAAAGGTGAGTTTGACACTTTTGAGCTGTTAGGAATTTGTATTCGAAATGACTTTTTTTTTGTATAACAATTCACTTTGTAGATAACTCAATTGAAGATTGATAACAATCCGTTTGCGAAAGGATTTCGAGACACCGGTGCTGGCAAGAGGGAGAAAAAGTAAGTATCCTTACATTTGTAAAGGAATTTTTTTGTGCTTTTGGTCTGTTTGTGCGACAGGAGTTAGAACAAATCAAAGATCAATTTGTTTTGTCGAATAAGATGGTTGTTATCACATAAAACCCAATGGGTGGCATCCAGTTAAAAATGAAAAGAATGCTGGGCCTTATACCCACACCTCTTAATTACCAGACAAGCTAAGCTCTACCTACGTTGACATTGCCACCCGGTCAGAATGTTCATTTGAAATAAAAAAATAAATAGGGAATTCTTGGGAAGTGTCATTGGAAGTCTATATTTAAAAATATCACACACATAATTCAAAGTGTTGGGCGCCATTTAAGTTTGATGTATTAAATAACTCCCTGATCTTCAACTTAAGATGAAAAATGACCAACAACATATGTTGGAAATTTTATTTTCTACAACTTTGAGCATTACAGATTTTGCCATACGATTAATATTTACCGAATTAAATTCGAAAAAAAAATACGGTTTTAGTCGTTAAGGTATTTTGAAGCTGATTCAAAAAACTACTGACATTATTTGACTGAAATGGAGGCAGTTTGCTTTTATAAACAACAAGAAGGTTTAAATATTAATTATAATAGTGAAATTCTCCCCCTTTTACGCTCGTTTTATTTACATTTTATATTTCATCGGTTTAATAGTTCTTGAGAGAGCTTAACTTAAAAATAGACAAGAAAATAGAGCAGTCATATAACTTGTCGAAATTTTCTAATAAAACAGCGAATAGCTTACGAAAACACAGCGGATAAATATTTATGGAGAGTTTCTAAAATTGAGAGAAATAAAAATGGAGGAACAGAGCTCATGCTGTAATGCAAGAAACAAAGAAGAAAATTTCAATTTTCCACACATAATTAACACCCGGATTAAAAAAAAAAAGTGGAGACTTCTCCAAATATTCAATTTTCCTCGTCAAAAATTTAACTGATCTTTTCGCAATGAAAAGTTGAACGAAATTTTTAGACTGCTATTTTATTCTGTTATTCGTGATATGGGATATGTGCTTCGTTTCGCTTTGTTAGAATACTGAGCTTTAAGTTGGAATAATCAATCATATGGCTATACAGTTTTAAGTTTAAGAAAATTAAATTAACGAAAGGTTTTCTTGAATGTATTATGGAAAACGAGTAAGTTTATTTTATTTAGCCACAGCCAATTTTCCTAGTATTAAAAATGGCGCCCAACGTAAATTGGCCAGAATCTTGAAATGTATAATTTCGACGTCATTTTTGACTGAAAAAAAGCCGCGATAATTTTTGATTTTTCAAACTTTTCTCGGGCATTTCAACTGCACTACTATGCCCAGAGTCACACACATGACAAATGTATGGTACCTAGGAAAAACTCGATATTTGAATGTTTTTCAAGCAATAATACGCACTATCAACGGAAATCGAATTCGTCATGGAAAGGTAGGAAGACACCCATTAGTGTTTTCTGAAAACCTTAAAACTTTTCGCACTTAGAGAAAAAACGAAAAATATTTTTTTTTTTTTGACATATGGGGATTGGTCTTAGAGAAGTTTTGATCCAATCTCAATTATCAAAGTCAAGCTATTCGATTTCATTTTACGTGCAGCGTTTCTGGCTAATGTGAACATTCCCAAAAATGTTGTCAAGGATCTTTTAATAAACTGTCTACTAGTTGAGTAGGTTTATGAATTACAAGACCAAGTTCGCGTGACCCAATCATGGTACTTATACATTTTTGGAGTGACAGGGGTCTGTCAATTACTTAAGCCCAAAATACAGAATAGTATTGGAGATAGAGTCAAAAATTCAAAAATGCATTTTTAGGTTTTCGATTTTAAGAGAGATATGAGGTTTCTTGTACCTTCTGGTGCGATGGTAAATTATTTTTATAATTCAATTCAACTTATTATAAACTTATAAATCTGAAGATTTGACAAACTTCCCGTCCCTTCTTTCAAGGACATGAAAGTGCTGGAAAATATTTCAAGAACTTCGTAGCAATATTTACATTTTAATGAAACTTAGGAGAAACAATTATTGTAGTTTCAAAGTGAATTTGGCATCAAAGTCTCTTACCGAAGTTTGGGCTTAAGATATCAATCTCTCAATCAATTAATCTCTACTTCGATTAATTCGAAATTATTTTTCGTACTTGATACTTTTGAAATGTTCTGATAGATCGATTTAAAATTTGATAGAAATATTATATGTGGATACTGGCACACCACAGGAGTCGGTTTTATCACCGCTTCTTTTTCTTAGACATTTCAATGATCAGTGTACGAAATTTAAAGTCTCTTTAAATTTTTAGCGACAGCAATTTGCTGAACTTGTTCTCACGAGATGGGGAGATACTTCCTTCTATGGAAATAACAAACTATTTGACGTCTACATAAACGTTCGAAAGAGTTTTCGGAGATTCGAGGCATTTGCTATATTTTTCGATATGGTAAAAATCTATAAAGGGTATATTGGAACAAGTTCTGAGAAAAATGTAGGTACTCCCAAGAAAATCTTCACCATCGGTATATACTTTTTTGAAAATTTTTGACTACCTGAATTTGAATCTGACATCGGATTTTACCAATAAGATGATTTTTTTTTCGTAATATTCTAATACAAAAGTTGAAAAAAAATTCCCTATATTTGAGACTGTGTTATATAATAATATCTCTTGTCTTCGAAAAATTTGTAAATTGATTACTGAAAGAACTCTAATTCCTCTAAAAAATTCTGTTTTGAGATTTTAAATTTTGTTTTCCCAATTCGAAAAGTCTTTAGTTTGATGATAGTCTTCCTTCTCTGGCCCTTGCTTAGTTTCTAATTTAAAAATAATATTTCTCTTAAAGTAATAAACATATCGGAAAAATTCTAACTGAGTCTTAAAGGGAAAAGATACTAAATTTATATGTTCACGCGAAATTTTTAGAGACAAATTATTTAATGGTATAACTTAAATATAACACACAAAAAAGTCGTTTTTTTGGTTGGACATTTGGGTTACAAGTTATCGAACGCCTTTAGAAATTGAAAAGTTTTGAGCTCGAATTCAAATTAAGAACATCAAAAATCTTTACAACTGAATAATCAGGTCTCAGGCACAAAATCATAACCCATCTATATATCTATCTACCTAGGTAAGGTAGATATATATATACATAAAAGCATATGAAACATAATATATTTTAGTTTAATGGAATTTCGTTCAATCCTTCTCGTGCGACAAGCAGCGACACTATGCAAAACATATATGTATATCTCACATTTCCATTTCCCAAAGAAAAGTCAAATGCAAAACAAAATAAACAAATGCAAAAAACCCAATCACCACACGTACATCACCCGCAAAACAAAACTGAAGAAAACCTCAACAAAACTATCAGCTTCCCAGTTTTATAAAATTCGATATTCCATCCCTAACTCCTGGGTCGCACGTCAAAAACAATACTTCTACACTCTAATCAACGAACTGAAAGTACAAAGTCGTGAGCAGAATATTCCATTCGACAATGAAACTCACGGAAAAGAAGCCCCATTGCTGCGGCGGCGGCGGTGATGGTGTATTGAATGAATGAGCGAGTGGTATTTTGTGGGAGTTAATTTCAGACTTTATAATATCTGTGTACTGAGTCGTTAAAAAACACAGTATACTCCCACTGTCAACTTTTGTACATGGTTTTTGCGCTATCCGCGTGTAGGTGTCATGGGGACTGGCAGCTAGCATGTATAGAAAGGAGCTAGAGCTGACGTCTCTCCAAATGGCACTGACACTATTTGCCGCACTGTCAAGTGATTCCGGTTTCAGCTTTGTGATTACAAATTCCACCCCTTGACAGGGCAATGATAGAAGCTATCATCATCATCGTCATCCCCTTCGCCAAGTCCAAGGACATCACGACCCGACCGTCACCGTCACAGTCACCCCGTCATCATCTGACAGGCCGGAAGAAAAAAGTCAAATTGATATGTCATTTCTGGGTTTGAATTCGCCACAAAAGTTGTAGACTCTATCAATCTGTTTGTCCAAATGGATTTGTGATGACAATGACGGGCAGAAGATGAATGTCCTGGCAAGAGTAGAGTATTGTATGTAGGGTAGAGCTCTATACTATGAGAAGTTCGTCCTCGGGTGTATCGGATTTCCGGTAATCTGGAGGAAAATTGTTTTTTTATTCGAACTGGCGGCGTCAAGCTGGGGTGACTTGCGTTATTTGCTCTCCTTTTATGCATTGTTTGCTCTGAATAATGCTCCAGAGCTAGAGAGCTTAAAGAATCCGATCATGATAATGCAGGAAATTAAAATCAATCAATCAATTTAGGGAATCCTGCTTTAACATATACCTCACAGACCAAAATATTTGCAATGTTTGTTGTGTGATGGGATGTGATTGAAGCTCCCATCCCCATCGTATCTACTGTTGTCATTCTCCCAATTCTAATGCTATTATAGCTGACGCAAATAATTTCTTCGCGTTATAGTTAGGTGTTTTGAAACAAGTCGTCGCGTCGGCTTCAGCTTCTCTAGCTAGCGAGGGTGGCAAATGAACATTGAACAACCAGAAGATGTTTGTTAAATGTAAAAGATTAGTTTGTCAGTGCAATGACATGAAAATGCCATGTAAGCTGATTTCCAGGAAAATTTATTGCTTGGTTACCCTTTCATTCGATGGATACATGATGGTTTACAAAAATTGCTAACCGCAGAATATAGCAGCGACCAATATAACAGCATAACCACACCAGGGGGTTGATTTTGAGACAATTATTTTCTAATGGAATTCTTTTCACATTCTATTTTATTTTTTTTTTCTGTTGTCTTGTGTGAACTTGTACCCTTATGGTATTCATAGTCGGCGTGGTGGAGGAGGTGGATGAGTGTTAAAATCCGCACACATGAATTTAAGATCAAAGACTAGAAAAAGAGGCGTCGCCGTACCTTTTAAGGATGATGATAATGAATAGAATTTATTTTTAAATTTAGAAAATTACAGAGCTTATAGTGGAAAGATAAACGGTATGGTTTTACGTGCAGTCGAAAATTGAATAGGTCTTAGAAAAATATTGCCTTGAGCAATTTCTAAAGGGAATAGATAATCATTTTTTGGGAAAATACCAAAAAGTAAAATTTGATGATCTTCAAGTGAAGAAGAAGCTTACGAGCAACAAATTGAGATAATGATTATCTTTGAATGGGAATTGGTCTATCAATTTTGAATAAAAAAAGACAATTGAACATAATGAGCTACTTCTTTTTTTTTTTGAACATAACCTATGCCTATCTTTGCTTCGGAACAAAGTTATGAGCAATTTTTAATGCAAAAAGCAAACATCTTGGATTTGTCGAATTTTTCTTCTGATTGGGTTTTGTTAACTTTTACTGCCTAAATTGCCTTAGAATTTTTTTTGGACCATCCATTTCGGTAAGAAATTTAATTTTCTACAAAAAGTTATAAGAGATGAATTATCAAATTCGGCTTATTTTGCGAGTTCTTATGCATATAACAATATTGGAATATGCCCAGTGTGGTCATTCTCTCAATAATTCGAATTTGGTCTCACAAAAATAGAAACCCTTTAACGCAATAGGTTCGTGCTAAAAGGTATATTAACTAGCCCTCATTCTGAATCCTGAAAACACAAACTACAAACGCGATTAGAGTTTCAAGATATGACAAATGATCGAGTCTTTCCCCCTGAGGTACTGTCGATCTGTAGGAAATGTGCTTTATAGTCTCACTATGTGTCTCCTTATAATTTTAAGTCATAAATTTCAAGACCGATTTCTATTAAAAGTGTTTCTAAAGTTTGCTTAAATGTTGGTTAGTTTCATAAATGTATAAATAGAGACATGAACACAAGTGAATCCATTAGAACACTTTGGGAGATAAAGTCTACACTGGTAATATCTTTGATTTTTGAAGTCAGATTCAAATCGTGACGGTAGTACCATCTCGAAAATAAATTTATACCATAAAGCAAAGGAGTTTTAGCAAAGGAGGATTTAAAATACTCAATGGAACAAAAATTATGCTTATCTGTTTGGTAGTTTGCTAACGATGAGCTTGAGTGGAGAGTTCAGATACTGTGTACAAACTTTTCATTACAGTTTATAACTTCAGTTCTAATGACCTGATCCTAAAATTTAAGTTAATGAAAATAATGAAAAAAAATGTCAGACTACATTTGGGTTTACTTAAAGACCACAAATTTTCGACAAAAGACCCGGTAAGTCAAATATCTACAAGGGGCCAAAAATGCCATTTTGAAAAGTCTTACATTTAAGTTAGGTACTTTCATCCATTTCTATCTGGTGTGTTTTGCCTTTAGACGTAGTACAATTCTGAAGTTTAAAGAATTTTTCATAGTCTCCAAATGGATAAGAAAGTAATTACGAAAACGCAGCCTTAAAACATTCATGGAGAGTTTCACCAATTTCAGATAATAAGAACAGAATACCAAATAAAATAAAATAAACAACGGAAACAAAAATACGAAAAAATTCTTCTTACGAACTTAATTTTAAAAAAATTGGAGACTTTTGCAAATAATCTGTTATAGTGATCAATTTTGATAGTTATTCTTCTGAATTCTTAGAATCTACTGATTTGATATATTTCCCAAAAATATAACGAAAATATTCGCAAACAAAGCGGTAACATTTTTATGGAGACTTTGACGAAATGCAAAAATTAAAACCAAAAACAAACTCGACAGATCATTAAACAATTTTATTGTGAGAAAAAGACACCAAAACTAAACACACATAAAACTTAAATGTAATTTTTTTCACATAAAATTAATTCTGTACAAATAAAGAGTGGAGACTTTTCCAAATAATGAAAGAAACAACAAAAATAGAACTCAAATTTAATTTTTCTACGTTCAAACAATGGTCTGAAGCTCAAATAATGGTCTGAAGCTCAAATAAAAAGTGGAGACTGCTCAAAATAGTGGAAGAAACAACAAAATCAAACACAAATAAAACTCGATTATTATAATAATGAAATAAACAAAATCAAAAACAAATAAAACTCGATTATTATTGTTAAATAATGAGTGGAGACTTCCTCATATACTTAAATATTCAAGAAAACTCAAACGCAATTGTAATTTGTTGCACTAAACTAATGGTCCCAGTCAAATAATTATGTCATTCTGTCCAAAAAATAGTGGAAATTACTCAAAAAACTATCTGCTACAATTAACAGTTTCGCTCATCGAACTGCGTAGTGAAAAACGAAGGCCAGACTGAATTTTCGTCCATATTTTTGCATGAGCGTCGTACTAGACCTTGTAAGCCGAAAGTTTTAAAAACAATAAGCCATATTCTATAAAGTTCCTTAATACTT
The DNA here is from genome assembly GCA_963931855.1 of Philhelius festivus. NCBI lineage: Eukaryota > Metazoa > Arthropoda > Insecta > Diptera > Syrphidae > Philhelius > Philhelius festivus. The sequence goes on along the minus strand of OZ007557.1, from coordinate 10,619,988 downwards.
TTTATTTTGTTACAATTGATGGACAAAAACTCGGAAAAAAGAAAGTGAGAGGAGATTATACCATAATTATGTTTTGCACAGAAGAAGTGTTAAACAACCTTGAATTTCGTCCTGCGTCTACTTGTTGAAACACACTATTTTTTACTTATATATCCCAGTCTAACTGGTTACTGGATATTCTACTTTTTTGTTTCATTAAAAACTTTCAAGCAGCCAGACACAATTTTGAATGAATTCTCATCCAGAATGATTTGAGACAAACACATAGTTTCCAGTGAAAATGTTTGTTCTTGTTGATTCTCATCGTTTCTATAGATTTTTTCTGAAGCAAAGCAGAGATAATTACGTGCTTTATAATTTCTTTTTTATTCTGCTTACTTAAAATTAAGAATAGATATGGTCTTCAGACTATGGACTTCTGACCATCAGACTTAAAGTTCCTTCAAAGACTAACTACCTACATTCCTCAACTTTAACTCAGCTCAAAAGTTTTTTTTCCTTTCTCCATCGCCCAGCTCTTCATTTAAACCTACCAAAATGTCAATTTGAGTTGAATTTTAATCGCAAGTCAACAGCAAGTTTGATGCCACATCACCTTCACCAGTTCGGGTCTTTTAGAAAGTACTATTGTACAATTGTTTACAAAAAAAAAAAAAAAAAGTCTATAAAGCCTCACGATTTATTTCAGCAGTTAACTCAACCCAGCTGGCAATATTTAAACGATCAAAACATCCAGCATCATTCTGCCCTCTGGGCATCAAAAATGTATACCCTTAGCAATGGGGAGAGAATCAATTGTATAAACAGCAAAGAGTCAAGCACTTCAGTTATTTCGCGCAGCAAAGAGTTGAAAGCAAATAGAAGAAAAAAAAATAAAAAAAAAAACAAAACGAGAAAGGCAAAAGTTTTGTCGAGAGAACCTACGGAAGCGGTAGACGATGAAAATTGTTCCTCACAAGCAAAACACCGGAAAATCCTTTTCCCAACACTATTCCACTGAGGTGCTGCTTAATTACGTAAAAAAGAACTGTTAGAAAAAAGAGTAGAATATTATTTATAACCACAGCATGATAATTGCCCAAGACTCTAATACTCTACACCACACACACTCTTTCACAAAAGAAAAAGTTGACAATAATAATAATAATAATGCGCTCTTGCACAGGAGTGTATTTATATACTTTCGATCGGGAATATTATCCTGTGGAAATCCCTGTGGCTTTAACATCTAATACCCTATCATTGAGCATTACAATAATCATCATCATAACAACATCGAAAGGGGGATGGAACCACAAGAAGGATTTTATTTTTTTCCGGATTATTCTTAGACTCTGTGATAGACAAAAGGGGACAAAAGGGTTCCTTTGGTGGTGTACACACTAATAAATTAGCCCTCTTGACGTGTATAGAATAAAGGGTTTCCAAGTGGTCCTTTGGGTGATCAAATAGAGAAATGGATGGAAACAAATTTAATAGCAATAAAAATGTCCGCATAGCATTTCAAGTAATTAGCAGCGACTTATAGTCGAAAGTATCTTTCTTGGGATTCCGTTTGAATGTTTGAGCGGCTTAAGTGGTGTATTTACTTTGATATGAGACTTAAGTCACCCCTATCAAAGCTTGTTTTTTTTTTGTATCACTATTAAACGTCATAGATACTTTTGATTTGTTAGTGGGATTATTTTATTTTTGTACCAATTAAATCAATGACTTTTGTCTGGAAGAACCGAGGATATTCTAATGAACAAACTCCCATACCAATTGTTGTTACAGGCAGGCGTTAATGTCGAACCGCGGATCCGATTCAGACAAACTGAATCCAACACACGTGAGCAGTACAAGAGCACCTTTGCATTTGGGACATACTGGTCGACCTCATCCGCACGACAGTCAGGACGACGATGATAAGCTGCTTGATGTGGTAGGACCACCACAAAGTCCGTTGCTGCCTTTGAGCCATTCGCTACAGCAGATGCATGCGCATCAACACTCAGGTATGGTTGACTTTTGCAAGATTTTTTATTTTTCTGTTTTAAATATTTTTAAAGGTTGGTCAAAGGGGTTTTGTGAATAAAATGTTCCTTGCAACCAAAAAGCTCACGAAGCCAAGTTTTTCAAACTTAGGCAAAAGAAATTTGATAAAGGAATTAAGTGATGGGAATATTTTAAGGTTTCAAATTTGATTCTTTTTCCCGGGGATTTTTCAAAACTTCTCAAGGCAGTTAATTTTTTATCCAACTTCCTGCATATTTAGTTCAAATTTCTTCCAAGTCTCTTTTGACCAAACCAACTTTCTCTCTCATCCATTTATACATTTAAAACAAACTAAGATATTATAACAAAATTTTTAACCAATTTAAAGCCCTTGCAGCTTGGTTCAACCACCTAGCCGGTGCTGGCGACCATTCAAATGAAGATGCAATACGACGACGCCTCCAATCGGAAGACATTGAACGGGATGGCAGCGATTCAAGTTGTTCGGAAAGTGTGGGTGGCAGTACGGGTGGAGCATTTCGACCCACCTCATCGGGTAGTCCCAAAGAAGCGCACGGTGCTGCTGGTGGCTCATATCCCGCACCCAATATATCAGTGGGTCCACCCATTCATACATCGCCTCATCTTTTGCCTTATCTCTATCCACACACATTATATCCACCACCTCCATTGTCGTTGCTTCACAATCCGGCAGCTGCGGCCGCTATGAATCCCGGCTTGAATCCAGGGTTGCTATTCAATGCACAGCTTGCATTAGCCGCTCAACATCCCGCCTTATTCGGTCACTATTCAGGGCATTCGCCAGTGTCACCATTGCAGGGCCTAAAAGGCCATCGATTTACGCCGTATAACCTGCCTGGAAGTTTGGGCTCGGCATTTGATGCTGTGACGCCTGGGTCGAATAATCAAAGATGCAGTGGCACCGGTGTTGGCAGTTCCGGTGATGGCACCAACATCAGTGGTGACAATGGTCCAAGAAGCCTTAGTTCAAGCCCATCTAGACATCAACGTGCCTCCTCGAATTCACCTCCCACGCGACCTATTTCCATGTCACCGACAACACCGCCATCGCTTATGAAACAACGCTCCAGCAGTTCGCCATCAGAACTCAAGAATATCGAAAAAATGGTCAACGGCCTCGAGGTGCAGCACAATGGCAGCAGTCTAATTGCAAACAGTTCAATGGAAGACAGTCCACTACATCACCATCACCACCTGCATGGGAGATCAGGGAAGCAATCGCCATCGTCTGACCAGTGACATTTGTATGCCGCGGATGATAATGACAAGTCATCCATCATAGATCTCGACGACGTGTGACACACCGACTTGTAGGCTTAAAAAGGTGTCCTTTAAAAACAAAACAAAAAAATCATCTTCCTCCCTCACACCACACACACACACCATAACTCGTAAGACTTATTTAATTCACAAGCTAAACATTTTAGGATATTCATATAAATACATAGAGGAGGCTTTCCAAGTCGCCCCAAAATAAAAAAAACACATGTGTAAATAAAAACCGCATAGCATTTTGTAGATAAAAGAAAAAAATAGAATCTTATATTTTTAGGTTTTAAAATTATAATAAAAATGCAAAAAAAAAATAAAAAAAAAATACGTATATAAATTAGAATGATATTAAATTTTATCAATTAACTACCTTAATTCGATCAGAGAGTGAGTCTATACACACACACAAACAACTAGCACCAGTGGGAAGCCACAGTGTTCTTTTTTTGTCTTAAAGCAATTAATGCAATCGAGTTGTACAAGGATTTATTTATTTTAAGGGTGGATACGGTTAGGTGTACGGTTTCAAGGCAGCCAGGGCCAAACTAGTTTTCGGGAAGAACTACATTCGAACAACCTCTGCAAGACTGGGGACATCTACGGTGATCAATTTGGATCAATTCATTTTTGTCACGCAAAACATATTCTACGTCCTGAGAGTCAAAGACAGAAATAGCCAAAGCCAATTGCTAGTGCAGGGCCCCATTAGTTGTACTCGACCAACTGAGGTTATAGGTGCTTTAAACTTTGGCTTAACTAGTTTGGCATTCGGAACTGAGCTTGTTTCGCCCGAAATCTGTTGTTGACAAGGAACCAATGTAATGAACAGACAGACAAGTGCTGGTAATTTTGAGTCGATATTAAATTTTTCTTCTAACATTTGATAAAATTCTAAAACCCAGTGAAGACCCGTCTGAAATAAAAATCAGTGGAATTTAGACCATCCTATTAGCATAGCTTCTATTTTCTAACTACATAAAATAAAAGGAACTTCTAGCAATAAGAGAAAAGAGTCAAAAAAGAAGAAACAATTTTTAGAAAAGAAACAAATGAAATTCAGATACAAGGTATCGATATCATCGGTACGAAATTTTGTATTCACAATAAAGCTTAGTTGTCATTTTTTGAAATATAATTTTTTTAAATAAACAAAATTTAAGAAATTTAAATAAAAAGATGAAAATATAATAATATTACAAACTCACCAAAACAAAGGTAAATGATGAAATATTTTCTTGAAGTACATACCTAAAAGAGAATATTAAAAATTATGTATTAGTTCACAATGGTAAAAATGCAATTATTAAAATTTAGTTTTTTTAATTGTTGAAAATGTATATTTAAATATCTCTTATACAATTGGTTTTTTCGTGGAATTTTCTTTGCAGAAATATTTTGTCTTCTTTTAAATATTTAATTTTCCATTGTATGTTACTAGTTAGTTACATTTACTGGCTTTGAACGGACCATTGGATTGATAAATCCTTTTTTATCAAGCTAAAACTGCACTCTGGGAAAATATCATGTAGAATTGACCAGTTGTCATGTTATTTTTATTGTTCAAAAGGGTTGATCATGATATACGAGTATATTTAATAAGATACAAGATTTTAATTCTGACTTGTGGTGGAATGAGAAGAGACTCTGTAAAATGGAAACATTTTCGGGTTGTATGAAGTTCCATTTTATACACTAATATGTAATTTTATGACATCAACATGATACTCTTTTAAGATGAACAGATGCAGCGGTAATTTAATTCAAGACCATGTTAAGTTTATCAGATAAACAATTGTAAAAATAACTATACATAAAACTTCAAGTCAACAGGATATGAAGTAAAATTGAAATCTACACTAGACCATGTTAAAACAACACAAACATTGACACTACGACCATGCCAAAATACTGCTAGATGTTTGTATTTACCGGAATTTCATGTTGAAATAGCACGTTATATTTTTAAATCAACTAGGTAGAATGTTACTACCGGTAGTGCATTGGGAGTTTTCGAGGTTTCTTAAACCTTATATGAGAGAAAGAAGTACACCTTGTAAATTTAACATGAAACTTGTTGAATTTCAACCTGATGGTTTTCTATGAGTGCAACATGTGAACTGCTTGCTTTAAAGTATATAACTAGCTCACGGTTACAAACAATAAGACAGTTCTTATAATCAGTTTTAATTTTCTCTGAGCAAAAAAAAAAAGCAAGGTATTTTGATCAGTTTTTGCTACTGTTTGAAAGTAAGCATTTGTTGAACTATTTTTAAACTTTTGAAGAAAAATTCTTCTTTTACAAAGTTTAACGAGAAAAATATACATTTGTTTGTGTTTAATTTGACTTTTCGAATCGAAAGTTCCCAATGTCTGATAAATGTTTCAATTTAAAAGTACAAAAAACTCATTTTTCTCCATCATATTTCAGCTTAGGTTTCATCACGAAATAACTGTTCTTCGGAAATTATTTTGAAGCCGAATATTGCCCTTCAAAATAAACTTAAAATCTTTCCAATCCGTTTCGAGAAATCATTACTTTGTTATTAGTATTGAGTTGACCCTATTAAGTTGCTGAAATATCTTCGAGATATAACGAAAAACTCTTCGAGTGAAAGAGAAATTGAGATGCTCAAATACGATTTTAGAGGTTGCATTTCAACTCAGTCTCTTCGACACCAATAACTACGTTAATCTGTGTTATGAATAAATAAATAATTTGTAGGTTTATGCACTTAAGACCTAGAGATCTATAGTTGCCCATCCACTATCTAGGTTGAGGTTTTCAAGTATATAGCTCTTTCTTCCAAATACGAGGAGGTATATTACTTTTATATGGGGGGAGCTGAATTGAGATTTCATAGATATCAAAAAATAAAACATAACTTGCCAGCAAAATTTGGCCGTATGGGGTCATAATTGTAACATTTTTTTTCAAAAAAAATTTTCAAGTGTAACGTTACACACAAATTGTTAAACTCACTGAAAAAGATAGAAAAAAATACAGAATTGATCAACTTAAAATTGCCGCATGGTCTTGACAATCCTTTATGGCCAAAAATGAGTGTAATTTTTTAAATCAGGGTTGTCAGATAGATACCATGTTGCAATCAAGTAACAGAAATTAAAAAAAAAATGTTTTTTTTTTTGGTTTTAGAACAATTATTAGTTTAAAGATTTAAGCTTCAAGTCCATAAAATTAAAAAAATATGGTTTCTGGTATATGTTGGCATTAAATAATGGTTAAAACTCTACGCATTTTGTTTTGATATGGCAACCCCTATGTTTTTTTGTTGTATGATATAGGATGAATTAGGGTGCATACGAGCATATAAACACCCTGTTTAAGTAGAAGGGTTTCCAAAAAAAGGTGTAGGAATTCCCACAGAAGTTTTGAGTTAATGGTATCTGAGCATAGCTGTTACAGTAAAATTTGATTAATTTGTTTCTAAATTAGAGCTGTTGAATGCAAAACTTGTCAGATCCCAGTTATCAATTTTATTGTATTGAATTGTGATGAAATTTCATCTTCAATCAAGCCTACGTTTAGAGGCCAACATTTCTCAAAGTCTCCACAGACTTATTTCCTTTCAATGAAATTGTCAATGTAATAAACTCTTCCAGTTTTTGCTTAAATTCAGAATTCAGAATACAGTACAGAACTCCAGAATAGAATATTGATTAATTTTAGGTCAAGTTTTGTTTTTTCCTATTCAGTCTTCTTTTGAAAATATGTTTACCAGTTTTCGAAGAGCTGGATAAAAAATTAGGTTTTAATCAATCTTAGATCAAAGAGAGAGTGAAAATTCTTTTCTAAGACTTTAAGCGTTTGAAATTCCATTAAACATCAACCAAGAACCTACTCGTAAACGGGAAAATCGATTATACTTCAAATTTGATATAGAGAATCTGATACCATTCGTAGTTTTGTTGTAACGAGTAGCTGTCATACAATTAAATTTTTTATTTTTTTCAAATTTTCTTGAAAACCACTTTAACAATTTCTATTAAATGTCATACTTGAGAAGTGATTGTAATACAACTGAGTTTTTCGAAATAGGATTTTTAAGGTCTTTGAGTTTCATTTTTCCACAAAGGTTCTTCTTAATGATGTATAATAATAAGTAATAAATATAATATATACAAAATAAATATAATTATACATTGCATTTCAAAATTTTACAACAAAATATTTTTCATAAACAATAAATCATAAGGGAAGTTTAAAAAAATTATTTCTTTTCGAATTCTTATACATTTTCATATTCTTCTAGATGAACAATTCTCACGCTTCAGGTAATTCCCATCATTTTAACCTCGAGTCCAAGTTTGGACGTACCATTGATTTCAGAAATTCCTTCTATAGCCGCACTACACGAATGTAGAATGCTTTATCCAGGTCAATACTTTCTTTTTATTGCGATTTCATTGCGTTTTCTGTAACGCTTGCACCAGTGTGCTCAAATATTTAAAGGGTTGTCATAACTCCTTTAGTGCGCGCAAAATTAAAATCCGGTCGTCAAACGTTTTTATTTGACACAAAACTTTGTTACAAATTATTTAAATACACTTAGTTTGGAGTTATTAGCATTTTACGGCTTTTGAAAAACCAATGGGATAACTAAGTTGAAGCAACTCAGTTACGAGTATTTCTCAATCATACTGATTTATAAGTACTACAGTGCGCAGTGAACCACGGCCTCAACTAACAAGCTTCTCCAGCTAGCTTGGTCCCTATCTAGTTTTTTTTTTTTATAATTTACGCGCGCTCAAGGGATTATGATTACCCTTTAAATGTTTGAACACAGCGCGGGCGTGAAGTTAAGGAAGAGAAAGAATGATAGGAAAGATGTGTGGCACGATGTTTTGAGACTGAAGGTTGTTGTCTCCAGCTTTGCAATTCAAGTTGACTGAGGTTCTTTTCCACTTGTGTGTGCCACTTGTGTCGCGGTCTTCCTCTACTGCACCGTCCCTCGGGGCTACATTCGAAGATTTTCCAGGCCGGAACGTTTGGGTCCATTCGATCTACATGACCTATCCAGATCAGTCGTTGGACTTTAGCTCGTTTGACTAGGTCGGTTTCGCTGTGCAATCAATTTTTGAAAAAAAAAAAAAACTGTAGTTATGGCTCACAAGACTCAAGTAAATTGGTTCATCCATTGAAGATTTAGAAAAGTGGCTCATCCGTTCAATCGTATCCCTTGATGTAAGTTTTCGACATCAAATAAATACTTCATTACAGCGCCATCTATATTCAAAGCAAGGTAAGCATTTCACTAAAATGATGACTAATTTCAAGACTGCACAATTAGTAGTGACCTTAATCATGATGACCTCAAGAATGAGAGCTTGACCATTTTGAAAAATATCTTTCGTGAGGAGGTTTTTAACTGTCTCGATACTTTTGGAACACACTGTATAAAACTTAAACTTAGCACTTGTCGTTCATTATTTTGTTCGTATTTACTTGTTGTTTTCGTTGTATGAAACACACCCTGAGATTTCGACCTAAAGCCCTTAAAATCAATAATGTAACCAAAGAAAGTTTTTTTTTTGTTTTTATTTAAGCGTATCCGTAATTTTCCTATTATTCTTTAAGTTACTCGTACATACATAAATACATAGCATATACCTAAATATAATTTTGCAAACTAATTGAGTCAAAGTTTACAACAAATAAAATGAAGCCTTCAATTAAAAAGTTAGTTAAACATAAAACTCAAGGCATGAAAGAGTGACAGTATTAATAAATAATAATTGTTGGCAATTAATTATTGTAAACTACACTACATCACTAACATATCAGTCGGGCATCGAATTTGGAATTTATGACAGATGAAGCTTCCTTTCATTCCTAAACTTTGTTTTTGCATTTCCTAATTTAATTAAATTAACAAAAAAAAAATGTAAAAATTGGATTTAAAAATGTAAACAAATTGAAAAGCCAAGTGAATTGTCTAAATGCAAAATTATATACTAAAATAGGTTTATTTAAATTTATCTGAATAACAATGTGTGATAAAATGCAAAAAAATAAATATTATTTTCAGAAATATTTAAGTTAAACTCCAATTGGTTGGTTAAGAATATTTTCTCCTTTGCAGACAACATTTAATAAAAATACAAATCTCACATTCAATTAGAAAAAAAAAACAGCATGCCTATGAAAGAAAAAAAAAAACTTTGAGCAACATTAACACTTCACAAATTAAAAAAAAAAAAAAAATGTTATATATAAAAAAAAATGAAAGCAATATTATTCATAGTTAATTAGCACTATTTGCATTGCTATTATAATTACATTTTTATCTTATTTCATTGTGAATATTAAAATAATTAGATATTTAAAAAAAAAATATGAAGTAAACCAACACTATTCGTGTATATAAATAAAACAAAAATAATATAAGTTACAATTTTAGTGTGTAATTAGATTTATTTAAGAATAAATTTTATCTATATATATATACTGAACAAGAAAATAAATAACTATACCGTATAAATAATATTATATGAATTTATTATTATATTGTGTAAAAAGAAACAAAAAAAAATAAATTAGAAACAATTAATAAGAAAACTAAAAAAAAAAAAAAAAACACAAAAAATAAAACAAAAATCACTTTCAAAAAATTAAACAAATACAAACAAATAAGAAGGCATATATATATATTATATTATGGAATATACATACAAAAAAAACGGAGATCTGTAAATTTGTTATTTTAAATAAAAATATAAAAGCAACAAAAAAATAAAAATGAAAAACAAAAACTGACACAAAAAGAAATAAAAATTATATATTAAAAAAAATTTAAGACTTGTGTGTTTTTATTCTTGGAATTGGTGGAGTGGCAACATTTATCATGGTTTTGGTACTTTTGGGAATAGACAGCAATTCAAAATTATGGTTATGGATTTTAGGGACCAACAATCAAGCTAAACTAATTTCTATGTTAAAGGCGGTCTTGATACGCAGTTAGAATCAGTAGAGAGCACGAAGGGCAAAGCGTAGGAAACGACGTTGAACGCTTTAGGTTCTAAAGATATGAACGTTCATTCAAGAATTATTCGCCAAATGGTTATTTACAATAATAGGGTCACATAGAAGTCCGAGAACAACTGTTGGATCAACGTTTCACGTAGACAAGTTCTGAGTTTACATAGAAAATAATTTCGTCATCATGTGATAGAAAAATGAGCTCTTAATCACCATAAAACCAAAATCCAAGGTTGCGAATCGACTAAGCAATGAATATGGGTTGATATTGGATATGGTAAGGACGGGCGGAAGATTTAATGATTTCTTGTGAAAAAGGGATTCATTGGCATTTCGAAATATTTAGCTCCAAGTGATTTTTGAGATTGTCAAGATGTCAAACTGAAGAAAAGTAGAATCATATGCCGACGAAATGGGCTCGAGAAACTTGGAATCTTCAATGTAAGAGTGAGATTTGGAAATATTTGATGATCATTGCGAAATTGTTAATGATAGAAATAAAAAAGCAAAGGACTTAATTGGCTGCCTTGGGGGACCCTGGTAGAGGGTGATTGAAGAAGGTAGATCTGAAATGAATTTTATAGTAACGAGTTATCAGATAAGAAAACAATTATCTCAAGAAAATAGGAAAGGAAGGCCTACGAGAAATTTATTTAAAGGCGTTACTAAGATCGGATGAGCCAACATCGACTTTCTTTCAGTTCTCTAAAAGACTCAGAAGGTTAGAAAGGGAATTCAGCAATATTCATAAGTCATTGTAAACCTACATTTGAAAAAGTCTTGTTGTCTAAGGGACATGAGAGACTTGCACTCACACTTTGGGCTTGGGAGTATCTAAAAAATAGGTCACATCTTTCATATGTCAGAAAACTTTCCTTCAGTTAGGCGCAACGTGAAGATTTTTGAGAAAGGAAGAGAAAGTATGATAGAGCGAGAATTTTTGGAGAAATATAGGTCGAAGCAATGGGAGTCGAAAATAAACTCATCAGTTCGTTGATATAGGTAAGGTCAGGCTAGGTGGTTTGACGATACGGCAAGTCATATTACTTCACTCAGAATGTTAGAAAGGGAATTCAACAATGTTCATAAGTCATTGTAAACCTACCTTTGAAAAAGTCTTGTTGTTAGGGGACATGAGGGACTTGCAGCGAAAACTAAAAATTAGGTGCAAACTTCTTTTAAAGATTTGGGAATTGAAAGTTTAGCAATCTAACTTCACCTTCATACTTTGGGCCTTTTTTTGTATTGGATGTATGAAAAAAGTCAGGTCTTCCATATCTGAGAAAATTTACTTTCAGTTAAGCCCAACGAGCTAGAATTTTTTGGAGAAATATTGGGCGAATTATTGGTAGTCGATTTAGGTTAGGTCAGGTTATGTAGGTTTAGGATGCGGCAAGCCGTATCACCTTACTCGGATCTCAATGGATCCATTGTGCTCCCAAGGGTGTGGGTAATGTAGGAATGGGAAGGATAAGGGAGCAAATTTAGTTGAAGTTAAAGGTATGGAGTGTCTCATCCTGATTTCTGAATAAAGTTAAGGATGCTTTTTAGTTGCAAAAATTAGACGACAGACGCCCAGTTCGTCGAAAAAGTATTCTCCGAGGGCCTCTTTTCTAGTTCTGGCTAGGCTAGGGCATTCACAAAGGAAGTAAAATGAGCCCTCTTCCATCTTTTTTTTTTGTCCTTACACTATCTGCATAAGTCAGATTAGGTGATGCCCATTCAGCTTATGTGGTTTTCCATTGAGTTGTGACCCGTAAGGATTCCAATCAAGAGAGACAATTGAGATCTGCTAAGCTTCAATAGATGAATTAGGTTATTTTCTATGATAAATACGTCAGCGATATGGGAGAGTTACCATTGGTATTTTGTTGAATTTAGAATCTTTAGTAAGATTGCTTTGGGTTTGGATTAAATACCAAGATACTCGTAAATTAGAATAGTCAGTTATAGATCGAGAACGAAGGAACATACTCGTATACCAAAACCCACGCAAAAGATTTCGGAAGAAAAATTGGTAACCGGTTTATCAAGTAGCAAAAATTCACAAGAATTAATTTTGGTTTGGGAAAATTTAGGAATTTTAAGACATTATTTTATATTTTCATTTATATTGTTAGATGATCAAATTTGATTCTTGTGAAATTAAATTAAAATTGTTCATGTAAAATTCAGCTGATTTTGAGAATTTGTGTCAAAGTCAAAGCAATTATTTTGTCATTGAAAATGGTAACAAGTAAACACTAAAAACATTAAGGGCAAAAATTAATCAGGAGGCCATATTTATATCTCAAGAAATATAGTCTTAGATCAATTCGTCAAAGTAGCAAAAGGCTACCGTGTATTCGAATACAGCCTAATGTCGCAGAGCTCCTGGGGATCCCCTACTTCCTATTACTGAATTGCGCAGTACAAAACTTCAAATAGACATAACTATCCGCGTCAAAATGGCGAGCACTAGATATTTCGGCACCTCAACGTAATCGTTTTTTTAAGAATTATTAGAATTTCAAGCTATAGTAACTAGCTAAAGGGTCTTTTAAACTGGACGCTCGATTTTTGAATATAAATATAAAAGTTGGGTATGAGATATCGTCCCATTTTTGTTCATATTTAAAAGAACCTATTATGGCATCAAGTATGGAATATAATTTCCTTCAAATGGTCGTTGCGACTTTACTTGGTGACTTTTTGGCCTAAACTCGACTAAAATTGCAGGCTGGCGTATGTATTGTTGTGATCATCAATTGGCTTGTGGTTTATTTGCATTGACCTGCCATTAATGATAGCCCCAAAGGCTTTAGTCAAAAGTCGCTAAATTGCATGATTTCGATAGGCGTCTAAAAATACTATGACACAAATCTCAGGTGAACAATATTCATCGTGCAATACGCGCTGTGAAGCACGTCAATCCTGTTGGAGCCACAAGTCTTCAGAATCGATATTATTCAGTTGAAGTCTGAAGAAACTGCTTATCAATATCATCCATCTATAACGCTCGTTGTTGACCTCTGTTTTGGAAGAAATACGGACCGATAATTTCGCCAAACGAAAATTCGCAACAAACAAAGGTTGCATCGTGATGCATATGGTGCTGGTGTATTTCGTACGCACTCAATGCGTTATGACAAACTTTATAATGATTTAGGTACAAAACGTAAGTGAAAGAGATAGAGTTAAATACAAGATATCCATGAACATTCGAACATTAAAACAATAGAGTTGGGTAAGGCATTTCACATTCATGCAGTGCGACTAAGAAAAGAATCTCTGTACTTGAAAGTTTGTCAAAAAATGGGCTCTAAATTTTATTAAAGGATATTCTTAGAAAGACAAGTTTTTCTGTAACTATGGATTGGTATAGTTCCCCATCGTACAAATCAATTCATCTAAAAATGAGTCTCGTTGCTAAATATATATGTTCTTTTTTTGGCATAAATATGTATGTAGTTTCGGGAACTTTTCTCTAACGAAACACTGATGATTCGCAGACTTTGTTCTGCACTATAATCTTTCACTGTAATTTGCCGTACTCAACTCAACAATTCACAAAAAATTGACAGATGGTGCTTTAACATACTTTGCAACTATAACCTTACATATTTCAACCATTCCTAATGAAAGACTTTTAACATCTTCACAAATATGTTATTTTTGGAACTATATTTGACGAATAGTCTAGTAAAAGCAAAAAATCTAGTAACCTAGTGTCTACCTTTACATATCATTGTTCTTGGACTGGAAAAACTATGTAAGAGCAACAATTCAAAATACTAGAAAATCTTTCCAATATGCTGGGGGTCTTCAACAATAAGCCTGTGTCTGTGGCTATCATCGAACTAGTGGAAACGTTAAATTTAGTCGGTTTCTTCAATATCCCTGATGTCTACCTTTACATATCATTGTTCTTGGACTGGAAAAACTATGTAAGAGCAACAATTCAAAATACTAGAAAATCTTTCCAATATGCTGGGGGTCTTCAACAATAAGCCTGTGTCTGTGGCTATCATCGAACTAGTGGAAACGTTAAATTTAGTCGGTTTCTTCAATATCCCTGATCACAATAGTAAACATTCTTTTCCAAGAAACAGACTTTTAGATTTAGTGGCACACTAAGCTATATACATACGTGGACACTTTAGGAGAAAGAACATGTCCAAGAAGAGGCTCTTTACATTGAAAATAACCGCTCAGCTGTATTAACTTAGTTCTCACATCTTCAAATTTTCGTTCCGATATTGACCGACCACCAAGATCTCATTTCATTTTATTGGACTTCTTTTTATGGGAATTTTCGAAGAGCAAAAAACAAACCAAAGACAACAGAAGTACTAAAAGACAACATTTGCTTCAAAATGTCAGTGTTTGAGACGCACTGATTTATGGGATGAAATAAAAGGTTACTACCAAGCAAAAACAACTTTCTGAAATCTATTGAGAGTAACTTTGGTTATGGTCAAAGGTTCCATTAGTGAGTGTATAGATGGCGAGCCCGTCTGTAAAAATAACATGGTTAATGGAAATAGTTTTGGCACACATTACCAAAATTATTTCAGAACTTTTTTCAGGTTTTTGAATTCCTCAACTCTATGAACTATAGGAATTGCCCGAATGTCTCAGATATTCGAATACTGCAATCTAGAAATTTTTTTAACTAAGACCCGCGGATTTTTTCCCAATACTATTATTTACTCTCGGGGAAATTTTTAAGTTTTGCCAAACTAGTTTGTTGTTCAGGTATTAGGGCGCGTAAGGTTTCAATCCATCATCTGTCGTTAAAATATTATTTATGAGTCGGAATTTGTATGTTTTTGTTCCTCAAGGTTAAGTAGCGTCATACTAATACTTTAATACTAGGCTGTTTAAATTTTTTATTCTTTTCTTAGATTCATATTGCGGGCAAAGAACAAAGTGCCAACAAAAACTTTCGAGCTTGAAACTTTAAATATTTCATGTTATGGGTTAAACTCTTTGGCGCAAAATTTTAAACAGTTCTCGTTTAATGAATAAAAGCGGCTCTACCTAACGCAGTCGTTTAGCTTGGAGACCTTGTCTAACTTTTGAATAATTTTAAACACGTTAGACAACTCATCTAACTAATGTGGTTTTAACAACAGAACCTAAGAGAATTTACGTTGAACATCCCTTAATTTGACAGATACATAACTCAAACACAACCACACAAACAAAAAAAAAATAAAAAGAACAAACTTCAAACCAAATAAATCTTCGCCGAAAAAAGTACATTTTATATACTATCTCGTTTTAGATTTTGATTGTTTTACAAATTATTTACATTATTTTAGATGGAAATGAAGTATACCTATAGCTAATTCACAGCATACAAATTCAATTTTGTTGGTACAAGGTGCAAATTCATTTGGCTGTACTCGTCTCCGTATGCATACATAATAATCGCATGCTTAATGGAATACTGACCTAACTCGAAAAAACGATTTTTGGGAAGTTACAAAAAAAAGATCTTGCTATGAGGATTTGTCCTACTTGTTGACGAATAAAATTAAAACTAATTCGTGAATTAATCATGAATACTGGTATTCTTAAAGTATGATAAACTATTCATGAGATCTGAGGCTTGCAAAAGCCTGTATCTGAACGTAACTAAATTTTGACCTATCTCCTAATGGGTCGGTATTCCATTAAGCATGCGATACATTTGTATGTACAGATTTGTTGATCGTCTATTTACAAGGCACATCTTTTAAAAAATCGAATAAAATATCAGTAAACATTTTTTACTTCGATTTGCGTTGGTATGAAATCACAATTGTCAATATAGATGAAGTATACTTTTAAAAAATTAACTAGCTATTTGCTGCTGTTAAAGTTAGATGAGCTCTTTAACGCTAAAGTATAGTTTAAGTCCTTTAAAATTAACAAAAAGTCGGTTCTCGTGTTATATACAATATTAAGAGTCGACTCCAAATCTAAAATTGATTTAGAGTCGGTTTTAAATGTTTAAAATTTTGCGCCTTTATGTCAATGCTCAGGAAATCAGAAGCCTAGGACAACCAAAAATACAAATAATCAAAGCCATGAATTTCATACGAGTACGTATGTTTAAATTCAAGATCTAAATACAAATATTTGCATTCCACAGGAAACATTTTCTCCTCTCATTATACATATCTTGCACATACCCTAGCGAAATGAACGGGGCAAATTACACCCGCACTACACGAATGTGAAATGCTTTACTCGGCTTAAGGTACTAGTACGGTCTGGAACGCCAAAAACCCGCACGATTTTTGGGAATTTTTTCTCGGAAACTTTATAAGGTAACAACATAATTTTTTTTAAATAATTAATACAAGCGTCAAGAGTAAAAAAAAATTTTTTTTGTCTTAATTTTCGAATTTTGGCCGAATTATAGAGAAGGCCAACTTCGACTCATCAAAAAACACATTGTTCCATTGCGGACAGTTAATCTCCGGATCTACTGAACCGATTTTGAAAGAAACTTGTTGCAACTTGATGTTTTCTAATACAATTTACCACAATTTGACCAAAAAGTTATGAACATTAAAAATGGCGACCCGAAAATGGCCAAAAAAATTGTCAAAAAAAAAAAATTTTTCAAAGCTTGACATTTTTTTTTGTTTACTTTTTAAACAAATTGTGGTAAATTGTCTCGTAAGAAACCTTCCTTTGAATAACCTACTTTGTTTTTTTTTTTGTTTCAGTCCAGCTAATCCTGAGATTAACTGTCCGCAATGGGACAATGTATTTTTTGATAATTCGACGTTGGCGCCCTCTATAATTCGGCCAAAATTCGAAAATTAAAAAAAAAAAATGTGTTCTCTTGACGCCTGTATTCATTATTTAAAAAAAATTATGTTATTACCAAATAAAGTTTTCAAAAAAAAAAATTCCCAAAATTCGTGCGTTTTTTGGCGTTCTAGACCGTACTAGTACCTTAATATTTCCCTCCCATAACTATATTGAAACAACGCTCGCACTGTGCAAGGCTACGTACTTGGCAACTTCGATATGGCAATTTATTTATAATCTACAAATACTATAGAGTAAAATTACTCGAAATAATCAAGTCGGAAACTTTATTACCTTTGTACGATCCCGTCTGGTGTTTTTAGTCAAGAAAGTTAAGGCCTTAAACTTAGAAATAATTAACAAAAGCTATTTAATTGGTAGTTCAATTTTAGTGTTATAAATCTTCTGTTAAATATTTTCACCGATTCGAGCGCCACGCTGTTTTTTACACGTGGTCTTAATCGGGACTTTTCGAGACCTTTAACCCGTGGTGCTCGGACAAATGACAAATTTCAAAAAATCATTTATAACACAAACTAAGGTGCCCTAAGATTACAAATTGGAACTACCACGCTTAAAACTTTCAAATTAACACCTTGTAATTTAGGTAAATTTCCCCACAGACATTTTGACACAATGAGTTTTTACTTGATAATATACCATTTATTATTAATATTTTAAATATTTGTCTAAGTTTGTGATCTCGAAATTGCCCAGTTCTCCTTTAATTAAGACTTTTCAAGAATTTGTTGCAGGCCTTATAAGACTTACAGCTTAAAGGTAAAGAAACCTTTATAAAGAAGAATTTATCATTCCTACAGAATTAATCTCACTGTGCATATCACCAAAGTTTCTCCTAGTAGTGGCACAACATTTCAATTCAACTTCGTCCAAAGTCATGAATATTAAATGTGCTTTAAGCAGAATGCGTTTCTCAAAAGTTATCTTAACCGAGTTGTTTGTTAGTCTTAGACTATGATGAAGAAATACCCACTGTGCCAGCTGCAAGATTAATATCCAACTACAGTTAAACACAGTTAAATGTTTAACAGTTTCCGCCTCCACTTCGGCCAATTAACACCTCCATCTAACAAAACGGGCCCTCTCTTTTCGTATTTTGTTTTTTTTTTCTTTCGCTGTTGTGTTCTCGAATGGCGGGCTTTTAATTGCACCCAACACCAATCACTCTGCACTTTGTCTGTTCAAATAGCCGATGTTTTTTTTTTTCTTGATAGATTTAAAATCTTAAATGAAATGATAATCTTGAACAATTCACACGAATGTTAGGTATACCTATTACAGACAGGCGGGCGGTAATTTATTGTTGCTGAGCCCACTCATAAAGTTATGTGCGAATTAGAGAGATTCCACTGTCAGATAAATAACAATCAACTTTCATAGTGAAACTAATTAACAAATGGCTTTTGAGTTTTGAAATGGTTATGTTTTGGTTTTTGTGGTTTTGGTGAAGGTGATGGGCTCTTAGCCCTTTTTATTTGTTTCTGGTTCAGAAGGCATCATGATGTTTTCAACGAACTAACTGGTGGTAAAAATTGACAATAGCTTGTGTAGAGGTAGTAGGTTGTTGGTGTGGTAGAATGGGAGGTCATGCAAACTATTTCAGCCCCAATTGCTTATCGTGCATAAGGGAAAGAAGAATTCTTAAGTAGGTACAAACAGTTTTTATGACCGTAAAACGAACACATATTTTATGAACCCTTTATAGATTTTGGGCGTAATATTTTCTTTAGTTGCATATTAAAATTTTTTGAAACCTATGAAACTACGTTCGTTTAGGAATAATTGCCAACCATGGTTAAATTGTAACTTTGGGACTGTGTGTAACCTTTTAAAAATGTTTAACATTATAAAGATCTCTTAAAATACCCTTGACTTAGCTTTGTGTTCAATATATACCTTTTACAAGTTAGGGTCTTCATTGTAAGCTCAATGGTATTTAAGGCACCTTTTTTCAATGCCAGCAAATGCGATACGGATAACTCCCTTTTATTGCTTATAATTTCCATATCGTCAGCATTTTACAGAAGAATATAAGGGGTTTTCTGATTTTAGCTGAAGCTACATCTGTCAAATCAGCTGTTATTTATAAAGTCTGTTTTGTCAAATCAACACAGAGAGTAATAGCGTTCAAAAACATTTGCGATTTAATAAATTGTTTCGTGGAGATGGATCTTCGGTTCGAGCACAGGCTCCGTCCATTTTGGTGGGTTAAGTTCAAGTCGAACGGTTCAGTGAACAATCCACCAACAACCGTACGTAGAAGATCTGTCGAAAAGATGTCCGCCGTCCCTGAGAGCATACAGGGAAATTCGAGACAGTCAATCCTGCGCCGCGCACAAAAACTCGGCCTACACCCGTACAAACTTTTACTGACCCAAGAGCTTAAAGTTAACGACCATATACAACCACGTGTGTTTGCTAGCTGAGTTTTCGAGCAGTTCGAAATTGAAAATCATATTCAGCGACGAGGCCAATTTCTGGATGAGTGGGTTCGTCAACAACCAAGATTGTGGAATTTCGGACGATCACAAGAGATCTACCAATTTGTAATGCATCCACAGAAAGTCACTGTGTTGTGTGGATTTTGGGCTGGCAGCATCCCATACTTCTTTAAGAACGACGTTGGCCAGGCCATCACCGTCAACGTTCGATGATAACCAATTTCTTTTGGTCCGAATTGGATAAAATGGACACCGATGACATGTGGTTTCAACAGCGATATGCGAACATGGTTATCTCATGCGAAGGCGAAGAACTTCACAGAAATCATACTTCTAGCACCAGGAGAGACAGAAGCCCATAGGCCTGTCCAGTTCTGATGTCATTTGCACAGGGTGAAGTGTTTCTGTGAGAGGGTCAAAACTGGATCGGATTTTCTATCTTACACCTTTAGAATCACAGAGTTCTGAGATAGGCTTCTCTCCTCCTCTGAGAGAGGTGTAGTTCATGACTTCAAGATTGCTACATAATTGCAATTGGGTTGAACTTGTACTGGCTTGGGGTGTTAGCCGATACCGTGAAACTAATCGATAGTTTCGAGAATCTACGCTGGACAGGGCAGAGATTAGCACTAGAGTCACATTGTTTAACATAGGGCATTCCGAGGTTATCGATATGAGAACTTCATCCCAACGTACCTCAATCAGAGAGTTTCTTAAGGCGATTGAAGAACAGTAATACAGACATAATCCCATCACTATTGATAGCAGGAACTTCACAGTAACAAAGAAGTTCATCTACCTCCAAGTAAAAATTATTTCAGCAGATATTCGACAGACAATGACACTAGGAAGTCGCTGCGACTTTAGATTGATGAAACAAATGGATTTAGTTGGAACTCCTTACACGTAAAATAAGGTATTTGATGGACAAAAGCCCATAATATCGAAGGCCTGCTTTAGGTGTTGGACGATGAGGAGAAAGGAAGCACGGGATAGCTGGGTTACTCGTATTTCGAAATAAAAGTTCTATACAAAATATTTGGTTTTTTGTCCGAAAAGGACTAATGGAGCAAAAGTTAAAAAAACTTACTCCATGGGTAGTAGTAGTCCTGATGTACTTGCAATGTACTCATACTATACACGCACATCGAGAATTTTTGCTGGACTATTTTGACCATAAGGCTTCAGCAAAAAGATTCTTCAAAATTGCCCAGCTTCTAGATTTACGGTAGCAATGAAAACTACTGACCCCTCTTTAGAGAACAATCTATCTCAGATGGCAGAAAGCTTGATCTGGAGAACTAGAAGCAGTGTGTTCGTGCTTTTTTTTGTAATGTACACTAAAGAGTTTTTGAATACCCTTAAAATGTTAAATACAGAGCGAGCGTTAGGAAATAGAGGAAGCACTTAAGGGGAATTCCGATGCACATTGGTTTTGAAGTTCTGGATATCGAAATGAGAGGGTATAACAGAGATAGGAAAATCATAAGACATTCGTTTAACGCCGCTAAAGAAAGAATCTCTGCAGGGCATTCCCATTGCAGAGGATCCAAAGTTGCCGTTTTTCAGGCAGGTACTTTTCCCAGTCCATATGAGCCCGTCCAGTCACTAAGTACATGGACTTTGAAAATACTGAAGATTATTTATTTTATGTCAACATAGTGATGTCCAGTGCTGCAACTGTAACTTAACATCAACTTTACTTATTTTACATCCTAGAAGAAACCACTCGGAATAAGTGTTATTGATACCCTCCAACCATCCTTAACCTTCATATAATGGCGAGTGTTAAACAAGAATGAAAAAGCAATACTATATTGCTCTGTCGAAATTAAGTGTCTAAATGAGTCTCAGAAGCCCAAAATGGTAAATGAGTCCCAGATGCACAAAATGATGTCTTAGATCCATGACTTATGATGACTTCAGTTAATTACATCAACGGTCTTCCGTCAACAGTCTGGATGACAGAGCTGAGAGCTAAAGACGCTGAAACGGAAATTCTGGAAAATGAACCCTTTAAGCTTTAAAGACATAGAGAAGCTCTCACATCTCCGTAATACACTGTATTTTGGTCTGTGATCCTAAAATAAAACCACGACCTAGTCTTTCAAGCTGCAGGTTGGGCACAATATAAATTGTGATTCCATTCGGTAAAGTGGTCGCTTAGTTCTACATCGAATCTTCAATTTTTGAGATCGGAGCTCTTAAACAATAAAATCTTTGTGAATCTCAGAATCCAAACAAGTTCAAATACTTCGGAAACCAGTTTTCGAGAGTGTTAGATTTTTGCCAAGTCACCAATAGCCCCCAATCGAATAAAGTCCATCATTCATTGAATTTTACTTTCCCTTAAGATCTGGTTCAGTGGAAGGAGTACTCCTCAAATAACAAAATAGTTGGCAACCATCAACAGAAACTACCAAATCGATATAGAATCTATAATTCTCTTGGCAAGCCTTCTCCAACATTTCCATAAGCCAAGTAAGGTGGCTAAAAAAAGGGTTTCTTCATCGTAAAAGTCTCACAGCTCTCAGTCTCTATCTAACAAAACTGCTCTGTTGACATACAGTCAATTAGTTTCATAATTTTACTGCATTTCTTATGCGTTAAGCAGGAAAAGTCCGTTTGCGTTAAACAGGTACAAGGTATGTACATATTCAAAAATGTACCTTTTCACCCTTATTAGATGCAATGAGCCAAGTTTTTTTTGGTGCTAGACGCTCACGCACAACGTACCTGCTCACGGCATACCTCCACCATCCGTGAAATGGAACACCACTCGCTCACCTGTTTGGCAGAGGGTGGCCCATAGGTGAAAGGGTTGAAAAAGGTGACGATAGCATGAAATGTGTAGGTCTACGCAGACAAAGGGGTAATCTGTTTATATAAATTTTATATGCGGTCTCATAAAAAAAAATAACCAAAAATGTTAGCCATTAATTTTGGAAAACCTCTAAGAGAAAGGGTTGAGAATACAAATATGCGTTGAGAGTTCGGTTCGGAATTTGATTGTCGATGATTTTTCATTGAGTGCACTTTGAGTGATGATTTGTGGGCTTTTCACATTTTGTTGTCGTTTTGTTATAAAAAAAAAAATATATCTACATATAGCTTGGGCAGCGAGTATGGAAGCAAGTCATGCTCGATTAACTGGCAGCATATTTTTGGTTTTTTATTGTTTGTCAACCGTCCGGAAATGGGAGTTGATCGAGCATTGATCTGTGACACATCATTTTGCCGTGACGGTGAAGTAGTTGCTGATAACCCTTAACTAAGTGAAATATAGATACTCTGCATGGTACTTCACATAAAATCGAACAAATAATTTAAAAAAAATAGAAATACGAAAAAAGAATATAGAAAATACTTGACGACAGTATGTTAATGCGTGAATCTACACACGAGAACTTGTGCCAATTATACGTAGTTTGAGATATGAGAATGCTAAATACGAAATCTAACAAGGAAAAATTAACTTGACGAAAGGGATTGGTGTCTTCACAATTTTTTTTCTCGAATTTTCGTACCGCAAACATTGAAAGAAAAAAGTAGAGATTCTTTCATTAGCTGCACTACACGAATATGGAATAATTGAAATTTCTTGATTTTTTCCTCGTCATTGCGACGTACAAGCTCTTAAGAATCTACATCTCCTGGTACATCATGTTCCCATTTTTTATATTTTATTTGGATTAAACAGATTCTGACTAAACTTAAATGTTTGAGACACTATTCTCAAAAATTTTAGGCTTGGTCAAAATCCCCCTTGTGCGCGTTTAGGAATTTTGGAAAGAATTTACAAGGAGATATCGATGCACATAGGTTTTGAATGTCTAAACATCGCAGTCGGAAGGTAATATTGGAGCAGATAGAGCCTTTTACATTCGTGTTGTGCCGCTTAGGAAAGTATCAATGAATTTAACAGTGCATGGAAAGTTGGACTATAGGTTAAACCTCGAGGTCTCGCACCATTATCTTTTTTCTATTTATTGATAAGCCCCTGACTTCCGTCAAAGGGAAATTGACAAATCGAAAATATCACGACACCTAGAAGCCAGGTTGCTAGGTTTCCAGGTTTCTTTATAGACAATTTATAATTACATCTTATTTATTTATTTGAATCAAGCTAATTAATATCTAGCGTACAAAAAATATTACTTAGAATTAAGAATTTATAAATTATACAATCTTATATCTTGAATCTTTACACAGTTTCAATCTCTCAGCTTACAATTTTTCTTCTTAGTGACGAATTTCCACAATCGATAATTAATTCATTAGATCTACATCAGCTTAAATCCGAAATCAAATTGGGCTAGAGTGTCAACCAAGAAGCTTCTCCAACCAAGTTCGGTCTTTAGAAAGATACCAGCAGTTGCGCACGATAAGCTAAATGAGGCCCCCTTTTACTGGGGTGTATCACATGAGCTGTATCCATTGTCATTGTCTACTGCCCTGCTGCTTGTAGTGGGTTCAAAGATTCTTCCGCTAGATGCATCAGAGTCTACCCGCTTTGCATGACCCAGCCATATCAGTCGATGGACTTTAATTCTTTTGGCTAGGTTAGTGTCGTTCTTAACTTATACAACTTTCTCACACACCTTTGAAATAGAGGGCCAAAAAACCATGCGAAGAATTTTCGTCCCAAAACAGCCTAAGGCCTTCTCATCCGCCATTGACATTTCTCTGTATCAGAGACCAGAACTCGAGAAAGGCCTTTGCTATTAATTTGCCTTTTAAGCCCGATTTCTGGTAAGGTTGTCTTAATTAATAGCGTCGGTTTTGAGTGCCTATCCTTGATGACCACTTCTCTTGTTATTTTTTGACCGTCAAACCCATCTTCGTCACTTTCGTGTCAATACTCAACAAAC